>CM062933.1:30227500-31477500 GCA_031878705.1 Tapirus indicus | reverse complement strand
ACATGATTAATGAGAAGATCTCAAATACTAAATGGGGATAACCCACATGATCGCCCCAGTTCTAATTAAGATCTTTATTAATAATTCTTTACGAAACACCTGCCATTGGCCAGACTGCACAAGGCACTTTATATACACCTTATCATTGGTTCCTCACATCAAAGCTGATGAGTTTATATTATAGATGGTGAACTTCAGATTCAGAGAGATTCAGTCAGGTTAAAATAAGTTGCCCAAGGCCCATAACTGATTAATGGCAAAGCTGGCATTTGAACCCAAGTCTGGTCGACCCCAAAGTATATGCTCTTTTGCATCCAATGATTTATCAGTTTCAACTGGTAAGAGTGTGAAATATGTGGTCTTCCCCCCCCACACACACCATTTTCAGAGATATTCCCTTAGCATAAATCCAATCATTTAACAAATATTTATGTGAAAAAATATTGTAGCCACTTTAGGACCATTCTCTATTTTTAAAGGGTATGATTGGAGAAGGCATAGTGTCTCCTTTATGGAAATTTTTTTTCCCCTGAATGAAACTCTGGTCCTCCTTTTAAGATTTAATATCATTTTTGAGGAGAGTTAACTCTCTTACTTTGTATTAAATTTAAAAATCACAACAAAGAACTAAAACATAGATCTGAAAGTATTCAAAATACAACTCAGAATGAGATATTTTTTAATGACAAAAATAAAGACAATGGGAGAAGAAAGTATATTTACAGGAGTTTTAGAAAGAGACTAGAGAAAATGCAATATTCAAATAGGTAGTAGCTGAGAATATTCTAGAACTAATAAAAAAAACCCCACAAATCCTCCAACTGAAGAAGCATGACAAATACTGAATAGAATAAATAAAATAAATCTCACTTAGATATATATGGTAAAACTGTGAAATCCCAAAAATAAACCTTAGAAAACTTAAAAGCAACCAGTAAAAAAGGCACATTGTTTGCAACAAAACAACAATTAGACTGAAAGTTGACATCTCAGCAGCAAAAATTGAGGCCAAAATAAAATGGAAAAGTATCTTAAGAACTGCTGACCTACAATTCTATATTCAGTTAAACTATCGTTCAAGAATGAGGGTGAAATAAAGATATTTTCAGACAGAGAGTAAGAAAATTTTCCATTCATAGATTCTTTATGAAAGAACTACATAAGGATGTACTTCAGGGAATAGGAAAAATGGACCCATAAGAAAGGATTCAAGAAGCAATAAGTTAGCAATGAACAATGTGCAAATAAAATTAATAAAACAATTCCATTTATACTAGCATCAAAAATCATAAACTACTTAGGAATAAATTTAACAAAAGTACAAAGCTTATACTCTGAAAAATACAAGACATTTTTAAAGGAAATTAAATAATTCCTAAATAAAGACATCCCATGTTCATGGATCAAAGGACTGAATGTTGTGAAGATGGCAATATTCCCATGTTCATCTAGAGATTCAATGCAATGCCTATCAAAATCCCAGCTGACTTTTTGTGTGGAAATCAAGAATATGATACTAAAATTCGTTCATAAATACAAGGGACCCAGAATAGCAATCTTGAACAAGAAGAACAAAATCAGAGGACTCACAGGTCCTGATTTCAAAACTTATTACAAAGTTACAGGAACGAAGACAGTGTGATACTGGATTAAGGATAGACATGTAGATCAATGGAATAAAGTCCAAAAATAAACCCTACATTTATGGTCAACTGATTTTCCACGAGTGCAAAATATTCAATGTGGAATGTATATTTTTCAACAAATGGTACTGGGATAATTGGACAGCCACATGTAAAAGAATGATGTTGGAGTCGGCCCCATGGAGTAGTGGTTAAGTTCAGTGTGCTCCACTTCGGTGGCCCGAGTTCCCAGGTTCGGATTCTGGGCACAAACCTACTCCACTCATCAGCTATGCTGAAGTGGCAACCCACATATAAAATAGAGGAAGACTGGTACAGATGTTAGCTCAGGGCACATCTTCCTCACCAAAAAAAAATAAATAAATAAGAATGAAGTTAGACCTTTTCCTCACTCTATACAAAAAAATTAACTCAAAATTAATCATAGACCTGAATGCAAGAGATAAAACTATAAAACTCTTAGAAGAAAAATAGGGATAAATCTTCATGACTCTAGGTAAGGCAAAACCTTAGATATGATACCAAAAGCACAAGCAACAAAAGAAAAATTGTACAAATTGGGTTTCATCAAAATTAAAAACTTTCATGCTTTAAAGAATACCATCAATTAAGTGGAAAGACAACCCACAGAATGGGAAAAGCTATTTGTAAATCATATATCAGATAAGTGATTTGTATCTATAATATATAAAGAACTCTCACAACTCAATAATAGAAAGACAAACAACCCAATTTAAAAATGGGCAAAGGATCTGAATTTCCAAAGAAAATATACAAATGACCAATAAATACATTAAAAGATGCTTAACATCATTAGTCATTAGGGAAATACAAACCAAAACCACAACTAGATACCACTTTACACACACTAGGAAGGCTATAATCAAAAAGACAGATAATGACAAGTGTTGGAAAGGATATGAAAAAATTAGAATTCTCATACAGCCTCTTTGCAAAACAGTCTGGCAGTTCATCAAAAGGCTAAACTGAGAGTTATCATTTGACCCAGTAATTCTAATCCTAGGTATATACCCAAGAGAAATTAAAATATATGTCCACACAAAAACTTGCACATGAATATTCATAGCAGCACTATTCATAGTAACCAAAGAGTGGAAACAATCCAAGTGTCCATCAGCTGATGAATGGATAAATAAAAGGTGATATATCTATACAATGAAATACTATTCAGCCACAAAAAGGAATGAAGTACTGATACATACTACAACATGGATGAACCTTGAATACATTCTGTTAAATGAAAGAAGCCAGTCACAAAAGACCATACATTGTATAATGCCACTTCTAAAATGTCCAGAATAGGCAAATCTATGGATCCAGAAAGCAGATTAGTGGTTGCACAGGGCTGGGAGGGTTGGAGGAAAATGGGGAATGACTGCAAATGGGTATGAAGTTTCCTTTTGGGGTCATGAAAACATTCTAAAGTTGATTCTGCTGGTGGTTGCACGACTCTGTGAATACGCTAAAAACCACTGAGTAGCAAACTTTAAATAGGTGAATTGTATAGTATGTGAACTATATCTCAACAAAGATGTTTTAAAAAGAAGCAATGGAGAGTAAAGAACTGATGAATATATAGTCAAATCTAAACAACCATTGAATGTATGAGATAATAGTAACAAGAACGCTAACAGCACTAACAGAAGTTATAAAAAAAAAAGATGGAACTAGAAACAATGATATGTGAGAAGAGAGGAAGAAGATTAGAGATAAAGCATCTTAAGGTCCTTCTTTTGTTTGAAAGGAAAACAAGGGATATTGATTAACCTACAAGATTGTTGCACAGTATGTTTGCTAAATTTAAAAGTAAATAGAAATATAATCACTTGAAGGAAAAAATTGATTGATTGTTCTATAGAAGTCAGAAAAGGAGAAAAAAGAACAACATGATGAACAGAAAGCACAAAATAAGATCAAAGAATAAATCCATCATGATATGTAATTACAATAATGTAAATGGACTAAATTCACTAGTTAAAAGGCTAAGACTCAGATTTAATTTAAATAAATGCAACTGTATGTAGTGGGGGTTTTTTAATTTCATTTTCTACTGTTCGTTCCTGGTAATTAGGATGAAATTGCATTTGACTATTTCTCCTTGTCTTGTTCCTGACTTTAAATGGGATGCTTCTAGCATTTCACTATTAAGAATAATATTTGTTTAGGGTTTTGATAGAAAGTCTTTTTCAGATTAAGGAATTTACCCTCTATTCCTAGTTCACTAAGAGAAATCATATTCAGATTGTTGAGAGAAAATAACTGTCAACTTAGAATTCTATACAGTTAAACTATCATTCAAGAGTGAGGATGAAACAAAAAGACATACCATTTACAACACTATAAAAAACTATATGTACCTAGAAGTAAATCTAAGAAAAGATGTGAAAAACTTTTATGGAGAAAACTCTAAAAACTTATTGAAAGACAGAGAAGATAACCTGAATAAATGGAGAGATATAACATGTTCATGTATGCAAAGCCAATAGCTTAACAGTGGTAGTTTTCCTAAATTTCCACTATAAAGTTAACAAATTCTATTAAAAATCCCTGGGGAATTTTTTTCACTGACCTGGATAGGCAGATCATAAAACCCATTCAGAAGAGTAAAGGGCCAAGAATAGCCAAAACGATTTTGAAATGGAGAAAGGATTCGCCCTAATAGATATCAAGACATCACAAAGTTATAGTAATTAAAATACTCTGGTATCATCATTTGGATAAATAGATCAATGGGACATATTATCTGAAAAATCTAGAAATGCTATCATATAAATAGGAACTTGGAACGTGACATTACAAATCAGTGGGGAAAGGATGACTATTAAATGGCACTGGGACTATTTGCTAATAATATTTTCAAAGGGAAAAATTAGATTCATACCTCACAGCATGCACAAAAATAAATTTCAGATGTGTTGAGGGAAAGCTGTAAATATTTAGACAGACTATAGGAAAATATATATGGCATCCTAGAAGGGCACAAGGCAAAAATCATCATGGAAATGTGATAAATTGAACTATATAGTTTTTAAGAACTGCTCAATGACGAATTAGGTCAGTAACAAAGTAAAAAGACAAGCATGGAGAAAATATCCGCAACCTACATTTCCAATCAAAGATAACCATCCAAAACATATAATAAGTTCCTAAAAATAAGCAAGAAAAAGAGAAATAACCAAATACCAAAAAGCCAAAGGATATGAAGAAGCGATTAGCCGAAGAGGACATTTATGGTGAATAGACACATGAAATTCTGCTTGACTTCACTAGTAGCCAAGGAGATGCAAATTAAAACAAATACATATTATTTCACACCTATTAGAGTGAAAAAAAAATTTTTTAACTCTGACAATACCAACAATACCAGTTAGTGCAAATGGAGAAATGAAAACTTTCATCCATAGCTAGGGGAGTGTAAAATGATATAACCACTGTAGAGAGCCATTGGCAATACCTGGTAAAGTTAACGCATGACCTGTGACCAACAATTCCACCTTTGTGTGTCTACCAGTTCCTGAGAGATACGTGGGCTCAAGGAGATACAAATAAAAGAATGTTCTTTTCAGCATTCTGTGTAATAGCTAAAAAGTGGAAATAAGTTACCTGACCTTCAGAATTAAAATGGGCAGATAAAATGTGGATTTTCTATATGGTGCAACACTGCATGGCAGTTAACAAGAGTGAACTAGATCTATATCATCTACATGGATCAATCTAAACAGATAAGCTGAAAAGATGCAAAGTAAATATTTATATGTGATATCATTTATATAAATTTAAAATAAATTAAACAATAATGCGTGTTATTTACCAATACATTAAAGATACCAAAATCTTCCTGGTTATGGTTCACACCTCTGAGATGGAGAGAGAGGAGACTGCTACTCCAGGTATCCTATACTACAACATCTAGAGAAGTCCTTGAATTTGCATGTCTTAAAAGATAAGAGGAGGATTTTTTTGAGAACGACTAAGCCACTAATGAGAATTCAGCACTATTTATGTGTTTATGTACGGAGACCTCTCAAGGACATTCGGTGGATTCTGGTGTCAATGGTTAGTTCCTCTTCACTAAGAAACTGATGAAAATAACCCTCAAACAGTGGAGCTAAGAGAGTGATTCTGGCCCAGCTCCTGTTTTCTTCAGGTCCCGGATTGTTCCTCCTCCCTTAGCCTGGTTTGCGCTGAGAAATCCCTTTCCTGCTTCAGATGTATTTATTCTTCTGTTTCCTTAGGCACTCACAGGAAGTACAGGCCTGACATGCCAAGTTTACCTGCTGGTTTCTGTAGAAGGTTCTGTAGCTTAGCTCTGCCTCTCTGATCCATGCCCAGGGCCTGAACTTGTGCCAATCAGGGTATGCTGCTTACCTGGGTGGGCTTAGCATTCCTCTAGATGCTGCAATGCTGGGCAGAGGGCCTATAAATCCCCTTTGGCTTAGAGATATAGCACCATAATCCTTTCTGAGTTCCTCCATTAAACACGCACACTTTCATATAAATACAAACACATATTTACATACACATAGACAAACACATTTATATACACATGCACACACATGTGCACAAACTCATATACACAAAGAAACACACACACACCTACACCACTCCCTTCCCTGCATCAGGAGTCAGGGTTGCTTAATCATTCAAAATCTAATATTGTGTAGATATTGTGTGGCAGATCTGATTTTATAATGGAAGACAATGGGAATAATAGAATTTGCTATTCACAAACAGACAGATCTCAAATATCGAAGGACAACTGGATGATACCTTTGGAAGCACTATAACACAATAGACCCCTCCCAACCAAGATCAAATCCTGTGAATTTTCTTTTCTTTTCCACTTTGGGAGCAGAGTTGATTCAATTATATTCTTCAGTTCTGATTCCATACCATTACTGTATGCAAGGCCCCTCTCTAGTTTTATTTCACTTTTTTATTTTCCCCTTTGTGCCTGATTTCACTCTCATTTCCCATCCTTCCGGCCCCTCATAGGCATCCTCCATAATGTGTTTGATATTTGCCCAATTGTTATTTATCCTATTGCTTTTCTACTAGGATGGCACAGCAAGATGACGTTTGTCTCTGATTCATGACACAGATTCATTTTTATTAAACAGCCATAAAATTTTAGCTGTGGTGCAGGCGTGGCATCTCCTGTGGCACCTAGCCGTCAAATGATGCGAACATCTGTTTAATCTGATGGTGGGTCCAGAGGTGTCTGTTACATTCTTTTCTTTAAAGACAGAAATCAGCTCACAAGATCATACTCTTGTGGGGAAAAAAAATTGTTCTTTAAATCAGGAAAATGCTCATTTGTCATGAAGCAGTTGAGGGCGTTTTTGTCTGCAAGTAGAGGGTGTGCTAACAGTTCCAAGAAGACTCCTTCCTATGTTGCCATCATGTCTCTCTGGCCAAACCCCACGTGCAGGCTCCCCTGGAACCTGGCCCATAGATGGCAGTCTCCCTTCATCATTCCTGGACTGCAAACCTCTGAAGGACACACTACAATATCAGCTGCTTTTGCTCTTTTCTTTGGGTTTCCTAACATTTAATGTTCACTCAACTTCCCCTCCTCCCCACAGAGAGAGTAGACACTAGATTACGGGAGTGGAGCAAATGACAAAAGCAACTTCATCTGGAACCAACCAACGTCAGAAGATCCGGCTTGTCCTCCCTCTTTGTGATCATTTTGGAACTGCAGTGAAGCCCTCTCACAGAATTGCTCTGTAAATGTCAAGGAGTGCCTTTCACTCTAAACAGAAAATAAAGCCTTCGCAAATTGTCATATTTAAAAAAGCATCCTGTTGATGCAAGTTTTTATCCTCTCTGTTTTCTCTCGCCCCCATCTCTCTGCCAACACACACCCACAGCCTTGGGATTAATCTTTGGGAGTGTATAGTGATCAGACATTTTCCCCCAAATATGCCCCAGCCCTCACCGAGCCTATTTGACAAGAGAAAAGTCACAGGCAGAGATGAGGAGTGTGTGTGTGTGTGTGTGTGTGTGTGTGTGTGTGTAAGAACCCTCCTGCCCTTCCTGTGCAGAGAATTCTAGATGGCAAGTCAGAAGGAAACTAGGAGATCAAGAAAATGGCACCTCCTTCTCACCTTCCTTCTACCCCACTCACCCTGCACCCAAGAACTAGAAGGCAGGAAGAGCACTAATCCAGCCCCAGGCCCTTTTGGGAAAGCCTGCCCAATGGGCTTCTAATGAGCACGCACTGCACTTCTGGCCCCCACTGTTTATGGAGCCAAAGGGAGTTTCAATCAGCAGCAAGCGTCAAATTGCCTGAGGATTGTGCTTGTCTAAGTTGCCAAATGGAGTAGTTCATTAGCATTTGTAAAAACTACCTCAACAAAAAACGTAGAACCCAGTGCTAGGGTGGGTTTTGTGTATTCCACTTGGATTAGCATGTAGTACACCTTTTTAATGTTATCAATACCTGGGTTTGACACCCTCTAAGGAAAGGTCTTCCCTGTCTGTGCTAGGAGGCTTTCTTTGCATCTAGGTGCTTCTCCTTCCCAGAGTGGAGAACTAATTAGATCCTTCTCCCCTCTTCCTTCCCCAGAGGTGGGTAGGGCTCAGAGGTTGTTTCTTAGGCTTTTGGATGACGAAGATACCAGAAGTCCTGAGTGTTACAGCAAGCATTCATGAATCAGAGGTAGCCAGCGGTCGGCCTATTCTAAAGGGGGCCAAATTCATGTTCCTCCAAAGGACTAGAGCCTGGATTAGGGGGGTTATCGTGGGTGGTAGAGGTGGTGGAGGTAGAGGGGATGGTGGGGAGGTAGGAATGGTGGAGGTGAAAGGGATGGAGATGGAGGGGTAGAGATGGAAGGGGTAGAGGTGGATGGAGTAAGGGTAGAGGTGGAAGGGATGATGGAGGTAGAAGTGGTGGAGGTGGAGGGGTAGAGATGGAAGGGGTGGAGGTGGAGGGGGTAGAGGTAGATGGAATAGGGGTGGAGATGGAGGAGATGGTGGAGGGGCTGGTGGAGGTAGTGAACAAAGGGCTGGAAGAGACCTGGCAGAAACCTGGTTCAAGTTGGAACTTGATAGAGCAGTGGCCATGATAGGCAAGCCTCTGCCACCACAAGGAGTCTTCTTTTGTGATACTCTCTTGGATGTTTGGCCACTCTATGGCATGTACCTGGACTCCCTGGGTGTACTTCAGAGAAACCAAAGCTGATCTCTTCTTACTAGGCTGACTTCAGAGAAGACGGTCCCTCCAGTCTAGCTGGGTGGTGTTCAGATGCGCCTGGTGGCTGGAGGCCCGTGAGGGGGGCCAGCCAGTCAGGAGCACTGTCCTCTGGGCACATACCCACAAGGGAGCTGAGGTCACCTCACTTTCAACCCTAGTTATTTTTGGGGTGGGAAGATCTGTTATTTATGAGATAGACTATCAGGAATGTCCATTGTCAGTGGCCACATTCATTTATGACACAGGAAATCTTTAGTTGAAACCAACATTGCAAAGATGCTGTGAATGAAAGTGTGTCTTCTGTCTGAATCAGACCTTAGTGATTATAATTCCATGATGCTTTACCATTCTGCATCTTCCTTTGACCTTGGGGGTGCATGCCAACATGAGGAATGAATGCAGAAGATTTGAGACAGAATCTTTCCTCTCTTTAGACCCTTTCCCTTGAAAAGCTCTGTGAATTCAGATTTTCTTTTCTCATGTGAAAAAAGAACTGCTTAAAAGCACCACCAATCCTCCAAATCCATAAAATAAAGCCTTAGCAGGGTATTTAAATTCCACTGGAACATGAGTCCAGGAGCTCTGCCCACTTCATCTCCCACCACTGACGTTTTATCAGACTTATCCCAGTTATCCTTGAAATACCAGAGCCTTTCCACACCTCTGCTGTCTCTGCCCTTCCCTCAGCCTCCGGGCACCTTGCATCCTACTCCTCTTGTGGAGATCCTGCTTATTCTTCAGGGCCTGTCTCAAATCTCACTTCCTTCATGAAGCCTGATCCTTCTGGAATGAGTTAACCAGTCCTACTCTGTGCTCTCGTGGGCCCTTTGAACCGTCATGGCATCTTTTGTGCACACAGTCTGGTGGGTCAGCAGGCTCTGCATGGGCCTGCCTTTCTCCTTCACAGTCTTAAGCTTCCTGTGAGTATCATCCATGTCCTCATCTCAGTATCCCCTCTAATACCCAGACCAATGTCACACAATCAGTAAAGCTCAACAATTGTTGGTGGAATTGGCAGTCAAACCATGTGAGTTTATAAAAATAAACACAAACGTCAGGCCTAATCCTACCCCATTCAATGTAAGAGGCACCTCTGATTCACTTTTAACAGAAGAAAATCAGTAATCTAAAACTAGGAATAGGGGCCGCCCACTAGCGCAGCGGTTTAGCTGGCACTTTGGCAGCCCAGGGTTCCCGGTTCGGATCCAGGGCACCCGCCAACGCACTGCTTGTCAGCCATGCTGTGGAGGCGTCCCATATAAAGTAGAGGAAGATGGGCACGGATGTTAGCCCAGGGCCAGTCTTCCTCACCAAAAAGAAGAGGATTGGCGGGCCGCCCGGGGGCGCAGCAGTTTAGTCCGCGCTTTGGCAGCCCAGGGTTGGCAGGTTCGATCCCGGGAGCCGGCAGACGCACTGCTTGTCAGCCGTGCCGTGGTGGCGTCCCATATAAAGTGGAGGAAGATGGGCACAGATGTTAGCCCAGGGCCAGTCTTCTTCAGCAAAAAGAGGAGGATTGGTAATGGATGTTAGCTCAGAGCTGGTCTTCCTCACACACACACAAAATAAAAATAAAACTAGAAATAAATGAGCTAATAAAGAGAAAGATGAATGTTCAGCCTCTATGGAATTCAAAGACTTGTTTGTGAAAATAAGGAAATGCCAAATTTGGCAAATCAAATTAACAAATTTAGAAGAAATTACAATGGTCGTTGTTGCCAGAGTCACAGCAAGACATATACTCTCAGGGCTGCTGGCAATGCAATGAGTACAACCTTTTTCAAAGTAATGTTCTAAACTGTCTCAAGAGCCTTAAAAATTCTCATTCACTTCAGTCCAGTAACTCCAACAAGAATGTATTGCAAGGAAATAAGCCGTGATGCAAATAGAGTTATGTTTATGATGATATTCACTGCAGCCAGCATGATTCATAATATTGAAAATTTGATAATAACCTAAATATCCAACAATAAATAATGGTGGATCTGTATAACAGTATGCCATGTATTAAGATGATTCTTAAAATATTTATCATGGGAAAAAATATATACAATATAATGTTAACTGAAAAAATAAGACATAAAGCTGAATATAAATTAAGACCTCAATTGTGATGTTACATATATATGTACCTATTTACGTGTGTATAACCTATACTATCTACTATGATAGCCACTAGCCACATGTGGCTAATGAGCACTTGAAATGTGGCTAGTCCAAAGTGACATATGCTGTAAGTGTAAAATACGTATTGGATTTCAAAGACTTACTATGAAAAAATAAATAAACTACTTCATTAATAATTTTTATATTGATTACATATTGAATGATAATATTTTAGACACATTGGGTTAA
Organism: Tapirus indicus; assembly: GCA_031878705.1. NCBI lineage: Eukaryota > Metazoa > Chordata > Mammalia > Perissodactyla > Tapiridae > Tapirus > Tapirus indicus. The sequence goes on along the minus strand of CM062933.1, from coordinate 31,466,286 downwards.
ATAAACTATATCATTAATCTCACCTATTTCTTTTGCCTTGTTTTTAATGTGGCTACTAGAAAATTTTAAATTACACATATAGCTCACATTCTTTTTCTATTGGACAGTGCTGTATTAGACAAATGCATTAAAAAAAAAAAAGATGAAGAGGAGTTGGCCCTGTGGTTAAATTCATGCACTCCACTTTGGCGGCCCAGGGTTCACAGGTTCAGATCCTGGGTGCCGACCTACACAGGGCTTGTCAAGCCATGCTGTGGCAGGCGTCCTACATATAAAGTAGAGGAAGATGCGCACAGATGTTAGCCCAGGGCCAGTCTTCCCCAGCAAAAAGAGGAGGATTGGCAACGGATGTTATCTCAAGGCTAATCTTCCTGACCAAAAACAAAAAAAGATGAATTAAATTGCTAGTTGAGGTTATCCCTGGGTTTTAGAATCACAGTTATTTTAGTTTTGTTCTTTAAACTCTTCTGTACTCTCTCTGTTTTCTCAATGAGCATATATTTCTAGTGTTTCACTTCTTTTGGGGAGACTTCTCCAACCTTCCCAGACTAGTGTTAGATGCATGCATGACTTTCTGCACTTTTTCTTTATAGCCCTTATTAGAGTTTGAAATTATATGTTATCTGATCATTTGATTCATGTCAGCCTGCTCAGCAGACCATAAGGTCCTCGAGTCTGGGACCCCAGTACTTAGCTCAATACAAGTATATAGTAAGTATTTAATAAATACTGGTTGGATACATGAATGAATGAATGAATGATTAAAGAAAAAAAGTTAGTATTCAAAAACAGAAAAGTCCAAGTCACTACAACTATAAAACCAAAGTAAGTCATCATATCAGAGAAGTATTTGCAAACCTGAGTAAAGGGAAGGACAGAACAGATTTTGGAGTTGCTGTGGCCAGAAGATCTGCTGCAAGGAGTGCAACTGATCAAGAGCCCCAACTGCTGTGCTCTGAACCCATCAACAGTTCTGAGGCTGCCTTTCCAGGCACTGCTCCCAGCCAATAAGCGGGTCAGGGAGACTAAGACACACCCATTCCTGTGGGAGTGGGACTCTTCTGACTGGCTATTTTAGCTCAAGGACTCCCCCCACTGGCCTGGTCAGAATTTCCTTCCTTCCTTCCCTCTCTTCTTCTCAGGGGTCAGACCTTCATCTGAGGGCCCTCCCTGCTACCTTCGGCTTTCTCCCCATTTTCCCCCAATAAACCACTTGCATGTTTAATCTTCTTGGGGTTTGCTTCTCAGAGGACCCAAATAACACATTTGCTTCCAAAATTTAAAAATATGTTATTTATTTTTTTGAATGGGCAATACATACACACTGTACAAAATTCAAACAGCACAAAATTTAAAAGGAGGGTTTATTTTAAAAGGAAAGTTGCTCTCACATCGCTTTCCTCTAGCCACCTAGTTACCTTCCAAATTCCCATTCCTCTCCCAGAAGCCAATCTCTGTTCTGCCCCTCCATACTATCTATACGATTCTTACACTGCTTTTCTCATTTAAGAGTATATCTCAACTACTATTCCATGAGTATATTACACCTCATTCTTTTTATGGCTCCATAGTATTCCATCATATTTGCCTGTTTCCACATTCATTATTTCCAATCTTTTGCCATGACTACTTTACTATTGTAGATTGTCTTTTCAGTTATGTATATCAGTACATAAATTCCTATAGGGAAACTCCTGGAAGTGGTTAGACCAATTTATACCCCCACCAGCATGACCTCACACTCTTCCAATACAATGTGCTATCAACTTTTCATCTTTGCCAGTCTGACAGGTTAAAAATGTAGTTTTGCATCTCCTTACAAGTGAAGTCAAGAATCTTTTCATACTTTTTAAGAACCATTTTATCCCTTTTCTGTGAACTGTCTGTTCACATTCTTTGTTCATTATTCTACTGGGTGTTTTTGCTCTTTTAAAATTGATTCATAAGAGTTCTTCACACTTTAAGAAAATTACACTTTGGTTGAGCTATCAATGTGCTAGATTTTTCCCAGTTAAAATTTGACTTGTCTTTACTTTGTTTATGATGTTTTGTTTTGTTTTGCCAGGAAGAATTTTTTTAATTAAATTAAATTAAAATTAATTAAATGTATCATTCTTTTTCTTTTATGGCTTCTATATTTTGAATCATACTTAGAAAGGCCTTCTTCATTCTGAAATTATTTTTTAAATAATTCTAAAAATTATTTTTTAAATATTTTTTAAAAATCTCCCAGGTTTCTTCTTCCTCTCTTCCTTCCTTCCTTCTTTCTTCCCTTCCTTTCTTCCTCCTTTCCTTCCTTCCTCCCCTTCTTCCTTCCTTCTTTCCTTTCTTCTTAACATTTTACTCTTTTATCCCTCTATAATTAACATTGGTGTAAGATGTGAGCTAGGGATTTGTGGAAGAGACTGACTAGTTGTTAACCAAATTCATTCCCCTTCCTCTTGGGCACACAACTAAACTACATTTTCCCTCTTCCCTTGCAGGTAGGTGTGGAATTATGACTGAGTTCTGGCCAATGGAATGTGAGGGAAAGTAATTGACCCTCCCATCCTCTCTCCCCCTATCTGCCATATCTATTCACCATGGATAAGATTCTGGGGATCTAGAGCAATGCTGTCCAAAAGAAATAAGTGCAAGCCATAAAAGCGAGATGTGTCATTCTGTATTTTCTAGTTGGCATATTAAGAAAAAGTAAAAAGAAACAGGTGAAATTAATTGTAATAATATATTTTATTTAACACAATATATCTAAAATATTATCATTTCAACAAGTAATCACTATAAAATGTATTAATCAGATGTTTTATATTCTTTTCTTCATACTATATCTTTGAAATCTGGTGTGTATTTTATATTTATGGCACATCTCACTTTGCACTGGCCACATTCCAAGTGCTCAATAGCTATATAGAGCTAGTGGCCAACATATTGGATGGCACAGTTCTAGAGAATATCCAGATGAACAGAGCGTGGCTCCCTGAATGACCGTGTGGAAGATTGTACAACCAGTAACAGCTAACTGTACTTTACATACATGGGAATAAATCTTAATCGTGTTAAGTCACTGAGAACTTTGGGTTTATTTGTTATAGCCATTAGCATGACTTGATATAACTAATATAGGATCCTACTCTACTTTTTCCAAATGGCTACCAACTTGTTCCAATACCACTTAGACAATAATTGATTTTTTATATATATAATAATTTGAAAATCACCTTTCTCATGTCCTATATATCCATATGCTTTTGGATTTATTCCTGGACTTTCAACCCAGATCTATCTATTGACTTATTACTTATTGATTCACCAGTAACACACTGTTTTATCTATTACAGCTTTCTCATCCCCTGAGGGAGGCAGAACATCAAAATTGAAAAACCAAAATATATTGGTTATTGACTGATAACAAATATAAGATTATTCCAATTCCCAAAATATCTGCATAACACAAGGACAGAGATTTTGAATGAAGTTACACAAGATCAAAGGCCAGAGCCATTGCAAGAGTATAACTCACCTCCTGTTTAGCTTTCCATGTGCTGGGCTGGCTTCAGAGTCTCCCTGGCTTTACCCACATTAGCCTTTTCCTCAAACCTGCCATGGCTTCTTGCTTCCTTGACATAAGGATTGTGTACCTTTTGCTAAAATTTACTCTAGAAGGATGCAGTCTTTTCTCTCTCCCTGATCTCGTGACTGCCACCTTTGCAGTAACCACACCAACCTCCCATCTGTTATTATCACTTTATTTCCCCACTCAATACTCCATTTAATGGGCATTTATCAAACACTGACCATGGGCCAATTTCTGCAGTAGATACCAAAATAGATAAACCACTGGAGATCTGGAGGCAGCTGGTGCTGGGGTTCCAGGTGCTGGCAGCAGACACCCCCAGATGATAGATAGGGAAGAATCAGCAGACATGGAGGTAGATGGGGCAGGTGGCATCAATAGGCCAGCCAAAAGGATGGAAACAATTGCTATAAAGGAAAGCGAAGGCTGCAGCTGGAGCAGAGAGTTGGTGGAGATCCTGGCACTGGCAGAAATTTTATGTGGTCCACTCCTCTCCTGTCTCTAGGGCTCTTAGAGCCACACAGGGGAAGGAAGACGTTGCCATTTGGTTGGTGGGGGCTATTGATTCCAGGGACATCAAAACACACTATTAATGTGATCCACTTTAATGAAGACCCTCAAGCTGGTGGTGTCTTATAGTAATATCTATTTGAGACAAATATAAATCTTTGTCTCAAATAGAATTAAGTTAAACAATCAAAGAGTAGATATCTAACAATGAAAAAAAAATACAGAAGACAAGTGTGGGGCATTTGTCCCTGATTTCCCTAATGCTGTTGACAAGATCCATAACCCATGTCCTTAGACTTTGTTAATTACATCCAATGAGATTCAATTATTTCCCCTGAAGAGGGGCTCCCCCCGTCTTTGACTTCTCTATGTTGGTGTTCTTCTCTGGTTCCTCTTTCTCCCTTATTCCTTACCTGTTGATATTCTTTATGGCTCTTGTGAGGTTCACCTCTCTTCATGTTCTGCTTGTTCATTGATAGCCATGACTTCAGCTATCACTGATCAGCTGCTATCTTTGATCAGGTTTCTTCAAAAACAGAGCCTGAGGCAAGGATTAAGTGCCAATGCTCTATTTGGGAAGTGAGGCAGGGAAGAATGTGAAGTAAATGCAAGATGTAGCATTACTACACTAGTCATTGCTTCAAAATGAACTGTGAAGAGACACACAGGTTATTAGCAAGTATGTCTGCTTGATCACATGGATGTTTCCAAACAGGTTATATGGGCACACGATGCCTTGTATTGGTTCATAAGACAGAGGAATTTCCTCTGGTCTCCCATCATCCCTTGGTCAACATTTACTCTAAGGGGAGTTAGCTCCCTTGCATTTTCAGATTGTGTCACTTGGCCTTTGGTGGCCATTTGGAATGCCAGGACCCACGAGCTATGGTGAGCCATTTCTCCCAAGTCTGAAAGTGGTGGGAGGAGCCAGAATCTACAGTATGTTGCCTTTTGGCATGATTGTATGGCAGCAGCCAAGGAGGAGGACCTGGCACAATTGCCCAAGTGCAAGCAGATTCAGTCAACTGGCAATGACCCCATTTGGAGCAGAACAAGTAGTTAAGGGTCCAACAGACAGTGGTGCCAAGAGAACCTGAGGAGGTGCATAAGATGCATGTCCCATACACCTGGTAACTCCCAAATCTTTAGCTCTGCTTTGATTTCTTTCCTCATCCCTGGACCTACATCTCCAGTTGGAGGTCCCAATCACAGTTCAAAATCAGTGGGTCCAAAACCTAATTCATTATTTCACCTCCTTCACCAAGACCTTAACTCAGTGAAAAGTCCCTTAACTCAGTGAAAGGTGTCACCATCCACTCATAACCACGCCACAAACATCAAACTATTCTGACTTCTCTTTCTCCCTCACTCCTTTTATCTAGCCAATCATCAAATACTCCATATTTTATCTCCTTAATAACTCTCAAAGTAATCCATTTGCCTTCATACAGGTATGGCATTTAAAATGACATCTAGTACCTAGTAAGTACTATCATCTCTTGACTGTATTACTGAACTAGGTTTCTAACTGCTCTCCCTGCCTATACACTTGCTCTCTCTGAATCACTCTCCATGCTCCAGAATAATCTTTCTAAACTATAAATCTTATCATATCACTCTCTTTGATTATAAGCCTTTGGTGGTTCCCCACTGAAGTTTAAGATAGAGTCCTCCTTCTTTAATGGGGCTTACAATATTCTTCACAAGTTGACCTTCTCCGATTGCTTTAGCCTCAGCTTTCCCCAGCTCCCACTCAGTGCTTTAGCAAAACTAAATTTTTGTAATTCTCTATAAGTGTCCTATCCTCTTTCATTTCTTCCTTGTGCTTCTCCCCTGCATGGAGAACCTTCCCTCTGGCACTACCACTCCCCCAGGTTACACCTATTCCTCCTGCACAACTCAGCTTAGACAAGAACTCTTCAGGAAGCCTTTCCTGACTATCTGCCCTCATCTGCCCCATACTCAGTTAGAAATGTGTTCATCTGCTGCAAGTGACAGAAACCTGGCTGGCAGCAATTTAAATAAGTTGGTAGTTATTTTTCTTACCCAAGAGGTGAGAAAGTAGGCAGTTGCTAGTGTTGGTTTAGCTTCTCAGTGATGATGTCAGAGACCCAGGATCCTTCCGTCTTTCATTCTGTCATCTCTATAGGTTAGTATTCTTCTCCAAGTGTGTGGCCTCATGGTGTCAAGATGGCTTCTGACATCACATCTATGTTCAAGGAAGGAAGAAAAGAGGGGAAAGCAAAAACTCCACCAAAAACTCCACAGTAGACTTCTTTTTCTATCTCACTGGGCATGATCATGTCACATACCCACCTCAACTGCAAAGGACACAGAGGAAGTGAATATTTAGAACTTCTTAGCCTCCATAGTAGAAGATAGCAAGTGAGAAGGAGTTTAGCAATGACTGGTGTGATCTATCGCAGTCTATCACACACCAGCGTGAGTTAGACACCCAAAATCTGTGCTGCTGTGGGACCCTTATCATCACTGTCATCATACCATACTATAATTATCCATTTGGTAGCTTGTCTCCCTGCAAAATTATAAGTTCTTTGAGGCATAAACTGCTACTTAGTCATTTTAGCATCCCCAGCGCCTACCATAGTATCATAGCACATTGCAGATGCTCAGCAAAATATTGTCCCATATTGAACTGAACAATACCCTTCTAACAGAAGGGCCAGGTTAGCTTACAGGCTATCCAGCCCCATTTAATATTTGTTACCAACCTGCACATATAGATAAATTAGACCCCACTGAACGATTCTAAGTGCCCCATTTTCAAGCCTTCTTTAACGTAGATATTTGCTTTTTTTATTTTTGAAAAATATGTTATTGAATAATAATATGCTAATAAAGTGCACAAAACTTAACTGTACCTCTCAGTGAATTTTTATACATGGTACGTACCCATGTAGCCACCACCTAGAACAAGATGTAGGATATTTTCGGCATACCAAGCTTTCTCAAGCCCCTACCCCAACCAATACCATCTGCAAAGGTAACCACTTTGACTTCTATCACTTCTTTTGTAAAGGCAGTTTAAGTCTTTGGCTTCCCCTTTAAAAAAAAAAAAAGAGTTGTCTGTGATCTTCTTATGGACATATAGGAAGTTTTTACATAGTCTAGATACAAGTCCATAACAGCATATTTGTATATACATAGCAAATATCTTCTCCCAACCATGGCTTGTATTTTCATTTATTTAATGATTTCCTTTAACAAATACAAGTTTTTATTTTTTTATTTTTGCTGAGGAAGATTTTCTCTGAGCTAACATCCATTGCCAATCTTCCTCCTTTTTTTTTTTTGCTTGAGGAAGATTAGCCCTGAGCTAACATCTGTTGCCAATCCTCTTCTTTTGCTGGGGAAGACTGGCCCTGGGCTAACATCTTCCTCTACTTTATATGTGGAACGCCTGCCACAGCATGGCTTGATAAGCTGTGCATAGATCCACACCCAGGATCCGAACCTGTGAACCCCAGGCCACCAAAGTGGAGTGTGTGAACTTAACCACTACGCCACCGGGCCGGCCCCCAAACAGCTGTATTGTTAAAGACAGTTTTTATGGTTGTGCTTGACAGGAGGGTAGTCTGACGGGAGCCACTCCCTCGTATCCAGAAGTAGAAGCACTTTGCAAACTGTCTTAACATAATTCTATAAAAAAAGAAGTTCCATTATAAGAAATCTATATGACAAACATTTACTCTGCAGAGAGTTTATGTAAAAGATTTTATCTTACTTTATTAAACAGGATCCATTTGACTGCAACTGAGAGAAGACATGACCCAAATTGAGTTAAACAAAAAAAATTTTACTGGCTCACCTAACTGAAAATTTCAGCAGGAAATATCACTGTATACAAGATTTCAAATGAAGTTTATCAGGCTCCAATTATATTTCCACCTCTCTGCTCCACTTCATGTAGAGTGTTGAAGCCATTCTGAAACAGGCTCATCGCCAGAAGATGGCTGTCGGCAACTCCCAGAACTATACCCTTCCAGGTCGACACCCAGCAGTAAATGAGTGTCTTTGTCCCAGGACACCTGGGAAAATCTGATGGCTCTAGTTGGGTCGCTGCCTGTTCCTAAACCAATCACTTTGCCTAAGGAAATTTGATAGAGTGATTAGCTTAGGCCCAGGTCAGGTTCTTGATTCCTGGGCCAGGGGTAGATTCAGCTCCTCCAGAAATCCAAAGATTGAAACAGGGTTGGTGGTAGTTCTCAAGCAGGAAGTTAGGATGTGGTTACCAGGAGAAAAGTGAACGTATGCTGAACAACTGAAAGAACAAATGTCCACTACCCTGGCCAAATCCAGTCCCTACGTCCACATCGCCAAAAGCTACTTGGAAGACCATAGTCTTCCTGCTCTGGTCCTCCAAGGCCATTTCCCTGATCTTGCTTCTACAAACGCAACCCACTCCCTTCACACTGTCACGTGATTTACCCTCATCCTCTCCCGGACACACAAACAGCTCTTTCAACCCCACCATGTCCCTGCTCATGTGTCCTCTTCTTCCTGTTACTCTGAAGTCTTAGCAAGAGTTGGGGAAGGAGTAGCAGAGGAAGAGATAGGTTTTATCCCCTCATTGTCACCGTTTTCCTTTTCTCTCACTGTCTCCTCAACAGGACAAGATCAGATGATCAGACTCAGCCTCCTAACTCTACCATTTCCTGCTGTGATTCTGAAAAAGTCACTTCACCACCCTGAGTCTCAATGTCTGCAACTGCAAATGGGCCTAACAATGTCCACTTTGCGTCTTTCCAGGCAATATCTCTAAAAAGAGTTGTATAGAAGAGGGAGAGCAAGAGGGTGGCAGGTCTGGAGACTTAACCCTTTTGAATGGCTGTTGAGGTTCCCGGTGATGTTTCTGCTAAAGAAATCTTAAAATGTGGAGTTTTTTCAAGCATTTCAATGACTGTGAAGGTTGAATGAAATATTTTGAAAATGTTTATGGCCTCTGAAGCACTCAAGAGAAGCCCCAGACAGATCATTGTGAAGCTCTTGTTCCACGCCAAGTGTTGTTTGTGTGTAACATTTGTCAAGGGTTTCCACTCCAGGGAACAAAGCACAAAAGTTTCACTGAAGTCGTCTGGCCTAATCTTCTTAAGAGTCGTTGAAGCCTCTCTGAATTGATCCAGAAGTAGTCAAGTACCTTCTTAAAACAAGAGGCTCTTTCAAATTTTCTTACTGTTCTTAGTTCTGACAAACCCACTCAAGTCTTCCTTACTACTCATCACCATTGCCCATATATCACTTGGAACCCAAGATTTTGCCCAAGGTCACAGTGCCAGGAAGTGGCCGGATAGGGATCTTTCTAGAATTTACCCTAATTCCACATGGCCAGGGGAAACTAAGACTGCACAGTCACAATAGGTACAGGCAGAGGCCTTTGAAAAATACAGATTTTGACTGTACCCTGCAGGAAGAAGAAGATGGTGCCTGAAGTAAGGGTTGTATGCACAAGGAGTGGCAAATCTGTAAGTGGAATCAGGAAGATCAGTTCTTAGACTAGTGCTGGTGCATAACCCAGGATTGGAGTCTTAAGACCAAATGCCTCAATGATCCTTGCATATGCAGAGTCTAGCACAGTGCCTGACCTAGTGGATGTTCAGTGGGGCTGATGGTCAGGGTGGAAAGGAACAGGTAGACTTAAGAGATGCTCTGGAGGGTAGGCAGATAAAATTTGTGAGTGTTTGAACATGAAGGATGAAGGGTAAAAAAGAATAAACTATGGCTTTGGGTCTGGGCAACTGGCACACACAGGGACGTCGGCAGATTAGGAGTTGGTTTGGGTGGGATGATTAAGAGTTCAATGTTTGGCTTTAGTTTGAAGTGATGGTAGGTCAGCTGTGGAAATTCTATCAGATTTTACAATGTGATGTGATTTCTTAATGAAAAATTTATCTGAAATTCTAAAAGGTTTTGACTGTAAAATGTAAGCCAATAGAATGTTTATTACAGAAATTTTCCTTTAGACATAGAGCACAGACCACTTGACACCCCCTCCCTGCTTCTTCCTTATCAATGGAACCCTAATTTTGTCTGAGGCAGCAATGAGCCTGGCTCAGTATTTCCATACTCCAGCCTCCCTTGCCAGATGATCATGGAACCAAATCTAGCCAATGAGACATAAGTAGAAGCCGTCGGGTGGGACTTAGTAGACATCTCCTTAAAAGGGTGGGAGGGAGGGCTCACCAACTGGCATGCACAGTTAGTGCATGCTCTTGGCTCTTGGCTGTTCCCCCTTTTCCACTTGCAATGTAAATCTAATGGCTGGAGTTCCAGCAGCCATCTGATGACCACGAGGAGGGAAATCACATGCTAAGGATGGAAGGAAAACAAAACAAAAGATGGACGGAACCTAGGCATCTCATGGCATTGTGAAGCCACCACACCAAGTCCCGGATGCTGCCCTAAGACTTTTATTTAACATGAGAAATAAAGCCTCTAATCTGTTTATGTCTCTGCTTTTCAGGTCTCTGTCACTCACAGCCAAATGCAATTCCTCATTGACACACCATTGTCTTAAAAATTATGAAAGACCTTTAATTGCAGAATGAGTTTTAGAGTTTTGCAAAAGCAGTAACAAGAACAAGGCATTAGTCCTTGATTCAAAATAACAAGCATCAGCCCTATAAGCACGTCTATCGTTTTAAAAATCTGAAAGGAAGCCCTTGGGAGCCCTGTGAGATTAGCCACCAACACAGCCCCTGGCCCACTTGCATCTCTTCTAGAAGGGTGAGAGAATAGCGTGTCTCAAATACTACACAATTCAAGATTATAACCCCTGCTCATGACTATCACTTTGAACTTAAAACCCCTTATATATACTTTCAGTGCCAAAGAGTCTAATAAATTCCAAGAGCATCTGGGTTCTCGTTGTGATGGAATTCTGTAAAAACAAACTCACTCTTAGCAATCACACCCCAGGAAAATCACAGTTGTTGAGGGGAAGGAGGAAGGCACCAGGCCCCCACACCCACATCAGGCTCCCTCTTAGCTCTTATCACTGAGTGGGAGGTTTTTGTTTGCTTGAAAGCATATCTTAGAAAATGACTGCTTCAACCCTGGCTCTATCCCATGCACAACTCCAGCCAGCCACTGACCACCTGAGTGGCCAGGCCTAATGCCATCCTCCAGGAGACAGTCTCTTCTTGGTCCAGCCCAATTCGTAGATGGGTGTGCCCCACCCCCCCAACCCCGCAAGGGTGGGGCAGGGCCTTCTAATAGAAACCTGGCTCTGGAGCGCTTCCCTGTGGTTTGGCCAGGGGGCAGTAGCAATTCTTAGAGCAAGAGAAGATGGGCTGGGTATGGGGGAAAGAGTCCAGATGAAACCCAACTGTGGGTAATGGGGAACAACCGGCAAAGGTGTGTATGCCACAGATATTTTCCTGCCAAAATGCAAATACACCCTTCAGGAAGGAACCACAGTTGGAAGCCTATCTGGTTTCATCCCTGAAGCTCTGGGCATTGTTTCTGCAGGGTTTATAGCTGGAGAGGTGAGCTTCATTTTGCCAATAGTTTTTACTGATACAGAGTTCATGACTCGGGCATCCAAATAGTTCTGTTTGCAAGCTAAATTTCTTGTCTCCAGATTCGTTCAGCTGTTCTATTAGGTAACCAAAGAACTTCTGAAAAGAGAAAGAAAAGAGAAAAACCTCAACCCTTAAATCTACAGCTCCCTTCAAAAAAAGGATACCCTGATAAACTGAAGCTCACAAAGCTTCAGTTCACTTATTTACCCAGAACAGACTCACACTCAAGGGTGAGCCTTTTTAGGAGCTGCCTCTGAATTTCTTCCCCTCCCTTAATGACCTCAGGTGTGAGATGGAAATAAAACACACTCAAAAGTCTTGGCAAAGCAACATCACTGTCTGCAGGCATGTTCAGAGGGACGGGCAGAGCATAGAGCCTAACTCGAAGACTAGAGGAGAGTGAGTGTGGACAGACACTTTTACCCCGTATCTGGGAACCGGGGAACACGCACGTTGATGAAGGAAAGCTTAGGCAGCTTCCATGGCTTCTCTCTCTAACGGTGTGACCTTAGGTTTACAGAACATTTATAGTTTGCACCACCCACATTCTCTCATTTCCTATATTGCTGGTGTCAGTCATGTGACCCCCCCTTAGCTCCAATCCCACACGGTGCAGGACCACCTGTGCAGCCCCTGCCAGGAGGTCAGGCTACTGTGATCTGATGAGAAGGAGCAAATCGCCTCGCAAGGCCTCCCGCCCCCATTTTTACAGCTAATCACTGCATCCCTCTAGTTTCCATTCACTGGCCTACCTCTGGCTCTGCAGCTCTCCACATCGATTATGCACCTCCTCAACCTTCCGACCATTTAATTATGTGAAGTGCACCATCATGCCACCCCACTGAGTATTTTCCTTTACAGGCCACATAACTCCTGAGATAGACCATGATTTCTCAACTACTTACCTTGGCTCCAATTTGTCAGTGACCCTCTTAAATAACATTCTTATGGAGCCCAATGCTCATGTGGCCATGCATGCAAGCTCAAGGGGAGTTCTTCTAAGCCCTACACCTCTGTTGGAAGAGCCCGTGGTTACACTAACTTCTTTGTCACCCCCAGTCACAGTGAACCTCAGTCAACTAAAACTGATAAATCTTCTCCAGTCCAAACTTGTGTCTTTAGCTTTCCCAAATCCTTTCTAAGATGAACAAGATGTGGATCAATAACTGCCCCTGGTGCAATTATTGTTAAACCTGAGTACAATTCTGTCCATTTAACTTAGAGGTTTCATCCCAATATTCCAACTAGTCTAGAGATCTTCTAGAAACTGGATCTGTCATTTGTAATTATTAGCTACACTCTCCAGCTTTGTAGCATTCACAAACTTGATGGGCCTGCTTTTTATTTCTTTATTCCAGTCATTGATACATTGCCATAAAAGCTGGCTGTACATACCAGGATGGAGGGGTAGTGAGCAGATGTGATCAAATCTGTCTTATGTGGAGTTTGCTCAAGGTCACACAATAGACCTATGCACTGTGGAGTTGGCACTGGAACTCTGGTCTCTGGAAACCCAGGGTGGAGATTTTCCCACAGTGCCATGGGGCTACCACAAGGGATGCTTGCCTCCCATAGGTCCTGCTATACCTGAGTGGATGCTCATTGTCCACTCATCAGGTAGGGTATCCATGCAGTTTTCAAAGCAAGAAACTGTGTTTATTACCTTGAGTTGGCTGACACAGAGAGCTCTAGCTACTAAAAAAGTTGCTTTCCACTCAGATTCACTTCTAGACTTCAAGGGACTCTGACCAAACCCAGTTAGACCCTTCCCCTCCATGCACCTCTCTATTCCTGTCTCGCTCACCACAGTGGGATAGACACAGTCTGACGTAGGCATTAAGAGATATGGGCCCTAATGCTCATTCCACCATGGTTAATTCTCCGACATTGTTTGATACAAGCCATTTAATTTCCCTGAGCCTCAGTTTTCTCGCCTAAAATGAGAGTCACACCACCCTACCTTACAGGGTTAATTTGGACATCAAAGGAGAGAATGAATATAAAAACTTTTTGCAAACTATCCAATGCTTTGCAAAGTATATTCTTATTATCAAACGGGTATGGAGAACTCCAAAATGAGTCAGTACTACTTAAAATTCCTTTTTAAAGCAGTTCTTTGTATCCTAACGTATTTATTCCTTTCTTTCTCTTAAAGTCCCAACAAAAACTGAATATTAAGAATGCATGTAGGGAGAGCACTGAATAAAAATTAACTCTGCAATGTTCTTTAGTTACCTTGGCAGGGAAGTGATACACCTATTAAAATACCCCAGTCAGAACTGGCATGTACTCTGCTGATAACCCCAGCAGGCAACGACCTTGGCACCATTACAAGGGCAATATTTTCAAATGGATGAACTATTCCTGAACAAAGTGTCCAGTGTACTAGGAATAAACAGGCTTTTCATCAGCCAAGCCTGTGTGTTTTCTGGTTCCAACAACCTTTCCCAGAGACAGTGTCAGGGAGTGGGGAACACCAGGAAGCAGCACCTCCTAGCAACCTTCCCAGTCTAGCTCATCCCTCCTCGAGAATCCTGTGACTGAACAGGCCCCCAAATCTCCATCCACTCTTCTAAAGGTTTCATGATTTCTTGTCTGCACTTTTTCAAAAATAGAACCCACTGCTGCCCGTTGCTCTCCTGGCCAGATATCAGGGTGTTCCTGACAAGAGAGCAGGTGGGGGAGTCATCCCTCCTCACAGTGTAAAACAGAGCTCTGGAGCCTCATGAGCAAGGGTTTGCGCTGGAGACTCATGTATGATGTCACCAAGTGTCTGCGAGGCCGACTCTATGAGAAGGTGGACAGGTCTCCCAATACAGTCCAAAATAGGGCACACAAGAGACTTTGATGACAAGATCCTTGAGACAAAATTCACTGGGACAGCAAGAAAGCCCTCCAGATTCACCAGAAGAGAAGCACACATGTAAAACTCAACTGGTGAGATTGCTTACTCACCAGAGCCAATGAGGCTGCCACTGGCCCATTTAGCTATTCATTCCTTCATTCATTCTACATATGTTTATGGAGCACCTACTTGTACCTAACATTGTTCTATGTTCTGGGGACACAGAATAAACAAGACAAAGTCCCCGCCCTCCTTACATTCTGGTGGGAATAGGCAAATAATAAACAAGTAAATAGCATGCCAGGTGGTGCTAGTGCTAAGAGGCACAGGGAACGTAGGTGTAGGTGGGCATGAGTTTATATGAACTCCACACTGTTAAGGTAAATTTGACAAGACGTCTGAAGGAAATGAGAGAGTGAGCTATGACTCTCTGCGTGAGTGTATTCCAGGCAAGAGCATGATTGAAACATCAAAGAAGATAGTGTTACAGGAGAGGAGTGAGCCAAGGAGAGAATCGGAAGGGATGAAGTCAGAGAAGTAAGGGGAAGCCAGCTCATGTAGGGCCTGAGAGCCATTTCAAGGACTTTGGTTTCAATTCTGAGTGATCTGAGAAAATATTGTGTGTCGGGGGTGGGGGGACGTTGGAACGGAAAAGTGAGATAATCTGATTTTTGTGTATGAAGACCTTCCTGGCTGTTCTACTGAGAATAGCATGTAGGCAGGAAAGGATGTGAGTAGGGAGGATATTAGGAGGATAGAGCAACAAGCTAAGCATGAGATGATGGTGGTGGCTTGGACCATGACAGTAGCAGTGTGGGGGCGAGATGAGGATCTGGATGTTTTTAAGGTATGACCTATAGGAACCGATAATAATGAGATGTGGGAAATGAAAGACAGAGTCAAGAATTGGTCCATGGCTTTTGGCTTAAGCAACTGGAAGGATGGAGTTAACATTTTACCGAGAAGGGGAAGATTATGGATGAGGCAGGATTAAAAGCATTGGGAGTGTGGTTTGGGGTATGTTAAGTTTGGGGTGTCTACTAGTCGCTGAGTGGAGATGTCTAGTAGGCAGTTGGATAAGTAAGTCTTACTTAGGTCCAGGCTAGAGATGCGAACTTGGGAATCATCATTGCAGAGAAGGTATTTAAAGCCCAGAGCAAGATGATATTAACAGAGGAGCGAGTACTAACAGAGAAGAGGTGCAAGGACTGAGCCTTGGGGTGAGCTACACAAAGGAGAATTAGCAAAGGATATTAAAGTGAGTTAAGAATTTAAAAAAGAGAGAGAGAGACCTAGAAAATTGCTCAAGAAGGCACCATAGATCAACTTTGCCAAACGCTATTTGGTCACCTGTGGTAACTGAGAACTGACTACTGGATTTAGAAATTCAGAGGTCACGGGTAATTTTATTAAGGTAGGCTTACCTCTGTGACAGATAACCCCCAAATCAGTGACTTAGCACAATGAAAAGCTTACTCCTCACTCATGTCACGGTCTAATCAAGTGCTTGGTGGATGGCCTTCTATGGGGTGATTTGGATACCTAGGGTCTTTCCATCTTCAGTGAGTGGCCTCCATGGTCACCTTGGAAAGGGAAGGGGCAGTCCATATTGAAGCACACCACACTCAAATGCCTTAGCCTGAAGGTGGCATATTACCCCCACTCACATTCCTATGACAAAAATTAGTCACATGACCTCATTTAGATGCAAAGAAATTGGGAAACATCATTGAGTTGTGTGCCCAGGAAGTGGAAACAGTTTGGGGATCTGGCTGATTTCTGCCATAATGGTCTTAGCAAGATCAGTTTTGGGGGATGGTGGGAGCAAAAGACTGATTGGTGGGAGTTCAAGAGAAAAGGGGAAGTAGTCAAATGGGGTGATAGCTAAAGTGGCGTTTGGGATCAAGAGAGGCTTTTTGTTTTGTTTCTGGCTTCTTTGTATGATAATGGAAAATGATCCAGAAGTGAGGAAAAAGTGTGATGATGCAAAAGAGAGAAGGGACAACCCCTGGAGGGATACCCTTGGGGAAGTGAGGGAGAAAGGGATCTAGCTCAGCTTCCTAAATGTCATCATGCAGGAAATCACTTGGAGAGCCAGTTGAAACACAGATCCTCAGATCCCACTCCAGAGATTCTAATTCAGCAGGTCTGGAGTGGGGCTGGACCATCTGCATTTCTGACAGTCTCCCAGTTGCTGATCCTGCTAGTCAGGACCGAGGACCACACTTTGAGTATCGCTGATAGAAGCTTGGGAAATTCATCCCTGTACTGGGAGGGAAGGCAGAGTACGTAGGCACAGATGAGGGTGGGAGGGTGGGTGGGGGTTGGAAACATGGAATTTGTCAGCTGATTGTTCTATTTTCTCAGTGAATTAGGAAACAAGGTCATCAGCAGAGAGGGAGGATGGGAGAGGAGGTTGAGGGTTTGAGGAGGGAGGAAAAAATGTGAAATCATTCTCTTGGAGAGTGGGAGAATAAGAGGTGTCAGAAAATGAAATAAGAGTGCCAGGCAAGCACGGTCCCCCTGCAGTGGTGAGGATGGACTTAAAATAAGACTGAGCAGCCACACCTGGCTGTGCAGGTGCAGATGTAGTGGGCAGGGGTAGATTCAGCCAGGGTTGTGGTTTTGCCAGAAAAGTACAGTGAAAGGAGAGAGGGTCAAAAGGAGTTGACTGTGTATTCACAATGAGGGACCACAGAGCCTACATGGGTAAGGAGGGCAGTGAGGCCTTGTAGGTGGTGGTGGGGTGGTGAGGAACAGTGAAAAGGTGGTAGACCAATCGATTGTGGATCTCAGTGAGGTTGAAGAATCACTGGAGAGAGGGGAAGACTGGTTGGAAAGAGGAATTGTGATAAGAGAGTAGGACGTTTGAAATTGAGATAATGGAGAGAGCACAGTTGGTAATGGCAAGATAAGGGCATGGCCATGGGCATGAGCGGCCAAGTTACCACAAAGGACAAGATTGCTGGGACGAGAGGAAGCTGAGGAACTGGGAGGCTGAGTATTGGAAGGATCATGTTTGTGGATATTGAAATTGACCCAGGGATATCGAACCAGGGATTCTTACCCAGAGTACTGTTGGAAAGAGTACTGAGAACTATTACTTTCAAATCCTAACAGAATCTGGTGCTCTAAGGAGGGGGGGGGGTAGTTCTAAAATATAAATTCTGGGCTCCCAAGCGAGAATTTCTCCATGAGCCTCCTTCCAGCACTAATTGTAAAATAAACAGATAAACCAGAGGGGGCTGCCTGGACAGAGGCTGAGCCAGCAGAGGAGCATTGCTCAAAAGAGCCCAACTTTCCCCAGCACTTTCGCTGCTTCGTTGGAAGAGTTAAGAATGATGGCGAGATGCTGAGAAGCTGAGGTGATTCATCACAGCCCATGGATGCTCATATCTCTCCACACATTTGATATGCAAGAGTAGGCTGCTGGTTTATGACGTCTTAGATTTCATATTTAACTACTGTGCATGTTCTAGTGCAGAAAAGACTAAATATAGACTTCCAATTAGGAAATCTAAAAGGAATACTGAAGCAGCATCAATGGTGAGTGTTGGAGGAGCTGTGAGTTGGGGTGGCAGACAGTTGGTCACGAGGGTGGTAGCCCCGCCACTCCATGACCGGGGTGTGCCAAGAGGGAGACTAGCCACTTCGATACATTATCGAGAACGAACATCCTCCCTCACTTCACTTCCCCGAGCAGAGTCCTTGCTCTCTGGGAGCCACACTGAATTCTACCCAGAACAGCAGACCTGTTCCTCTCTCCCCCCCGGTCAGACCCACCCCTGAGACAGAAAGGGGGCCAGACTCCATGCTGTCCTCTCCCTTTACCCTCCAGGTCCAAGAATCCAAACACACAACCTGGCCCCTTCCCCTGTGTAGACCACTGCTGCAAATCAATGCAGGAGCTGGGGGCGGGGGTGGGAATGGAGATGTGGCCACTACTTTGGCCACGTGTGAATGCCATGTGGCTATGGAGCTGCCTACGATGCGAGAACCAGAGAGAGAAAGGAAGGGCAGGAAGGATTCACATCCAAAGCTGACTGAGGATATCTCTGGGTAATAGGATCATGGATGGCTTTTCCATCTTCTCAGCTGTATTTTCTAAATTTTCTAAAAAGACTATGTGTTACCAATGTATGTGAAAAACTCCTAATAAACTTGTTTTGTTGTTTATAAAACACTTAGTTGGATGGGTTCACTTTGACAAGGAGCACAGCCATCCCACAAGACCGCTCCAGGCAAACAGCTAAAGACTCGCCCTGCACACAACTGGAGCTTCAGTCCAGCACACGGTGAACGACGGTGGCAAGTAAAGAGTTTGGTGACTCAGTGTTGGCGTCGCCTGACAGGCACGCCGTCTCACTTGCCCAATTACAGATAGCGGAGCCTTAAAACCTGAGAGAACAGAAAAGACAAAGAAGGTGGGAGGCAGTGGTGTTCTCAGGGGGAGAGGACACTTGGTGTCCCCTCCAGCCTGTGATTCTCGCCTGGCCTAGATTATATTGATCCGAGCTTCCTCGTGCGGTTCACCTGCCTTGTGGGCAAAGGGCCAAGTTACATTGCTGCCACCAGTGCAACAGGGGGATCCTGGGCCACCCAGACTGAAGCAGATTTCATTTCTCCCACCTGGTCTGGGTTGTCAAGTTCGAGGGCAGTACCCCAAATGTTGCATTAGCTTTCAGCTGAGGTTTGAGGTCAGGTTCAAAGATCTCTGGTCTAGTGTAAATACACAATGACCTTGGATGAAGCCCAAGGTAAAATTGTTACATGAATAAGATGCATCTTTGGACATCTCCCAAAAAAGGAAAGAGTAGCTACTTCTTACCACGGCCCTTCACTTTCCCGGTCCCACTGGGACCTTCACGGTCCCAGTGCGGGACTTCCCCATCCTGAGACCCCGTCCCTCAGGTTCCCTTCCAGTGCAGGCACCCTAATCTGAGTGACTCATGCCCACGCTGAGGTGGTACAGCCCAACATGTTCACACCTTCCGCCATATTGAAATTGTATCTGAATTCAGGCTTCTTTCTAGAAAAACATGGCTTTACCCAAATAAACAAGATGCTAATGATAGAAATTTTAGGTTAACATATAGGGTGCTAATAGAGGAGAATTTAGGGGACAGGGTGAAGGGTCAGGAGTCTCCCTAAAATAATAACACTTTATTTATACTTAAAAATGTCTCTGTCAACAAGAATGTTGACTTACTGGAAAAAGAAGCTACCTGAAGTCCTTTATGAGCAACAAGGAATTTTTAAATGGAAAGGAGGGAAGAGAAGAAAGAAAAGGAAAATAAGGAATTACTAGAATGAGAGATTGATTCTTAAAACACATATCCATATTCTTTCATTTGCTTTTCTCCTTTGTCATTTGCAAGGGAAAAAAATGATATTTAGCTCCATGATAATGTGCTTCAAGTCTTATTTTTAAGATATTGGTTTCTAGGATAGCAGTTCTCAAAGCAGGTTCCAGGGAACCCTGGTGGGAGTGGTCTTTGATCCCTTTTAGAGGATCCTTGAGGTCAAAACTCTTTTCATAATGATAATAAGACACAATTTGCCTTTTTCACTGAATTCAGTTTTCCAGAGGCAGTATGATGTGTGATGACATCATTATATCAAAAAAGGTTCTATGGTCCAAAACGGAAATGCTTTTAGATTCTCTTAGAGAATTCACAATGTCCATTAGCATATTAAAGGCTCTGAGGGGCCGGCCCGGTGGCGCAGCGGTTTAGTCCGCGCTTGGCAGCCCGGGGTTCGCTCGTTCGGATCCCGGGCGCCCGCCGACGCACTGCCTGTCAGCCATGCCGTGGCGGCGTCCCATATAAAGTGGAGGAAGATGGGCACGGATGTTAGCTCAGGGCCAGTCTTCCTCAGCAAAAAGAGGAGGATTAGCAACGGATGTTAGCTCAGGGCTGGTCTTCCTCACCAAAAAAAAAAAGGCTCTGAGAAGTTCTGCAGTAAAAAAAAAAATCCTGTTTCACTTGGTTTAATACAACATTGCAAATTTACTTGACCACGGAATTTATTTTTGTTTTGTTTTGTTTGGGGTTGGTTTGTTTAACACCCGTGGCTACCATAGTCTGGAAAACACTCCTCCAGGGGCAAGACATTAAGCCAGTAATCCCCTGGCCAAGGAATTTCTTAGAGATCCCTCATCTAGACCTGAAGTGAACAGTCAAAGACCGGCCTTAGTGTGTCCATATAGTGCAATGGTCAAGAACAGAACCAGACTGCCTGAGCTCAAATCCTGACTCTGCTGCTTGCTAGCTATGACTTAGGGCAAGTTACTTAACATCTCTGTGCGTGTGTGTGTGTGTAAACACATCTGTGTGTGTGTGTATACACATCTGTATCTTACCACAGTGCCTCACACACAGTAAACACTATATAAGAATGAACTGTCATCTATTATGTGACAAACATGCTGACCTAAAGCTAGGCCACTAACAAGTCCTGTGACCTGAAACAGATCCCCTCTCTGCCATGGACTTCATGTTACCCATGTGTCAAATTGGAACATGGGACAAGGCCGTCTCTGAAGCCCCTTTAGTGATGATATTCTCTGATTCCACACAGCCCTTGCGGAAGGTGGCACTAACCTCGAGCGTGATGGGAGAAACAACGTAGGGAGGCAGAGGGAGGTCTAAGAGCCCTTGGGTCCTGGGCAGCATCGACGGGGACACAAGGATTCACAAAACACAATGGTTGGTCTTTGAGGATGGAGTTCATCTGCTCCAGAGTTTTACCTCCCACCGACTCATCTTCTCGCCCTGCCCGGTGTGAAGGAGAAAGAAGGTGGGGTTTGCTATTCCTACCACCACCACCGTCATGGCCCCAGGACCACTCAAACTGGCTGCTTGAGATGAGGGCCTGTTCCAGCTTCATGGGAAGCTGTTTTTGCTCTCTTTTGAGGACCCTCCCCACCACCCCAGCCCCAGAGAAAACTTTTGGACACCTAACCCTGGCAAGACACAACAGAGACTGCCCCTATAAAAATTCCTCC
Source organism: Tapirus indicus (assembly GCA_031878705.1). Classification (NCBI taxonomy): domain Eukaryota; kingdom Metazoa; phylum Chordata; class Mammalia; order Perissodactyla; family Tapiridae; genus Tapirus; species Tapirus indicus. Next base: position 31,444,810 of record CM062933.1, on the reverse strand, counting down.
AATGTGACTTCACCACGGTCAGGAATGAAGAGCATGCACAGACTGAAAAATGTATGAGAGAGAGCTTTGAATTGCTGGCAGCTGTCGGCCAAGGTAGAGGCGCCCACTGTAATGCTTAAGAGGCTAAATTGGGAACATTTGAATGCTTGGTTTTGTGCTTAAAAAAGCAAGTAGCAGCTTAGCTGCCAGATGTTGGAGAACTTCAACACAGGCATGGTATCAGCAACATTTTTGCAGGTGACCACATGTCAAAGGGAGATGATGACTTGTTTTTCTAAAACTGCTTCTAAGGAGGGAGCCTGGTGGCTTTCGTGTTTCACTTTCACTGAAGAAGTTAATTTTAGGAACACCAAAAAGGATCTCACTTAGAGAAGATTGACTCTAGGGCTTGTCAGCAAAGGAAGAATTTCTGAGAACTGTGGCTTCATAAGAGCTCAGTTCCTTATAACTAAGGCCTTTGAGTAATCACCGAGCTATCTTCTCCCTAATTCACTGTATCAGGAATTGCTCTTGGTTGCTAGCAACAGAGGATTGACTATGCAGGCTTAAACACAAAAAGGTTTATATTTTTATGTCATGAGAATGCAGATGTGGGTAATTACTGGCATTGGTTCAGTGGCTCAAGAATCAATTAGAATTAAGAAAATCAGGGCTGAGTCTTTGTATTTCTTTTAGTCTTTTCTTCATGGCCTCGATATGGCTACTCCAGCTCCAGCCATCACCTCCACATCCTAAACAACAGGAGGCAGGTAGGATGAAATGGCAAAAAAAGACTTTCCCAGAAGTCCCATCCAACAATTTCTGCTTTCATCTTCTACAAGAAAGTCAGAGAAACATGGTCTTGTCACTGGATACGTGCCACCTAGAATAACATTGGAGCTCTGTTACTAAGAAGAGTAGAGTGGATATTGGATGGGAAACCAGCACTCTCTGCATGAGACTTTCTAGAGAGATGTTTTTAGACAAGAAGTTGCTGCCTGGACTGGTCCTTCTGGGAGAGCTTGTTATGTTAAAGGGCAGGCGTCTGCGGGAGCCTCAGTTTACCTGTGAAACTGACTTCCAAACCTCTCTTACTCTGAGAGGGGTGAAGCTGGCTTCCATTCTAGGAATGTCTGTAGATCCCAAGGTAACTCGATTAGGAAAGAAGAGGATTCAGAGAACAGGGAAATCTCTGAAAAGTGGTGGATTCATTCCTTGGTCAAAGGAGGGTGGTGAGGATGGAGCACACAAAGCCGGATGTGTATGCTGACACAGGAAGCGTCAGCCACTACATGTGGATGGAGTGATGCAGGTGGCAAGTGAAGAAAACATGGTTCTGAACCTCCAGAATCTTGCAATTTTGAAGAGACAAAACATGTAAACTAGGAAGTCAGAGAGGCCGCCGTACACTGAACGCTTATGTTCTCCCCAAAATTCATACGTTGAAACCTATTCCCCCACTGTGATGCTGTTAGGAGGTGGGGCCTCTGGGAGGTGATTAGGTCATGAGGGTGGAGCCCTCATGAATGGGATTAGTGACCTCATAAAAGGGACCCCAGAGAGCTCCCTTGGCCCTTCCACCAGGTAAGGATACAGTGAGCAGGCACAGCCGTCTGTGAACCAGGAAGCAGACACTCAGAAGACACTGAACCTGCCAGCCCCTTGATCTTGGACTTCCCAGCCTCCAGAGCTGTGAGAAAATAAATTTCTGCTGGTGATAAGCCACCCAGTCTGTGGTATTCTTGTTTTAGCAACCTGAACGGACTAAGACAGAGGCTAAGTGGAGTCAGCACGGGCACAGAGAAGGGAGTGGTCATCACTGCCAGGATGCTCCCAAAGGTGTCGGAGAGGAGAGGGAAGATGCAGGACAACCAGAGGGGAGCGGTGGTGCGTGCCTAGCCACACAGCAGGGCTCCCTCAACGGGCAAGAGAAGCGGCCCTTGGCCTGAATTCCCAAGGGACACCACGGTTCCCAAACAAAATGTCATCCCCATGTTGTCAGCTCTCCATCCAGCCACATAAAACAAAGAAGTGGATTTAACAAGATACAACAAAAATCAGGGAAGGACACAGCATATTGAAATACGATAGTCAAGAACCAAAACACCAACTTCTATTACAGGAGGGGAAAAACTCTTATACTGATGTATAGGGGGATGGGTTGAAAAAAAGGGGATATTTTGTCCTGGACTTGCTTCAGATTTGGGAGTGAAAAGGGCTAGCAGGACAACCATATTCTATGGGTTGTGGGAGAAGGAGAAGCAGAGTGGGGAAGTATGTGTGGCTGGTTTTGGTAAGTCTACACGTTTCCAACTGCTATTCTGTGCTTCCAGCAGTTTCCCATGTGTTCACAGATTTCAAAATCACAATAAACATCAGGGTGAGCTGTTGTGGAATAACTCCCACCTTTGTTCATTTCCTGGTACCCTCCATCAGATCACATGGCTTCGGTAATGGCCCGCCTCCCTCCCCACCCCTGCACATCAAGGTTGCCGCTCCTCCATGTGAATGGCGGTGAGAACAGCCAGTTTTCCCCTTATGGGAAGTTAGCGGAATTGCAGACTGACTGCTGAGCTTCGGATAGGTCGTGAAAGTTTTAGTCGCTAAAACTTCCTTTTCCAATGGTTAGACTTGAAAAACATTTCTTCTCTCTGGTAGCATCTTTTAAATTATCACAGGCACACGAGAGCGAAGACTGATTCCATCCCATTCTCGGTGTTTTATTTGCATCGTGAGAGGTCGATAATGCGGGAGGGAGTTTGTGCAGTGACTCTGGAGGCAGGCTATCTGGGTTCAAATCCCGGCTCTGCCACTTATTCGCTGTGTGAAACTGGGCATGTTGTTTAACCAATCTGTGTCTCGATTTTCTCATTTGTAAAATGGAGCGAATAAAAATATCTACTTCACTGCACCATGAGGATTAAGTGAATTGACAGACGTAAACTGATTAGTGCCGGGAACAGGTGCCTAAATAACTAGCTGTGAATGTGACCATGTACTTGTTTACCTTGGTGGCTTCTTAAGAGTTAATCCTTAAGGCTTAAGTTCTGTGGGGAACTGCGATGTGTTTGCCCAGTTACATTCTGGGCAAGGAGAAGGCCTGGTCTTGTGTGCACCTCCCTTCACTCTCCCACTTGGCCTTCCCACCACCAGCTCATGGAGCAGGTCTACTGGCCACAGTAGAGCCACCGGCTCACCTGTGCTCAACGGCAGAGGAGGATGGAAGAGAGACTAAGGGGGACAAAAGAAGTGTCCCCAGCTTGGAGTTTTTCTTGTTACTTTTCTGCAAGCCTGGTAGAGTTGCTACCTCACCCAACTGCAGCCCAGCCAAGGCATTCAATCATCTGTTTGAAAGGCAGCCTGCTCTTGGGGGCAGAGGTGAGCAGGCCTGACCCAGCTCCTGGTGACATCAAACAGGCTGGCACTGCCCTTGGGAGCCCTGCCCCGTGGTCTGGCCTTGGAGGAGCTGCCAGCACCCTGGAGAGAGTTGGATCTTTTCCACAGTGAGATTGACTCAAAAAGAACAGAGTTGTTTCAACACCTGCTCACCCTCTCACAGCTATGAAGGCCAGGTGGCGAATGGGTAATTGCAGGCCACAGGCAATGAAAGAAAGAGCAGGAAAAAAGATCAGCAACCCTGAGTCCAGCATCTTCCCCACTGTCCTTACCTGGGAGGAGATCAGCGCGGGACCTATCGCATCCGTCTCTGGGTGGAGACTGGAACACAGTGGAACAGCTCAAAGGGCAGCAGGTGGGAAAGGAGAGAGGGATCTGGAAAAGCAGCCCCGAATAATTTCCTTTTTTGTTTAAGCTAGCTTGAAATGGGCTTCAAGGACTTGGACCCACTCTCATTTGTAATAGTTTGTCAGAAATGCAACGTGGACCCCTAGATGCAAGCAGAACAGCCTGGTCATATTTCAGAGGAGCTGCAAGGTGGCTTCAGGCATCCCACTGGCCTGGCCCTTCTCACTGACACGGCCTCTAGCCTCACCTTTGTTCACTTTGTTTGGCCTCAATGCCCAGCCATGGCCAGCCTCCACAGAACTCACAGAAGAGAATTCACGGAAGATAGCAGAGACAGGGACACTGTGAAAGAAAGGTTCTAAAATCGAATCTTACTCTTCCATTGACTATTGCAGTCATACCACTCATGTTGCCGTGATGTTTGTGGAAGGCACCTCTCCTGGGACCTGTCCAGCTCACACCCATAGGAGTAGACAAAGGATGGCCAGGTTTATCCTATGTGACCCCTGCTCACACTCATTGGACAAGGAGTGAACCCCCAGCCCAGGCTGAACTAATCTGAATTAGGACCTGCTAGAAAAGTCTGGCTCATGGCTTGAACAGAGGGTGTGTCATCACAGGTGCCATGGGGTGACCATCTTTGGCACTGCAAGCCAGAACAGCAGAAGCCAGTCTGCAGAGAGAAATGAAAACAGGTGGATAAGCAGAGAGGAGCCCAAGGGGTGAGCTGCCTGTGGTCCCAGCTCTCCAGACCCCATTTCTGGATCCAGCCTCACTTTCTGCCCGGGGTTTCTGAGAGGTTTCCCCATATCCATTCAGTTTAATGCCTGCCTTTTTGCGTATTTATTGGGTTTCTATTACATGCATCCAGAAGAACTTCCACAGAAGCAGTGATTCACAGTTTACCGAGAGCTTTCACATGTAATCTTGTTTGGACTTTCCTTCTCACGCTACTTCAGGGAGAAGGCAGGGGAGGTATCAGCATCTGCATTTTATGGCCAAAGAAGCTCAGGCGATGACCGATGACCTGATGACCGCTCAAGGTCTCCCAGGCAGGGAGGCAGACCTTTGACCCAGACTGAGCATTGCCCCCACCACACCCCCTTGACATTGGAGCTGTGCTTCCAGGAAAAGGGACGCTGGCTCCAAGGTATAATGAAAAGCGATGTGCTGCCTTCCTAAACACAATCAGATACTTCAAGGGGAAAATAGGGGCTTCAGTTTGATCATTAGCTGCTACACCTTCATGAGCCTCGGCAGGCCGAGCCAGCCATGCTTCTGACTTTGTAACAAAGCACATGCAGAAAGTGGAATGGGGCATGGACTTTGTGGGGGAAAATCCTCACGCATAAAAATATGTGAAGCCTGTACTATTTATGATATTATTTTGGCATTTATCATACTTTACTTCTTTCTCCCTTCCCCCAGGGCACCTGCGAACAATGTGCAGACAGGTTACATTTCTCCTCCCTACCTCTGTCAAGTTATCCACCCAAAGTAGATTAAGTCGGAAATAATTGGCACTCTCCCCTGCACGCGTGCACACACACACACTGCTTCTGGATATCATTTTTTAAAAACAGCTTTATTGAGATATAAATTCAGACACCATACAATTCACCCATTTAAAATGTACAATTCAATGGTTTTTGGTATATGACACTATCTTTTAACTGTGGTAAAATATAACATAAAATTTGCCATTCTAACCATTTTTAAGTGTACAGTTCAGTGGCATTAATTACATTCACATGTTGTGCAATCATCACCACTATCTATTTCTCATGGGTATCTTTTTTTTTGGTGAGGAAGATTAGCCCAGAGCTAACATCTGTTGCCAATCCTCCTCTTTTTGCTGAGGAACATGGGCCCTGGGCTAACATCCTTCCCATCCTCCTCTACTTTATATGTGGGACATCTGCCACAGTATGGCTTCATAAGCAGTGTGTAGGTCCACACCTGGGATTCAAACCTGCGAACCCTGGGCCACTGAAGCGGAGAATGCTAACTTAACCACTACGCCACTGGGCTAGCCCCAAGATGGGTACCATTTTTCAGTCTCTCTCTTCCTCTCTCTTTCTCCCTCCCATCCTTCTTTCCTTTTTGTTTTTTTATAGAGAAGAAGTCCATCTCTCCTCCAGCTCTGGCCTTCCCCATGTGAATCCCCACTGCACTGATGCACTGTACATCCCTCTACTTAACCAGCATTTAGGCCAAAACTCGAAGCCAAGGCATTGGCTTGATTATATGTGAATTTCTGCCTGCTCCCAACTCCTCACAACACAGAGAGAACATCCCCCTTCTGGGACGTGTCCTGGTTGCTAAGCTCCCCTGCTGAAGGGGAACCGCTTGAGGACAGGGCTGTGTAGCCTCAGTCTGAGCCTCTGAATTCACCACAGGGACTCAGCGAATGTCTGCGGAATGGCCTGGGGGACCCTGAAGCTCTTCCCTACACTGGCCCTGATGCAAGCACCTGTAGGTGTTCCTCAAGGAATTTCTCCCCAGCTGAATGTAAGATTTTGAATGTTTTCTTCCTTTTTCTCTCCATCACCTTTTCTTGCCTCCTGTCACTTACTTGTCCTAACTGGTGTGAGAAAAGAACCTTCTGGAAATTCAGTCTAATTTGATGCTCATGTGGGCTCAGCATTTTGATGCTTCCCCATGGCTGGTGGGGGAAAGTGGGTCCCGAATGGGTGTCAAGTGCTGGATCCTTATTTCTGGGTTCTGGGGGTGGGTAGCCCCTCCATCATCCACTCAGAGGGGAAGAGAGGGAGGAAGGATGAGTGGCTTTCCAGAAAAGAAAGCACAGTTCTTAAGTGGAGCCTTGGGGTCTCTCTGAGCAGGACTGACTTATGAACCTATCTGGAAGGCTCCCAATAAGCCCCATCTCCTCCTCCGCCAAAAGCCATCCTTTGGGGATGTCATTACTGTCATTCACCATACATGTTAACAGCCAAATCTCCTTCAAAGGATCCTTTGTGTAATTAAATATACTAGCCTGACAGCCCCCAAAAGAGGGGGTAACATCCCCTGGATGTAAAATGGCTTTTCTCTAAGCCTGAGCGATGGCACACTGTTGCTAGGTGCCTATTTTTCTGCCTTTCAAATGCGACGTGACTAATGGGGCATATTTCATAACACATCTGCAAGTACGTAGTTATTCTTATACTTCAATGCCCTTTAAAATATTATCTGCCAACACTTGGACTATGTGCTGGTATGCAAATTAGACATAATAAAGGAAGAAGGGAGAAGTTCTTTGCTCTTGAAAAATCATATTTATAAGGTTAACGAGATTTATATATTACATCAGGGAACTGGGGTTAGAATGCAAGACTTTTTAAATGTAATAGTTGACAATAATAAAGATTCTCTGGTGTTTTTTCTGCGCGAGATCAAAACTTTCATCTATGCTGAGGTTTAATAAGATGAAAAATAATTCCCACAAAATCAAAACACATAGAATCCAACTTCAGGAATAAGGCAGACATTCTCAGTTGAATGTTTTTGATTGGCAGTGCCAAGAACAGGAGTGGTGCTTTAAAAACATATGACTTTGTATTTAAAAAATCAAGTTAAATTAACTATTTCAATGAGTTATCCATTTAAGCCAGGAAAGTTGGCACTTTAATTTTTTGGATAAAAAGGGAAAATTCAATCTAATAAAAGAAAATACACAAAAAAGTGGAAAAAACTTACACATATACACATATACACCCTTCACTGAATTATGAACTACTCTATAAGCAAATAGGAAAATGTGACTTTGCATTAAAAAATCAAGTTAAATTGACTATTTCAATGAGTTACCTATTTAAGCCAGGAAAGTCGGCACTTTTATTTTTTGGATAAAAGGGAAAATACCAGGAAAATTCAATCTAATAAAAAAATACTCCAAAAAATGGACAAAAGACTTACACACATACATATACACCCTTCATTGAACTATGAACTACTCTCTAAACAAACAGGAAAATGATCTGAACCCAGCCTGCTCAAATAATGGAATGTCATGATTTAGCAAATATTCTGATTATAGGTAACCACCTCTATCTTAGAGCATGTGTCTATTTGGTATTAAAATAGAAGCATAGCTAAGTATTCGTTGCTAAAGAATCAGATATCAGCAAAATATACCCAACACTAAAACAATCCTGATGACTCAGTTATCAGTGATGACTCAAAAGGCACATTAGGATCTCGCAGCACTTGAGACCATTATTACCAACAGGAAGCTATAACTGTCTTTGCAGCCACGCACCCGTGCAGAAGGACAGAGGTCCAGTTGACAGGATGTTGGACTAATCAAATTTAGATGTTCTGGAAACATTCCAAGAGGCCAGCAATTGGTGGATCCACTCAGAAGAGGGCCATGTCCAGGCCAGTTTTGCTCCTTACTGGGTACACCTTGGCACAGTCCCAGGAATATGGTATACACTGGATAAGTGTTTGCTGAATAAATACTATGAATGAATGAATTAGTGAATAACAGAAAGTTAAATTGGAATTTTTCTGTTGTTTGAGAATTTCTGCTGATGCCCAAAGCGGGGATGGGTAACAAGTGGCTCCATATTCTAAAGAGAGATGCAGCTTCCATCCACGCAAGACTTGAGTTGGCCAAAATGACATAGAGATATAGAGATAGAGATATGGATATAGATATAGTTTTGGGTTGACTGTCTAGTTCTAGTCAGAGTATTGTACATTTATTTTCCTTTTCCTCTCATTGGAGGAGGGGAGGGAGTGCTTCTTCTGTACTTGAGCCAAGTAAGGATAGCTCCGAGAGGACCATTCACAGAGTGGGGGAGTCTGCCAGGAGCAGAGGCTAAAATATTCCTTCGTGATGGATGCTGGCTGAGCTGCAGGGTCTCATAGGCCTGCCCTGGCTGCCACCAGCTTGGGAGAATGAAAATCTCTTGGGTGAGGCCTGCACTTCCAGAGCTTGCTGGGACAATAGGTCAAAAGTTTTTCCGTGGGCCACGCAGACTCAGGATGGTAGCTGGGCTTGAGTCCCCTTGATAGGACCAGCCAAGATCCTTGACTGCCAAGGAGAGGTGAACCTGGCATTAGGTGGCCATGTGGGGTATCCCATTGGCACTAGGGCTGCAGGGGAGTCATAAGAATCAGCCAGAGAGGGCATCATTCCAAGTCCAGGCACTGCAAGAAGCAGGCCCTGCGTTGGGTGGGGCAGATCCAAGGAACTCACTAGAGTGCCTTATAGGAGAAAGAACCAGTTCCTGAGCATCTGTCTTCAGAGGACACCGATGGCTAGATTACAGCAGGCCCAGCTAAGTAAAAAGACATTTTTCTTCTTTCCCTCTTCTCCCCGCTCTCTGCCCTACCTTGGGGAGTCAGAAGAGGCTAATGAAAGGCAAGAGACAACACAATAATAAAAGACAGACTGTGCAAACTTTTTGAGCTTGAGTCAGGCCTGAGCTGCAGGAAGAGGAAATAGCTTGGAATTTGATAAGAATTTTATGGGAAACAGTTTTAAGTGTATAGTGGAAAGGGCTTTTAATACTCTAACATGAGGACAGTTCCTTGATATCTGAAATGGATGGAATAGTTATGGGATCTGCCTGAGATGTTGACCAGTGAAAGAAGATCTGATAGAGCAGGGTGGAAGGGCAGTGATGAGAGAGGGAGAAAAAAAAGAAGCTATTTCCTGGTTATATCCCACCAAGTCCAGCCCATTTGACACACTAGTTATAAGTGAATGGAAGAATGCACGCATGCATGCATGAATGAATGGAAGAAATCATTTCTGTATAATTTGGATGTCACTATGGCTGCCTATCCAGTGACCCCTGCTCACCCTATGTAGAGTTCAGATGATGTCCTCCCCTCAGCTGCAGGCAGACAAAACCTCTCCACCAGCTTTGAGGTGTGGCTGGGAAAAGTCAGCAAGTCGTGAGTCAGGAAGTCACTGACCTCCCGCCACTCGTGACTTCTTCCAGGTGTGCTGCGGGTTGATCATTCACCACCACCTTATCAAACACTGTAACTACTGAGTGTTACTTTGACCCCAATAAGAAACGACTTTCAGTAGGCAAGTTAGCAAAGTGCCTAGATGTGACATCACCCTATGTCTGGTGCACTTTGGGCTGCTCAGGGCACTCCCTGGACAATAGGCCTGAGGACACGGTAAGAAGTGTAGAAACTTCTCCCCCCGATGCTCTGTGTGTTACGGGGACCAACCCTGGGCAAGAAGGGTAATTGCCTCCTGCTGTTACCATTTCACCCAAGATGAGCACAGCACAGGTTCTTTTATAGAGATGTCAGTGAAATGAAGTTGGCAAGAAGATCCCTTCTAATCCTGCTATTGAACTGTAGGGCTTCTGGTGGCTTCCGTGACACTGCCCCCATTTTTCTTCTGTAACCTAATTGCATTGCCCTGGAGATGACCGGTCACTGTCTGTCTCTCTTCTAGGGCAGGAGCTTTCTTTTATTCATGATTCTACCCCAAGTGCTGGGCAGAGTAGACCCTCAATAAATGCTGAATGAACCTGGTTTGCTTTGACGGGTCTCCCTAAGACAGGTGGAGTTAGGTAGCAGACCCATTTTCCAGAGAGAGTGGCTGAGGTACAGACAGGTAGGGTGGTTGGGCCAAGGTCCCAGGTGAAGCAAGAGGACAGGTGAGACTAGAGCAGAGTGATGGGCCTCGAAAAATAACCTTGAAGCCAAATGTCTCAGTAAACACAAGCCAAAAGCTAGTTACCTGGAGGCCAGGGCCCCTCCTCAGGGCACAGAGTCTTAGCACAGAGCCCCAGACAGTCACAACGCCACCACCTCCGCTTAGTGGCATTTTACAGATTACCGAATGGTTTCCCAGCCATCAACTCTCTTACTCTTCACAGCAACCCGGAGGGAGGTGAAGCAGACGTTATTATCCACATTTTACAGGTCCAGGGAGGTTAAATGACATTCCTGAGGATGCACAGTTACTAAAGAAGGAAGTACGATGACCTCAGGTCTTGTGATCCCAAATCTGTGAGCTTCCCACGAAACCTGGTCAAACCCAACCAAACAAAAGCACATGGAGCTTTTCAGGACCCACCTGATGCCGGTTTTAGTTATAGGCAGCGTTAGGAGAGCGGTGTCTCCGTTTTTACGCATCCTTTAGAGGTTCCTTCAGCTCTGCCCCCTAAGGGCTCATCCGGGGGGGGGGGGGGAGGCGGTGCTCGTATTCCGGGGAAGAGCCGTGACCCGTCCCTCCTCCTGGGTCCCAGTTGGAGCCGGGAGCCTGTTTGCAGAATCCGGTTCCAAATTGGGGCTCCACCGCCTGTGCCGCGCGCGCCCTGGCAGGACAGATTGCTGGGATACGGAAGTGGCCTGGAGCCAACACACTTGCCGTATAGGAGAGGCTGCGGTGCCAGCACTGTCATTTTCCACTCCAAAATGTCCCGCAAGCGGTGAGACCGACAGTGTCTTCCCTTGGTGCCTCAGATGGGTGTGCTGTTATCTCTACTGGCAACATCCAGTATATTTCATTCTCTTCAGAAGAGCGTTTTGGCATAAAGGTAAAAGAATTTCTGGGGCGGGCCCGGCGGCGTTGGGGTTAAGTTCGCGTGCTCTGCTTTGGCGGCCGGGGGTTCGCAGGTTCAGATCCCCGGCATGGATGGATGAACCGCTTGTCAGCCATGCTGTGGTGGCGTCCCCTATAAAGTAGAGGAAGATGGGCACAGATGTTAGCCCAGGGCCAGTCTTCCTCAGCAAAAAGAGGAGGATTGGCAATGGATGTGAGCTCAGGGCTAATCTTCCTCACACACACACACACACACTAAAGATAAAACAATTTCTGAAATTTGGCATATTCAAGGGTCTAATTTACAAAGTTGGGACCAGAAGGTGGAACGGCTTTTGAGGTTTTGTTCAGATTGTGAAAACAGATGCCAAAAAATGTCTTTTTTATGTTTAGTTGGCTTCATCTTTTAATGTCAATACTAGCTTAATGCTGAAGATAAAAAATGACACACTGTAATATCTTTCCCGTTTAATTTTTAAAAGGAAATTTAGGGGGAGGGCCTGAAATCGCTTTTTATGTTTTTCAGTGACAAAGCATATTTAGCCAGACTAAATGTGGCAAGATAAATAAACAGTAAATAGAAGTTCAGAGACTTTGATTTACCGAAACTCATTTTAAAAGCAAGAGGAGACATGAAAGGCAAAAATTCTACTCAAATTCAAATAGTTTCCAAGGAAAATTCCTGTAACCTTTAAGAATAATAAAGGCTCACGGATATATTTGGGATTTCTGAATGGTAGGACTGTTTCCCGAGAGCATTTTAACCATCCCAAGTGAAAAATGAGAACAAGGCCTGAATTGTTTGGTAAAGAGCAAAGAACCCTTTGGTTTAAGAAAAAGAGAGGGACACTGTAAGGGTCAAAAATGCTGTAAAGGCCCAGAGTTTCACATGAAATATGAACGACGGTAGCTTTTTGCCAGAAAATGTTTTACTCAATGCCACATGCAAAAAATGTATATTACAATCATCTTTTAAATTTTTTTAAAGTTCATTTCATGCCATCTTGCATCCTATGAGTCTTCTCTTTGCTTTCCAGCCCTTCACAAGGTGTCGGTCTGGGGCTCTGCCGGGTGGAGCCTGCCCGGCACACACAAGCCCAGCCCCCTTCTCGTGTCTTTGCAGGACTCCAGGCATCTGTAGTCACAGCCCTGTCCCCACCCGGATCCATGTCAGTCTTGAGACAGTTGAGCTTCTCTGCCACTATCATTTATTCTCTCCAACATTTCCTAAGCCCCTTAAACCTCAAAATTGGACATTATACTGTCTCCTAAGAGGGCTGCGTGGTAAAGTGAGATACATGCCTGCCCCCAAGTAGCTTCTACTCCACTGGCATGGACAAACATCATGTGACACACATAGGAGATGAAATAATAGCCAGCATCATCCAATGAATGGAATCAAGTCCAAGCACTTTGAAAATGCCAAGAAGAGAGCAATTACTTCCATCTGAAAGGGCTGGGAAGACCTCATTCAAGCAGCAGCTGTGCAAAGGAACATTGAGGGGTGAATGTGGATGGACAGAGCACAGTAGGAACACAGGCCTGAGCCTGGATGTGCCTGGCACCTTCAAGTATCCCCAAATTCTTGCCTATACCAAAGGGGCAGTAGGAGAACAGGCTGAGAGGGGAGGTGGGGCCATGCTGTGGGAGGTTTGAACACTGTCATAAGGACTCAGAGTTGATTCTGGAGGTGAAGGGGGGCCAAACCATTGGGAGCAAAGGAATTATGAAGTGCTCAGGGGCCTGTGGGTGGGCTCATGGGATCCGGGAAGCCTCTGAAACTGTATACGTTCCTGTGCTCATGCACAGTATGTGTGTGAGCATGAAGATATGTCCACAGCTTTCTCTAGGTTCTCAAAAGGCCTCACTGTGCTGAGGTCAAGTTCCAGGGCCAGGCCAGAGAAGAGTCTCTCTACCCACTCCCCATCTACAGTCCCTCCCCTGGACACAAATCAGCCATTAGAATAGAGACCTGGGGGTGCGTGATTCTAGACATAGGCGACCCCATTGGAATTCTTCTGGGACCTCCCTGTGTGATTAAGTTTCCAAACTACCCAAGGGTGTTTATTTATATCACATTTTAATGTCAAATGAATGGAGAATTGCTGAATAACTTCTGCTACAAGGTTCAGATTTCAAACTTCCCCCTTTGGCAACATCATCTCAGTTGTTTAAAACAAAGCGGAAAAGTCTACCCACGATTTCCCAGCTCCTCTGATGGCTCCACACGAGACCCTAGCCTCCCATCCTGTCTTCTCTCCCTCACCACTGCCGCCAGCCAGCAACCCATAGAACTGTCAGGACTTTTCAATTTTTTATTTAGTGAGAGTCAACATGGCCTCCTCTCCTTCACCCCACTTCTCTCACACTTTTCCTTAGCAGGCCAGGCTGCAAATCTTGTCCTTGGAGCCCTTTGCTCTATAGACTAATATAAGTGATGGAATTTTACAGAACAAAGACCATGCCCACATGAGATTAGTTTTAGCTGTTTTACTACAACCACTAACCACTGTCGCAAACAGCATCAGATTGCTCATTAGAAGCCCTCTACCTCTAGAGCTGCGGGCTGCTAGGTATCACCCCCAGGGGCTGCAAGAACTGGGAAAGAGGTGGCCCAGCATCTGGAGAGGGCAAGGGGAGCATTTGTTGGAGCCGATTCAGACCCCCCGCAAAGACTGGAGAGAGAAGTGGTTTCCAGAGTGGTTTGACTAATTTTAGAAGTACGGAGGCTAGAAACCCGAAGCGCCATTCAGAAATGAGTATTTCTTGGATTCAAAACATTCAAACTTAATCAACAAGCATTATTACTGTGTGCCAAGCGCTGGGTCAGATGTAGAGGCTCAGTAATGTATGTGTGTGCGCACCTTCATCTGCACCTCTCAGCGGGCGCTGGGCGTCATTTCCACCTTGCACTGCAGTAGATGCCCTTCCTCTCCTTCACCTGAATATGACCTTGCAAGGTGGAGGTGCACAAGTCACCTGTGAATTCACCTTCTCACACACACACACACACACACACACTCTCACAGTGCTGGGTTTGGCTCTTGCATATAGTGGACATCGGTAACTGTGTACTAAAGAGAATATGCTCATTCAAATGTTTGTGAATGCTCCTTATGTACCAGACACTGTATCAAGCCCTAAAGACAGACTTAGATAAATAAAGCCTAGTTCCTGCCCTCTAGAGGGTTATATAATCATGTTGGACACAAAGAGAAGAGCTAACATTTAGATAAAATGACCTAAGACTGAAACAAAGGTGGAAGTAAACAAATGAACAGGCAGAGAATGGTCTGGCAAAACTTTGCTTTGATTGGCAGGGCAAAACTGCTCACATTCCCTGGGACTAGGGCAAGGACCTATTCTACTTACTTCCTCTCCTTCTGGTAGAGCCAAAGGGAACATAGGACCACATCCCAGCCCCGGCAGAAAGAGAAAATGCCTGGACACTAGCCCCTTTCTCTCTCCCATCCCATCTCTGTGGCTCTGGCAGCTGGGACACTCACTGCCATGGTTTTGCTTAGAAACGTGAAAAAGTCAGGACACCCCAGGATCCTGGGGACAGGTGCACTGGGAAGACTAAGATAGGAGGAGGTTGATTTGCAGGAAAGACTTAGAGGTAGAAGTACAAGTTTTCAGAACTTTCCCAAAGTTAAACACACACACACATATGTCTATCCATTCACCCATACATACACCCATCTATTGCCCTTTCCACTTTGCTTTTAGAAATGAAGATAAAGAAAACAGAGAACTAGAGGATTTATGGAGCGGGAGGAATGGGGGGGGGCTTCCTGTTTTAATACAAACTGTAAACCAAAGATCACAGCTCTCTCCACTTACACTCTCCCTGGGAGCACATCCCCCTTTGCTCTTCTCCCAAATGTCCCTGGGTTTCGTGAGAAAAATCAAACAAAACATGCATTTCAAAATCTGTACAATCCCATCTAATTTGAGTTTCTGAGTAACTACCACCAGTCCTACACTCATCATCGCCCCCCGCCCCCGCAATACTTTCTAATTTTAGAGCTAAGAGCATGGAACTTGACACTGGACATGTTTCCATTTACCATGAAAGGCATGTTTCTCCACAAACAACTGGAGGGCAAGCTTGGAAAACAGGTTTCAAGACCAGACTTGAAGAACTTTGGCACAGCAATTCTCTGGAAATGTCCACCATCCCAGCAAGAGGCAGGAAGCATAGAGAACGAATATGTGCTCTGGCTTCTTTCAAATGAAATGATTTAATTTTAAGAGTTTCAATTCATAAAATAGCCCCAGCTAATTTCCCAAGGAAAATGAGCATATTTTGTTTTTCTTCATTCTTCAAAGATTATTTGGGACATGAAAAAAATTTATACTGAATTTCCTTAAAAGATTTATTTGGGCAATGCCCCCAGTGTGTTATGAAGGAATATAGAATGGTGAAAAAAAAAAGTTTAATAGGAATATAAACTTTTTTGTGATTTAGAAGTTAGACATCAGTTTAGCACCTGTGATAGTCACAAATAAAAAATAAACTAGAAGAAAACCCTTTAGCATACTGGAGTCCATTTCTATAGTTTTAGAGATTTAGGAGTTATTTCTACAGAAGGAAAAACAAAGTCTTCAATTCTAACATTTTTTCACACCTACGTGGATGTCCTCTTTGCCCAAACTGTGGGTTGGTTCCTCTTGTTGTCATATATAGAATCAAATTATCAATATTTCCCTTTAATCATCATCTTATAAGAGGAAGAGTCAGAAAACATGCTCAATGTAGTTTTAAAAAAATCACACAGGACGCCTACCTGTTCAGTCTCCTTGGCTCCTCGCTCTCACCTGCCCACCCCCTCCATCACCTATCCTCCCAGGTGGGCAGCACATCTCCACAGGCATTTGACCTGCTGTTCTTTCCATTCCAGTGTTGCTATCCCCCCAAAAGAGCACTTTTCTTCCCCCAGGACCAGCTCCTGGGCAAGGCATAGTCTCCCCAATTCCTCCCTTCTACCTCATTCCTCAAAACAAACATGTCAGCAATCAGTTCTTTAATTCAAAGAATTTACTGCTAATCCCTCTGTGGAAGTTGACATGAAAGTAACAAGCATGAGGAAGCTATAAAAGCTTAAGGAATCTCCTCAGCTCTCCAAGGCATGTCCCTGTTGGGCCTGACTTTTTCCATCTTCCGTGGCCTCAAGGAGCTTCTTTCAGTTGGTGCTGGATGTTGGGCAAACCTGTAGAGATTGGAGGCCAAGTGAAATTCGATCTGGCTTCCTTGCTGGAAAAATTGATTAGCAGAATTCTTGGCTATTGTCTAAAGTACACCTACCCAAGATGCCAGACACTGCTGCTTCTCCATCCTGTGCCCACAGCAGACTCGGCTAAACAATCACAGATCCGTTTCCTGGTGAGCTTGGATGCTGCCCCAGAATCCTTCTTAACAACGTGCTATAAGCGGCCACTCGCAGCTCTTTGGATGTGTCGTATGAGATGGACTTGTCATTCCTGTCCCACCCTGACCATTATCTTGGGTACTGTGAGTGAGGCACATTCATCAGCCAGTTACAAAGGCTGTGTCCACCTTACAGTAAAGCTTGGCTGTGCTGCCTCCTGTCTAAGGAAGGGTCATCCAACAGACAGGCATTTGGCCTTCTTGCCCCCACTCCCCTGCCCGGAGGCATCAGGCCTGATGTTTTTAGCAAATCTTAACATTTACCCAATTAATGCATACGAATTGGTCAGGGGCTACCTACCTACCTATAAGAAATTTGAGACATTTCCTCTAAACATGGAAAAGGGAGTTCACCTGATGCAGATGGAATAGTTAATTAAGTGAATGGGGAAGGCAGGTGTGCTCACTTCCTACGGGATCCTCATCAGAAGATTCGGGAACCTGGCGAGTCAGGCTCCTCACAGGTATGAAGGGGTGGAAGAAGCAATTAAGGTGGTGAGTTTCCTTCACGCTCCTGCCCTCCACTGTGGCCGTTCATGGGGCACTTGGAAGAAGTTAAAGCAGAGTGTGCATCTCCAGTTTATTTTAATGTAGGCAAACAGCTGGGTTGTAGAAACTTGGAGAGATTTACTAAGCAGATTCCTCAGATCCAGGGCTTGTTAGCATTAAGGTGCTCTGATGTGGTGCCCACAGTTGTATCTTCGTATGATGATATAAATCATCTGAATGCATCAGGCTGAGGCTGCCGAGGGAAGAAGAGCATTTCTAATGTGAACGTGAAAGTAGAGGCATCCAGATTCACACAGGCGTGTGCTTTGAAAAGGAAACAGCAACAGCCTTTCTTTCCCACTCCTGGACTGCCCTGGGTGCCACAAAGTCACAGATTTGAACCACTGCAGAGCTATTTGGTGGAAATGAAGTCACAATTTAAGAAGAAAGCCACAGATTAAACGATGTGAATCATGAGTGAGTTTCTCTAGCTGCCTCTGGAGTCTAAGCCTGGGGGCATGGCCAAATTATCAAGCATCTGCCCCATGAGGGTGACTCAGTTGCACTGGATTGACCACCTCAATGACACGATATTTCTGGAAACTTGGGGATGCCTCACAGAACAGTGCTTGAATTGTCTATGAGCCCAACTCTATGCCTCACTTGTATCATAAATCAGCTGGAATGAAGTTAAAAGTCACCACAAGTCGTGTAAACCTACATCCAGAATTGAGATTTATTTTTGATTTAATACATTTCATGGTTCTTGAGGATAGTTTAGACTCCTAAATACCAATAATCTCTTGACTTGACTACATCTGATTAAAGACTAATTTTAGGCCTCTAACTGTATATTATGATCTGAAAATAGTGCTTTGGACTGTTTTTATTTTTCTGATAAATATCTACACGTTTGAATAGCTAAAACATTTACCATTAAAAAAATTTCATGCAGCAACATGCACCAATATGTTTTTCTTTTTTTTGAGGGAGATTGGCCCGGAGCTAACATCTGTTGCCAATCTTCCTCATTTTCTTTTTTCTCCTCAAAGCCCTAGTACATAGTTGTGTATTATAGTTGTAGGTCCTTCTAGTTCTTCTGTGTGGGATGCCACATCAGTATGGCTTGATGAGCAATGAGTAGGTCTGCGCCCAGGATCCGAACCGACGAACCCCTGGCCACTGAAGAGAAACATGCAAACTTAAGTGCTACATCACCCGGCCAGACCCCATCACATGTGCATTTCTGATGGAATGGTTCACAAATGAAAAAAAAATTAAACACCTTCGTCTCTTAAGGAAATGCCCATGCCTAGCTTCTCTGGATTGTACATATTCCAAAAGTGTTTATCCTTTGAACTCACTTTTCTTTCAATTTCCAGCCAAATAATTTTTGTTTAAATTTAATACACCTTAAGGCTTATGGTCCTGATTCCAGTGTGAAAGAAAGGTCCTTCTAGGTTCACTGCCATTTGCCAAGCTGAAATGATTGACACATCCTGTGACTAAGGAGGGCCTGGCCTTTCCTTTTTCAGATTATTAGTTCTCCTCCCCTACCTTAGCCCCTCAGGTTTTCTGGAATGACTCACTCCCCTTCTCCTCACAAGCCCCCTCCCCTCCCTGCAAGTGATACTTTCAAATTACCATTTTAATGAGTAAATATGGAAGAAAAAAATAAACTTCTCTAAGAAGAGAAGGAGATTCTTCTCAGCATATCCTTGACAGAAATACCTCAGCCTTCATTCTGAAGCTTCTGAGGACTCCTTCCTTTTCCCCTCTGCCATCTTGCCCTCCATTCCTGGATACTACATGAGTCCTGACTGGCATCTTCCATCCTCCCAGGCTGGGTTCTCTGGCTCTTCTGTGTATGTCACTCTCTGCCACATGGATCTTGAGCCTCCAGAAAAGTTGGCGCCTTTTTCCATCCTTGTGTATAATGGGAAGAATGAGGAAAAGAGAGAATTTACTGAAAAATGATCCCAGACAGTACATTCCTGGATCTGGCACTAACTCCCTCTGTGGCATTGAGAATGTCACATCTGGTGTCTCAGGTTTCACTTCCTCATCTCCCACGGGAGGGGTGGGACCAGAAGACCTCCAAGGCCCCACCTGGGTCTAGCAAGATAGAATCTACCCCCCCTCGGGGAGCCCCAGAAAGTGGTCTCCATGGAACTGACCCTTCACAGCTGTGGGGACAGAGGAGCTGGTTCTGCTCTGTGAAGGTGGCAGGAGGGGCGGTGAGAGGGAAGAGCAGAATTACAGAAGTTGGTAGGGCCGCCAGCGAGCACTTTAAAAAATGACAGATAAAACAACAAAGAGGGAGAAGGGCAAACACTGTATGACCTCACTAATGTGTGGAATCTAAAAAATACAAACTCAGAATCAGAGGAAAGATTGGTGGTTGCCAAGGGTGGGGGTAGGGGGAGAGGGAAATGCGTGAAGGTGGTCAAAAGGTACAAACTTGCAATTATAAGATGAATAAGTCCTGGAGATGTAATGTACAGCACAGTGACTGTAGTTAACAATACTGTATTGTATATTTGAAAGTTGCTAAGAGAGTACTTTTTTAAAGTTCTCACCACAAAAAGATCATTGTAACTATGTGAGATGATGGATGTGCTAACTAACCTTATTGTGGTTATCATTTCACAATATATACATATATGAAATCACTACATTGTACACCTTAAACTTACACAATGTTATATGCCAATTATATCTCAATAAAGCTGGGAAAAAAACAGTAAGGACCAACATTTGTATGGCACTTCACAGTTTAGACAGGCTTTCACTTACACTATCTCATTTAAAAGTGGAGAAGCATCTTGAGTACCATCCCCATTTTATAGATAATAAAACTGAGGCTCAGAAGCTAAGTGAGTTGTCTAAAGTCACACAATGAGGAATGGTAGAGCAGAGCCTACAAGCCTGCCCTTAGATCTAACGCCCTTTCCACTGGGCCGGGATGGCTCCCTAAGTTCCTCCTTGACTACCCAGCTGTAAACCCCTGACTCAGGACATTGGGAGGCAATGATATGGCCGGGGCCCAGGAACCCTTCACCTGCCAGGCCACAGGGGGCTTTGTGGGAACATTTCTTTCTTTTTTGGATACCTTTTTACCTAATTTACTATTATTTATGTTCTTTAATTCCATTCATCAAAGCTTCTCATCATATTCTTGTAACTCAATTTCACCTCTATGAGAAAAGTCATGGCACTGGGAGCGGGGGAGGCATCCCGCATGATGGAATTTGCCTTCTCCATCACTGGGATCCCAATGTAAGGTACATATTTATTAGGATCTTAAAGGGGGCAATATAAATAGAGCAGCATTTCTTAAACTTAAGAAATATGTCTCTGTTTAACAAAATAAACAACAATCCCTCAAGCCTCTTAGTATGGATTTAAATTTTTTCAACTGTTTCTTGACTGTGTCCAAACAAAATGTTAACTAGACATAAAGTTTAATAAAAATTCCTTAAACTTTATGGCGCTTAGGTAAGTGTCTGATTTTGCTGAAACTAAATAGCCATGCTGGATTAAATGGCAGATTTAGTGTGGGTCTGCTTTTGTTTCTGCATTTGGCCTGCGGAATACTCTTCGCAGAGGATGCCCCTGTCCCAGGTGCACTGTGGGAAAGAGCATTAATGACTGCAGGGCTTTTTTGCCACTTCACGACCGTCAGACTCATACTTAACCAAAGCTCTGCGGGAGCAGCCTTGAAAGCCTTGAAGCCAGCTCTAACTTGCCAACTGAGACCTCTGCCTTTTCCACTTGAAAATAAGGTTCATGGCCTGCTGGCCAATTCTTGCTGGAAAATAGATGAAAACAAGGTGAAGACACATGCGTGTGATATGTCCGCATGCACGTGTATGTGGACTTTTGAGACTGGCTGGCTTTTCCTGCCGTGTGCTCTGGACAGGCCCAGGACGCCCACCCTACCAGGGGTAATGCCTTCACAGGCACAAATGCAGACGCAGGCCCCAAAGAGCCAGATGGCACCCAGGTCTTGGTCGTCACCCAGATGACCCAGAAGAGGTTAATACAATTTTGGGGGGATGATCACTGCAGAAATCTCAGTACTGCACAGACCTGTTAAAGAAGTAATGGCCTGGGGTATAAGATGTCACATCTTGGGTTCAGGTCCTACCCCTGCTTTTTGATGACTCCACCGCCCAATCACAAGTCACCTACCCTGCCTGCACATCAATTTCTTTACAGAAAAGATGGGAACATTAATAACGCCTGCTCTTCTAATCTTACAGGATTGCTACAACGCAGTGGTTCTCAAAGTGTGGTCCCCGGAACAGCAGCATCTGGGAAATTGTTTGAAATGCAGATTCTCAGGCCCTACCCCAGACCTACAGAATCAGAAACTCTGCGTTGTGGCCCAGGAATCTGGGTTTGAACAAGCCCCCCCAGATGATGGTGATGCCCTCAGACGTTTGAGAAGCACTGCCATAAAGCAATGAGATAATGAATGCGTCCGCTGTCTGCAAACTGCCATGCCGACACCCTCACTTGGAGAAACATAGCTCGACAGAAATGTTGGTTGCTGTTCTGTCACCCAGGCTCCTGTTAAAACACAAATACCCCTGAGGTGAGTAACACCTTATGCTGTAACAGGTGTCAGTCATTCTCAACAAGCATGGCAGGCAGTTAGCTAGGAATGAGCCCTTCCCAGAGTAGAAAGTTAGGAAGGTTGAGAATGCTGTTGCTCCTCTGTGTGGCGGACAAGGGACCAGGAGGGAGAAGGAGAAAAGGGGCTTGGAGCCACACAAACTTGGGTCATATTCCAGCTCTGCCGCTTACCAGCTACATGACCTCAGGCAAGTTGCTTAAAGGACATCATAATAATGATAATGACCCCCATAGGGTTATTGGGAGAATTAAGTGACACAATACATGCAAAGCACTCAGCGCACGCTATGCGTGGTTCATATAGGTATTCAATAAGTGGTACTCATCATTAGGAGCAGGTGTCCAGGCTGCTGGAGCTGCCACACAGGATGGGTCCTCTCTCCACTTTGCTCACTGCCCCTCCCTACCATCCTATCTATTATTGTTATTATCATTATAACCAGCAACATCCTCACCCCTTCTGTCCCAGAGCTTCCTGACCTTAGGCTTAAGACTGCCACCCTAAGATGTCCTGGAAAGTTAACCACCAAGGAAGGAAAGGGGGGATTTCCCAGACCCATAGGTGCCTCAAAGTGCAGGCTAGACCCTGCTCTGGTCCCCAGAGATGGCGGTGGCATGTGCCACATTTTGAAGCCTGAAAGATGGCAAGCAACCTGAGGAACAAGTCCTTCCTCCATGTCCATCCCCATCTCTGGCCCGGAGGTGTGGCAGGTACAGCCCGAGGTGGGCAGAGTGGACAGGCACCGACCCACAGCCTTTGTCCATTGTTAACCACTGGTGGATCCGGCCCGCCCAGATTTTCTCTCTTGGGTGGCTCCGGACACCTGTCTGCCCAGGTTCAGCCTCTGAGACGGGTCATATGGGCTTGGCTTGTCTTCCCTGATGACTCAGGGCCTGCTGGCCGAGAGTCGCCCTCAGCTTCCCTCCCAATAATGAAAGCAGGTCAGATTCCTTCGGATTTAGTAAGGACACTCCTTGAGGCTGCCTTTGTCACACATCCACAGTGGGAATTCTTTAATGAGCAGAGAGCCACACCCTTCCGCCAGAATGAGGGGTGGGGTGGACTTTCTAGGTGGCACTGAGCAGGGCTGATTTCACAATGGCCAGTCCATAGGTGAGGGACCAAGGGCAGGTGTGGCCTGAGAAGTTTGAGAGGGACACGGCCTCCTGGGCCTGCTTGGTCATCCCTCCCCTGCGCTCCCACCCAGGCTGCAACTCCTCCACACCCCACCTGCCCGAACATCTGGAGGGGATGCTGCTGCAGGCATGGGGGGGCAGAGGAATGGTGGAAGAGCTGGGGTACTGAGCGCTCGATGACACTTGACTGGAAACCAAACGAAGCTGCCAATGGGCGAAGCGTTGCTGGAATGTTCCTGCTCCATCCATCACTCCACCCAGAGCCCTGGAGCAGCCTTAGTTTACACACAAGTTCATGCACTGTCTCACCTTGACTTTAAACCTTCTCACCGCAGGAAAGTAGTGTGAACCTTGTCTGCAGTTCAGGATGGATAAGGGACGTGTCTGGATCATATGCTGGTAAGGGAAAGAATTTGGACTCATTCTATGAGGCCTGACTCCAAAATCCATCCATTTTCTACTACACCATTGGTTTTTAAATTAAAAAAAAAAGAATATAAAATCCTATGTGCCTCTCTGTACTATCTTTGCAACTTTCTGTGAATCTGTAATTATTTCAAAATAAAAAGTTAAAAAAAAAACCTGTTCGGGGGCCCCACTGTATAAAAGGTATCAGTGAGATACTGTCAGAAGTCAGGAGGGTGGCTGCCCTTTTGGGGGCAGTGCTGGAAAGGAGCATGGGGGTTCATGGAGGGCTGGAAATATTCCGTTTCTGGAGCTGGCTTGGTTCCACAGGTATGCGCAGTTTGTAAAAATTCATTGAGCTATACATTTATGATCAGTGCATTTTTCTAAATAAATATTAAACTTTAAACGTTAAAAATATATCAAAGTGGCGGTGCTCTGGTTAAACAGGAGGAGGGGTGGAGATTTGCTCAGCTTCTCCCACCATCCCCCTCCCCCAACCCTCTGAGGCCCCAGGGTTCTGCGGAACACAAACTGGGATCTGGGTCCCGACTCCTCCTACTACAGAGTGAGCTGGGTCAGGACCTCCCTCTCCGGAGCCTGTGCTGATCATCTGTAGCCGTTTCTCATTATCTAGTTACAAACCATCGCCCTCCGTTAAAAACTACTATTCAAACGCGTGCAAAGAGCTTCATCCTGGACGCAGAGGACACCACAAAAGGATGCTGAGTGGAAAAGGAAACAGCAGGCTCTAGGTCTCTCACAGGAAAGCTGTGGTCCCCACCTGGGTAGGGCAGCCTTACACTGAAAGTATAAACTTAAGGGAAGGATTCCCAAAGAAAACTGGGTTAAAAAAAAATAAAAACACTTTATGACCTGAAAGGAATTGGTTCAGACTTACAATCACAGGGAGCTGGAAATAGTGGCCATCCAACTGACAATGTAAAACAAACAAGCAAACCTCACTCACTTCTAAGTTGGCCATGTGCTTTATTTCCACTCGATTTGGCTTTTATGAAGATTTCTGAGTGGATTGTGCACTTTTGATTAGCATGCGTTGGCCAGGTTGTTTTTCCCCTCGTGCTTGGAGGACACAGTTAACATTTTTTCCTTTAATACACCAAGTTAGTTTCCACTGTTACCTGCCCACTACTGTACCTGGAATCAGCAGTAGCTGTCAACGCACAGCTCAGGGCAGAAGTTAGCCCAGTGTGAGGTTAACTGGACCAAACTGAAGCCATTACAGTTTAACAGATCCCCTCAGAGGTCTATGGGAGGAACGCTTAAGTGAGCTCCCCCGACACTTGGGGAAGTTTGGAAGTGAACTTGCTCTTGCTATTTACAGTAGCAGGGTCCCCTGTTTTATGTGTCAAACAGCCATTCCCCAGGCTGCTGTGGGATGAATCTGTTATACAAAGAAGAATCTTTTATGAGCTCCTACTTCTAGAAGAGGCTGTTCCCTGAGGAGTTTAGGAAATGATAAAAACAGTGAATCAGACTACTAACCCACCTGAGGAGGGGAGGGGAGGAAAAAGGCATGCAGGTGTCAGGGTCTCCTACTTGGTGACATGGCTTTTCCAGTGACGTCCTTTCCAGTTCAATAACACTCCACTTAACCTCAAGGAAAGCAGAGTTTTGTTTTACTGAATTTTCAGACTAAGCAGAAAATTCTTTTCTGATACACCATTTGTCACCAGAAAGCCATGTTCCCTATGATTCCAGGACACTCTACCTTGGGACTCCTCATCTGCGGAACAAAGGCTATGAGGTTCCAACTGGTCAAAGTGTAAGTAGCCAGTGGCAGCACATGGCTCTTACTTTAAAAGCCAGCCCCACCTAGACAGCCTTCATCAAAGGTTCATCTACTCAAGGAAGGTATAACATGTTCTCTCTGTGCTTTAAGGATATCAGGTTTTTTGGGTACAATTGTGGGAGGCTTATTTTAATATTGACATACTAGAATCCTTCCAGAAAAGAGACCAGCATGGTAAAGTGTGTGTGTCAGTTGAAGAGAATGGGCATGTGTAGTCCAGAGAAGAGAATACTTATCTGGGGGTGGGGTAGTCCCTGGGGGAAGAGCTATGACCTTTGGGTGATGGTTCAATACCCAGCTCCCAGATAAGGTTTCCCCATGCCCAGACACTGATCTAAACGTCATACATACTATGAACTCATTTAATGCTCACAACATCTTTACGGAGTACTCTTATTTTCATTCTCGTTTTACAGATATGGAAACAAGCATAGAGAAGTTAAGTAACTCACCCAAAGTCACACAGCTATAAATGACAGAGCTAGAATTCGAACCCAGCTTTCTTACTCACCCGGAGTTTCTCAACCTTGGCACTGATGACATTTTGGGCTGGGTAACTGGGGAGCTGTCCTGTGTGTTGTAGGATATTTAGTGGCGTCCCTGGCTTCTATTCACCAGATGCCAGTAGCACCCCCAAGTCATGACAATCAAATGTCTCCAGACATTGCCGAATGTTTCTTGGAGGGCCAAATCGCCGTCAGTTGAGAACCACTAAGTAAAAGTCCCCCAGGATGGGACAGCCGGCTTCATGCAGGAGAGGGAACCCCCACTGTTGCCCTCCTCTTCGACTCAGTTGTGCGGGCCACTGAGGACCTCTCTACCTCGAGGCTTTCTGATGCTCCTCCTAACTGAACAGTGTGATTGTGCTGGGCCTTGCTACTGCCTGGAGACATCCTGGCCCTAGAGGTTGTTTGATTTTTGACATTTCCGATATTTCCTAACATTATTGTCATTTGCCTCTGTGTCCCAAAAGTCAAAGACCAGAAAGCAATTCTGACTTGTTGGGGCAAAAGCTGAGGAAAGGTCTAATTTTACCTAGCGCTTTCTGTATATATCCCATGTCATCCTCACAATAATCCTACTAAGGTAGATACTTTTATCCCCATTGTATAGATGAGAAAACTGAGGCTCAGAAAGTTGAGTAACTTGCTCAAGGTCATAGCTAATAAGTAATGGAGCCAAGATTTGTAGCCAGATTTGTCAACACCAAAATCCACATACTTTTATAAAGGGTGCAGTTGGGACACTCAGAGATAAGCTCAGACACACGATGCTCACAGTGACACAGTAACAGTGACATGAATAGCCTGAGCTGGAGGGGTGGGGGTGGGATCAAGGCATAGGAACCTGCTGCCTCCACCCTCCTGGGAGACAGCTTAGTGTCACAGGCTTCTGCGACAGGGGCTGAGGCCAGGGTTGAGGAGCACATTTGGGAGCTGTGTACGTGTGCCCCGCTCTTGACAACCCAGGCCCCGTCCTCTCTCTCCTGGGCCACCAGCCTCCTTTGCCTTCACTATCTCCCTTCCAGTGCACAGAGCAGTCTACGAAAGCCACCAGTCTGACAATGTCACCCCTCTGTTCTACAGCCCCCATTGCTGCTCTTCTCTCAGAGCCAAAGCTCAAATCATCCAAGGCCAGACTCATCTAGCCCTCTTAGCTCCCTGACCTCACATCCTCCACCCTCTACACTCATTCCTCCTTGCTTTTCCTTGAATTTCATGTTCTTTCTTGTACACCAAGCTCTTGGTGTCAAATCAAGAGTTTGAATAGGGTATTTGTGAGTGTGCAAGTCTCACTGCCTTTCTTCATTGTCTACACTCCAGGTGGTCCAGTCATCTTCTCCATGATCTATCCCTTTGCGGGGCCAGCACAGTGCCTGTCACACTGTAGGACTCTGTCGATATCTGCTGAATGTATATTTAGCAAGTGTATAATTTATGTTCTCATCTAAGTCACCGATGAAAATGCCAAGCAGAACTGAGCCAAGGTGGGGGCAGGTGGCTGCCAGCAGACAGAGCCCTCTGGGTGACTTCAGGCCGTTCAGCTGCACCATCTGGGTCATTCAACCTCCCAGTGCCATCCATCCACGTGCATCTTCACGCAGCCCGTGCATCTCTGCAGCTCCAAGTTCTGTTCACCGGGAGCCAGGAGAGCACATCAAATGCCCGCTAAAGTTCCTTCAGCCCATGCCTTACACACTCCTGTGCTCTCCCAAGCCATGAACCCTTTATAACCAGAAAAGGAGCCTAATCTGGATGGCCCTTTCTGCCTGTTAGTGCTCCCACTTCCTTAAGTTCTCAAAGTCTCTCAGTCATTTTACTGATTGATTATTTGACCCTTAGGAAACTGGAAACATGCTCTGGACAAATGAGCCAAGGATAGGTGTATTTTTTTCAACTCTGCTAAAGTATAACTGACATTCAATAAACCACAAAAACTAAAATTGCACAAGTTGATGGGTTTTAGCAAATATTTACACTACAATCAAGATAATGAACATTTCCATAGCCCCCAAAGGTTTCCTTATGCCCCTGTGTAAACTATCCCTTTCTCTACCCCCATCCTGGGGCAGCCACTGATCTTCTTTCTATCACTGTAGATTAGCGTGCATGTTTAAAAACCTTAAATAAATGGAATCATGCTGTATGTATTTGTAGGGGGAGGTGTCTGGCTTCTTTCATGCAGCATAATGATTTTTTAAAATTATTTTATTGAGGTTATACTGGCTTATGACATTGTGTAAATTTCAAGTGTACGTTATTATATATCAATTTCTGTATAGACTGCATCATGTTCACCACCAACAGTCTAGTTTTTGTCCATCACCATACATATGTGCCCCTTTACCCCTTCCCGCACCTCCTTCCCCCCTGGTAACCACTAATCTGTTCTCCTTATCCATGTGTTTATCTTCCACATGTGAGTGAAATCATATGGTGCTTGTCTTTCTATGTCTGGCTTATTTCGCTTAACATAATACCCTCAAGGTCCATCCATATTGTCGCAAATGGCAGGATTTTGTCTTTTTTTATGGCTGAATAGTAATCCATTGTATATATATGCAACATAATGATTTTATGTTGTCACCCATGTTGTTGTATGTAGTGATAGTTTGTTCCATTTTTGCTGAGTAGCATTCTATTATATCGATATACCACAATTTCTTTATGCATTCACCTGTTGATGGACATTTGGGTTGTTTCCCACTTTGGATTGCTATGAACATTTGTGTACAAGCCCTTCTGGGGACATGTGTTTTCATTTCTCTTGGGTAAATACCTAGGAATAGAATGACTGGGTCATTTGGTAGATGGATGTTTAACTTTTTAAAGAGACTATTAAACTATTTTTCAAAGTAGTTGCACCATTTGACCATCCAACCACAATGTATAATTCCATTTTTCCCCATATCCTCGCCAATACTTATCATGGTCAGTCTTTTTAATTTTAGCAACTCTATTGGGGATATAGCATTATCTTATTGTGGTCTTAATTTGCATTTCCCTGATAACTAATGATTTTGAATATCTTTTCATGTGCTTATTGACTATTTTTATGTCTTCTTTCATAAAGTTCTTTTCAAATATTTTGACCATTTTTAGTTGGGTTGTCTCTTTTTTTATCTCATTGTGAAATTTCTTTATATAGTCTAGAAACAAATCCTTTATCTACCTGTAGTGAATAGTTTTTTTCCAGTGTGTGGCTTGCCATTTCATTTTCTTGTCAGTGTCATTTGAAGACAAAGATTTTAAATTTTGATGAAGCCAACTTATTTTGTAATTTATCTGACACATCTAAGAAATCTTTGCCTACTCTAAAGTTGCAAAGATTTCCTCCTATGTATTCCTCTAGTTTTAGGTTTTACATTTAGGTCTATGGTCCATTTCAAGTTAATTTTTGTATGTGGTGTGATGTAAGAGTTGATGTTAATTTTTTTTCTATAGTATTCAGTTGTTTTATACCATTTGTTGAAACCTTTCCTTTCCCCATTGAATTGCTTTGGCACATTTATTGAAAACATCCTATTACTATATGTGTGGGTATATTTCTGGACTCTCTATTTTGTGCCGTTGATCTATATGCCAATTTTTTGCTAACACTAAGCTGTCTTGATTACTGTAGGTTTATGATAAGTCTTGAAATCGGGTATAGTGAGTCTTCCAACTTTGTTCTTTTTAAAGTTAACTGTGGTTTTTAAAGTTAGCTTTGGTTATCCTAAAGTTAGCTTTGGTTATCCTATGTCCTTTACCTTTCCTTATACTTTTGTTTTGGCTGAGGAAGATTCACCCTGAGCTAACATCTATTGCCAACCTTCCTCTGTTTGTATTTAAGCCGCCACCACAGCATGGCCACTATTAGATGAGTGGTGTAGGTCTACGCCTGGGAATCAAACCCAAGCCACTGAAGCAGAGTGTGCTGAACTTAACCACTAGGCCACCAGGGCTGGCCTTCCATATACATTTTAAAATAAGCTTATCAATATTTACAAAAAATCTTCCTGGGATTTTGGTTGAGAACATGTTGTATCTGTAGATCAATTTGGGGAGAATATTGAGTCTTCCTATCAATGAACACAGTATAGCTTTCCATTTAATTATATCTTCTTTAATTTTTCTCAGCAATACTTTGTAGTTCTCAGCATGGAAGACTTAGAAATCTTTTATTAGATTTATTTCTAACTATTTTATGTCTTGTGGTGCTGTTATAAATGGAATTGCTTTTCAAAAACTTTATTTTCCAATTGTTTGCTGCCAGTATATAAGAATACAATTGACTTTCTTATAATAACTTTGTATCCTACAACCTTACTGAATTTACTTATTTCTATCAATTATTTTTTAGATTCCTTGGGATTTTATATGTAAACAATCATAACATCTGCAAATCAGGAGTTTTATTTGTTTCTTCTTGATCTTTATACCTTTTATTTCTTTTTCTTGCCTGATTGCAATGGCCAGGACCACTGATACAATGTTGAACAGAAGTGAAAGCAGGCATCCTTGCCTTGTTTCTGGTCTTAGAGAGATGGCATTTAATCTTTCACCATTAAGCATGATGGTAGCTGTTGTTTTTTTGATGGCCTTTATCAATTTAAGGAAGTTTCTATCTGCTGAGAGTTTTTATCATGAATGGGTGCTAAATTTTATCAAATGCTTTTTCTGCATTGGTTGAAATGGTCAGATGGCTTTCCTCCTTTACTAAGTGTCTTAATCCATTCAAGCTGCTATAACAAAATACCAGAGTCTGGGTGGCTTGTAAACAACAGAAATTTGTTTCTCACAGTTCTGGAGGCTGGGAAGTCCAAGATCAAGGTGCCAGCAGATTCAATGTCTGGTTAGGGCTTGCTTCCTGGTTCATAGATGGCTGTCTTTTGCCATGTCCTTACATAGCAGAAGGGATGAGGGCACTTTCTAGGGTCTATTTTATAAGGGCACTAATCCCATTCATGAGGGCTCCACCCTCTTGACCTCATCACCTCCCAGATGCTCCACCTCCTAATACCATAGCATTGGGGATTAGGTTTCAACATATGAATACTATAAACATTCAGTCTATAGCACCAAGACAGGTATAATTTTATAGAAGTAAGAAAACGTCTGGTGTATGAAATCCTGCCACCATGAAAAGCCCCAGACATCTTGGGGAAGAGGAGTAAAGGTGATATAAGGATTGGAAAAAGCACAAGCTTTTCAGTTAGCCGACCTGAACTTTGAGACCCAGTTCTACATCTTAGTACAAGCAAGTTAACTTAACCACCTTGAGCCCTGGTCTTCTCGTCTGTAAGATAAAGAAAATAATACCTACCTTGAAAGGTTGTGGTGAGGATTAAAGAGAAAAATGTATGTATGGTGGGTAGCACATATAAACAATAGACACTCTTTCATATGCTGCTGGATGTGAAACTCTGGAGGCATTGATCCTGGAGGGTAAAGATAAAGAACGCACAACTGTGATAACAAAGACAAACATCCCAATCCAGCTTTAGCTGAGGGTACTGAAAAATACTTATGAATGTCTGGACGGAGGTCTCTCTACTTCTTTCCTATGTGTCTTGATGATCCTGGGTAGCAGACATATTAGATAAAAAGCCACATACATCCCAAAACGACATTATTTTTTGGTTAAACAACATGCTCAGATGCTGGTGTATCTGAATCCAGACGATACAGAACCCATCTTTAGCAAGAAGGTCATCTTTTTCAATCATACATGAAAAAGAATTCCTGATGACTAAATATGTAGTCACACAACACCCCCATTTTGAATTTCCAATTCAATTTAAAATCTATCTTGAAAATTATTACTGCAGGGGCTGGCCCCATGGCCTAGTGGTTAAGTTCAGTGTGCTCTGCTTTGGCAACCTGGGTTCAGTTCCTGGGTGTGGACCTATACCACTCGTCGGCAGCCATGCTGTTGCGGTGACCCACATACAAAAATAGAGGAGGATTGGCATAGATGTTAGCTCAGAGCGAATCTTCCTCACCAAAAAAAATTATTACAGCAATTGGTGTCATCCAATCCTTGGAATAGCCTACACTGAGAGTAGGGTAATTTAGCATATCTCAAAGTATGTTACATTAAATCAGGGATATCAACAGTGTATGTGAATAAAAGCATCTTTTTTTTGTGTGTGTGTGAGGAAGACCAGCCCTGAGCTAACATCTGTTGCTAATCCTCCTCTTTTTGCTGAGGAAGACTGGCCCTGGGCTAACATCCGTGCCCATCTTCCTCTACTTTATATGGGATGCGCCACAGCATGGCTGACAGGCAGTGCGTCTGCAGGCGCCCGGGATCCGAACCTGCGAACCCCGGGCTGCCAAGCTGAACTAAGCCGCTGCGCCACTGGGCCGGCCCCAAGCATCTTTTGTATTAAGTGATCAAACAAACGTGCAAACACTTAGTTAATCATAGTTAAACATTATTTTTAAATCACAGGACTTTAAGATACTAACGTGCAATGTGAATCTCAAAGAGGAACCAATAGGCTGCGGAGTTTCCCAAACACATTTGATTTCAGATCTCTTTCACAATTCACTTTGTCTTTGGCTCCAAAAGGACAAACTTTAGGAAAGCCTGACACAGTTTTACTTATGTCTTAGTGGCAACATATTCCAAAAGTTTTAACCTGTAAAACAAAAATTTTTAGAAAAATTCAGGCACATTCACTCATTAGAGCCTTCCACAGAGCTCAACACTTAGTAGGCTATTAATAAGTGGGATTACAGTGTTGTTGGGTATTATTATCCCCATGGTACAAATGAGAAGAAACCTAACACAGAAGGCTAACCACTAAGTTAATCATCTCAACATCCCTGTCATGTAGGCATCATTATCTCCATTTGACAGCAGTGGAAGAAAATTAAGTGACTTGTCCAGGGTCACACAGCTAGTAGCAGAGTAAGAAAGGGAGTCCAGTCTCTGGCACTAGGGTGGAAGGTCATCATGCTTGCCTCCATCCACCCAAGGTGAGCCAGTCATTGGGACAAAAACGCACAGAGATGCAGGTGCAAGTTCAGCACCATGCAGGTGCCACTGACTCACCCCACCTAACCTGTCTTCCAGGTGGGGCTTTGGGGGGAAGAGGGAATGAATGGGTGGGTGTTAAAGACCTTTGAGTTCCCTGAACAACAGGGCTTTGTTTTCTGGAGACATCAGACAGTGTCAGGAGCTCATCGCCACTCAGATCTGCAATTCTGGACTCACAGACATGACAGCTTTCAGATCTGCAAGTCCTTTTATGCAGCCCTCGTTGACCTCACTGTTTACATATCTGCCTGGTACATTTAGGAAAGAAGTAGGCAGATGTCCTTCACTTGGAGGTTCACACGAATATTCTTCACTACCCCTAGCCCTGCCCAGTTTTAAGCTGAATGAGAAGGCGGAGAGGGGAAAATTCAGGAAATCGTGGGTGAAGAGTGAGGAAAATGTTAACCTGACATTCAAAATTAAAATTTGTTCATAAGGTGGCTACTCAATTGTATTAATTGGCAAGTAATTGCCAGGGTGTGGAGAAGGAAATACCTCATCAGAGGAAGCTAAGTGTAATTTAGTAATCCCGCTGAGACACAGAACAGACACTGTCCTCAGAGGTTTGGAAATGTGACTTTAAATGGAATATGTGGGTGGAGGGGGACACTCAGGTTTGCCTTTATTTTGAAGACGCCAACTGTGGCCACACTACTCCAGGTTTAGATTCGAATGTTTTAATGTTGGGCAGGGGTGGGGAGGAGCAGGCAGTGAGGTATTAGCTTCCCAAACAAATGATGCTGTTGCTTTCTTAGCTGCAAAAACAGTTTGATAAGTCATCTTGAGTCCCATGGTCCATATACAAAGGCCACCTAGAGTAAGGGGATAAAAGCAGAGGTCAAAATGAAAAAATAATCAGAGATTGTAGAAATTACCTGTAAAATAAATGGCACCAAAAATCCAAGTCAGCAGTTTTATCCTCTCTAGGGTCCCGGATGCACTGGGGAATCTGATGAACACTGATACAAATGCACACAACTGTGTGTAAATCTAAGGCACTCACTGTCCGCTATGGCCTCGCCATGGACCTTCTGGATGTGTATAGCCTAGATTAAGATGCCCTAATCTTGGCAGAAACCAGCTTTAAACTAACAAGTGGCGTTATGATTCTCCCCTCTAGTCTTGAGATAATTAGCTGAGACAACTTTTAGAGCTATCTCTGGGACCACTCCAAGAAATCATTTCACTTAATCATCTGAGGTAGTCTATTAAATATTGGCTGTTCTGAAAAATTGGCCTGCAAGCTGCCAATACTGGTAATTTATTACAGTTGATAAAAGACCTTCTCCTACAGGATGGATTTGAATTCCATTAACCCCTGCCTGGCTGTGGAGCAAATATTGAACACAGTGGCCTGGTTTAATGAGATGGAGTTTGGAATGGGTCTTCAGACACCATTAACTATTGATTTCCGGAAAATTGTTTTTGTCCTTGGCAAGACACACAGTGCAATAGACTGTCTTCATTGTGCTTCTTTGACTAGAGTCTTCTTCTCCCACACAGGAGGTCATCAGCAAACAGTTGGGGTGGGGGGACCTCAGGCTCCAGAGGAAATGTTCAGGGATTCTCCACCCTACTGCAGCTGGTGTGCCCCCTCCTCTCCGAGGCCATGGACCTAACATGGACTCTCCCCAAGGTCAGGCTCAGAAGGTGAAACTGATGAGCATTAGCACTCCACTCCTAAGTCTTGGCTGCCTTTTGGATTAGTTCAAGAAGTGATGGAGAGAAAGAAGACACTGACCAGTGACAGAGCCTCTCTCCCAAACCCAAGCAAGGAAGGCACGTCCTAAATCCTTCTGATGCTGCTAGGTCATTTGAGAGCAATGCCCTCCAACACATATGTCGGTCATCCTAACTGGAGCAGATTCCTTTGGCTGGCACAACAATGTGTTCCGAACCAAGATGGTGGCTGGGAGGACTCCTGGTCTGGTGTGCAATAGTGTGTATGGAGGGTTACACAAGTTGGGGCTAAGCTATCTAGGAAGCTGAGGGTCACCATAACTGTACCTCACAATGGCTCCCCTCCTGCAGGGGAATCTGAATGGCGCACACAGGCAGGCATCTTGGCATGCTTTTGAAGGCAGCGGTTTGAGAGTTTATTTTTAGGGCAGAATGACTGGAATCTTGCCACTGTGTGGCACACCTTCAATTATTCATAAGTAAATTTATGGTAAATCAGATCGCACCTCACACTAGAGTCTAGATTCTAGTCCACATAAGTGTTTCAGGTGATTTTTAAGAAAAATTAAATGCAAAAATTCTTAAAATTGAGAAATATTATACCATGAACCTAATTTCCCACCCTCTCCTCTCCCTCTTGCTCCTCCCCCCATGAACTGGGAAAAGACCCAAGTTCTTTGCTTGGGAACAAATCACCCCAATCTAGCTTGTGATGCAAGATCATCAGCTGGGAGCCATTGGCTTAAGGTTTTCAAAGAGAAGTGAAGGAAAAAAGAAAGAGAGAGAGGGAAGGGAGGAATTATTTACATTGGCATTAACTGGATTAAATCTTAATATTGCCTAATTATAGCAGGCATTTCCTTTCAGCCTGGCTTCTTGTTTCTCAAAAAATCATAGTGTCTCACCCTGCTTTCCACTAAGCCTAACCATTTAAATCTATTTCCAGCAGTCTGGTGTGGACTCAGAGATTTATTTCTATTCAGATTTTCTGAAAATACTTAAAATTAGAGTTTTAAAAGTTAAATTTATTTATGGCTCCCTAGCAATGAGGGAGCTGCTGGAGTAAATTTTAGGAGGCCAGAAGCCATCCTCACCCCAGAACTCTCCTTCCAGTGGCTTCCCATACGGCCTCAAACATTTCCCAATACAGTTGTCCAAGAAATATTTCCAGAAGGCAGTAAGACATATTGGAAAGAGAATAGACCTGGGAGTGAAACAAACTTAGATTCAAACCTTAGTTGTTCTACCATTTATTAGCTGGTAAACTTACAAAATTATGTAGCCTCTTAGAAACTTAGTTCCCTTTCTATAGAAATGAATGTTATATGCACTGGTTTGGGTCTGAATATTTAAACTGATGATACACTCACGTGTTGCTTAACAACGGGGATACGTTCTGAGAAACGCATCATTAGGCAATTTCACCGTTGTGCAAACATCATAGAGTGTACTTACACAAACCTAGATGGTAGAGCCTACAGCACACCTAGGCTATATGGCACTGATCTTATGGGACCACTGTCATATATGCGGTCCATCATTCATCAAAACGTCATTATGCAGCACGTGACTGTATATGAAATCAACAGATACATAATAGTGCTCGATGCATATTGATTTCAGTGCTAAAGAAACAAAAACTGACTTCTGAGGATATAAAACAGGAGGAATTTAATGCAAGGAGTTGATTACACAGGTGATAGGGAAGGTTAGGAAGTCAACCAGGGGACAGTGAGGCAACCCAGAGATCAGCAACAGCAGGAAGCCACCACTGCCTGAGGCTGGAGGGACAAAAGGAGGAGGTGGGCTCTCCAAGACCAGGCACCAAGGTCACTGGAAGGAAACAGGGGCCACAGCAGAAGCTGGGGTCAAGAAAGAAATGTAGCTGCCAGAGATGTCACTAAAGGCAGAGAAGGAGGGGAAGAAATACCATGCTTCCTTCCGCCCTCTTCCACCCTCCAATCTCTTGCCCAAGCCTCCCCAGGCTACACCCAGCCAGCAGCCTGCTGACCTGGCACCCTGGGGAGTACAGCCTGCAGGGCCAGCTTCCTGCTGTACAGAGCAGAGAGGAGGCTGAGGAACGGGCCTGAGGGCAAGCAGGCCAAGGACCAGCACTGAAGACCAGATATCCTGAGCTGCCTGGCCTCTACACTGCAGCCTCTCAGGGCTGCTGTTCCCCCAGCTGCAGGCCTCAGACATTGCCCCTTCTCTCTTTCTCTCTTTAAAGCTATCACCACCTTCTGTCTTTCTCTAAACTGATCCCAGGGTTAATGGATCTCCCTCCCTCTTTCTAGGCAATGCTCCCTGGAGGCAAACACAGCCCCAACTCTGAACCTGTCAGCCAGGGTGGGCTGGGCAGCAGACAGAGGGGAGGCACAGTGCTGCCCTCAGGCCTGGGCTGGGGTGCCCCTGTTCCAGGCCTCACCTTTAAAAGGCCAGGATTCTAAGAGCCAAAGGGAACTGGCACCCCCATCCCCTGCTTGCTCTGGGTGTCCAGGACACCTGAATTCCCTGCCTAAACAGCCTGGAGCAAGTCTACAGGACCCGACCTTTTCCCTTGGTCTGTCCTCTCGAGGGTGGACCATGCATACAGCGGGAACATCCTTGTGCATGAGGGGCGACCATTTGCAGGGGAATGGGGAGGGCAGAGGGTGTTGTGGTTATGAATACAGCCTACACACCACGTAGCTGGGGTGTCCACACACCTGCCTGTGAAGCCCCCCCTCATGGTAAGGGATGTATCTGGGGCCATGAGAAGAAGGGGGCAGGCTGCATGCCAAGGGCTATGGGTTGGGGCCAGCTCTCCATACACCATGACATTCCAGCACGGAATTTCAAGGAGTTCTGAATTTGAACCTGGCCTTCCAGGTTGTTATGAAGGTGTCACTGTCAGCTTATGAGGATAGAACATGTTTCGTTTGGCAGTTGTTAGCTTGGTTTGTAACTTTCATGTATTGGGAGCAGCCCCCATGCATGTTAAGGGTGGGCCTGGACCAGAGTGGGCTGATTTTTCACCCAGAGGTTGGGCTCTGAGAGCATGGGGCTCAGGCAAAGGGGGAAGAAGAGGAGGGCCCAGACCCACGGATGCTCCCGAGTCAGGGATGTGTGAAGGCCTCCCACCCACACAGGGAAGTGGGGCCAGGGCTTCGGAATCTGGTATCCGCAGCCCTCCAGAGCAAACTCCTTTAGGCTGTGCAGGACAGCACACCTTCTGATATTTTAAGCTAACATTTATGGAATACGGCAAACTTTGTTCTAAACACAATTCATGTACTGTCACATTCAATCCCCCTATGGGGTGGGTAATATTATTACCTCCATTCCACAGATAAGGAACCAGGCAAGCAGGTTAAGCAACTTGCCCAAGGCCTAGCTGGATTCAGATTCATGGGCCTGAGCCTCAAGCTGGACTCTTAAGCAGACCCTATACTGCCGCCCACTCCGTGAAAACTGTGTGCGTGTGCATGTGTGCGTGTGTGTGCGTGTGTGTGTGTCCAGGGCTTCATCGAGTACTTGAAGAAGTCACTGACACTCCCACACCGCCAGACAGTGAGAGACCACTGGCTGTCATTCTCCCAAACACTTAAAGACAGCTCCTGAGTCCTCATCTAAGCCTTCTCTTTTCCGGCTGAACATTCTCATCTTTCTACTTTTCCTCACGTGACAGAGCGTCTAGATCCCTTACCACCCAGCATGCTCTTTAGTGGGGTCGCTCCATCCTGTCTCATTGTCTCTTTTGAAGTGTGAGACCCAGAACTGAAACCCATATTCAAGTTGTCTGGTCTGCCCTGTGTGAGCAGAATTAGGAAATCATTTCTGGCCATCTTTCCTGCACAAGCACAGCAAAAGACAGAATTAGCCTTTGGGGCAGCCAGACTGTTCCCACAAACATTTGTTAAACACCTACTCTGTGAGTGAAATAGGCCCTGCCCTTGAGGAGTGTGCAGTCCTGTGAGGAGACAGGCAGGTGAACTGACCATTTGAACCAACTGTGGTGACTGCCGTGAGGGAGCACAGAGGAGCCAGTGTTCTGGGGTACAGGTAGCTCCACCCAGGTGGAGCTGCTGAGCTGGATCTCAAAGAGTGAATAAGTATTAAAAAGATAAAAAATAATAAGTGTTAGAGAGGATGTGGAGAAAAGGGAACTCTTGTACACTGCTGGTGGGAGTGTAAACTGGTACAGCCACTGTGGAAAACAGTATGCAGATTTCTCGAAAAGTTAAAAATAAAAATACCATATGATCCAGCTATTCCACTTCTGGGTATTTATCCAAAGAACATAAAACACTAATTTGAAAAGATATATTCGCCCCTATGTTCATTGCAGCATTATTCACAGTGCCATGATGTGGAAACAATGTAAATGCCCATCAATGGATGAATGGATACAGAAGATGGGGTATATGTATATATATACAATGTAATACTACTCAGCCATAAAAAAGACAAAATCTTGCCATTTGCGACAACATGAACGGACCTTGAGGGTATTATGCTAAGCGAAATAAGTCAGACAGAGAAAGATAATTACCATATGACTTCACTCATACGTGGAAGATAAACAAACAAACATGTAGATACAGAGAACAGATTGGTGGTTACCAGAGAGGAAGGGGGTGGGGGGGCAAAAAGGGTAAAGGGGCACGTGTATATAGTAACATATGGCAACTAGACTTTTGGTGGTGAACACAATGCAGTCTATACAGAAGGTGACATATAACGATGTACACTTGCAATTCATAAAATGTTAGAAACCATTGTGACCACAATAAAAATAAATAAGTAATAAAATAAAATTGAGAAAAAGAGTGAATA
The DNA here is from genome assembly GCA_031878705.1 of Tapirus indicus. NCBI lineage: Eukaryota > Metazoa > Chordata > Mammalia > Perissodactyla > Tapiridae > Tapirus > Tapirus indicus. The sequence goes on along the minus strand of CM062933.1, from coordinate 31,405,624 downwards.
GGAACTCATCAGAGGAGCTAGAGGAGCAGGAAGTGGGAACAATGCATGCAGAGGTATGGAGGTGTGCAAGGACGTGGCACATTCCAGAACTTGTCAATTGATTGGCAGCCAGGTCACATCTGGATCTGATGCTATGGAGGGATCTGACTTCCTGAAAGCAGAGGAGAGCCATGAGCCTCTTATTATGGCTTGATTCCTATTAATTCATGGAGCTTGTAGTCCACTAAAATCCTTAGGTTCTTTTCACCCTGTGTCATTGATGTGTTAAACCAAAGTCCAGAACTTTCCATTTATTCCAATTAAGTTTGATCCTATTAGATCTTGCCCATTATTTCAGTCTGTCTGGATCCTATTTCTGCATCCAAATTGTTAATTATCTCTCCCAATGTAGCATCATCTGCCCTTTATGTTATTGATAAAAATATCCAAAACAACAGGCTTGGGCAGAGACTTGCTGCCCACCACTACAGACTTCCTCTGAGTTACCATCATCAGCCTTCCTCAGGTTATGTATTCAACTGGTTATGAGTTCTTCTAAACAAAAGCACATCTAGCTCACAATTTTCCAATTTCATCTACAAGGCAGTCACAAGAGACACCATCAGCTGTCTTGCTAAAACCCGGATGTACCATATCATCAACATTTCCCTGATCTACCAGCCCAGTAACCCCATTAGAAGAGGAAATGGGGTGAGACTGGCATGATTTGTTTCGAATGGAACTTAGAAATAGGAGCACGGGTCGCCAAAGAGCTACAGGGGTCCTGCAGCATGGACTATGATGTTATTGGGGTTCCCCCTCATAACCTATTCGTATGTAGTTTGCAGAATCCAAGATGTTCTCCCTTTTGAAAACTGGGACATTTGCCCACCCCATTCTTTGGGGCTCTCTCACATTTGCTATGGCCTCTGAAAGATTACCACCAGCCACCAAGCAAGCTGGGCCCCTGTGCTCTCCCTGGCTAGGCTGGGGCTGGGGAGCACTGGTCGGGGACAGAATCTGGACTCCCTTCCAATGCTGTGGTGCTCCTTGCTGGTACCAATTCCAACTCAATAGGGCTATTTTTCCCTTTCCAGACTGAAGATCATCCTTAAAAGAGAAAAGGGCCACAGGCGTTTGGCATTCTGTCAGACTCTCTTCAGTGCTTTGTGTTGCAGGCTAAGGAGTTGGAACTTGATCTGGTAAGTAGAGAAGTCACTGAAGATTTTTGAAAAAAGGAGTGACATGATCCTATTTTAGGTGAAGAGTCTTAAGGCTTCTGACTGTTTCACATCATTAGTACATTGCTCTTAGCATCGACATTTAATACTAGCAATTGCCTATAAGCCTGACCGGCAGTGTGAAATACACGAGTGAAGGCTGATCATTTTATCTTTAGCGTGAGGCAGAAAGGGGAAGGGGCTCTGAGTAGAATTTGGAGTCCGACAGACCTGGGTTTAAACACCAACTCCATCACTTAAAGGCACAGGCCTTAAACAAGCACCTTACCACCTCTGAGACTCAGTTTTCTCATCCATAAAATGGGAATAATAATTATTTGCACCTCCCAGGGTGGGTGTGAGGATGGAGATAATGAATACAAATTGCCGGGCTCCACAGACAGAGGAAGTGCTCAGTCAGTGGTCCTTCATCGGACTCCTTCATCTTCAGGGGTTATGATTCCACAGTGGTCCCCTCGCAGGATTCCCAAGTTCCCCAAGACCAGGGGTACACACCTCGAGCAGCCTGAGGAGAGGGGGACTCCTCTTCAGACACAGGCTCCGTGGAAGAGCTGCCTCCCAGACACAGAGGCGGGGCCTGCTTGCTGCCTGGCTCTGAGCTGATGCCTGCCAAGGCCAGCCAAGGCCCCAACCCCTGAGAGACCTGCTGGGAGGTTGGCACTGAATTCCTCGAGTCCTGATCTCCCTCCTACTCTAATTAGCTCCACCAGGGTCTGTGTTTTGTCAGGAGTTGCAGGGTTAATAGCTGGAAGAACTGGTTTTAAAATGCACCCTCCAGAGTTGGTCTGGGTGATTCCCCAGAGGAGACTGGGGCCTGGATGGCAGGCGCCAGGCCCCAGAAATGGCATGGGTCCCAAGGCCTTGCCTCAGGTACCTGCAACTTCCTGCATGTGTGGCTTATCACCTCCCACGCACCTGAGCCACCTCCTCTCACCCAGTCATGGGTGTGCGGAGAAGGAAAATGAAATACACCCAGGGGAGGCACCAGCCACCCCTGCATCCCGCTGTCATTCCAACCTGCTCTTAGGTTGGCCTTCCAAGGCTGAGCAAAATGGCTTTGGATAATGCACGATGCCACTGTCTTCTGAGCTGGGAAGGGTCAGTTCAGGCCATCAGCTTGTGCTAGCCAGAAGTAGCCACATTTTCTTTTCACTGAACACATTTCCACCCAGATGCCCAGTTCTCCAATTACAACAAGAATTCTCCCATACACACTTCAACTACGTCAAGAATCCCTGAACTTCCTAAACACTCGAGTGGCGTACTGGGCAAAATGCTAAGGGGTGACTCATATTGGGATGACTCATTTAGTCCTCACTCTGTGCCTGCAGTGCGAGGACTATTAGTGCCCCCATTTTACAGATGAGGAAACTGAGGCACTTGAGAGCTCAGGTACCTTGCCCAAGGCTACCCAGCTAAGTAACAGAGATGGGATTTGAACCCTTGAAAGCTTGCTCTGCCCTACATTCTATTTCCTCTCTTATAATAGAAAGTTGGGGACTTGGACAGCTGGCAGGGAAAACTGCCAGCCACTGGGCCCCAATTCATTTCCTCTGGGGACTTCATCCAAGTAAAAATAACCCCAGACTCTTTAGTGACCAGGTTAATTTCAACTTCCAGGACCTCCTCTGCTTCCACTGCCCCCTACACACACACACACACACACACACACACACACACACACACACACACACACACCCTCCACTCCTCTTCTTATGTCCAGGCAGTAGCAACAGCCGTTGGCCACTGGAGCCTTAACTCTTTTTAGTTTTAGTGGGGTTTTTGGGGGTTTTTTGCTGAGGAAGATTCGCCCTGAGCTAACATCCACCGCCATTCTTCCTCTTTTTGTATGTGAGCTGCCACCACATCATGGCCGCTAGCAGAAGAGCGGTGTAGCTCTGCATCTGGGAACCGAATCTGGGCCACCGAAGCAGAGTGTGCCAAACTTAACCACTAGGCCACCAGAGCTGGCCCAACTCTTTGTTTTTTAATTTTCATAAAAAATATATAACATAAAATTTTCCATCTTTACCATTTTTAAGTGTATAGTTCAGTAGCAAGTGTATTCGCATTGTTGTGAAACAGATCTCCAGAACTTTTTCAACTTGCAGGTCTGAAACTACACACATTAGACAGCAATTCCCCCTTTTCCCTTTCCCCCAGCCCCTAGAAACTACCATTCCTCTTTCTGTGTCTATGACTTTGACTATTTTAGATACCTCATATAAGTGGAATCATACGTATTTGTCTTTTTCTGTGTATTTCACTTAGCATAATGTCCTCAAGGTTCATCCATGTTGTACCATGTGACAGAATTTCCTTCCTTTTAAGGCTGAATAATATTTCACTGTCTGCATATACCACCTTTTGTTTATCCATTCATCTATTGATGGACACTTGGGTGGCTTCTACCTCTTGGCTGTTGTGAATAATGCTGCTATGAACATAGGTGTACAAATATCTCCTCAATATCCTGCTTTCAAGTCTTTTGGATATACAACCAGAAGTGAGGATTGCTGGATCATATGGTAATTCTATTTTCAATTTTTTGAGGAATCTCCATCTCCTCCCAATGCCAGGACTGAGACTCGCACGTGGCAACAAGAGTTTCAGTTACATTTTCCCCATGGCCAAAGAAGCCAAGTGATTCTTTCTGAAAACCCTAGGCGTGTTCCAGCTTAGTCTCAGAGAATCCCTGAGGAACTGCTATGGCTCAGTGAACCTTTCCTGGGTGAGCTGTGTTTTCCGTGGGTGTGGAATAGACATTAATGATCATAGAATGTAAGCTCCATGCAGGCAGAGACATCTGTCTTGTTCATCTCCACATCCTCAGCACTTGGTACATAGTAAGTGCTCAATAAATATTTGCTAAATGAAAAAATTAAGAAATGGGGAGCTTTCTAAGCCTGTGGAAGGCAGTCCCTTTGAGCTAACATGATCCGCAATGGTAACCATTTGCAGACTGCTAGGTCCTACATCTGGTGGCTTACAGACTCTTTTCCATGAGAGTCCCTCTGTCCCTCCCTCCTTGCTAAAGCATTATGTGTGTGGCTTCCAGCCACTAGCCCATTCCTGTCACTCCTCTCTTGAGAATGACTCTGGACTTTGTCGTTCTGGGCCAACAGGGAGAGAGTTTAAAAAGTTTGGCGCAGCGGTTAAGTCCGTGCTTGGCAGCCGGGGGTTCGCGGGTTCGGATCCCGGGCGCCCGCCGACGCACTGCCTGTCAGCCACGCCGTGGCGGCGTCCCATATAAAGTGGAGGAAGATGGGCACGATGTTAGCCCAGGGCCAGTCTTCCTCAGCAAAAAGGGGAGGATTGGCAGCGGATGTTAGCTCAGGGCTGGTCTTCCTCAAAAAAAAAAAAAAAAAGTTTGAGAAGTGATGCCTTAGAGGGGATTTGGCAGGCAGTGATAAATTGTCAGCTTTGCTTCAGGGAAAAAAAAGTCTATCTCTCATTGTTCCCTACAGGGGAGATTTTAAGGATCTCAGCAATTTTTTGTGCGAACAGTGAGATCTAGCAGTCCACCAACCCCACCTCCAGACACAAAGACACTTTAGTGGGGAATGAGAATGAGGGGGTTTCAAGCTAACAATGACACAACAAAATTTGTTTCCTCCAGTATGGTATAAGGAGAGGGCAACCAATGTGAGGGGAGTGTGTGCCAGGCCCAATGCCACACTCTGATGTCACAATCTGTAAGAAATTCAGTGAGAAAACACTTACTGTGTGCCTGGCACTGTTCTGAGTGCTTTACACATACTAACTCGTTTAATCCTCCCATCAACCTTGAGGGATGTATATTAATGTCATGCCCATTGTACAGATGGGAAAGCCAAACTTCTGAGAGGTTAAGTCACCTACCCATGGTCACACAACTGGCTGGGATTTGAATCCAGGTATGTGGTTGCAGAGTCTGGGCTCTTAACTGTGAACTATACTGGCTCTCTTTCATCATCTATCAATTCATTTGTTAATTCAACAACCATTTACAGAGAGCCTACTATGTGGCAGGCACCAATGCCAGTGGTGAACAAAATGAAGGCCTCACCCTCCAAGGCTTTCAGTCTAGCAATGATGTTCATTCCCCATGTGTCTCGTCTGTGAGAGTAGACCAGGGTAAGTGGGGATCCAGACCCACAAATCATCAAACTAAATTCAAATTCCCTTAGTGATCGAGAGAGTCCTTACAAACTATTTCTCAGGAGCCAAATTTAATCTTTGAAGAAAACAGCTCTGAGTGTAGGTGTGTTTTAAGGATGATTCTGGCCTGAGGAAGTCAGGGGGCCAGGAGTCATCTCCAGGATGACTCCGGAGATTTTGGAACATCTGAACCAATAGGGGGAGCTCTTGATACCACTGCAGCACCCTTCATGCAGGGCCCGTCTGCCAACCCAAGAACCAAGCCAAATGAAAGCATCAGTAATATCAGCTGATACTCCTGCACAGGAGTAGGATCAAAGGAGTTTCTGGGATTGCCCTTGTTTTCTGTGGGAAACCTGGCCAAATAGCACTTTCTCACCCACTCAAATAAACCACGGGTTTTGTGGATGCACACTTAAAAGCCAGAATGGCACATACCCACAGATATCCTGGGTTGAGATGGAGCATTTTGTGTTTCTCTGCATGTGGTGCAATGGGGCAGTTCAGAGCACAGGCCTGGGGTTTAATCCCAGTCCCAGGGCTTACACAGGCAAATCACCTTCTATCCTTCAGTCTCCACATCTATAAAATAGGACTCATAACTAATAACCATGCCTTCTGCATGGGTGGATATAAGGATGAAAGGAGAGAATCTTGTACTCAGCACAGCGTGTGGCCGGAGAAATGGATGGGAAGTGTTAGCTGTTGTTATCATATTATCTTATTATATATTATCTGCAAATAAGTTCATTGGTTTTAAAACTCACTACATTTAAATAAACGTGCTATGAGCACTTTATGAGAGTGTTTTTCCTAGATTGCTCGAAGTTAAAGCATTATCCCTATCAGACACATGGGAAGGCAGAGGCCCATTTTCTCAGTTTTCAGTGAGGTGGAAATAATAGCAGGACCTTCAGCTTCCAGGTCAAGGTTCTATCCAGTAGCTCAAACTTCCTCCCTTCAACTCTGGCCTCAGCCCATTATATGTTCAAAATTGGAGTGTTTTGCCCACTCCACTCATCATGACTTCCAGTTCTGTGTGAGCTTGCCTCCCCAGAAAGCAGAATTTGGGTGCAAGTAATTTATCAAGGAAGTGCTCCCAAAGGGAACCAGTAAGGGAGTGGGGGCAGGAGAGAAGGCCAAACGGGGGTGAGGTCTCAGAAAAGTCTCATAGAGGGCAGCTCTAGATGACCCTGCAGGGGCCCCTGCATGTATGCACCTGAGTGTCCCTGCCTGAGGGAAGGGAGCCTGAAATGCAGACAAGGAAGGATAGGTAATGGCAGTGGGAGGGGCCCTGCTCACCCTCATTCCCAGTGACCTACTTGGGGGAATTTGTGTTTCCCTGGCCAGAACTTTACGTTCTGTGCATCTGGAGGTCCTAATTCCCAGAAAGGAGACACTTCCACCAGGGACACAGAAAGCATCCACTAAACCTAAATCTCTGGCCACCACCAGGTCATTTGGGGGCTCCTCATCCTGGTAGGCCATCAGGCAGAGAAAGGAGTGACCATCCTGGCAGGGATAATTAACCCTGATCATTAGGAGGAGGCTCTGTCTCTGCCGCCATGGGCCAGGCAGGAGCGTGTGTGGAACTCAGGGCAGCCCTAGGTGACTCCCGCACCCAGTGTTAACTGAGACCCGGCAATTACAGCAAGCACACCATGGTAACCAGGGGCTCAGACCCCTCGAGTATGCGGGCTGGGTCACCCCGACAGGGAACAACCAGAAGTACCAGCCAGCTGAGGGGTAGAGGAGGGTTATGTGAACATCAAATTCACCCCCAGACTAGCTGTAGCAGGTGAAGACCATAAATTGTCCAACGAACTCTCCTCTTGTAAGTTTTCCTCATAAATTGTGGCCGATCTTCAACACAAAGACTCCGTGATAGGATGGAGTGAACCTGAATGTGTGATGCGAGCAGACAATGTCTGTGCTCCAGCCAGGTCCTTTCAGATCCCTTTTCGGGGTTTTTGTTCACTCCTGGCTTCAGTGTGCCTTTGCTTCCCAGCCACACATTTTTTGGTTTTTTTGCGAGGAACACCAGCCCTGAGCTAACATCCATCACCAATCCTCCTCTTTTCGCTGAGGAAGATGGGCCCTGGGCTAACATCTGTGCTTATCTTTCTCTACTTTATATGGGACACCGCCACAGCATGGCTTGACAAGCGGTGCATAGGTCCATGCCCGGGATCCAAACCTGTGAACACTGGGCTGCTGAAGTGGAGTGTGCGAACTCTACCACCATGACACCGGGCCGGCCCCTCAGCCACACTTCTGATACCAACTGTCTTAGGCTGTGTCCCCCCAAGCAGGCCCCTGATGAAGATTTGTGTGCATGTGAGATAAGGACACTGGTGGGAGTGGCAGGTGCAGGACAGGGCTGGGGAGGCACGCAGGCCAAGTCTCCCAGAGGGTGGCCTCAGTCTGACCCCCCGGGCTGTAAGCGATGCTCCAGGCCCTCCCTCCATGCAGCCAAAGCAGCTCCAGAGCCCCCAAGGGCTGTCCACCAAAAAGAACCACAGGGCTAGCTTTGGAAGTGAAAGCACAGGTGGGCCTGGGATGCACCAGAAATGGTAAATAGGATTGGGAGGAGAATGAATGAGCACTGGCATTGTCTGCTACCGGCTTCACTACATAAATGCTTTTGGAGTGGCTTTGCTCCCAATAAGGATGAATTCAGAGATTTCACTCAAAAACAGAACCAAGAGGGGACAGCAAGTCTGTTCCAACAGGACCGGAAGACCACATGTTCCCAGCCTTGCCTCTGAGCGTGGGGGAGCCAGGGAAGGCGCATGCACAGTCCTGCCTTCTGGAACGTCCCCTCCGCTGGGGAGAGGAGAAGCCACCTGTGGACTCTTTAGACCACAGCCCAGCAAGCCCCCAGGCAACCTATCATTACAGGGCAGAAGGAAAGTACGTACCCTGGGAGATTAGAGACTGGCGAGGTCACTCTGAACCCAAGAGACGAAAAAACAAATCAAAATAGACAACTGGCATGGGCAAGTTCAAGACGTAATTTGTTCCTTCGAATTACACTTGCTTAAGTTTCGCTTGAGCTTGGAGTTGTTTTCAAGCCAGGCAGATTGCCAAAGGTCAAAAGCTGTTTTGAGAGCAACCACATTCATTGGCTCATTCATTGTGTCCTTTTGTAGGTACACACTGATGGAACCCTGCTCTATGAACAGGCATTGGCTGGGCACGGTGTTGGCGAAAAAATAGACACTGGCCCTGCGCTTATGGAGTTTATGGTTTAGTAGAGAGACAATCGCTAAATAAATAAATACACACGTAGATATGGAAGAACAAATTGTGATGGGCATCTTGGAGGAAAAGTTTAGAAAGACATGAGAGGGAATAGCAGAGTGCAGTAAATTAACTTAGGTTGTCAGGAAAGATTCCTCTGAAGAAGTGGTGTGTAAATGGAGGCCTGAAGGATGAATGGGAGTTAAACCGTGGGCAGGAAGGAAGTTGGGCATTGGGTGGTGTGGCCTTCCTGGGCAGAGAACAGCCTGTGCTAAGGCCTGGAGTTGGGAAAAATAGGGGTTGACCCAAGGATCAAACAAACCAGAGCAAGCAAGCAAATTGAAGCCTCCCAATTCCCCCGAAGGGTCCAAGCAAAAGCCTGAGCACGTTTCTGCAGCTGTGCAGTGGGGGTGAGTTTCAGGAGGGGAATGGGACCTGGAGTGGTGATAAACATTAGCCCCCAAACCTGCTCTTGGTCTGATACTTAAATCAAAGCAAAATAATGAACCGTTTGATTAAAGACAAGGCAGAGTAGTCTCAGCTCACAGCACTGCACAACTCCAGGGGGCGCCACACACACTGCAATATCTGTGAAGAGGGAGTGGGCAGTGTGCAGCCTGTGCAGCAGCTGTAGCGTGGGTTTAGAAACACAACTATCGGGAAAGAAGCTCTTTGGGGAAGTGAGTAAAATGATTAATTATTGAGGAGAGAAAAGGAGCTTAGCTTAACAGTTGAGTTCTTATTTTCTGAAGAAGCTGGAGGCCAGTGAGGCGAGACAACAGAAATGGAAGTGTGAGTTGGGTTGAGAAGACAGGATTTTTTTCTACAACAAAAGTTTGTGGAACTTTCTGCTAGATAGACAATATTGAGTAAAAAGGGGGGGGGGTCCTACCCTCATAAAGCTTACAGTCTAGTGGGAGAAAAAAGACATTAATTTAAATAGCGTAAAAACAAATGTGTAATTGTAAGTTGAGAAGAGGATGCAGGAGAGGCCCAGGTGGTGGGCATGGTTGGGTGTGTGCTCCAGCATCCTGACTAAGCCTGGGGTGGGGGGTGTATCCGGGCAGCTTCTCTGAGGAAGTGGTATTTAGGATGAGATCTAAAGGACGTGCAAATGTTAATTAGGCAAAGGGGTGGAGTGGAGGCAGGGTGAGAACATTCTAGACATTGTGAAGGACATAGCAAAAGCCTGTGGTGGGGATATCTGAGGAAAAGGAAGAAACCTGCAGACTGGGGCACAGAGAAAATAAGAGCAGGGAGAAATCATTCGGTTTAAGGCAGGAATTAGATCTAGATTCTGAAAACTTATCCTACTCCTTCATGGTAGATGGATTGAGGGGCAAGAGAGTGAGCAGTGAAACTAGTTAGGAAGCTTTTGGAATGGTACAGCTGAGAGCTCATGGTAGCCTGGAGCAGGGTGGTGGCAATGGGGCTGCAGAGAATGGGATAGGTTTGAGACATATGTAGGATGTAAATTTGGTAGGGAATTGTGATAGACTGAATGTGAGAAGTGTGAGGGATGAGGGGGAGAGAGGTGTCAGGGTTTCTGGCTTGTGGAATTGGGCGGATGATGGGGCCATTCATCAAGTTGGGGAGCCCTGGAAAAGATCCAGATATGTGATGGAGAGAACTGATTTTGATTTTAGACATTTTGGACAGATTGAGTTTGACGTGCCCTGGAGACATCCAAGTGGAAGCAATTGGGTAAATAGATCTGGACCACAGGGGGGAGGTCTGGACCAGAAATATCAGTTTGGGAGTCACTGGTGTATGAGGATTATTGAGGTCGTGGTATGGATGAGGCCATACAGGGAGAGTATGAAAGTATGGATGTGTATAGAGAGGTGGCTTCGTTGATCAGATTTGTTTGGAAAACACTGGGTTAAACATACTTAAACTGGTTTCTTTGCTGCAGGACTTGTCAAAGCCTTTAAAAGGCTATTGAGTGTTTGTATTTCTGGAAGGAAAAAAAAAAAAGGCTAATGAGCACCAGGAATCTCCAAAGGCAGAAATACTTTAATTCAGAGGTTCCTAAACTTTTTGACCACAGAACTCTTCTATCACAGGGCATCTTCCTGCACTAGACAAATCTTTCTGACGGTAAAATATGGTAACCATAGCACTATTTTTTTTTTCTTTGGGGATAAAACCAATAACAATACCTCATATTTGAACAGTGCATCGCACTTGACCGGGTGCTTTCATATCACTTCTTAATCAGCTCCCAAAACAACCCTTTTGGGATGGTCTTAGCATCCCCACTCACAGACAAGGTTTGGATATGTTGAGTGGCATGCCCAATGCCCAGCAGACCTAGAACTAAAGCCAGGGACAACCAAGTCACCAACTCCAAAATCGTATCAAGTTTTATGACCTTGGCTGCTTCCACATGCGAACACGTGGTCTTTAACAATATTATTAATTTAATAGTAGTGAGGCTGATGCTTGCATCCTCAGCCTTCATCTCGTAGCTGAAAAGCCTTTGCTTCTGACCCAGGCTGCTGGCCTGCTTCCTCTTAATAACCTAAGAATGGCTACACTGAGTCAGACCCAAGGTCCACCCACAGTGGAAGCACCTGGTTGTCCTCATGGAGGTCAACTTTAAAGGCCAGAGCCATACCCCAAGCATCCCGGATTCTCTTTAATAGTCAATTACAGACCTAACACCCACAAACTCATCTAAAACTTAAAAAAAACCCTATTTATTATTTTAACCTTTCATCACCACTAGGGATAATGAGGTGTATAAGTTAATACTTCCTGCTGTAAAATCTTTTATTAATCTTTTATATGTGGATTGAAAATTAGGCTGTTGGAAGAAATAAATCTCTCAAAGAGAGAAGATTATCCTTAGAGGTGAGACAAGCCAAGACTACTTTCTAACATAAGCACAGGACTCCCCTTTTCAGAGAATTAAATACATGCTCCTATTAGTGACGTCCTTAAATAATATCTGGGAATAACTCTTCTGCTCAGCTATTCTCTTAATGGATAGACACTGAATGCTTCTTCTTGGCAAAGACCTGTGCTGGCTGTAGCGGGAGAACATAGAATACACTTCCCATAAGGAATTATTGCTTTTTTTAATGTATAAATTTTTATTGAATTAGGGGCCCGCCCAGTGGTGTAGCGATTAAGTTCGCACATTCCGCTTTGGCAGCCGGGGTTCGCTGGTTCAGATCCTGGGCATGGACTGACGCACTGCTTGTCAAGTCATGCTGAGGCAGCGTCCCACACAGAGCAACTAGAGGACGCACAACTATGACATACAGCTATCTACTGGGGCTTTGGGGAGAAAAAAGCAAAAAAAAAAAAACAACCTTAAAAATTTTTTTTATTGAATTATATGTTCAGAAAGGAACACAAATCATAAATTTTCACAAAATAATTATGTTCATGTACCTGCCACCCCGATCAAGAAATAGAACATCATCAGCTCACCATAAGCTACCATGCCCTCTTCCCGGCACTACGCCTTCTCTCTCTCCTAGAGGGAACCAGTGTTCTGACCACGTATTAGTTTCCTATTGCTGCTGTAACAAATTACAACACACTTAGTGGCTTAAAACAACACATATTTATTATCTTATAGTTCCAGAGAGCAAAAATCCAAAATCAGTCTTAGTGAACTAAAATCAAGGTGTTGGCAGGGCTGGTTCCTTCCAGAGGCTCTAGGGGAGAATCTGTTTCCTTCCCTTTTTCAGCTTTTAGAGGCCACCTGCATTTCTTGACTGATGGCTTCTTCCTGTATCTTTGAAGCCAGCGTCGTAGCATCTTCTCTCTGACCCTGTTCCTCCTGCCTCCCTCTTATTAGGTCTCTTATAATTAGGCTGGGCTAACCTATACAATCCAGGATATTCTCCCCATCTCAAAATCCTTAATTTCATCACATCTGCAAAATCTCTTTTACCGTATAAGGTAGTATGTTTGCAGGTTCAGGGGATTAGGATGTGGACATCTTTAAGGGGGCACTATTCAGTCTACCACAGACCATAACACCACAGATTCATTTTGCCTGTTTTTGAACTTTATATAAATGGAATCGTATGCTCCTCTAATGATGTTTTTTGATTTTAAAATATCTTAAATTTTAGGGTAGTCTAGTTTATCAATCTTTTGCTTTAAGTTTATTGCTTTTGTGTCTTTTTAAAGAAAATTTGCCTACCCCAAATAATGAGGATATGCTATGTTTCTTCTAGTTGCTATATTGTTTTACCTCTCACATTTAAACCTACAGCCCACGTAGAATTAGTTTTTGTGGATGGTGTGAGGTGGTTATTAAAGTTCATTTTCTCCTGATATGGATACCCAAATGACCAGTATGATTTTGAAAAGACTGCCTTTCCCTCACTGGTGTGCATTGTCACTTTTGTCTTAAACATCTGTTTTAGCACCATACCATACTGTCTTAATTACTGTAGCACTTAATTAATTTAGCACCATACCATACTGTCTTACTTTACAGTATTCATACATATTCACATATATTTCTATATATCATCCATGATGCTGATGAATAATGGCAGTTTTATTTCTCCCTTTTTCATCTTCATACTTATTTCTTTTTCTTGCCTTATTGTACTAACTATGGACATCCAGTCCAATGTTGAATACAGTCATGTGTTGCTTAATGCTGGGGATATGTTCTGAGAAATGCCTTGTTAGGCAATTTCGTCATTGTGCGAACATATAGAGTGTACTTCGACAAACCTAGATGGTATAGCCTACTACACACCTAGGCTATATGGGACTAATCTTATAGGACCACCATCATATATGCAGTCTGTTGTTGACTGAAATGTCCTTATGCAGCACATGACTGTAGATGTCATGATAACAGATATCCTTGTCTCATTTCCAAATTAGGAGGATTATAATGTTGGCTATAGAGTTATTTATGGATGCCCTATATAGGATTAAGGAAGTTCCTTATGTTTCTAGTTTGCTAAGAATTTTTTAAAAATCATGAATGAGTGTTGAATTTTATTAAATGTTTTTTCTCTACCTATTGAGATGATCATACGATTTCCCCCTTTATTCTGTTCATGTGGCAAATTATGTTAATTGAATTATCTTAGCTTTTTATTTTGAAATAATTTTAGACTTACAGAAGAGTTGCAAAAATAGTACAGAGTTCCCATATACCCTGCACCTAGCTGCCTCTAATGCCCATTTTTATATAACCATAGGACAACTATCAAAACTTAGGTAATTAACACTGGTACACTACATTTAACTATACTACATAATTTATTCAGATTTTACTGGTTTTTTCACTAATGTTCTTTTTCTGTTTCAGGATCCCATTTTGCATTTAGTTGTCATGTCTCCTTAGTCTGCTGTAATCTATGACAGTTCCTTAGTCCTTCCTTGTCTTTCATGACCTTGACACTTTTGAAGAGAATTGGTCAGGTATTTTTTAGAATATCTTTTAACTTGGGTCTAATGTCTCCTCACGATTAAAATTTTTCATTTTTGAGAAATATACCACAGAGAGGATATGCTCTTCCCAACACATCACATTAGGAGGTACATGACATGTCTGTTACTGGTGATGGTAACCTTGATCACTTGGTTAGAGTGGTATCTGCCAGCAGTAATTAAGTTTTAAATGTTAAACTTTCCTTATATTCTTGGAATAAACTCAAATTGGTTATGATATATTTTTCATATATTTTAGGCTAATATTTTGAATAGGATGTTTGCATCTATGTTTATTACAGTTTGGTCTGCAATTTTCCTTTTCTGTAATATCTGTCAGGATTTGGTAACAAGGTTAAGCCGGCTTCATAAAACAAGGTAGTAACTGTTCCCTTTTTATTCTCTGGAAGAGTTTATGGTTTATGTAAGATTATTGATGTTTCTTCCCTAAATACATTAAATTCATTGATGAAGTCATCTGGGCCTGGAGTTTTCCTTGAAGGAAGGTTTTAAATTGTAGATTCGGTAGATGTAGGATTATTTAGATTTCTATTTTTCCTTTCAGCTTTCCTACAGTGTCTTTTTTTGAAGAATTTATCCATTTCATATTTTCAAATTTATTGGCAGAAACTTATTCATAATATCCTCATATTCTCTTTTAAATATCTGTATGATCTGTGGAGAGGTGCTTTTTCATTCCTGATATTGATATTTTGTTTTCTCACTTTTTTCTTGATTATTCTTGCCAGAGGTTTATCAATATCATTGATCTTTATGTAGAACCAACTTTTGGTTCCTTGATTCTCTCATTGTACATTTGTTTACCATTTCATTAATTTTCTGCCTTTTTTCTTTATTATGTTCTTCTACTTTCTTGGGTTCAATTTGCTGAGTTTTTTCCCCATAATTTCTTGAGATACGTTCTTACATAATTGATTTTCAGCCTTTCTTCTTTTTTAACATATACATTTGAAGCTGTAAATTGCCACCCTCACCAAGCACAGCTTTAACTGAATCCCATGTTTTGATATATTTTTATTACCATTTAGCTAAAATATTTTCTCATTTTCTCTCTGATCCACAGATTATTTAGAAGTGTATCACTTAATTTCTAAAAATGTGAGGCGTTTTCTAGTTATCTTTTGTTATTGATTTCTAGCTCAGTTTTATTGTGATCATAAACCATAAATTCTCCCAGAGATTAGAAAAGGAAAGAACACTTACCACTCACCTTATGAGGGCAATTTAATGTTAATACCAAAACCTGACAAAGATATTATGTGGAGGAAAAAGGGAAAGGAAAAGGTGATCTAAATCTTCTAAATTTGTTGAGATTTGTTTTATGGACCAGCATATCATCAGTTTTGGTAAATGTACCATGTGTACTCAAAATTTTGAAAGTGTATTCTGCAGTTGTGTGCAGTATTCTATATATATGATAATTAGGTCACATTTGCATTTGTTAATTGTGTTGTTCAAATCCTTTATATCTCTGTGGGGTTTTGTTTGTTTATTTGTTTTACTGTTTGTTCTAAAGGCTAGTGAGAGAAGTGAAAAGTATGTTAAAATCTCACATTATAGAGGCCAGCCCGGTGGCATAGTGGTTAAGTTTGTGCACTCAGCTTTGGCATCCTGGGGTTCATGGGTTTGGATCCTGGGCGCAGATCTACACACTCTCATCAAGCCATGCTGTGGCGGCGTCCCACATGCAAAATAGAGGAAGATTGGCACAGATGTTAGCTCAGGGATAATCTTCCTCACCAAAAAAGTAAAATAAAATTTCACATTATAATTGTGGATTTGTCTATTTTTCCTTTTGGTTCTGGTCTGTCAATTTGTGCTTTATAAAATTTGAGAATGTGTTATTAGGTTCAGTTTAGAATTGGTATATCTTCCAGATGAATTGACATTTTTATCTTTATGAAATGTACTTCTTTATCTCGTATAAAGCTTCTTGTCTTAAACATTACTTTGATATTAGTGTAGACATACCAGGTTTTTTTTACTTAGCTAGGAATATATTTTTCCTTCCTTTTACTTTCATTCTTTCTGTATGCTTATATTTGAGTGTAGTGGTATGTTTATTTTTAATCCAATCTGACAATCTTTGTCTTTTAATTAGAATACTTAATCTGCTTACATTTAATACACTTACTGACATATTCGGGTTTAAATCTACCATCTTCTTATTTGCTTTCTAGTTGTTACCATTGTTCTGTTTTCTTTTTCCCCTCTTTCTTACCTTCTTCTGGATTGATCAAGTATTTTTTTATTATTCCATTTCCCTCTTCTATTAACTAGTTATTGATTCTTTTATTATTCTTTTATTGGTTATCCTAGACCTAAAGATCACAACATGCATCCTTGACTTATCAAAGGCCAATATAAACTAGGACTTTTTTCAATTCCTGGATAATGTTAAGGACATTAGGACACTTTAACTCCTTTTTCCTACTTTTTGTATTTTGTGTATCATTGCATATTTTAATTCTACATATATTCTAATTTTCTTAAGATATTATTGTTATTTTATATAGTCAACATTTAGATGTACCCATATGGTTACTCTTTACACTGCTCTTTATTCCTTTCTGCATCTTCTTGCTTCCATCTGAGATTTTTTTTCCTTGTACCTGAAAAACTATTTAGTTTTTCCTTTAGTGTCTATCAACTAGCTATCTCAGTTTTTGTTTGGCTGGAAATGTCTTTATTTCACTTTCATTTTTTTTTTTTTTTTGTGAGGAAGACCAGCCCTGAGCTAACATCCGTTGCTAATCCTCCTCTTTTTGCTGAGGAAGACTGGCCCTGGGCTAACATCTGTGCCCATCTTCCTCCACTTTATATGGGACGCCGCCACGGCATGGCTGACAGGCAGTGCGTCGGTGGGCGCCCGGGATCCGAACTCGCGAACCCCGGGCTGCCAAGCGCGGACTAAACCACCGTGCCACCGGGCGGCCCCCTCACTTTCATTTTTGAATGATACTTTCTCTGGGTATAGAATTTTAGGTTAGTAATTATTTTCTGTTAGCCTTTCAAAGATGTCATTTCACTACTTTTTGGCTTCCATTATTCTTGTTGAAAAATTGGCTGTCATTATTGTGTCCCTGAACAAAATGTGTTTTATTGTTTTTGGTGGTTTTTTTTTTTCACTAGCTGCTTTTACAGTTTATTTTCTTTGGTTGCTTTTCAGCTGTTTTACTATAATGTGTCTAATTGTGGCTTTCTTTGTATTCACCTGCCTGGGGTTTGTAGCACTTTTTGAATCTGTGGCTTTATGTTTTTTGTCAGTTTTTAAATCCTCAGGTTATTTTCTATTCAAATATCATTTATGCTGTCTTATCTCTCTCCTTTCCTTCTAGAACTCTAACTACATAAATGTTTACACTGGGTCCCATATATCTCTTAGGCTCTTTTCTATACTTCCTAAACTTTTTATCTTGCTGTAATTATAGTGAAGTCTGCATATTTTCTTCTGGCCTATATTCAAGTTCATGAATCATCTCTTCAGTTGTGTCTAATCTGCTTTTAAACCCTCCCATCGAGTTCTTAATTTCATTCCTAGAATTTTCATTTGATTCTTTTTAGAATAGATTCAACATATTTGCTTAAAGTAAAACCTTTTTTTTTCTCTTGGTTTTCAGTCATGTGGTCCTATCTCCTGGTATGCCTGGTCTACCATGCATGAAAAATTGTAGTGATAATATCAGACTCTGGATGACGTTATCTTCCTCCACAGAGGATTTACTTTGTTTCTGGTAGGCAGTAGCTGGGAGAATATCTCCTTAATTCTAACTGAGGTTAAATTGATTCAGATCTGAGTTTCTGTCTCTGTGAGTGCTAGTCTATTTTCAGGCTAGCTTTACTACCAGGGTGTAATCCTTCAAGGTTCCCAGAGGAAAGACTGGGATATTTACTAGGACCTCTCCCCTTGGAAAGCCTTGAATCTCAATTTTTTTCTCTTCACTCCTGTGAGACTGCCAACAGTCCTACACACCCACTCAGTATCTCTGTAATTAGTCAGAATCAGCAAATGCTTTGTGGGGAAAGCAGCTGCATATGTCAAGTCACTCACCTCTCTGTTTCCTTTTTCTCTAGCACCTTAGACCCTGTATTAGTAGCTCTCTGATGCTTTCAAGTAGAAGTTTCTCACTTGTTAAAAAATCTAGATTTTTGTAGTTGTTCTCATATGGAGGATGATCTGATACAAGCTAGTCCTTCATGACTAGAAGAAGAAGTCTCACCCTAAGGAGTTTATAACTAGTACTGCTCTATGTTGTCATCCTTGGTTCCTCCCCTTGAGAAACTTTTGCTTTAAACTCAGTCCCAGCTGTTATAATGAAACATCTCAAGATAAAAATAATTGATGCCTTGGATATTGAGTATTATTTTTCAAGCAGTATCTTATAATATCAACACTAATAATAACTAACAATTATTGAGTGTTTACTCTAGGCCAGGCAATGTCCTATCTCCTTACATGAATTAATTCATTTAATGGGACACAAGGAGAGTCTAGTGCTGTCCATATTCCTCAATCATAGAATTTGACCAAAGGTGGGTCATGGATGGAAGATGACACATAATTCAACAACACAGCCAAGGCTCAACTAAGAAAAAATTGAGATGTTGTCTAGGCTATCAGATTACACGGAATGCACCAGCAAAAAAGTAATCTACAAGCCTCAAACTACTACCCCACTAGTCTTTTTCCAGTGGGGACTACTAACAATGTTAGTTGACAGCAAAAGACTAACAATGAGCATGCTTTCCTTCCACTTGTGTGCTTCCTGGTGGAGGTGATGAAATGTCTAAAGTAAGGAGCAGAGAAGTAACAGGAGGAGGAGAAGAAGGAACAACCAAGAGTTTTTGTCAACTGTCTCTAGTATTAAGGATCAGCTTTATCTGCTTTAAGCAGACACCAAATAATTGCAGGTTTAGGCCATGGAAATGAGCTGGGTGATAGACATAAGAATGGAATGGGGTGATATGGTATGATGGCCCAAGACCCTGCCAAGGAGAAGTGAAAGGAATATTTGGGCTGTTTGCCCAGAAAAGCAGAAATGTATAGAGTATGGAACATGGCAATTCCAGTCTAACTTCAGCCCTCAGCCAGTCACTCTCCAGCGCCTGACACCCCTCACCCTTCTATATCCTTGAGCCTAAGTAATAAACAGTGGGGGCCTCATTCTTGCTATTGGATAAAATTATTTTTAGCTCCCTCCGTACTCCAAAGAGTTTCATTTCCACCAGTGGAAGCAGTCTGGAGTGGTTTAAACACAGGCTGTAGAATAAGTCTGTCTTGCTTCAAGTCTTGGCCATAGCTGCCACCTGGGTGACCTTGGGCAAGTTATTTAGCCTCTCTGAGCCTCAATATCCTCATTGTGAAATGGAGATGATGATGATAATAGTCATCAAGATGACATGGGATAATGCTAGTGAAGTGCTTGGCAAAAACATAAAAGCAAAATAAACGCTGGTTATGGCTATTATTTAACTTAATTTGGGGTCCTGCAGTGTGTAGGAAGGTCTTACACTATTCTCATTGGATTCCTCATTTGAGAGGTAGGCTCAGGAGTGTTGCAGGAGGGGAAGGAAGAGATGGAAAACATAGGAGGTTCCAGTTCCATTGGTGAGATGAAGTTTAATCCAGCAGTAATGGTGCTCCCAAGGCTGGTATCTAGAACTTTTTGGAGGAATGTTGTAAAATTTATGAATACGGGTGGTCATTAGCCAGATCTCCTATTTCCACTCTTCCCTGGGAGGAAACTGGTTCTATTTCAGAGACATCACAGGTCTCTACTTCTCCCCAGCTGCCCCCTCCAGAAATACTAAGGCCGGGATGGCCTTAGGTCCATCATGAATAGATGATGCCTTCCCACCCTTGTGGTCAGAAGTGCTCCTCCAAGGAGCTCAGGGGCATTTGCTCACCAAAATCTCTTCTCAGTAAAGTATTAAACATCAATTATTTAGCTCTTAATGTGAGTTGAATTAATATGTCATTTTACCCAAGTGCATTTGCATTTTATGCCTCACTCTGGATTGAAAGGCTTGTGCCCCCAGGAAAGCCTAGAAACCGATAAGAAGGGGAGATCCAGTAGACAGCCATTTTATGAGTCGGAAGACCCCCATCCCCACTTCCGGTTGTCATTAGCTGTGTGGCTTCGGGTAATTTCTTTTTTCTCTGTTGTCCTCGACATCCTCTTTAAAGGGTCTCTGAAGTCCCTTCCAGCTCTAAAAACTGTATCTGTGAGGGGTTTTATTTGGAAGACCTGAAGCAAGTCCAGAAATCACCGACAGGCACATACAATCACCCCAGACCCAACCTGACCCAGGAAGCTTTCACGACGCCCAATGTGCTCTCTCACCTGCACCCCCACTTCAGACCACGGCCTCTCCTGAGCCAGGCTCTGAGGGTGGCGGTAGCCCAGCCCCCACTCCAGCCTAGCTGTGTGGTGCCCTTGCCTCCCCTCCCCTCCAAATACCCATTTCCTGTCTAGCAGATTTACGATGCAGTTCAAAGAAGGAAGGATGATATAACAGTTTTCCTGCTCCCTCCCTCTCCCAACTGACTTAGGCTCACTGGCTGGGGGCCAAGTGGTTTTGTTCTCCACAGCCTCCCATATGCAAAAATACTCGAGGCCCCAGCCCTCCGCCTGTGACATGGCGTCAGCTCCCGGACCCACTGGTCAGGATTTCAGCTCGTGGGCGGGAAGGAGGCAGCCCTGCGCTGCGCTGGAGTCTAATTAAGTGCTGAGGAAATAAACCATGGGCTTCAATTTTAGCTCTGAAAATAGCCAGGGCTCAGGATTCCTCTCTCTGGCCTGAGCTGTGAGATTTGTCCTGCCGCCATGTCCTCCTGCGTCTGGGCCTGGGCTTTGTGATGGGAAACTGGATGGGGAGGAGAGACCAGGGGTCCGAGGAGTGGAGAGATCCCACGGAGGCTCAGGAGTGCAGAAGCCAGAGGGAGAAGCAGACTTCAGGGAGAGAGAGATGTGAACCCAGGGGGATGGGCTATTCTGTACCGTCCATTCCCTACTTGCATCCTAGCCCCTGCCTCTAGAATGTGCTGACTCCAGCCTGCAGGACATCCAGGAGTTCTGGGTCCTGCTGAGCTTATCTGTGGAGCCCCGTGTGGCTAAGAATGCTAAGCTCTGGCCAACATTGAGGTAATTCTCTAGGCAGATCATAGAATCCACATCACAGTTTCGTGCATAATCAATCCTCTTGGGCAATGAGGATGAGGAAAAACATCAACAAACGGGTATGTGGAGATAAAAGCATCTGTGAGTCAACTGAATGTCTAACTGGCTCAGTTGGACTGACTCCTGAGCATCTTCCGGTCCATCTCCCTGCCTGCTGAGGGAGAGAGGCAGGGAACAGCTAACCATACAAACCAAGGTGAAGAAGAGGGGCAGTCTGTGTGGACTATGGAATGTCCACAGGGGCGTCAGCTCTGCCATCCGGGTAACTCCTCAGTCACTCACCCCATCCTAACTGTCACACTGTATCATCATTATCTGTTCATCTCCCATGAGACCATGGGACAGGGGCTCTTCATTATCTCCTCCTCTCCCCCATTACCCAACACACAGTAGCTGTCTGGCTTCAGTGCTTTGTTCCTTTTCAGTCTCTGAATTTGCTTTATATTGTCATGAGCACTCTTACCTCAGCATGAAAGGGGAAGGCCGTGAAGCCATGGTCAAGAACCAGCTGAATGTGCTCAGTGAACAAGCGCACCCCGTGTCTGCCTTCTGCATGCCCCGGCTGACCAGAGGGATGGCAGGACTGGGGTGTGGCCTCTAGCACCGGTGGTGGCTGTGAAGACAAATGTCACATGTGCCTAAAACTCAGCCAGTACTCACTGCTTCTGGGGAATAGTTGGAATACAAAGGAAGGGAAAGTCAAAGGAAATCACACCCAGAGGGCAGGAGTGAGGGCTCTTACCTGCCACTCCTTTGCGAGAGCTTTTCCATCAGGGGGAAAATGCCGTTCCCTGTATGGAAGCCCCTTCAGCTCACTCTTGGAGCTATCTCCAGATTTCCTTCTTCTCTTCAGATTCGTGCAGTCACTCCATCAACGTGGATTAAGCAGTTACCACAGCTGCCTGTGGTAGCTGCAGTGGGGGCACAGCCAGCCACACGGGTAATTACAACACAGCCTGACAAGTGCTGCATAGAGGAGGGGACAGAGGGCTGAGGGAGGACAGGGCAGAGGGCACCAACAGCTGTCTGGCAGTCATGGGAGCCTTCCCAGAGGAGGTGGAGGTACTCAGGCCATCTCCAGGCCCATGGCCTCTCTGCTTCTCTCTCTCCCTTCTCCAACCCAGCAGCACTAACCATCTTGTAAAGGGGCCCTGAGATGTGGGGGATGGTCAGTCAGTCAGAGGACACATTTCATTCTCTAGAGAGCCTCTGCACCCTGGTCTCCTGCTTTTCTGCTCTCAGGAGACTCCTCGGGGCCCAGTTGCTCCTAACATAACCCCTTCTCTTGGTGGAATCTGAGGCCAGAATACAGGCGACACTGGGACAATAATAATAATGCTGAGAAGGGGGAGGGAGCAGAGTGGCAGAGGAGAAACACCACTTTACCCTCAAGCCCCGCCCTGTGGGTAACTGTCTCAACCCCCAACTGTGCTTGTGGAGACTGCAGCTTGGTGTGGCCAAACCACGAAGTCCCCATTTGGAAGATCCCATTTCCTAACCACCTTGGCCCAACATCAATAGCAATATTGCCCCACAAGGAGTGGCAAGCCATTTACTGCGGGAACCACTAGCGCCAGGGCTCAAAAACCAAGTTCAGACATGAAGAACTCCCCTCTGGAGTGTAAAACCGAGTTCAGAATTAAGAAAAACAAAGTCTTCAGCCCAAGTTTCCTCCACGGAGACACCCTCAGCACCCCTCCTCACAGCTGCCTAGGCCTCCTTCCCGGGCTGGCCCCTCATTAGGAGCTAATGGTCCCCAGCTGTGCCAGCTTCCAGGCCTCCTCCTTAACCCTTTGGTTTCCTCCATCGCTGCCAGAAAAAAATTAGGCCTCAGAAATCCTGTGTAGCACTGAGAAGCAGAGGGCACCCACCACACGGAGTTAATGGTGTGAAGGTCTACAGTTTCTCCTAATAAACCAAATTAATAATAATTGCCGCCATTTGTGGAGTGCCTTGCACGCCTTCCCCACTTGCATTATTAGCTCTTCTGAGACTTCTCATCTTTGCAACAACACTAGGAGGTAGGAATTCTTTCATCCATCTTCTGAACGACAGCACTGAGGCCAACGAGGAGTCGTGATTTAAACTCGGCTCTGTTCTCTTCTTGCCCATCCTATCACTTACTTTGAGCAAGATTTGATTCTTGAATGTGCTGATTAGAGAGATAAGCACCACCCTTGCATTGTCCATCTGTAGAGGTTTTAAAACTTCAAAACCAGAAAACACTAGGTTGAGAATCAGAAGAACTGGGTTTTCTCCCCAACCAAGGGGGCTTGCTGACTTTGGACAAGTACCAGCTTCCTTGAGCTCTCACAACCTTATCTTCAAAATAGTGCAAGTAAAAATATCTGCCTTTCTTCCCTCTTGGGCTTGTTGGAAGATCAAATAGACCCAGTTGGGCAAAAGCATCATTAACTGTAGAGAAGAAGCACAAAGACTCTCAACGGCTCCCCATGGGACACACACATTCTAGGAGAGAGACTCGCTCAGATGGTTTCACAGTGAGATCTGAGGCCTGACGTTCCAAGGGCCTTTATTTTCATTGGTGAGAACCAGGCTCTGAGGAGCTCTGTAAGACCCTGTTGTTTTTATGATTTTGGAAGACCAGAAAGTTTATTATAATGACAAACTTAAGTCCTCCCTGGCTGAACCCGTCCTGTTAAAAAGGTGACCCATTGGCAGGAATCATATGGGAGCCGTTGTTTTCAACCCACCACCTACCCCCTCTTATCGCACTGGCCCAAGGGAGATTTTTACTCTCCCATGGAAAAGAACCAGTTAATTAAATTAGGATTATTGAATTTATCACCAAAACCCAGAAATAACCCAAATGTCCTTCAGTTGGGGAATGCATAAACAACTGTGGTACATTCATTTAATGGAATATTACTCAGCAACAAAAGAAATGAAATACTGTTACATGCCGTAAATGCTTTGTGCTAAGTGAAAGAAGCCAGGCTCAAAAAGCTATGTATTGTATGATGCCATTTAAATGACATTCTGGAAGAAGAAAAACTACAGGGATGGAACAGATCAGTGGTTACCAGGGGTAAGTGTTCAGGAAGAATTTGACTAGAAGGGGGTAGCACAAAGGAGTTTTTTTTTGGGGGGGGTAGACTATTTTGTATCTTGATTGTGGTTGTTACACGACTCTTGCATTTGTAAAAAGTCATGGAACTGGATACCAACAGGAGTGAATCTTACTGTAGGCAAATTAAAACAAATTTTTAAAAACTAAAATGTAAACTACTCTGAGAATTTTTACAAATGGTTCATTGAGAAAGTAGAGTAATTTAGCAGGGAGTCCCATGGTATAGTATGGAGTGTGGAGTAGTGTAGTGTGTAGCGTGTGGTGTAGTAGTCTAGGACTTCAGTCACTGGTTCTCTAACTTGAGTTGACAATGATCACCTGGGGAAGGTGTCAAGAGTCCAGGCCCCTCCACGCCCGGATGATCTGATTCCCTGGATCTGGGGTAACCCCAGAGCCTGCATACCTTCCCAGGTTCTTTTGGTTCAGGTGGTTAATAGCCCATATTTTGAGGCCCACTATTAGGCCTTTCTTCATTATTTGGGAATTAAATTCTTTTGTGAGCAGGCCCCTTTTATGCCTTGGTGTTTCCACCAGGAAAATGGGGACAATTTGCCAGTCTCCTGCTTCATAGCAATCTGAGATGGGAGGACATTCAGGTACATGTTGGGGGGTGCTCCAGGGTGTTACCTGCATTCTGTGGCAGTAGGCTTGGCAGCATTAATGATCTGTTCCTCTGGGGACTGCACCCTGAACGTCTTTTCCTGTAACTTGGCATCTTGGAATTTACCCAACCTTTTGGGAGGTGGTAGCTTTGACCTTAAGGGGATATTGTTAAGATGAAATTTTGTCTGAAATGTTTTGAGTTTTCTCACAGAAATCCACAGCCAGAGGCATGCCCTTCTGTGATGACCATAATTCTGAGCTCCAGAACCATTCAAATAGAAGACAGGATGCAAAACTGGATTCATATCTCAGTTCCATCACTTCTTAGAATCTCAAAGTCTTACATTCATATTCTTCAGGTGTAGAATTGACCTGATGATAACCGTACTTACTTTGCAGGGATATTATGGGGTTAGAAAGACACATGCTGAGGTATTTAGAGGTGAAGTGTTATGATGGCTGAACTTTCAAAAGATTCAGCTAAAACAAAAACATATTTACATATATGTACATAATATATAAAGCAACTATGGCAAATGTTAAGAATTGTTGAATCTAGGTGATGGGTATATGGGTAATCATTCTTTCAACTTTTCTCTATGTTTGACATTTTGCTTAATAAAATCAGAAAAAAGAGATGATGAATGTAAGACCCTCAGCACGGGGCCTGTCACTCAGTTGGTCTCAGTAGGTCGGAGAGCAGAGGAGGTGAGAGGGGCAGAGCAGGGAGTGGGAGGGGGAGAGAAGGATTAAGGGCTGCAGGGAAGTCCAGTGCTGGAGGGACCTGGGAGCCGGGAATGCCTACCCTTGGGAGGGTGTGGGTGTGAGAACTGCCCTTGGTGTTCCCATCTCCGGAGAAGCTGGGTGTGGGCGAGGAGTGTGCTGCTCCAGTCTGGAGGCTCCTGGCGTGTTCCTTTCTCTTTCCTCAGGGCTCTGAGAAGAACCAATTGTGCTGTTCTCAGGTGCTTCAGGCCCTCTTGGTTGGGGTGGGAAGCATGATAGAAATTCTCCGGGTCTCAGGATTCTTTGCAATTTATAGACACCCTGAGCCTCCGTGACATACAAGACTCTTGCTCAACAGCTGTCCCGAGCACCAGAGTGTAAATGAACAAGGAACAAATGGCAGAGGGAGTCAGCAAAGCCAGGAGGACAGCCCTTGAACCAGGCAGCTGGTTCCCCTCCCTTGCAGCTCCCCTTAGCCAAGGGTCCTACCCTAGCCAGTGGCTGCACCTCACGCGTCTTCCAGATCCAGTGGCATGAATCCAACCCGGCTGAGGAGGACATATTCGTTTCCTGTTGCTGCTGTAACAAATCACCACAGACTTAATGCCTTAAAACCACACAAAGTTATCACCTTATTATTCTAGAGGTTGGAAGTCCAGAATGGGTCTCATTGGGCTAAAATCAAGCAGGGCTGTGTTCCTTCTGGAGGCACAGAAAAGAATTCCTTTTCTTGTCTTTTCTGGTTTCTAGAAGCTGCCCTCATTCCTTGGCTTGTGGCCCCTTCCTCCATCTTCAAAGCCAGTGGAGTCTTCCTCCCAATGCCATCTCTCTGATTCCAATTCTTCTGTTTCCTTCTACCTCATTGAAGGACGCTTGGGATTACGTTGGGCAGATAATCTCCTTATTTTAAAGTTCGCTCATTAGCAACCTGAATCTGCCCCCTTTGCCATATAACCTGATACGTTCACAGGTTCTAGGAATTGGGACGTGGACATCTTTGAGGGCCCATTATTCTGTCTACCACAGAGGACGCCCCTAAGTGAATGTCCATTTTTACCCTTTACCTCCAGGGATTTTCAAACTTTAGTGTACTTTAGAATCAGGGAAAACAATGTTTGAAAAGGCAGAATTCTAGGCCCCATCAGATTCTGATTCTACACTTCTGCAATGAACCCACGGAATCTGACCTTTTAGCAAGCTCCTTCATGCCTTCCTGATATGCGTGATCGAAGGAGCACATCTTGAAAAATCTGCTTTCCTTTGTCTTTGGATAGAATATAGTGGCTTCATTTTAGAGATGTAATTATAAACCTATGATCTATGATTTATTGAGCAATTCCAACGTACAAATAAATATTGCTAAGTTTAGCAAGCACTTACTGTGTGCCAGATACTGTTCTAAGTGCTATCGTCTCATTTAATCCTCACAACAACATGACAAGGTAGGGTTATTATTATCATCTCTATTTTGCAGATGAGAAAACTGAGGTGCAGTGGGCTGAGTAACTTATGTCAGGATACACAGGCAGAGCCAGACACCTATCCATCTCTCTCCTTTTCTTCCTCTAAAGCCTGAGCTCTTCAGCACTAACTCTAGCATAGTGCCAGCACGTAGTAGGCCCTCAATAAATATATGTCGAGTTACAGGTGAATAAATAAGTAGGCATACTGTATGCATTCACTCTAATCCTCGTAAACATCCTAAAGGGGGTATTATTATTATTATACCCAGGAGACAGACAAGAACCCGAAGCTTGGAGAGGCTAAGACCCCATAACTGTGTCTGCCCCGAGTCCATATGGTTCTCACCACACCAGGGGGCTTCACAAGTGGCAGTCCACGTGTTCTTACAAAGGATTGTTTTCTCATCATGCATTTATTATTATACAAAAGTCTTACCATTATAAAAGTTGAATTTGCTTTGAGTTCTGTAGTTAACAAGTGGCTTCTATCAACAAGAACCCAATTACAGTCATGTGTCGCTTAATGACGGGGATACATTCTGAGAAATGCATCATTAGGTGACTTTGTCATTGTGCAAACATCACAGAGTGTACTTACACAAACCTAGATGGTATAGCCTACTACACATCTAGGCTATACGGTACTAATATAATGGGACCATCGTTGTACATGTGGTCCATCGTTGACTGAAATGTTATGTGGCGCATGACTGTATACAAAATCAGGCCCAAGTGGTGGGTCTTCTACCCAGGGAAGTTTTTTAGTCCCCAGAAAGTGGTGCTAGCCCTGAGCAGAGCCAACCCTGGGGAGGTGGCCTGAATCTTTACACTCAGGGAGGTACAAACACAGCAATTAAAAGCTTCAAACCACTCAGGTAGAGTCTATTTAATTCAATTCTCCAAATACCCATCAGGGCCACAAGAGTGCCCTGGGCAGGCAGGGGTCTACTGAAGAAATGCCATCCTGGCCCATCCTATAGACGGCAACATCAGAGGGCCTCTCTCTCTCACACACACACACAAGCCAGGGGACAGTTTCCCTTCATTATATGGGAGGGAATGCTACCATTCCCTGCACCCTTCAAACTAGCAGCAATCGCCCTGGCCTCCTGTCTGTCCGAGACCTTCCCACTGGGCCGCTATAGGCCCCTGTATCATTTCACTTCTTTAGGACAGAAACTGGAGAGAGACATTATAACACCAGATGGGTGACAGGGCTAACATCTGTGTAGGGCCCACCACCTCCTCTGAAATGGACACCACAGAACAAGCCTCCCCACTCCACCTCCTTCATCTCCTCTTCCCTTTTTCTCTCTTCCACACTTTTCCCTTTCTCCCTTTGTTAGGTGTGTAGTTTTGGAGGCCTGGGGCAGAGGGGTGGGTTGCAGCAAGAAATCATAAACCTTTAAGCCCGCTTTGGACTCTGCCTCAGTTTCCCTTCTGGAAAATGAGAGTGTGAACGTTTGCCAAGTTCCTGACTCAAAGCAGCATCTGCGGTTCTGGTACACACTTTGTGGTTCATAAGATGTGTGCTCCATTTCTGGGCTCGTCATGCCAGCCTTATGAAGTATAGAGTACATGAAGTAGATTTTGCAGACAAGGAAACTAATGCCCACAGAGAAGGAAATGACTCATTCAAGGCCACATAGTGTTTAGTAGCAGAGCCAGGACCAGAAACAAGTCTTCCAACCCTCACTTGCCATAACATTTGAGTTCTTCATGATAATGATGATTGTATGGTGTACAGCATGGAGGACATGGACCATGAGCATGCCTGCTGCCAACAGATCCTGAAGAACATCAAAGAAAATGAGAACAGAAAAACCTTATGAGTTGGTTACCTTTCAGGCTTACTTAGTATGCAATCTAATTAGACTGATGGGGCTCATTAATATGTCAAATTTTATGTCAAACTTTGTACTATGTTTTCATATGATAAAAAACCAATGCCCCACAGAGTGTGGGCCAATGGGCTGTGTACAAAGAGAGAGGACTTTGGTGGCTGGCCCAGTGGCATAGTGGTTAAGTTTGGCATAATCTGCTTCAGCATCCCAGGTTAGCGGGTTTGGATCCCAGGCCAGACCTACACCACTCACCAGCCATGCTGTGGTGGCAACCCACATACAAAATAGGGGAAGATTGGCACAGATGTTAGCTCAGGGCTAATCTTCCTCAAGCAAAAAAAAAAGAGGAAGATTGGCAACAGATGTTAGTTCAGGGCAACTCTTTCTCAGCCAAAAAAGAAGAGGGGACTTTTGACTAAGGGCTTGCTGCTGACTTGCTGGAAGCGTGCTGCTATACTTCATGGGCACTCTTTCTGGTGATCCTCACAACCCACAACACAGGCAGCCTTGTTCCCACTTCAAAAATGAGAAAACAGAGGTCCAGAGGCATTAACTGACTCTGCTATCATCATTCAGCTGGTGAACGGCAGGGCTGGGTTCAAACCAAGGTCTGTTAGTCCAAAGTTGAGTTTCCCTTCCCACCTCCAGGACTCCAGCTCCCCAGAGAGACATAAAGGCCTTATTCGTAAAGCTACTCAGTTTCCTCTTCTGTAAAAGCCTGTCTCCTGGTTTCTGCCTTCACTAAAGAGAGGCTCCCTCTTACCCCAGATACCAACCTACACAGTAGGGCAGGAGGCGGGCTCATGGGGCACCAGCCTGAGTGAGGGTGTTAGAGCTCCTCCTTTGGAGAAGGTTCCCCCCACTTGGGAGGAGGAGCCACGGAGGCAGCCCTGCTCTGAAAGCTGGAAGGCTTGCTCAGGGGCACTGGTGGGTCAGGGCCTGGCTCAGGAGCAGCACCACTCTCCCCATGCCCAGCTGGGCTGCTTGCCAGCTGGTTGCGCAATGTTGCTATGAATAGACCTAGGTGTGTGGTTTGGTGCCAAAGAGACCAGACTTGTTTCCTTTGGGTGACAGCTCCCCTCTGAAATTCTGGGAGGTGAAGGAGCACAGCTGTGAGGCCAGGCTGCTGACCCTGAGGTTGGGCGGTCCAAGCTGGTGGCGTGAGGGGAGGAGCCTGTGGCCAGACTAGATGGGCAGGTTGGCAGCATGACTCTTTAGCATGCTGGCACAAGGATGCTTGTTCAGCTTTGAGTGCCGGGAGCTCCTCTCCCTCCCTAGCAGTCACCAGGCCACCCTGAGTCTACCTCCTAAGCCCCTCTCCCATCCCCCACCCCTCACTCTCACCAGGCCCTCATTACCTTAGGTATGGACTTAAAACAAAGGAGCTTGGAGCAGGAGAGGGGAAAACAGGCTTGCAATTTAATTTTTACAGCATTAAAAATACGAGGTTATGGGAAAACACGGATTCTCATATATTGTTGGTGTTGTGAATTGGTCCATTGGAGGGCAATTTAGTCAATCTCTATCAAAATTGCAAATGTATATATACCCTTTGATCCAATGATGCCACGTTTGGGCATTAATCCTACAAAAATTCTTGCACATGTATGCAATATGTGTAAAAGGTTATTCACTGCAGTGTTGCTGCTAATAACAAAATATTTGGAAACAATTCAATGTCCAGTGTCTGTCGATAGAGGACTACTGATTAAATGAATTATGATACAATAATACAATGGAATATTATGCAACTGTAAAAATGAGGAGGCTTTCTATGTACTGACATTTCCTCCATGTGTGAGAAAATCATTCACAAAGCAATATGCTGAACAGTGTGTATAATGTACTTTTTGTGTAATCAAAAGAGGAAAATAAGAACCCGTGTTTTTATTGCTTGTAGATGCATAAGAAATTCTGAAAGGATACACAAGAAACCTTGGGATGGGAGGAACTAAGCGAAGAACCAGACAGGGATGGGAAGAAAACATTCCCTGTGTGTATCTATATGCTTTCTGGCTTTTGAATCATGTGAACGCATTACCTTTCAAAATATTTAAAAATATAGTGCAACAAAATGAAGATAGTTTTGACAAAGAAATTCCATAACCCAACTGTCAGAATACAATGGACATTTGTCTTCTGGGGACAGGTCCCGGCACGAGGACCCTCTCTCTGCTTGGGGGGTTACCCCATGGGTGCATCTTAGTGGGAAGAAGAACCCTCCCTTCCCAACTGGAGGGCCCAGGGTTCCCGATGCAACTGCCAGCTGGGGCTGGAGCAGCAAGTGGCTCAAGTGCCCTCTGACTTTGAATTTGGAGGAGTGACTGAGGAAAATTTAAAGTTTATTCATGGTGACAACAGTTGAGGTCCTGAGTCCAGTGCTGAGGCCAAAAGTGTCCAAGACACGAGAATTATTTCAATGTTTTGCATTTTACCTTTTAGTACCTCTCCCCAGGCATAGCTTATGCTGGCATGTACTATTTCTGTTCTGCTTTTTCCTTATATCAATATATAAGATTGAAATGTAAGAGCAATGGGTAATTATATTTCTAAGAGTTCATCTGAGATAAGCATTTGCTATGTATATGAATAGTTTTCATAATTATTGTTTTAAGAGATGCATAACATTCCTTTGTTCTGATTAGGTATTTCCTATACTATGACATTCAAGATGTTAACAGGAGGAAATTAAGGAAACCCAAAGTTATGAAGACACCACTTTGCAATGATACTACTGTATTCATTTATCAGATTCCTTTTAAATAGTATAGTTATGTCATTATCTCCACTTTTGTTCTCCAATACCCTTCTCCCACTTACTCCTTATTCCCTCCAGGCTCAGGGGAGGAGTCAAAGCTAGCCTCTCCACCTAGGCTCTTTAGAAACTACATTTGTCTTTAGGCATGTCCCCCACAGGCATGTCCTCTTTAGGCACACAGTAGGTGCTGGTGGGATAGACGGATTCACAGAGGAGTTCCTGTGCCAACACAAACAAGGGCATTGAGATTTTTCTTCCCTGAGTGGGAAGAAAAGTGGGGATGATTGTAGTGTTTCTAGCAAGTCCTCAGAGAAGAAAGCAAAAACAAACAGTTTGGAACCATTACTGTGTGATAACCACTAGGTAGAACTACACACAATCTAATTTTCTTCAGGTCTAAATATTGCTGATAGTCTTCTAACATTTCAGTGAGGGAAATCCAGGTGGAAGGACTCCTCCTCCAGCTCCAAACATGTCTCGTCTTCTGAACTCAGCACCATTGCTTCTCTTTGATGGAGATGGAAGCAGAGCTGGGCAGGGGTGGCGGGGATGCCCTTCTGAATGCTCCTCTCTTCACCTCCTCACTTCAAATACCCTGCCTGCCAGTTCCCACCACAGGCTGAGCTGAGAGACACTCAGGGAACTACAGACATCCTCCACCGCCACCTCCCTACTTTCCCATGTCCCAGGGGAGTGGTTGAGAGGGGTGGAGGGTCTGGCAGATAGTGGCCATGAATTCTACCTTCCTTCCCCCTTGACCCCTGTATTCCAGTGTGGTGTGGGTGACTTGGTTGGTACATGTCACATTTGCTGGCTTAAAGGCTTGTCCTCACTACTTGAACATTTGCAAAATCAAATCTCTCAAGTGTTTTAGAGATGAACTAGTCCAAATTCTTCCTCTTTTAAACAAGAAGCTGAAGCAGGGAGTCAGCGAGAACTAGCTCTTTGTTCACCAAGGAGGAGCAGATAGACTGTACCTGGAGAATGAACTTATGGAGGACAGGACGCAGTCCCAGTTCTCTTGGTGCCCATCACAGGA
This sequence comes from Tapirus indicus, assembly GCA_031878705.1. Taxonomy (NCBI): domain Eukaryota; kingdom Metazoa; phylum Chordata; class Mammalia; order Perissodactyla; family Tapiridae; genus Tapirus; species Tapirus indicus. The sequence goes on along the minus strand of CM062933.1, from coordinate 31,372,877 downwards.
TCTGGCCCACTGCCACAGTTGAGATTGACTTAGTAATTGTTGATCACTAAGTTTAATTAGTTTTTGGTTGGGGAGAACTCTACTGAGAATCTTGCGACAGCTGGTATTGGATTTTCATCTTTAATCTTTTGGGAGACAGAATCAAAATTGGGTGGCAATCTCAAATGAAATACCTTCTTCCAGTTGGCTCTGGTATTAGATGTTGAAGTTTTATCTTTATAGGTAATTAAAACAATGGTAGGGACAAACTTATAGAAACATGACTCTCCACCAGTGTAGAATTTATCCCAAAGGGCAAACTTCAAGATCTTTTTCACCTACCTGATCTGAAATAAGACTCCGTCATGTTGCTTGGGACTTTGAACCAAATCATAGGGGGTTCCTATAAGTTGAATAATTTTTATAATATGTCTATTAAAATGAAAAACACAGCTCAAGCTACTAGGAATACTTTTACAATAGGGTGGAGTTCCCCCTAACTTGACTGAGAGTTAAATGTATACACAGAAGAAATATTTGTGCTGTTGTCACCAGAAGACTGAAGTATTGTGCTTGACTTTAGATATGCAGGAGGGCACTGTCGATGACCGATGTTCATCTGCTGGACTCACGTGAGGAGGACCTCATTAGGGCCAACACTTTGCCGGACAAAACCTCTGACACTCAGTGCAGGCGGAGAGTCTATATCCCGCCTCCCTAATTAGAAGCTCCTCCAGGACAAAATGACTCAGCGCATGCCAAAAGTGGCTATCAGCCACCATGAACACCACCATAAATCTGCTTTTATTAAATTGTCTGGTTGTCTGTGGAGGTCAAAAGTGGGCCAGAGAAAAAGTCTGCTCAACTCATGTAGTTTGGAAATCTCATGACAGAGTAGCTCAGCCTTGTGCCTCTCCTAGCCTGTGAAGTAATTCCACGGGAAGACCCAGAGATAAACTCAGCTATTTCATTTCTGGGGTTAAAGAAAGGGGAAGGGAGAACAAAGGACTTCTTGGAAGAAGATAGAGTGTCATTGATGCTTTATTTACATGCGTCACCATCTCTTTTACAAACTAGATTACAGTTTTAAATGGAATACACAAAGCAATATCTACAAACACCAAGGGAAGTAAGTACTGTGTCTCTATTTCATTTGGAAAGGGGAAGAGTCCCAAATCAAACTGGTTTTGATTCTTGAGAAGAAAGGTGGTAGAGTTAATTCATGGCAACATATGGTTAGACAAAATCCTCAGTAAGAATGCAATATGATAGTGTTCGCTTTGAAAGAAAGGATGAGGTCCTTCAAACCAAAGTATTAGTTGCTTGACTCATAGGTGTTTGAATATGGCCGTGCACCATATTCCGTTCTAGTCTGTATGGGGTATGAGCAAGAAATTGAAACAGATAAGACAGTTTTACAGATACTGTATACAGATTTTTTTTTTCCATTCATGCAACTTTTTTTCTTAAAAAAAGTTAAACATGTGAAGCCAAAACGCACAATACATTTTGTTTTTTTAATATTAACTAATTTCTCTGGTCCTCCTTCACATCTGTTTACATTTCCCATGTACCTCATGTGCTAGGACAAGTGTACGAGAGAAGACTGATTGCCAGGCAATGAAATAATTTTAGAGAAATAAGTGACCAGACACACAGTGTTTTAAAGCAGCCACACAAGTATTTCTGGTGTGGCAGAGGTCTCAGAACCAATCATTCGTCAAAGAAAAATACATACAAATAAAACTAAACAAGAGGAAAATATTTCATTCATTCAACCTGCATAACATGTTACCCACAAGAGATTTAGATCAGATATAATAAACTCTTTTCAGTTACTTGGGCATCTGCTTTCAGCTCTTATTTGACAGACATGATTTCACAAGGACTTCCCTTTCCCCTCCTCGCGCCCTGCCTCTCCCAGTCTCCAGGAAAGGCTGGCTTTCTCGTACCTCTTTGCCAGTGACTGTATTTCTACAAAATAATTTGCTTTTCTTAATTTAAAAAAAAAAAAAACGTTACGCCTAATCATACAATGTTCCCCAAATACAGCAGGAAAAAGGAAATCAGAGTTCAGAGCTGTCAGGGTTTTGTTTCAGCTTTCAGAGAGAAAAGGTAATGTTTTTATCTCTCCCCTTAGCCTGTGGCATCAGCAAAAAAAGTGGGACTGGCTGTTTGACTGCTTCACTCTTGCTGGTTTTTCCAAGAGATTCAAATTGTTCCTGATTCTTTAAGTGGGGTTCTTTAGATAGAATCCCATCTTTAACATCTTTAACAAGTTCAGAAGCCACCTGAAATGACACCCTGAGACTGGGCATACCTGTCCCGAGCAGTGGGCCATGAGGTCCTCTCCTCAGGGTGGAGGAGTGACACACACGTAACACCAAAACTCAACACCAAACACACACACACACACACAGTCAACCTTGGACTATGTGTGTGCACGATCCTCCCATTAACAGGAAAGACAAACTTCTGAAATTTTTCAAAATATGTGTTTCAGCAATCATATTGCAGAGGATGCAGTAGAGGAAATCGACCTCAGATTCATTCCCAATTAATGGGGTACACTTAACCCAGCAATCAGTCCTCACACCAGGACAGTGAAGGCTTGTCATAAAGCTCTTCTCTAACTTTGGTAAAAAGCAACTGGTCCTGGAACCCTGAAGAGAACAACAGGGCCCCAGAGTGCATGTCACGTTTTCGACATTAGTTACTCTCCTTTCTAATTTCCCATCAAAAAGAGGAAGACTCCCTACAGCAGCTTATTTAGAGGCTGAGGGTAGCCTCAGATAGTCCTCATCGGGAGGCAAACATTACAACTGCTGGGCCCCCGGAGGCCCCTAAGTATTCCACTGAGATGCTCCAGATCAGGAAACTGACTATGAGGGACCCGTGACCAAAAGTGGGCCCTTCCTGAAAGCGGGGTCTCAATATAAGAGACAGAGGGCTCAGGCCACACCTCTGCCCAGTCTGACTGCCTAGGAACCCAGCTTGTCCACGGGAGCTGGCCTCTGCGTGGGTGGCCAGCTGAAGGTGACCAAAGGTGCAAGTGGGGCTGCGTGATCGTGGACAGGCCTAACTATTCCACTCTTACCTGACCCCCTCCTGGGACGGACGCTGGCACTTGACTTCGCCCTGATCTCAGCTCTCCACAACGCTCCACACGTAGATGCTGAGTTATTAAAAAAAAAAAAAAAATTCAAAGCACCCTTCCCCCTCCACTTGGCTGATCTGCTCTGTGGCTGCCCTGCTCTCATATCCTCCTCTGTCCCTCCCTCAGCTGCTTTAGATTAAATTATAATCTGGTTCTGGGACATTTTGTAAGACATTCTGCCTGAAATCTAACAAACATTGGGAAAAAAGAGAATAAATGAGATGCCACATGTCTGAAAGGAATTCAACATTTTCAAGTCGAAACACATTTGAGGGTTGCCTTTCTTTCTCCCAAAGTAGCTCCCAGGGTCTATAAAACTGCGAAGGCAAATTGCTATTTTTTCGTTTGCTTGTTTCTTTGAGCTCAGAAGAGAGATTCTCAAGGCCCTCCTGCTGGAAGCACTCCGGATTCCCCCTTGTATCCGATATCCCCCCCACCCCCTAGCTACTGTCGCTGTGTCTGAACTGCTCCCATCGAGGGCAGCTGCACTTGGGAACCCAGAGAGCAGCCCTCTTTCACTCACACTGGACAGTTCTTGTGTACAGCAGACTCCTAAAGAACTGAGGAAGTGGCTAGCATTATTATAAAGGAATATAGTAAGCAAAAGTCCGTCTCACAGACAAGCAGACCACGTGAATAGAATACATATTTTTAAAAATTATATGTACTTTTAAAATGAAGATTATAAACTTGTAGCAGTTTAGAAAAGGCGATATGCTACAGGTCTACCATAACCACAATTGCACGACAATTTACAGATTCAGGAAAAGGCTGGGTGAAATCAACAGGGCCATCATTCCAACAGGACAACCCAAGCAAGGTGGGAGAGATGTGTGACAATACCAAATGGAACTTTCATTTTGCTAGGAGCTGTTATCACCACCAATGTCACCCCCAGAGGAATTATAAAGCAAAGGTGCACAAGGGGGCCCCTGGCGGCCAGTGGTGGGTGCAGGGGGTCAGGTGGCACGTCTGCGTTGGTGGGAGGGAGTCAGTGCCCACTGCACGGTGCAAGCATCTGCAAGAACTCATGCAGGGAGGTCTGTGCTGAAATACTAGCCTGTATTCCTAACGTCCATGCAGAATGTTCCATTTTTGTACTGTACATGATAAAATATATTTATACATTTATATGCCTAACGCTTTTTATGCAAAGAAAAGAGTCTTCATATATCACTTTGGAGAAGTATGCATATGCTGTGCTAATCAGAGCGTCATTACACCAGTTTCATATGTACCAAAGGTGTTCCCAACTATTCTGTCTACCAAAGAGGGTAACTAAGATAATCACACTTTCCGGGTTAAACAGAAAGCACCTATACAGCACCATAACTTTTTGAAACGAAAACAAAATGAAGTCCACCGAAGCAGGAAAGTGGGGGGAAAAAAGTCAAAACTGCCCTATCTTGTACTTCCATTGTGTCACTTGTACAATTACAATCTAAGCTTATATATATATAAAAAAATCAGTTTGTATGCTATTGCCTCTCACTCATACACATCTAGTAGATCAGATTATACACAGCAAAGCTGAAAATAATCAAGGGTGTGTATTTAGGAAAATAGTGACTCGGGTTTGTATTTTTCACACATTTCTCACTGCAGGCTTAGTGCTCACCTGTTAAGTTCATTTCTTCTGCAAAGCAAAACAGGACTACTTTTTTTTCCTTGTCTTTTCTCCTTAAAACTAAATCCTTTAGTGGCATTTGGCAATGAGTGGACAGCTGAGCTGATTTCCTCCTTGAAAATATCCTAATTTCTAACCAACACACCATCACTGTTCACTGCATTAGCTGAGGATACTGACAGGGATCTGGCAACCGCGGACCAGGCGTGGGGGTCTTGGCCCCCAAACACCCTGACTCATTCCTGAAATGCACTGGGTCGGACGCAGGGTTCAGTCCTGGACTGGTGCACGTGGCAAACAGTTGTGCCATTGTTCAGCTTCTAGAAAAGGATAGTTTTCTACCAAACAAAAGAAGAAAGAAAATCCCCCTCTAGTTTATGTAACTTGTTAGTTTATGAAGTTCCACGGGCTCAAACGCTTGTGATGCCCAAAGCCAGAATGGTGACTGGTATAACATTTTCCTTCTGTTTTTAAATTTGCCAGGGGAAGGATGATTAACATTTTAACAGAAAAATACTGCAAGTTAATGCATGTGAAAAACTCAGAAAGTGGAAGGAAAACAAACACAAAAACAACACTCAGAACATCCCATAAACCATCGAGATATTAAAACACCACAGCATCGACCATGGGGGCTCACGGTGTGCTCTGGACGAGGGTGGGTGGTACTAACAGGGTGCTGTCCTTCGCTGGCAGGTGGCTCATCACCCCATACAAGGAAGATTTTGCATACTTTAGAGAGAGAGTTCGGTTCCAAGGGTAAGTGCTTCACCCGGGGTAAGGGGCCATTAACAGTCTCTGCTGGGTTAGGAAAATGGTGCAGGATTCACAAAGGTGTTAAGCTGTAAACGGTATCACTGTCCACTTGCTGAGAGCAGATTTGGCAAAGGGTTTTCTCTGTAGGTCTTGTGTCAGTTTGAGGGTCTACAGGAGGAGAAAAGAAAACCAGACACGATTAAGGACATTTAAGCAGCAAGAGTGGGCACCTCAGGGTCACGCTTCATCAGCCTCCCGTCTCCTCACCCACCTCCGAGCCAAGGGGACTCAGAGTGAAGCTGTGTTGCTTCAAAGATCCTTCAAATGTAACGACAAATCCTGGGGAATACTTACCTTCTTTCTGTGCTTGATTACAAAATGCTCTCAAGTTGAAAAGCCTAGAGGAAATGGGGTTATTCACTTTAGGGGGTCAACAACAAAAGGCAAATTAGGGGTGCTGCAGTGGGTCCTTTCAAGTTAGCAAAGTCCAGGGTGCAGGTGGGGTTTTGCTCCAGACTTCCGGATTGAGGGTTTCCTGGGACGTGGGACTTGCATGCTAAAACCAGGGAAGCTGGTCACCCTAAGTAGACCAGCTATGCTCTTCTGGTTCTCCCCCACTGGCTATGTGAGCTGACCTTGCTAACCACCCTTCCATTAACATCCCCACACCAGGGGAGATGAAATGGCCACTTTCCACAAAGGTTTAAGCAGTCTGTGCTGCTGGGTGGGGGTAATCTTGACTTCCCTCACTATAAAAGGAGTAAGTAATCTCTGAGTGGGCTGTTTTAAAAACTGGCTTTTTGTGTTAAAAATCTGCAGAGAAAGAAAAATTATATACTACACACCTATGGCCAAAAAGCCTCCCACAAAACATCCCTTTAACATTTAACAACATTATTATTATTATTATTATTTTGCCTCCACCAGTCTTCAATGTATGGCACCAAAGAGGTGCTCTCAGAGCATCTGAATCTACACATGTCTTATCAGACTGCATGGGATCACTGAGGTAGAAGACTGAAAAAAATATATACTCGTAGAGATGTAGCTAAAGGAACTGACATGACAGGCCTCAAGATATGAGACCTTTTGTTTATGGAGACAGCGTCGGCTGTCCTGGTAGAAAAAAAATGGCTCTAGGCCAAGAAACGGATAGAAAAGTGGCAGTGAGGCAACGTGAACTCATGGTCTTCTCACCAGGGAAGGTGAACAGTAATGAAAAATGCATCCATAAGCTCACACACACACACGTGACGACATCTGCCTCTCCCTCTTTAGAGGAGATGTCATCTTAAGTTCATCGGGAATTTTCACAAGTGTATTGTGACTTCAATCTCTTCTGTGGCTGGACTCGCTGGCAATCTTACCTCTCACTACCAATATTTAGAAAGACGGCACACTGTGGTATCTGTAATGTTCCATACCCATTGTCACAGTTCCCCTACTTATGGCTCCAAATAGAAGAACTCAGGTTGTTTGATCTGAGGCAGAGACAATAAAGCAGGAAAAGGGGGCCCTTCTTCCCACCCATCCCCGGTCTTTAGTTTCCCTGGCTGATGGCTTTTTCGGATGTATTTTGCTTTGGAAGGGCATGAGACATTATCCTGGACTAGAAAATAATGGCCTGCTGATTTCAGAGGCAGAAAAAGCTAAAATAGATACAGATCTCAGTATCTGGGAGAATTTAGCCTGCTAGGACTAGTGTTATTCTAGCTGTTCCACCCAGCACCCCTGAGCATGAACGGACAGGGTGCAGATAGGGTGCCCTTTAGAAGGAGATTCAGTTTTTTCCTTCACAATAACACTTACTAAACCACAATTTAACACCACTATGCAATTAGTCATCAGGGGACTCTGGTCCCCCAAGTCCCAATCCTGACTTACTGTAAGTGCCACGGGAGAAGCTGTAAAGTATTACCTAATTCAGACCCCATTCCCTGGTTCCCTCTGGTGTTAATTATTCAGCCACGGAAACCCGTGCGTACTGGAAAGGTGACACACTTCATTCCCTAAATACAGAGGCCGAGCACACAGCCTGCTCTAATGCAGGGGCTGGGTCAACATAGGAGGGAAGGAGGCAGAGAGCACCTCTACCCCCCAACATGACATCATTCTAAGCAGAACAGGGCATTAGCCCTAGAACCAGGGGCAGGAGGCCCATATTGGGCAGTCCAGAGCAACAAGCAACAACAATCCCCAGGCCATTCCCTCATCCAAAGACCAGAATCTTCAGGGAACTTCATCAGTAAAAAGGAGATGCAGGGGCTGGCCCAGTGGCGTAGTGGTTAAGTTCACATGCTCTGCTTCAGCGGCCCAGGGTTTGCAGGTTTGGATCCCAGGTGTGGACTTACACACTGCTCAACAAGCCATGCTGTGGCAGGCATCCCACATATAAAGTAGAGGAAGATGGGCACAGGTGTTAGCCCAGGGCTAATCTTTCTCAGCAAAAAGAGGACTGGCAATAGATGTCAGATCAGGGCCAATCTTCCTCACCAAAAAAAAAAAAAAACAAAAAGAGATGCACTGATCATCACTCTTTCCTGTTCTGTAGAATGGGCTTGAGGCCCCCTGTGATGCTATGTCCTGGAGCTCCCGGGGTGGGGCTCACAGGCAAGCCCTCCCAGCCTGCTCAGGAACCAAGCTTTGTGACTAGAGGGTCAGCTGGGAGAGGCCCAAGCCCAGGTTTAGAGGGAGCTCTCACAGGGGACAAATTTAATAAAGAAACTCCCACTCCACAGAACAGAAAGGCGACTTGTTGCCTCTGGGATAGAAGGAAAAAAGATTGTAAAATATTATGAAAACATAAAGGAGCCAGATAAATGTTGAACAGAAATACAACCATCCTTCCAAGAGGAACACCAGAATCACTATTCACTAGGAAGACCTTATGATTAAAAATAGTCCTAAGTAAAGCAGCTCCTTGTCTGCCTTTGATTTTTAACTGCTCTTTGGTGGCCCAATGTTTGCACGTGTTTATCTGACTCCATCAAGGACTGAAAGAACAGGGGGAGCACATTAAATGATGAGAGCAGCTACTGAGCTGGGGATTTAACCATGCTTAGGCGAGCACAAGTTTCATGGGTTTCAGTGAAGCTCCCACCATTCTTACATTGTTTAAAGTATGATGTTTTAGTTAACTGTGAGGTTTATGTGTATATGTTGATGCCCTTCTAAGTTTAAAAACACATCAGATTAAGAAAACTTCTGGAAGGAAAAGGAAGCATACAGCTGAAGTGAATTACGGCTATCACTTTGCAGTTACTAGGCAACAGGAAAACTAACAATAAATGTGAAAATGTCCTGTCCCATCAGTGACTTTTATTAATAGGAAGGAGATCCCCTCCATCCTCCTCCCAGCTCAATAAGTAAGTTTGAAATCAGGCTGTTGATGCAAGGAAAATGAAATGGGGAAACCAAATGATGAGGCTCATTCTAAAAATATCTACGGATGCTGTCATCTGGTCTCTGGTGAGAGTAAGTCCCTCTATAGTCTCGGCATCTATAGGGAAGACAAGTTTCTGCCTAATTATCACACTAAATTACATGATGTTCTAAGAAAGGGCAATGCCTCCAAAAAACTCTACACAAAACATAACAACCCCAATCAACTTTAATCGGAGAATAAAACATAAATGTTCCTACTGCTGTCCTCCCACAACTTAACTCCACTGAGATAGATTTCAATTTCTCCATAGTGTTTTTATTTTCTTGGCAGAGAGGAAAGGAAAAGTACCCCAATACCAAATGGGACATGGAAGGAAAAAGAGCCAGGAGTATGACACTCTCGCATCCACAAATCCATGAAGGTTACCACTGCTTTCCTAGCTAAAACTAAAAGATACTTGGAGGAAAGTCTGCCTGAAAATCAAAATTAAAGTGAAGCACCGGTTTCAGAGTAGACTGTTTCCACCCCTGAGCAGAAAGCAAAGAAATGCCTGCCTGCTGCCATCTCTGCTTCACCCACAGAGGGATCTAAGGGACCCCCAATCCATCACAAGCCACAATCATCTGCCAGCATCCACCAAGGCTTTTGTAGCAGGTGTCACCCAGGGAAAACAGCATTTTTGCAGGTCTTGGGTTAGGCAGGTACATTTAATTTTGGACCGCCAAAATGGCACAGTCCCCTTGGAATTCATCTTCACAGCCAAAACATAGAGCAGCTCAAGAAAACATCTAATAGGCACAACAGCCTGGCTTAATTTGGTAACTTTTCACTATCTTCTAGGTGGGAAAGAGGACTTAGGGAAGTACATGAAAACCAGCCTGGTGGTCGCTGACAGCAGGGGACTGGCCAATGAAAACCCAGCCCTCTGCCTGTGGTGCTGGCCAAACAGAACCATCCTCCATGACTGCCAGAGAAGGGGAGTTAGGAGTGCAGCTCTAGAAAAATCCATTTTGGCCAGTGCTGTCAACTTGCCATTTTCGACACTGAATAGTTTATGAGAGAAACAAAACAGGTATGGAAGTTTTGGCCAGGCTGGAGGCCAAACTGGTATTCAGTTGAGGAACCTTCCTAAAGCAAAGTCAGGTTTTCAGGAAATGCAGCCCCAAGGCTCCGTGTTCTAAGGGGCAAGTCTCACACTTTGGGAGAAAATGGGGATGTTACAGGGAAGCTCAAAATAAGAAGCTTTTCATGGCAAAGGTGACACTCAAGAAGATACTAGAAAGACATAAAGCTACACATACTATTTTTAATTTAAAAAAGCTTAGTCTGTGTAAAAGCTTGACTTGTCTAAGTACTCCTTTCTGCTATCTCCCAGTAATTCCTGGGCTTTTCAAGGTGGCAGGTGAAGCCTGGTGACAGGCCCCTGAAGACCCTCTGCCTCCAGGACACTTCACAACCTGGACCTAGTGTGGACTGCCCTCCAGCCTCTGTGCTGTGCTGATAAACACAGGGGAACCTCACGAGGAGAAGCAGCCATCCTAGCACCTCACAGCTGAGGGGCAAGGAGCAGGGGCCCTGCAGAGAGGCGCCCACTTTCCTGTTGCCTCAACTGTAGGACTATTGATGGTTAACATAAGTTCAGCTTAAGAATGTCCTAGCTCTGTCTTTATGTTGGGGCAGGGATTATGTTAACCAATACTCTTGTGCATCCAGAGTCAAATATGATGACTGACAGGGCAGAAATATGGTACCTATTATTTTACTGTCAATAACAAAGTTGCAGAGATTTCATATTTTCTTAAGATTCTTAGATTTTTCAGACAGACCACATAGAACAGCATGTTAAGTTTTGGATTACGTTTTTTTTTAAAGAACTGCGTTGAAGGCAAAAGCTTTTAAGGGGTGTTTAGATCCTCTCTGGACTCATGGTTATTTAACTCTAATTATAATATACCCGAATCTTAGCTGGCAGAGATCTGTGGGGTCAAGCTCTACTACCCACTACTGCTGATGGGAACAAGCCCGCCTAGGCTGATGGGTCAGCTTCAGTCACATGTTGCCTGGTTAGTTCCCTCCACCCATGTGAATCACCCCCATACATCAGACAGCTCCTCCAGCCCCACCTCCTCCAGGCTGTCCTCTCTCAAACTCCTGAGCCACTCACCTAGCACTTAATCACAGTGCCTGGAACGGTTGCTTTTTCATAGACATTGAACTCCTTGAAAGCAGAGCAAAGCCTTCAAATCAAATCCAACTCTTACGGAGCACCTACTATTTTAAGAGCACTGTCTTAGACATGGTATTTGCCCTCAAGAAGCGCATATTCCAGTCAGGGAAATAAAATTTTCTTGATATCTCAAGTAGCCTGGAAAGTTGAAATACAGTCATATCCCTTAAAGACAGGGATATGTTCTGAGACGTGCTGTTAGGTGATGCTGTCATTGTGCGAACATCATAGAGTTCACTTACACAAAACTAGGTGGGATAGCCTACTACACACCTAGGCTACACAGTACTACTCTCATGGGACCACCGTGGATCATGCAGTCTGTTGTTGACTGAAACGTTGTTATGTGGCACAAGACTATACATACAGAAGAGCACACAGTAAATGCTGGCTGAAGACATGAATGAACCATCCTGCTGGAATAGCCCTCTCTTCCCCTCTGCCAATTCAAATACTTAACACCCGTTACATGAGTGCTACAGCTTTCATACAGCATTTTTTTCTTTTTTTTTTTTTTTGGTGAGGAAGACCAGCCCTGAGCTAACATCTGCTGCCAATCCTCCTCTCTTTGCTGAGGAAGATTGACCCTGGACTAACATCTGTGCCCATCTTCCTTCACTGTACATGTGAGATGCCTGCCACAGCATGGCTTGATAAGCAGTACACAGGTCTGTGCCCGGGATCTGAACCTGTGAACCCCAGGCCACCGAAGCTGAGCATGTGAACTTAACTACTACGCCACAGGGCCAGCCCCTCCATACAGCATTTTAAACCTACTCACATTTGCTAAGACAATCTTATTTGAATCCAGGCAGAACCTACTGCTTACAGTAGAACAAGACCTAGAATTTTAATGCCCTTTTCTGGGGAGGATGGCTTCTGACTAAGTTTCTAAAACTTATTTTTCATAAGATGAAACCTCCTAAGGATCAATACAGGACACAATTTTAACATTCAACTAATTTAATTTTTAAAAATAATTTTAAAATTTTAAATAGTATTTAATAAAGAATTTACCTTCTCTCATCCTTTGTGTCCATCCCACCATACACACCCTTTATTACCCACCTCAAAACTAAGAGTCTTATTACTCTCAAATCTGTCATTGCTAAAGTGATTCACCATTTACAAACAGAAGGGAACCCCAGTCCAGGAGGAAATGCTTAGAGCCATAAACCACGACCTGAATATCACAATGTTTATGTTTGCTGGGTGTGGTCCATCCTGTGTGACTCTTCACTGAATTTACTGGCTGGGACTGAGGGGAGGGAGAGGGAAGGAATGACTGGGAGTGTGCAGCCACCTCATCAGGCTGGGATGCCCCAGCGCCCTTGGGGCTGGTGCAAGTGTAGGTGTAACGCTCCAGCCCATCTAAGGTTCCGCCACCAACTACAAAAGAGAGGGGTCTCCAGAGTTGTCTTCTCCTGCTTTAGATATACAGGAGTTTGAAGACAATCTAATTTTTCCAAAAGTGATTCTGAAATTAAAAACACAAAATCAGCTCTTTTAGTTCCACAGTCTAAACCACTCAACCACCTGTAAGGTACGACACAGATGGTGGCCAAGAAGCAACAACCACACCAGTGCAACAGAGGAAGGAAACCAAGAAGGAACTGAAATGAGGGTCTCGAGGGTGGCTCCAAGATTGACAGAGAGACAAAGGACCGTCCTGAGGTCAGCTGTCTGGCCAGCAGTGCAGAGTCCAGGAGTGAGGTAAATCCACATTTTGTGTGGCACGGTGGCCCTCACCTCCCTGTGCAGCCTGCATCTGCACTGTGGTGATAAGTGCCCGGGGCTCCCTACCATGGACCCCACCCCAGCCAGCAGGGTGACCTGAGGGGAACCTGACGGGCTGGGCAGGAAGCACTTTGGCTTGAGGCACCGGACGAAGACATCATTTTTGGTTAAGAAAAGGGACACCTTCTAACAGGTCTATCAGTCAGCACATATTTTCTGATCACTTATAGATATGTTGGACTGTACTGCTTTCTGATCATTTCTGAACATACAAATGACCAATGGAAGTTCCAATTAATTACAATGACATGGATACACATGAAGGCCCGTGGAAATTAATTTAAAATTTCGACCTCAGAACTCCTAGATTCCTATTTCTGGCCTCTTCTTGGCAATTAATTTTCCCTGAGGTGTCAAATCAAATATTCCACACAGACATGAATACTTAGAAAAAAAATCTTATGGTCCAGACTTCTTTCATCAGAGAGAAAGAGACGGAAGAGAGAGAAGCGTGAGGGGGCGACAGAGCATACTGATATGCAAACCTTCAATCAAACCAAGACTGGCAATTAAAGTTTTATCCTTCAGAAACACTGGAATTACCCTTTGAGGCCTTCATGACTAAGTAATTCTCATCCCTTAAAAAGTGAATGTCATAGATTTTAGCAGAGAAGAGGTTTATAGAAAAACACGGAAAATCTAGGATTCCAGAGTAAGGTCCACAACTATTACCAGGAGCGCACAGCAGCTCTTCACAGAGGGAGTGGTGTAAGTCAGCTCCAGGCCTGGCCCTGCTTCTTTGGGAGGAAAGCTCCTGGAGAAGAACAGCCCATTTTCCCTGGGTTTTCACTGAACTTAGAGTTGGAAGAGATCTTAAGGATACAGTGACCGTATTTTCTGAACCCCAAATTGTGTCATGTTAGCCAGTAGGGGGGTAAACCACCAGCTCTCCTTTGGGAGGGGGGGGTGTCCACAGCCAGACCACTGCCAGCATCAAGCTATTTATTGTGTGGTAATCGTTCTGCTCCTGGAACAGCTCTTTATTTCTCTGTGGCTTGGGACGGCCTGGCAGTGGGAGGGGGAAGATCAGATTCCAGGCCCCCTCCCAACAGAAGACGCTACACTCTGAGGTAGCGGAGAAAGGGAAGGGTGAGGCTTCTCCCTCGGCACAGCTGCCACCAGCCCCTGTGGAGACCGACGGCACCCTGAGGAAAACCAAGACCAGACAGCTCGGACTTCTCAGGCAATCCTGTAGAGATGCTAAGGGAACACTTTGGGTACCACATACAAACCTCCTCATTCCATCGGTGGCAGAAGTTCCCTTTGTTAGTGAAAAATAGTCTCTCTCATGGGTATCCCCAAGAGAGTAGGCAGGACTTCTAGGGGACATCAAAGGTTTCACACAACAGGTAAACCTTTTTGATGAAAAGAATCCTGATTGATTCTAGTTTGTTGAGGAAAGTAGTCTCTCTTTCTGCCAATAGCATACGACCAGCTTGACTGCCTCCTTTATTCTGTATTAACCTCTGGAGCCATTTTAAATAACAGGAAACATTCAATAACTTTTTAAAAAGTTGCCAAAGGACATTAGCCCATATCAGAGTTTTCATTTTAACCCAATATTACAGATAAGCGAACTGAGACTCAGAGAGATGAGTGACTTGACACAGACCCATGAACATGGCAGCCTCCTGCTACAAATCCCACAGGCCCTCCGCCATATCACACAGACGTTATCTAACTTGGAGTGGGTTGCAGGGGAGGCTTTTTCAGTCCACAGTTCCCCTCAGAGCAGAGCCCCAGGAACAGTGAGCTGATGTGGGTGGCTGGCTCACATTCAACAGTGATGAACCAGCTCCAGAAATCAAACATAAACTAGAGCAAGCGTCCTGCAGGGCTTTAACAGAAACCAGTTTCTGGATTTAGTCTGAACTCTGCCCTATCAGCACAGAGCTCCTGGAGTGTTGGCTCTATGTTTTTATCCCCCGAACAGACAGGTGGAATAGACCATGTGATAATAGAACAGGACATCTGAAAGCAGGCTTGTCCCAGAAAACTAGGCACACACCCATGGGTCCTATGCTCCAACCTTGCAGGTAAGGCAGTCTTTTCCTCTATGACTAACGGTCACCACCACCACTGCCCCTCCTTCTCAACCAGGCCATGCATTCCTTGAGGGAATGTTATTTAACTCTATCTCCTGTGCCTCGTGCACTCAGGTACTCAATAAATGAATTTTGTTTAATGAATTCAGGCTTTTCTGGAGCACTTCTACCAACATGGGGCCTACTATTTTGCCAGGCAACTAGCTCATCCAAGAGTAGAACCCACTCCACGGCTGAGTAAAGCTTGATATATGACAAGGGCGTACAAAAAACTCAACCAGAATTGAGAGGAAAAAGGCAAAGAATCCACAGTTCTCAAGGGGGCTCTAGACTCCTTTCAGCAACACTCTAGGGCATGATTTCTTTAGGGGCTTCCATAGAATGCTGGTTCTATGGTTTCCTGAAAAAAAGGATTTCACTCAAGACATCAAATAAATTTAGGAAATACTGAAATCCTACCCAAGAAGGTTTATAACATATATTAACTCTTAAGGCTCTGAGAAGTCCCACTGGAAATAACCCTATTTCACTTTGACATGGCATTCTTCAAACTTATCTGACCACAGAACCCATTTTTCACTTAATACCCGTGAATATCTTGAGGATCTACTATTCTGTTAAACACTGACCTATGGGACCTCTAAATATCTGAAGCGTCTCTAATTCGCAAAACATTTTAATTCATTTTAGTTTTTGAAACTTTAAACTTCAAAACAATTTGGAGGATGGTGGAAAGCCATGTTTTGAAATCAAATGAACACGTCAACAAAACCAGGGTGAAGTGGGTGATGTTTCTTGGAAGGTGAGGGAATCTCCATCTTGGAATGAAAATCCAGTGCTAAAACATGTGTCTCCAAGTCAGGGAAGAGAAAGCAGTCAGCAAATATTCTTCCACCTGCCCAAGGCCAGGGGTGGACCTCTGGTAGGCCAATCTCTTTGGCGTTGGCACAGAAGTGGATCCCAACAGGCCTTTTCACATCTCTATACAGAAAGGTAACCTGTGAGAAGCACAGATGGTGCCTGGGGAAGACTTGACTTTTACAAACGTCATTTCCAAGATGTTGAATACTGAGCATTAGGAACACTTGAAAAAGAAGCATTTAATGGGAGCTTAAAGTTCACAAGAATTACCAATAGTAATTCTGGTGATTTTCACCCCAATTTATTTGCACTCCACATATGCTCTTTGGCCAAAAGAGTCCATCCAGAAAGCCATTTATATATGCAACTACTTGAAGTGAGAGCCACTCAGGTTCTGTCCCCATGCTTAGCAGGCTGGCCAGAGGTGACCACAGGTGCATTAAAAACCCCACAGGCCCAGGAAGAGCAGCCGTGGTGCCAGCTGTCACTGCTATGTATGGAAGGAGTGCACCAGCCTCTGCACAGAAACCCCTTTGCACAGCTGTGTCAGTTTTCCTTTACTGTTGTCAACACTGAAAAGATCCAGACAGCCATTCTCCCCACAAATGACAGTTCAGACTTTGGGCTTTTTAAAAAGGTAAGAATAATGATTCCTGCAGATGCAGAATTCTTGAGGCTGGCATATTGTAACCAAAGACTAGACTACACTCCCAAGTGCAAGTAACAGGGTATATTCTCCACGCAATATGCACAGATTCATATTTACCATACATTACATTCCTTGAAACAGAAATATCCACATCAAGAAAAAGCATGACATAAATAGCTTAGATTATCTGTATTCGGTTAGAATTACAGCCTTATCCCCCAACGTGAATCTTTAAAGACAACAGAATCACAGCAGTCAAACATCAGTCCAACAAGCATCAAAGATTTCCTCCTTCTGGGAAGTAGCCTGTGAATAAATTTCACATGGCCTCCAACACTGGAGCCTGCCGTTTCCACACCAGTTCACCACTCTCTCTTGATGGCTCCATCTCACAGACGGAACATTAGGTTTCAGGTTTACAATTATACGTACTATGCACCTTTAAAACTCTATGATTCTGTCCTCTTTTGACAGACGAGAAACCTACTGTTCTAAGAGATTCATCAGTGATGTGGCCAGTGGCAGGAAGAGGAAGAGAACTGCCCCTCTCCCCTCCATCCAGGCTTTTCCTGGTTGATGTTTTCCACACCTTATCATAACGTAGCTGAAACAGAACTAAATACTGGGCTGCCCCCTATTGGGGTCTCCAAATGCCAAAGGATGAAGACGAATGAAAGAGCTTGTGAACTTAGGCATCTTTTGAGAACAATATTATGGTGAGACTGAAGCTGCTTTCCCTCCGAGAGGACACACAGGTCACACTGAGGAGGGCTCAGTGGAAGCCCGGCCTTGCAACGACCACCCTTGCTCACCGACAACAATGCTCCCAATCTGTGCATCAAGTATGTGCTCCAAGCTTTATGAGTCCCTGAGAGAAGAAAGTGCCCTTCACACCTCAGTAACTGGCACTCATAAAAAGGTACGGTTATTTTTTTCTTTTCCAGATAGACCCATAGGTCAAAGGCTTTTTTACACACGGTCTGAAATGAATATGTGTGAAACACCCAGCCCCAGAGAAGCTCCTCACCACAGCTCTCCAGCAAGACTGTCTGTCAGCTGGACAGAACTGCTCCTTTAGCTTCACAAGATGGCTCCAATTCAGGGTCACATGACCTTCAGTTAGCAAGCCAGGAAGTGAGTCTGGAGAATGCCATGACTACTGGTTTGAAAAAAGAAAGAACCAAACCAAGACAGTCATTATAGAACAACTCTTTGGGAAGCTGGGATACTTAATTTGGGAGAAGTGAGGTCTGTGATTGCGACCTCAGGCTTGTTTCGTGAATTTAGGAGAATCTTCCATAAAGTGACAGCCACAAGTTAAGTTTAAAAGTAAAGAACCTACTTCAGGCCACACGTGCTCCTGGCTGCTCAGAGGCACAATTGATTCCAAAGTGAAATGGAAATCCTAAACCCAGAAACCAGACCCCCTGAAAGCCCCCCACTGTCTTTAGGATGTTTCCTCTCTTGCTCTGGTCATACTGAACTAGTTCACTTTCAGGAAAATTGGGTGACTTTTCATTTTTAACTGAAGAAATATCTTCTTAAAACAACCTCCCCCAAAAAGGTTTTGAGAAAAAGGTGACTAATGACGCTAAGGTTTCACTAGGGGATAATAATCAAATGCATTATCCCAAAGGTGGTTATTTATTATCAAAATAATAATGCATTAAATATGTTTTAAAAACTTAAGTATTTAAACCTCCCTTAAAGTATTTTTACCAATCCTGTAGAATTATACATATACAAGACAGGTTTGCTATTCAACTAAAAGTAAAACCTTCACTTGAAAAATCAGACAAAAATTGATACTACATTTCTTCTTCTGAACTTATTCTTTTCAATGAACTAAAAAGTGGCCTCCTTACAACTACACCAAATTAAAACTTGTGTCTTTAGAAACCACAATCACATTTCTCTTCTTAAAGGAAGACACACTATTTATTCTTCTAAAGGCCAAATAATCTAAATTTCTCAAGGCGTCTCCACCAGTCTGAGTTCTGGGATGGTACTAAACCACCGGCACAGAAGTGTGTCATCCTATTCAGCTTCCATGACAGTCTTTCACCATGTCAAGGGCAATTAAATGACTGAAGACAGATGTCTGAGGTCTGTTGGGGGCCCGTCTACGCCTGGGAAAGCTGAGAAGCTGTAGCAACACGACACTGTTGACGTCCCGCTTTCCACAACCACCCGTGAGCTGGAGTGAGTCACCGTAGGAGACCCTGCTAATTCCTTCCCCAGGGCAGAGGGTTACACAAGACCCAGGCTTTTACAGCTTTGAATCCCATTTCTCTTTTATGCCATTTAAAGAAGGGTGTAAATAGCTTGCTGAGATTAAAAAGAAAGAAAGAAAAAAGGACATGGGAGGGCCTGGGGGCGCAAACCTGTTAAGAGAAGACCCCAGTTCATCTTACTTGTTGAGGAGGAAAGCTTCAGGGCAAGCTTGTATACTATCTGTTACTCTGGCTCCAGTTCAGAGCATTTCCTATTTTCTACCATCGAGAGGAAATTAGGAGGAACCACTATGGTTCAAGTCATTCAAGAAATATGGATTCTGAGTCTAGCTGGGTGAACCTGGGCAAACTACTTAACCTCTCGGGGTTCCCTGCTTACTCATCTGTCAGTATGTTTACCTAATTGTACCATGCGTATTTCGGCCCACTGCAGTTTTACAAAGCACTTGCACATACTTCAATGCATTTGATTCTTGCAAAAACCCTGTGAAGTAACAGGGGCTATTATCCTCATTTTCTACAACTGGAAATTGAGGCTCAGAGGCTAAAGGACACACTCCCAATAGGAGCCAGAAAGTAGCAGAAGCAGGACTGAGCCCTCAACTTCTGATTCCAATCAAATGCTTTCTTATCACATCATGTTGCCTGATCTTTCTGGTTCCAACAGTTTTAAATTGCCACAGTTATAAAAACCTCTGTCACCATTTACAACCCATGTCACTCTGTTGGGAACCTGACATCATTTGCATGTTGGGGAACAAGAAGCACATGAGTAAGTGCTCTCTCACAGAAAAACTTCTGTTTTCAATTTAATTCTTTTCCTCTTTTAAATGCCTAGATGCTGAGTGTTAACTAAGAAAGATGCTTACTACTACAGTGAAGAATCTACCAGATCTTGCTTCTGGTGGAAATACTCATGTATGAAAGAGCCCAGAATATATACTCTACAGCTAAATTAGAAGTCCCTTCAAATCATTACCTTACTGGAAAAAAGGATGAAGAAACCACAACACAGAAGATCGAAAATGGCAGTGTCGGACCCGAGAGCTTAAGAAAGTCCTTTGGCTGGCTCCTTAACCTTGAAGTTTGTGTGACCTAAGGTCCTCCTTCCTCCCCTTCCCTTCCATCCTCATCCATCCATCACGCAGGGGGACCTGTGTCATAGGTCAGCAAGGGCGACTGGATACAAAGAGGAAAGAAATCTCTGAAATGTGTGTAGTGTGCTCTTTTTACTGGTAGTAAAATTCCTGACCTGTCAGCAAATTGTGGGGAGGGGCACCTGACAGCCCTATTTATTCTGCAGGTAAAACTTGGGGATGAACTGGTTGGCAGCCATGTTACTGTGCACCACTGCTCCATGGTTCTCAATTTCTTAACGTGGAGTAAAGTTCAAAGTAAATAAAAGACAGCCTCCCCCAAGCATCCCCACTGGGTTATTATTATGCCATAGCATTGGGCACTGACCTGCTTTGCCCACTTCCCCTCTCCTCAGTGATCCTTCAGCCTGGCACCCAGCTCTGAGATGAGGCCTGCTTAGCACCAGTGAAGCTCCCCACGTTCAAACCAACAACATTCTGTGTGGAGATGAGGGAATCAAAGTTAAAATCCAACCCATCAGCATCCATGAGTTCACTACGGATAATGGACTCCATGTCACATTCCAAGCTCCCATTGAACATGTCCAGGTCCAAGTCGCTGGGGAACTTCTCATGGCCCATGACGGGAAGGTTTGCACTAGTTGAGTACAAGGAGGAGCCTGAGAGAGAGTCTGAGAGGGTTTGCATAGACTGGCTGACAGACTGCTGCTGGTGTTTGGCTGACCCAAGGCTGCTGGATTCGCTCAAGCCCATGTTGCTGACAGAATTCGACAAGGCACGGCTGCCACCGAGAGCGCCCTGGGTTTGGTGCTGGTGGTGGAGCAAGTTCTGATTGACCAAACTCCCTTGGTTAGGCTGGGCAGCAAAGGACATCATTGGGTCATTGCGAAGCATCACGTTCCGGCGGGAGTTCTGGGCGGACACAGCGGTGCTGGCCTGAGACATCAAGGGGTCCGACTGGGTCATCATGACATCACTGTGGCTGAGTGAGTCCGAAGTGAGCAGGTCCTGGAGTGTCTGGTTGCCATAGTGTGACATGGAAGAGAAGGTAGCTGGCTTATTCTCTTGGATGGTCTGCATGGGAGACTGACGCAGAGAATTCAGAGACGAGGGTCCAAACACCGCGCTGTTAAAGGAGCTGGTGGGAGAGCCCAGGCCGGAGCCCTTGGTGGTGTATGGGAAGCTAGAGCTCCGCTGCATGAGCCCTCCGGGGGGCGATGGCTGGGACGATGGGAGTGTGATGTTATCCAGCAGGTCATCCATGAGGTTGTCAGCCAGCCCATCATTCAGATTCATGGTGCCCGCCATGTCGGTCAGCCGTGGCAGCTCCACGGTGCATGGCTTGTTTACAGAGGGTGAGAGGCTGGCTGAGCTGCTATAGAGCATGGGGGAGAGCGGTGCATCATCATCCTGGACGTCATCCAACTCTGTGCTTGCCAGGATGGGTGACAGGCGGCCGCTGACCGTGCTGGCATTGGAATTGGTGCGCGAGCGGAAGTCCGTCCATGCATCCAGCTCATCGCTGCTGCGTGACGTGGGGCTGCCAGGCCACTTGGAGAGCTGAGAGGGACTGTCGTCTGCTGACTCCGGGGCTGTCTGCAGGGCTGCCTTCTTCTTGGCTGCGCGGCCACGACTCTTGGTGTACTTGTTACTGTTGTCCATGGAGACGGCCCGCCTCCGGGGTGCCTTTCCACTCTTCCCCCCATCGGGGTTGATGATCCACCAAGAGCTCTTGCCGGTCCCCTCATTCTGGACCCGCATGAATCGGCTGTGCAGCGACAGGTTGTGACGGATAGAGTTCTGCAGAGAGAAGGAAAAATGCAGAAGATGAGCCAGAACTTTCCAAAACTGAGTACCGAGAAGAAACACTTAATCAGACTCCTTATTTTTTCAAAACTCCTCAATTTCAGAGGCTTCAAAAAAAAGGACAAACACCTGCAGGACCCTCCTTGGCTTGGAATTAAATGACAACATTGTAAATGGTAAGTTTTATATTAAGGATATGGGAGATGGTTTCTCATCCAGGAGATGCTGGGAATGTATAAGCTCACTGACATTGTTTTCCCCCAAATTCCTAAGTTTTGCTGTCCTTTCTGTAATTGTATTTCCTATATTGAAGTTCACACTTAAAATTTATTACCACGCCACTCTCTCCCCACAGTTCGCCACACATCTCCCTGGCTCTAAGGGTAATGAATCACCTGGGAGCTATTTCTTCTCTCATTGTCCCCTCCTCCACTAGCATAAAAGCAGCATCTGCCTTTTCTTAACAACTTGTTTGAATTCAGAACTGGAGTGAATTTTTACCTATCCTTTCTATGATTCCATCTCCTCCTGCCACAATGTCACACCTGTCTGGCAGGCTTAAGGAAAAAATGGTAGTGTTGACAGAAGTAGGCAAGTCTCCCATTCAGAAAAATTCCAAATAATTTATATAGATACTTTCCCCTCAAGGCAATGTGGTGTGAGCGTAGTAACTTCCTTCCAAAGAGTACAGGGGGAAAAGGGGGTAAAGGAGTAACTATACACTGGAGAAACCTGACCAACACTCTCTCAGCCAGGCGATCAGGGGCAACATCAACAGGATAAGTCATGGTGATGACATGTCCTCGATACGATGTGATGAACATGGCAGCTTCCTTCCAAAATCTATCACTCCAGTCTAATCATGAGAAAAACAGACAAATCCCAATTAAGGGACATTTATAAAACACCCGTCAAGTACTCCTCAAAACTATCGGAGCCAGGGGGAGACTAAAGAAGCACGATGACCCAACAGAATGTGGTATTCTGGGTGGCAGGCGGGAACAAAAAAAGGACATTAGGTAAAAACAAAGGAAATTTGAATAAAGTAGGGACTTTAGTTAATAACAGTGTATCAATATTGGTTCATTCATTGTGACAAATGTACCAAACCAATATGAGATGTTAACAATGTGGGAAAACAACGTTGGGTATGTGGGAACTCTCAGTACTAGTTTTGCAACTTTTCTATAAATCTGAAACTATTCTAAATTAAAAGGTTTACTGAAAAAAAAAAAGAAATACAGAACAATAGCCTCATAACACTAATAACTACACCCATCTTGCAAGAATTCACCTCCTGGCTTGGTAGATAAGCCCAGTTGACAGAGATGACCCAGATCCAGTCCCATTTCTGTCACTGACGAACCACGTGACCTTGAGCAAATCATTTAACCCATCTGCAATGACTCCAGTTCTCCACCTTCATCACAGCCATAACAGCATCCAAACCCCTCCCTGACAGGGGTGACGTAAGGACGATAATATGATAACATACTTCAGGAGCCAGTCATGCTACGAAATCAGAGTGTTCTCATGCTATTATAAAGCACAGAGTCCTTGGTGGAGAGAGCTCACCGCCTGGTGAGAGATCATTTTAATCTGTAAAGTGTCTCATGTGCAGTAAAAGAGAGGAGTTAATGGGATTCTCCACATCTGGAACAGCACCTGCAGGCCAGATGAGTTGTTATGTGCAAGTTAAAGGCATAAGATATTGCCTGACGCTGTATATTAAATACGAACAATTCTAAAAGTTACCATAGTTGAAAAAAAATTGGCAATCACCAACTGTATTTATGTCGAAGATACAAATACATGTGTTCTACCAGAATGTTTTTAAAACACAGCAAGTCAGCAGGATTTTACCATAAGTAAATAACCCAAAATACTCACAGTGTTTCCCACGTATATGTTCCCACGCAAATGGAGCCTACAGTTCAGGCTGGGCAGTGAGCATTAACAACCATGGGTCATAAGTCAGCATTTCTACGACGGCCATAAAGATGCATTTGCAAGAAGCAAACAGGCAACAAGCCCGTATCTGATGAGACAAATGTTGCCCGGGAGACTATATATCCTGCTTCCCTTTCACTCGGATGGTTCTTAAAAGAATAATGGCATCTCTACTAATGGTACAGAAATTACATTTCTTTAAAAAGTGAAACACTTTCTCTATAAAATGGATTTGAAGCATGCTCTTAAAACTCACTTGCCAGGATTCAAACAGCAGGCAAGTGCAAGATGATTCTACTATTGAGTACTCACATGACTAGATATATTAAATAAAAACAAACTGCATCTTCCTGGTGGAAAAACAGGCTGAGGCTATGCGGGGCCATGTGGACAGTGGTCCAATGACCCCTACCCTGGCCAGCCCCCTCTACTCCAGATTTTGGAAAGAGTTCAGACCAATACTTAGAATTAACAATGACCAACCATAAGTATCCAGTTATTCCCCCTTTAAAAAGCATTTAGGGAACAATATTTCTTAAAAATGTATTTTTAATTTCACGAACTCCAAACTGAGAAAAAAAAATGAAATATTTTAGAGACTCCCAAAATGCCCTGTATAAATTTTCTAATGGTCATTTATTACTAAAACTCTAAACTGCAACAATGTATATGTGTAATTTTATAAAATGACAAGATACAACTGGTTAAATAAATAAAAATTAAGCATACCCCCATCTAGGACCAGAACCACAGGGGTCAGGGCCCAGGTCCTAACTGCCAGGGTGAAGAACTGACCTGCCTGATCACAGCATCAGCAGTTACTGGGCCATAGGGTCTAGATTCATTGTCTCTAATCCTCATAACAAACCTCCAAAGTTGGTATCAGGGCCCTCATCATATATATGAAGACTCAGGCTGAGAGATGATATTAAATAACTCACACGAGGTCCCACAGCTAGTGTCTATAAGAACCAAAAACTGGAATTGTTTTCCCAACTCCAACCCAACGCTTCTACTACATACAACCTTTCACAGGTCTGTCACCAAATTATTTAGAAGTCATCATTTAACCTATCTGTGCTAACATTTAAAGAAACAAACATTTAGGAAAGAAGGATACAAAAGCACAATCTTATTACTGCAATTTTGTTCATGAAATAGTTTGGGGTAATAATTTGGTGGGTCTTCCCTAAAATTAAAAAAAAAAAATTAAAAGAAAGCCTGTCTTTCAGAAGAGTAAACCTAAAAGTGAAGGCTCACTAGAGCAGACGCTTGTGTTTCTTTACGAAGACGGCCATCACAACATTCATTCTGAGGACAGAGGTTACCATACAAACCATTGTTAAAATTTGGAAAATTTGGACCCTCAGATTCTGAAACAAAACCCAACATATTACATGGGTGATTGGCTTCAGTGCCCAGTATTTGCTCCATTCTCGTTTTAGAGGTTATTAGTGGCAGAATACATTCCCTGAGGTGTATGACCTACACAACACTCAGACAGGTTTTTCCAGTTACATCACTGAGACAACACAAACAGAAACTGTGCCACCACCATCCTCCCAGTCCCCTGCCTCAGCAGCCTTCTATTCATACAGGCTGGCCAACCTTCCATTTATAAAATCCATTATCTGAAGGTGGGGCATTGACAAAAGGCTAATAAATATGACCCCTCACTCTGACAAGGTCAGATGCCAGAAATGCATTCTGGTTTTCCTCATAGGTCGTGATTCTAATCACTAGCTTCTCTACCTAAATCTTGGTGAAGCAGGAAAAGGTAAATAAATAAATGCCAGATAAAATGTCAGAACTGCCATGTTTCCCCACACCTTCCCTGATAACAAAAGTTAATGATGATATGATTTCTGTAAGATTTCAAACAGCTCCTCCCTCACCTCCATCCCAAGAATAAAGAAGTGGGATTTATAAAAATAGGCAAGCCAATTGTAAAATCCTCTTATGATTTGTAGTTTAAATTCTCTAAAGACTTCTCCATCAGGCTCTGTAAATTAGTTTCCAATAAACTGTATTTTAAACTATAAAACTACCATTAAAAATATCCTATGGTTTTCCACTGATTCATATACCTTACCAAATAGTCTAAATTTCTAAGATTTTACATTAGTTTGGGGATTCAGAGCTGAAGGTAAACGAGTAATGGTTTGATAGGACTAGAGTGATTTTTCTAATCACCTCTAAATACATATTTTGAAATACCTTGTGAGGCAGGCCAATGTTAATCGACTGAAGTACTGGGCATGTGCTTTCACTTAATGCTAAGGCGAAAAGGTAAATATTACCAACCAGGACTCGCATTGCTAGAGCTCAGGCCATTCTGTCATCACATTTACTTACTAAAGGCACCAAGAAGCAACTATAACCTCAACACAAGACCATGTAAATAGTTCTGGTTATTCAAATCCACTACTAAGAAATCAAGATACTGAAGGATTACAAGAAAGCACCATCTCTAGAAAGAAACTTTAGCTTCAGGGATAAATATACCAGTTTTTCTCCAACATGGACCCAAAGATTTAGAGACCCCTTACAGCAACTCTATCACAATGTGTCTGAAGAGAGAGCGGAGATAAGAACACTCTTCATCTCATTTTTATGTCCATCTTCTCTTTGTAGGAAACCATTTACACCAAAGCAAGCCCTGGACTGGGACAGAAACACTTTAGGGGTAGTTAATTAGTAACAACTGGCAAACCTGTGTCCTTTTTGCAGCTACAATTAGTCGCCTAATCCTTCAAGGAGGTATGTGCAGAAGGAGTATG
This sequence comes from Tapirus indicus, assembly GCA_031878705.1. NCBI lineage: Eukaryota > Metazoa > Chordata > Mammalia > Perissodactyla > Tapiridae > Tapirus > Tapirus indicus. The sequence continues at coordinate 31,346,527 of CM062933.1, read as the reverse complement.
AAGGAGGCAGCATGAAGCAACTCTCCTTCCATAGTCACGCTATGCTGACTGCCGTGTGGGCCACAGGCTAGGGATCCCTTTGCTTGGCCCTCCTTGAAGTAATTAGCATCAAGATGACTGTACTCATCAGAATCTGGTAATTATTTTTCTTGCTATACTGAAGGCAGTTTTCTACTGCAAGATACATTTATTGCTAATGCTAAAGTGCACACAGTCATTATATATGCCAACTGGTTGTGAAGACAGATGGACGCAAAACAGATTAGATTAGGTGTTGGAGAGAAGCTGCCTGAAATAAAAAAGTATTCCACCAGTACTTTACAAAGTGGATAATTCACACACGCATTTAAGGAGGCCAATGGAGGGAGGCAGCGTGATGCAGAAGAAAGACCACAGGCTATGATGTCAGCCCGGTCCGAGCTGGAATCCTGGCCCCGGCATTTGTCCTGTGACCTTGGGCAACTGACTTAACCTCGGTTGCCCCTTTCATAAAATGGAGATAAAAGCACCCTCTCTGCCCAACTCGAGGATCTTTTGGAAGATTAAATGAAATTACGCATGCAAAGTAGTCATCGGAGTGCCAAGTACAAAAGAGGCTCTCAACTGTCGGATCCCACATACGGAAGCAGTGACATCACAAATGTTCACTTACTGTTTTCCGAGCATCATATACTTTAAGCCAAAAGGTGAGAGGGCGGCTCCTTCCAGGAAAAGATTTCAAACTCTTAAAAGAATTTCAAAGGTGCTGTGCCAGTCAGGAGGAACTGGTAATTTCTTAACTGTTGCTACCTTGTGTCCGCTTCAGCCCCTTCCAAACCATGTTTACCTTGTGGAGACTGTCCACTAACCCAGACACCAGCTGCATGTGCTTCCCCTGGAACACAGAGAGGGTTTTGTCTGGAAGCAACATGTGGTATCAATTTATCTTTCTCAGCAACAGCAACAAGGAATCCACTGACTTTAAAAATAAAAAGGGAGTTGTGTAATTTAACTCTTAAAGGCTCTTGCCCTTTTTTCTTTTAAAGACAGCCCCTTCCTTTTTTTTTTTTTTTTTTGCTGCCTCAAAAACAGCAAAATGAGGGACCAGTCTGGTGGCACAGTGGTTAAGTTTGTGCACTCAGCTGCAGCGGCCAGGGGCTCACAGGTTTGGATCCCAGGCACGGACCTACACACCGCTTATCAAGCCATGCTGTGGCAGGCATCCCACATAAAGTAGAGGAAGATGGGCATAGATGTTAGCTCAGGGCTAATCTTCCTCACACACACACAAAAATAGCAGCAAAATGAGAATTACAGTTGTCAACACCCAAGCCAGACCCACTGCTTCCCACCAGGCCGACTGCAGGCGTCTCCCTGATCCTTACGAGGGATTTCAGTGGGGACTATCTGCAAAGGACCGCCTTTAAATACAGGACTCATCTACCCTGCACACAGGACCAGCAGCTCAAGCAGGTCTCACTGCTTTGACTTGTGGGCACTGACAATTCAGAACAACTCTGCCAAATGCCTGAGTTCTAATATGTGCCTCTGCTGGACAGTAGATGATAAAGTCATGTGAAAAGCCCAATGGAAACCATGAGCCATGGGAGACCAGGGAGCTGTGTGCCATAGCAGAGCAATGCAGATACTGCTTCTGGAGAGGGCCTGGGAAGCTGCCTTTGATTTACAGTCATGCATCATTTAAAGACGGGGATATGTTCAGAGAAGTGTGTCGCTAGGTGATTTTGTCATTGTGCGAACATTACAGAGTGTACTTACACAAACCTAGATGGTATAGCCTACTACACACCTAGGCTATATGGGACTAACCTTGCGGGACCACCGTCGTGTATGCGGTCCGTCGTTGACCGAAACATTGTTATGTAGCGCGTGACTGTATGATGACAGGCCCTTTCAAAGGCAGTTCTCTGGAAGAGGCCCTGATTTCTCTTAAGTAGGTATTCTTCACCCTGGCTGCCTGTCAGAATCACCTGAAGAGACTTTCAACACTCAGTCCCCACTCCTAGAGGTTCTGATTCAATTGGTGTGGGTAAGGCCTAGGGAGAAGTACCTTTTAAAGCTCCCCAGATTATTCTAATGTTCAATTAGAGCTAAGAACCACGGGAATTTCCCCCTTACATTTCCACTGTCTGAGAATCTGATTCCAATCTAATAATTCCTAGCCTTCCCAGGTCTGGTAACACAGCACAGTTGATGTTCTTTAAGTCCAAGTGTCCACCACTTAGAAGAAAAGGATGAGAGAACTGGGGTCACAGATTAAAGCTATGATTATACGTGTAGAGTAAAAAGGAGTGTTAGAGCAGTTTTTCAGATATCTGGGGTCCAGATATCTTCTTAAAAAAAAAAAAGGCGAGGGGGAGGAGTCCTTGACCATCCACTGTCTTGTGGACAGTCATCTCATTCTGCTCTGTGCCACTTGTCCACCCAGGACAGAAAAGAGGGCATGTGGACTTCCATAAAACTAGGAATTGATATAGGCTGAAGAAGGGATGGGCCGGGACAGTAACTGATCCCTGTAAATTTCAGGAGCCTCCCTGAATTAGCACGCAATCTCACACAATCCCTTTTATAGACTGTCCTTCAAGTAAAACACCAAGAAGAGTGGGTAAAAATAACCACTGAAAAAGCCATACCCCAATCCTGAGGTACTTATTAGCTTCCATTGTTAAGAATACAGTCAAGCATTACTTAATGAACTTCCCTGAGAACCAAAGTACATATTCAGACAGCCTCAAGAACATGACTAACAATCATACACTCTGTTTCTCATTCCTCGACTGTGCAAAACACTACATCACTACACTCAGTGCAAAGACCCTTGGGTGGACACTGCCAAGGGACAAGTAGTGCCACCAACTGAGGGAGAAGTGTGAGGGCTGGTCCTTCCCATTAGACACTGCTAGAGTCTAGGTTTTAGCTAGCTTACCCTCTTCCACTAGATTTTTATCTACTTTGGGCCTAACTTGTTCAAAAGCAAGTACAGCAAGTATGATGGCATAAAACAGACTTGCAATCAGAAACAGTATTTCTGACTGTATGGAATACCACCTATAATAGCCAAATAAGCCTTTCAGACTGAGAAGAAACCTAATATAAACATTCACATAAAGGATTGCACAATCAACCCTGATGTGTAAGACAAGTTCCAGGCTAGCTCCACTCTTACTCTTGTCTAAAACACTGAGAGTTTAAACCATTAAGGCACTTATTTTAAAAAAGATGATGTTCTAAAATAAATATTGTCGGGAACTTGGCTGAAGGATTAAATTTCCAGCTAGAAACAAGATTTCCATGAAATTTGCTGATAATAATCCTCTACTCACAGAGATCTCCTTTGAAAACTAACATTTATTTCAAGTTTTCATGCAGTAAGCGACAGGTTCTGGTCCCTCATTAGGAGAAATAAAATCATCATCATCATCATCATCATCTTGTGATGTGCATTATGAACCCATTTTCTATCCAAGCAAAATGAGGCACACGAGGCTTTCCTAGGAGATGAAGGGCTGGGCAGACAATTTGTCCTGCCCCCAATTGAAAAAGAAATCCTAGATGGGAAGAAAGTTCTCTTAAAGAGCATGAAAAAGATGGCGACCACACTATTGCAGATAGTTTTGTTGGGTTTTCTAGTGTGGATTTTATTTTCATATTAATTTATTTTATTTTTTTCATTTAGCAATCTTCTTTTCAAGCTCTTCCACAGCTGTTTCTGCTCTTGGAGGGCAAGAGGGAACATTCCATTCCTCACAGCCAAACCTGCACTTCCGGCACACTGAGAACCCTGGCAGCCATGCAACTTCTGCCCACACCCACTCCCTGCAGCATCCTGCCTCTCCCCCTAAACCCTACTTCCAACCCCACGTCTGTTCTTCTCCCCACAGACTGAGGAAGCAGCAGCTCAAGGCATGCAGTCAACAGAATGACAGTCCCCAGAAAGCGGGTTAAAGCTGCAGTATTTGAGCCCCTGCTCTCTTTCTCCAAGCTTCTTCCCTGATGTTATTGAATCTGTCTCCCCTTTCCACAGGGGCTCAGCAAACACACGCTGCTTAAATTCCCTTTTAATACCACACATGGCTAGCTGTAAGAAATGGCTGCTTCAAAGGGTTAAGAGCCATGAAGTTACAGAACATTCTTGAAACTGACTCTGCAAAGTAGAACAGAAACAGTTTTGTTATTAACATAATTTTCACTTAGATTAAAAAAAATAAAGCTGCAAGTTTTTCCACTTTGAAAACTTATTGTGGGTGGAAATGGAGAGAAGTAGAGGGCACTGGAAATTACACATCCAGAATTCAGGAATACATCCGAGAATTTAATCACTTTCACGGCATTATACAAGTGATCAGGGCAGGAAGTTTGGTAAAAAATTAATACTGGGAAAATGGAGAGGTCTGTGAAACCCATCTAGTAACAAGCAGCCTTAACTTTAGAATGAAGGAAACCGAGCACCAGAGATATAGGGGTGTACCTGAATTCAATCAGCTAGTAAGTGGCAGCCGAGCTGAGACAAACTCAAATCTTCTGGCCTTGAGGTGTAACAGTAACACTACCCAGAAACAACATTAATCCGAATATGGGGGTTACCATACCAACTGAAGGGGTGAAGTGCAGGGAGCACAAAGGATGGATAAAGCTACCATCCATCCATCCATCTTCAGTCTGCCTTGTTTTATAACTTGAGGAACAGAAGTCTGTCTCCTCTAATATATATTGAACTCTTTAAAACCATGTCTTATTACCATGTCTTATTATAGCTTTAGCACCTAGCATGGGGCCTGGTTCATAAGAGATGCTCAAAAAATATTTATTTAATCAATGAATTAGTGGGAAGAGGGCAACAGCCAAAAATAGATCTGAATTATACTTTTAAATGAAATGTTATAAAATGTGAGCTCAATGAACAATCCTCACATGAGTGAAGATGGAAGTAAGCTTCCATTATAAAATGTGAGGTAGCATCTAGGTTGTTTTAAAGGTGACAAGTCTCACCTGTGGGCATTAACTTCAATTATACAACCCAATTTCTAAAAACACGACAACATAATCTAATAAGTAAGCTTAAGGTTCTCTATAATAAGGGATGATAAGAAGGACAAAATGACCGTGTGTGGGCTACTTGGTGGAGCAAGGGATTGGCAGAGTGGTCAAGGGTCCATCTAGGGCAAAGAGCTGACTCCCTACCTGTCTTGGGATGCCATGGGGCCCCCATTACTTGGTGATGTGGTTGGCCCAGAGCTCCCAGAGTCCTACTCAAAACCACAGGTAACACGCCCCGGTTCTAAGTCTCCTCCAAGCAAGCACATAGGGAACAAGAGAAATCCACAAGAGTCTACTTCACCTGCCATCTGAAGGAACTTGATGTATTTGGTGCCCACCAGGGCCAACGCTCTGTGCTGGACAAATCTAATCTCATTCTATTTTCATGACAAGCCTGTTGGGAGGAAACTGAGGTGCAGAAAAGTTAAGTAACTTGCCTGGTAGGAGGTGGTGCTAGAAATCAGGCCCGAGAGTGAGGCTGTCACCACTGCACAGTGTGTTTCCCTCCGAAGTCACAAACTGCCTAAGGAGAGAGGCACCACGAACAGGTGACCAAGGGGCGCGCAGCTTTAAAGACTACAAAAATCTTATGTTATTGAATGAAATGTTCCCATTTCTAAGTTTCTGTACATGGTCCCTAGACTTATGAAAGGGAGGGAAAGGGAAGAAAAATGACCAGCCACGAAGCAAGCCTTCTTGGGATGATCGTTTTTAGAGACAACACCTTTTTTCTCAGACACCTCCCAAAAGGGACACCACTGGCATGTCCTAACTTGACCTGGGATCACCACTTGTAGGGAATGACCAAACACGACTGTTGCCATAAACTCTTAAGTATCCAGGCCTTCTTCAGTGACACATCTGGGGGCTTCTGTGCTCAGGGAGCAGGAACCCATGACTAAGTCAAGCCAGTATTACCTGGCTGTCCCTGGCAGGCTATTCAAGCCCTGGAACAGCTGGCATCATGCTACGTATGGGTCCTCAAGCCAGACACATCAGGCAAATGTCTGCTCTGCCCTGGACCTTGCTATTATGGAGGCTTAATCTGAAACAGGGACTCTGCTCTATACTATTTAAAATGTGTAATTAGTTTATTATTGAGCCAGAAAAGATTAGCTTGCTTTAAAACTATGTGTATTTTAAAATATGATGCCTTTTGCCTGCCAACTGACAGCATGATCAGGATGCTTCTGTTTAACCTCAGTCAAAAACTCTGACAGAAAACTGCTTTACGGTTGCATATGCATGCTATTTTATTATTTGCCTTCTGGCATCAAAACCTGCAGAAAACAGAAATCACTGACAATGTAAGCACATTAAAGGAATGGATGAGGAGGTGCTGAGTGGGTGGGTTAAACAGCTCGAGAGTTTGACATCTGAAATCCAGGAAAACTGCTTTTCTGTTCTTAGTTTACAATCCTTTCCTTCACATGATAGTCACTGGCTTTAGCATCACACACACAAACATTGACTGTTTCCAGCTCTTCAGATGTTATGGCTCAGAGAAACCGTTCTTTTTTGTCTTGTTATTTCAAGAGCAGCCGATTTCTTTTTGGCGGCTCTGAAATATATGCCAACGTGTGGGCACAGTCACACAGCAATGCGCAGGCCCACACCCTGGAAAGATTGGGAGGGGTGGAGGCACATTTTCAGCCAGGGAAGGAAAAAGTTTGGGCTGGTATTTACAAAACAGACAAATGTGCATGCATTTGGAACCAGGCTATCTTCCGAGTGTCAGTGTTAATTATTCTAATAGTCATCAAAAATCAAGGTGTTACTGGAAAAAGACAAAGAGAAAGAAAGTCAGTGCCACAGAACAGAATATCTCATATTGGCTACCGCAAACAGAACCACTGACGGACTTCTTTATGGGGGAAAAAAGTACAACAGTCAATTCTGCAGAATGACTCAGGCCTACAGTACCCTCTTCCCCTCCACACCCCGTGAATGCAGCTAATAAGGAGCCTCCTGAGGAACTGCTTTTTCAACCCAACGACCTCACCTGCATGTGCAGCATTTCACGGTACCGGTTTTGCAAGATTTCTTCTTGTTTCAACCACAGGATGCAAAAGTGGCTGATGACCAATATAATGACATTGCTAAATGCCTAGTGAATCAACCATTTATTCCAGGACACTCCTGGGTACCAATTACACGCATGATGAGCACTAGCCAGCTCAAAAGTCCACATAAGAAGATCAAATAAGGAAAGGAGAGGACATTTCCACTGACTAAAGAACCAGGCACTCATTCCATTTTTCTGGGAAAAAAAAAAAAAAAAAGTCATTGAGCTGTTCAGATACTGGTGCATTCTAACTTAAAATTCAGGATGTCCCCAAATGTACAAGTTAATATTAGCACCATTCCCCAAACTGTGATGAATGAAGCAGGTTGGATGTGCATGGGATAAAGCATAGTTTTTCTAAAGGCCATGACAGGAATGCAATATTTTAGTGCTAACATGTACTAGGCTCTAATCTACACGCGCTGTGCTAGGTAAGCTTGAAAGCACTTAAGAAACTGGAAGCCTTAGCATCAGTGGTGTAACATCTATCCCCAAAGAGCAGGAGGGATAACATGAACTGGCAATGATAGCCACATGACAGACGATAAGAGTCTAGAAGACATAAGAGACTGAAGGGTATGGTGGAGATTGGGGAGGGAGCCCACTCCTCAACCAGCAGGGGTCACAGTGTTCTAGGGCTCACTGGTCCCCACACACTAGCTGTCAGTGATTCCAAGGCCATTCCCGAGGACGAGGACCCCTGGCCTGATAATTGCCTCCTTGGTTGAGGCTGACTCGGCAAGCTTAGCCCTTAGATTCTCACCCTCAACTTCCTGTAGCCCATCATGTGGGCTTCCTAAAGTTTCCAACTCTCTCCCCTTAGACAGGTTGTTCATTTGGTAATAGGAAACGTGTATGAGCCCACAGCATGGCCAGGCACTAGGTAATTCCCTAAAGCTTAACAAATCATTGTACAAATGGGGCCCACTGAGATTAATCCCTTCACATCAAGACAAGGGAGGAAAAACACACAGGAACAGACGTCGCTGAGCCATTTTCAGGTTCAAAGGTAGCTTCAAGTCACACACTTCCAATTCTCTAAGGCATTGTGTGAAACAGTATTACCCTCCATTAGCTGTGTCTCCAGAAACAAGTTCATCAGTTTCTTTCAAACAGATACGACCTCAGCAGTCGTCCCAAGTAAGAAAGCTTCCCAAGTAAGTAACCAGTCTTGAGGTTAATTTGTGGATAGAAACGGAAGTCACAAGCTTTATAGAAGGTTAACAAATCCAAGTTAGGAGACAATTCTCCATGGGTCTCTGGTATTTCTGCATGTCCTGCAAGCAAAGGACTAATGGTCCTCTGCTCTGAACTATCTTTCAAGCATGTTTGCATTTGCATAGTGAACAGCCTTGAAAGACAGCGATAGTGTCTCCCTGCAGAGCAAAGGGCAGATATGCTTACTGCCCATTACAAAAGATTGAGGATCCTAAACTCAGGGTTCCTCTCCAGTAACACAGGCCATTGCATGTGCGGGCATCAACCTGGGCCCATCTGTGTCACTTCTGTGGGACATGGGGGCAAGGAAGGAACTGACACAAAATATGCTGCTGCTCATGATGTTTGCTGTGCCACGCATGAGTAATAAATTCCTTTGCCTCTGACCCAAGCGTCTCGTGGCTGGTAGGGTCAAATCTCAGACCCCTGCAGTTCTTGACAGCTCAGTGCTTTAGTTTATGAACTGCTGACATTTCATTAACTGCAAAAGATGAAATTGGGCAACTCATCACTAGCTAACTTTTTCTCTACCCCTACATAAATGAGAAGGCACATGAGACAATGGGATAGAGGAAAAAGAGTAACAAGTAAGAGAGGCGGACACACATGCCTCCAGCATTTTGAGTGTTCTGACCTGTGACTTGGCTCTGCTGAGGACTCGCAGGCCTTTATGAAAACAAACCATTAATAAAAGGGGAGGGGCTGGGGGAAAAAAAGAGAAGCTCCCCAATACAGTCACTTTGCAGTGTTTCATCTGCATTGGTCACCATCTCTTTCGGCTGTTGCTCAACTCTGCGGTTTGCCTGTGAAGAGCAAAGCTGAGTGAGCAGTGGGTTTGGGTTATCTCTTCTTGCCTTCCTCTCCCACCAAGCACCAGAGCAGACCACATTATGTCCATCCTCCCCATCTCCCTGACGACCGACTGCCCCACCGCCCGGCAGTCCTCTCGGTAACATCTGTTGAGCTTCTGCAGGGTCCAGATCTCCATTATGGAGCCCTGGGCCATTCTCGGAGGGAAGAATTCCTCCTCAGTCCCCTTGACTTGGCTGTGGGCTGCCCCAATTTTAATCCTGACACAAATGCTTTCAGCATTTCTCCTTGCCATGGTGACTTTGTCGTCATTAACATGTCACGTACGTAGAAACCAGGATTCCCTCCTCCTTCCATTTTAGCTCTCCCACATACATTCTCTTCATTCTTCTGACAGTATTTAGCAGCTTTAGACCTGCAGAAAGGAAGACAGACTAGGCAGCTCCCGTGAACCAAGAGCAAACACACGCACATACACATTTATATACTCTCTCCAAGTTTCCAAAAGAAGAGGGTTAATTTTCTAGCCTATTAAATATGAACCAAGAGCCTCTATCATAAAATATAAAAACCGTATGAGATTTCACGCTTTACAGTTTTTTAACTAACTGATTTAAGCCAGACGTGTTCTGGTACATAGGAAATTGGTATTTTCTTTTCCCTCCCCTTTCCTCTTGGATAACTACTTCTATTCTTGGCAAAAGGAGGCATATAGTTACTATAGTGTTCACATGCACCTACACGTCCAATGCCTCTGGAACGACACTGGATTGTTGCCACATGGCCAAATAATGTGCTCTTTGAGAAATAATTATCAATTAGAGTGCTATAAAATGGGCCAGCAGTTCTACTCCGCTCACACTGTGTGGTATTTTGGCCACCAAACACAACAAGCTTTCTTTGGTCACTCTTTATATCAATCAGAAAATTACGATGATTTGCTGTGACGCTATTTGTGACTATACATGGAAAAGAATGCAGACGTCCGTGAGTAAATTAGAATCAACTCACTGTACTTGGGCAGTAGGTCCCTGCACAGCCCTCCAGATACTAATGCTACACAGGGACCCCAGTCTGAGCTGGGTGGCAAGGGCTGCATAAAAAAGGAACTATTAGCAACAACTTGCAAGTAATCAATTTTTAGTGCTTTCAGTCTAGTGTAGCTGCCAAAAGAACTTGGCAAAAGCCATCATTTAAAAAAACACCAATCTGAGCTACAGTGAGGTGTCCTTACTACAGTAAACAGGCTTTGTCTAAATCTATATATGAGGTCTAAAAATAGGAAAAAATAAAGGTTTAAAATTTAGATGCCATTTGGACATTAAAAAAGTCCTATGGTTTTTCTGTCCTTCTTCCTGACAGCCCTTTTTTATGTGGTACTAGGTTTAGTGAAGATTATTAAAATATTTCTTGGGAGGAAAAGGTGCATAAAAACATGGAGAAGTCATATAAATTCATATAAGAAGGCAAGTGGGAAGCACTACATAGCAAAAGAAGGCACAACTACGTCTCGTCTTCTATGTTAAAGATGGCTGACACATGGAAGACTCAATATATTTTCTTGAAAGGATAAATGAATTCCCCCTTTATTTTGTCTTCTGAAGTGAACCATACTGAATAAGGTTAGCATCTGTAATACAGTCCTGGGAGTCCATCATTAAAGAGGTAGTCACTCTCTTGTCCAGGTTCTCCATCTCCAAGGAAATCTACCTTTAGCATTGAAAGTCACAGTAAATAAAGTGTCAGATTTAAATAAATTGTCTGCCTTAAACTTCAGAAGGACTTAGAAGTTCACAATGAAGATATTATTCATTAGAAATCATATTCACGCGTCAAATGAACTACACAATTCAAATACAGTAGGAGAGAACATTTTATTTTTAATTAAGATTCAGGGGTTTTTTTCCCTAATAACTGTGGGAAAATAAACATTTGAATTAACTGGCAAAAGTATTGAGTGAGTGCAGTCTTTTAAAAATAATATCAATATGTATTGATACTAAAAATGCACATAAGCTTTGACTTAGTAGAACAGACCACTCCATTCTCCCCTCTTCCTTACTAACAGAATGCTGACTTTTTGCTGGGCACGTGGCTGCCCAGAAAAAAGAGACTAAATTCCCCAGCCTTCGTTGAAGTTAAATGTGGCCATGTGACTTAGTTCTGGCCAACAATATGTAAGTGGAAGAGTTCCACGGAATTTTCAGGAAGACTGTTTAAAGGCAGATGACTCAGATGAGAATTCCTTTTATTCTGCTTTTCTTCCTCCTGTTGGCCTACATCTAGATGGACCACGAGGAGACCACGGGCAGTTCATCTAAAGGTGAAAATCACCTGCTCTGGGGGGACAGAATGTAAGAGGAGACTGAACCTCAATCACTAGGCCATACCAGCCCTAGACTTCTTTTACATGAAAATAATTCACTATTAAATTTGGGTTTTCTATTCTACATAGCCAAACCTAACCCTAACTGACAGACCCAGAAACTCTATTTTTAGGAATTAATCTTATTGATACACCCTCTGCATGTGTTATCTGTGTGTGTGTATACACACACACACTCAACTTTTGCATATATTAGACTGATAACAGGTGATTACAAAATAGGTGATTACAAAATTCCAAGTTAATAAAAGTAATTAAAGGTTTCCAATCACCTCAAGTAAATAATGCAATAGAAACACACCAAGGAGGAAAGGCCTCTCTGTGCCTGTCTCCCTTTAGGCACTTTGAAGGTGCTTTTCAATGAATGATTGTGTGTGTACTGGACACTGTCATCCTCCAATGTTACAAGGTTGGCAGGGTGAGCAGTGATCCTCCTGGCCCCAAAGTTTTAAAAGTTCTGATGTGGGGGCCCCTAAGGATAGGTACTCAGCACATTTGCAAGCACACTGGTGAAGAGGCTGTATGATAATGAGGCTTTTAAACTTCTTGTTCTGGGCCAACCCGGATTTCAAGAGAAAGAGCACTATTGGGGATTCAAGACATAAAAATGACTGTGGGCAAGATGGCTCAAAGAGACATATGGTCTTTTCTAGGAATTAATTTTATGGTAACAGAACATATAAGGCTATTTCAACTAATCACGGGCCACTGCCTTAGCACCAATTTTCACAAAACTATCACAAATAACATCAACAGCTAGTTAGCAAAGAAAATCTAGAACATACCACAATGTCATAACTTGGACAAAGGCTTATGCTCTTCTGACTTTGGAACAACAATGAAATGAGCGGAAAGACAGACAGACACAGTGACATGCAGTCCCCACTCAAGCCCAGAGCACCAAGTCCAAAAAATAAAAATGCTATCCAATAAGAAAACCAAGAGTGTCGTAGATAGACATTGTGGGACAGCATCCAGTAAGAGTATTAAAAAAAATTCTACACTCCCACTGAACCAAATTGTGGTCAGTTATCCTTCCCTAAAACGAATTTTCAAAAATCAGGAAATGAATAAATGAAGAAATCTGTCATAAAGCTATTCCAATATCCTGAATAATGAATGCTGTACAAGAACAAAAACTTTACTGCATTATGATACCATATGATTGTCTCAATTTTTCATGTCTAAAGGCTAGATATTGAAAACTATGTCTATGGAGTCCTAGTGAACAGGGCAGCATTACAAATGTTTAACTATGCTACCCAACTTCATAGATACATAAGAAAGAACATGCTTGGAAAAAGAGCCCTGAACACTCCCAGTGAGGTATGTATTTGCTGGGCTGTAGTCACTGACTGTTAGTGAAAACCAGGCCTTCCCCAGGAGAAAAAAAGATGGGCAATCAATTCAGAGGAAAGGAGGTTACTTAATAACTGATACCTTATAGATATTTTACTGATAAATACTACATAGTTACTCCCCTAAGCCTGTGTGGGATGATAAGGGTTTATTTCAGAGTTTAAACTTGGCCTTTTCAACATCTTTTAATATGTTTAATATGTTCCTTCTTAATATGCTATTGAGTCCATTCCTGGCACTTTATAAATAAACCTGCATGGTCTTGGATCTGAAATGACCCCTGTGGCATTAACCCCCGCTGCTAGAGGGTAAGGCCACTGGGCCGGGACCACCAACTTCTTTGGCATCTCCCATGAAAGTCCTAGCACAGGGCTGGGCAGTCCACAGACACTCTTTTTCATTAACTATAACCACACTAAAGGAAACTTTAAAAAGGAAAAAAAAAACCCTAATCACAAATGCTGTATGAACTAATAGCTGTTTCGGAAAGTGATTTTAGTTTATTAATATTTTGTCCTTAGTATAAATATCCTACCTCAAGTCACAATTTCCTTTTGCTTAGGGATTTGAGCAAACCACCCAGGATGCTCCATCCTGATCACTTCCCAGGAACTAGTACGTGGCACTTATTTCAGTCTTCTGATCATTAACTTTGAGGATTCTAGGACTTGAAGGTGACCATAGCTAGAGGGAAAAGGGAAATGGCACAATTCCCTAAGACTTCCCCTGACACAGAGGGCAGATCTAGGTTGGCAGGGGGTGAATGGAATAACAACAAAAGTGCAGCCTCTCCCCACAGCCTCACCGAAACTGTCAGGTCTGGAGGAGCAAAGGAAGAAGTGGAAGGGCCTCACGTGCATACCGTCATTCAAATAGGTATTTACCGAGGTCCTTCAAGGTACCAGGTGCACAAACACGAGTGAACAAACAGACCTGGTGCCTGGTCTCGTTCACGGATTCTACAGTTTGGTGGGGTGAGGGGGAGGGAAGGGACAGACATAAATTAAAATGAACGTACACATACATATTTACAAATTGTCACAAGTGCTCTGAAGGAAAACAGTCCCAGAAGAGAAAATAACGGGGTCTAAGACTTCAACTGGAAAGTCAAGAAAGACCCGAGACCTGGATGATGAGCAACCAAGTAAGTAAAGTCATCGGAGTGGATGAGTTTACCTAGAGAGAAAAAGGGAGGAGAGAACATCTGAGAAGTTCCTTTGAAATCACACAACATAAGGCCAGGCAGAGGATGAGGACCAGAGGATGAACAGGAGTCGCCAGGCAGGAGGGGAGTGTGTTGACCACGGCTGTGAACACGGCACTTCAAGGACGGAGCAGTCACCGCAGAAAGATGTAGAGGGGATGAAGGATGTCCGCTAGCTTTGGCAACAAAGCGGTTATCATCGGTGATCTTGGTAACAGTAGTATCAGGAGTGCTGGGGGCAGAAGCCAGGGATGATGCCAGCAAGGGATCAATAATCATAATTTAAAATAGCTAACATTTATTGAGTGCTTATTATGTACTAAGCACTGTTCTAACAATGGGGGTAAGTTTCCCCCGTTTTACAGATGAGGAAACTGAAGGGTGAGGAAATCTGCTCAAGACCACATGCTATGACCGGAGGATCTGGGATTAGAACTCAAAGGTCTGGCTCCAGAACCCAAACACTTGCAGTGAAGGCCTCAGGGGGTGAGAGGGGACAGGACCCAGAGCCCATGGACAGTGACTGGCATTGTCCTGGCCCTCGAGTGACAAGCAAATCTTTCTCAGCAGAGGACCTAAAATGGGGCAAAAAGATCCCACAGGCTCTCCTGGCACAATGGCGAACCAAAACACGGGGAAACGAGAGCTGGAGAACCTATCTAACGTTTTACCTGTTAGTCTCTTTGGATTAAGAAGTGGAAAGCACATAGAAATTCTTTAGCTAGGAAGCTTAGATGTACTTATTGGGTCATGTGAAACATCATGTTCTAGATTCTTACAAATGAGCTCAATCTGTATGCAAAGGACTAGAAACAAACAAGCTGCAATAGTAACAAAAACTGAAGTTGCATGAGTTGGGGATGCAACGAATTAGCTTTATGGGACCACTAACTGGACTTTGTGCTACTCAGCTGGGGTCACAGGGGTCAGACAATCCTAACTGTGACTCTTTCAGCAACTGTCTAAAACAATGCATGTTAAGAGTTAAAATTCCAGTCTCAGTGAGAACAGTAAAGTAATTTAGAGTACGATACTGCCATACACAAATTATTCTAATTTTTCAAAATTTTTATTATTTGTTAGCCTTGAATTGGGTAAAAGTTGCTATGCCTTTGTTTTCAGTCTTTAACTTTTCTTTGATTACCAAAGTAACACATGCTTATTCTAAAAATCTAGCCAAATCAGAAAAGTGTGAAGCAGAAAAAACATGTCATCGACCTTCTACAACCTTTGTAGATTTTGCTACTTATTTTCTAGCTTTTTGTTTATATGAATGAGAACACCCTGCATACTACCATGATTTTTATCCCAAATTAATATTTGTTATAAGCAGTTCCCCTGTCAATACGCCCTCAAGTGTATTTCTTAAAACTTCAATGACCTGTATTGTTCATTATTTAGTCGAGTACTGCTCTCCAAGTCTGAATTACTAAGGCTTTATATTTCCAGTTTCACGTATTCATGCATTCTTCTTCCCAAATCCCATGCAGAATGCAGAACATAAGTAGCAGAATGCTCTCCAGTTAGCCCTTTTGTATAGACAGGTCTTAGTACAATGAATGGCATCTGTATTCAAGGTACAAAGCCTTTTTTCACTGAAAAGTTTATCCTTTACAAGCAAAACCCAAGAGCGATTTTGATTGTAGGGTGTTAATTATTTTGCTTATTTTTTTGGTGACAGCTCTTATCCTATGGCACACATCACACCTCAGCCTGTCCCTCATATACTCATTTTAATGGCTGCTTACGCACTCCCCAGTTCTCACGTCCCACCCTGCTTGCTATGGGGCAACCAAGCCAGTAAAGGGAAGAAAAGAACCCAAAGGGGGTTTTTGTAATTAAGGGGAATTACATCTTAAATCTGTATCAAGTAGTCATCACAACTCTGTCTGGTTGATAAGTTAAGTTAAACGTTATTATCCTATCTAACGCAGGAGAAAAACGGCCCGGAGAAGTTGAGACAGAATTTTAGAATGGGAAGAGACTTCAGAGATAACCCAGGGATGTTCAAACTGCTTAGTGGAGCCGTGAAGGTTCTTTAGGGCCTTAGGTGGGGAAGCAGAGCAACTCACCAAAATTCAGTGGGCTAAGTTTACCAAAATTGATTGCTTTCAAAAGCATTTACAAAAATGTTTTAATAACATTAGTAAGAATGTTTGGTTTTTGCTACTGATGATGAAATATTTTAAAATACATTAAATCAATAACAAATTCAAAGGCAACATAAGGAAAGTAAAATTAACTAAAACTATTTCATCGCACTGAAATACTGAGTTTTGTCTCTAATGAGTAATAACGTAGTAGGGCCAAATAGATATTTGCTGAATGAATTTATGAATGAATGGGATTCATCAAGTTTGTAGAAAAACCCAACATGAAAGGGTAAAAATCATTCAAAGCAGCAGAAAGGAAGTCCAGAAGGCATTAATGAGCTGTATAATTAATAACCCAAATTTCGTATCTACTAACTGTACATATGACATTGTAAAGGATCAAAAAACTCTAATTGATTAAATGTCCTAAACATGCTATACAATAGATGCTAAAAAGTTGACACAACTGAACATGATGGATAAAATTTTTTTAAACATCAGGATAAATGGAACTATATCCACATGAGATACTGACATTTTTGGTACTGATGAAGCATATCTTCGTGAATTTATTTAATATGTGCTTCGTGCTCATAAAAGTATAGTATGCTGCTGTTACAGCACTCAGTGACCTAACAAAGAGGAGGCACATGGTCAACTGGGGGTGGGGGGGTGTGGTGTTATCTCCACGTCAATTCAGCCTATATGTTTTGCTGCCCAAATTATGGCGCCTGGAAAATCTTCCTGCCTAAGACGATCCTAATGCCTACTGCACAGCAGTCTTGCATGTGTTTTCAAAGCCTCAACCCTTCTTATTTATCACACAACATCATCTCTACCTTTCTTCTCTAATGCAAGCGATCTGCTTGCTTCCTTCCACAAGTCCCTCAGAGAGGGAAGGAAGGAGGAGACTGTCCTCCTCCTCACACCCATCACTTCCTCCAAATTCAACCTAAAGCTCACTACCTACAGCAAGACTGACTCCACCCCATTCAGGTCACTGCTGTGCTCCTCTGCATCTGGAAGCAGGTACCCCATTTTCAAAAGAACTGTCTTTTACTCGGCGCTTTGCAGTTTTGAATCAGTCTCTATTTCACAGGCGTATGGTTTTCTGTTTGACATTGCCTTGCCAAATAAACTGTAAACTCTGAGACCTACAAGTAAGTTTTCTACTCTTTCTCAGGGTGACTGATTGAGTTTGATGCACATAGGGTGGTGTTCAACGAATGTTTAGAAAGTAAAATCTATAGTTTTATGCTATAGGACCGAGACCACAATATATTGATCATCCAAGTTTTGTCCTTTTAAAATTGACTGTACTTTTTAGGAAGAGTTAGTCTATACTTAACTTACTCAAATTAAATGTAAAAGGAAGGTGCCTAAGTAGCTGCAGTAGCTGGATTGGGGGAGGGTATGGTGGGGGGGCGGTTAGAGGGAGGGTTAAGCTCAGCTTGGGAGCAAACCCAAATCTGCCTGAAACAGGGTCCAGCTCTACTTGCTCCTTTCTGAGAGGCCCCTGTCGTTGCGTCACCTGGGGTCGCTGCACCCATGCTTAAGCAGGGTTTTCTGTTCCAGGGAATGCTTTCTGAGAGCAGAGTACAATGAGAAATAAGACTGTCTCATCTGGCTTTCTCTCATTTCAGTCCAACGCACTAGTGATCAACCGAGTCTCTGATTTTATTTACACGGTATACTTTATGTACACAGAGATGAAAGCTTTACCAAAAAGTCAAAAAGCTAATGCTTGAATAGTGTAGCAACAATGGAGTTCTGATTTCCCTCCCCAGAGGGGTTCTGGTGAAGGGATTAAGCTCTGCCTACGAAAGAAAGCAGGATCTTGGCCTCACTGATGCGGCTGTGAGAGGCACAGTCTGAAGGAGGGCACCCTATCTTCAGGTCAGAGAAGCGAACTGATCCCAGGGCTCCAAGCGTCTCCGGTGAGAAAGAACAGATCCTGAGGATACTTCTCCTCTTGGTCCATTAATGTGAAAAGTCTCCTGTTATAGACGGGGATGTCAGCACAGCCTCCTCACACCCATCTAAGGCCGTCGAGACACTGCTGACACAGCAGTGGGCAAGGATTCTGGAAACGAACACCCAGACTTGTTAGCCAGGACAAGGTGCCACTTTTCGGGCCCTTTTCCTACTGTCGATTTGGAATAACTTTAGGGGGAGAGAAATTAGCATCCACTTTTTCTAAAAAGCCTAGACCTCTAATCTAAACCAATAAGCCATCTTTAAAAACAGCACTGTACATCGTTGTGCTGGTTCCCTATTACTCCTTGTCCTAACCACACACTCCTATTAGAAAACAAACCACAAGTTAAATACCAAAACTCCCACAACATGGGGCTTGCTTCAGCAGTCTGCTGTCTTCCAGGTGGGGGCAGCGGGAGAATGCTGGGAATCAGCCCTCTTTTCCTGGAGTTGCTTATTTTTTGACATCACCTGAACAGAATCCTACAATGTCCTAAAAGGTCAGAGCTATAAGGGACCTTTGGACATCAGCTTGCCCAAGCCCGTCATTTCAGAGACGGGAACCCTGGAGTCCAGAGAACTGAAGTGACTTGCACAAAGTCACACCCTGCTAGTTAGGGGCTGGGCCAGGGCCACACCCCGGTTTCCTGGCTCTGACACTAAGGTTTACTCTCTTCTCTACACTAGTGGTTTTCAAACCTTAGATTCAGCAGCAGAATCCTTTTCCCAAATGAAATCTTAGTCAAACCTCGATATGTAGAGCAAATCAA
Source organism: Tapirus indicus (assembly GCA_031878705.1). NCBI lineage: Eukaryota > Metazoa > Chordata > Mammalia > Perissodactyla > Tapiridae > Tapirus > Tapirus indicus. The sequence goes on along the minus strand of CM062933.1, from coordinate 31,327,608 downwards.
AGTAGAAATGCTCTGGTTAAAGTGGGGAGTAGAAGGCCCAGAGCCCATTCCCACAACTCCATCTTCCCTCAGGGCCCCACAGCCCCCTAGGAACTCTGGGGTCTCTTAGGACTGCACTTGAAAACTGCCGTCCTCCACCACACTCCCCTGTACCACACATCTAAAAATGCCACATGGAGGCATGGGGGGAATAAATATAAGCATGCATATAATGACATTACTGAAAATTTGGAAAATAGGGTAAAAAATTACTTATATTCCAACTATCCTAACCTAACCACTGTTGACAGCTCGATATATTTTGTTTTCATTTTGTTCTTCCAAGTATATTTGTTTTACAAATTTGAAAACATAATTTTCTGTCCTGTTCTACTGACCTGACACTGAACATATATTTGCTTAACAAATTAAATTTTTATTAACACGCATGAGGATTTTAGGATGTTCCTTTTGATAAATGGCTACCTTCGGAAATTTGTCAGAAAACTTGGACATTATAATCATGCCTCTGACGCGAGGGAAAAAAATTTTTTAATAGAGATAATATTAGCTATAGGAGGAGATGGACCAAAACACTACTGAAGAGGAAACAGAAAAGAGCAGAACAAGAGGCAAGGGCACATTGCTGACTTTCACATGGGGAGAAAAATTCAGGGGGACAGAGAAATACTAAGGAAATTATTGGTGGAAATATAGTCTCATAGAACCACCAATTATAGAAAAATTAAATATCTTTATCAGGAGTCTGAAATGTATAGGAAACTGATAAAGACTCAACTCATCTAATATTACTTTTCTACATCCATGAAAACACTCAGAGGCCAATGACACAATTCTGTTATTGACCAACTTTGCCTCCACTATTCTGGAGGAGAACCAAGAGCTGGATTTTGACACTTTTAAATCCATAACAAGGGACAAGTGAAGCAGGACTCTGGGACAAAGCCCTCTGCCTAGTTTCTAGGCTGGTTTCTGGCTTTCTAACTTTGTGTTCAAAATTGTGTGACTGGACCCAGCAGGACCTCAAGAAGCCAGTGATTCACATGCTCACATGGACCTCATCAAACTTCAAATTTTTTTTTCAAGTGGCGCTCAACTAGCCAAACAATTAAGGAAGACAAAAATAGCTAACAGAAAAATAACCTCTCAGTTCTACGCGTGTTCTTTTTAATACCCATTTTTTTGCCAGCTTTGGGGAAAATTTTATCAAAGGAAGACATAAAGTTGTAAACGACAATAAAGGACAAAGGCAATGGAGTGGAACCCTGCCCAGCACCCAGACATCCCCTCACTCCGCAGATGTCTGCACCTCTCCCCAGTTCATCCCCGCGTTTCGGATGATCTTTGGATTCATTTACAGGGCTGCTCACTCAGAACAGCTGGGGTTTAAATAGAGGCCGTTCAATGGGTCAGCCTGTGAGGAGGCTGCAGAGCTGCTCACGTTGCCCGGGTCTTGTAACCTTTCAAATTCTTCCAGGGGATGCAAATAAGCCCTGATATGTACAGAACCTGAAGCGAGTCCTTAACAGTGGCCGCCGGTCTGGGTCGTCTTTGCTTCCTGCGGTTTCTCATCTGACATACACCAAAGGGAGGTCCCTTCTCGAGTAGTGAGTTCACTCCAATCCTCATCCTCACAAACTTCTAGAATACACCCTAGAGACCTCCATCCCTATTTAAAGGAGAAGGTCATTTCCTGGGACACACAGTGGTAAAGGGCTGGTCTGATCTAGAAACCCTCTTCCTCAAGTCTAAGATACCAGCAAGCAAGTGCTAAAAGCAGGGTCTCTGAGATGCTTGGTCTCCTGCCCATGCACCCCCTTCCCCCAGCTCCAGGGCTCAACACAGCATTTGCTCTATTAGCAGAATGTTTAACCTGTAAGGCATGTTGGGTTTATCCTTTCCCTCCCTTTCCCTATGAGTTCTCTCGAGCGTAGGAAACAGTGATCTTCAGTTGAGAAGTTTAGTGAAAAAATATACCAAACAAGTGAACATCTTACGTCTGTATACCCCGAGAGATCAGGTTAACGTGTCATGAGTGCATGCTGCACATGCTCAACACCCCCAACATCTATAAATAAGTCACACACAGAATGGGACCTGGGAACAAGTATCACAGTCTCACATCTTCCTCCCCAGGAGGAGGCAGGGAGGCCTGGAGGTGCTAGTCACCTTTTGGAAGCAGGCCATGAACCCAGGCCTCAGAACAATCCGTCTTCTCACTCCCCAAACTGAGGACTTGCCTCCCCAGCTGAGAGGGTGACACAGCTTAACCCTGCTTTGTGTGGGAAGGCAGACAAGATTACCACAAGGACAGCCAATCAGTAGTAGAAACAGCTTTCTTTTTTTCTGAGAAGTCTTATCAAGGGAACCAGTTATTAAATTATACACAAAAGCTATGCTTTCTTAAAATCTCCCCTTTTCTTCTTGTCTCTAAACACTCGAGTCATTGTAACTAACTCATCCCCCATGACTTAGCCCAAACCTTCTGATGAAAGCAATGGGTCAGCATGTTCCAGAAAACACTAATTCTGCCATCACTAACTGCCATTGATTCTGACCCCCTTACCTCCAACTCTCTTGACCCATGAGGGCTTCTCTCCCATTATGCAGCTGTGCAAGTGGCCAGCCATCACATCACCCCTGTCACAACATGAAATGCCATGATGCGATGTGCATCTCTAAAAGAAAGGGAAGGGACCTCTCGCATCTCCTGTAGCTTGGCTCTTGACATGTCTAAAAACACTTCTTGCTATAGAAACATAGCATTTTATTATTCTTCTTATTGTGATATATTTTAAACAGACAAATTACACAGAATATAACACCCACAAACCCACTGCTCAACTTGAACAAATCTTAGTATTTTGCCATATTTGCTTCAAATAACTTCCTTTAAAGAAATAAAACATTACAGATATAAGTGAAACACTTGTGCATCCCCTGCTCATTCCACTTCTTTTCCACCCTCCTCATAGGTAACCACTATCCTAAAGTTAGTTATCACACTGTCTACATTGTTATGCGACTTGCATTTTTTGCTCAATTTTTAAAAACACTTTTTCTTATGAAAAGTTTCAAACATACACAAAAGCAGAAAGTGTTATAATAACCCCCATGTACTCATCATCCAGCATCATGACTAATCTTATATCTATATGTAGATTATTATATCTATCCCCTTTCCATTCATCCCCTTCCTGGCCCCCCAATCACTGTGAAAGAAATCCCATACATGCAAAACTTTTAAAGGTCTAGTTTCTATTGGAGCTGGCTTTCTTTCTAAAAAGAAGCCAGGAAAGAAGGGAAGAAAAAAATGCAAATACACGACCTGGTTTCAAACACCCTAGAAATTATAGCTCAAATCATTAGCAAATGGATCCAATGGGGCAAAAAGGAATGCCAGCTTTGGTTAGAGCCCAGTAGTCTAAGCACAAGCTTCTCCCTTCCTAGTGGCTTTGAGGCAGGGAGGAGGTCATCCCTGAACCCTTCCACTGCCCACTACCTTCAACCCCAGCTCAGTCCTCTCTGAATACTTGAGCTGCGCAAGATAACATCCTCTTGGCACCTAGAGAGAAACTCCATCACCCTCCTTCACATACTCAATACCTGAACTACATGTCCACATAAATTTATACATACACATGTAACAGTAGTTGCTAATGTTTATCATGTGCTTTCTTTGTGCCAGGCATTTTTTTCATGACTCAGGTTGCACTACTAACTCATTTTACAGATGAGAAAACTGTGCACAGAGGAATTAAATAATTCCATGAAGGTCAAATAGCTAATAAGTGGAGCCACGTATTGAACCCAGGTGGACTGGCTCCAGGACTCACATAACAACTCACATTGCCTTACCAAAAGGACCAGTTCCCAGTGGAACTCAAAGAAGCCACATACTTGATGAACGTTTGGAGGCAATCAAAACTTCAGCCACTAGCAAGTATGTGATAAAAATCCGAGTAACTGAGCCAGATTGAAGGCTGTCTGTGGACTGCTCTGGATAACTGGTTCTTAGATCTATGACATTCAACTTTTCCTTTTAAGAGGTCAAAATCAAATTGACTTCTGTGTCTAAAAAATAGAACAAAGGTAGACAAAAGCCATTCATTAGTCCAGCTTCCCATCTCAAGAGCCACTTATAACAGGGAACCGAAAAAGAGTGGATCATGCTCTTAATGCCTGAAAACATGTGACCTTCCTTCATCTTGAGAATGTGGTATTGCCATATCAAAGAGCTCATTGTATTGCATCCACAAAAGGGGGCAGAATTATAATGACCTAAGTATTTGACCTTCATGCAGTAAATGCATCAAAGCTTGGTCCCTAACAATTTTTGGTCATTTATAATAGAAACTGGTTTTTAAGGAAGAAATGCCATTTTTCTTTTAAGAACAAAACCCAGAATTTTACTCAGCAGCTTTTTAGGCTGTATATCTTAAATACTATGTTCTTTATAAACATACAACCTTTTAAAAAAATCAGCAGATAAGATAAATCCTTCTCCTCTATTTGCCAATGTGCCACACACACATACACACATACACACACACACACACACACACCCTCTAATCACCCCCGAGTGCCTAAACCAAAGTTTCTTGTCCAAGGTGAGCTAAGGATTTTTCCCCCGTGATCATAATGTTTACTTGCAATATCTAAACAAGAGTAAACACTATGCCCCAACATCTCATTTTACTTATTCAGTCAGTACTTACTGAGCACTAAGTATCCAGCACTGTGTTAAATGTTGAAATACATGAGTGAACAAGATACTCCTCAGAGAGCTTTTTATTTTGAACATATAGAGGAATTTCCTCTTTTGCTTAAGTTTCTGACTTATGAACCCTCAACTGAGAGAACATCTTCTAGTTGATTTACACTCTTACGAGAAATAAAAATTTACAAGGGGTAGGGACTGGGTAGAGAAGAGACAGGTAAAAAGACTGTCATATGGTAACAGACACTATTTCATGGATTTTTAAAACAGTTTCATAAAGGCCACATAAACAATTTTAAAGTTCCAGCTTCATTCTTGATAAAGTGTAAACCTCTCCATAATATCCCTCCAAAAGAAGAGAAAAAAAGAAGAAATACTAAGATGCTCACTAGAAAGCTGAAGTTTTTTACACTGTACTGTTTCCATTCTCTAAATCTGCACGGGTCAGGCAGGAGGAGATGGAGAAACAGAGCCAGTTGACACCAGTGGGTCGCCAGTTCAAATACAGTGCCAGCTTTCTCTTTTATCATGAACTTCTTGCCTTTTGAGCATCTCACTGACTAGCTATGGGAAGTTACAGGGATGTCTGCAGGGCCTATCGTGACCAGGTGCACTAAAGGCATCTACAGCAATGTTATAGGACCTTGAAAAATGCAATGCACAGTGGGTTCCCTAAGAGATCAAAATTACTCAAGAAAGAATTACATGGAATAACACTGTCTGCAGAAAGAGCATAGCTGCTATTGTATGGGAGAAAGTACTACATTTCTGTACCAACATTTTCAGAGTGCTAAAATTTCAAAGGCTTCTTAGGCAATCTCTCTTGACATGAGATATTTACTAACTGGCTAACTCTTAACTTCCTGGTCTCCGGCTACCCTTTACTTATCCTCTGTCATGCTGCTGGTCAGTCTGCTTACAAAAAGAAATTTAAGGCCACTGGGACTATGCTTCGTTCATCTGTGTAGTCCCCAGAGTGCCTAGCACGGCGTCTAAATCAAACTCAGTGCTCACTAATAAAAATTCTTTAATTAAATTAAGGAGGCTTTCCCCAGTGTGAAGCCATGTGAAGGACACTGCCCTGTGCAACTAAAAAGGTTGAACCTGAATCTAATCAAGGCTCTAGAGCTAATTTCCAGTCTCAGGAAATCCAGGCGATAGAAGAACAAGATAATGACACCACCAGAAAACAGATATATCCAGAATGTGGGACATTCTGCAGGACAACTGACCCAGTTTTTACAAGTCAATGGCATGAAGAAAGATGAGGGGGAGGGAGCTGGGGACCACACCTGATTAAGAGGCAGAACATCCAAATGCCATGTCTGGATCTTGTTTGGATTTTGATTCTAACAAAACTATTCAAAAAAAAAACATGTTTTTTACACAATTGAAACTTTTTTATTATAAACTGGGCATTAGATGATACCAACAAAATATGGTAAATACAGTTGTGATAATGGCACTATGGTTATGTAAGAAGATGTCTATGTCTTTCCAAGGTGCACCCTGAAGTATGTAGAGGTGAAATAGGCCCAGAAGTTGCTTTACAATTCTCAAGAAAGGACAAAAAAGGATAGCTTAAGCAAATAAGGCAAAATCTTGATAACTATTGAACATATACTCCATACTTTTGACTGTTTGCATTTTTTTCATAATTTTTAAATTAAGGATGCTCAAAACAGTAATGTAAAAATATTTTATGCATAAACAAAGCAAATATTTTCAAACCTCTCTGACCACATTCTCATACTTATCAGTGAAGTAGTTTAAATTGGCAAACTGTTCACAGATCCTCACACCTAAGATTCTGCGGAAAGAGAAAATGGGAGTACACAGGCGTGTAAAAGTCAGCTCTTAGACAACCAGCAGGAGAGACCCAACAGTCAGTACCTGAGGGAGGGTCTGCTCCTGAAACACCTAGAAATGAGACACGTTCACTTCAGAGCTGGTTCGTTTGACAGACAAAAATCGGCTTCTTTTCTCATTACCTCTCTAAATATTTTTTACAAAGACAAAACATTTCACATACTGTCAGAGGAGTAATAAAAAGTAATGCTATCAAGCAGTGTCCATCCTTAGACACGGTCTCTTCAGCAGACACCTGGCATGTTTCCTCTACCAGGAAGCACAGCAACTACACCCAGGCCCCAGGAAGCAACTCAGAAAGAGAAATGCTAAGAACAAAGTGGACGAAACTTAGGCGGGGCACAAGGGTGTCACAGAAGGTACTTTACTGTAGGCACAGCATCATACTTTTCACAGGTTTATGATCTAAATTCCTATCAAAGGTGCTTGAAGACAAATGCTACTTTATTCATAAAAAAGCCTGAGAAAACCATATAAAAATAAGTAGATTCCTCACTTATTTAATGTCTTCTCTAAGAAAAAAGTGTTTTTTAAAGAATACAGAATAATCATTTAGAAAGTAGAAAAATCCTAGACTGACAATATCCTGTCTTCATGCAAATCAACATGTGCCCTTCTTCTTATGCTCTTTCCTCCCCCTGCCCCCAAGGAAATAAAACCCCAAACTGCATATGGATTAAGGGGCTAGGTGTTTGTAGCCCAGAGGTGGAAATGACCATATGTGCAAGTCAGGTCCCTAAAGAGAGTAATACCTCATTTATCTGGAGGCAGCCTGACAAGTAAAACTGGCACTTTCCACACTTACTGGTCTGCATCGTGATTCAGAATTTACACACTAAACTTCAATAGGGCAGGGACAGTGTCTTTCTTGCTCACCACTATATCCCCCGGTGCCCAGCACATATACACACTCAAATGAATGTGAGTAAATGTATTCACAATCCTACCCACCTCAGTCTCTGTCTTCTCGAACCAGAAGACTCAGAAAATATTGATGTCCATGATGATATACTACGATCCACAGATTTAGTTTAAGAAAGTAGTACAATTTAACATATTTTAGAAAGACTACTATGAAAATATCTAAAATAAACGGGCATTGGGCACTTATATATTTTAAAAAAAACCTCTATCCAATGAATAGCAATAAAGGATCCTAAAGTTCATAATCATCTTATGCATTCTGATCAATTAATCAACAAAGAGCCTTTTTGTAACGGCTCCTTGAGAGGAATCCAATGATCCTTGGTGGTGACGGGAGAGAAAATAGGAAGTAAGGATAGCAGAGTTTGAGAAAATCTAATTAGAGCTTTCTCTTCTTCTTCTTCCTTTTTTCTTTTTTGAAGTGAAACAGGTCACAAAGAGCTGGTTATAGAGAGAAGTGGCAGGACTCATGCATGAGTTGATCTAACTTAGAGAAAGGAGGTGGAAATGCAGAACTAGCCAACCCAACAAAGACAGGCCTGAGGCACAAGATCACCAGAAAATTAACAGAAAAGGATAGGCAAAGCTGCGTTCTGCTGTTCCCTCCCCACTCCAAAGTCCAAACGTTCAAGAGATCCCATTAGACACAAATGCCCAAGCGCTCCCTAGCTCAGCCAGGTTCCAAATGTCACCCTGGACACCCCAAACGTTCAAATCCCCTTGAAAGTCTCATGGCCACAACAGCATCCCTCAGGCACTGTCTCCCTCAAATCTAGTGCATTTTCTTTTCCCCATTCATCCGCCTCTACCCTTTGTCTCACACTCATCTCTAGCCATTTCTACCTAGTACCTTCTCTGTCCTCTCTAGGTGGTTCCTCATCTCCTATTTTCACCATTCTGCCCTGTTTCTTCCTTTCTCTCCCAACCTGCTCTTCCCTCATCTCTTCCTCTTCATACCTTTCTCACTCTCTGTATGACAATGATTTCCACTCTTACTTGTATCCCCCCAAAATTTCTGTACCTATCCCTTCCTCACAGCTCCGTTCTATACCCAGAAGCCGGTTTCCCTGAAGCCACTTGTTATCTATGACCAAACCAGAAGAAACAATCTTCTTTTAGAATGGGCCAACGTGCAGTTTAGACCAATAGAGCATTAAAAAATTGGTCATGTTAAAATTTTTTTAAAAGATCTTCAAAGATGACCTGGAAGTAGTAAGGAGGTCCCCAAAGCTTCAGGTGGGCTTTCCCTATCTCAGGGCCAGAAATGAAAAATTTATATAACCAGCCAAATGTATCTCAATCAACCTCATGGTCTGTATTTCTAATCCTTTTATCACAGGTTCACCATCAAGGACACAGGGATTTATGGATGAAAAAGATCTCTTTTCATGGGTTTATTATCTAAACTCCTATCAAAGGTGCTTAAAGACAAGTGCTACTTGATTCACAAAAAAGCTTGAGAAAAGTACATAAAGAGCAGATACCACACTTAATGTCTCCTGTCCGAAAAAAAAGGTGGTTTTTTTAAGATTATAGAATAATACTGCTGAAAGAGAGGTTTTACTGTGAAGCAAAAATATTACCTAACTAAAGCTTCTACCTCCTCCTAATCCATTCTGAAAATCTTTATCATCCTTTGACTTCACAATGCCATCAAAGTGCCACATGCTGGATAAGACAGTAAGAAGAGAGAAATAACAACAAAAACCCTCCCTCTAAACTGACACCACAAACTACCAAACCCCTCTCTATGGCAGTTCTCCCCCTGCCCCACTTGATTCCAAAGTGTCTCAGGTCTTAAGAGACCCATAGGAAGAAGGTGCCAGAAAATTACACAACCCTCATTCCCAACCTTACTTGTCTTTCCTACAGAACTGAACTGGGAGAAAGTCTTAGAAGGTCTTCACAATCTAGAAGGCAACTCTGCTCTCTCACCCTTGAGAATGCTGTCTGTTTCCTCTTCTATCTGCCCCCCTTGGCACCTGATTGTTGCTGGTGAATACAATTACCACCACCAATAATAAAAGATAAGTTTCAATTTGCTTTTTGCTAGAAACTATGCTAAACACTTAACATGCATAACCTCAATTTAATCCTCGATTGGGATTTTACCTATGAGAAACAGAGGCACAGTGAGGTTACAGAATTTGCCAAAGGTCCTCAGCCAATAAGTCAAGGAGTTCAGACTGGAACCCACGTCTGTCAGATTCTGAAGCCCAACTCTTAACCACGACAAGACCTTAGGCAAAAAGGACCCTCCATGCCTCCATCCGCATTCCAGAAGTTTAAAGGCCCCCAGAGATGAGAAGACCACCAGCACTCATTATGTAAAAACCTGTTCGTCCACCCAAGGTTCCTCCCACCTTCTGTCTTTGCCCGCCAGTGTCTAGTACTGTTCCACTTCCTCCTAATTATAACTGGCTGATACTGTGGGTTTAAACTCTTTCAACACCACAGAACCTGCTTAGGACCTTGATGGAGTCTCCTTCCTCCTCCCTGTCTCCACCTCATGTCCTGGATGAAGCAAATGGACTGGATATGAGCCATGCACCATGCAACAAAACTCCATGATGAAACACCACTCTTCCTCCCCATCTCCCCCAAACCCTCTGGGTGACATTACTTTCAAAGGACCACCAAAATGTCCTGTCCCTGAGAGTTCTTCTCTTGTATGGGAGAAAAAGATTGAGAAAATGGGTTACTATGGATTAGCCCCTGCAGAGAAAGCCCCTGCTGAGCTCATGCCTTATCTCAGTTAATACTTAAATATGCAAGCCAGAGACTTCAGGCTCATCCAGGGCTTTGGGAGCAGGGGAGAAGAGCACAGAGAGGTAATTTTGTCATTTTTCTTGGCATGCAGCAGCCTGATAACAAACGCATATTTTGTACTGAAAAGTAGATTCTGAAACCGAAAGCAAAAATAGATGACTAAAATACATTATATCTTTCCATATCTCTGTGGAGGGAGAACCAAACAAATTTACACCAATGGGCAAGTATCAAATAATAAGAATGATAATGGTTACTACTGACAGAGCACTCGGTCTCGGCCAGGCTCTGTGCTAGATGCTTAACAGACATGATTTCACTCAACCTTCATAATCCTGTGAAGCTCTTATTATAGGAAACTGAGGCTTAGGGACTCTACCTCCAAAGTGAAGTATATAGCACTTACTGTGTACCAAACTCTATCCTATGCACTTTAAATACACACATATTGACTCACTGAATCCTCACAAGAGCCCTATGAGGTAGGTGAGACTATTAACAGATGAGCAAACAGAGGAGTCATTAAGTCACTCGCACAAAGTCACACAGCTGATAAGCAAAAGAGTAAGGATTTAAACCTAGGCACCCAGACTCCAACATCTGTGTTCTTACTCACTGGGCTATACTGCAAATATACTACCTGGGTTTTTGTTTTATCTTTTTTTTTTTTTTTTTTTGGTGTTATTTCTCCAACGAGACTGCAAGCTCTTGGAGGACAGGGACCACTTTCATACCCACTCAGCAATCAGTACTGTGAACCAGCTAAGGCAGAGTCATCAGTGATAACTGAGTCTGGTGCAATACAGGGAGGGATCTGACTCCTGGGAGCATTGTACCCTCAAGCTCCACCATCCGCATCCAGGCATCCAGCTCCTCCCACCTCAGCAGCCCCTCAAGACCCCTGACCAGCCTATGCGCAACCATTCTGGGTATATGTGAAGGCAGACAGGTACAGACTGAAAATGGCCTAACATTAAGATCGGATTCATTTACTCCCCACTTCCAAACCACTGGAGAAAAAACTCAGAGCAAGCGGACTGCCACATCCTGCTCCACCCCCTGCCCAATGTCCACCAGAGCTCGAGCCCTCCCTCCCGCCAGACCCAGGAGTGAGCTCAGAAGCCACCACCAATCGGCACATCCACATGCAAGAGGCCATCTACCAACCACCCCTTCCCTACAGCACAAACAAGCCCGTAGGCCTGACACTCAAGGCCTCTCACAGGCTCCAGTCTACCCTTTGGAAGACCTGTTCCCCTCTCTTCCCACCATCTACCCTTACCTGGGGCTCCCATTGCTCAGTCATTTATTCCTTTGACAACCATTTAGTGAGTACGCACCACACACCAGGCTCTCTGTTAGGCGTTGGAGATACAGGGTGAATCAGAGACACGGTCTTTGCCGTCATAGAGCTCATCCATCCTTCTTCACCAGAAGAAAATCTCGTCATCATTCAAGGCTCAGCTTACATGCCACCTCCTATGTGAAATCTTTGGAGATACACCTAGTTTTAAGTATCTGGTTGATAGTGATTATGTCAGAGTGCATAGATTTTTTTAAATCACCTAAAATCCTAATCAAAATACTGGCACGGCCAGCTGGGGAACATAAAATTTCAGATTAATGATTCACAAGATTATCCTCACAGGACATTTCACTCTGAAATACGCAGAATGGTAAAGGTTAAAAAAAAAAAATCTATGAAATCAATGACTGCTGGGAACAACAACAAAAAAAAACACCTGAGAAAGCGGAGCACTCTGAACCACTGTAACTTATAAACTGATTTTATCTTTCCCTCCCTAGCTATATAGTTGTTCTTCATCTCAAAAATCAATGGCCTGCCTGTCTCTTTATCTCTGATATATGTGCTCAAGTCATTGAGTAACCTAGGAACATGGATTAAAATAATGAGGCTTGTCTTAAGGTAGTGACAGAAACAGCGACCACTTGCTAGGAGGACAGGGTGCCATAGGTATGTGGGCTGGCAACACCACCAATGAGTTCTGACACCTCAGGAAAGAACTCCAGCGTCCTCAGAGACCACACTGTTAACTGCGATTTAAATTCTACACAGGCCAACTGACACACCTCAGCTCTCTTGTACCACAGGAATATAAGGGGGTTACACAAAAGAGAAATTTTCAAATCACTAATGCTTACTTCTCGATGCCAAAACATTGAAATAGTAGCCATTTTAAAAGAGTGTATTGGACATAAATTAACATTTTCTGGATGTCTAAGGCCACACCAAAGTGTGCTCCTACACTAAATAGCCTCAGATGACTTCCTCTCCTCAGAGCCTGCTTCAGCTTCCTCCCCCCACCTCCCTCCAACGGGCTGTCTACCTAGGAAGAACTGAAAAGCAGATAACTAGGCTTATGCAACATGCCAGCTGAATTTAGACACAATTCTAAGTCAACACACTCTGGCCTCCCTTTTAAGGAGGTAAGAGGCGGGGAAAGAAACCATAACATGCTATGCACCTATGGCAGGGGAGGCACCACCTCAGCACTCCATAATCTCACTTCAACAACACAGCACAGAGTAATACTATTTCTGTTTTAAAGATAAGGTAAATGAGTCGTGGCAAAGTTGTTGGCTCACCCAAGGTCTCACAGCTGGCAGGTGGCAGGGTGGGGCTGGGTCCCAGCCTCTGACTCTGAGCGGCATCATCCTTCTGCTACACAAAAGTTGAGTCACAGGGGAGGGAAGGTCTTGTCTGAAAACCCTGATACATGCTGTAGAGCTTAGAATTCTTCTCGCCCAGCTCCCCACAGTAAAGATTTCTTTAGTGTTAGAGAAATCATTCCTTTCACCATCACATCTTTTTTCTCCCCCACCATATCTTTAGAAGTTAAAATTTATTGGTTAGTGCAAATGATTAATATAGTGAAGGTAAGAATCTCATACCAGACACACGAATGCACTTTTAACTGTGGTCCTGTGAGCAACGTAGGATCTTCTACTAGTTTTCATCAATAAACCTAATGGAAGAAATTGTTATGACTATACAAAATGGAAGACTACCCATCTAATGACCTAACAAAATTATTACTTCAATCATTATTTTAAGATTAAACAATTGACAAAACTCACCAAAAAGCACAAAAATGTTAAGGAATTGAACTTTTTTGCAGGAAACTAAATAAAAACTATTAAGAAAACCATAACTGTAAGCATATGCTAGTTCATTAAATATAGTTTTATCAACACTACTACTTAAATTATAACAAATACCAGATAAAATGTTTAAGTCTATGCACACAGCATGTGTTCAAATGAATCAACTTTTTAGTCTGAATCTTTAAAAATATCAAGTAACTGCAAAAATAAAAATTACATGTATGAGAAACACCAGCACCCATTTCCACCCAGTTGAGGATGCACCTGCGATTTTTCTGACCTCCACTTTTATGCATAAAAAAAAGTTTAAGAAATATAAAATATATCTAAATCTTTACCAAAATGCAATACTAACTTTAACTTTTTACATTTTGATTATTTCCTTCAAAAATGAAGTGTCAACTTAAATTCTTACTTCCAAGCCCACATACAGCATGTGCCTTACGAATATAAATAATCTTTTCTAAAAAGTACAGTCATCCCATAGCTTTATTCTTGCCACTGTTTATTAAGCAAGCAACCTACTAGTCTGATAAACTTGGTAATTTCCCCCTTCAAACCTTGAAATGTAATTATAAAACCTAATCCTCACTTCCTTGGATTTGTGCCAAAAGAGCTGTATCTTTCTAGAGTAAACCAAGAGATTTTTTTACCATTAGCCTTTTCTAAGAAATGTCTCATCAGAACAAAGAAAGGAGATCCACCCTAAATTCCATCATCCACAGTCTTCCAAGCTTTCAGCCCTAACACAAGATGGGTCCTTGGGAAGCCCAGGGTACAATCCAATCTGGACCTTGCTCTCCAAGCAAGTGCAACAACTTCTCCCACAGAACAAACTTCTCCCGCAGGTTCGTGAGAAGAATAAAATTTCCCTACCCCTGTAGCCCCAACAGTATCTTATGATATTTTTGTCTGAGTTTGTATACAATCCAGATGTCAAAATCTTGGTGGGACGATGACTCCTACCCGCCCATTAACTTCATACCTATTTTCACTGAAGAATACAGATTTTTCCATTACTTCTAAATCCATTTAACAACGGAACCAACACAACTTCCAGGTGGTTCTCTATTTTTTAGCTGAAAGGAAAAAACTCTCCTATCAACTGTACATAAAGAAGGAAACATTAAGAACAGTTAGCATCATAAAAGGAGGAAGACTTGTCTTAAGTTCAGTTTACAAACCCACAGCTGTAGACCTGAATTTCCTTCCTTCCCACTTCATTTTAATAGCTGACATTATTTACTCCTTAATGAGACAGCACAAATTGATATATACTTTATTTGTTACAACTGTGTTTTCTACAGAGGTCAGAAGCTTGAGAGGGGTATATTCCTTTGCCTTCCTGAAAAGAGGCTGTGTGATTTCATATAATAATGACATCAAAAAATGCAAATACCCAGGAGCAAAAAGTCTGACAAGGCCTGCCCAGGGGAAAAACAAGTTTGACCACAACTGAAGGCCAGGACCGGCGGCCCACAATGGGGCTGAGCCAGTGTCTGTCAGTCCTGAATCAGAGACAATGCTTAATTGTCCTTAGGGAGGAACCTGGAGGTGGCAAGCTTCTCCACCCAAACCCAGGAGGTGAGACTTGAAAGAAAGATTTACATGTGCAGGTGGGTTCAGGAAAACCTCCCTGCCACAAGTATCTTCCACTCGCCCACAAAATATCCTACAACTCCTACCCAAAGTCACCAATGACCCAGAAATCCTGAAAAGAGGCCAGCTTATAAGCTCATCGGAGAAGGCTCCCGAGACATTTAGGGCTCAAGATGTCTGTCCCGACCCTTCCTGAGGGCTAGCCCTGGAAACCCCACAGAATCCTCCCCCAAACCAGACACTGGAAACCATTGGCAAATTCTGGTGGGCTTCTGAGGCAAGTTTTAGAAGAGAAAGGGAACTGTGCCCCAAACAGAGGTGGACGCACAGCCCCTGCCTGGGCTCAGGCCTCCTTTAGTGCCCTCCGTGGTGCCTGCCCCACCGTTCTGGAAGTGGTCAACCCTCCTGCTGCTTCCACTGCAGCTCAGGAAGAGAAATGCTTCCAACTTTTTAAAGGACTTCTTATGCACAATTCTAGAACTCTAAAGAAGCAAATTTCTGAAAGAAAGAGGCCCCAGCTCTCTCTTAGACATCGCGCAAAATGAGTCACTTCATCTATGTCTGCTGCTGGTGCTGGTGCCACCTTGCTCAGAGTAAACGAGTTAGGCAAACAGATATACCTGGGATCCGTGGAAACTGGATAAGATTATCACAGCAAGAGGGAAGGAGGAGTCCAGTAAGAACCTGCTTCCACACATGCTGGCTCCTTCCCTAGAGGGGCAGAAAGATTCCCCTCAATGTCTGTGCGGTTGTGGGGAGAAGGCGGTGACAGAGGAAATATTGGGAGGGGAAGGAAAGAGATGTTGAAAAATAAAAACCACCAAATATATACATATATATGTATATATGTAGGGGGAAAAAAATCTCAACTCAACCGTAACCTCAGTAATTCTCCAAAGGGCAAGGACTCTTTCCTCTGATTTGATCCCAAGTGGAAGTGCCTCTGAACAAGATCCCTCTTCCTTCCCTCCACTGCCTTCTGGCTGATTCAAGTGGACTCACATACAAAGCAAACCTCGAGACAGAAAGCTTCCACTGTCAGAGCCTGGCTCTCTTGCTCTCCAAGAGGAAACTGAGGAGAGCTGCCCTAACCACTCCTCCAAGTTTCAGACGCCTCTGCTTCTTTCTTCCCAACCGTCCAGACAAAACTTGCGATGTACTCCTCAGTGGCACCAGGCCCACGACCATCCCTAATGTCACATAAACAGGACATGAGTCCTGAGGCCAAATTCAGGAGAACTCCCTCCAGCACATCTTGTCATTAAGTATCGTCTATTTGGCGTGACTTAAGGGAACTAAAGACCTCTAGCCTCCAACTTTCTCCCCCCACAAGTTGTGATATGGCCTGTACCCCTCTTGGGCTTAGGCAAGGTTTCTCAGCCTTGGGAATATTGACATTTTGAGCTGGAAAACTCTCTGTTGTGGGGGTTGACCCATGAATTGTAGTATGTTTAGCAGCATCCTGGCCTCCACCCACCAGACTCCAGTTGCAGCTCCCAAGATGTGACAATCTAAAGTGTCTGTCTCCTCGGGGTAAAATCTCACACACATACACACACATCCACCCATGCTGAGAACTACTGGCTTAAAATATCACCTCTGCATATTCTCTTTGTAAATTCCCATATTCTTAGAGGGAGAAGAAGACATAAACTGCTACAAGCGACTAAGACTTCAGTGTGAATTAAGCTACACTCTGAAAGGAATTCAGCCTGACAAGAGAGGGATCGGCCTCTGCAGCAGGGCTGAGGTGGGGCATGGGAACCGAGAATGCTGCCAGTAGGAAACACAGTACAAGAAGAAACAGCTGACCCCCCAATTGCAGCACGAGACTTGAAGCTGCTTTTTCCCCCTATTTATGAGGGAAGCCAGCCCTGGGGGTCTAGTGGTTAAGATTCGGCACTCTCACCACCGCAGCCCAGGGTCCTTTCCTGGTCAGGGAACCACACCACCTGTCTGTCAACTGTCATACTGTGGCAGCAACATGTTGCTGCGATGCTGAAAGCGATGCCACCGGTATTTCATTTCAAATATCAGCAGGGTCACCCATGGTGGACAGGTTTCAGTGGAGCTTCCAGACTAAGACAGACTAGGAGGAAGGACCTGAAGTATTGGCCATGAAAACCCTATGAATAATAGCAGAGCATTGTCTGATATAGCAGGGAAGGTGAGAGGATGGTGCAAAAAGACCGGGCAGGGTTCTGCTCTGCTGTGCACAGGGTCACTAGGAGTCGGAATCGACTCCACGGCACTAACAAGGTCAAATGAGGGAATGGAACCGAATTCAAGTCTCTGTCTTACGCAAGGAACACAGACTTGACACTGTAAGAAGCTAAAGAACGTCAGAAAGACTGAACCTCACCAAACTGGACCTAGCCAATGAAATGAAGCCAAAAATTGCACTTCTGCCTGAGAAATATCTCTACGAGCACCTGACAAGCACCCTGGTGCCCTACGTAGAAAAACTGGAATAGGCGAGACACAGGCCTACAATATGGAGTGATTCTGCTGATGGCCTCACGGGTGGACCACAGTGAAAAAGCAACCAACAATCATTATTCTAGGAGCTCCAAATGATATACAAAAGGATAAAACATGGTTCCTGCCCTCAAGTTGTTCACACTCAAGTAGGGAAAAAACTAATTACATATTCATCAACATCCTCACCATCAAATAGCAGCAGCTAAGGTTTATTGAAAGCTTATAATGTGCCAAGTTCTATGCAAGGCACTTTATAGCCAATATCTCTTTTAATCCCTACAACAACTCTATAATATAGGGAGTATTATTATCCTCATTTCATAGCTTAAAAAAAATTGAGGTTCAAACAGATTAAGCAACCAGCCCAAAGTCATATAGCTGATAAGAGGTAAGGCTCGGATTCAAATACGGATTCCTTTAATTCCAGACTCATTTATAACCACTGTGCAATGCTGTGAAGACCACAACACTACAGAAGTGCAAAACGGCCAGAGTGCTGGGGCCGGTAGACTGCTAGACTGCTACACCACTGGGATTCTCAAGGAAAGCCAAGGATTGGAGTTGGCAAAGGAGAAGAAAAAAATGCTTTCATGGCAAAAAGTTCTTGAAGAATTAGTTCCACGTCTCAAAGCAGCCTAACCAGCTATTGGGAACTCTACTGCCCACAAGGGAAATAAAGTCTTTCCTTAAAAGGATTCAGGGTTGGAGTGAGTGGGTGCTGCAGACAGGCATGGATGAAGACCAATAAATGCTCCTTTTTCTTCCAGGGATAAACATCATCCTTTCTACTGGGTTTAAGACTTTAACTTCCTTTTCACAAGCATACCCATCTCTTGGGTCAGTGGATCTTCATCTTGTGGAGTAATGGACTCTGCTGAGAGTCTAGTGAATGATACGCACTCACTTCCCAGAAAAATGTCCATATACACATCCTCCTGCATACCATTTTAAGCTTAAAGCTTAAAAAGCTTTTACACTTTACAAGGTCAGGAGGATGTAAACACCTAATTTGGCCCTAGTTTGGATTTCACTTTTTCAGGCGTTTTCATTCTAATGATCCATCTATTCCTTCCAAAGCAGGTTTGTACTGGACTGGAGAGAAACTGGCCAATGTGGTGAGAAATTCATCCCAATGAGTTTTCACTGTAGTAGCTGAGGTGCGTCATGCACTACACATACACTTAATTCTTCTGGACGCTGCCTTGTTAATCATACTTCGAACCTGACTCCTGGGATAGCCTTAAAAATGACCAAGGAAGGCCCTGGTTTGGCTTGATAGCAACCGATGCCTTTGCAACTTGCACACGCAATCAGCCAGCACGGCAGCCAACTCGCTCACACGAGCAGGGGCTCCACGCGTCACGCCAATGACTACAGCCTGGATGAACTGCTGCTCCTCATGGGCAACTCCTAGCTTTTCATGAGAGCAAAGATATACAAGCCTGGTTTCCAAAGTGCTTAATGGCGATTACACTGGTTTGGTGATTCACTAAGCAGGACAGGATGTGCCCAATTATACATTCTATTTTTTCCAATCTTATTTCATAAACTCTAATTTCACAAGAACATAGATTCTCCACCCAAACAAAATTATCCAACTCGAACAACTGAAACACTAGTTATCATCAAAATTCTCTTTGGAAGTAGGGGGATAAGAAATGATTTTAGTGAGCATTTAATGTTTTTGCTTGAGTCATTCATTCAAACATTTAAGAAGTGCCTACATTCTGGATATGGTGGGAGGCCAAAGGCACACAGAGAGACTCACTCACTGAGTGTCAGTAATAAAACACTATGCAATAAAGACACTAGATAGGCCCTATATCTAATAAAACAATTTTTATCAACTAAAAACATTAATAACATTAATTTTGTTCTCCCCTACTCCCACCCCAGGTTAAAAACTACAACTAGAAATCTTTAGTAATAAGCTGCCAACAGCAGCTGCTATTGAAAAATAAAAGAAAATTCTTACTACAAACAAATTATTAGTTATGTCCAAGATAAATAACAACTTGGTGTTCTCACCCTCAGCAATGCGGCTTCATAATACAAATGATCCCAGCTCCACCAGAAAAGCATCACGCCCTCACACGCACACAGCCCCTTCCATCTATAAAGTACTATGGAGAAATACAGGAGCCCCATCTGCAAAAAGCAGGTAACTTTAGTTTTTAGTGAAAATGTCTACATCCCACATGGAATAAACTAAGGCCGCTTACCATCATATATTTTCCTCCTAAAGAAACTGTCCTCCCTCCTATTTAAGGAAAAGGACAGACAAAAATTATGTACTGTTAAATGTGTTAAAGAAAAATGTTTCACACATAAAAACAAATCAAAAGGCAGCTTGAAACCATGTAAGACCTCCAAGACAGGAATTAGTCAATGATGCTCCTGAATATAAGCATGGTCTGTTTTTCTGACCCCAAAATACAGCGAAAGGAATTAAGTTAAAGATCTAAAAGAGGACACTGTTAGAATTGGTTTGGGAAATGAACCATGCTCTCAGGTAAAGAATGTTATTTAACTATTCCGTTCTAAGATAGATCTGTGGAGATTCCCTATGACTTCATGCAAGCTTGGTCCTGTAATTTCACCTGTAAGGAATCCAGGCAGGTTTCGGAAATGAGGCGGCCCCAAGAAGGCTGTGACATGTCTTAGCTTGGCGTGTACAGAAGACTCATTTGTCTTCCAACCAAGCTTTGCAACCAAGCTTAAGTGAGATTTAGGAGTAAGACACGCCAAGTTAAAACTCTTAAGGACCATTAATCATACCCTCATGACTTCAGATACATACAACATATGCTTATGTAGGTCTGGTCTTTATTCTTAATCAGAGGTATTAGCTTCCTAGCGCAACAGCCTATCAGAGGAATTGTTTCAAAGTGGGGCAAGCATGGTTCAGCCCACTCATTATTTTAAGTAATTAAATAATACAGATATGGCTATGAAATTTTTGTTATTCTTGGACACAAATAAACAGATGGCCAGTGAGGAAATGAGACCAACTTTAAGCTGAGAATATACTACATTCCACTTCCAGTTTCTGAACGTCAAGGCTTAGGAGAAAAATCCAAGAATCTAACTGGTAATCAGAATAGGAAAATTATTTTTATTTCATTTGTTTGGCATACTCCAACTGTTAAGAAGTAGGAATAAGGAGAAGTAATGCCTAGCAGAGTACTCAGTGGGTATTTAATAAATATTACTTGGATAACTAAAAGGGGCAATTATTCAAACAATGACTAGCATATTGAAAATTCAGATATCTCTTCTTCAAATCACAAATACCCTAAGTTGGAAGGTAAAGGTATCGTGTCCGTAGTGTATAGGCAGAATGCTTTCTGCCTTGGCCCCACAGTTACACTAACTCCTTTTTTCTCCCTATGACAGGCTCTGCTTTAAACAGTTCATACAGTAAGATTTTAGCACTGACATCACATTTATCGTGGATTCCAGCTATGATGGAGTAACAGCTAGAAAACTGGACAGAATATATGAAACAATTGTTTTCAGACACTGGACAACAGGCAGCACAGGACTCAATTCCTGAGAAGGGTGAAACAAATGAGGCAAGCCCTATGACTGACTAAATTTATTGCCAGGAGGCAGTTTTCAAGCCACAGCACAGAGGAGGGGGAACTCAGAGCACGGCAGGCACACTGAGTTGAGGAGGTAGAGATCAGTATTCAGGGAGGCCAAGACAGCTAGAATTGGCAGGGAGCACACCTGGGAGGAGGAGGCAGCGTACCTGGGAGGAGGGAGCAACACACTTGGGAGGAAGGGGCAGCACACCTGAGAGGAGGGGGGCAGCACAGAGGTCCCCTAGAGTCTTAGGTTGAGTTCTGTTCTATGAGAGAGGAGAACACCTAAAGTTGGGGAGAGAAGCACCAGAAAGCAGTTGGTCTAAGTCCCAGAGCTCACACAGGGCTAGGAATAGTTTATGTTTCCACCAATAAAAGTGGAAATAATTCATAATACACATAGCATCAGATAAAATCCTCAGAAGAGTATCACCTTAGTATTGAGGCTCTAATGGCCATTCTGGACCCACCCTAACAAAGCCTAAAAGCTAGCTTCGAAACAATACAACTAATTCCCAGTGACTTAACTGCATGCCAGAACAAAGTCTGGCACTTTTTAAAGGAATACAACAAAATCCAGCACCCAACAATGTATGTCTGGTATCCAAGCAAAAATTATCCAGCATGCAAAGGAAGAAGAAATTATGACTCATAACCAGGAGAAAAATCAATCAACAGAAACAGACCCAGAAATGACAAGAGATGATGGAACTAGGAGACAAGGACATTAAACAAACAATTACACTGGTGCAGCTTCTTTGGAAAACAGTTTGGCAGTTCCTCCAATGGTTAAACAGAGAGTCACCATATGACCCAGCAATTCCACTCCTAGGTATATACCCAAGAGAAATGAAAATATACATCCACACAAAAATTTGTACACAAATGTTCATAGCAGCATTATTCATAATAACCAAAAAGTAGAAACAATGCTCACGTCTACCAACTGATGAATGAATAAAATGTGGTATATATCCATACAATGGAGTATTATTCAGCAATAAAAAGGAGTACTAACACATGCTACAACATGGATGAACTTTGGAAACATGATGTTAAGTGAAAGAAAAGAATAACAAAAGAACACATATTACATGATTTCATTTATATGAAGTGTCCTGAATAATTAAATCTATAGAGACAGAAAGTAGATTCATGGTTGCCTGGGCTGGAGAGGAGTGGGACAGAATGGGAAGTGACTGCTAACGGGTTTGGAGTTTCTTTGTGGGGTGATGAAAATGTTCTAAAATTAGATTGTGGTGATGGTTGCACAGCTCTATTAATATACCAAAAACCATCTATTTATACACTTTAAATGGGTAAGTTATATACCAATGTGAATTATGCCTCAATAAAGCTGTTAAAAAGTTATTATAGACGCCAACCTGGTGGCATAGCAGTTAAATTTGCGCGCTCTGCTTCAGCAGCCCGGGGTTTCGCAGGTTCCAATCCCGGGCACAGACAGACACATCACTTGTCAAGCCATGCTGTGGCGGTGTCCCATATAAAGTAGAGGAAGATAGGGGCCGGCTCCGTGGCGCAGCGGTTTCCTCCGCGCTTGGCAGCCCGGGGTTCGCGGGTTCGGATCCCGGGCGCCCGCGGACGCACTGCCTGTCAGCCATGCCGTGGCGGCGTCCCATATAAAGTAGAGGAAGATAGGCACGATGTTAGCCCAGGGCCAGTCTTCCTCAGCAAAAAGAGGAGGATTAGCAACAGATGTTAGCTCAGGGCTGGTCTTCCTCACCAAAAATAAATAAATAAATAAATAAATAAATAAATAAATAAAGTAGAGGAAGATGGGCATGGATGTTAGCCCAGGGCCAGTCTTCCTCACCAAAAATAAAAAAGTCACCATAAATATACTTCATGCAGTAAGAAGGCAGAGGAAAAGAAAGCAGAGAAATGATAGATACAAAACAAACAAATCCAGTGGCACTTCCAGTGAAGAAAAATATAATATCTGAAATAAGAAATACACATTAGAGGATAGTAAACTTTCAGACACAACAGTAGAAACTATCCAAAATGAAGCAGAGAGAGAGAAAAAGACTGAAAAACAAATTAACACAGTATCAGTGACCTGTGGGGAAAATATTAAGTTGTCTAACATATGGGTAATTGGGGTCAAAAACAGGAGAAAGAGAGGATAGGAAAAATAATTGAAAAGTAATAGCTAAAATTTTTTAAATTTCAATAAAAACTATAATCCCACAGATCCAAGAAAACTTAACAAACCCTTAACAGAATAAACAAACACAAAGGCACATCATATCAAAACTAGTGATAAAGAAAAAAATTAAAAGCAGTCAGAGAAAAAACACATTAGTTAAGAGGAAAAGAAAATGAGAACAAACTGCTTTTCGGAAACAATGGAGGAGCATCCTTAATAAGGGAGGGGAAAAGCTAGCATGTTAGAATTCTATACCTAGTAAAAATGTGTTTCAAAAATTAAGATAAAATAAAGACCTTTTTCAGACAAACAAAAGCTGAGAGAATTCACTGCCAGCAGAGCTGCACTGTAAGAAATGTTAAAAAAAAGTTCATGAAGCAGCAAGAAAATGATTCCAGATGAACATCTGAATTTAAACAAAGGAATAAAGAGCCAGAAATGATCAATAAATGGGTAAATATAAAGACTTTTTTCCTCATTTTTAATCTTTTTAAAAGATAATGACCATTTAAAGTAAAATAATAATGTACTGTGGGGTTTATAACATATGTAGAAGTAAAACAGGACTAAGAATAGGAAGGGAGAAATGGCAACATATTGTCTCAAGGATCTTACACTCTATGGAAAGTGGTGTATTTCTCCAAGACTGACTATAATCAGTTAAAGACATGCAAACCCTAGAGCAACCATCATAAAATAACAAAAAGGTGAAGCTAATAAGCCAAGAGGGGAGATGATAGAAATTCATTTAAACAACAATAACAACTTAAAAGAAGGCAGGAAAAGAGGGTAAATGACACAGAGAACATAGAATACAAACAGAAAACTAATACAGGCATACCTCGGAGATATTACGGGTTCAGTTCCAGACCACTGCAATAAAGCGAATATCATAATAAAGCGAGTCACATGAATTTTTTGATTTCCCAGTGCATGTACAAGTTACGTTTCCATTATACTGTAGTCTATTAAGTGTGCAATAGCATTATATCTAAAAAAAACTGTACATACCTTAATTTAAAAATACTTTATTGCTAAAAAATGCTAACCATCTTCTGAGCCTTTAGTGAGTAGTAATCTTTTAGCTGGTGGAGGGTCTTGTAAAAAACACGGTATCTGTGAAGCTCAGTAAAGCAAAGCACAATAAAGCAAGGTATGCCTGTTACGAGGTGGTAGATTTAAACCTAAACAAATCATAATTACATTATATGAAATCATCTTTTTAAAAAAACCCTCCAAATAAAAGGCAAAGATTGTCAGATTGGATCAAACAATGGTAACAACAACAAAAACACCCAACTATAACCTGTCTAAATACATATAAACATACAAACATAAAGGTTAAATGTAAAGACACAGATAGGTTAAAAGTATAAGTAAGGAAAAATATATACCATACAAACAGTAATCAAAAGAAAGCTGGAGTAGCTATATTAAAACCAGCCTTACTAATATAGATTTTAACAAAGAATATTGCCAGGGATGAAGAGGGACATTTCGATAATAGCAAAGGAGTCCATGTACAAGAGGATATAACAACCTTAAATGTTTATCTGCCAGTAATAGAATTTCAAAATACATGAAGCAAAAACAGATAGAACTGAAAAGAGAAAGAGACAAATCCATAATTACAGCTGGATATTTCAAAATTCATTTCACAGTAACTGATAGAACAAGTGGTCACAAAATGAGGCTGACCACTTTGATGTAATTGGCATTTATAGAACACATCACTCAAAACAGCAGAATATACATTCTTTTCAAGTATTCATAAAACATTCACCAAGACAGACCATATTCTAGGCCATAAAGTAAGTTTCAATAAATTTAAAAGGACTGAAATCATACAAAGTAGGTTCTCCAACCACAAAAGGATTAAGTTAGAAAACAATAATAAAAAGATATCTGGAAAATCCTCCAAATACTTGTAAATTAAATAATTCATTTCTATATAAACTATAGGTCAAAGAAGAAATCATAAGGAAATTAGAAAGTATTTTTGAACTGAATGTAGAAACAAACATTGTCAAATATAGCTAAAGCAGCTGTTAGCAGGAAATTTGTATCTTTTAATGTTTATATTAGGAAAGAAGAGAGGTCTCAAATAAATGATCTAAGCTTCCATTTTAAGTGACCAGAAAAAGCAAGTTAAACCCACAACAAGCAAAGGGAAAGAAATAATAAAAAGCTGAAATTAATGGAACCAAAAACCTAAAAGCAACAGAGAAAAATCAATGACACCAAATGTTGATTCTTTGAAAAGATCAATAATATATGGCTCTAGCCAGACTAATAAAGAAAAAAAAGAGATAAGACAAATTATCAATATCAGGAACAAAAACAAAATCACTACAGATCATACATGTATTAAAAGGATATTAAGGGAATATTAAAAACACCTTTATGGTCATAAATTTGACAACTGAGATGAAATGGACGAATTTCTGGAAAGACATAAACTATCAAAACTCACTCAAGAAAAGCCAATAACAGCACTTTACCTATTAAATAAATTGAATTAGTAGTTAAAACCCTCACAAAGAAAACAAGGCTCTGAAAGATTCACTGTTGGATTCTACCAAACATTTAAGGAAGAGATAATACAAATCCTACCAGAAAGCAGAAGAGGGAACAATTTCCAACTCATTTTATGAGACTACCATTACCCTGATATTAAACCCAGGCAAAGATATTATAAGAAACTTACAGATCAATATCCCTCATGAAGACAGACACAAAACTCCTTAACAAAATTTCAGTAACTTGAATCTTTCAACACAAAAGATAACACATCATGACCAAGTGGGATTTACTCCAGGAATGCAAGGTTGGTTTAACATTAAAAATCAATCAGTGCATTTCATCATATCAAAAGACTAAAAAAGAAAAACCATATGATCATCTCAATAAATGTAGGGAAAAAAATCTGATAAAATTCAATATCCATTCACAATTTTAAAAAAAGAAAAAAATACTCAACAAACTAGGATTAAAAGCAACTTCCTCAATCTGATAAAGTACATATGAAAAACTTATACCTAACATCATCCATAATAGTGAAAGATGGAATGTTTTCCCTTAAGATTGGAAACATGGCAAGGATCTCCACTATCACCACTTCTATTCAACAATGTACTGGAGATCCTGGCAAGTGAAACATGCAAGAGAAAGAAATAAAAGATATATATATATACATACATACACACACACACATATATATGTGTAGGAAAAGATGTAAAATTTATTTATTTTATTCACAGATCTGATCATCAATGTAGAAAATTCTAAGAAATCTACAAGAAAAGGTATTAGAAATAATACGTGAGTTTAGCAAAGTTATAAGAGATAAGGTAATAAACAAAACCCAACTGTACTTAGATATACTAGAAATGAACAACTGGAAGCTGCAATTTTAAAAATATCATTTGCAATAGCATCATAATATGAAATACTTAGGGATAAATTTTACAAAAGAGTGACAAGACCTCTACTCTGAAATATATAAAATATTGCTGAGAGAAATTAAAGAAGACTGGACCTAGAATAGTCCAGATGAATTTGAAATAGAACTAAGTTGGAAGACTTATACTATCTGATTTCAAGATTTACTATAAAGCTAGAGTAATAAATACAGTATGGTACTGGTACAAGAAAAGATACACAGATCAACAGAACAGAATAGAGAGTCCATAAATATACTAAGGTACCAACGTAGTTCAATGGACAAATGAACAATACACTATAAGTTAACTTCAAATGGATCAGAGATTTAAAATTAAGAGCTAAAACTATGCAGCTTGTTGAAGAAAACATACGGGAAAAAAATCATAACTTTGGATTAGACAAAAATTTCTTAGGACAGAAAATGCATAAACTGGACTTGATCAAAATTAACAACTTACTCTTCAAAAGACACTGTTAAGAAAATGAATAAGCAATCCTCAGACAAGAAAACAATATTTGCAAAATTTATTTCTGAAGAAAGATTTGTATTCAAAATATATAAGGAACTCTTATAACTGAAGAGTATAAACAGAAATCTTCCTATTTCTAAAAAAGGCAAAAGATTTCAACAGACACTTAACCAAAGAAGAAATACAAATAAGCACATGAAAAGATGCTTATCATTAAGCAAATGCAAATTAAAACTACGAGATATCTACCATTACACAGAATATTCTACAATGGATAAAAATAAAATGATTGATAATTACATATGTTGGAGAGGATGTGGAACAACTAGAACTTTCATAAAATGCTGGCTTGGCAATTTGGTAATTTCTTATAAAGTTAATATATATTGTACATATGACCCAGCAATCCCATTCCTAGGTATTTACTCCAAAAAAATTGAAAAATATATCTCAGAAAGACTTGAAAGTGAATATTCATAGTAGCTTTATTCCTAATAGTAAAAAACTGGAAACAATCCAGATGTCCATCTACTGGTAAATGGATAAAACATTGCGCTATATTTATATAACGGAATACTCATACAATGGAATTCTTCTTAGCAATTAAAAGGAATGAACCACTGACAAAAGTAAGACAGATACATCTCAAATGCACTATCCTGAGTGAAAGGAGCTAACACAAAAGGTTATACACAGTATGACTCCATTTATATAAAATTCTAGAAAAGCAGCTCAGATGTTGCCAGGGGGTGGGGGGAGGCCTGACTGAAGGGGAAGCACGAAGGGACTTTTTGTGGTGATGAAAATGTTCGAAATGTTTTATATCCTGATTGTTGTGTTAGTTACACAACTGTACACATCTAGCAAATCTCAAATATCCCACTTAAATTGGTAAGTTTTATTACATTCAAACTATACAACTCAGTAAATTTGATCAAATTTTTCCACAGGTGAATTTCAAAATAAATCACCATAGTTGTTTTGTTTTGTTTAAGAGAGACAATTTCATTTCACTGTAAAATCACCCAAATGCTTCAAACAGCAGGATTGTAGGAAAACAGTCTTCATCCTCGCTGGGTCATAAATTGTGTGTGTGCGCGCGTGGCGGGGGTGGGGGCAGGAACAAAAAGCATAAGAAAAATGTAAACAGCATAAGTACAAGAAAAACGTGGAGGCTGCCATCTGAGTTGTTTCAACTGCACTTATATGCTTCAGATTCCGCCAACCTCTTCTCCATCACTTATATCTACTTGTAAAGGCCACAGAACAGGAATGCCTCCTCTCTCTCGCTCTCAAAAACCAAACACACACACACACCCCAGTCCTTTCGCTATTCTTTTCTCCTCTTCGACTCAGAGCACAAAGGTGAAGAGGCTCAGCCTGTCAGCCTGAGAGGTCCAGTCTCGTGACTCTGATTTGCACAGACTTAATAACACTGAATCCTCCTCTTAATTCTACTGCGTTTCTTGTGGGACAAATTTCCCTGTAGCTAGTTTACTGAGAGTTCCTGACCAGGAGTCCACAGCGAGAACCTACGCAATTGACAGGACTCAGATTCAGTCCTTTTATTTTAAAATTATAAAAACAATAACTATAATACTAAAGAATATTAAAATAAAGAAAAAAAAGGGCTCCCCAACAGGGAAATAGTAAAATTGTAAATCCATCCAATCTTTGCCCTAAGTAATAATTTAAAATAGTCATTATAAAGCCTATGTATGGATAAAAACAAAACACAGAGTAGAAAATCTCTTAATGCAGCTAAGTAAATAGCTCATGTGCATCTGACCAAATCTACAAGGAACTCACGTAAATTAAGAGGGGTTATAACAAGTTTCCCCTAACCTTTTTCTTTTCAAAAGTGTACGTATGTGTGTACGTGTGTGTGTTTTTTAATCCAACATGCACATCTCCTGAGTTTAACGAAAGGATTCTAACCCAGGCAACACGAAGCTCTGTGGTCCACATGCAGCCCTGTGGTTAACAGCTAACTCCTCTAGGCATGTCACCAGCATGTATGTGTGTGTATTGTCAGGCCCTAAGCTACAACCAAAGGACCTGTCACAGCAGTCACCACTAAAGGGGTGTGACGTGAAGAAACACATGTGAGAACACCACTGCCTTCCACTTTAAGAGATCACCTTGTTGGCCCATGTGACTGACCCAGAAACACAAATACCTTAGCCCCAAAGGGGATCCATAGCGTTATACAAAGAGAGACACACTGAGCAACAAATTCACTTGCCTATCTGATACTTCGCCTTCTGCCTCCCTTCTCAACACCACCACCTCCAATCTTAATACCGTATTTTCACCATCACCTTGAAAGAAGTAGACAGGACAGACAGTAGTTTGGCTAATTTTAAAACTAAAGAGATCAAGACCTAAAGCTTTACAACTTTGCCCAAGGTCACTCAGCTACTACGTAGCTAAACCTGGACTAGAACCCAGACCTGTGGGCACTTGGGTATGTCACACCCTGGTGCCCCTCCAGGAAGGTTGGACATTACCCCCATCAGCACAACCTTTCCCACCCACTGCCTTCACCTGGGAACAGCTCCTGGGATCTGTCTTGTCTCTGAGCACTCACTGAAACAAAACCTTTTGGAAGTGACGTGACAATTCACCATTCATTTTTGGGGAAAGGCTAAAAATAGCAAGGCTTAGAGATAATCCATTTACTCAGCTTACCAGTTATAAACCATCGCTTTACTGAACGTGAATTATAGTAGACTGATCTTAAAGACATTTAAGAACTAACCTCCAATAACCTCTTCTGCATCACGTCCTCTGGTAACTGTCCATTTGGATTAAGGTAAAATCTTGACGTCCAGCTAACAAAGCTTCACAGCTGGCCGAAGTGCTCTGGCTACCTCAGTGTTAACAAAAACGCTCTAGACTGTTGAACATTGACTGCTGAAGCAGCTATCCTGAGATGCAAACAAATCTGGCCAGGGAATTTAGGGCCAGTTTTCTGACCCTGGGACGGTAAGGGTAAAGAAAAAGTTCAGCTTTTTATTTTTTTTCTCTCTCTGAGAAAAGCATATTTCTCTTCAAACTTTTTGAAGAACTGACTATTAGAAATGTTAAGTCCTAAAAAAGTACCAACGCAATTTTTAAATTGTTTTCCACTTATAAACACACTGGAGTGGTTTTCAAATAAATCCGAAGACAGCTAAAAGGGATCCTAAATGGTACACTCTGTTCAGAGACCATAGAGTTGGCTAGCAGGTAAGACATTTGGTTTCCTGATTTCTGTCAGGGTATTTTTGTTTCTGGATTTTGTTTTTGATAAACTGCAGTAGCATCAGCAAAGGGTTGCGTTTGGGGGGGGAGCAGTTACCCAAAAAGTTCTGAAAAGTTCTTTGAGTATCCTTCTACTTTGGGTTGTGTCTCTACTCTACTCCATGTTCCATGTCCCTCTGGGGGAGAAAAGATAATTCCCAGTAGAATGAGCCTCTTTGGCAGAACTACTGGTAATACCAAAAAAATAGGTCTGTGATAGCCAATTCTCAGCCATCTTTAAGTAAAGATGGAGTGTCAATTTATCCATGCATCAGTTTTTCAAGGGGCAGAACTAGAGATTTCACTCAGCTCAAGCATTCTAAAGATGATTCTGGGTACAAAAATTAGGTTTAAAATAGAGAAACTTGAGGTGATCTTGAGGCCGACTGGGGGTATGCATATGAAGTTCTACATTATTCTTGATGAATAAAATGAAGGAACAGGACTAGAATTTCTACATATCTTTCAACTCTGACA
Organism: Tapirus indicus; assembly: GCA_031878705.1. Taxonomy (NCBI): domain Eukaryota; kingdom Metazoa; phylum Chordata; class Mammalia; order Perissodactyla; family Tapiridae; genus Tapirus; species Tapirus indicus. Next base: position 31,296,687 of record CM062933.1, on the reverse strand, counting down.
TTCTATGAACCCAAAGTCCTTGGAAAATGGCAGTAAATAGACCAGGACTGAAGGTCAGACCTGCCATCGACTCTCAAAATGCTGCTGTGCTGAACAGAGAAACTGATAATTATCAAAATTAGTTCTTCCAGGATAATCCACTGTTAAAGAATATGCATTCCACTGCCTGGCACAGAGTAGGCAACAATAAACATTTATTGAGCAAGTGAATAAATTTCTTCCTTAGCATTTGAAGGAAAGCATCCAAAGAATTTAATCTGTGAGCCCCTAAAGGATGCTTATATATTGCTATGTGTCAGGATGGCAAAAAAATAAGAATACGGCAACTCCCTTAGGATTTGGAAACTGGGCAGAATCTATCCACAGTCACCTGGGACTCTGAATAGAAGACAAACAGTGTTAGAGACAAATGCATCTTATAATCCCATTTTCAAGACACGTAACCGTACCAGGATCAGAAAGCAAAATATTAGCAAAGCCAGTTTCTGAAGAAGGGAGAGTAGGAAATATTATTCTTCTATAGTATTTCAATTTGTGATTAAAAAAAATCTTTCATCTCCTAAATATGCCCTTTTGGGTAGGAAAGACAAAACACAAAATTAAAAAGTCGAGTTCTAGGGGCCAGCCCAGTGGTGCAGTGGTTAAGTTCACGTGCTCTGCTTTGGCAGCCCGGGGGGTTCGCAGGTTCACAGAACTATGCACCACTCATCAAGCCATGCTGTGGTGGCATCCCATATATAAAACAGAGGAAGATGGGCACAGATATTAGCTCATGGCCAATCTCCCTCACCAAAAAAAAAGTCCAGTTCTAAATTTCATGAGTCTGAGAACCGTAGACAACACCTTGCTCCTAAATATTCTAACATCCCGGGGGTTCATTTGTTTTTGAAACATAACAAAACAAAAAACAAAAGCCCAACGTGGACACTTGCTGGTTGAACTAGCACTATCTTCTTCAACATCCTCCTGAGCTATCTTTATGGGACCGGCACCACAACCCCCTCGTGTCGCAGCAGGCAAAAAAATAAAAACCACACACAACAGTGGCCAAATAGCCAGTGCTACTGGTGCAAACTGCCACGTGCTAAAGGTGATCAAAATACACACTTTAACCATTTAACACATGCAGACTGATTACTAAGCCCTAGGCAAAAGTAGGGCAGGCTGGTAAAAGGACTAGAAAAAGTTTGTTGGCTCCCTGGCTTTCTGAACTTGACTGTTCACAAGGCTGCTTTCTGGAAGAAGGAGAAGAAAGTTTTTAATGGGATTTCCTAATCACAGCGTGGCAGAACCGTACAGACACGTCACATTCGAGAAGATTTTTTTTCCTTTTGATTTTTGTTCTACCAGTGGCATTGCCACCACGCATCAAGAACCCAAAGAGTCTAGGGAGAGGGGGAGGAATGTTACAATTGCAGAGGCCTGATTACTATGCAGAAAACACCGCCCTACCAGACAGACGTGCCAATGAACCGCCCTTGGGAAGAGGAGCCAGGGTACAGTCTGTGGTGGTGAACAAAAGAGGTGATGTACTGTGGAAATGGTTTCAAAAAGAATTCCTAATCTCCAGAGTTTCTGGATTTCTGGGCAAGAGCAGCAATTAGTCATTAACTGAGAAGAACATTATTGACAACCAAGGAAGAGGCTGTGATCAGCCTCTTATCAAACTACACAGAACTCCGGTCTTCTAACCCTTTATACCAAATTAGGTGTTTTCTGATCCTGCCCCACCTCTTTTAAATTTATAATTGTTCTGTTTCAGACCAAAGTTGTTTTGTGGCACAAACTGTCTTAATTTACTTATAATTCTTACATTAAAAAAATCCAAAACATTTTACCAATGACAATTTGCAAAGCAATTAATTATCAGGTACCCCATGCTCACATTACAAGATAAAATTTTTTGTTTTCTAGTCTTCTGAGTGATACGAAAGCACCACATTTTACAAAATAATTGCATCTTGGGACTTCTCCCTTCAACCTAATTTTCCTCTAATTTGCTGTCCTGCCATAACCTCATGCTACCTTGCCACACTCACCCCCCTCAGCCATCCTGGCCCGGTCCCTAAGCAGGTAATCAAAACAGGACACATCCTGATATTCCCTGTGCTAAAACAAAACAAAAACAAAGATTCCCTTTCTAGGGTAATTCCAATCGTCCCTGAACCATCTGTGAAATTAAGATAATTCAATCTGAAATCCCACCCTTTTATTTACCAGAAGTGCCATCTTAGGCAAGTTTTCACTGATCTAAGCCCCTTTTCTGAGAAATGAGTAACTTCCAAGGTGCAGATTAGAAATATTTTATGTAAAGGACTTAGTACAGTTATCAAAAAATTAGTAGTAGTTAAACAGAAGGATCCCCATAATAAACAGCGTGACTGTGAACTTCAATTAAAAAGTTCATTTTGGGGGGCTGGTCTGGTGGTGTAGTGGTTAAGATCACACGCTCCGCTTTGGCAGCCCGGGGTTCGCAGTTTCGGATCCTGGGCGTGGATCTATGCACTGCTTGTCAAGCCATGCTGTGGCAGCGTCTCATATACAAAATAGAGAAAGACTGGCACAGATGTTAGCTCAGGGCGAATCTTCTCAAAAAAAAAAAAAAAAAAAAAAAGAGGAAGACTGGCAACACGTGTTAGCTCAGGGCCAATTTTCCTCAACAACAACAACAAAAAAGTTCATTTTGGCCTAAGCAACAACTTAAGCTTAAAAATAAAAACTAGTGAAGCCAAGAGGCCATGCCCCTATGGAACAGTGTCAAGAAAATCTGGAAAAGAGAAGCATTTGGCTTTAAATACCTTTTCTCTCTTCTCATTGGGCTGTATAACTGACAGGTGAGCCATGTTACAACAAAATGGGAGAAGTTTCAAAATCACTACCCACTCATAACATTCAGTTGTGGCACATGAGGGCATCTCCATAGGCATGAATCAGAGCTCAGACAATTCTCCAGATCCTAAGAAAAGGGCCCAAACTGAAAAGCAAAAAAGCAACAACAAAAAAAACAACCCTCAAAAACTTGAGAGGGCCTGAAACATCCAGGCTGCCTGGTTTTTTTGGCTAAATTCAGACTGTTGTCCACTTTAGTTCTAGCCCAGAACTGTAACATTTATTTACTGTTCGAACACAATAATGAACAATGACTGTGGATTAATATTCCTTGTTCACAAATATGTCAACGTCAAACATAATATCGTGTACTAATAAATCCTAGGAAGCCTCCACACTACAACGCAATTTTAGAACAGAACTGACTATTCACTCACTTCAGGAAAAGGCACGTCACCCAAATCCAAAAAGAACACAAAATACATCAGGAAGTTCTTCCACACAGTCATCCAAAGGTGCAATAATCCACAAAAATTTAACCTGCCACTGAAGAGGGCAAAGTAACCCAATGATTTTCACCTCATTTCTCACCACGAAATATACTATTGTGCTTCAGTTTCTCTTTATTACTTATTACAACCACCATAATTCTAGATTTTTATGAGCAAATCTTCCCTAAAATATCTATGTAATAAATATTGTTTGTTTAAAATATAAGTTTTTCTCTCCTCCAGCACCTTCTGACCTCCTCAGTAGGCTAATTCTGCATGACGCTGACTTGTCTCCTAACAACCACTCAGACTAGAATTGCACATCACGATTTTAGTCAAAGCAGTCTAAGGGTTTGATGCTGCTGTTTGCATTTGATCATCCTCAACACCATATTCTTTCAGAGCAGCTTAAGTCAACATTCCTAGTCAATTTCATAGTCAAAGATTCTTCTGGGAGTTCTCAGACCTGTAGATATTTCCATGATCATTTCAAAAATACTTCATTTTAAATAAAAAAAATGAAATTGTTACAATGTACCATGTAAAGAAATCTTTATTTCAAAAATAGCACTAAACTCCGAGCTTCAATAAAGTTGACCGATTCCAGGGACCTTTAACTGCCCGGAAGGAAAGTTATGATACACACTCAGTCTGGGAAAGGCCTTACAGGCTGGGCTCAAAGAAAATGCTAGATCCAAAACTCCCCCAGGGATCACCCCTCTCCCCCCATTAAGCAGAAGTCCCTTCCTGCATTCTCTTTATCCCTAGAGACAAGAATGACCAACTTGATGTTCAATACTCTACTTTCTTTCCTGGGCCAAAATGATTGTGAATGTTCTAGATACTTAATGTTAAGATCACCAATGCTGTAAGAATTATGATAACTGGAAAAAATGACAAGAAAAGGGAAGGTTTTCTTTATCTTCCCCGAGAAAGTGAATAGTTTTCATGGATGACACTTTACCTAACCGGCTCATTTCATTACACTCATTATTAGTCTTCAGCCACAAACTTGTAGAAGGTATTTAAAAATGGCTGAATGAATAAGAATTTCTTATAACTCTAAAAAGAGAAACGCCTGATTCTGCCAGCCTCCTTTATTCCTTTATTTGTAAAAATGGGGTCTTTCCTTTGTCACGGAACAAGGATTTACCACCAAACAAGTTAGCACAATCTTCTGAAATCACCCAACTTTCTGTAAGAGTGATTCGCCATTCTAACAGTAAAACAATTTTTACCGAAATCAGCCTGATTCTCTTAAATATGGTACCACAGGTAAAGAAGAAAACAACTACAGACCTCAAAACACAAAAAGAGGAAAAAAAGTCTTACCCTGGAAGGAATGTCAGTTTGCCATATTCCAGAAAGTAATTTTCAAACCAAAGATTTCATTTATCCCAGAAAACACAAATACATTTTCTGGGTTTTGGCAGATGTATATTATTCCTTCAAAATCACTGCCTAGTCACACAGAAACATTAAAACACTTCAGTGGAAGAAGGGGGAAGAAAAGCATCTCACCACCCTACCTTTTCTTAATAGTTCCATTAAAAGACTATACTTAAATCTCATCTCTAAGAGCTTCAAATGGCATACGACATACGCCCTATATTGTTCGTATTAATCAGCTTTTATAAAAAGTGATTCACATCTCCATCAAGGTTTGTTTTTCTTTTTGTAAGGCTATCAGTTATGACAGCACACCCTTTGTCTAGTTCTTCTGGATGAACATGAGCTACAGTAAGAGACAACACACAAGAACAGGCGGACTCAGAGCGATTTCTTATAATTCTCTGTACCCATCTTACACCAAATCCTCGGAGGCTCTACAAAACCACTTCAGCAGAGGCCCAAAGTTCATGCAAAAGCAAGATCTCGGTGGTATCTCTGTTATTCTCAAAGATTTTCTTAGGCAAAGTGGGGATGGAAAACTAACAGTCAAGCTGTAGGTGCATGCTGCTACAGGGGTATGGTAGAAACTTACAAAGATTTTTAAAAGTAATAAATCTCTGTGTTGGCAAGGGTATGAGAAACGGGCACTTTCCTACATTGCTGGTGGGAGTTGAACAGATTTTTATGAAAGAAAAAAGAGATACTAGGGGGAAAAAAAGCAAAGCTTTAAAATTCTGCATACTCGGAGGCATCAATTCCACTTCTGGAAATAAAAGCAGATGTGCACTAAGACTTACCCATAAGATTCTCATCAATGGTATTTATAACAGCAGAAAAACTGGGAAGGAAAAACCTTAACAATCCATCTAGAAATAAACAGCTACATAAATGACATTTATTTCATACAATGAAAAACAATGTCACACAATAAAATATTATGCCATCATTAAAATGAAGTCATTGGGCATTTATCCCAGAGAAATGAAAGCTTATGTTCACACAAAAACCTGTACACAAAGGTTCACAGCAGCTTTATTCAAAAGAGCCAAAAACTGGAAACAACCCAAATATCCAATCAACTGATAAATAAAATGTGATATATCCATACAATGGAGTACTATCAGCAATAAATAGGAACAAACTATTGATATGTGTGACAACTTGGATAAATCTCCAGGGAATTAGGCTGACTGGAAAAAGCTAATCCTAAAAGGTTACATACATGATTTCACTTATATAACATTCTTGAAATAACTAAATTATAAAAATGGAGAACAGATTAGTGTGTGCCAGAGGTCAGGGTGGAGGTGGGAGAAAGGAGGTGGGTATGGCTATAAAAGGGCAACAGGAGGAATCTCTGTGGTGATGGGAATGCTCTGTATCTTGACTGTATCAATGGCAGTAACTTGGTTGTGTGTACTAGAGTTCTGCAAGATATTACCACTGGGGAAACTAGGTGTTGGTCCATGGGATCTCTCTATTATCTTACAATTGCATGTGAATCTACAGTTATCTCAATGTAAGATGTTTAATTTTTTTAATGAAGTCATTAATGATTATTTAATGACATGGAAAAGTATCCATAACCCCTCCCCCTTTATAAAAATTAGCCAAGACATCAAACCACAAAGTTCCTGAGGCTTAAGGGAAAAAGCAGGTTTTAAAGCCATGGGTATAATACGTAACCCCAGTCAACCAAACAACCAGGAAATAAGCACAACGAAATGTTAACAATATACTGCAGAATTACAGGTGATTTTTATTTCTTCATTTTTGCAGTCTGTAGCTTTCAAATTTTCTTCAACAAACATATATACTTTAATAATAAAAGGAAATAAACTTTTAAAGTCTTATATTTATGGAACACCAATTTGTGTTAAGCTAGTCCTACCAGGTAACACAACTAGGTTTTGTCAGTAGTCTTTTAAAGGGAATGGATTAAAAACAAAAATTGTAACTATACATGGTGATGAATGTTAACTAACCTTATGGTAATCATTTTGCAATATATACATATATCAAATCATTATATTGTATACCTAAAACTAATAATGTTGTAGGTCAATTATATCTCAAGAAAAAATAAACTAAATAAATAAACAAGGTGAATGGCTTACTCCTCAGAAGTCTTGAAAGACAGGAATATCTAGTGGCAAGTGGTGCTGGGCAGCAACTCAATCTTGCCCCAACAGAGGGCTCGTACAGATTCAGATGGTTCTTTAAGGAAAAAACAAGCCACCCAATGTTTTCTTGCTGAAATGTGGCTACACTCTGGAGGGAAACTTGAAATGGGACAATCCACATCCACAGTCAAGAGTAAATGGGATGGAAAGAAGAGGCTGGAATTTGTCTGAAGAAATGGAATAGCCCTTAACAGAAACAACTGTGTATGGTCTATGTGGAGTGGGCTTGCTTCTCCGATACTTATTCTAAAGCATTTCTAAGTTTGAGTTAGATTTTAATGGACTAAGGTTTGTTTGTTTGTTTAAAGGAGGGTGGGAGAAGGGTTTTAGAAAACTAAATCCACTGAACTGCAGTCAAAAGTCGGCACTGCGGGGCCGCCCGGTGGCACAGCGGTTTAGTCCGCGCTTGGCAGCCCGGGGTTCGTGAGTTCGGATCCCAGGCGCCCACAGACGCACTGCCTGTTAGCCATGCTGTGGCAGCGTCCCATATAAAGTGGAGGGAGATGGGCACGGATGTTAGCCCAGGGCCAGTCTTCCTCAGCAAAAAGGGGAGGATTGGCAACAGATGTTAGCTCAGGGCTGGTCTTCCCCACACACACACAAAAAAAAGTTGGCACTGAACTTGAGAAAGCCTTCTGCGGCTAATTATGAGGGAAAAGACCAGAAGCATCTTCGTGGAAACACAACATTCCCATCAAAGTTCTGAGGCAAGGCATATATTGTGTGGAAGGTCATTATGAGAAGCATTATGAAAAGCCTATAATCTTAAACTATTTATGTTGCTTCTTAAATCAAATATTGAATGCCATTCAAATAAGAAGAAATAATTATATTCAAAACATAAATCCACAAACTATAGTAGTGATACACACACACACACACACACACACACACACACTATTCTAGGGATAGCTGAGAGCATACAGATGTATAGAAATTAATACACTTTTTGGTCCTAGAATAAGCAATCAAGTTAGTACCTAGCTGGATTCTACTTTTCTCTTTTGTATAAAAATGCCTTGTCTTAAAAGAAACTCCCCATTAAAAAAGGTTATGTTTTTAAAGAACATTCCCAAACCTGTTTCAATTCAGAAGGGTCGTTTATCAACTGGAATAATAACAAGGCAAAAGGAAGATGGAGGACAGGGAATAAAAAAGTTGCTCTCACAAAGTTATTCTGATCTAGGAAGAAGCAAACAGCTCTCATCCAATTTTCTAATGAACTTCGTTTACATCTCAAGTTTCTGATATAATAACTGTTAGTTATCTTTTTATTAATTGCATCTAAAAAGAAAAGGGAGAGAGAAAGAAAATACACAGATGAGAACTAGAGAAATTCCTTCCTGGCTATCATGAGAAGCCAGGAGTGAACAAGGTGGAGGGTCATGTGTGGAGAAAGAGGGCCCTGCCCTCACTCGGAGGTCTCCATCCACCACCAGGATGCAGTAACAGGAACAGAGACTATCAACTGTCCACATCTTGCTATATAAATCTGGTTGGTATTCCTGGAAGCCATTTGTCTGCCAAACCAATTCCATGAATGGGAACCTTCCCAGAACACATTCACAATTCTTTCCCTAAATTTGTTTCCATCATGGTGAATTTCCAGTAAGTCAATCACCATAAAATGTGTTACATTCCTCCCTCCACTCCCCCCTCAACCCCACCAAATCTGGACCGCCCCAAACCTTTTGGAATTATTCTTCTGACTCACGTTGTACTTAACAACTTTGCTCAAGAGAAAGCTCTAGATTTTTTCCCCTGTCTCCCAGCAGGCCTCAGCACAGCTGGCTGGTTCAGAGCAATGGGTCAGTGTATCCCAGTGGCTCTTTTCTGTACATCCTGCTTGTGGTTGCCTCAGTTCAGTTTATCACCCAGCAACTGCTTGGTAATCCCTTGTCATCCCCACCCTACGAATGTCCATATCAGCAGAGCTGGGGAGCTACAAGTCAGCAGAATTTAGCCAATCCGTTCCTCCTCTGGGCTGAGGTGACTCAAGCGAAGATGAAGAAACTCCTGAAGAACCCAATTCTAGGGCAAAGACTCTTCAAACTGAGAGAAGCATGGGGGGTTTTCCCTCCCTCAATTGGGGGAGATAGATGAGGGGAGGGTCATGAGGAAAAAGGCAAGGATTAAAGCAGAGAGAACCTACAATATTGTGTGTTATCAATTGCATGAGAACCGGATCCTTAAAGGAAAACACGCCCCACCAAACAACTGGGAACCTAAAACTCCATGAGAGGAATTACGTTTTTACTTTTTCATTCAGTTTTTTCTTGCTTGCTTTAGTCTGAATGTTCACAAATTCTAGCTTAGAATTGATGGGTTTAGAAGAGGTTCTTTAACCAACATGGCCGACGATAAGTCATTTCAGCAAAAGAAGAATCCCCAATTTAAAAAACCTGAAGCATGAATTCTAATTTTAGTACCTCTCTAGTACTGTAGTAGGTGGCATGTGATGGACTCTGTGATACAGCTCAAGAGTCAAGCAGCCCTAAGTGCTTATTAAAAATTAGAGGAAACATGAGGTTTGTTCCTGAAATAGCTCTCTGGGTGCTGCACACGCTTTGGCAGCTCAGCCACATACAGGTCTACAGTATGAGCCACCAAAGCCTATGAATACGCAGAATATCTGGGTAAAAACATCCTTGAAACATATTAAGATATGGGGTACCTAACGAAGAGAATGCTGGGCTCAGGGGACTGATATAACAAGGCATAGTGGAATCAAAGTACCCCTGTGCACTGTACTGTAGCTGAAATTTAACCTACAGAATCCATAATTTCACGTAGTCATTATCCAGAATGGGTATGAACACCACAAGGCAGCATAGAGTTGTCCCGATCCAATTAAAAACGACACAATCATGTTGTTTAATAAGAAAGTAATTTCTCTTAAATGAGCATCCTCACAGCTGAAAAGAAAAATGCCCTCTACATTCAGAATCACAAGCTGTTTTTTTGTGCCAATAAGCCTATTGCCTATCCTCAGCCTGGTGGGCTTCTGGATTTAATGGGGACAGAGAAGTTCAAAGAGTACATCTGCAGGGTGACACTGTTTCTGATGGCTCCCCTGGACACTCTTAGGTCTGGCTCTTCTTTCTCATCTAGCCATGGTAAGAACTTACACCACCTCTGAGCTGCATCTCTCTCAACAATGGCGTTGCCCACATTCCAGCACTTCCCCTTTGGGACAAGTAAAGACACAACTGCGTGGCCTAGTTATGTTTTCACTTAGCTGCTGCCACTTCCAGAGTGAAATTTTCTCTCTAGTCCTTTGGGATTTTCTCTGCTTCTTGTGGTTCAAGATATCATCCACACCTTAAGACTCTAAAAAGTTAGAAAGTGCTAGTTTATCTAGTCCAGTGTTTCATTTCCCAGTATTCTGCTGATAACTGTTTTCTGCAAAAAAGCAACTCCTGGACCTAAAACTATTTGGGATACGCTGGGTTAGACAATGTAAAATGGGTTTCTTTACTGAAGGACCTCTCAGGGACGTCAACCTGCTGATATGCATCTTGAGGCCCCTAAAGGATGACAGTATATTAACTATTTTCCAAACTCATTGAACCAAAGATCTTTTTTTTTAATAAAATGTGTGATTAGGATAGTGTCCTAGATTCTCCCAAACTCCCTATAATCTTGCCTATGGATAGGTACACATTTACCTCCCTCTTTCCCCTAAAGGTCCCTTCTCAATGCTCCTATCGCTGATTTCCATCTCCTGCTTAAACCTTCCCACCCCTTCACAAACATTTTCCTTCCCTGCTGACAAAACATACTTGAGATGTTCATCCCCCATCAACCCATAACTTTTCAAGTTATCTAGACATGGTTTTTTTAATCCTATATCTGAGTCACATTCTTACTTTGAATCATTTTTAAAAAAAATTTAGGGTATTAACCAGGAGTCCATGGATGGGATTTAGAGCATCCATAAGCCCCTGAAATCACATGCAAATTACATACAAAATGTCTTATGTAACCACATTTTTCTGGGGATAGGCAGAACAGCTTTCTCACAGGGGTTGATTACTCCTCAAAATCGCAAATAAGGAGGGGGTCAGCCCTGTGGCATAGTGGTTAAGTTCAGTGTGCTCTGCCTTGGCAGCCCACATTCATGGGTTCGGATCCTGGGCACAGACCTACACCACTTGTCAGCCATGCTGTGGCAGCGACCCACATATAAAGTAGAGGAAGACTGGCACAGATGTTAGTTCAGGGCTAATCTTCCACAAGCAAAAAAAGAGGAAGATTGGCAACAGACATTAGCTCAGGGCTAATCTTCTTCAGCAAAAAAAAAAAAATCGCAAGTAATACCAAAAATTATATTATAAAAATGTTTAACGCTAAGGGATAATGGAATGGAGAAATGTAGAAAATAAAGCATTTGACCTTTATGGTAAAATAATACATACTGACAGATTATGTTTGGGGGGCATTCTTCAAAGTAAGAAAACATTTTAGGAAGGAAAAATAAGGATGATAAGTTTAAATAAAAAAGAAAGGATGAACGAAGCAGGGTCTAGGCAGAGTCTGATAGCATGATGGGGAACAGGGCTGCCACCATTAAAATATTTATTTTACTGGACTCTCAAAATATCCTATACTTGGCCCATTAGTGCAAAATCAATTTCCAGCAGAACTGGAAAGGGCATCACTAACAAGACAAAATGGCAAGTTGGCATGTTAACACCAGCAGGCCCATCATAACATGTGGTCTGTCTTACAGAGGTCACTAAGATTTCATGTGTATGCAGAAAGGTCCCTTAGACAGCAACTACTGTCAACAGAAAAGCTGGTTTTATCCTAAAGTCTTAGGAATGGGAAACAGGAGAAGGCAGATTCTCTAAAATTTCTGCTTTCATTATCCCTTTCTCTTCTGGAGTAAATAACCAATCTTCAGGATCTGTAGTAACAAACTTGCCTTCCCTCCAGGAAGACATATTTCTAACACAGAGAGAACATCCAATAATGAGACTTACAGAAATTATAAAAACTTATTTAAATGATCTCAATCAAAGGGGAAAAGGGTCTCCTGTACCCAACAGCTTTTGTTGATTTTTTTAGTACAAAGACTTACATTGTATTGCATACAACAATGATTATGCTTGGGAAATGAATTCAATATAATCAGCCCCAAAGGTTTTCTATATCATTAGTTAAATTCAGCTTAAGTTGAAGAGTTGGAGGTAACATTTATAATGAAAAGTATTTTTCACTCTATCTCCTTCTTCAGAAATATTTCCAGTATTCCACACATCACTACCTGAAAACACTATATGCTCATGTTTCTCATAAACTCAACAAAATTAAGCAGGAGGCTTTGACCTCAGCAACATGAGGCTTGACAAGGGTTTGCAAAGCCCAGCTGCTTGGGGGGAGGGGGGAGAAGAAAGGGTGGAAATCATGTTTTAAAAAAAAAAAACCCTCCCCTTGAGCATAACATTAAAATACCGGGAGGATAAACTGAACTCTTAGTTCCTGCTGGTGTTGTTTGGGGAACCACCGTAAAAATACCTTGGATCATGAACATCTCCACCAAAATCACCTATTTTCCCTGATACGTACAGACCACTAAGACACATGTTCTGAAATGGTTTCTGGAAGCACATAAAGGAAGGGAGAGCCTCCCCACACAACTCTGTTCAAGTGAGGCCCATTCTTATCTCCCAGCGTAGGGCAAAGGAGTCAGTTTGGAAAGAGCTGGAACCCTGCCAGATTCCACCAAGTCAGATTTGGGGATGAGGCCCGGCTGTCCTGACCTACACGGACTCGTCACTGCAACACACCAGACCCAGAGGCCCAAGGGACCCAAGGGGGCACGGAAGATGGGGGCCACCACCAGGGAGGCAGAGCTCAGATTCGCCATGTGTATTCTTAGAGTTTAGAAAGCAGTAATACAAAAGCCCAAGCCAGAGAAGAAGGAAGCGTCAGAGGGAGGCAAAAGCAAAGATGAGGATGCAGCTGAGGTGGGGAAGGAGGGCAGAGTGCTGAGGGCCTACTGCCTTACAGAAAGCCCGGGGAACTTGGATGGCGCTGCCCTGGTTTGTGGGGCCATTTCATCCCTTTATTCTATTAACAAGAACCCCAAGCTCCAGTAACTTGACAGCTCTGTTTTCTTTATTTGGCTTCTAAACCTTAGAAGTATAAACCCAGCTCTTCCTACTCGACAACTCTCCTGAGAAGGGGAAGAACGGGACAGGGACTCCCCTTTTTTCTTCTCTAAAGTTTCACAGACTTCACCTGTTTTCATCTTTTTGTAAACAAACGTATAGCTTAAATCAATCTAAAAATCTCAAGCTGCCCTCTTTCCCCCACTTGAAATTAATTTGCCAACAACTTTTTGGGGAGAGAAAAAACAAGAGAGAAGAATATCAGCATACACTTTGTGCCATCTGTCCTCTCTTCACTTTACTAGTTTTTTTAAAAAGTCAGTTAACAAAAACACAGCACAAACACAAAATCAAAAGATGTCCAAAAGAAATACACAGCAAAGGAAAAAAATATTTACTTTTCCTTCTCCCTCCTGAATTATTTAGCTTTCCTCAGGCACAGTTAACCTTCTGACACAACCTTTTCTCACTCTTTCAAGCTCATCTATTTTAAAACAGTAAGATCTAAAATATCTACACGCCCTATTTCACAATCAACATCTTTTGATAAACTAGGAAATAAAAGAACATCTTGTTACTATAATGTGTAATCCTCCCTTCTAAGAAAAAACACTTGTACCAAATCCAGCTAACATGATCCACTAAGAACAAGTTAGTCCTCTCACAGAAGCTAACTCTGACTATACATGGAGGACATGAACTTTAAAAAGGAACACTCAACAATATTCTCGATACCTCGATGTTCAAATTACCCACTAAATTATACATTCCTAGGCATGCATCCATTTCTCTGTGGACACACTAGAAAAATGCCCTCTCTAGTTTCTAATGGGATTGAGATTGAGATTAAAGACTGGAGAGCCATGGAAGCCCTGAGAATCCTCCTCCTCCTCCCCTTATCCACTGAATGACTCCCCGCATCAACCATTCTCAGGGCCCTCTCAACAAATGGCCTCTCAGAGACTCTGAAACCACAACAAACGTGCAACCCGAGGCCGCAGCTGTGGCAGACAAATGCCAGAAGCAAAATGCATGACACTTTCTTTCAGTATTCACACAGAAGCTCAGACAGGTGTGAGGAACCACGGCACAATTATCTGAGGAACGTACACCCTCTTCCCACACACGTACACTTGTGCTTCCACCACACTTCCATTCCAGAAAACCACCAATGCTTACAGAACCTACTTGAAAAATAACTTGAGGTGAATTTAAAATGCATTTTTACTTACTACTAACAAGGACTGTAAGTTCCTGAAAGGAAAGAATTTCTAATGCTCGTATCACAAAAGAAGGAGGAAGGTAAAAGAGATGAGAAGACTTGAGTGATCATGAATAAAGGAATACCTGAAGAAAGGAGAAAGCAAAGGGCCTAGCTTACAGTGCTTAAAAACTGGCCAAAATGTACTATTTGTTCAAGTTACATAAAGAAATTCCAATCACAGCCTTTTCTAAAATTTTTCTTTTTAAATCAACTTTATTAAGATATAATTTACATACCAAAAAATGCACCCACTTGAAGCACAGTTAGATGAATTTTGGCAAACCTTTACATCAACGTAACCACCACCACAATAAAGATACAGAACATTTTCATCTCCCCAGAAAGTTCCCTTATGCCCTTTTTGTAGTCAATCTCCTACTCCCATGGCCCCTGGCAATTGCTGATCTGCTTTCTGTCACCATGGGTTAGTTTTGCCTTTTCTAGAACTTCATATAAATGGAATCATATAGTATGGACTCTTCTTCTGCATGTTTGAGATTCACCCCTGTTTTATATCAGGGGTTTGTTCCTCTTTATGGCTGAGTAGTATTCCCTTTGTATCAAGATATCACAATTTTCCAAACTTGTTTAAAATAAAAAGGCAGCAATAGTTAACTTTAAAACACGTATGTAAGACTTTTTAAGAATACCATTATTTCTTTCTTTCAAGGCAAATGGAACCTATCAGTAACTGTATAAAGTGCCAATCTCAAAACCTTTGGCTTCAGGAACACAAAGTTTTGTTTCGTTTCACCTCCCTATACAATAACTTCTTCAATCAGATGGAAAGAAAAACGATAACCTGAGATTTTTGTTTACTGCCAGCTCGAGATGTTATTTCAAGCTGCTGAAGAACTATGAGGAAACTGTATCCAAGCAAATTTTCATGTGCTGCTTCCTGAATGCCTGACCGAAAAGTGAACTTCAGGGCTACAGTTTAATTTGATTCAGATCCTTCTGCTTTTGCCTGATTAGTCAGAATTTTGGATTTCATGTTGACTCCTGAGTTACCCTACCACCAGAAGGATGTGATGGGATTGTCTTTGAGGTGGGATTGCCCCAAGAAGACTTGTTTAGAAAAGAAAATAAGTACACCATTTAAAGTTTGTTTAACCTAACTACCCAAATCATGAAGATTACTACTGTTTCCAAGGGAATACAATTTGGGAAACACTATTCTAACAGATATAAAGTACATCCCTCACATGGTCCTTAGCTTCTGGATGGTTGCTTGTCTATAACAGGCATGGTTATCCTGAACGCAAATGGACCACCCTTATCCCACTGTTGGGTACAAAGATGAAAACAGAAGTTCTCAAAGATCTCCCAGTGAGCCCCAGCTACACCTGGGTTGTGAAATGAGAAACTACAATGTCCCAGAAATAAAAAGAAATCTCTGTACCCTCAGCCCCCACTGTCCCCCCCATGCCCCAAGCAAGTCTTTACAATAGTCACAAAGGCAGGCAGCAACATCTTCTACAGGAAAGGGCCTGGAGTGCGAAGACTATTTCCTACCACTCTGTCTAACCATATGAGCTTTGCGCTCTGAGCCCACGACCAAGTTCTGGGCCTTGGTTCCTTCCATCGAATGAGGCAGCTGACCTAGAAAGGGCGCTAATGTTCCCTCCGGTCTGAAAGCTGTATTATGAGTCTCATAAAAGAGCAATAATTCCAAGACTAAAATGAGAAAAGTTGCATATTTTTTTGAACCATAATAGAATTTGTGAGCATGGCATCCAAAATTCTAACAGAAACATCAGTCTCAATTCTCCATTCATAATTCTTGGCCATTACAGTGTCTAAATAAGTACTTTTATTTTGTCTCTTCATTACCTCTTTCCTTTCCTCTAATTTGAGTATTACCCCTCAAAAAAGAAAAAAGGATTTAAATTAAATCCTGTTAATGAGTTGCAGTCTTCATATTTGACTATAAATCTATGTGCCTGTTTTTGTCTGAATACTAATGTTTAAGGGTTTTTATTATGACTTATTGTATAGAACATGATATCCTTTGATGAAGAATAAATCCCTAGAGGGTGAAAAGCCACTTGATTTTGTAACAGTTTCATCCTGGGCAACATGTGTTTGTTTTGATTATTCATGAAATTGCAAAGGATCGCTTAAGCTTGACTATAACATTCAGTATGAAAGAGTTTTTTCATACCCTTGCAATTAGAAACTGCATCTTAACAGAATCCACGTTAGGCAACACTATATAATCCAAAAGTCCCTTAAATTTCCCAAAAGCATCTAAAGAAAGCACTGCTTTCCCAAATATTAGTCATGGCATTTCGTGCTAGGCAGCCAGTCACCCTGTTCCAGCAAGATCCGCCCCCTGCCTGACTCCTCCTCCTGCTCTTAAAGTTAACAGCAGCTAAAGCCGAGGTTCCACCGCTGGGCTAGACTGCAGGGGAGGGAGTGGGCCTGCAAGTCTGCACTGGAGTCTGGAAAAGGGTGTGTGGCTGGGGAATAATGCCCGCACTCGAAGAACAAAAGCCTGCCTCACGGATGAAGCACTTTCCAAGACAGTCAGGAATGACATGGCTGAGAAAGGACGCCGGTGTGGGCTCACAGTCCTTCTTAGGACTGAATGTCCCGAGCACTTGGAGAGGAAGTAAACAAGGATCTGGGGTCGTGCATGCGGCTGTGTGGCCCAGGGTGGCCAAGGCCTGGCCAGCTCAAGACTCCTGCCTCCCAGTGAAGGGGCACTTACGTCACAGAGCTCCAAAATGTGGGCTGCGTGTGACCAGGAAAAATTACAAAGGCCAGTTTAAACACAGCCTATATTTCTCTCTACCGCTTAGATTTTTTCCTTTATTTTCAAAAACAATAATTTTCTGAAGAAGTAAAGCTGGAACATGGAAAACAGCTACGTGTGGAACGGTCCACAGGAAGAGGACACAGGCACCATGTTGCCATCCATTTTTCTCCTCAAACACATCTGGATCAAACTACTCCAACCCCACCAGACCCAAAACATGTCTGGCTATTTTGTCTTAGGAGATATCCTCAGGAATGTCCATTTTTAAATGTTCTACTGTAGAACCTACAATACTATGTTTACTTAATAAATGTTAAGGAACTAAGATACTGTCATTACTTTCTATCAAAAACTCTAAGTATTCCTTCAAGCTTTTCCATTTTCCAGTCGCACCAGAAGCAACTATGTGTTCTTTTTCTTCTTTCTTTCTTCTTTTGCCTAGTTGCAGAAAATAATCCCAGCAGAGCAGAAAGCATCCTGCTGAGGCTTTGAGTGCGAGGGCAATCCCACTCAAGCTGGATTTCCTCTGATTCTCCAGCCTCCTATACTCGGTGGGGCCCAGACCACTGTTTCCAGCCAGCAGGACACTGCGTCTTGACTCAGCACAAAGACAGGCTCGTGTGTCTTCATATTCTAAATTTCTTCTTAGCTTCTGCCTTTTGGGGAGATGAAAGGGGAGACTAGGGGACATAAAGTAGGAGCAGTGCTGACCAGAGGGAGGAAAGGCGAAAGCTCAGTCAAATGCATTCTTTTTTTTTTTGCTGAGGAAGATGCACCCTGAGCTAACATCCATGCCAATCTTCCTCTAGTATCCCTCTCAATCTTCCTTTTTAGTATGTGGGCCACCAGCACAGCATGGCCACTAACAGAGCAGTGCAGGTCCAAACCCAGGAACTGAACCCGGGCCACCAAAGCGGAGCACACTGAACATAACCACTAGGCCACTGGGGCTGGCTCAATAAATGCATTCTTGAAAAGTTGACCATAACTGAATTGCTGAAATCTGATTTTTTAAAAATGTAACAGCTCATTAATTAATGTAATTGTACAACCTCAGTTTATATCTTTTTGTAAATCTTAATTTTTCATACAGTTTAGACAAAAAATATATATATTATATTCAGTCAATGGTCCATGCAAATGAATCAGCTCACTAGCAAAAAGAATAAGCCCAAGTGCAAAGAAAAACATAAATTGAATTTTTAAATATATTAGAGAATCGTTCAACAATAATTTACTCAAAAAACAACTCACAGCTATCATCTTTATCTTTGTTGAATTTATCAATTTAAAGATGATCAAACAAAACATTCTTTTTTTTTTTGTGGGGAAGACCAGACCTGAGCTAACATCTGTTGCTAATCCTCCCCTTTTTGCTGAGGAAGACTGGCCCTGGGCTAACATCCGTGCCCATCTTCCTCTACTTTATATGGGACGCCGCCACGGCGTGGCTGACAGGCAGTGCGTCGGCGGGCGCCGGGATCCGAACTCGCGAACCCCGGGCTGCCAAGCGCGGACTAAACCGCTGTGCCACCGGGCGGCCGAAACAAAACATTCTTAATGAGGTCACAAGCAATGCCAACTGGTTAGGAAATTGTCACAAGAACTTAGAGCTTTTAACTCTGTTAAAGTTGCCTTAAAAATTATCTTCATTTTCGGGGCCGCCGGGTGGCGCAGCGGTTTAGTCCGCGCTTGGCAGCCCAGGGTTCGCGAGTTCGGATCCCGGGCGCCCGCCGACACCCTGCTCATCAGCCATGCTGTGGCGGGTCCCATATGAAGTGGAGGAAGATGGGCACGGATGTTGGCCCAGGGACAGTCTTCCTCAGCAAAAGGGGGAGGATTGGCAACAGATGTTAGCTGAGGGCTGGTCTTTCCCACAAAAAAACCACAAACAAACAAACAAACAAACAAAATTATCTTCATTTTCAGCTGGAACCTTACACTCGGGAGGCAGGTCCCTTTTGCCTTACTGCAAACAGGGGATATTAGGAAGGACAGCTAGACCAGCAAAAAGCTAGAGGAGAAGGGGGGGCCCTTCTCCAGAGTGTGTCCCAGTTAATGTTACTAGTTTGGAAACACTGGTCTGAGTCATCTCAAAATGCAGAAATCCTTTAGTTTTCTATAAATATATTTCATGTGTTCTATGACTGACTTAATGCAACCACACAGGTGGGAAAAGGAAAGTTCCAGGTTCCAGAACCAAATGTACCAAGAGGCAAGTTGACTACGTACAGATAACCTTAGAGAGAAATTAAACATCTCGTCAAGGGTTTCTGATGACAAGGCGAAAGCAGGAGAGTACATTGTACTTTAAACAATGCCTTGTCTGTTTGCAGGAACAGGGACTGGCCTAAAATGGAGGGGAGAAAAAACAAGGACAGGACTGAGCCACGGCTTTCACTTCAAAGGCAAACTGTGGGATTTTGTGTGAGTGTGTGTGTTCGTGTATGCACACATATATACATTTTTGTATCAACTGGCATAATACATGTTCCACAGGTGGGCACGCAAGGCTCCCAGTGCTGCCTCACCCCCCACTCCCATCAATCTCCACATCTGATGCCCCTTGAACAGTTTGGGGACCAGTTTTGCTCAGACAGAAACAGTCTAAGGATCACTTCATCTGTCGCCTGGAGGTTATTCCAGCCCTGGGCAATTGTGCTAAGTGACAGAGACCTCTGATAGAGGAGGGGGAACCAGAAGGTGGAGTGGGCAGACTGGGTCTGTATTCACTCTGCCACACAGAAGCTGGGTGAGCTCGATCCACGGGATGCACCGAACTCCTAGTGAACCAATCAGGGGCTAGACCCAGCTCCAAGCCTCAGTTTCTTCAGCAATTAGAAAGGAATAATCTTTACCTTCCACTGTGTTGTGATGGCGCTCAATAAATGTTAAAAGTTTCCTTACTGACGCTCCAGCCCGTTCAGGGGAACCAGTCTTGTCTCACATCCTGAGTCCTACTGGAGGCTCAACTACGCTAATGCCCTTGTGCTAAGCACCAGCTATACCCCAGCCCCTTCTGCTGAGTCCCTGCTACTTCTTCCTGGTATAGGCAACTCCTTATACCAACACTTCCGCCTTCGGTCCACTTCTGATTGCTCAGTTTCCCACCTGTCTTGGTTTTCTCCCACAGGCCACTCCGAGAACTTTCCCAAAGAACCCAATCCATACTGCTTCGTCTGTAATTCCCAGCCACTCCTAAGTCGGGAGCCATACACACCCAACCAAACTCCTGGTGTGTCAGAAAAGGACTGACAAGGCTGGACAGACAAACACACCACTGAGGAAAGAACGCTCAAACCAGTGGACCAATTCGTTACCTCAAAGAACTGAGTTTCCAATATGAGAATGTCATCTCTTAGACCAGTGTTCTCTTTATGATGTCCTAACAGAAAAAGTTTCTCAGTCACAGAAAAAGCCCTGCTGCTTCTGTGAAACTGATCTGTTTTTATTTAAAGGCAATTACAAATGTGGAAGCTGATCTTATACCCCTTTTTGCTTCAGCTGCTATGAAACTCAAGAGCCAAATTTGTGGCCTAACTCTAGCACCTGTCAAGTACTATACTGTCCTTTACTCTTAGGTTTCATCCTTCATACTGCACAAATTTTTGTAAGTTGCCACTGTGGCTAAAGAGGAGCAAAAGCAAACATACATTTGAAATTAACATCTTTAGGGAAAGGTGGTTTTTGCTTTTCCATAGGCTTGAGTCCATCCAGGAATGGCAGATCTGTGTCAGCTTTTAGAGGTAGTAACAAAGCAAGGAGCCTGCCAAGCATGTGGGATGGGACTGAGGTGGAAGCAGAACTTCGGCCTGTGCCCCTCACCTGTTTCCCTTAAAGGATACATAAGGGCAGCAGCCAGAATGAGGGGCACAGAGGCCTGGGACAGCACACCCCTTCACTTGGTGGAAGCCAATCTTGGATGATACCCAGTCCAGTGTTTATTTAAAGTGGTTTAGATTTTCATTTTGCTAAAACCTAGGAGACAGTAGACTAAGAGAATAATAATAATGATAGCTTCTTCTAAGGCGTCCTGAAGCAGTCTAACGAGAGGTAAGAGGCATCTGTAAATTAGAGGAAAGCATGGCACACACCTTGCAGAGGCTCTCAGCTGACTTGGGGAAAAGAGCCTAGCCTCAGTCTGCGAGGTGCTGAGGAAGTGCAGAGGGCCCTTCTGGAGAGTGACGGGGCCACGGACTCACGGCCAACTGGGCTCCAGACTCAACAGTCAGCAGCTGGTCCCCAGGCCAAGTGGCTCGAGATCTGTCAGGCTTGGATTTAGGCACCTTCAGCAGAATTTAAACCCCAGGTGGGAAACCTCTGCTCCCCAGGACCTGAGACATAAGATAGCAAAGATTCTTCACGGCTTGGAGGCTTTCAGGACAGCAATGCTTGGGGGCAAAGAGCCAAAGCCATAGATCATGAATTCAACTTCTCACTTCAAAAGGGAGAGCTCTATGACCCTGTGCAGGCTACCACGTTTCCATTTAACCGCTATGAAATAGAATACGATTCCTGCCTCTTACACCTCCCATTAAAGTGCTTCTGAGGCGATTCAGGTCTCCTTAGGAGAAGCCAGCATTATTATTTTTCTATTAGTCTATAACCTCCTAGGTTTTAGCCAAATGAAAATCTAAACCGCTTTAAGTACACGTTGGACTCAGCATCATCCAAAATTGGCTCTGCATCCAAGTAAATGCAAGTTTCCAGATGGCGAGATTCTAGGTGAAATCATCAAAAGACTACATAAGTGCCACATATTATTACGTGCCTTCCACTCATTAATCCACCCAACACTCCGCAAGTTAGGGATGAGCCAAGTTATCTCCTTTACAAAAAGCAGACTCAGTATTCTTTCACGGTTACACAAACAAATAGCAAAGCCAAAGCACAAGGAAGGACGACTCCCTCCTCCCCATACCCTGCAATCCATCAAGCGGGGTCTGTGTTTTATCACTTTTCCTTGAGGGTTGCAAAAGTTCTGCAAGGAATTCTTTGATTGCTGTAATACTTTTATCAACAAAAGAAAATGAACTCCAACAACACATGGCACTGTCAGAAATTTCATTATCAGAAGTGAAAATAATGAATGATGGGCAGAAATACACATCAGGATGCATGGCTCAGCAAGCCTTCCCTTCCTTCCAGGCAAAACAGACTGTGGGCCACAGGTCCCTTCCCCAGTGCAGCCTCCCAAGAAATGCTGCAACTTTCTGTGTGCACAACCCTATCATTCACTACACTGCAAGCTCATCAAAGGCAGTGCCCACTTCTGCATCCATCTTGGTCTTCCACACATCATCATGTTGGCTGAATGAAAGCAGATGAATGAATAATCATGGCTGTGGCCCAGGCAGCACATTCCCATGCCCTGTCCCCAAATGACCATGTCATGTGAGCCCTGGGGTTAGGCCTCGACCCTGGCCCAGGCTACAGAAGCTAGCACCACGGCCACCAACCCGCTGCTGAGGGCCCAGAACTTCCAACCATTTGCGTGACCAAGAGACTTTATTCACGGGAGTTTTATTCAGATAATCTGCTGTATTTTCAGTTCCCCTTTAAAGCACATACAGATTAATTCACCACAGCACTAGAAATCCCATTTGCCACAAACCTTTCAATAATCAGTGTCGAGGCTGAAATCTCCTAGTAATATTAAAAGTCACCAGAAGTGGCACTTTTACCCTCAATGCCAAAGCTAAAGAAATTGTTTATTCCCAACGCTACCAAACTTCTCCAGTGCCTACAAAAGAGGTGAGCATTATCAATCAGATTTTAATAGTTACAGAAAGCTGCTTTGGGGACTTAATTCCCAATAAAAGATATCAAGCCTACCAAACAGTAGTTAATGTATGGGCTGCCCATGGAACTGCGAATTTCTCTTGCAGCAAACTGCTGCCAATTAAAGCCACTGATCCAGCTAACTGTGCCCACTCCTCTGGCACAGAGTAACTAATTCTTGGAAACATTACATGGAGTGTAACCCTTTCCCACAGTCACAACCCTCAAAGTTACAACCACTTAGAATACTCGGGCCCCATCACTCAGATTATAGGGCTGCCAGCAGGCAGTCATCAAGGTCTGGAGGTTTATAAGGTCACACTTTGGTCGCCTGAGGAAGTCTCCACTGAAAGCCTCCACACTGGCCACAGAGAAACAAAAAGGCTTGTTCCTCCCTGGAGAACGACGCAGTGGTGTCTGCAGTGAGGAGCACATCCAGGTGGGTACAGCATGTGCACAGACCCTCACGAGACAGCCGGGCAGGTCATTCTCCGCACAAGGGGAGTGACGGTGGTGACCACCGAGCCAGTTCATAACTAGGAGTGGCCTCACTGTGTGCCTTCAGGAAGCTCCTTTATATCTCATCCTTAATTTCCTCATCCAAAAAATAAAGGCATAAATCAGATGACATCCAAGGCATTCAGTTCCGGAACACAGAGGTTCATCAATGTAGTGTTAATCTGCTTCTCAGATTAGTCATTCTCCTAGAAAATGCCTCAGGAAACAGGGCCCAGCAGAGATGGAAGGGGAATGTCAGGTATATGGAGTGGGGCTGCCAAGAAGGGTGGTCTAAGTACTAAGAGTCAGGAGTGCTGGGCTGGCAGTTGTGGGGCCAGTTACACTGAGCACAGGTGGTGAATCCCAGATTGAGGGGTGAATTGACCCACTGAACTATTTCTTCCTGGTCAGATTTGGCTTTCCTATTTTTACATACAGGAAGCAAGAGAAAACAAAATATCAAAAGTCTGCCTTGAAAATTTTCTCCTCAAAAAAGAAATAACCCCACTCCTTAACATCTTCCAGAGAAATCACTCATCATCTACATGAAAAAACCTAACTAAAAGGTATTGAATAGGATAAACCCACTATCTTACAAACAGCTCATTTATTTTCTTTTAGGTCTTTTAGACCTCTCTGTTTCCATGCAGAATGCAAAGTTTTCATTTTAAAAAGTCCAACCTCTTTTTAAAATATTATTAGTCGGTGACTGAGAAAAGAGATGTTGGGGCTGGCCCAGTGGTGTACTGGCGCACTCAGCTTCAGCGGCCTGGGTTCGAAGGTTCGGATCCTGGATGCAGACCTACCCCACTCATCAAGCCACGCTGTGGTGACAACCCACATACAAAATAGAGGAAGACAGGCACAGATGTTAGCTCAGGACCAGTCTTCCTCAAGCAAAAAGAGGAGGATTGGCAACAGGTGTTAGCTCAGGGCCAATCTTCCTCACACACACACACACACAAGAGATGTTTTTGAGTTGTAACCACTGGACATAAAGATTCCCACATGAAAAACTGCCTCCCACTAGAACACAGGATTGGGAATCTCGGACTTCATTACACAAGCTTCACCTTCACTTCCACTCACCCCTAGTTCTAGGACAAGTCACAGCCTGCGGGGCCTGCTGCCCACATCTGGAAAGCAAGATGTTTCAGATGATCTATTTAATCTAAAAGCAGCTGGTAGGCACTGGCATAAACGGCTAGTAAATAAACGACCTATGCCAAACCAACAAAGAAAGAAGGTTGATTTCTCCATTTTTTTCCTGTGGGGGTTAAGAGTGCAAGGAAAATATTTAGTCCCTAGATGATAGTTAAAACTCTTCATATAATATTCCAAAAATAGCCTACATTGTTTTTAGGGCTTTTTCTTGGAGAGTGTGCAGCCTATATTTTAAAGTATTGAGAAAGCTTTAATCTCAGAAAAAATGGAGACACTTTATTTTTCATGCAGATGAAAAACACCAGACAACCAAGTTCTTTTAACAAAGGCTTGGTGGCAAGTCGCAGATCATTTCTCATGAAAGGGTGATAATGGGGGAAAGATGGCACATACAGTTTCCTATTTCTTTCCTCTCATTCCTTTGCCCCTCAAACACCGGGGACTTTGGAAGATTTAGTTTACAGACAGAATACCTCTCCCACTTTGAAAAAGAAAAACTTATCCATAATTCTGAACTCCTTGGAAGACACTATCAAAACACAGAACATTATTACTTTTTTACTATTCCAGAACCACAAAATAACTGTGCTTTCCTCTTCTTCCTTCCAGAATAAGAACTGCTATGGTTCACTTTCCTCCCCAAAAGCGTCTCGATGGTTCCATGACCAAGACTGAAAGCAAACTGTTTGCATTTTAATTATAAAATTCTCACTAATGATGGCCTTTAACTGAGCATATGTATGTGTTGTTTGATAACGTTCTTTGAAGAAATTACATAACAGCTTAACTATCCTAGATCCAGCCATTGCCCCTAATATCTCATCACAATCACACAACTACAACCCTCCAGCTTCTGCCAAGGTATTTTTACTGGGCCATCACCCATGCCAATCAAGTAATCACCCATGTCCTCCACAACGTGGCCCCTTTCTCTTGATGCTTCCATCATTCAACATCTGCTCACTTCAGTTCACTGTCTTAAACCATCACACACAATGTCCTGGGCTTTTAAGGATGAAGCAGATCCAAAGAAAAGAATGAAAGCTAGACCTAAATGACCCATTGGCTTCCAAAGCCAGGCCAAGCACGACATGGCTGTTCACCAAGTGGTGGTACACAATTAGGCTGCTTCCACCTCCAGGGGGAGAAGGAGAGAGGGAAAGCAGTGACCACAGGGAAGTTTAGATGCGGTTCAGTGAGAGCATCTCTGTGTCTCATTTCTGAATCTGCAAAATATGACCTGGGTCACCCTTCTTGGAACATCACTTACATCTGCTTTGCAGCCTGGAGAAAATAGGCAGTTTGGAGAGTCCCATCCCTAAGAAGAATTACACTTCACAGGAGTGGAAGTCTTGAAAAGCCTTTTGTGCTCAATGTGAATGCTCATCTACTGCCTAACACTCAAGTCTGTTCCTCGTGGGTTCTGAAAGAGCGACAAGCTAGGTAGAACACGCCTTAATTTTAACAGAAGATCAAGCAAACTCCCCTCCTTTTTCTTCTTTTAAACCAAAATGAGAGATGAGACAGGAATGAACAGCCCAGTGAGGTCTCAGTCAGTATCATAAAATCAGACCCCTAAAGCTTGGATAAATTACTGATTTTGGAGTTTATTTAGTCAAAGTTAAGACATACTGATGCAGGTATCCCATCTCTGTCACTTACCACCTGTGTGGCCTTGGCCATGTCACTTAACCATCCTGCACCTCAGTTTCCTCCTCTGTAAAGAGGAAGAGCTAACATGCACAAAGCTCTTAGCAGAGTCTGGAACATAATAAACATTTAATTAATAGGAGCTTTTAGTTACAGTGTGAAAATGATGGGTAAACCTAAGACTGCATGCATCACATCCATTCACACCAATGAAGACTAAAGATATAATGGTTTTTGCCCCTTTTTGGGGGAGGTGATAAAAGCTTTCCAATCTCAACTACAACTCTCCCCAATTCAGCGTTATGTAGAAGTCGGGGCACAGGAAACTTTTCAACACCAAAGGCCTCCTCTACAGCCTCCTAGAGGGAATTTTCAAAGGGGGGTCAAGCAGATAGGTGTCTCCTATTACCATCTTCAGATCTGGGCCATAGGAGCCAGGGCCTCAGATCCCTCTGATCCTTGGGCTGAGAGCCAAGCCTTCTAGACTGCTTGCTGCCAGGCAGGCATTTTCTTATGAGCCTGATTGTTCCTTAAGGCTCTTTACTCCTCTGGAAAGGTATCCTTGAGGCCAGATTTTTTTTCAAGATACCTCCCTCTCCCTGTCCCCAAAATACACAAGCAGCAGCCCATCCTTTTGGAAAACCAAAATGGCAGTGAACTGACACGTGTTTACACATTTCATCTGTGAGTAGTGGCAGCTTCAGGAAGCAGCCCCTCGGCCTAAGCACTTCAAGTTCCCAACAGCTGCATCTGACTGACTTCTGATCTTCAAAGTCCCTGGTACTCTCCTGGAGTCCAATTGTGAATGCTGCTTACAGTGTTAATGGCATAACATTTAGGACTCTCCTCCAAATCCTGGCCCCCAAGCATATGTCTCTCCATGCAGCTTTCCCCACCACTGCATGAACCCTCTGATGCCTCAACACCTGAATCTGTCTCCTTGATCCTTCTCAAGAATCTTGAATCTGGGGAAGTGACTTCCCTCCCCATTCCCAAGAAGAAACCCCAGATCACTGCCCCTCTGAAGCTGAGCACCCACACCATGTCATCTCAAAGAGGGCTTCACATAGGAAAAGGTATGCTACTAACAGCAGAAGAATTTGTAATCCAAACTAATCCTGTTTTTCTTTTTTTGTGTGTCAGATATAAGAGTATTTATGAATCTCAGGCAACATTCTGAAGCAGCTGCTAAGAGGCCCTGAAATGAACTTCCAAATCCTGGCCAACCCACTGTTCTTTGCACTATTTATATTTCTAAAGCCATCAGCTATGTTTGATATGGCTGATCATGAGGCCCTACTTAATGGACAACAGACTCCAATGAGACTGACAAGCAGCCATAACTTGTTTTCATCCTTACCTGGCTTCACCTTGTGGTGCGAGAGGCCGTGCACCTTTTAGGCCTCTGAGCCAAGAGGGATGCCATCTCCTCACCACTGCCTCGCCTCTGACCTCATCAAGAAAGCTGCATCACTTTCCCCTTCACTCACCCTCTCACACTGATTACACCCAGCACATTTTAATCTTATCTTTCTCCCACATGTCCCACGTCCGACTGTGGATGAGTCAGCTCGACTACTCCCCTCTCGGATGCTGGTCTTAAAACTAGGAACATTCCCAAAAGACCAAAACAAACAAGTAAGAGGAAAAGTTCACAAAACAAGAATCCAACCTAAAGATAAGTTCAGTGAACACCATGTGTGCACTGGACGAACACTGGCGTCCTCTGTGCACCTGAGCAGATCCTTCCTTACTGTCGTCTAGGAGGGAGGCGGGTGCCCTTGCCCTGGACAGAAAGCTACACAGCACAAGGATCTATGGGAAGCCTACAATACTCAAGGGGCTAGGTCTTTGTTACCTTTTAACAGATACCACCACAAGATGGCTGCTCATCTCTTCCCAGGATTCTGAAGCCAAGATGGCATGAGAATTTTGATTTTTGATTCCTAATCTGTCACCACAGGAATTCCAGGCTTAGCAAATGACTTAAAGCAGTGATTCTGAAACTTCAGCTTGCAGCAGAATTATCTGGAGGCCTTGTCACAACACAGATTGCTGGGTCTAGAGTTTCTGATTTGGTAGGTCTGGGGTGGGACCAAGAATCTGCATTTCCAACAGGTTCTTAGGTAATGCTGATGCTGCTGATCTGGAGACCACACTGAGAACCACTAGCTTACTGCATCAGAATATGGTAAAGCCCTCTACTCGAGTATATCCGATTGCACAAAAGAGGAATATGAAGTTTATGTGTCTCAGTTTTCAAGTCATATGCAGTGACTTGAAATAGCACCACCTCTTCTTAGAAATTCCTGAAAACTTCAAAATAAGTTAACTCGAGTCCAGTGGAGACTAGAAAAACAAGCAGGAGTTGAAAACTGTAAAGAAACCACATTCACTTATACGAAAGAAAGCAGAGGAGGAGATTCTAGTTAAACACAGTTTGTTAAGTAATAATGCCCTTGTCTTAGAAGCCAACTGTTCTCTTAGATCCCAAATTGACAGCACTTTTTATATGGAGCTTCCAGGGGGCAAACTCCACCTTGTAATCTTCCTATGGAGTCGAGGGTGGAAATAGGTCTAAAAGTAAATACTAAAATGGTTGATAACTTCCACAGCCAAAATCTCTCTCATTTCTCTTAAGACAATGGTTCTCAGCCCTAACTGTACATTGTAACCACCTGAGAGCTTTAAAAAATATAGATGCCCAGGTGCCATACCTAGAGATTCCAACCTAATTGTTTTAGGATGGGACCCAGACAAGGGTGTTTTTCAAAGCTCCCTGGATGATTCTCAAATGCAGGTGAGGTGGAAAACCACTGATGTAAGAGAAAGGTCACAGAGATATAATAACAGGTGGATGGAGAGAAGAAGGGCAGAAAGTCCCCTTTAAATAACGTCTAATGACATCAAAGGAAAGAGAAAAGAATGGGAGAGCAGCTGGGAGCTGTGAGAACAGGTAAAACTGAGGCTTTTAGATTCTGAAACTGATCTAAGGATCAACTCAACGTTGGCTGTCTCAGGTTCAAAATCAGAAACAGCTACCTGATCAAGGAAGTGCCCACATTTGCCAAAGACTTGTTAACAGTCCAAGGGTCATATCAGGAAACCCTTTTAACAAGGTGTGCTATTTTTTTTTCCAGAAGAGTTAATAAGTAGGCACTTGAGGCAAAGAGCTTCAACCTCTCACAAACAAATCATCTAAAGGTTCAACTTTGAAATCATGTGCCAGAAAAACAACAAAATTTACCCCTGAGCATTTTTTTTTTTTTTTTAACGAGGAGGCAAGAGGATGGAGATTGAAGAAGCAACTCTCAGAGTATTTGGTAATTGAAATTTTCTTCCCAGGAACCACACTGACAAATGAGTTTTCAAAGCTGTAAAATCATGTGATGCAGATGATAAAACCAAGATAGAGCTATTTTCTTCTCTTCCTTCTTGTCTAGCACAGATGGATGAGGTAACAAGCTGGAAAAAAAATGTTTGAAAGCTTTATGATCCTGTTTAAGGCAGAATGATGAACACAAAACAGACCAGTGAGAAGAATGGAGTGTTGGTGGTCAATGGGCAGAGCAGGGAATCTCACGGCAGGTAACACAAATAGACGTCAGGTGACAATTATCTCTGCTCTCATCAACAGGGCCAACACTGGGAGCCAGAGAGAAAAATCCACATGGATTTCCACTACATTAACAGTTAAAACTGATTCATCAATTTAAAGTTCTTGATTTGATTAGAAAACTTACATGTGGATAAAACTGCATCTTAAAAATGATAATTGTGGGGCCGCCCGGTGGTGCAGCGGTTTAGTTCGCGCTTGGCAGCCCCGGGTTCGCGAGTTCGGATCCTGGGAGCCCGCGGACGCACTGCTTGTCAGCCATGCCGTGGCAGCGTCCCATATAAAGTGGAGGAAGATGGGCACGGATGTTAGCCCAGGGCCAGTCTTCCCCAGCAAAAAGGAGAGGATTGGCAACAGATGTTAGCTCAGGGCTGGTCTTCTCCGCAAAAAAAAAAAAAAAATGATAATTGTAATTTTTGATAAAAAACATTCATTTGTTAAGTAATTATTTTAAAATTAATTTAGAAGACAGTAGTTTGCACTAGCACAAGTTAGCTTTCCTAATTTAATTTAACACATGGTACTGCATTTATCCAGTAATGATTGACCACAGATTAACTCACAGCATTCCCTGGTTTTATGAGATGATCATAATAAACCTTTCCCCTCCTCCCAAAGAGCACCTACTATATGACGCCAACGGTCAAGTGCCAAATTTCACCTTAGCAACTGACAGGAAGGCTGACTGTGGTAAAGCCTTAAATATGCCACAGATCACCTAGACTTTCAGCCTGAAATAAGCATCTTTCTTGGAAAGGGAGGAGACAAAATAGGACCGATTTAGATAATTCAGTGCAACAGAGGACATGCATCCATTCAAACAGAAGGCTGTAAGCTTATCTTTATTGCATGGGGTTGGAGATAGAAGGCCTGATCTAGGCCACTAATTTCAAGAAACAGTACACTAGCTCACCTAGGAAGTTATCTATCGGGAGCTTAAGAGCGCAAGTGTGCCGAAGCACGCTCACACACCGTCAGCTTGAAGCTAACTTCAAAATAATCGGACCCATAATATTTTCATAAACCCATTCCAGGCTTCTCAGGGTTACACAAAGGATGCACCTGATCGAACTGGTCATGATTCTTTTAAAGAAATTCAAAAGAATGCTTGGGCTCAAAGTTCCATGTTTACTTTCAAAAAAATTATCTTGTTTACAATTTAGTCTGTGGGCCACTGTTTATCTGCATGATGGGTATATTTATAGACGGCAAATTAACGCTGTTAATGGGACTGTACTGAAAAATAACTAGTGAATAAAGATAAGTCCCTTCTCATTCTACCAACTGGGGGGAAAAAAAAGATACCCAATACAGACCAAGATGCAAATGTATGAGTGTGAAATTAACAAGTCCTTGATTTAGAAATGAACCCTGGCAGGAAGCCCCAGGACAGGTAAGGTACAAACTCTGGAAGATCTACAGCAACACTGAGTTTTAAATGAGGTAGAATTTTTTTTTAATTAGGTAAAATTTTTTTTAGAAATTTACCAACACGAAAAGTTCTCATGGAGCAATCTAGAGAAAGCATTTTACTTCATAAAATCATTACAGTATTAGATGAAAATTAAACTATACTGAGTTTTTAAAAAACATTAAGTAAAACAAAAATGAAAAAAGGAGAAGGTGAGCAGAAGGCTTTAACCATCATTCAGCTGAGCTTAATATGAAATATGGAACTGAGGCCATTATCTAGATAATTTATGATGAAAGAAATATTTTTAAAATCAATTACTAGGACACTTCAGGAAAAAAAGCAGTTTTGAGATTTGAATTATGTGAATTAACGACTTAACTATCCACTCAATCTTTTTAATGTAGTATCAATTTTCAAGGAGATATCCAACAAGCTCTAATGGATATAATTTTATGCCCTCCTTAAACTTCAGGCTTATACCCAGAGTTGTACCTTTAAAAGTCCACTGTGGCCACTGCCACCTTCTGTTTCCACTGCCTCAAGCCCCACCACCCTCCCACGTACTCTGGCTGTATTCACTTATCAGGCAGAACCCTTCTGCCTGCTCCACTTTTATCATAGGGTTTCAGTCTATCTTCTGGACACTGTCCAGACACTACTCATCTATCTTTGCTATGAAACTGAGAGTTCTGAAATTTTTTCCAACACACATGGGATTAGTATTCTGCTAGCCACATTTTATCTTAGGGCAAATGGGTACTGCATTCCTGTGGCCAATTAAAACCATCATTTTAGGTCCTTCTCATACACATTTTTTACCTTGAAGACAAAAGCAGCAAGCTCTTGAGTAGAGATAAACACTTTAACCTGGCCAGCAACTTGCATTATGCAACCTTTTCTGTTTCTGACTTGGCAGCCTGCCTTTAAACACGTTAGGAACTGCACTGCAAAGAGTCAACCACTTCAGAAAATATTTTTAATACCTTTAATTATGAGCTCTGATTTGGCAGCCAAACTTCTGCCAGGAACTTCTTGTAAACGTTTGGGTTTTTTTTTTTTCCTGAAATCCATTTTTCTTGGTGGCGGTGTCTCCATTCATCTATCTACCTGGAGCCTATAGAAAGACAGATATCCTGTTCTCCCAAGGCAGAAATTCTCAGAGATAATAGCCCAACCCAAAGGATTTCTACACACTATGCATCACTCTATTAGTTCTAAATAGTATCCGACATACAGTAAACCAGGGTCACATGAGGCAGTGACCAGAAATGAGAATCCCCAAACCAACAGGTTTCTGACAGAATTCTCAAGCCACTCCTCTACTCCCCCACTAAAAGCCCAGGCAATGACTCGATTCTTCAGTTATTGGCTCACACAAAATCAAAGGAAGGAGCCCTAACTATGGGTCCCAGTCCACTCTTTCACCAACACACAGAGAGGTGTTAGTTACCCTGAGTCAGCCACAACCCGGAAGATAAGCATTCAAGACAGTACTCTGAAGGATTAATGTGAGGACCAGTGGCAATATATGTAAAGAATGTGGCACAAAGCAGTAACTTCTAAAAAGGCAGCTATTTTTAAAAGGTACAAACTTCCAGTTATAAAATAAGTCATGGGGATGTAATGTACAGCATGGTGACTCTAGTTAATAATATTGTATTGCATATTTGAAAGTTGCTAAGAGAGTAAATCTTAAAAGTTCTCATCACAAGAAAAAAAATTCTGTAACTATGTGGTGACAGATGTTAACTAGACTTACTGTGGTGATCCTTTCAGAATATACACAAATATTGAATCATCATGTTGTATAGCTGAAACTAAAATAATGTTGTATGTCAATTATACCTTAATTTAAAAAAAACACAAACTCAACCCTCCTCCAAAAAATTTTTAAAAATAAATAAAATGGCACCTATTTAATTTTATTGTTGTAAACCCCACCCACCCAAAGTACCCCCCCAAACTCCAGGAGATAGTAGACCAAAGCAGAAAAGACAAAAGTTCTGGATCAAAGAAACCTGGGTTTGATCCCTAGCAAGTTACTTAAACTTCTTCAAACCATTGCCTCATCTTTACATTGGGATTTACATTTAAATGCCTATCTTGTAGGATCAATATTAGATGTCAAACACCTAGCTAGGCATTTGGCAGAGTAGGTGCTCAATAAGTCAGAGCTACTATTATAATAATAATTATTATTATAACTAGGCCTGAGAATGTCTTGTGTAGACTCTTCTTATTGCAAAAACCAAACTCTCTCTCCAATATAACTCTGGCTCCCTTCCCCCAAGATATCATTTTGAAATATAAGAACAGACAGACACAATTCTGATTCTTAAATACTTCTGAACAATTCAACCCAAACACCTACGAGGTACCTAGAAAATATCTGCTGCTACTTCTGTGAGGACAACCACTCTGTTGTGTGCTTCATCAGGACGGCTGGCTTTTGGACACAGACGTATACAGAAGGGGCATGAGCCTGAAGCTTCTGGTGAGACTTTGAAAGGGCTTGAACCAAGTACAGGAAGAGCTGAGGGGACTCCAGAGAGATTCTGGATTAGCCTTACTACCAACATCGATGACAATGAACCTGATGGGGCGCTATCTTCTCAAGCCCTAACAGGGACACAGAAGAGAGGATTCTTCTTCAATACCATCCTTCCACTGAGGTTCCTAGGCTCCTCTTTCCCCGCAAAGACTGACTGTTCTAGACCAAAGCTCTCAGACAGACCTTGTGGCCTTAGTGTAAACCTGAAGCCCATACTCCACAAGCACAGCCCTTCCACCAGCTTCGTGAAATAAGCCAAGAAGTAGAAATTTGGTGAGAGGGGGTGGGAGGAGGAAGGAGAGGGAGCCCAGGACATACCCTATTAGAAACAGGAGGGAGGGACAAGTTCTAGTAGTCCTAACTGGGAAATCAAGAGGAATTAGTGTCTCCCTTCTGTCCCTCACAGTAGGATGAAGAAAAAAACTTAAATTACCAGAAAGTAGCCCATGAACCCTTTTTATTCTTCTCCTTTATCTGCAACCCTGCCTGTCTCTCTCCTCCATCCCCAAGGTCCTGTGTTTGTTTCCTAGGGCCCATAACAAATTACCACAAACTTAGGGGCTTCAAACAACAAAAATTTATTCTGTCATAGATCCAGATGCTAGAAGTCCAAAATCATGGTGTCAGCAGGGCCATGCTCCTTCTGACGGCTCTAGGGGAGGATCCTTCCTTGTCTCTTCCTAGCCTCTGGTGGCTCCCGGCAATCCCTGGTGCTCCTTGGCTCGTAACTGCATCGTTCCAGCCTTTGCCTGCTCTTCACGCAGCCTTCTCTGCATTTAGTATGTCCTCTCCTCTCCTTATAAGGACACCAGTCACTGGATTTAGGGTCCATCCTAATCCTAATATGACCTAATTTTAATTTAACTCATTACACGTGGAAAGGAGCTATTTTCAAATAAAACCACATCCTGAGGTTAGTTTCAGGTGGACACGAATTTTGGGGGATACCATTCAACCCAGAGCAGCTCCCAAATTAAAATAAACCACTATCACCAAAATAGGGGGCAAAGTGGAGGGAGATGACAAACTGCAGCATTACAGAACTATGAAAAATTTCATAGTCATAATCTCCAGTGGATCCACAACCACTAAATCTGAACTGGAAATAATATAGTTTTTGTCTTTCTCTCCTCCATGGGAAACTGTGAAGTCTTGGAAAATAGTGAAAGTCTCAATTAAAATAGCAGCGAAACACAGAACATTCCACTGATCCAGACACTTGACATACTCTGACAAGTTTGGTATTAGGTATAAACGAACATTCACATATATTATCAGGAGTGGAGTAGCAAAAGATGAAAGGCAAGGGAGGACATCTTTCAGTTAAAAGTGCTTTCATTTAACTATTTGCGGATGGAAAGTGGACCATGGGTCCTAAAAGACCAAGGCTTCCTTTAAAAGAGTTACCTTCGGTTTTTAACCGCCCCTCCCCCAAATTACCTCTTTCTAATGATGACATAAGCCTACATGGAAGCACTATATATCGGACTTCTTTTTTTGTTTTTAATCAAGGTATTATTTTAGCTATGTGGGAAAAAATACTGGAGATCAGCTTAAAGACTTGTGTACTCCCTCTGCTGGCTCTGAATTTAAAATAAATTCTTAATGGCTTCGGGAGCCAAGTGATTAATTTCACCAGATATCTAAAACACAAGGAAAAATATGACGTGGATTCTCCCACACAGACACACACACACACACACACACACCACACACACACAAAGGTCCTTGAAGAAATAAATAAAAAATTACAAAACACATACTGAAAACTGCCAAAGGCATCTCTGTTGGATTTATTATCGGTTCACCCCAGAGGAAAGCTAATGCATTTCATTTGTCTGGGGCAGGGGCCACTTCCTGTGTCGTTGGCCTTGGCCCCAAAGTGGGCCACAAGCTTTCCTTGCTCTGCGCTCAGCTCTCCACTGCAGGACTAGGGATCTGGACACCCAGGCATGGTGAGCCCCCAAGGATCACCTGGCTTCTTCACCATAAGCAACTACTGGAGCAGCAAATTACTGGAAGGATCACAGCCCATCAGAGAAGTTAGTCCACTTCACCTTGTGACGTTATCTCATAATGGCAACCAACATACTGCAGAGAAAAGTCTCAAGATTAAAACCTTAAGAAAAAGCTGGAGTGAAAAGTGGAAGACACACGCTCTAGAAAAGCTGGGCTGAAATATACTCCAGTCACACACTTGTGTTTTTCCAGACACAAGAGACACATCACAATATTCTGCAGGTAGCTGCTATTGTACTTTTTCTTACTGGGGAAACTGCAATACCAAGAAATGGAAGCTGTCTGGTCAAGAATAAAATGGTTAAAGATACTGAGTCTGTCTGGGTAGTGATGCAATCAGAAGTGAGGTCTTCTATCATTACCACCAGCCTAACCACCTACTCAGAAAACTCTAACTCAGAAGAGCTGCAGACTAGCCCTGAAAAGATCCATCTCAAAGACTGCTTGCTATCTCTTCTTCCCTCATACGTGAGTTCTATTTTCCAATCCACGGATATAAAACTTCAAGTATATCTGGGAATTCTGCCCCAAAATGCAGAACATTATGGACAACTTAGTTTTACACAACAGCTTTGCTCGTGTAAGGAGTGGGTAAGTAAATTTTAGGCTGAACAATCCCACGGTGACTCTTTCTAGACAGTGCATATTGATGCTGCATAAAGCGAGGAACACACACAGAGGGCAGACTTGATTTCAACTTTCTCTTAATGAAAGGTCATTCCAAGATCAGGCTTCACTCAGTTTCTGCAGTGGGTAGTGACTGGCACTAATGAAGTTTTTAGGGACTTCTGAGAAACAAGACACTACAAGAAACGCCTTAGATGGCAGAGCATCATTTCATCGTTACACTACATCATATCAACATCAACGCTTGGAGGTCCAAGACTTATGCCACCTTCGTTGCGACAAGTATCCTGAAGACTCTACACGTGACATCACCTCACTCCTGAGTCACAGCATCACCTTTCAGTGTCAGAGTCCCAGACCAAGGCTGTCTTCACAGGCTGAGGACGTAATGATCCAAAACGCAGCTCCAAGCATCAGAAACTCTTTATTTGTTCGGTAGACACATTCCGTGCTTTTGAGGCCGCATTTGTAAATATATAGGAGTCACAGAAAAATGACAAAAGAAACAGGCAGGAGCCAGAGGGTGGGCAGGGTAGGGTCAGGTTGAGACAGAAGTCTTTTTCAACAAGGTGAGGTGAGCGTACTGAAGGAGAATGCAAAAAGAGAAACACAGCTCTCTAGTGTGAACCAGCCTCAAGGAGGGGGAGGGGAGCAGAGGAGAGCAAAGGAAGAAAGAGTTTGCAGAAATGGAGGCATGGCCAGG
This sequence comes from Tapirus indicus, assembly GCA_031878705.1. NCBI lineage: Eukaryota > Metazoa > Chordata > Mammalia > Perissodactyla > Tapiridae > Tapirus > Tapirus indicus. Next base: position 31,259,628 of record CM062933.1, on the reverse strand, counting down.
AACAGCTGTGAAACCACAATGGTTCCCAGCAGACTACAGAACAGTGGTGCCCTGCCTGGGCTCATGCGGACATCCTCTTAACTCCATCTCTGCTAGCTGTGTGTCCCTGAGCCAGCCACTCATGCTCCCAGCCTATGTCCTCACCTGTAAAATGAAGTAGTTACATGATCTTCAAGACCTCTTTTAGTTCTGAATTTGAGGCAAGAAGCAATGCAGATGAGTCAGCTGTATCAAGGCTCCACATCCACTTAGGAGGTAGGCCCCACAAGACAGAATCAGGGATCTCATAGCAGTCCAGGCCACAGGTGTGCTCTAATCCGGTTGGACCTGGAAAAGCCTCAGCCTTCTCCCAGACAGACCCAAACCACAGGAGCCACGTTACAGTGGCCTTGCATCTCCAAAGCAAGCTGAAAACGACCTGCCGAGAATTAAAGGCCAGCTCCAAGCCAGAGCTCAAGACCCACTTTGCCATTTGCCCCTAACTTCTCTGCAGAGAGCTGAAGTACTGAGGAAAGCAGAAGTACAAATGTGAAAAACGTCAAAGAAAATGGACGAGGACAAGTTCGCAGAGCACAGATTTGCATGTTTATTTTCTATCTTCCCCCAATAGAACGTGAACTCCTGTGAACTGGAACCTTATCTGCCTTGTGCTACCACGACATCCCTGGGGCCCAGCAGAATGCCCTGCACACAGTATGCCTTTGATAAATATTTGCTGAATGAATGAAATGGTATGTGAAGCAAATGGGTAAAAAGGGTTTTCTCTTTCCAATCTTCTACTCACTGTGCACCAGCTGTAACATCCACTGATACTAACCCACCTGCATGTATATGTCATCCCCAGTTCCTTCTATAGCAGCAAAAAGCCAAAACAGCTCTTCAGGATCCCTCAATTTGTGATAACAGGAAAAGGTGACCAGAAAAATGAGGAGTCAAGAATAGGATCGAGTCTGTTCCTTACAGGCAAGATGAGTGGCTATGAAAACAAAATAAATTTCACATTCTCTCTAGCCCCAGGAATCCGGAATCTGATCAGAAATGGGCAAGTGGGGTACCTCGTCAGAATGCACAGACCTAAACAGTCTTATCTTTCATTTTTATCAGAATCTCTAGATGGATGCTGTCTGCGAAACTCTGTCCAGACCAAGTAAATGACTTTTTAGTGGGACAAGGCTTCATTAATTTTCCAAATAAAAATATCTTGTAGGTTTTAAGTAAGAATCACAAGTAGAGTATTAAAAAGTTTAACTACAACATGTTCTTCTATGGTGTCATTGTCTTAAAATAGAACCCTCCTAAAATCTCCTAAAAATAAGTCTGCATAGTTTCATTTCATTTTCTAAGAAGGAGATAAACATATCAAAACAAACACTTAGCTTCTTTTTTAAAGAGTTTCTCTGCTCCACGGGGCTCACAGATCAAAGTCTAAAAGGGCCAATTTCTTCACTTCATAGGTCGATGACACAGCTTTGAAAAAGAGGAAAAACAGTCCCCCTAGTGTACTGTTGCTGTAGGAAGAGGAAGTGTATTAGTTGAGAATCACTGACGAAGACAGTACTGCTGTAGGAAATTACAAAACAGCATTTTGGCAACATGGACGAAGCAGAAGACAGATTCCTCACACACGACCAAAACTGGCTCTTTGGTGAGTTACTGCAAAAGGTGACTGAGGTCAAAATTACAAGCCAATAGGGAATTATTATGACTTTGCCACTTTGAAATTTTAAAGAATATTTTTAAACACAGAGGTGGTAGTTAAAATAACATTTTCTTAATACAGTATGAGTATGTTGAAAAGAAAGTGGATTCATTAATCTTAAGAACCAGAACAGTGAGGCCATAAACAAGCGTTCTGTGGCACGTCAGCCCTCATCTTTTTACCTTGAGAAGAAGCCGTAAGACTTAGGACACTTTCTCACACGAAGGAAGACTCAGTCTTGTGAAGAATTATCCTCTGCAGCAGCAGCAGCAGTTGTCACACCGCGTGCTACGTTTGCGAAATTGTGGGAACCACCACAGAAACTCATAGCTGCTGAACATGATCCTGCCCTGACCATGGAAAGGCAGGTGTGTATAGGAGAATAAGTGATAAATAGGGCTGAGAAGTTAAACCCTGGAGTCCCAAAGGTCTGCCCGACACAGGAGGAACCGAGAGAACTCACCAGTTCAATTACGGGTGCAGTGCAAGTAAGCTTAATCTGAATTCAAGGAAATGTAACCTTTTCCCCTCTTAACCACATCAGATTACTCATTTCAACTTTAATGCCTGAGGTAAAGGAACCTGTAAGATAGCCATCACCTTTCTCCTGGCACAGTGTGCATCTGACAAACATAAGTTAACCAAGAGCTTCCTCCTTTTGTTAAAATGCTCTTTTTTTACCCCCTGTATCACTTCATAGCTCCTAAGTACTGAAACTGATGGCCACTGCAACGCTATACAAACAGGATCCACTCACTCGGCCTCCATTAATATTCTTCTATCTTTCTGATGCTAAAATAATAACCAAGAGGTTTTTAGATGGAGGCAAATATGCTTTTCAGGAAAGCAACTTCTACTTATGTAAGACTACTTGTTACTTAGTATGTAACCTTTCAAAAAAGATCAATTTAAAGAGGAAAACAGTGGATAAAGAACAAAGATTTCCAGAACTGTGGCTACTAATTACCTCTGTACTAACTAGCTGTGTGATCTCAGAAGTCATTAACTTGAAGAATCAGGTTCTTTACCTATAAAATAAGGGGGATGAACTAGATCAGCAAACCTCACCCTGGCTGTACATTAGAATCACCTGAGAAACTTAAAAAAACAACCAATGCTAAGCCACACACCAGCCCAATTAAATCAGATTTCCTGAGTATTGGTATACTGTTAAAGCTCCCAGGTGATTCTAATATGCAACCAGGGCTTTGAACCACTGCTCTGAATTCTGATCTCCAAGGTCTCTTTTCTAATTCTTTCATCCTATGATCTGAGCGTGACAATGCTGGTTACAGGATCTCATAATGCAATGGCCCAAAAAGCCAAAAAAGAAGCAAGGCCTAGACCCTGCACACTGTGCCTATGTGCACACATGACTACGAAAGGTTAAACTGAATTCTAGACATTTTCAGAAGTTAAAAATCCTAATGCATAACTCAGAATGAAAGTAGTGTGGTTTAAATGCACATGCAGGCTTCCAGAATGAGTAATCATGACAGGAATCAACTCCTGAAACTTGGACGCATGGAAATGGGTCACAATTACCTCCTGACCTCTCCCTTTTTCTTCTTCCACCCCCACTGAACCACAAGCACAAAAAAGGGTGGCTATTAGTCATAATCGAAATATGAAACCAGCCCCAGTTTCAAAGGGCCTTTTCCATCATCAAAGATTTGGAAGTTCCTGCATGGCTGCATCTTTTGATGAAGGTCATCTTACGAAAACTCTTTAACTAAATTATATCCCTATAGCCTTTAGGAACTAGTTGCCATGTGATACTCAGAAATAGAACTGGTGTAAAATTTTAAAGTAAAAGGAATCATAAAAGTGCACCCTGCATTAAACATACTAAGGCTTGAGAGTTTCAATTTACAATATTTCACAAGAGTTTAGTTAGAGAGAGACGAGATAGCAAAGAAGGAAAAAAAGAAACCATGAAACAAAAAAAATGGTTAGGACATAAAACCACAAAGTCTATGACTAGGCCCAAAATCTCTATCGCAAGTTCTGCAAGCTACAAAAAAACCTAACTAGCCTAGTCTTGATTCATGGCTGCTTCTGGTAGTACCACTTTCTCACATAAATCTCCAAAAAATTCAAATGCTATTAAACTGGTACTATCTTTAGAAACACAATAGCAAAAAATATTATTTGTGGAATTAAATTACTTTTGCAATCAAAACACATAGGAAAGGTGACAACCCTTTCTACATTAACTTTTTAACTAAGTTAGCTAACTTTTAACTAACAGATTCTCTGCATCAAATTCAAAACGTACAGACTAAATTTCAAGGGTGAGAAATTTGAAAAATATTCCAAAACCCCAAATCTATCTTCTTAGATCCTATAAACTAACCCCTTCCTGACATTGTACATTGAGATCAATCCTTGCTATCCATGTGCAAACTCTGTTTTAAAAGGTATCACAGTAGCACGGCTTTGAAGCAGAACTAACTCTCATCCTTTCTGGAAACAGCCCTCAGATCACACAACTGGCATTCCTTTGCAAAGCAACAAAACTAAATCAAATACAAGATTCATAATGTCAGCATTTGTTAAAGGGAATGAGACGGATTTGTGGAATAATATTGAAGCACGTTCCACTTGTAAAGTATCTACACAAGGCCTCTCCAATACTCACCATAAAAAAATAAAAACCAGGCACTGGGCTTGCAAGGTTTTTTTTAAAGTAGTCAATACACTGAATTCTTTAACTTTTTTATATACAGGCTCCTCTCCAGTCCTTCAGTTCTCCACTAAGATTAAACAGTTCTTATTTTATACACCTACTGGAACTCAAGAAGACACAGGGCTCCCCAAAGACAAGGAAGGGGCAGAAGGAAGAAGCAACTACCCCTTTAAAAAAAAAAAGTTAACTTGCAAATAGAAACAACTGATAGGCGATATGTATCTCCACCTGCGCAGGACACTTTTGCCTGGTACTGACACATTCTGGTCTTGGGGGAAGCGGCCAGGAGGACCAGGTGCCAGAAAGACCAAAACAACTGGGTATCAGCAGCCCAGCAGGGGCACAGGAGTTAATCTCTCTGGATGCCCAACTGCAGGAAATCATTACATCATAGGCCTTTCCACACCTCTCTCCCTACCACGTGTTCAGTACCCCCAGAGGCTGAAAAGGACCAGTAGAGAGCCTCTCTTCAGGTTCACTTACAGGTAGAAGCCATTTCGGCGCAGCCTTGCCACCAAACCTCCCTCCTACAGGTCTACGTGAAGCTCCAGGCCCAGTCCTCCACAGCTGGACCCCCGCCCCAAGCAGCTCCAGAGTCCAGGCCTCAGCGGGAGCAGCAGGTGCGGCCAGTCCGCATGCGGGTGGCAGGGCTGGCCCATTCCAGGCCCCGGAACAGCTCAGAGGCTACTGGGGGCAGATTTACTAGAGAGACATCTCTGAGGAATAAAGGTGTCAACACGAGCAAAGAAAGACAGCTGTCCAGAAAAAGATTTGCAACCAGTGCTTTCTTAAATGGGATCAATGTGCCTATGGGAGTTAACATCCACAACCGCAAAACTTGGACCCAAAGGTTCTCATCCAGCTGGTGACAACGCACCATACTCCTGCGACCGACTGGAAACCACAAATCCAACCGCTCCCCTGGGCACCGAGTCCCAAACACTCCCCCACGTCCCCTCGCTCCACCCGCAGCGCCCTCGCCGCACCCCCACTACGGTGAAATCACCCGCACTACTCCAAAGTTGGCTGTGGACCTACCTTCTCCGCGCTGTCCTGGGATTCCAGCAAACGTACTCCTGTCCGTCTGTCCTTCCCTCGCCGGCGTCCCTTGCCCACTCTCCTCACCTGGCCATGCCCGAGGCTTCCCCGGGAACCTCCTCTCCGCCCCACCCCTTCGCGGCGGTCCCCAGGTTCCCCTCCTCCGGGGGTCACAGAGAACCCCCAAAGCCTCCCCGCCGAAGGTCTCCTTGCCAACCCCTCTCCCCGGCGCCCGCAGTCGCGCTCCGAGGAATCGAAGGCGCGTCTCGCACTGCGCCGGAGGCCCGGCGGGTCCGGCCGCCCGCCCGAGGTGGGTACGCACCTTCCAGCCGGCAGAGCTGTTGCTGTCACCCTTATCCTTGAAGTAGGGCACGCAACGCACCATCCACTCGTAGATCTGGGACAGAGTGAGCCGTTTGTCCGGGGAGCTCTCGATGGCGCGAGTGATCAGGTCGGCGTAGGACAGGTTCCCCCAGGCGTTCCGCCGCGACGAGCATTTCCTCGGCTGCCCAGAGCCCCCGGCCGCCCCCGGCTGCGGCGGTGGCAGTGGCTGCTGAGGCTGCAGCGGCGTCTGCGTTCCCCCGCTCAGCGCGCCCGCCGCCGGGGCTGGCCCGGACCCGAGGTCCTGCCCTCCGGGAGCCAGCAGCCGGGCCGAGTCCTCAAGAAGCAGCCCGGAGCCCAGCGAGCCGCTCCCGCCGCCGCCGATCGCCATGGCCGAGCCGGCCCTCCCGCCGCCGTCCTCGTCGTCTTCATCGTCCTCCTCCTCGGGGATCATGGAGTCGGCGGCCACCTCCCCCGAGGGCTTGGCTGGGCTCCCCTGGAGCTCCGGCCTCTGCAGGGGCCACGTACAGGAGCGCGGCCGGCTCTGGGGCTCGAACTCCGGGTCCAGCTCCACTTCGAGCGGAGAGAGCGGGGCCGGGGAGGCCGGCGCCTCTGCCATCTTCGCCGCCCGCCCGCCCGCGGCTCGGGCTCTCGCGCTCTCCTCCCGCGCCGGGGCGGGGTGCGGCGGGGGAGGGACGGGGGCGCCGCGAAGGCTCGGGCTCCTGGGCGCCGCCGCCGCCGCCGCTCCTGCCGCCGCTGGGTAAGCACAAGAGAAGAGAGAAGGAGAGTTGGTTATCCCGGGCCAGAGCCCAGTCCTGGGCGAGTCCTCGCCCGCCGCCGCCGCTGGCCGAACGCACCGCGCCCGCCTCCCAAGAGCAGGCAGACCTGGGGACGTGCGTCCCGCGAACCTGGCGCAGCAGACACCGCCCCCTGGCCAGGCCGCGGGGGAGACGGGAGCGAATCGACGGGCTCGCACGGGGCAGCCCCCTCCCCCCCCGCCGCGGCCGCGGCCGCCGCCAGATCCGCAGGTCCCTCTTGGGCTAGGTGGCTGGGCGGGGAGGCAGGGGGAGGGGCGCGGGCCGCGCCTTTAAATCGGGCAGCGGCCCGGGCTGGCGCAGCCGAGCCGCGGTCGGAGCCCGAGCCCGGGCGGGCGTGCGTTTGTTTATGTTTCGCTCGGGCCCGCTCAAGTGCTTCCCGCGGCGCTGCCGCCAAAGTCTGTGGCGTCTTCAGCTCTCTCCCCGTCCCCAGCCCTGCTGCCTCCGCGCCCCCCCCCCCGCCACCTCCCCTCCCAGCGGAGGGGCCCGAGCCCAGCGACTGCGCGGGTAGCTCCCTTCTCCCCTCTTGGCCCGCGGGCCGGGAGGGCGAACGTGGATCCGCGCGCAGATGGGCCCTTGTCACTTCCAGAAAAAAAAGAAAGACGGGAAGAAGGGGGACAGGCAGCTCGGCGAGTGTTTGCAAAGGGTCGAGCCGAGCAGGAACGGCCACTTTGGGGTTTTGTGTGGTTTATTTTCTCGCGGACGTTGTGCCCTCCACCCTCTTGCCTGTAAAGATCGGGGGGAGGGGGCAAGTCAAACATGAATCTTCCAACAGGTCGGGAAGCGCCAAGTCTTCCCGGGCCGCCAGAAAACCCGGACCAGCACGTTCTTCACCTCCTTGCTCCCGCTGCTGCCATCTTGACAGTTTTTTCCCCCTTCACTCAAGTCCTTTAAAAACACTAGCGGGAGAGAAGGGGGGCGCGCACACCGAGTCACGGGGAGGGAAAAGGGAAGCGCCTGGCCCAGCTCGAAAGCAGATCCGGAGTCACCGGGAAGGCGGCCGCCCCGCTGCACAGCTCCGGCGCCTACCTCGGTTCCTTCCCTTCAGGGACGAGGGGGGAGGACGCACAATCCCGCGCGGGCCCGGGGCACGGCGAGGAGGGGGCGCCCAACCTCGGCGAAGGAGAGGTGCTCCGGCCGCCGCCGCAGCCCACCGGAGGAACCGCCAGTCAGCCTGCGCGCCGCCGCCTTCCACATTCCTCCTCCTCCTCCCTTCCACCAGTAGGGCGGCCGCGGCAGCAGCACAAAGTTATAGACACACGCAGGGTGCCTCAACCTAAGCTGACGGCGGGCGGGCGGATCCCCGCCCAGGGGGAGGGCTGGGCGGCGGGCCCGGTGTGCTCTGTGAGTGTGTGTGTGTGTGTGTGTGTGTGTGTGTGTGTGCGCGCGCGTGTGTGGGTGTGTGCTCTCGCGCGAGCGCCTGCGCGACCCGGCTCCGCGGGGCTGCGGGCGTGGGTGTCAGGGCGCGCGCTGCGGACCGGGACTCGGCGGGCTCCTCCTCCCTCCCGAGAGCCTCAACGACAACAAAGCGCGGCGCTGGCCCGGGAGAAGAGAGAGGGAGAGCGCAGAGCGCCAAACGCTTCCACGAACGCAGTAGCGTGGCTTCTCTGACTCGGGGCAGGGCGCCTGGCACCGGGGGTCCCCGGCACGCGCGTCTACCCGCCAGGCTCTGGGCCCGGCCTGGCGTCCGGTTCTCCATTAGAACCGGACACCAGCTACCACCCAAGATAAGATCCTGACCGAAGATGGCAAGGGTTACCTCAGCGTGGAAATACTGACAAGCGAAGATGTTGGTGACTACGGGACTTCGATAAACTGATGCCGTCAGATTCGATCAGGCACCAAAAGGTTTGCACTGAGTTTCTCACCTAGGACGCTCGACCGCAATCGTGTTTCAATTTTCATGAATTTCATGGCAAACGAGGGGAGAAGTGTAACTAACTCAGGAAAGAAAAGCAAATTTTTCCCCATTCCTAAACGCAAGAGCAGATTTTGAACAACTGTGAATGGGAAGCAATTTGATTCTAATTTGTAAATGACTGCAAAACGGCTAACTGTGCACTTTTGACTTTTTAAAAAAGATACTCCCATAGGTTTAGCAAAACATCTTCACAAGTCTTTATCCTATGATCAGTGCCCAAATCGTTCATTTGTGCACTAAGAATGCACCACATGCGACACGCACACCAAACGTCTATCCACTTTGGTTCATGAATATCTTTTTTTCTCTTAAATCTTTCCAAGTCATTGGAGATATCTTAGAGTCTAAATTGGCTCCGCAACAACCCGATACACAAAAAGGTCCAACCCAGCGTACGCAGGAGTCCGCCCACCCGGCCGACTCCAGACTCCGGGCTTTGCGCAGGGCCCGTCACTCAAGTGACGCGCGGCCCCGCCCCTGCACCAAGCTAGTTCGACGCGTACAAACAGATGATGTCATTGTATCCACACGCGCGTGACCCGGGAGCGCTGTGCCGCGTCGCCATTCGCTGCGCCGCTTACTCGTCAAGCCAAGCCGCGCGCTGACTGGACGCAGCCACCAGTCTCCAGGCCGCAGACGCCCCTCTCCGCCCCCCGCTCCCCCAGCAAATAATAAACAATCGAGTAAAATTCTAAGGAAGGAAGGAGGGGAGGGAGGAGGGCACAAAAAGAGAGGGCGAACCAGAAGCCGATCCTTGGCGCGCTGACGGAAGGAGAGTTAAAAGGAGGGGGACTAGAGAGGACCGGGGAGAGGACGGAAGGAGCACACCTGGGGTGATGGGTCCCGCCGCGATGAGGTGGCGTCGGGAGAGGAAAGTTGGAGAGCACTCTGTGGGGCGCGCCAGGCAGTACGGAGGACGCTAGGGCCCGGTAGCGGCCTGGCTCGGGGCTGGGGGGCGGTACGCAGCCCTCCGCTGGGGAGGAGACGGAGCCGCGCCGGAGCGGCGCGGGTGGAGCCGGCAGACACGTGCGGGAGGAGGGCGGGCGCGCGCCGCATACGCTCTCCCGGGGCGCGCGGCACCGCCAGGCGCGCGCGCTTGTTTACCAGCGCACGTGGGTGTTATTTTTAAATGGAATGTAGTACTGGCAGCCGCACTGAGTGGCGGGCGCGTGGGGCCGCCCGGGCTGGCTGGGGGACGCGTCGGGGCCCGCTCCACGGCCTTTCCGGGCGCTGCTCACGGGCCAGCGAGGCTGTCCCTACTGCGGGCTTCCAGGGCAGCGGGCGGCGCGGGCCCGTGGAGCCCGATGGCGAGTTTCGCGCGCTGCCGAAGCCTCAACGGAGACGACGTGTTCCCGCCGCGGGACGCTTGCCTTCTTTAACCCCGGGCTCGGTTCCCTCATTCACATTCCGGGAACAAAGCCACCTGCTTCTCTTGGCCCTGGAGGCCGCGCCAGGCCGGGCTCCGCGGCCACCGGTTCTGGAGCAGATTTCACACGCTCACATATTCACTGGCACACCATACCCTGGCCGCGAGGTGGACTCTCATCACCCTGCGTGCTTTGTGCCCTCGCTCTCTTGTTCCGAATGTCCTCAGTCCATATGTGTCCGTCTCTTGGGCATACAGCTCTGCCCACGTACACATGCGCTTCTGCTACTTCGGGTTGTCTTTGGAAAGAGGCGTCTGGGAAGGGGTCTCTGATTGCTTCCTGGGGTTGCTCCTCTACGTGTGGCTCCTCTCCTCTCGTTGTGGGCCTGCCCCACTGAGAATCCCTGAGTTTGCATTTGGTTTATAGCCTGACAGTGTGGACGGTGCTGTCCGACCAAAACTCTCAGCTTCCAGGGCCCATGGGGAGTGGAGGGGAGGCGGGGGAGCTGGAGCATATGACCTGGAGTCTGGTGTTCAGCTTTGCACCAAGAACCCGGGGGCTAGATCACCCAGGGCTTTGCACCGTGATACAGCATAAAATCCAAAGAACTTTCAGTCGCTTTTTTAAAATACTTAACAACACACTGTAAAAGAAATCTACCCCTTTTCTTCTCTAAATCTAAGCAATCTTTTGTCATTAAACTGCAGACAGGCAGAAGGAGAAAGAATGTGTTTACACTGGCTGGGCTCTTGGCCATTAGATTTTCACTATAAACATGTGGGGTGTCCATTTTCAGAATGCGTATCCCAAGGGCATACCAAAAAGTGTGAGTTAAAGATTCAGTAGATTAATTGATCTCATTGAGACGATCTTGGTGAGGAATGGGGGCAGGGACATGCTATAGCCATTTCCCTCAAAGAGCTTACTGTCTTAGTTGGGGGGATAAGATATTAGAAAGTTCAGTATTTCAAGAGTTTAAAAGCATACAAGACAAATACAAGAGGTCATACAAATGGCATTGGGTAAGTTTCAAATGAGTTAAGGATCAGAACTTCAAATGGCAGTGACTATAAACATTCAGCTTGGTAAATGTGCATCTTACCCTAAGAATTTACCCTTGCAATTTGTCCCTGTGGGCAGATCTTTGAAAACTCAGAGATTGAATCTCAGTGATTGTTCTCTTTTAGCCTGAAACTGCTGTGACCTTTGCTTTCCCCTTGAAAGCCTCCTTGGTCCTTCTCCGTTTCTTCCCCCGACCTTTTTTTCTAAACTTTTTAGTATAGGAAAGCTGAGTAATTTATGGTTCTTGTTTGAAAAGGAATGCCAGCATTACCTTTGAGGTAGAATTTTTGGTCACAACTCTCCCCACTTACTATTATACCATGATTATCTCTACGAAGGATTTAAGGTGATGATGTCTACTCCATATTGCAAATTCAGTCACTGGAGGAGCAAAAGTTAAACATTCTTTTACCTGAATAAGCTGAATAAATTCACTATTTCAAACATCTAATTGTGAGGGGATTGGCAGGAGATGTCAGGACTCTGCCTCTGAAGGGGCCACCACTCGGTGGTGTCCTGTGTTCTTGCCCAGTCCTCCTTGCACCTAGGTCAGCTGGGTACTCCCTCTGACTCCAGAACCCAAATACTAGGGGCTGAGCACGCTGCCTGGCAGCAAGGTGCTCATTTGCTCCTTGGATTGGCTTCTACGTCCATCTCAACAATGAAGACAGGAAACACAATTACAGTATAAGCCTCCTAACAAATGTGTGACCCAGCTGGAAAGAAAGAAGGATCCCCAATATTCAGATCTATAGCTGCTCCCCATCTTTTGTCTGACGCCCTCATTAGTCCCTTCCTCTGCCTCCCCATTTCTCAGCAAATTACGCACATGGAAACATTTATTGGACATTGTGTACCAAAGAGCTTGAGCATTGGCTTGTCTTTCAGGGCGTCACTCCAGACAGGTTTCATGACCCCCTCTCCAGGAGTCTCTGCAGCTGCTACCCCTCTCTTCCTCTTTGCCTCTGCTGACTGTGACATACCCTGGCAGAGCCTCCCCCAGGTCATTACTGTGACCATCCTCTGGTTCATTTGGAGGGCAAGTATGTGTGTTTACAGGGGGAAAAAGGTAGGAGATCCAAAAAAGGGTGAAGATTTACCTGAGATGGAATTGCATAGACAAGAGAAAGTGGAAAGGATTCTGTTTTGGTGTTATGAGGTCATGATGATAGCTAATCTTTATTTGTAAGTTAATATGTTCTATGCCCTGAACTAAGCACTGTATTTGCAGTGTTTAAGCCGCACAGAGACCACTTGAGGTAGGTACAGTGGGGCTAAATGGCACGGAGTTTAAGAATTCAGGCTCTGAGGTTGTCTGACCCCCTCACCTACCAGCTATGGGACCTTGGGCTGTTATTTAACCATTGAGCCTCAGCTCCTCATTTACAAAATAACAATAATACCTTCTAGGAATGCTGGAAGGATTGGGTTAAATGAGATTATGAATCTATAGCATTTAGGATTACAATACTAGGGGAAGCTTTTTAAGATAGTGATGGCCAGGCTCCATCTTGGACCAACTGGAATTAGAATCTTTAAGGGGAGGGTCTGGCACTGATATTTTTTTCAGTGTTTGCCAGATGAATCTAAGGCAGCGAAGGTTGAGAACGCTGAGCCAGAGGTCTCTCTTCTCCACACTGCGGGGTTTGCCCTCAGCTATGACTAATTGGCTTCTGCTTATGAATGATAACAGAGCCATAAACTAACTACACACGAGGGGGCAGGTCCCATGCACATAACATCTCACTTTATCTGTAGAACAGCCTCCCCCAGCAGGGACTATCCCTCTGATTTCACAGGGTTTTGCCGTACGTCACACAGTGAGTGGCTGGCCCAGGATTTGAACTGAGGTCTGTCTGAATCCATGGCATGTGCTCCTCCCCCAGCCCTGCACTGCCTCTCCTATGGTATTTCTTTCCGTGGGCCATTTGGCCTAGAGGAATGGGGCTGGAACCAGACAAGCAAACATAACCCCAAGCACTAACCCAACCAGTCCAAGTTGGTGGTTGGTTGTCTGGCTGAATCTGCCCCCATCAGGTTGTTCTTTGGCTCTCTCGCATATTCTTAAAATTCTTAAGTCAGTTGCCAACATTTAGAAAGGAGATTTCACCTAAAAGCCAGATTTCTAACTCTTCTTGAAAAATCAGGAGGTCTGATAACACTGGTACCATACCCACATGGCAACAATTAGCGTGTATGCGCTCTGCAGTTCAGCTCTTCATCGTCAGGCCCTCTTCCCTCATTTACGTATCCTGACTGGTCTCTGTGCATTTGTATCTTCCACCTCTACAGTGGCCTGCTGGACTGGCCCATTCTAGTTCATGAGAAACAACTGTGCACATCTCTTCCCAACTCTTTGCTCAGTGAATCAAACTGGTGGCTTGAAATGGATCATTGTGGGAGTATTTACCCCACAGAAATTGGCAAATGCTAACAATCAAGTCCTTTTTTTTTTTTCCTCGAAGAACCAGTTTGCCAGCACACCATTGCTCTGTCTCCACTCAGCCACTGTCTTGGTGTCCTGAGGACAGAGATTTGTCCTGAATGAGGAAGTGAAGGGAAGAGAAGCGCTTGAGAAAAATATCTCAACTCTGCTTAGTAATTGATTACACATTATCTAACCTTGTTCATAAAATGTTGACTTTACTTCAATTTAATATGGTGGGTAGATGCCCAGAACAAACCTCTTGATGAAAACTAAAGCTGGATAAGATTTTTTACTATTTTTAAAAATGAATCATTGAGCTGGCAAGAAAGCAAGAAAACCACAGAGACCAAAACCAAAGTGAAGGTGGGACCCCTGGGAAGTGAGCAAGCTCGCAGAAAATCTGTCAGACAACAGTGTCCTTCAGCTTCCAATCTGACAGGGGCTAAGAGACAGAAGATAAAGCCTCAGCCCTGTCCAAGATCATGAGAAGGATAAGTACCTCTCCCAGCATAAATTGGTGCAGCCACTATGGAAAACAGTATGGAGGTTCCCCAAAACATTAAAAATAGAACTACCATATGATCCAGCAATCCCACTTCTGGGTATATATCCAAAGGAAATGAAATCACTCTCTCAAAAAGACATCTGCACTCCCATATTCATTGCAGCAGAGTTCACAGTAGCCAAGACACAGAAACAACCTAAGTGCTCGTCAACAGATGAATGGATAAAGAAAATGTGGTGTATATATATATACAATGGAATATTACTCAGCCATAAAATAGAAGGAAATTCTGACATTTGCGACATCATGGATGAAACTTGAGGGCATGATACTAAGTGAGATAAGTCAGACAGAGAAAGACTGTTTGATCTCACTTACGAGCGGAATCTGAAAAAGCCAAACTCATAGAAACAGAGTAGATTGGTGGTTGCCAGGGGATAGGGGATAGGGGAAATGGGGTGATGCTGGTCAAAGGGTAAAAAGTTCCAGTTAGAAGATGCAGAAGTTCTGGGGATCTAATGTACAGCATGGTGACTATTGTTAACAATACTGTATTGTACACTCGAAGGTTGCTAAGAGAATAAATCTTAAGTGTTCTCACCACACACACACACACACACACACACACACAAAGGTAACTATGTGAGCTGATGAATGTGTTAACTAACCTTATTGTGACAACCATTTCAGAATATATATGTAAATCAAATTATCAATTGTGTACCTTGAACTTACACAATGTTTTATGTCAATTATATCTCGATAAAGCTGGGAAAAATTTTCATACAAAATACAACATTTCTGTATAAAAAAGAACCTCTTCCATAAAACTGGGACTCCAAAGAGCCAAACAGAAGGCTTTGTGAAATTGACAGAGTAAAAACAAAGTGAAATTGACCTGCTATGCAGAAGAGGACTCCTGAAAAATTTGCCTGTCTTGATCCTGGTGACAGATGGAGGAATAAAAAAAGATATGTAAATCTTCCTTGAAAGTTCATAACTATCGTGTGGGCTGCATGTAAGATTGTGACCCAAATTCATGACACCATGGAATTAAAAAAACTTAATGAGTCTAAGTTTGGGGTGCTCCAAACAACTAACAGAAGCAAACACAAATGCTCTACGGGGAAATATCTTGAACCCAGGCCCCAAAGGACGTCCACAGATAAGGTTTCAGGAACAGAAGTTCATAATCAGAAAACACAAAACAAACAAGGAAGCAAGGCTCCATGAGTAAAGTAAGGTCAGACACACAAAGATTTGGGGTATTGGAATAAGCAGATGCAAAAAATAAGTGTGCTTAATATATTTCAAGAAATAAAAGAGAAGCTTGAAAATATAGGCAAGGAATAAGAGTCCATCAAAAAACAACTGAGTAGGGGCCGGCCCGGTAGCATAGTGGTTAAGTCTGGCCTGCTCCACTTTGGTGGCCTGGGTACATGGGTCCTACACCACTCATCAAGCCATGCTGTGGCAGTGTCCCACATACAAAGTGAAGGAAGAGTGGCCCAGATGTTGGCTCAGGGCCAATCTTCCTCACCAAAAACAATACAACTGAGTAAACTTGAAATCAAAGTGCTTCTTGTTTGTAATTTTTTCTTCCCAAATAGATTTTAGGTCCTTGAGGACGCAGGGGCTAGGCTGAACACCTTATCAGTTATTGTTTGCCAGTTGAAGGAAGGAAGTACTCAAGTCTTCTTTTGAAATCCAGCAGTAAGAAGGTGAGTTTGTGACTACATTTGGAAAATCCTATTGTAAGATCCAAGAAGTCAATTCTAAGGGAAAGGAAGACATGGGGGCAGAATTAATGCAAGGCTGCTGGCTGACAGGCTTGCGGCAGATGGCACTGGACTTTGTAAGTGGTCTATCTACTCCATTTCTCATCTTGGGAAAACCTGTGAAGTGAGCATGTGTCCATGTCCACTTGTTAGAAAATCTATTTAAAATGCTTGTAATTGGAATCTTAAATATAAATTACTTTAAAACATTGATGTGATACTTAAAAGAAATCAAGGCCATATGGAACCAGTCATTACTCTTCAGAATATATTGCATCTCCCTGATACAGTTTGGCATGTCCACTAATGTGTAAAGTTTTCTGGAATAGTCTGATAAGAAAGCCCCCACAGGGTGTGATTTAGGGCTCGAGGGATATTAAATCAAATTATTGCCTCTCCCACGTACACACCAGGAAATGGAGTAAACCTGTGAAACAGGAAGGCAACAGAGGAAAAATTTAAGTTTGGCAAATTTTGCAAGTCTGATGTAAATAGTTTAAAATTCTCAAGCTAGCAAGGTATGAGTCCTGTGCATAGGTTACAGCAAACCCTGTCATAGAAAAGTACCAACTAAAGCTACCACAGTCACTATGAGGATGGTATATTTGAGTTTGAATGCTATTCATTAGCAATGGTTCAGACATCTTAGAACAAAGTTTTTCCCTTGTTGGAGGAACTTTTCTCTCAGTTCAGGTCCTGGTGGAGCCCTTCCTGGTGGTCTATCAGAGTAGGGGTCCTGGCGGTATTAGCGGGACCCACTTTGTGAGCCCACTCTGCCCACTCCAAGGGATGGCATTCAAGGCATCTGGCCTGAGAGCACCTGGGTTCTCACCAGAGAAGAAACTCTTGGTGGTGGTTCCATCCACTCTTCTCAGAAGGTAGCTCTTCTCCACGTGTTGGAAAGGACTGTCCTTCACTCCTTTCCCCACTCTCTAGATAATTCACATCCCTTTAATATCACATTTCTGTGCCCTCTTAGGGGCTTCTTGTGCTCATGTCTGGAGAGACAGCTGATGCCACCAAAATGGGTGACAAAATCGCTAAATGAGACATATGTGAGGAGGAAGTGTCCGGGCCTCCAAACATGGGTTATTTTATGGAAGCATAACATATGAACCTCACACATTTGTGCAGCATTTAGCGTCCTTCCACAATTTCACTTGTCGGATAATTTGAAGGCTTTTTTTAATACTTAAAATGACCTTTATAGGGGCCGCCAGGTGGCGCAGCAGTTAAGTTCGCGCTTGGCAGCCCGGGGTTCGCGAGTTCGGATCCCGGGCGCCCGCTGACGCACTGCCTGTCAGCCATTCCGTGGCGGCGTCCCATATAAAGTGGAGGAAGATGGGCACGGATGTTAGCTCAGGGCCAGTCTTCCTCAGCAAAAAGGGGAGGATTGGCAACAGATGTTAGCTCAGGGCTGGTCTTCCCCACAAAAAAAAAAAAAAATGACCTTTATAAAATCTGTATTTTGAAACAAATAATGAAGCCAAGTGAATAATTCCATAAAAGAACACAATCCCTGGGGTACCTGTCCTGTTTGGGGAGCTGACCAAACCCAGTCATGTTGGTCAGGCCTTCCTCTTCGCTATGGAGAGTGAAACTCCCTTTGGAGTTTGTGGGGATTCTGCCAACCAATAAAAGATGAGGTTTGAGCTGGGCCCTTTTTTTGTCACCTGTTGTGCCATGAAAATATGTTGTTGAAGAGTGAATGGGTTGTCATGACAACCATGGAGGGTTGTGACTGACACGGAGCGTAGAAATGGGAGAGACTATGGCCTGCAGAGGCCAAACTTTCTCCAGTGGACAGGCAGCAGAGAGGAGAGCCCCACAGCTGAGAGAAGGTCAGTGGTCTCTGACACCACTCCCAGCCGTCCCCAGACCTGATAACTCTCTGCGTTAAGTGGCAAAATCAAGTTTCTTAACCTGTGGAATAGAGAATCAGACCTGATCTGGAGGAACCACGGGCAAAAGAATTCCGTGAGGCCCAGTCTAAAAGAGGCCATTTTGACCAACTTTTTTCCCCTATAAACTCACTATTATCAACAAATTGTTCTTTTCAAACTAATTGATCTCCAAGTGAACAATTAGAATTGCATTCCTTTCTCAAAAGTATAAGAACTAGTTTGTCTTCCTATGTTTTAAATTAGTCCCCTCTACTTTTTCACCGTTGTAGTATATTAATATTGAAATTAGGCCAGGTCAAAATTCATATGTTATTGTTGCTTAACTTCTGGATTCAAGAAATACTCAGAAGATGAGAATGTTAGATGGCTTGGAAAACTCCTTCTAGAAGTCCTTAATGTGGTCCTGCCTAAAGCTACTTCATTCTCTCAGATGTAAAAAAAAGTTTATTAAGCTTGAATCTTTCAGCTTATCCTATATGAAACAAAAGCACTTAAAATATTTTAAAAGACACCTATATTTTTGATTTGCCTTATGTCAATGAGGATGATACTCCTATCTCCTTCAGCATATACTTTCTTTTTTTTTCAGTTTTTATCGAGAAATAACATGCTTACAGGAAATCACCAAACAGTTTACAGCTTATGTAACAGTGCACAGTTTAATAAATGGTTATTAAGAGCACACCCACGTAACTAACACCCAGGTCCAGAAATAGAACATTACTAGCACCCGCCACATCCCTGGGGTGCCCTTCTCCATCAAAACCCTCCTCTCCCTCCCTAAAAGTAATCACTCCGAACTTTTGTGGTAATTGTTTCTTTGCTTTTCTTTATAGCTTTCCACCTATGTTTGCACCCCTAAACACTATCATTTAGTTTTGCCTGTTTTTGATCTTCATGTGAATGGGATCACTCTACATGTGTGATCTTTTCTGTGTATTCCTTTGTGTCTTGCCTCTCTCTTGATATTATGTTTACGAGATGCACCCAGGTTGCTGTGTGCTGCTGTACTCCATTCATTTTTGTTGCCATATAGTCCATTGTGTGAAGAGTTACCCATCTCTCTATAATCTGTATAGAGTTACTTTATTTATCTCTTCTAATGTTGAGGGCTGATTGGGTTTTTTCCAGTTTAGGGCAATTGCGAACATTGTTGTTCTAAACGTTCCTAGGCATGTGTGCATGAGTTTAGTATATACTTAATAGAGGAATTTTGGGTCCTAGGCATGTGCATCTTCCACTTCACTGAATGCTGGACTGTTCTCCAAAGTGGTTGTACAGTTTACACTCTTGACGATAAATATGTACAGCTATTTGTATATCAATCATACCTCAATAAAGTGGTTAAAATAAAATAAACAACACAAAGAAAAAAATCGTATGTTAAATGCCCAGACCAACGTGGGAGATCAACGTGGGATCAACGCAGGAGAAAGCACACAGGGACCAGGAGACATGGCTACTGTTCTCTGCCCCATCCTCAGCTCACCCAGTCCCTTTGATCTTCCCAAGTTTCAATTTCTTCTTCTATAAAACCAGAGGGCTAGACGGGAGAACCTCAGAGGCACTTTCTAGCACTAGCGTCTGTGACTGTGTTAATTAATTTCTTCAACACTTATGAAACACCTTCTGTTTGCACCCTTTGACAAACAACACTTCCAGCCCATATCATTGATACTCAGAAAAAATGCCACAGAGCTGTTTTGTTTCCTCTTGTTTGCATGTTTGTGGGCATTTGTTATTTCTTCATGGTCTACCTACTCCCAACCATTAGATTTAGTTCTCTTTTAGCAAAGGCCATCTTTGCTGTTTCCCCGCTAGATTGGAAGCTCAATGAGGCCAGGGATTGTGTCTAATTTGTCTTTGTATCTCCAGCACATAGCAGGCACTCAATAAATGGAGATGAAGAAAGGAAGGAAGGAAGGAAGGGAGGAAGGGAGGGAGGGAGGGAGGAAAAGAGAGGCAGGCCAGGAAGGAGGAAAGGAGAACTGATCTTTGGAATCTTCCTATACCTGTGATATCACTGAGCACAGAGACAGTTCACACTTAAACCACAGTCACTGCCCACAGAGGGGGCCATTGGTAGCAGGCTCTGACCTTTTACTGCATCAGCAAATCCTCAGAGCTATGCAAAATTACATTGCTTTTACTGAAGCCTTTTGCAGGTACCTAACGTAATCCTAGCCTTGATGAAGGAGGCCAAGTGCTCCTAAGTGTAAAGGATAAGACTATTATAATAAAGTTACCAGGCTCATTTGGTTTCTAACTGTAAAAAAATCTACCACTCTGGAAGGTCCTTATTTCTGCTGAATTGGCATTACTGTAAGGCCACCTGCTTTGTGTTAGTTTTTGCCGGTGTGTTTTAGAGATGTTCTTTAGGACGGTCTAATTTTCTTTACCTGGGTTCAGCTCTGGGCTCTGCCAAACTTCCTTATGACCTGTGATTTATTACAAATATGCCCCAATTAGATTTCCTCCCCATCATTGTCACATGTCCCTCACTCGAGTGTAAAATATAAATTTTAGTTTGATCACCCGTGTTCTCCCGTGCTTGGCCAGGGTGCCCTCCTGCACTCACATGACAACCCCTTGCCCTATAGAAGAAGACTTTGGATTTCCAGACCTCTCCCTGGGGGACAGGGAGTGGAAAACAGATTTGCCAACCCCCACCCCGTGCCAGCTGACCAAAGTCTGACCACTGGCTGATCTTGGAGGATCAGGCTGCTGATTTATTTTTTCTTTACCACTTCCCCCTAGGGCATCCAGGGGAAGAGCACTAATCTCTAGGTGAAAGGTGAAATCTAGTTGTCAAAGCGCCGAAATGGGCCTGGGAGCCAGATCAACTTCAGGCTAAGTCCCTGTCTACAAGGTCCGCCTTTCTCAAGCCAGCTGGGCCTCGGAGAGGTTCTGAAGGAAGGCCCCAGGCGCTGAGCCGAGAGACAGCCACCTGTTCCTCTCCCGTGCAGATGCAGGGGTCCTGGGACAGCTTCCGACCTTCACCTGTTTCAGCGGGGAGGGCAGAGAGAAGTGTCCACAGCCCTACATCAGGCAATGCCAATCAGGAGTTGAGATCCTGAGGGAGAAGAAAGGGTGAGAAACAGAAATTCACTGTCTTACTTTGGCCCCTTCTGGCTCCCTGGGGCTCATCGCAGCAGCTGCGGCCTGCAGGCCGCAGAGCTGATTGTGGCGACCACCTTCCCTTCTGTCCCTTCCCCTCATTGTCCCCCGTTATTCAGCAACCTTCTGGAGGGGGCGTGTGGGTGGAGGGTCCTGTGTCAAGTCCAAGGAATTGCCTGCCTCGTCCCAAAGCTCTCCATCTCCCAGTGCTGGCTGATGGCGAGGCTCTGAGGTCAAACCCTGTGTGGGCCCATTTTTAAAAACCAGATGATAGGTTTCTAAACAGAAGGGGTACGTCTTAGCTGTTTTCCCTCCTGGCTTTCCAGGAGCTGTTACAACAGCTCTGCCAGCATCCCCCAACCATTGCCCCAGATCGAAAAACAATATCTCACACACCCATGCGTTACTATATTTGAGTGGTATTTAGGTGCTGTTTAAATACTTAGCATTATGAATTTTTCTCAATCAATGGATAATAAAGTAAAGCCACAATCATGGGACGGGCCTGGGCTCCTTTTGACATTAAAAGGGGGACCTCATATGCAGAAAGTTTGGGCAAAAGGTATCAATGGATATTTTTTATCTAACTGCCAATTGTCCCCATTCCTAGATCCCTGGCTTCCTTTCCTTTTGGGGTGAGACTAAGGAAAGCTGCCCACACTTTCTCATCAGCAAGCAGATTCTGTGTCAGTGGACGATGGGCTTGATGTCTTTGCAATTCTGCCTTAGTTGACCTGTAACTTGTCACAGGAAAGATTTGGCTTGGGTAAAAAAAAAACCTTTTTAAAAAGAGATGAGTAATAAAGCCTTTAACATTTATTCTGGGTTTTATAACCACCACCACCGCCCTCATTCTAATCTTGCATAACTTTAAAAAATGGAATAGTTGCTGATAAGTGAATCACCTTGGGAATGAGACCCAAGTTTGGAGTATTTTTCTCCTGAAAGAGTAATTTTTCAGAACAATCTTGGGGGATGAAACTGGGGCTTCCTTGCAGAGGCCTCAGTCAGTACTTGCGCCATTGTTAACCTGCGGTTAACCAGGGGGCCTGGGTCTACTTTGCCTCCTGAGTCAAATGCTGTCCTAATCCTCCTGATACCCCTCGCAGCTGCCGTCCTTGCTGGAAGCATCCATGCCATGCTGTTTGACATCAGTCTCTCTGCAGGGGTCGCAATGGATCACCATTAACCCCCTTGCTGTGGGCTCCCCACTCTTGCTGCTGCCAGCTGTCATGATTTCCTGGATCCGTGCAAAATGGCCAACGTCAGGGCCCCCTGAGCGCATTCAGTCGCACAGCAGGTCCCATCAGGCTGCACTCTCGAGCCAGCAGCCAGGCTTGGCATTTGATTGCAGCCTTCTCCATCCTTCCAGAGTGTAACTCCACCAGTGCCTCCTCGTTCCAAAGTTGTTTCGTACCAATGACATGCCTTCACTTTAATTCTATTTCTCAAGTTCCTTTCACTTGAACTACCAGACTTTCTCCTGGTGCCCATTCCAGAAAACATTCTGGCTAAAGAAGGGTTTGTTCTTGGGCCAAGTTTTCCAGTTTCCCCAAGAGCTGGTCTGAGGCGGCTCCATAACTGCACTTGGAGAAAACCGGATCCCTTGAGAGAACCTCCTGGCCCAGGCCTGGGCACTCTGCCTCCTCCCTCATGCTTTCATCCCAGTAACTCGAGAGTCTTCTACAGTTCATTTTATGTTTCACCTCCCAGCCACCATGTGTAAGAGATTTGGAGGGTCAGGATGGGAACAGAAAGACTTTTGGTGAAGTCTCAAGAAGAATTTCTTGATTAAAATGAAAATATACAATGACCCCAGTTGCTCATCTCACAGCTTAAGATGCCAAGAAATAACAATGATATTTATGAAATAGGATGAAGTTACTCCCTAGAAGGAGAAAGAATACAAAACTGGCCAACCAGCTGGCCGGAGATGGTGCCCACCCACCACACTTCTAATCTCCTGAGGTGCCTCTAAACCCATAGACTCCAAGTTCCCCTGGTGAGGACAGTCAGATATCCTCAGAAGAGGGTGAAATTCAACACAAAGGACTAGGACTCAGTCTCTAATCGCTACACATGATTATGTACAAAGTTTATTCAGATCAGCATTAACATTTCCCATCATCTCCACTGAGCCTGCGAGGGGCTTATGAGGTAGACATCACCTTCATTTCCAGGTGGGAGAGTTGAGGCTGAGGGAGTGAGGCTTGGTCAGAACAAGGCTGAGATCTCAACCACAGCACCTGGCTCCAAATCTGTCCTTCCTGGAATCCTCCCTTACAAAAAAAATGTCTTTCTCCTCTGCCTCTGGCACTTGTCAAGAGGCAACACTTTCTGGTGAGTATTTGTAACTCAGTTGCTGTCAGTGTCTTACTTGAGTAGACAACAATGTCAGAATTGGAAGTGCATTTAGAGATCACCCCATGGTCCACAGCCACCAGAATACCAGGGCACTACACGTGTCCCTGGAAGGTTCCAGAAGGACAAGGCACACATGGAGCACTGACACCAGTCTTCCTAGAAAAACACTTCTCATCTGCAGCACTCAGGGCACTGAACTCATCTTATCTCCTACCTGCTTTATCACAGTGAGGTAGCTCACAACTAGAACCCCTATTTGGCAGATGGAGAAAGAGAGGCAAAGGGAGAAGCAGCAGCAGAAACACATATCCCTCCCTATCTGTTACCGTCACTATCAAACTTCACAGCATCTATTTGTTTTGGTCAGCATCTCTTATTGTTTTACAGGGAACTCTAAAAAAGAAGAAAATTATTTCTCTCCATACTAGACTTACCCAGAAGGGCAAGCTGGCCAGGCACCGGCAGATTCTGGTTTTCTCAAGATGGAGCAAATGTTCCTAGGCCATCCTCTGCCGAGCCCGGAAGACACAGGTCTTTGCTTGTGGTTACTGATCCCCTCCTGCCATCTCGTGGCCATAAGCCAAGCGTACATGCAGACTCCACTCTTCATCTCCACACTGAATAATTAGAGTGAGTATTGTCCTTTGCAGTCCACACCCTGGGAGGGAGAATCCACTGGACCCATAATTCATTTGCCCCTTAGAATGAACCAGATGAAAAGAAACTGATTGTCTGAGAGCATGGCAAGATTACCAAAAATGGAAGCAGAAAGTGTCAGATGCCAACCATTAGCCAATTAAACTTTTGCTGAAATTGGGTAGATGAGGTGCCCTGAGAATTGGGGCCCTCCCATCCATCTAACTCTGTTCTGAAGTACAGAGCTGCCTATACCTCAGGACAAACTTTAAGAACAAGTCTTAATTTCACCAGCAGTGCAGCCCTCCGATTAGTGATATTCCAGAACATTTGTGATGCCTCTGTTCCATAGTTCAGCTAAATTTACTACTCCCTAATTGTTTTAATTGGAGTTTTTCATGTTTTGAGTAACATAAAATACCAATGAAATAAAAGGAATTTCTTGGCTCATATAAACTGAAAAAAACAAAGGTAGGGAAGACTTCAGGCATGGATTGATCCAGAGGTTCATGTCGTCTTTAGGGCTCTGGGTCTCTGCGATTCTTTCTAGTTTGGCCCCCTCTGTATGTTGGCATCATCCCCAGGCTGCAGAATTCACTGTAGTAGTGTCAGGCCGGGCCTCATATCTGCATGTAGTCCAGAGAAAGACAGAATATCTCTTCTAGTAGTACCTGGAAGATTGAGGAAGCTTCCTGATCAGAAGCCCTTGGTAAATATTTCCCTCTGTCTCTGTGAGGACCTGGTACTCATCCCTAAGCCAATCATGCCCGAGGGGGATGGGATCCTCTGACTGGCGTTAAGCCCAACAGGGGCCACTCCTGAAGCTGGGGTGGGATCAGTCCCTACAGGACACATGGCTGCCACAAAGTGGGGTGGGGCATTCTCCAAAGAAAACTGAACACTAAATTTTGATGGAATAAAAGGAATAGATGCCAGGGAGGTAGCCAATAAAAATGTCCCACACTAGTAGTCTCCAAACGTTCGTCATCATATACCCCTATCAATAAACAAGACACATATTTTGCTACTAATGTAACAACATATACGTACATTCTAATACACAATATTTTTTAAAAGCTGAAATTAAAGTAAAATTGTAGATAGTTAAGTTTTTGTTATTTTCTTTATTAATAGAGTTCAAAAAGCTTTTCACTCTCAAGATTGTGATTGGAAATGCTTTATTCTCTTTTAAAAATCTTAGTCTCATACTTTATGATTCAAAGGACTGGTCTTATTTTATTTTATTTTTTTGGTGAGGAAGATTGGCCCTGAGCTAACATCTGTGCCAATCTTCCCCAGTTTTGTATGTGGGATGCTGCCATAGCATGGCTTGATGAGTGGTGTGTAGGTCCCCGCCCAGGGTCCAAACCCGCAAACCCCAGGCTGCTGAAACGGAGCATGTGAACTTAACCATGACACCACCAGGCTGGCCCCAGGTCTAGTCTTTAAGTTGCTTTCTATACTTGGTTTTAATGGCTGTTACAGCAGAACAAGCTACTGATATGTAGATTCAAATTAGGAAAATTGGATTAGTGTCTGCACTTACTAATTCATGATATGAGTTTTTCAGTTCTACCCACCACTTACACAAAGTTTTTTCCATCTTCTTGACACCAACAGGTATTTTTATTTTGTCTTTTTTCAAACAAATGAACCCTTAATTTGGAAGACTTTAAAACTTTATTTTTTTTAAGTGTGCAGATGTGGGAGTTTTTATAAATGACAGTTAACATCATTTTGGGCCAGAAATCACACCTTGCTGCAGTATTCCCAGACGTATTCAAAATGTTCTCTTTATAGCAGCAGCTACAGCTGTGTAGGGCTGCTTCTTTCTCACTCTTGTTAAAAAATATCACCCATTCCTTGAAGGTACTGATTTAAAAATAGCCATTGGTAACACACTACTAACCCACTTATCACAGGAAAGGTCAGCAAATTTAGAACAATTATGTTTTTTCCTTTGTTTGTCAAAGAAAAGTGCATAAATCATCTTTAAGTCCAACAATTCTTTTAAGCAGCTTGCCATGAGCAATCCAAAAACCACTATGTGGTATAAAAGATTTTCGTGGCCACGTCTATCCTCCACCATTTCATTTACAAAATACAATAAAGAGCCTATTATTTAGAGGTCTTGTCTTTGTAAAAGTAGCCATGTCAAGGACATCCTGTAACACCTAAACTGTAGTGTGAGATGATTCATTGTTGGTGAGTGGACAAGTAGGGGTGCCATCATTCAGGCCTCAGCACTATGGCTGCCACCTCTCCCTGAAGACAAGTCACGTGACTGGCTTTCTGACAATGGACCTAGAGAGGTGCTCAGGGCAAGCCAGATAGTGAAAATGAGTAAAATAATTTTTATTTCCAAATTTTTAATTTATTTCTGAATTTTAAATAAGCAATATAACAAAACAGAATTTCTTGTGCTATCTTCCTGCATCCCAGCGCGTGTCAAGTGGTGTGCACTCTCCCCCAGTTTGGAGACCACTTGTCTGTGCTAGTCTTGTTTGCCCCCATCCCCCGCCCCCAACCACCACCACCATGGGTTTCTAAGCTTCTTAGGAGCAGGGGTTGTGCCTCGCCCTTCTCACCCCTCCCAAGAATCTAGCACAGGGAGAGCAAAGCTCAGCCGCTCCATGACACTGGGTTAATGGAATGATTGGATTCTGCCAACAGTGAGCCCTGTAGTGTGCAGACACCCATGCAGACCCGGCTAGGGCAAGGCTCAGAGATGAATACAGCTCAGACCCCACTCTTGAGCCTTCCTTGTGTACTAGAGTGAGGGATGTGTAAACAAGGGACAGCATACAATCTAGGGCAGAATGAAGTAGGAGCTGCTGGAGAAATGCAAGAAAGGGCCATGGGAGAATGGAGCAAAAGACTCTTGGTTCTTATTCATTCTCTGTAGTAAGATTGAGAAAGGCTTCCTGGAGGAAGTGGCATTCTGTTCAGTGCTGTAGGTCTTTGTACCGTTGCAACAAGGGAAAGGGTGGAGAGAAGATGATGACGTGGCCGTTAGGAGATGTCACCAGAGAGAAGGGCTTGTCAGGGGAAAGTGTAGATGGAGGAGGAAGAGCTCACCATGTCCCTCTCAAAAGCAAACTGAAAAAATCCACAGGTGGTGGCCTGGGACATTATAGTAGCATCCCCTACAGTATTCCAGATACATCGGGTTTTTAATAAAAATTTTTACCTAATGGGTAAAAAAGTCATTAGACAAGGACTCACAGATGTTCTTCCTGTTCCCCCCACACCCCTAACATGATCCTGCCTTAGGGTCCTTGCAGTAGCTTCCCTCTGCATAGAGTGCCCTCCCCAGAGGGTGGCACAGCTGGACCCCATGTCATTCAGGGCTCCACTCAGATGCTGCCTCCTCAGAGGCTTCTCTGACCTCCTGACTGAGGGGAACCCAGGCACACTCCATCACCTCACCAATCTTTTTTGTCTCAGCACTAAACACACCCTGAAGTTTTCTTGTTTGTTTTTATGGTGATTTGTTAACTGCTCCCCCCGACACACACAGAGACACACACACACACACAAATATAAGGTCAGGGCTGCTGTGATCACCAACCATAAATATTGAGTGAGTGACTTCATCCAGGTCCTCATAAAATACTTGTTATAAGGTCAGTTTGATGAAATGGTCCCACTTAAGATTATCCCAAATCCACATATGGGAAAAAAGAAAGAGAGAGAAATATACAGGAGTGGGAATTGCTCCAGTGAAATCTGATGTTTGAGGTTACTGGGCAGCTTGAGCTTAAACTCCTATTTGAATCTAATTTGTTTCATTTCTTACGTAAGTTAAAAAAAATCTTACTGTCTTTTATGCACCTCTCAAAGACACCTTAGGCTATAGAAAAAAGGTGCTGGAACTAATAAATACATTAAAAGTATGTTGGATCTTAAAAAACACATCTCTGACGTCAGCATCATGGTGAGTGAGTTGTTCCCTTTGTCTCTCCTTTCTAAATTACAACTAAACAGACATCCATTAACCAACAGAGGATTCCCTACACAGCACAATAGGGTGTCAGAGAGATCCTCACAGCCATACATCTGAAGGTGGGGGGACTGGATCCCTGAGAGGCAGAGGAACTAGGTGAGCAGAATCCTCTCACTCCCCAGGGACAGTGATCTAGGTCGTGGGTCCTCACGCAGCAGCCGGTGTGTGACCTAAGAGGAGGTGGGCAACCAGGCCTGTGCACAAACGCTTTCAGAGTTGCAGCCTGGCCCATGGGAGTGCCCACCGTGCCGCAGCAGCCCCGCCCATGGGAATGCTTCCCACCAAGTGTCGCGGCTCAGTCCCTGCAAAGGAGCCCCCACCAAGTGCAGCAGCTTAGCCAAACCACCTGCAAGGATAGAGCTGGCCTGTGTGCATGAAAGAAAGTTCCCCTCCCCTCCTGCCCAGTGCACCAGCTCAGCCAGTCCCCTGCCAAGGCAGCGGTGCCACACCAGAGCATCATGCATGTGCATGTGTGAC
Organism: Tapirus indicus; assembly: GCA_031878705.1. Classification (NCBI taxonomy): domain Eukaryota; kingdom Metazoa; phylum Chordata; class Mammalia; order Perissodactyla; family Tapiridae; genus Tapirus; species Tapirus indicus. The sequence goes on along the minus strand of CM062933.1, from coordinate 31,231,501 downwards.
CGGCCAAGCAGCTGTGGCCAAATCACACAAACACAGGGCAGCCCTATCAGCACAACCTCCAGCAGATGGGGCAGGATCACAAACACAGCTCCTGCCTGCCCCCCAGTGGTGGCAGGTGGAATCTGTGACCTGATACTACTACGAATGCACTGGCAAAGGATTAGTTCATCAAACACCATGAAAAACTACAGTAACACTTCAGAGCAGAAGAAAAATGACAAGTCTCCAGAAACCAATGCTGAACTCACAGAAATTTACAATCCAAATTACAGAGAATTCAAAATAGTTGTCACTAAGAAACTCAATGTGTTACAAGAAAACTCAGAAAGACAGTTCAGTGAGCTCAGGAATAAAATTAATGAGCAGAAGGAGTACTTAACCAAAGAGATTGAAACTCTAAAAAAAAAACCAAACAGAAATTCTGGATATGTAGAACACTATTAATGAAATAAAAAATCATCTTGAATCCTTAAAAAATAGAGCTGATGTTATGGAGGACAGAATCAGTGATTTAGAGGATAGAAATATAGAAATGTTTCAGGTGGAGGAGGAGAAAGAACTAAGATATTTTTTAAAATGAAGAAATTCTTTGAGAAATATCCAACTCAATTAGGAAAAGCAACATAAAGATTATAGGTATTCCAGAGGAAGAAGAGAGGGAGAAAGGAGCAGAGAGCTTGTTCAAAGAAATAATAGCTGAGAATTTCCCAAAGCTGGGGAAGGAACTAGACTTGAAAGTACATGAAGCCAATAGAACTCCTAATTACTTCAATGCAAAAAGACCTTCTCTGAAGCATATAATAAAACTGGCAAAAATCAATGACAGGGGCCGGCCTGGTGGCACAGCGGTTTAGTTCATGCTTGGCAGCCCGGGGTTCGCCGGTTCGGATCCCAGGTGCCTGCCGACGCACTGCTTGTCAGCCATGCTGTGGCAGCGTCCCATATAAAGTAGAGAAAGATGGGCATGGATGTTTGCCCAAGGCCAGTCTTCCTCAGCAAAAAGAGGAAGATTAGCAATGAATGTTAGCTCAGGGCTGGTCTTCCTCACAAAAAAAAAAAAAAATCAATGACAAAGAAAAAATATGAAGGGCAGCAAGGCAGAAGAAAATAACACACAAAAGAACCCCTATCAGGCTTTTAGCACATTTCTCAGCAGAAACCTTACAGGCTAGGAGAGAATGAAATGATACATTCAAAATACTGAAAGACAAAAACTTTCAGCCAGGAATACTCAATCCAGCAAAACTATCCTTCAGATATGATGGAGAAATAAAAGCTTTCCCAAGTAAACAAAAGCTGAGAGAGTTCATCACCACTAGGCCTGCCCTACAAGAAACATTGAAAGGAGCCCTTCCATCTGAAACTAAAAAGCAAAGGTTTACAAACCTTGAGCAAGGAGATAAATAGACAGAAAATTGTAGCTCTATATCAGAATAGGTTAGTAAACACTTGATTATAACATAAAAGACAAAGGGAAGGAAAGCATCAAAAATAACTATAAACACTTCAATTTAGTCACCAACTCATAACACAGAAAAGAACAATTTGTGACAACAATAACTCAGAATGGGAAGAGGAAAGGGACAGAACCTGCCTAGGCTAATGGAGGTAAGAGGCTATTAGAAAATGGACTATCTCAGAACCCGTGTCAAGATGGCAGCATAGGTGGACTCTGAACTCACTTCCTCCCAGGGACACAACAAATTTACAACTACTCTTGGAACAATTACCCCTGAGAGAGAACTAAAAGCTGAATAAAAAAGAATCCCTGCAACAAGGGACAGTAGTGCTGACTGAGGTGGAAGAGGCAGAAGTTACTTTCCAAAGAGAAAAATGCCACTTTCCAGCCATGGCAGTTCACAGCCAGCCAGGAGCAATCCTAAAGCATGAAGTCTTCCCTGGAGGAGTGGCGGATCTGAACGGGGGAGTGTTACCACAATAAGGAGCTTTTGGACTCAGCACAACCAAGACAAGTGTCATAATATCTGGCATGGCTGGCTACTAACAACAATGGAGAATACCCCCAGAAAAGCTATAGAACATAAGTGGGGGGAAAAAAGCCTGTTCTTAAAGGACCCATGCACAAATTCACCCATTTCAGAAAGCAACCTAAAATCACCAGAAAGGTGCATAGTCCTTTGGTGAAGAGACTCACTTGATAGGCTCTGGGCACATCTCAGTGAGAGGTGAGACCTCCTCAGGCTGGGACCACCTCCCCAGGGATGAGACATTGGTGGCAGCCATTATTGTGACTTAGTTCAAGTGTGCTGATACAGATGCTGGCAGATGCCATTGGAGTTCTTCCCCTGGCCTGTTAGCCCAGGGGTCTGCCCCACCCACTAGAGCACCAATTTAATCCAGCTCAGCCAGGGCAGGCAGCTTGCCCTAGGACTGGCCCCACCCAACAGCAAGACCTCAGGCAACTTGTGGGCCAACATAGGCCTGGAACCTACAGCTGGATGAGTGGGTTACACCTCTGCAGGGCACATCATGTGGAGGGGCAGGCCTGCATTGGTGGAGTGTGTGGGGCTTCTGCAGTGGGGCGACTGGGTCTGCTTCAGTGGGTCAGAGCATTTGCATGAGACAGGAATGTGTTGATGGGGTGTGTGGCCCTGCAGGCAGTGGGGCTTCTCAGCTGCAGCAGACTTGTGCTTCTCAAACAGCCACATAGGGGATCAACCCCACCTTCCAAAGCCTGAAGCAATTGGGTGCTCCCATGCCTGGGGCTGGCCCCACTCAGCTGGAACCCTGAGAGAGCTGACAACAGCCTTGTAGGCTGGAGGCCTACAGCAATTGTAAGCCCCTGAGCCTACCAACCAGCCATGCTGGGGGTGTAGTCAACAGAAAAACTGCAACAGGAATGTGCTATTACACTTTGCAGCCAACTGTGCTGGGGCTCCCCATGCCCAATAAAGTGACTGAAGGGACCATAGCAGCCACACACAGCTGAGCATTACAACCAGCCAGTCAGGGGGACAGCCTAGCCTCCTTGGACACCTGCAGCAAGAGCAACTCTGCCACAAGAGAAGGACATATGTGGCCCACACAGGGGACACTCCTGGAACATCTGGAACTGGTGACAAGAGGGAAGCACACCATTGGGCCTCATAAGGCATCTTTTACATCAGACTGCCTCTCCAAGATTGGGAGACATAGGTGATCTAACTAAATCATAGATATAAGCACAGAGAAATATGCAAAATGAGGAGACAAAGGAATATGTTCCAAATAAGGGACATGACAAATCTTCAGAAAAAGAATTAAACGAAACAGAGATAAACAATCTACCTGATAAGGAGTGCAAACTAATAGAAATAAGGATGCTCACTGATCTTGGGAGAATAGATTAACACAGTGAGAACTTCAACAAAGAATTGGAAAATATAAAAAAAAGAACCAATCAGAACTGAAAATACAAAAATGGAAATGAAAAATTCACTAGAGGGAATCAATAGCAGAGTAGATGATACAGAAGAATGGATCAGTAAGCTGGATGAACGACTAGAAGAAATCACCCAAGCTGAATAGAAAAAACAGAAAAGAATTAAAAAGAATGAGGACAGTCTAAGGGACCTCTGGGACAACATCAAGTGTGCTAACATCCATGTCATAGGTGTCCCAGAAGGAGAAGAAAGATACAAAGGGGCAGAGAATCTATTCGAAGAAATAATAGCTGAAAACTTTCCTAACCTAAGGAAGAAAACAGACATTCAGGTACAGGAAGCTCAGAGAGCACCAAACAAGATTAATCCAAAGAGGCCCACACCAAGAAACATTATAATTAAAATGTCAAAAATTAAAGATAAAGAGAGGATCCTAAAAGCTACAAGAGAAAGGCAACAAGTTACATACAAAGGAAACCCCCTAAGACTATCAGCTGACTTCTCAGCAGAAACCTTACAGGCTAGAAGAGAGTGGCATGATATATTTAAAGTGCTAAAAGGAAAAAACCTACAGCCAAGATACTCTACCTGGCAAGGTTATCATTCAGAATGGAAGGAGAGATAAAGAGTTTCCCAGACAAACAAAAACTAAAAGGGTTTATCACCAAAAAACTAGCCTTATAAGAAATGTTAAAGGAACTTAAGTGGAAAAGAGAAGACCACAAATAGGAATAAGAAAATTATCAAAAAACAAAACAGCAATAAAATCACTGGTAAAGGCAAATATACAGTAAAGGTAGCAGATCAACCATCTATGAAGCTAATATGAAGGTCAAAAGAAAAAGAACCAAAGTTACCTATTTCCATGATAAGAGGGTAATGGATACACATGCACAAAAAAAGAGGTTAGATATGATATCAAAAACATAAAATGTAGGAGGAGGAGAGTAAAAGAGTAGAGCTTTTAGCAAGAGGTCAAACTAAAGAGACCATCAACTTAATATAGATTTCTATTTACAAAGGTTATTATATATGAACCTCTTGGTAATCACAAACCATAAACCTATGATAAACACACAAAAAATTAAGAGAAAGGAACACAAACATAATACTAAAGAAAGCCATCAAACCACAAGGGAAGAGAGCAAGAGAAGAAGAAAGGAATAGAGAAGAACTACTAAAACATCCAGAAAAAAAGTAACAAAATAGCAATAACTACATTCTTATCAATAGCTACTTTAAATGTCAATGGACTAAATGCTCCAATCAAAAGGCGTAGGGTGGCCAACTGGATAAAAAAACAAGACCCATATATATGCAGCTTACAAGAGATACACTTCAGACCTAAAGACACTCACAAACTGAAAATGAAGGAATAGAAAAGATACTCCATGCAAACGGCAATGAAAAGAAAGCTGGGATAGCAATACTTACATCGGACAAAATAGACTTTAAAATAAAAGCTGTAACAAGAGACAAAGAAGGGCACCACATAATGATAAAGGGAACAATCCAACAAGAAGACATAACACTTGTAAATATCTATGCACTCAACATAGGAGAACCTAAATATATAAAGCAATTATTAACAGACATAAAAGGAGAAATAGACAGCAACACAATAATAGTAGGGGAATTTAAGACTCCACTAACACCAATGGATAGATCATCCAAAGAGAAGATCAATAAGGAAACATTGGCCTTAAATGACACACTAGACCAAATGAACTCAGTAGATATATACAGAACATTCCACCCAAAATCCGCAGAATACACATTCTTTTCAAATGAACATGGAACATTCTCCAGGATAGATCACATATTAGGCCACAAAACAAGTCTCAATAAATTTAAGAAGACTGAAATAATACTAAGCATTTTTTCTGACCACAAGGGTATGAAACTAGAAATCAACTACAGGAAGAAAATTGGAAAAGCCACAAATATGTGGAGATTAAACAAAATGCTACTGAACAACGATTGGGTGAATGGAGAAATCAAAAAATACCTGGAGACAAATGAAAATGAAAATATGACATGCCAAAATTTATGGGATACAGCAAAAGCGTTCTAAGAGGGAAGTTTATAGCAATGCAGGCCTACCTCAACAAACAAGAAAAATCTCAAATAATCTAACAGTGCACCTAAAGGAACTGGAAAAAGAAGGACACACATAAAGCAAAATCAGTAGAAGGAAGGAAATAATAAAAATCAGAGCAGAAATAAATGAAATAGGGACTTAGAAAATAGAAAAAAATCAATGACAATAAGAGCTGGTTCCTTGAAAAGATACACAAAATTGACAAAACTTTAGCCAGACTCACTAAGAAAAAAAGAGAGAAGGCCCAAATAAATAAAATCATAAATGAAAGAGGAGAAATTACAACAGCCACCTCAGAAATACAAAAGATTGTAAGAGAATACTATGAAAATCTATATGCCAACAAATTGGATAATCTAGAGGAAATGGATAAATTCTTAGAATCATACAACTTCCCAAAACTGAATCAAGAAGAACTAGAATATCTGAATAGACCAATCACAAGTAAAGAGATCAAAACAGTAATCAAAAACCTCCCAAAAAATAAAAGTCCAGGACCAGATGGCTTCCCTGGTAAATTCTACCAAACATTCAAAAAAGACTTAATACCTAACCTTCTCAAAGTCTTCTGAAAAATTGAAGAGGAGGGGAAGCTTCCTAACTCATTCTACAAAGCCAACATTACCCTGATACCAAAATCAGACAAGGACAATACAAAAAAAGAAAATTACTGGTCAATATCACTGATAAACATCAATGCAAAAATCCTCAACAAAATACTAGCAAATCAAATACAACAATACATTTAAAAGATCACACACCATGATCAAGTGGGATTTATACCAAGGATGCAGGGATAGTTCAACTCTGCAAGTCAATCAATGTGATACACTACATTAACAAAATGAAGGATAAAAATCACACGATCATCTCAATAGATGCAGAGAAAGCATTTGACAAGATACAGCATCCATGTATAAAAAAACCAAAAAACTCTGAATAAAATGGGTATAAAAGGAAAATATCTCAACATAATAAAAGCCATATATGACAAACACACAGCTAATATCATTTTCAATGGAGAAAAACTGAAAGTTATCCCTCTAAAAACAGGGACCACTTGCTTTGAGTGGATGCCCACTTTCACCACTCCTATTTAACATAGTATTGGAAGTCCCAGCCAGAGCAATCAGGCGAGGAAAAGAAATAAATGGGATCTAAATTGGACAGGAAGAAGTGACAGTGTCACTATTTGCAGACGACATGATTTTTTATATAGAAAACCCTAAAGAACTCACCAAAAAAACTTTTAGAAATAATAAATGAATACAGTAAAGTTGCAGGATACAAAATCAACATACAAAAATCAGTTGCATTTCTATACACTAACAATGAAGTAGCAGAAAGAGAAATTAAGAATATAAGCCCACTTACAATAGCAAAAAAAGAATAAAATACCTAGGAATATATTTAACCAAAGAGGTGAAAGACCTGTACACTGAAAACTATAAAACATTGTTGAAAGAAATTGAAGAAGACACAAAGAAATGGAAAGATATTCCATGCTCTTGGATTGGAAGAGTAAACATAGTTAAAGTGTCCATACTTCCTAAAGCAATCTACAGATTCAATGCAATCCCTATCAAAGTTCCAATGACATTTTTCACAGAAATAGAACCAAGAATCCTAAAATTTATATGGAATGAGAAAAGACCCCAAATAGCCAAAGGAATCCTGAGAAAAAGAACAAAGCTGGAGGTATCACAATCCCTGATTTCAAAATATATTACAAAGCTATAGTAATCAAACCAGCATGGTACTGGCACAAAAATAGACACACAGATCAATGGAACAGAATTGAAAGCCCAGAAATAAAATCACACATCTATGGAGAGCTAATCTTTGACAAGGGAGCTAAGGACATACAATGGAGAAATGAAAGTCTCTTCAGTCAATGGCATTGGTAAAACCGGAAGCCATACGCAAAAGAATGAAAGTAGACCACTTTTTTTTTTAAGAAGTTTGGCCCTGCGCTAACACCTGTTGCCAAACTTCCTCTTCTTCTTTTTTTCTCCCCAAAGCTCCAGTACATAGTTGTGTATCATAGTTATAGAGTTGTAGCCCTTCTATGTGTGACACTACCTCAGCATGGCTTGATGAGCAGTGAGTAGGTCTGTGCCCAGGATCCAAATCAGTGAACCCCGGGCTGCCAAAGTGGAACACGTGAACTTAACTGCTACACCACCGGGCTGGCCCCAGTAGACCACTGTCTTACACCATAAACAAAAATTAACTCAAAATGGATTAAAGACTTGAATGTAAGACCTGAAACCATGAAACTTCTAGAAGAAAACATAGGCAGTACACTCTTTGACATTGGTCTTAGCATATTTTCAAGTACTATGTCTGACTGGGCAAGGGAAAGAATAGAAAAAATAAACAAATGGAACTACATCAAACTGAAAACTTCTGCACAGCAAAGGAAACCATCAACAAAATGAAAAAACAGCCTAACAATTGGGAGAAGATATTTGCAAACCATATATCTGATAAGGGGTTAATATCCAAAATATATAAAGAACTCATACATCTGAACAGCAAAAAAACTAACAATCCAATTAAAAAATGGGCAAAAGATCTGAACAGACATTTCTCCAAAGAACATATACAGATGGTTAACAGGCACATGGAAAAATGTCCAACATCACTAATTATCAGGGAAATGCAAATCAAAACTACAATGAGATATCACCTCACACCTGTCAGAATGGCTATAATTAACAAGACAGGAAATGACAAATATTGGAGAGGATGTGGAGAAAAGGGAACTCTCATACACTGCTGGTGGGAGTGCAAACTGGTGCAGCCACTATGGAAAACAGTATGGAGTTCCTAAAAAAATTAAGAATAGAACTACCATATGATCCAGCTATTCTACTGCTGGGTATTTATCCAAAGAACACAAAAACACAAATGCATAAAGATACATGCACCCCTATGTTCATTGCAGCATTATTTACAATAGCCAAGACTTGGAAGCAACCTAGGTGCCTATCAAGGGACGAATGGATAAAGATGTGGTATATATACACAATGGAATACTACCCAGCCATATAAAAAGATAAAATCTTGCCATTTGCGACAACATGGATGGACTTTGAGGGTATTATGCTAAGTCAGAGGGAGAAAGTCAAATAACATATAGTCTCATTCACAAATAGAAGATAAAGATGACAACAAACACGTAGAGACAGAGATTGGATTGGTGGTTACCAGAGGGGAAGGGGGGAGGGAGGAGGGTGAAAGGGGTGATTAGGCACATGTGTATGGTGACAGATTTTAATTAGTCTATGGGTGGTGAACATGATATAATCTACACAGAAATCAAAATATAGTGATGTACATCTGAAGTTTATATAATGTTATAAACCAATGTTACCACAATAATTAATAAATAAATAAATAAGAAAATGGACTATCTTATCTATGAGATCTTATATACAATCTCATGGTAACCACTAAAAAAAAAATCAGAGCAGAATCACAAATCATAAATAATGAGAAAACCATCCCAGAAAACCACCAAACTGAAATGGCAGTCAGAAATATAAGGAAATAGAAAAAACAGAAATATAGAACAACCAGAAAACAAGAGATAAAATGGCAGTATTAAGCCCTCATATATCAATAATCACTCTAAATGTAAATGGATTGAATTCTCCAATCAAAAGACACAGAGTGGCTGGATGGATTTAAAAACAAGACCCAACAATATGCTGCCTCCAGGAAACACATATCAGCTCAAAAGACAAACATAGGCTCAGAGTGAAGGGATGGAAGATGATAATTCAAGCAAAAGGCAAGCAAAAGAATTTGTTGCCATACTTATATCAGAAAAAGCAGACTTCAAGATAAAAAAGACAATGAGAGACAAACAGGGGCGGTATATAATGGTAAAAGAGACACTCCACTTAATGATAAAAGAGGACATAACACTTATGAATATATATGCACCTAACAGAGGAGCACCAAAGTATATAAAGCAACGATTAAAGACCTAAAGGGAGAAATTAACAGCAACACAATAATAGTAGGGGACTTCAACACCCACTTACATCAATGGATAGATCATCCAGACAGAAAGTCAATAAGGAAACAATAGCCTTAAATGAAATACTAGACCAGATGTACTTATATAGAACATTCCATCCAAAACCAGCAGATTCTTCTCTGCGCACATAGAACACTCTCAAAGATAAACGATATGTTGGGAAACAATGCAAGCCTCAATAAATTTAAGAAGATTGAAATCACATCAAGGATCTTTTCTGACCACAATGCTATGAAACTGGAAATCAACTACAAGAAAAAGGCTGGGAAAGTCACAAATATGTGGAAACTAAACTACATGCTACTGAACAACCATTGGATCAATAGAGAAATCAAAAAATACCTGGAGACAAATGAAAATGAAAACACAACATACCAACTCTTATGGGATGCAGCAAAAGCAGTGCTAGGAGGGAAATTTATATCAATACAGGCCTACCTCAACAATCAAGAAAAATCTCAAGTAAGTCATTTTAAACTACACCTAACAGACCTAGAAAAAGAACAACAGAGCCCAAAGTCAGCAGAAGGAGGGGAATAATAAAAATTAGAGATGAAATAGAGACTAAAAAAACAGTAGAAAGGATCAATGAAACTAAGAGCTGATTCTTTGAGAAGATGAACAAAATTGGCAAACCTTTAGCCAGACTCACTAAGAAAAAAAGAGAGAACGCTCAAATAAATAAAATTAAAAATGAAAGAGGAGAAATTACAACAGATACCACAGAAATACAAAGGATTTTAAGAGAATCCTATGAAAAACTATATGCCAACAAATTGGATAATCTAGAAGAAATGGATAAATTCTTAGATTCATACAACTTCCCAAAACTGAATCAAGAAGAAATAGAATATCTGAATAGACCAATCACAAGTAAAGAGATCAAAACAGTAATCAAAAACCTCCCAAAATACAAAAGTCCAGGACCAGATGGCTTCTCTGTAGAATTCTACCAAACATTCAAAGAAGATTTAATATCTATCCTTCTCAAACTATTCCAAAAAATAGAGGAAGATGGAACACTTCCTAACACATTTTATGAGGCCAACATCACCTTGATCCCAAAGCCAGACAAGGACAACACAAAGAAGGAAAACTACAGGCCAATATCACTGATGAACATAGATGTAAAAATCCTCAACAAAACATTGGCAAATCAAATACAGCAATACATCAAAAAGGTCATACACCATGATCAAGTGGGATTTATACCAGGGACGCAGGGGTGGTTCAACATCTGCAAATCAATCAATGTGATACACCACATTAACAAAATGAGGGATAAAAATCACATGATCATTTCAATAGACGCAGAGAAAGCACTTGACAATATCCAACATCCATTTATATCCAACATCCAACATTCAACAAAATGGGTATAGAAGGAAAGCACCTCAACATAATAAAGGCCATATATGACAAACACACTGCCAACATCATATTCAATTGGGAAAAACTGAAATCCACTCCTCTGAGAAGAGGAACAAGGCAAGGGTGCCCACTCTCACCACTCTCATTCACATGGTACTGGAGGGTTTGGCCAGAGCAATTAGGCAAGAAAAAGAAATAAAAGGTATCCAAATTAGAAAGAAAGAAGTAAAACTCACTGTTTGCAGATGATATGATCTATATATAGAAAACCCTAAAGAATCCACTAGAAAACTGTTAGAAATAACAACTATAGCAAAGTTGCAGGGTACAAAATCAACTTACAAAAATCAGTTGCATTTCTATACACTAATAACAAACTAGCAGAAAGAGAAATCAATAACACAATTCCATTTACAATCACAAAAAAAAGAATAAAATATCTAGGAATAAACTTAACCAAGGAGCTGAAAGATCTATACACTGAAAACTATAAGACACTATTGAAAGAAATCAAAGAAGACATAAAGAAATGGAAAGATATTCCATGCTCATGGATTCGAAGAATAAACATGGTTAAAATGTCATATTACCTAAAGCAATCTACAGATTCAATGCAATCCCAATCAGAATCCCAGTGAAATTCTTCACAGAAATACAACAAAGATTCCTAAAATTTATATGGAACAGTAAAAGACCCCGAATAGCCAAAGGAATCCTGAGAAAAAAGAACAAAGCTGGAGGCATCACAATCCCTGACTTCAAAATATACTACAAAGCTATAGTAATCAAAACAGCATGGTACTGGCACAAAAACAGACACACAGATCAATGGAACAGAATTGAAAGCCCAGAAATAAAACCACACATCTATGGACAGCTAATCTTTGACAAAGGAGCCAAGAACATACAATGGAGAAAGGAAAGTCTCTTCAATCAATGATGTTGGGAAAACTGGACAGTCATATACAAAAGAATGAAAGTAGACCATTATCTTATACCATACACAAAAATTAACTCAAACTGGATTAAAGACTTGAATGTAAGACCTGAAACATAAAACTCCTATAAGAAAATGTAGACAGTAAGACATCAGTCTTAGCAGCATCTTTTCAAATACCATGTCTACTCAGGCAAGGGAAACAAAGGAAAAAATTAACAAATGGGACTACATCAGACTAAAAAGCTTCTGCAAGGCAAGGGAAACCATGAACAAAATGAAAAGACATCCCACGAACTGCGAGAAAATATTTGCAAATCATATATGTAATAAAGGGTTAATTTCCAAAATATATAAAGGACTCATACAACTCAACAACAAAAAGAAAAACAACCCGATCAAAAAATGAGCAGAGGATATGAACAGACATTTTTCCAAAGAAGATATACCGATGGCCAACAGGCACATGAAAAGATGTTCAATGTCAGTAATTATTAGGGAAATGCAAATTAAAACTACAATGAGATATCACCTCATGCCCCCCAGAATGTCTATAATTAACAAGATGAGAAATAATAAGTGTTAGAGAGGATGTAGAGAAAAAGGAACCCTCCATACACTGCTGGTGGGAATGCAAACTGGTGCAGTCACTATGGAAAACAGTATGGAGATTTCTCAAAAAATTAAAAATAGAAATACCATATGATCCAGCTATTCCACTACCAGATGTTTATCCAAAGAACATGAAATCAACAATACAAAGAGATCTATGCACCCCTGTGTTCATTGCAGCATTATTCACAATAGCCAAGACGTGGAAGCAACCCAAGTGTCCATCAACTGATGAATGGATAAAGAAGACTTGGTATATGCAGATATACAATGGAATACTACTCAGCCATAAAAAAGACAAAATTGTCTCATTCACAACAACATGAATGGACGTTGAGGGTATTACATTAAGCAAAATAAGCCAGGGAGAGAAAGACAAACACCCCGCAATTTCACTTGTATGTGGAAGATAAACACATGGACAAAGAGAACAGTTTGGTGGTTACCAGGAGGAAGGGGATGGGGGGTGGGCGAAAGGGATAAAGGGGCACATATATACAATGATGGATAAAAACTAGACTATTGGTGGTGAAAAAAAAAATACTTTGGGGAACTAACTTTGAGTGTATGATTTCTCCAGAAACTTCTTTAGGAACGTTAAATGTATTAAGTCCTCATTTCCCAGTCTTAATCATAGGTTCTCTGAGGGCACTTATTTAAAATACAGATTTTCAGGCCCCTCCACTGAAGATTCAAATTTAGTTAATTTGGGGGTAGAGTCCAATAATCTGTATTAAGCTTCCCAAGTGATTCTGATGGTTCACTGAGTTTGGGGAACAATCTAATAAATTATCCTTTACCCATCATCCAGAAAACAATAACAATGGTTCATTCTACTGCTTGAAAACTCATTACTGTGAGGAAAATGGTGTCAAAGAAGTAAAAGATTTTGCATACAAATTGCTGATTATAACGTTGACATTTGGCCAGACTCTCCCTGAACATGCCAGACGCCTTAGGGCGCCCCCTTGGGTCCCCGAGAGGAGGGCAGTGCGGTTCCCCTGTCTCTTCAGCACACTCAGCACTTCCAGCACCTGGACCTGGGCTGGGGACGCCCTGAACTTGGTACCATCCAGAGAGCAGGCAAGCACTCCGAGCTGTTCCCTTGCTGGGAGAGGCTGTGCACACATACGTGGAGTGACCATAACTCAGGAGTTCTTAACCTGGGGTCCGTGGCCCCCCCAAGAAGCCATGCAAAGGCCTCAGAGAATCTGTGTGCAGAATGTGGCCGTGTTTCCATTACTTCGAGAAGAGGTTTCTGAGCATTCATCCTCAGATTCCCAATGGAACCCATGACTGAAGAAGTGAGGCCTCAGCTTAGAGGACGAGACTGTAAACAGCACCGCAGTGCCGACTGGACTCGCTCCTCTGCAGTCCCATCTCACAGGTGAAGATCTCTGCTGGGGGGAGGACTCGAGGCCCCCCTCCACTCAGCTTCACTTGCGCTGCTGGAGCAGGAAGCACAAATGCAAACACCAAGGGCAGTGAGTCCCGCAGGAGGAAGACTGAAGGGGAGAACCGAGCAGCCCCAGGCTGAGGTGTGGGAGCAGAAGTGCAGGGGTGACAGCCAGCCATCATCTGGGCCTCTGAGTTCACAGGCAGGTTCCTCAGGGCTGCTGCTCCTCATCCTTCAGGTGGAACTGACCTGTCAGCCTGAAAAGGGGGAAGAATGGGCCTCCCTGTGACCCAGCATGTCTCTCAGAAGATAAATCACTGGTGACAATTACCATCAAATAGATGCCAAGTGTCGGTCCCCATGACACCCTGCAGGTGTGCTCTCCCGCATTTCACAAACGGGGAAGTGCAGGTGGAGCAGGGTTAGGTAGCATACCAGGGTCTCAGGGCTACTGAGAGGCAGCTAACCCCAGGTCTCTTTGACTCCAAACAGCACGCTAGCCCTCCCAGAGGAGTGAGAAATCCAAGGTCCTTAGGAACTGGGCTTTGCCCTGTCACAGAGCTGGGACCCAAGCAGGCGTCTCTTGGTCTCAGTCCAGACCCATTCTAACCCCCAGGGAGCTTAGAAAGAGGACGAATGAGGACAAATGGGGCCAATGCAGGCTGTGAATGAGGTAGAGAACAGGCGTGAGGACGACCCTCCCACCCTCGCAACCCTGAGGCACACTTCCTGGCACAAACTGGGGATAGCCCAGAGCCTTGCAGGAGAAAGCTCTTCCTGAGCCAAGTGTCAAGGTGGGCCCAGAGGCCATGCACAGGCTGCAGATCAAGGAGCCGTGCCCTAGGCCTGTCTGGGAGCTGGTCATACCAGTTCCAGCAGGAATAAGGACCTGCCCTCAGCTGCCAACAGAAGGCCACCCTGGGGCCCTCTAACTTGTGCTACAACACAGCTCTGGGAGTCAATATCCTACCCCTCCTTCTCAGTGGCCCCTGAAGGAAGTAGTCCTCTCCCAGCCACGGCACAGCGGCTCCATCTTTTCCTTCTCACAGCTGGGTTACATTGCAGGGTCCTAACGTGTGGGTGCAGCTCACCCACACACCGGGTGTCTATTTTGCCCCAAACTTAATGTTGCCTTATCATGGTTTGAGGATTATTTTTGTGCTGTTAAATCTGAATATGTCAGTACCACAAAGGTATAAGCAATTATTTTTAATTCTACAGACTACGTTACTCTAATCAACAGAAATCAGCGGAGACTGCTTTAGCAACTGAATTTAATATTCTGCATGTTACAGAATTTAGTTAAAAATGATAGGTTATTAACACAAAATAAGGGGCACATTTTGGTGATAGCAGTTTTTACACTATGCACCCTAAATTTTGGGTTCTAAAGATGAATTGTTAAGTCTGGGAGGACCAAATTATAACCCATTTCTCTCTGAACATTTGGAGGAATAACATTCAAGTCATTATATCTCCCTCTTCTGAATTTCCAGAGCACTTAGTAATTTCTCATGGTATTTATCACACTCTGCCCTGTCTATTAGCACTTTCTCTGCGCTCAGTTAATCTCCTGGAGAGGAGGGATGAGTCTAGTCATCCGGCACCTCTCCCCCAGCACACCATGTCTGTCGCTCTGTCCTTTCTCTGCCTTTACTAAACTTCCTGGCCGACTTGAGTACCCAGGACACCTGAGCAAGCTGCTCTCTTGACACTATATTATGTCCATGTGTTGACCCCAAAAGATCATGAACCCATCATGGCCAGGAAGTCGTCTCGTTCACCTGGGTATGCCTAGCTCCTGGCACAGGATAGCAAGTAAATGATGAATGAATGAATGATTAGTGAATATCTATACACTATTTTTAACAGCTTTATTGATATATAATTCACATACCATAAAATTCAACTATTCAAAGTGTACAGTTCAGTAGCTGTTAGTATAATCTTAGAATTGTGCGATCATGACCACCAATTTCAGAACCCCTGAAATTACCCCTAGAAGAAATCCTGTATCCATCAGCAATTACTCCTCGCTCTCCACCACCACCCCTAGGCCCTACTTTCTGCCTCTGTGGATTTGCCTAATCTGGACGTTTCACATGCATTGAATCATACGATATGTGGCCTTTGTGACTGGCTTCTTTCATTTAGCATAATGTGCTCAAGGTTCATCCATGTTGTAGCATGTGTCAGTACTTCATTTTTATTATTTTTTTTTTTTGTGGGGAAGACCAGCCCTGAGCTAACATCTGTTGCCAATCCTCCCCTTTTTGCTGAGGAAGACTGGCCCTGGGCTAACATCCGTGCTCATCTTCCTCCACTTTATATGGGATGCTGCCACGGCATGGCTGACAAGCGGTGCGTCGGCGGGCGCCTGGGATCCGAACTCGCGAACCCCGGGCTGCCAAGCGCGGACTAAACCGCTGCGCCACCGGGCGGCCCCAGTACTTCATTTTTAAAATGCTAATAATAATCCATTGTATGGCTATACCACATTATGTGTATCAATTCATCAGTTGGTGGACATTTTGGGTTGTTTCATTTTTAGGCTAATATAGATAATGCTCTCTATGAAAATTCACATACAAGTTTTTTGGGGGACATGTATTTTCATTTCTCTTGGGTATATACCTAGGAGTAGAACTGCTGGGTTATACAGTAACTTTATGTTTAACATTTTGTGGAACTGCCAAGCTGTTTTCCAAATCTGCATCATTTTACACTTTCACCAGCAATGTATGAGGATTCCAATTTCTCTCCATCTTTGTCAACACTTGTTATTATCTGTCTCTTTGATTCTAGCCATCCTAGTGGTGTGAAGTGGCATCTCCCTGTGGTTTTAATTTGCATTTCCCTGAGTTATTGAGCATTTTTTCATACGTTTATTGGCCACATATATCTGTAGACTATTTAATCAAATTATAAAATGTCAGAGATTCACAGAGAAAACTTCACAGATGAGGCCCAAAGAGTAATGTTAAGTGACTTACCCAAGGTCATGTGCCCAAAGTTATGTATGATTAGTAGCAGCACGGGGTCTCAGATACACTCCCGACTCCTAACCAGTGCTCTGCTCCTGCCCACCCCCAGCCATGCTCTCAGGTGCCTCTGGATCCCTCTCCCATTGGAAGAGTCAAGTGCCTGGATCCCTGAGTCAGGATGACCATGTGCTCCAGTGCTGCCTGATTTTATGCCCTGTCTTTTCTTCTCTGGTTAGACTTTATACTTGAGCAGATGGTTTTTATAACTTGCAACTACTTAAAGTTTTAAACAACTGGTGCCTGAACCCCAATCATTAGATAATTTGAAGCAGCTTTCTTGGCCACCTGAGTGCTAGCGAGGATGGGTTTAAAGTCATAGGATAAATTTAAACCTGTCCACCTAATATTTCCCCTGTGACCAAGAACACAAAAAAGAAGTAAGAAAGCATTTAGAGTTAAGGGATGAAGTGGGGCTGATGGGGACAGGTAGAGTGTAGGTACAGATACTGCAGTTTGGGAGGATATAGAGATGTGCTGATATTGCTCAGCTCTCCCAGGGTCACACCACGTGGATCTGGAGATAAAGCTGAAGAGAGAAGCCATTCTTAGTGTCAGTCCTCAGGGAAGGTCCTCAGACAAGAAATGGAAATGGCCTAGGGGCTGGCTGGTATATAGTCAACATAGGCTAGATTATGATGCAGTAACAAACACCACCAAAAACCTCCATGGCTTATCAGAATGTAATTTTATTTCTTGCTCATGCAACATTCACCATGGATTTTCACGTGGTGGCTCACCATTCTAGGCTACTTTTATGTCTCAATAGGATATTTCCAGGTTTCCATGGCAAGAGAAGAGAGATCTAGATCTCAGATCAAGCTAAAAAGTGCTTCACCTTAGAAGTGACACATGTCACATCACTTCTGCTCAGAACGAATTGCTCAGAACTAGTCACATGGGAGTGACGTCAGCATCATGGCGGAGTGAGATTCCCTCTTTGAATCTCTGCCCCCTACGACACAACGAAAACATCATTCACATTCCAACAGAGCTCAATCAAACACTACGAAGGACTTCTGAGAAACCCCTGCTGCCATACATCGGACGGTGGAGGCGCGGGAAGCCCAGGAGGACGGGAGGAGAGGTAGGAGGTTGTACTCCCCCTCCCCAATCGATCGGCAAAAACAGCGCGGTTCGCGGACAGAGGGGGGAGGGGCCGCCCACAGCGGGGAAAACTAGCGCCATCCAGGTGCTCTCACAGACTGTCGCGAGATCGCCACGGGGAAGCAACGACGGACTGTTTAGGGGGTGTAGCAAACACCCTAAGAGAGCCAGAAAGGAAACCCCCGGGTCAAGCAGGAGAAAGAGAGGACCCCTCCCCCCACACACCCGGCATTTCAGCATAATCCCTCCGGGGGCTGCAGCCACCTCAGAGCAAACCTCTCGCGATCTCCATCTAGTGGCAGCAGGGGGAAACTGCAGGACTAACTTTAATCATGAGTGGTAAAAATAAAGCCGTCCCCGTCGGATCCTTGTGAAAATATGTCAGGGCTACAGACCAAAAGGAAAATGACAAACACCCAGAAACCAACCCTGAAGGCACAGAATTTGATAACCTGAACGAGAGAGAATTCAAAATAGCTATCATAAACAAGCTCAACGAAATACAAGAGAACACACAGAAACAAATCAACGAATTCAGGGATTATGTCACAAAAGAGATTGAAACCCTAAAGAAAAACCAATCAGAATTATTAGAGATGAAAAACAAAATCAACGAGATAGTGGAAAAAATGGAGTCTTTAAAGAGCAGAACTGACAATATGGAGGAACGAATTAGCACTATTGAGGATAGCCACGCAGAAATGCTCCTGATAGAGGAGGAGAGAGAGCTAAGACTAAAAAGAAATGAAGAAATTCTTCGAGAAATATCAGACTCAATGAGGAAAAGCAACATAAGGATAATAGGTATTCCAGAAGGAGAAGAAAGAGAAAAAGGAGCAGAGAGTTTGTTCAAAGAAATAATAGCTGAGAACTTCCCCAACCTAGGGAATGAGAGGGAAATAACAGTGAATGAAATCAATAGATCACCTAAATATATAAACAGGAATAAAAAATCATCTCGCCACATAGTAGCAAACTTGAAGAATACCCGTGACAAGGAAATAATATTGAAGGCAGCTAAACAAAAAAACAAAATAACATACAAAGGAAACCCCATCAGGCTCTCAGCTGATTTCTCGACAGAAACTCTGCAGGCTAGGAGAGACTGGAATGATATATTCAAAATCATGAAAGACAAAAACCTTCAGCCGAGAATACTTTATCCAGCAAAAATATCCTTCAAATACGATGGAGAAATAATAACTCTCCCTGATAAACAAAAGCTAAGAGAGTTCGTCACCACAAGACCCCCACTACAAGAAATGCTCAAGAAGGCCCTTAGGCCTGAAAAAAAACAAATGAGAAAGGGGATACAAAGATTTCAGCAAGGAGAAAAGCAAGGAGACTAAACCAGAACAAAATACAGTTGGAAAACATCAAAAATTAATTCAAGCTCATCACTGGAAACACACATTCATGACACAAACTGGAATAAAGAGATAACAAATAAGGAGGGGAAGAGGTAAGGGATTGAACTGACCCAGCCTCAGGAAAAAGGAGGCATCTGAAAATGTACTTTCTTATCCAGGAGATCGCTTATATAAACCACACGGTAACCACTAAACAAACAACCAGAAGAGAACCACATATGACAAATAAAGAGAAAACCAAGAGAATGAGCATGCAGAAATACCAAATTGAATTAGCAGTCCGAAACACAAGGGACAAGAAACGAAGGAAATGCAAAAGAACCAGAAGATGAACAATAAAATAGCAACATTAAACCCTCATATATCAATAATCACTCTAAATGTAAATGGATTGAATTCTCCAATCAAAAGACACAGAGTGGCAGGATGGATTAAAAACCAAGATCCAACAATCTGCTGCCTCCAGGAAACACATCTCAGCTCTAAAGACAAACACAGACTCAAAATAAAAGGATGGAAAACAATACTCCAAGCTAATGGCAAACAGAACTAGTCACATGGCCCAGCCGGACTGCCAAAGGCCAGGAAGTGTGATCCTCCTGTGAGCTTGGAAGGAGAGGAGAACTAGAAATGGGCAAGCTCTAATAATTCTCTACCCCAGCTGGAGGAAGGGGATCTTTTTGGACCTTGCTCTTCCCAGGGAAGCTCTTGGAGCTCTCTTTGTGTCTACGAGAGTGGTACCCCTTTGTGGTAGAGATAGAGAAGGTGTGTGGAATGTGGAGGAGGAGCTGAAACAAAGGGGAGATGCATGCTGCAGATGATCGAATTAAATATTATTAGCCAGATCATCGAGATTCCAAGTATTTTCTGAGTTTATTATCTGTATCCCCCAAACATGAATGAAGTCTTTGTCTTAGCTAAGATTTGGGGAAACTCAACAAGTATGGCTCATCCTTACCTGAGCCAGACTATATGGAAGGTGATATTAGGGGCAGGAGAGAGCTGAATATTCCAAAGAGGGTTGGCGCCTCCAGTAAGGAGAGTCTCATTCTTATGTCAGTCTTGGAGATTCTAGTTTTTATTTTGATTTAAATTGGCAAGCTTTCCTTAAGAAACAATATAATCAAAATATAGATTCTCCTATCAAAATAACCACTATTTTTAAAGCATTTACATCATCATATTCCCACATAGCATCTAGCAGAGTGCCTCCCCATAAGAAGCTCTTAAACAATGTTTATTCAATAAACGAAGGACTGAACAAAAAGAATGAGAACAATCAACCATCCACCACACTCCCGAAGGCCAGCCTTGTTCTGTACGACCCCAGCATCTATCCTCAGCCCCGAGGTGGCTAATGAGGACTGGGGAGACGCCAGACCTGATTCAGTTACTGTAGGAACACTCAGCACAGGCCCTAAGTGTGGGATCATGTTTGCTCAAACCGCTCCTGTCTTTGGATTGTCCAATTCGCCAATCTTTCCAGTAACTATCTATCCACCAATGGCCCTAGTTGAACCATTTCTCAATCATGTATCAACACGATTGTATCCCTTCTTTTCTGTTCTCAACATCACTGCTTTTTATCAATTCACAGAGTATTGCAGTTACATGAGTGCCTGGGACAAAATCATTTCAAAAAGATACTGCAGGCTTGGAAGACTGGGTTGAGATCAATACCATTTTAGACATACTGAGTTTAAAGAACATTCAAGAAGAGAGAAGCAATTGGCAGTTGGAAGTGCAGAACATGAGACTGGGGTTCAGGGAAGGGAATACACATTTGGGAATTTTGGCATTGGGTGGTATTTGTAGCTGTGGGAATCAAGAAAAGAATGGGAAGAAGATGTGTGTGAAAGTACTTTGTATAATACTGGATGTTGTTTTTATAATTACCATTTTTAATGGATCCAAGAAAGAACTTAGGGGGTGAGAAAAGGAAAAGGGGCCAGAAGCATTCCGAGAAGGAGGAGGTAAGAAGCAGGAGGAGAACCAGGAGGGAGGTGTAAAGTTGGGGCTGGGGTGGCAAAGTGCTAAATGCTTCAGAGCAGCAGGGGATAATGAGGACTAAAGTGAGGCCTCCCAGTCAGTGATTAGGAAGTCACTGGAGGGGGGGTGGTTTCCATAGGTAGATTGGCCACTGTCTTCTCCTGTACTCAAATTCCCATCCTGACCCCATGCTCCGCCCCACCCGTTCCCCATGCTCAGCTCCCTCTCCCCGTCCAGTTCTCCACACCAGCTCTTACCACTGGGCTCCAGTGGCCTCACTGGAATCCTTGATCCCATCAGCAACAATTTCAATCTTGTCAAAGAGTGGTCCAGAGACTCTTTCAGTGAGTCCGTGAAGTCAAAACTATTTTTTGTAATACTACTAAGACATTATTCACCTTTCTCATTTTTGTTCTCTCATAAGTATACAGTTGACTTCCAGAAGCTGCATGATGTGTGATGTCACAACAAATTGAGTCCAGAAGCAAATATGACAATCTAGTGATATTCTATTAAGCCAGACATTTGCAAAAGTTTAAAACGATGCCACTCTTCTCACTAAATTGTTTTTGTTTTGGAAAATATAGGTATTTTCCACAATGCTATTTGAGTAATATGTAATGAGCTTATTATTATTTTTAAATGAATTAAATAAATAACAATTTCCCAATTTTAATTTCTAATATGGTTAAATACACACGCTCACACACACACACACACACCCCACACACAAACAAAAGCTCTTTGGAGTCTGCAATAATTTCAAGCGGGAAAGTGGTCCTGAGACATTTGATAACTGCTATCAAGCTCCTTATCTTCCTCGAGTCCCTGACTTCCCTTCTCTGACCACATGGTGGGGGCGGGGGGGGGGCATTCCCCTCTTTCCTTCCTCCCCTCCCCCACCCCAGCTCTTCTGCTGTGCTCTGACATCCCAGCTTTTCATGCCTCACCAGTCTCTCTCCAGCACCCTAGTTTCCCACCCCTGCAGAGACTTTCTACAAACCCTCATTGCCAATTCCAAACATGTCTGTGGTCTTTGCACCTCCCTGGAGTCCCAGTGTGTGGGAGAAAGTCTGGTGACTCCGCCAACTGATTCCTTTAGCTCCCATGCTGCCTCCCCTCAGCTGGGCCTTCAGGGCTGCCTCAGTCATGCTTAGCGGAACCCCTCACCCCCATCACTTTCCTTCAAATGCTTGTTCCGAATAATTTCCACTCCTCTGTTTTTAGGGGCCTCTGGTGCATCAAATTGTGTTGGTCATACTCATCAGTTTATGACACATTGGTGTCATTTGTCCACGCAAGGCTGCCCTTTTATTTTTCCTCTCTCATCTACCATACTCAATCTCATTCCCTTCCTCTCATAAGAATCAACTCCAGGGCATGCTGTTTCCCTCCAATCTCTCTTCCATAAATAAATTTAGATTTTGGGTGCCCTCCAAAAATATCGAGTGTTATTTTATGTGTGGGTTTCTAAACTTATATTAACGGTATAGGATCTAATTTTCCCTCAACATAGTTTTTCAGCTTTATCCATGACACCATACATAGATCCAGCTCAGTGCTTCTGACTGCAGTAGGGGATTCCCTTGCAGGCAGAGTCTGCCTTCCTTAGCCGTCCCCCAGTGATAGACTCCCAGGTGGCCTCCAATTAATCCATTTCTCTGACACTCAGTTTTCTCATTAAACAAAAAGACTAGTGGTGATAATACCTCTTTTTACAGAATTATGGTGCCAAGTGGTACTTCAGAGTTTTGCCAAAATACTGAGATTCCAGTTCTTTGCCATCACTTACAGTGCTGTGAGGGACAATCCCCTTGTACACGCCTCTGCACTCACATCTTTCCTCTCCCAGCCTTCAAGGTCCACGATGACTCAATAAGTGAGGGCTATTGTTATTACTACCACGGTAGACAAGGCCACGGAGCACAGGATCTGGGTCTAGAAGACCTGTGTTTCCCAGCTGTGTTACCTTGGCCTCCATTTCCTCATAGGAAGTAGCGATAATCATACCTCCCTCAGAGAACTGCCATGGATGAAACGCTAGGGTAGGAGCGAGTGCTTTGTAAAGCAGGAAGCACTGCTAGCTTATCTATTCTGTTGTCAATGGAGGTGGAGAAGAAAGGCAGGAGAGTCTAGGGAAGGGGGAGAAGCCGAGGAAGCAAGGAGAGGAGCAGGCACTGGGAGGCAGCAGAGAGGCCCTTGAGATGCCTTGGTGTGCCAGTGACCTGGGCTCCAGGACCCCCAAGTGTCACAGCAGCAGGCTTTGCTCTCTGGGAAGGGCCCTGGTGCAGAGTCAGGAGACCCAGCTGTAGGCCCAACTACGTGCTTACCGGCTATGTGGTCACCAGCAAGAGCTCCTGATGGGTGGTTATCAACCCTGGCTGCACGTTAGAATCCCTTGGGGAGCATTAACGGGTACTGATCCTGGGCCCCATATCTGACCACTTGTATCTGACTCTCCAGGGGTGGACCGAGGCCTGGAAACGTGCGGCTTTGAGAACCACTGATCTCCAACCCTGTGGCATTCTTGGCCTTTTTCTCTGTCAGTTCATCCCACTGACCACAAGATGGTGCCCTCTTTCTGGGAAATCTCTGATGTTTGCCAAATAGGCAACCATCCATTCTCTCTATTAACCCTGAAAGAATGGGTTTGAATTTAACAATCTTCACAGCATCTTGTTAAGCCAGAATTCTGTGCCCTGGATGTCCAGCCATTTAACGTGTATCTTTTCCCTTCCGCTAGAAACGTGTAGGGTTGGGATGTCGTCTACTGATGTGCATTCCTCATGGGGCTGTGATGCAAAGCCGAGCAGGCATTTATTTTGCTTTATGATCATAATCATTAGGACCAATAACAACTCATAGTCATCTAATCCTTTACCATTTGCAAAGTGCTTTTCACCAACTATCCTCAGAATAACTCTATCAAACGAGTACTACTGTTCTCATTTATAGATGAGAAAACTGAGGCTCAGAGCAGGAGTTCAAGGTCACAAAGCAAAAGCTGGCAGAACCAGATCCTGAGCCCTTCCTGCTGTACTTGGATGAGAGGAGCAGGTGCATCAGAGAGATCAGCAGTCAACCACAGGGGACCCGACAAGAGGAAACTCCTCAGGACACCCTCTGGGAGACATCCATAGCAAGTGAGAAAGATGGACAGACATCCTCCGAGTTTCATGCCATCACAGACAACAGGTCAGCAGACATGTTTGACTAGGCTGAGTGACCAGCTGAGGTAACATATGTGAAGTTTCTAGTGCAAAGCTGTATAGAGTCAGCAGACACTCAACAAGAGGACAGATTTTATTATTTTTAATTTTCTGTTCCAGGAAAACTAATTGCTATGTCAGTGGGAAAAACAAATCTTAATTCTGCCTTAAGAAAAAGTTGTAAACTCATCTCCAAAGAAAATCCCTTTCTACCAGCAAGTGATGTCTTAGTGGATCATTTGAAGATCATTTACAAGATCACTGATAGGCTTACAGATGGACAGATTCCCACAATTGATCAGGAACCCAATGTCAGGGCCCCAGGACCCCAATCCCTCAGGGTGTTTTTATCCTAGATGAAGGGGCTGCAAGTGTAGGTTCAAGTTACTTGGTGTACGGAGACTGTTTTCAAGACATAAGCAATTACATGTAAAGTTTGTTAAATTATTATTTTGATCATTTTACTGACTCCAATGTACATCTTAGCAATTCAGTACATTGTAGGACCCATTTCCGGTGCCTCAGCTTCCCTGTCTGAAAAATGGGTAACAGAGCCTACCACATAGGATTGTTATGAGGATCAAAAGAGTTTATTCATAAAGCACTTAGAACCATGCCCAGCACACAGTAAGCATATGCATTTCTTAAGTAAATAATGTTAAATAAATAAATGGATATGAGCATATCCATTTATATACTTTACAAGTGAAATTTTAATTGTTTTTCCAAATTCCAAGTAATTTTAAAATTATGTTATTTGCATGCTTGTGGGTACAGGAAATATACTTCATGAAGATTAATGTATTGTCTTATGACTAAAATTTGAAATCTCACTGAAAATGCATAAATTTGATTAGAATGGTACTATAGTCTTTTAGGCCTTATAAACATCAGAAATAGGTTAAAAATTCTTTAATCCACATGTTTTTCTTCTCATTATTACTGATACTGGCAAATAAGCCTATCCACTGCCTAAAGAAATACAAGAATAATGCAGGGATCAGATTTGTCTTTCTCTTTTTCGAAGAAAAGTTTTTCTTTTTCTCCATTTGATTTCTTTTAAGTTTGAACATAAGTGATCATTTTGGAGGGGGCCCTTGCATTTCCCCAACTATAAAGACTTCCTTGGTCTGAGTTTCCAGGTGAGTAGGCACGTTCCACAGCAATACTCAGATCAAATCTCCATCTTCAAGTATAAATTTAAAGCACTCAAGAAAAGAGCATTTGCTCTGAGAGATTTCATGCAAGCCCAGGGAGAAAGACTGGAAGGCCAAGAATGTGATAGGGGCAGGACTCGGAAGAGAAACACAGAAACTGAAACATGGCTTTCCAATCTAGGGGTTGTTTCTCATGTCTCATTTTGGCATTAATTTTCTCTTAGTAGAACTGATATATTGTTTCCCAGTAACAGCTATTCTTTAAGACCTTTGTTTCTTTTTCTTTCAGGCTGTTTTATGAAACAGACTTTGTGGAGAGGAGATGGGGACAAAGATGTACCATTTCCAGCTACCACGAAACTCCCTCCTCTCTCCTCCTGGCACCTAGGCCAATACATCAAACCCTTGCAGCACCCTGCACCACCCCTGCATAAACCCCACTCCCAGCTCAGAAAGCCCCCTCCACTGTGGCTTGGATGGGGGTGGGGTGTAGGGGTGGGGCAGAAGTGGGGACCTGATCCAGGTACTCAGGTGGAACCCAAACTACAGTTTTACTCTAAAGAAACAGTATTTTAAAAGAAGTCTCAGTTCTTTAGTACCAAAATTATAAGGCAGCTACATTGAGAATTCCATGGGCTTCTGTGCATTGAGCCAGAGCCTTAACTAACACCACATTATTGTTTCTATGGAAAAATGAAATTCTAGTTCCAAATACCTGACCTTAAATGAACTTTTACAACAGAACTTGAGTGGGGGACTATTCCACATACACCCACACACTCAGGGAGAGTTCTTCTATCATTCAGGCTGTCCATCTGTCTGTTTGTCCATCTATTCAGATTATCTTTTTATTAAGATACAGCATAATTGCCAAAGAAATGTGAAAAGCAAAAAGCTAAGATTGAAAAAAATAAAGTTAAACATTTTATATTTATTGAGTTCAAAGCAATGGTTCTGTTGTAAATTCATCTTCACTGAGTTTAAAAAAAAGAATCAATATTAAAAATGATCTCTTTTTTTATAGAAGTAGTGTGGTATAACACATGGTACATGAGTTTTGCAGTTGTAAACTGTGAATCTCAGGTCAAGCTACTTAACTTTTCCTTGGTTTCCTTATCTATAAACAGGGACGATTACATTAACTCTCTAGGATTAATTTTTTAACTGAGATCATGTAAATGTCTAGCAATAAATCTGGCAAACAGTGGTTATTTTCCATTCTTTCTCCCTATTAACCTCTTTTTTGAACTCACTGTTTCACTTCAATAAAAATATTTTTAAACCACATTTAATTTTTAGAAGCCTTGACTTAAGCTTTTCCCTATACTTGGGTACCCTCTCCATCCCCTACTTGACTTAGGTTAATGTCCAAAATAGACTAATGTGGATAGATTATTAACTGACAAATGAAATAGGTTCAAAGAGCTTACTTATGTTGACAATTGCTATCATTTATTTGAACTGACTCACCTATGCCCAAAAATATTTGATTTTCACAAGATTTTGTGGATTTCACATTTTTTTTCTTTTCTCTTTTTTTCTTGAAGAGGGATTTGAACTCTCATAACAGCCTCCCTTCTGTGACAACAGTTAGCAAAGTCAGGTTGTACTTGAATGAATCAAGGAATGACCTCAGTGTAGGATAAATTGGATTTTATATAAGTAGGTTCATCAAGCGTTCTTTCCTATTTGCTATTGGTCCATCTCACCGCAGAAGCAGAGGCAGGGGTGGAGAGTGGCAGTCTGTAGCCATAGCAAATGCATATGAGTGCTGGGAAGGAGCCCGCTGTCCACTGGGGTCCTGCCAGCCTCAGATAAGCAAGACTCCTCTCTGCTGCGAGGTGTGTCCAGGACTCTGCCCCCTCCTGACACTCTCAATGGTCCCCATTACTGGCATCTGTCCTCCTACTGGCTGTCAGAATTGGGGGATCTGCCTGTCAGTTGGAATTTGACACCATTGCTCCTTATTTCTATGGTGTCATAATCCTCACTTTTTTCAGGCAACTCTCTGTCTGCAGGAGATCAGGCCCCGCCTGCTAAGCTTGATTTCAGGGTAAAAAACATACTCTGCTGTGAGGAAACCTGAAGGTCTGGGAGATTTAGTATAATTTATAGACCCCCCTCCCAAATCACATGTATGAGTCCATATTCTAAAATGTTATTCCTTTTAGTTTATAATAAGATCAGAAAAGTTTCGAGCTAGCCCTGATGGCCTAGTGGTTAAAGTTCAGCGCTCACCGCTTTGGTGGCCTGGGTTCGCTTCCCAGTCATGGAACCACACCACCCGTCTGTCAGTAACCATACTGTGATGGTGGCTCACATAGAAGAACTAGAATGACTCACAACTAGGATATACAACCATGTACTGGGGCTTTGGGGAGGAAAAAAAAAAAAAAGATCAGAAAGGATTCTTTACTTTGAATTGAAATGTAGGGCGGCTTTTTCCCCCCTTTCATAAAACATGTGTTTCTATCATGTGGCTACCATGTAGCCAAAGCTCAGAGATGCCCAGACACCCTGCATTTACCACGTGTGTGTGTGTGTGTGTGTGTGTGTGTGTGTGTGTGTGAGTGTATTCAAGTTTCATTCAGGTGGCTTGATATAAAGCCTACGTTAATCTTCAGGAGTGCTGATTTTAATTTTGTGGTGCAAAAATAAGGTCAAATAAATAGGCAAAAAGTAGACCTATAAAAATTGCTTTAACTTACTAATTCACTACATCTTTTGACAGCAATTTTAGATAAAAATGGTCCAGAAGACAAAGTGCATAATTAATGATGAGAAAATGATTCCTTCAAGTCTCATAATAAAGAGTTCTCCCCTGCAGTCATCATCTGTCCAGAGTTTTATTCAAGCAAAAGTGACGGTCACTTCTTGCTTCTGTCCCCTTCGTTCCAGTACTGTTCAGTCTGCATTTCTGTCAGTCGGGAAATTGTGCGCTGAAATGCAAAGATTTCCTCTTCTCCGGTAAACATGGAGAGTCCTTCCGCGGACTCCTGGTTACCAAAAAACAAAACAAAACACAAAAAACAACAACCTAGCACCAATTAAAACCACCACAAATAAAAATTTACAGAACTAAGTACAGGTTTAAAAGAACTTTTTAGGTTTACTTGTTTACATTATATGTTCTATAAGATTTTTTAATATACAATCTCTTGAATTAGACAAGAGAATCAACTAATTTAAACCAATAATCAATAAACAGAATAAATTACCAGGGAGAAAATAATAGGGAAAACATTAGAAGAATAATTAAAGCTGAAACAACACCCCCAAATCCAAATATGAAAATTTTTGCTCAGATGAAAGTTCTCTGCAAAATCTAAAGGAAGAACATTCCAGACAGAAAAGAACTTTTTCTCCAAAAGTACACACCAGACAGAAGTAACAGTGAAAAACAGCTGTTCTGGCAAGTAAGGAAGAGGTTGGTACCCTCCTCTGAAGCTTCATAGACAGGGCCACATTCCCCACAGGGAGGCCCTGAGGATAAACCTCTGAAGAGTGTTTTCCAAACTGGGTGACTGCAAGGTCTACTGTGTGGCCTGGAGACTGTGCCTGGGAGCTGACTTTGGGAAGGCCAGAGCTGCTTTTGGTCTTGAGCTGCCAGGACACTCGATCATTCCATCTAGGGGAAAGTTGGGGAGCCCTCTGTGAGTCCAGTAAACAGCCTAGCACCGGGGATACCAACGTGGGCTTGTAGCCAGTAAGTGGGCGTTGAATTTTTGTCTCTTTCCTTAGGGGTTTGCTATTATACTCTTTCAGACAAAAGTTCTGGACTCCTAAGTTTGTGTTACCCACTGACCCACTGTAACCCTATGTGACCCTGTGGTCGCACGCCCTGATTCCTTCATATATTATGAGCCCCAAGTGCTGAGCTCACTCTGCCCTATATCTGAACCCATCCTAGGGAGATAAATTTAAGAGCCAATGATTTAAAAGACTTTAGAAACTGAGATGATGTAGCCCCTCAAGGGTATCCTCTCAAATTGTAAAGACATTATTTGGATGTAAGTATTGCTCTTTGAGAAAGCATCATTTCAAAAGGTCCCAGAACATGGGTTTATAAGCAGCTACTTATTTCTACACACAGGTTTAAGTAATTATATTTTGAAGGTTCACTTTTTAAAGGATTATTGGCCTTATTTTCCCAAACTCCTGAGAATGCATAATTTCTACTCAAGTCAATAAGGAACAACAGTTCCTCACTCCAAATGGCCTTTCACCTCTGGGGTTGGATGAATGGGGGTCTCCTCATTCTGGGGGTGAGTGTTCATAGACAGTTTTAAAAATTTTGACTAATATTTTCATTGTCCAAAGTTGAGAAATATACCTGTAACTTTCTGACCGATAAAGGAAATGTAAACTCACTGCTGCCTGGCCTGGGGTGAATCACCAGACACCAAGCTCCAGGAGAACTGGACTAGCATTGGCTGGTTCCCTACTGAGTGTCCCCAGAGCCTGGCACCCATAGGTGTTCCATAAATGCTTGTGGAATGGGGGTTGGGAGATGAATCATGGATTTCTTTTTAAGCCAAAGGCCGTGCCAGGCACTCCTTGGTCCTGGAATAGCCAGCCCACATGCTTGGATACTGTATCGTGCATTTTACAAATGCAGCAGACACGAAGAAGACTATCTAGAAAAGGCAGCATGGTATAGCAGAATAAGCCTAGAACCAGATACAGGTGCCCTGGTGACTAGCTCTGGCCTGCCATTAGCGGTATGACCACTGGTGCATCAGTCCAACTCTCTGGACTTTGTTTTTGTCATATTCAAAAATGATCCTGAAGATTTCTTCTACCCTAAGACTGTAATTCTCTATATTTAGTGATATTGAGAATAAGTCTGCTGTACTGGCTTTAGAAGAAAGCAGCAAACCAATGGTTAAATAAATACTGCATTCCTTCTTCAAAACGCAGCCACGTATCAAACCAAAAACAATTAAGCTGTTTTATAATAAAAGAGATTATGTTAACATCGCCTACCTGGCTCAGCCCCAAATCATCCATCAGCATTCTGCTGTGCTCCAACTCACTGTCACGATGTTGATGCAAAAATAAGCTTGATGCAGGAGTCGATGCAGAGCAAATTACGCGCACCTGAAATAGAGGAAAAGGAGTAAATGGTATTACTCCTCACATTTCACAAGTTGAAGGTGAGAACAAATCTCTCACAGAATATAACTCTGTCTGTCACAACAGGGAGCTCAGATTTTTCCTTTTAAAATGCTCACATTTTTTTCTAATAGTTTGTGTCTCTTTTAAGTGGTATTTTTAAACTGCATAGTACTTTTCAAAATATTTCCACACACCTTGTAACACCCTGTGAAAGGTTTTACTGGCAACTTCAGGCTTGGATAAGTCTCAGCTCACGATGCCAGCCCAAATCTTCTGGTTCTAAATCCAGTGGTCTTTCCACTGCACCCCGAGGTTGACATTTATACCTGGCTGTTTGGAGACCATCTCTGTGCATCAAAGATGCTCCCCAGATGCACTGTAGAGAGGTTACCCCTGTACTGCACAGGTGACTGCTAAGTTCGTGCATTGCTAATCTACACCCTGAGTTTCCAGAACCTCCACTTATATCAGCATCCTGCCAAGACAGCCTTCAAAAAGACTAAGCTTTACATTAATATTTCTTGATTATATAAGTGTTTGAGTGAGTGTGCATATGCGATCATATACTGGAAACAGCTTTCATATTTTTATAAGTTTTATGTCCACTGGTTTAAATACAAAACATACTCTTCTTGATGTTTAAAGAGTCCTGAATTTGTTTGCAGGAGTCACAGCTATTCTTTTAAAATCTTTATGTAAATAACTATGCCAATACTTTAAAATAATGTGTTGACATTTGGGACTAGTTTTTCCAAATCCAAATGGCCTTCTACCTCCTCTTATAAATTCTTTTAGTCACAAATGACACTTTTCTCATTATTTAGATGGGAATACCCTTATTTCACAAATTTCCATGAATACATTCTAGAATAATGTCTGCTTAATGCTCCCAATTTCCAAAATAAGGTAATTTTGACTATTCTTTAAAAAAAAGAGTATAAACTTTAAATATGTGATTTAGTTAAATGTTAGGAGAGTGGTTCTGGTATTCCATCATACTGCCACATAAATCCTTTTTCCCTTTAATTAAGAAGTGACACAGCGGGGGTGAGGTAGGATTAGGGGGTGGGACTGAGGGATGGGGACTATAAGCTTTCTGTAAGGTATTCCTAGCTGAAATATAAAAAAATAAGAGTCGATCGATCCTCCACTGTAAGAACCACCTACTAATGCCCCTCTACTCCTTTCTTCTTGAAGCATTGGCCTTCTGAGAACAGAGTGCCACTTCCAGGCTCACTCCCTTTATTCCAGACCCCACATGATTATTTCAGAACAGTCTCTGGATGAGTGACCCAGAGGAAACAAGTGACAGGACTTGATCCCCCAGCTCTGGTGTTCTCAGCTTCCTGTCTCTCCTGACCCCCTGATCACACACACATCAGCCCCACGGGCATGTGCAGCAGATTTTGACGCCACTCACTAAGGCGGGCTCCCATCAGCACTGCGCCAGAGCCATGCTCGCTGCCCTTCAAGCTCCAGGCCATCACAGGACCTTTGCTGCAAACTCCTCACCCTGGTGACCCCTTTTCACCCTGCACGCGGAGTTCAGCCGTCACTTCTCAGCGTTTATAAGAAGCACTTGAGGAGCTTGTGAACGTGCAGGTTCCAGGCCCCGTCCCCTAGGATTAGGGCTCATTTGCTGGGCTGCTGGTGGGGTGGGCTCTGGAATCCAGGTCTCAAGTAGCCCAGATGATTCTGATGCAGGTGGTCCTCAGCAGGAACCCCACCCCCACCACAAAGATCAGTTTACTCTCCCAGCCCCAAACTCCTCTCTCTCCTTCCAAGAGATCATCCCACAGTGGCGACTTCACATTTAGTTCTGTGGACATCTGACTAATGTCCCGTCAACACGAGACTATAAGCTCCATGCAGGCAGGCGCCACGCCTGGTTTTGCTTGTTATTTAATTTCTAGTGCTCAGTACTGTGCTGGGCATGATAAAGGTTGTTGAATGAATGAATGAATGAATGAATACATGAAACACTGAAATCTCACCTCTCCCTCCCAGCAGATTCTGGTACTTTCCTCCTCCCCTCAAAGTCCCTTCAATTTTAGAATCACTGCTCTATCCATTTCTGTATAAGGAATAGAGAGGAAAATTTTATCTAACAGTAAAATAATTTTTACGTTAACTCTAATTTGAAGTTGTACTTATACTTTACTGTAAACATATATTTACAGATATATACTATTAATAGTGCAGATAGCACTATTAGCAACACGCCTTCCCTGAAAGCTCACTCTATGCCACACAATGTTCTAAGTGCTTTACGTGTGCATTTAATCCTCACAACACCCATATGAGGTAAGTACCATTAGGACCCCCTTTTTCTACGAAAGGCAATTGAAGCTCAAGAGATGAAGCTGGTCTTCAAGGCAGACAGCTGGCCCCAGGGCCCAGTCCTTAACCACTCAGCTATCCTGCCGATGAATGGACAGTGGCTCTGCAATTGTGCTAAAACACATGGATTAAAGAAGAAACAAGAAAATGGTACCATGCTAGTGACTGGGGTTTCTGGGTCATAGGGAGAGAAAGCTCCAGTACTGAGGAGGGTCCCTTAGTCATTCATTCATTTATTCATTCATTATTTTATCAGTCCAAAGATTTATTCATCCAGCAAGTATTTATTGAGCACTCAATCCAGGTAAGGCATTCTGTTTTACATCAGCATAGACGCGGCACATGACATGTCTAGTGGATGATGGAATCATTAACATAGCAGAGTGTCTTATGATGGGAGTGTTACTACACTACCGCTAATAGTATTCATACAGCATTAAGCTTGTGCCAAGCATTTTAAATGCTTTACATGGATTAGCTTATTTTGTCCTCACAACAATTCTCTGAAGTAAATACTATTATCACTCCTGATTTGCAGATGAGGAAACTGAGGCACAAGAAGTGCAGTAAGTGGTGGACCAGGATTCCAGACCAGGCAATCTGGCTCCACAGTCCAGAAGGTTTAGTTTTGAGAAAATGTACTATACCCTTACCTTGAAATCATAAAAGTTATCAATGAGCGTTATGAATCTTCGAGCTTGAGTCCTCTTCGCCAGCGTAAATTGTGGAATGTTTCGTAAAAATACTGTATCAAAATTCTTTGATAGTTCCAAATAGTCACTGGCTCCAAGTGGCTGTAATTAAAATGAAATAAAAAATAGAAAATTGAAAGGAGCCAATTCTGGTTGTCCTTGGATTAGTTTAATTTGAAAATGCCTCTTTTTCTTGTCATGGTGTGATCTAGGTGGTAGCTTTGGGGTAAGCTGACCAAATGGGACAGTGTTTTCAGAACAGACTAAGGATAGTATACTCTATGCTATAATAGTGATGTAAAATGTAGGCAAGAAAGAAGACAAGAGCATGGTGCGGAGTGAAGGAGTAGCTCTAGCCACCTCAGCTGGTACCTTGTATGCCCCAGTCCTAAATCCAGTCTTCAATTTTTTTATTTATATGACATAACTTTAAACATGTCCTAATAAATCCTACCTATGACTCAACTGCAAACTGTCACTACTGTTAAATGGAGCTATCTTACAATGGCATGCTGAATATTAGGTCACCATTTTGAAAAAAAGACTATACTTCAGTATGAAAATCATCAGAAAATATTTTTCATTTAATTTGAGGTACAATTATTCAAGTGCAATGCAGTAAACATTGCTAACCTCTGTAGGAAATACAACAGGGTTTTAATGACCAGAAGTAGCCTGAGAGCTGGGGCATAATTTGACACAGCATGCTACCTCTTCACACGAGGAGGGTACAGCTTTCAAGGTCCAAAAAATTATCCACAAAGGTGCCACCTACAGATGTAAGGCTCTTGTTCTTGAAACATAAATTTAACTCACGAAAATTATGAAAACTAGCTGCAAACACATTCTTTGGGGTTAGGAACATTCTCAGGCAACATTACCTCTCCTCATTTTAAGTTGCATGAGGATGATTGTACCCTGTGAGCAAGAACCATGAGCAGGAGTTGGGACAGTGTCTCTGGCCCTGCGAGAGTGTGGAGGAGACCAGAGATGAAGTGGGGCAGGAGCTATTCCGAGGCCCCTCTGAAAGCTCCTGGATCACCATGACCCATCCCTGGGACATAGGAGGCTGAGCATTGTCAATTTCTAGCAGAACCCGTCAATACTCCTCCCTGTCCAGAAATGTCTCCCTCACTTGGGGAGTCATTTGCATTAAAACTTCTTTCAGAAATATAGATCTGGCTACATTCCTGGGAGAAGTAGGGAACTATGAGGAAGGGGAGAGTCATTCTCACCTCAGAGTCCATGCATTGAGGCCCCCATCTATCCTAACAACCAGCTGAAATCACTTATACTCAGGAAAGAAGACTACTCATGGAATTGTGGGGAGGAAAGAATAAATCAGAGAGTTAAGCTCTGGAGAAGTGGGTCCCTCAAGGAAGAACAGTTCTAAGGAGGATGCAGTGATTACACAACCTAGGGCAAAGGGGCACAAAACCAGAGAGAGAGCACAAAGAATGTCCTGACTCCCTTGGAAATCTGCTTAGAGAAGTCCCTTCCTCCCATCTCCTCTCACCAACCAGATTACAAATGGGGCCAGAAGGAGATGGTCGTTGTCTTTCCCATTTCCTTTCCCTGGCTGGAGAGCCGATACCTACAGACCCAGTGCCTGAACTTAGCTGGGACTCCCCTGCTCACTTCACTCATGTAGGGGCTCAAGTGTGTATATTTTCTTTTGGTTTAAACTTGATTCTGTTACAAAGGAACCCTGCTGTCAAGCCTGTTATGGACCAGTCACGTGTTAACAGAGGAGCTAGCAGCAAGGGCTCCAGACTGCCCGGATTTCAATCCTCAGTCTGTTACTGATTAACTGTGCACCTTTGGCAAGTTACATAATCTTTCTGTTCCTGGGTTTTCCCAACTGTAAAACGGGAATTTGATTCCTATCTCACAGGATTTTGAGGATTAAATGAAATAATACATGTAAAGCTTTTAGCACAGTGCCAGGGGCGTACATTAGCACTCAAACCATTTTGGCTGCTTTTTTATTTTTATTATTTTGAGCTCAAATGATTGGGCTCAGTATGAATGACTTGAGGATGTAAAGAAGTGTCATTCTCAATAGGCCCAGTTAGTTTTGCTCCACCAGCAACTACCTCCAAAACCCTAAATCAGCCTTTGTGCATTTGCCGGTCCTCACAGTCACAGCAGGGACCAGCTGAGACTGTGGAATCCCCATGTCATGAAAACATCTCCCAAAACAGGGAGGGTGAAGGCAAGATACAGTGTCTTCATGTAAAAAGGATAATTCATACAATAAGACCCTCATGCTCTGAGGGTGACACACACTCGTTTTTTGAGATGTTTGAATTTAGTGTCTCATCTTTTGTAAATCAGAAAGTATACATAAAAAAATGTAAAACCTCATCTTAGGTATGTAGTTATGTATAATTAAGCTCACTCTTTATGCATGGATGTGATTTCTATCAGTATAACTACATGCCCAAGGAAAATCATTATTAGAAGTGCCCTGAAGTGCCTAGGGCAACTGAAAATCAGAATTTTGCCTACTCAGCTATTTTTATAAATTATATACCTTTGTCAGTAGGTTCTGCATTTACCATTATACTGGCAAATATTCCTTTCCTTCATATCCCTAAAACAATTATATGCTCATTCACATAAAGAAAACTAAGCTTAACACAGTTATCTATCTCCTTTAATAAAAACAATAGTCATTGGGGGATGGGGAGTTAGTGGTTAATGGGTACAGTTCGAGATGATGGATCGTTGTGATGGTTGCACAACAATGTGCATGTATTTAATGCCACTGAACTGCACACTGAAAAATGATTAAAATGGTAAATTTTATGTTATAAATTATACCACAATAAAAAAATAGTCATGAAAACAAGGAGAGCTGATTAGTTGCCAAAGAAATCCCAATTTAGGCCATGGAGAGACAGGAATATTATTTTTTTCTTTAAAAACATGAGAAAGAAGAGTGAAGTGCATTAATTGAAGAAGGAAGTCTTTTTCCAAAAGAAATTAGTTCCAATGAAATTAAGATTAACTTAGAATATGAAAGTTTTTTTTAAGTAGATATTTAAAGAGTGTGTTTTCTTATCCTGGCTTTGATGTTGAAGTGTCTAAAAAGTGACAAACTTCCAGGATTGAATTTGGTGAGAGATGGGGGTTTCTTATTAATCAGAAACACTATTTTTCATTAATTAAATAAGTTAAACAGTTGTGGGTGAAAACAAGGTAGAGGCTTTGGAATCACCGGTCTGTCATGTCCAGTCATGTGACCTTGAGCAAGTTTCTCTGAACTTCCGTTTCCTCCTCTGTAAAAGGGGGATCATCACAGGACCTGTGCCATAGGTTTGTCTCGAGCATTCGATATATTGACTGCATTTAAAATCTTACAACAGTAGCTGTCACATAGTACATACTCAATAAATGTTAGTTTTTAATTTACTGAGTTCATGCGAGAAGTAAATGAAATAATATATGCACAGTATGCCATTTGGCACACAACAGACACTTAATAAATAGTAGCTATTCTTTTATTAACTATTAAATAACCTTTTCCTCGGCTCATGAAGCCAGGCAGCCTAAAGTGAACAGTTCAACGGACTCTGGTCTGCCTCTGCCTATGTCCTCAGGAGGTAAAAGCTGCTCCCTCTGTCCTTCCTGCAGTCGCTGATCCACCAAAATATCTACCCTCCCCACACCTTAGCCTTCCATGAAGTCATATATAGATGACAAAAATAGCATCTGCCTCAGGCCCTCTCCCTCCCACGTCTTTTGGTAATATCATTAGCACCACATGTCAGGGAAAGGCGCAGGCACACATAATGAACAGCCCCTAACCCAGTACATGGCACATAGGAAGTGCTTAATACTTACTGAATGAATGAGTGAGTGAATGTATAAATAAAACACAACATAGCCTGGGGTGCAGGTCTATTCCTTCTTTCATACCCATTTGTCTCCAAAATAATTAAAACACCTACAAAAAAATCCCACTTCTTCTTAGTTGGCCCAAATTTCTCACTCTGAAGGCAAGCCTTTGTTTTATATCCTAATATAACTGTAGGAAAAGTCTAGAAAGATATAGACCAAAATGTTAACGTTGTTTATCTTTGGGTGGTGGAATACAAGATGAATTTTCTTTCTTTGTTATACTTTTTTGGTCTTTTTCCCACTGAACTTGTGTTACTTTTAAAGAGCAAAAAACAATAATGCTTTTTTTTGGAGGACATTTTTATAATGGGCATCTTATCATCTATGTCTCATCTGTGTGAGATCATAATATCAGTTTTGTCATGGGCATTTCTCTGCTTTTTCCCAAAGTTTTCTTAATCTACAGAAGTAGAACTTTTTCAGGAACAGTTAAAAAGAAAATAAAACAAGCTGAACATATATTTTCTTCTTTAAAGGTTGGCAAAAGGATAAAGGATTTGATATTTGGGATGAAATCTGACTTCAGTTATATAGTTATATTCAACTAATGATTCTTCACACTAGGACAACTAGAGAGAGGGAGGGGATGGGGTGAATGGCAGCATTTCCAAATAGTTCACATTTAGCCCTCACAGCCAAGCCCCAGAGTTCCCCAGATCAAAGGCCTAGTAACGTCAAACTCCATGTCACAGTCCAGGTTGATATGCTCCCGTTTATATTGTGTCTTAATTTGAGCAACTTTTCTCCATGTAAGCTTGAGGATTAGTATGTTGCCAGTACTCCTTTTCTCCATAAACATCAGACAGTATCCAGTCTGTCTGTACACGTATATTGCCTCTGCTCCATTCTCTCTTTCTTTCCCTTCTGGTACTCTCAATGAACCCAGGTTAAACTTCATATTCTCCATTTCTCTTATCCTTTCTTTTGTATCTTTCTTTTTCTCACTTCTTCATGATTTATTTTGAATGTGTCCTCTGACCAATATTCTATTCCAATATATTTCTCCCTAGCTGTGTTTTATCTGCTCTTAAACTCATCCATTGAGCTCTTAATTTTGGTTATTGTGCTTTATAGTTCTCAAATTTCTACTGATTCTTTCGCAAAGCTGACAAATCTCTTCTTATAGTCTCTAGATCCCTACACTTAAATTTCCAAGCCTAGTTTTTTTTTAATCTCCTCAAATATGCAAAATCTCTTAGTTGTGTAAAATATGGATTCATACTTCCAATATCTTGTGTTCCTCATTTTATTGTTTGTTGCTTTTGCTTGTTTGCATCCATAGTGTCTTGTCTCCTCATATGTTTGGCTATCTTTGTGTACTGGATTTATCTTTGAAAAAAAACACTTGTAGAAAAAAATCCAAGTTCAAGACTTGAAGTATCCTCAGCTACTCAGCTCACACAAAGTTTGACTGAAGTCCACAAGAGAAATGGTTTACTTCATGTCCATACTTATTCCTAGACTACAGGCCTTCAGGGTTCCATCTAAAGTGGGGAGCAGTTTACTAGGTCCCCTTTCTTGACTGGCCCTAGTCTCTGACTTCTGTCCCCCTAGCTCAGTGAGGCTGCCAAAAGTAAGCTCAGTTCAGTTCACTTTTTTAAAGAAGATTGCTAGTGCTCATCAATATCCATGTTTTCCTCATCTTTCTGGGCACAGAGCTAATCTATTCCCCAACCTCTCTTGCATTTAGGTGTGGCCGTGTGATTAAGTTCAGGCCAGTGGAATGTAAGAGAAACTGATATGCATTGCTTCTTGATCTGGCCAATAAAAACCTCCCACACAGAATCGTCACTTTCTTTACTCATCTGCTGGCTCAACAGAGAGGGCTTTGAGGACTCAAAGGAGGGTAGAGGCACAAGTGAGATGAAGCCCCGATCCATGAAGGACTGCATGGAGCACAAGTGAGATGAAGCCTGGATCCATGAAGGACTGCATGCAGCACAAGTGAGTTGAAGCCTGGATCCATGAAGGACTGCATGGAGCACAAGTGAGATGAAGCCTGGATCCATGATGGACTGCATGGAGCAGAATTTCCTGGCCAATCTGCACTGGATGGTGATATGAGCAAGAAACACATGTTTATTTGTTAAGTCTCAGAGATTTGGGGATTCTTTCAGCAGGGAGCCTATCCTAATATTTATTTCATCTAGCTTCCTTTGTTGTCCTAACTACAAGGTTGGTGCAAATTTGTGACAGAGTCCACCATTATTGAAGTGGAATACTTCCTAACACCTCTGGTGTGCACAAGGATTCTCATTCACACAAGATAGTAACTATCAAAAATTTTTCCTCAAATTTTCTTCAGATTATCATTTAAAAAGTTTAGGGGCTGGCCCAGTGGCATAGCGGTTGGGTTTGCACACTCTGCTTCGGCAGCCCGGTGTTCACAGGTTCGGAACCCAGGCGTGGACCTACACTACTCATCAAGCCATGCTGTGGCTGCAACCCACATACAAAATAGAGGAAGACTAGCACAGATGTTAGCTCAGGGCCACTCTTCCTCAAGCAAAAAAAGGAAGATTGGCAGCAGGTGTTAGCTCAGGGCTAATTTCCTCACCAAAAAAACCCAAAAACCAACTTTAATCAGGAACTGCATTTAGCCATTTCCAGCACCAAATCTGATTTTTAAAAAGTTATGTTCATGGAGGCAAATTTTCTCCCAGTGGCATAGTGGTTAAGTTTGCACATTCCACTTTGGCAGCCCAGCATTCGCAGGTTTGGATCCCAGGTGCAGACCTACACACCACTCACAAGCCATGCTGTGGTGGCATCCCATATACAAAATAGAGGAAGATGGGCAAAGACATTAGCTCAGGGCCAATCTTCCACATCAAAAAAAAAAAATTCTCATTACAAATTTGAAAAGATTTTATTTGAAAGTTTTGTTCAAATTCATTATTTGATATATTTAAAAATATCTTTGTAAATTTATTTTTCTTTTCATGATTATATAGATAATAGTATAGATAAATATAACAAATGTTTTCACCAAACCACATATAGATGCTGCCAAATCATCTTGTATAGCCCTCACAACTTATATAGCACCTCACAAATGGTATCATCTTTGATGTATGACATCCTGATCACTATGACTGGTAAGTTGATACTAATGTTGCCACAGAACTATTCATCCCTTCTCTCCCTAGCATTCAGTGTTTTAAGGTGTTTGGGGGCATTCAAATGCATTAACTAAAAAATTCTCTAGAAAATTATAATTCTAAACCCATTTAAAATGTTTTTTGAGAAATGAAGAATGCCTATGTGGGCAGTCTGATTATAGCAATGGCTCCAATTGTTCTTGCCTCCTTGTCCACACCCTTTGGACTGTGACTTTCCAGCTCTCCCATTAAGACATGGAGTCTATCTGCCCAACTCTTCAACCAGAGCCAGCCTTGTAATTTACCATGGCCAATAGAATGAGGCAAAAATGACAATTTTCCAGTTCTGAGTTTAGGTCTCAAGAGGCTTTGCATACTTCTGCTCACTCTGTTGTAATACATAGGCTGGCCTGCTGGAGAAGGAGGAAACATAAGAAGGACAGCCAATTGACTAAGCTGAGAAAGCATCCTAGGCTGGCCTATAGACAGCTGGCCTCCCAAACAGATGAGACAGCCCCACCAAGATCAGCAAAGCTGACTGCAGATGCATAAGTGAGCCCAAAACAGATCAAAAGAACTTTCCAGCTGACCTATAGACTAGACAGCAATAAAAAATGCTTATTTTTTTTTAAGCCACTGAGTTTGGGGGGCTATTTGTTATGCAGCAACAGCTAACTGAAATACTGTACTTGCTGCAGAGAGGTTTACTAAGAAAACTCTATATTTTACAAGTCATTAGCAAGTCCAGCACATGTAGAAAAACATGATCTAGCTTTTATAGCAAAAGATTGGTTTTACATAATTGATAAATATATGTAAACACATATATTATCATTTATTTTATGTTCACTGATTTTTGGTATCAATTTTGGAATTTTTAAGGTGTGGTAGAAAACTTATTTCCAAAAACAAAACTTATGATTTATTGTATACAAGAACTAGAAGAAAAAAAGCCAGAAAATTATGTGGCATCCTTAGAGAATGCAAGAAGACATGGACCCAATCAAATGAAAACAGAAAGCCATAGAGAGAGAACAAATCAACAAGAAAAAGGAATTGGGGGAGACAAGGACTGACTGCAACAAAACTAAAACTGTAAGAGCATTCCAATAGAAAAATTGATAAAGAATTTGAATATATAATTCATGGAACAGAAAACATAAAAAGTATAGGAGGTTAATAAACAAATGAAAAATATGGTCAAGCTCAGTAGTAACTAAAGAAAGAAAAAATAAGGAAGATATATTAGTGTTCACATAGCAATTTTGCAAAGAAAAACAAATTATACTACCTCAATGCTGGCAGGCATGCAATGAGACATCCACTGCTGCTGGAAGAATAAATTAGTTCAATCGTTCAGGAAAAAAAATTTGTTGGATTGTATTAGGAACCCTAAAAGAAGTCATAAATTTAACGCAGTCATTCTGCTTCTAGAAATCAATCTATAGATAATGATCAGAAATTCAACCAAAGGCCATACAAAAGGATTATTTATAATTATGTGAACCAAAAAGTAACTTTAAAATATAACAATAGAGGAATGGCACAATAATACATTATGGTACATTGATATAATGGAATAAATATGTTGCCAACAAATAATGGTGTTTATGAAAAATATTTTATGATATGGAAACACACATAATAAAAAAGCTAAGTGAAAAAAGCATAATGCAAAATTATAACTGTATTAAGTTTTCTGTTTTGCTCAAAATATATTTGTGGGGAAAAGGCTAAGTAAATATGTAAAAAAATGCTAACAATTGGGGGGCCACCCGGTGGCACAGTGGTTTAGTCCGCGGTTGGCAGCCCAGGGTTCACAGGTTCGGATCCCCGGCGCCCGCCAATGCACTGCTCGTCAGCCACGCCATGGGGGCGTCCCATATAAAGTAGAGGAAAGACAGGCACAGATGTTAGCCCAGGGCCAGTGTTCCTCAGCAAAAAGAGGAGGATTGGCGACAGATGTTAGCTCAGGGCTCGTCTTCCTCACACACACACACACACAAAAATGCTGACAATTGTTATCTCTAAATGGTCTGAGTGATAGACTTAGAGACTTATGATCCTCTTTATTTTTTAGATTTTTCTGCATTTTCCAAAGGGGAGAGAAACAAAATATATTATAACAAAAAAGAGTAAAAGCAGAATGATGATGTAGCAAAACAATGTCGAAGATCTTTACTGATTCCAAACAAAATATAATCTATATTCGTTTTTGTTTTTCAGCTACTTAATCCCTGCATCTTCCCTAATAATAACAAAGACTGAAGGTGTAAAATATTCAACATAAATGCATAAACTAAAGAGCTTGAGGAGTCACAAATCTATTTAAATTTGCAGTTGCCACCCTCACTGACTCCACTGTACAAGACTGGAGTCCCAGCAGGGTCAGCACTATCTTATTCACCTCCATGTCCCGAGCATCTAGCACAGACCAGGGAAGAGAGTCTTGCATAATACAAGATTGGTGAATAAATGAATACACTATCACCAAGTCTTCTTCAAAATCAATTATAACTACTGAATGCTTAATACAAGGCACTGTACTAAATCCTACAAGAACTTTGCAAAACACAGAGAAGACACATTTCTCCACTTTTTTGACCTCACTAACATACCACTAAATTGCATGCACATGATATATCTATGGCAGTTGCTAATATTTATACTTTTGTTTTGCATTAGTTGATCCTCCTATGTAAGTAAAGCATAGCATAAGACACTTTTTGAAACCATAATTAGTATTGTAAATTCGTGCATTGTGTCCTATGAATAATTAAAGCATATGATTATTTTTAAGTACTAAATGGCATTTCAGATAGTAGCATCGTTGATATGTTATTCTAGCTTAGAATTCAAGTAGCATTATCTAATGCACATTCTTCTTATGATAGATAATGATGACATTCTCCATCTTTCTACCTGAGCAATTAAAAAGTTTAATAGTCTTTGATGTGGCTGGTTATCTGAATAATTTTCTAAACAGTAACAATTAAAATCCACTTATTCAACAGTTTGTGCATTCTCGACTATTGTTTCAAACTCTTTGTTTCTGTGGAAACCTGATGAAAACTTAAAGAACTTTAAATCCATAATGAGTTTGCAAAGAGCATTTGTTTTCCTTAATTACCAAGAGTATACAGCTGGATTATATGTAGCACAGTTTCTCTAACAAACTTTTAGGAATAAAGAGCTTGCTTGATGTCTTCTTTCTCCTGTATGAGAAACAGCACAGCTGTCTGCTTCAGTTT
Source organism: Tapirus indicus (assembly GCA_031878705.1). Lineage (NCBI taxonomy): Eukaryota > Metazoa > Chordata > Mammalia > Perissodactyla > Tapiridae > Tapirus > Tapirus indicus. The sequence goes on along the minus strand of CM062933.1, from coordinate 31,187,369 downwards.
GACCCTGGTGCTAGAAGTGGGGATTTTCTCAATGCCACACCAACGTGAAACGCACTAGCGTTACCACCAGGCTGCCTTCTGCCCTGCAATGAGTGGCTGATCCACTTCAACATACACGAATGAGCTGTCAGCATGAGTTTCTTTTTTCTCTGCCTGGCTAATGCTTGTTCTGCCACCATTATTTCAGCTCAAGTAGGACGATTATTATTTCAAGCGCTGTCTAGATTATACTGTCCTAAGGGTTACTCTTTATCTGTGTAGACTCCTCTTTACAAATTCTATGTAGTGATACCCTGAAAGCTCCTCATTACACAAGTATTCGTGGCATCTTGCTTTGTTTACTGAGAAATGACAACACCTCATATCTTAAATAGAGGTATCTTTTAATAGAAAAAAAATGCTTAAATGGAATTAGGATGAATGTGTCCTTTTCAAAACAAACTAAAAATATATGAATTGATGTTGAAACAACTTATGTGTACCAAATTAATAAAGATAATAATTAGAAAAAAACAGAGCACTGAAATGTGTGTATTTGTAGAGTGAGTAATTTCCCATGATTGGTCATATGGCACCTTGATATAAGAAATCTCATTAATATGAAGTCTACAGCACCCAGCTGGGAACTGTCTCACCATTCCAGAAAATACTACCAACTCTTACACATTCTACTTTAGAAGGTGTTCTTTGGGGTGCTGAAAAGTTTTACTACTTGACTTACATAGTCTCAATGGCAGGAGGCTAGTTCTACCTAAATCTACCAGATCTTTGCTACATTCTCTATACCTCTATGGCCAAATAATAATGGTTAACATAATACTCTTTTGGGGGGTGTCATATTCTCATTTTAACAGAATTTGTAGAAACAATGACTTAACAAAAAAATCTATGCTATAAACCAGAGGCAATTGCACCCTTTCCCCATTCCCACTCGGTTAGCTTTGTGTATGTAACAGATGTCCAAATTCTGGAGATGCTGGAAATTCTGGAACCAATAACTTTCTCAAAACACAAGCCACATCAAAGCAGATCTACTGAGTGCCTACTATGTGAAAAGCACTGTGTTGGGTTTATTCCTAGGAATACTTCCAGTTCATTTGGGGAGTGGAAAGCTCCAACAAGTGGAACAAAAACATTTGACTTATAGCCTGTAGCCTAGAAAACCAAAATGAAAAATGTGGACATAGGTTAAAAACACAACATTAGAAGAACATGAAGAGGCAGGAAATTATTATCATTATCATCATCATTATTAATAAGCATCACTGAATGAAAGCATCAATACAACTGCAAGGCAAGAACTGCAAGAGCATCTCCACGAGATGGTAAAAACTACTGAAAAATCTGTTATACTAACCACCTGAGATCCAGTAAACCAGACAATAATCTGTTAAACAATTAGCTGGTATCTGACCAGGATGGAGTGTCCAACTGTTTAAAAGACATCTAAAATTTGAGGGAAGTCAAGAATTGCTCCTTTTGGAAATGGGATAAGCTGGGTTCAACCAGCCAATGGAATCAACAACAGTGAATGAGTTAGTGTAGCTCAGAGCCCACCACTCAGAGAGGCTCCAGATACTTCTGGAATTAGAAAGTCCTGCCTGGATACCTTATTTAGGCTAAGTTTTCAATTTAACTGTAGTGTGAGGGATAGTCACAAAGCAGCTTAGAGTCAATGAAAAACAAGACTGCTTCTCTGGCTTTTAAGGCTGTGGGAAATGGGTCTTCACATCCTCCCTCACAGACGCTGGGTAACCACGGGCTAGAATCTACCCTCACCACAGGATTATTCAACCCAGCTGTACCCTCCTAGTTCTCACAATATCTAAGGTTTTAAGGTAATGAGAGGTTTAAGCTTTAGATTTTATAAGAAGCCATGCAGACACTTTGGATTAGTGGGTTTTGTTTTTAATGGCTCCTTTGCTAAAATCTGTTTAGCTTCAAGGCAATCCTAAGCAAACCAGGTTCTAGAAAAATGGGAACAAGTGAGCTGAATAGTGCATTACACTGACATTTAGTCTAATAGGAGAACCCATATTCTTCATATCCAGGAACACAGATAGCATGACACTTTTCAAAAACATGCCATATACAAATGCATGTGTGTGTATAATTATTTCACTGGTTACTTTCTTTAAGGAGTTTTTGGTTGGAAGGTACTTATTTTATTTAAAGCGATCCTCCACTGTTAATTAACTGTATAATTAACCTTTAAAATAATAAAGAATAAGGAAAATCTATTTTAGCTGCACAAACAGCTAGTTCTTTGAAATGACTAATCTAGATATTAGCAATCTAGCAGACACTGAAAAAAAGATTGGCTGGGGGAAGAAAAATAGCCCAACTGCTGCTAGAATTATTTCACAAACTCATTTATTAAAATAATGCTATGATAAACCCCTTCTAATTTCCCACTGGAAAAAGGATTTTCTTAACTAATTCAAAACAAATGGAAATTTAAACCTTATTATCAATGCCTCAGACATTATGATATCTGACTGTACAGACTACAGAAGGTAACAAATGTATATGGCTAAGGCTAAAATATGTTTCCAATCTTTTTGTTTTCTAAGTATAGTGATTTTAATAGGAATGTATATGATAACAATGAAGTAATTAGTAACAACATGATTCCACCAAAATCACTGAAATCAGTAACTGAAGACTAGCACTTCATCATTAACATAATCGAGCCATCCTGAGCATCCCCTCGGTAGAGGGCAGTATTTACTACATCTCTGTGGGAGGAAAGCCAGTGTTATAAATTTGTCTGGCTTTGAGATCTATCCAGAAGAAATCTGAAAGATTATCCCCAAGGTGCATGGTGAGGTTCTACACCCTTTACTACTGGTCCTACATGTACATTTGAAATGAAAGTCAATTTCCTTTTCCTTTGGAAATCAGAGATAAGAGGCATGAAAAGTGACATTTAGGATCCTAAAAAGAGAGAAAAGGCATTAGAATAGCAAAGAACTTATTTTAAATTTGAGAATGATGATGTCTGAACATGTTAAAGTCTTAAAAATGCAGATATTTTGTTATTTTTGTTTTGCTTTTCCTTGTGAGATTTCACTGGGGAGAAATGGAATGCTCTTAGATATGGATATTTGAAAAGCCTAATCAGAGTTGGAAAAGAAGTGGATATCAGAAAGTTATTATTCTTTCTCCCACTATTCTGCTTTCCAAATCATGGAAAAACTGGGTGAAAAATGCTAATTCATATTCTAAAGATATTACACAGTGAATCAGAGCAAGGTAGAATGCCTCTCTGTGCTGCTGGTTACACAAACACTTCAAACCAAAGACCAATAGAATTCTTCACTCCATCTTCATGCCAAAAAGACAATCTTGAATTATCTGTTGCCCAAATTTTATTAAAAGATACAACATTCATGAAAGTCTTGAATAAAAGCCTATCCAATATCTAAACATTTAAAACTGTTTCTCTGGGTCAAGCCAGATAAATAAAGAGAAAAACTTATTTGTGTAAAAAAGCACTTTTTCAACTCTAAAGCACTAGTTTCATTGAATTGTACTTTGTCATTATGCCCCCAACTTGTATATAAGAATCCGTACAATACAAACTTTTATTGGCAGCAGGAATGTTGCTGAGGAAATTGTCTGCTGACATCTTTCAGAAGTCTCTTTATGAAAGGTCCAAGTGCCAGAAAAATCTTCATTCTTCTAAGTAACTGATTTGCTTCTATCTTCTAACTTACCGAATATATTTTCCCTTATTTGTCTGAGAGGATGCTGAGAGTTGACTTAATTGTTCAAATTTAAGAACTTTGTAGGAGTTTATGACATGGATTTATGTATACTAAGTTTTCCCGTCTTTCAACTTAACTATTCTCTATTTCCCTTTGCCCTAATTTTTAAAAAAAATTATTTAATTCTGTTTGTGTGTCTGTATACACATAGGTGTGTACACACATATAAAATACTTTTTGGAATCAAGTAAGGTATAAATAATACATGCAAAAATTATTCTTTTTCTATTTCTTTTTAAAGTTTATTTTGTTATTTAATTTGCTTTTAGTTAAACAAGAGGCAAAAGAGAATCAGGGAAATAAACTGTCAGAATCAGAAAATAAACAGCAGAGCCTCTTTTAATTTTGTTAGTTAACAAGTACGTACACAGTACTAAATGTAGAGAGTGGTATTCTTAGAGAAGGTGGGTTTTCACTGGGAGGGAATTTGTCCAGTGTAGGGAAGTAGAAATCTATTTCATGAACATGGAACTGAATGAAATTTCGTATGAAGGAAAAAGTAGCCTGAGAAAAGCAACACATCATTGGCTTTAGTAAAGCAGATCAGGAATGTACTGCAAAGGCTGCAGCAGTCCAGAATGATGGGAATATTTAACAATTTGGATTTGTATTAGGACATGATAGGGAAATGCAGAAAGTTCAGGAAAGAAGCTGACAATATCAAAAAGTGTGCAAGATAATTTTTATATCTCCATGTAAGTGTGAATAATCTATAGTTTACAGAATTTTTCTCATATGTTAAGGCTGAAAAGCCGTAAGATCAGATTATAAACAGCAGCTTGTTAAATATGCCTATTAAGACCTTCTACAAAGTAACACTCAAATCCCAAGATGTTACTAATCTAGTAAATTACTTCTATTTTTAAAAATTCTTCAATAAAATGGTGGGAAATTATTATTGCTCCTATTGTATCTTGATTCATCTGTACTAGGACCTTGGCTCTGTCTACTTCCAATGACTCCCCCGATAAGATTTTCCAACCCCACCAGTACCCCTCATCTCTTTCTTTTTCAATGTCAGGTGATTTCACTGACTCGTTTAGACTCCAAACTAACACCTCTCTATAAGTGACTTCCAGATCTATACCTTCAGTCCTAGATTTCCAATTGTTTGTAAGCCCCCTTCTTCTAGCTCTGGTATTTGTTAGGGGTCTTACCATTCCTCTGGTCATTCAAACTGAAAACATCTGTGTTCTCCGTGGCTTGTCCCTGGCCCTGAGAACTCTCTGCATCCAATCCTATAGATTTCTCTCCTGTTCATCTTGTTCTTTCCAATCTACCATGTATATCTGGTTTAGGTGGCAATTAGGAGCTGAAATCCAGTCCACCCTCTGTTTGCTAAACCATGCACCCTGGTGAGTGGCAGTATCCACCTAGAGGAAGGGGCACCCTTTTTTCCACCTAAAGGCATGATTTGTTCACTTAGCTGCATGCCCATCTTGAGAAGCAGCTTCATCTAATGTACACAAAGGCTCCATATATGGTAGCAGTAGTGCCAATCTTGTACATCTTTGCCAGATTATCCAATACAGATCGGTTAAAAACTAATGGCTAGTTTGTTTTATGGTGATGAAGGTTCTAATCCCAACTCTACCACCTAATAGCAAGCCACCCTACACTGACTTTGACCCATCCACCCTGTCTGAGAGCACACCACTCTCCTATATATAATCTAAGTTCCAGCACGACTCAAGTTCTCTGGAAAGAGAATTCTGGATTGTTAGGCATTTTTCCTTTTAGCACTTTAAAGATGTTAATGCACTGTTTTCAGGTCTCCATTGCTTCTGACAAGAAGTCAGTCTTTAATCAGATTGTTGTTCCCCTGGCTGCTTTATAATTTTCTTTATCCTTGGTTTTCAACAGTTTGACTATGATATGCCTAGGAATGATTTTCTTTGTATCTGCTAGGGGTTTGTGGAGACTCTGGAATCTGTAAATTTAGATTTTTTTTTTTTAATTTGGAAAAAGTTTAGGTATTACTTTTTCAAAAAGAAATTTTCTGCCCCATTCTCTTTCTCCTCTCCTTCTGTGACTCCAATGATATAGTTTAACTTTTGATACATAATTTCTTATGTCATGAGGTTTGGTTCTCTTATTCAATCTTCTTCTGTTTTTCAGAATGCTTAATTTCTATTGATCTGCCTTCAGGTTCAATGACTCTCCTGTCATCTGCAACCTGATATTAAGTACATACAGTGAACTTTAAACATTTTAGATCTAGAATTTTTAGTCTTAGAATTTCCATTTGGTTCTTTATTATAGCTTAAATTTCTTTACTAAGATGTCCTATTTGTTCATTAATTATCAGTATATTTTCCTTTATATTCTTGAGTACAGAAATAAAAACTACTTTAAAATTCTCGCCACTAATTCCACATCTGTGTCACCTCAGGGTCAGTTTCTGTTGACTATCTTTTCTCTTTTAAAATGGGTCAGATTTTCCTGTGTCTGCATACATCTAGTAATTTTGAATTGTATTCTGGATATTGTGAGTGATATGTTGTGGAGATTTAGGATTCTTTTATATTTCACCAAAGTATACTGATTTATTTTGTTGTTGCCATTTTAGCAGGTAATTAACTTGGCTAGTCTCAAACTCCAAGCTCTGTCTCCTCTGTGATGAGCAGCAACTAAAATCTCTGTTCAGTTTTTTTAGCCTTAGCAGTGCATGTGTAGTTCACAGGTTAGTCCAAGCTTTGGGCAGAGTTTGTATGAAAAATATTGGACTTTCCTCTGGGGTTCTCTCCTTTCCATGATTTCTCCTCTTATTTTCCAGCTGCTATGGTCACTTTTCTCTGGTTCCTCAGGCCAGGAATACTGTAGGTTTCTACTGAGTTTTAGATGTCTCATATGAGGCTAACTAGATCTGCTCTCAGGCAAAAAACTATAAAAATAAGAAATTCAGCAGTATCAATCCTTTCTTCCAAGTGTTAACTGCACTCCACTTTCTCCATGCTTTTGGTTGTTCAACAGCACTTTCCAGATAGTTATTTTTTAGATTTTGTCCAGAGTTTACAGTTGTGACCTACAGGTGGGTTGGTAAATAGGAGCTACTCTGTCATTAATAGAAGACCTTCCTGAGTCTTCAGTTCTTTGAATATACTCTATAATTTCCTACCTCTGTGTTTTTCATAAAAACATAAAACCTCAGAGGAGAAAGAGATCACAAAGGTTTTCCTCATGATCCCCTATGCTTAGGAACAACCAAACAGCCACCCTTCACACTCTCCCCCACCTCCCCTGCACCAGTAGAATCTCTAATACTCCAGCCTTCAAGGCCCAGCTCCTCTTTGAAGGCAGTAGGTGTGCAAATTACCCACTCCCAATCCAAGGGGTAGTGACGAAAAATAACAATACAGGACTCTTTCGAGGCCCTGTAATTGGAATGAGTTCACTTTAAATCCTTTCACAAGGATCCATAGGAGGGCAAATCTGGTGCCAACAGCCATGGTAATTCCAGCTCCAATAGCATATATTAAAGTTGCTGCAGTTCAAAAGCTCACAGTTGGATCCAATACTACTGATCTTGTAGTACTAATTATAATCTGACTCACATTTTAGTGATCCATGTATTGATCACATTTTCTCTTCTAAATTAAGGTTCTGTAAGTGTGGAGACTGATTCTTGTTCATCTTGGTACCCCCTATAGCACCTAGAACTATGCCAATTTTCCATTAAGTACTTAGTAAATATCTATTGAATGACTAGGGAGAAGTGCCATAAAATATAAAAAGGATAAGGCTCTGTACCCTACATAAGGTAACAAACAAATATCTAGCATATTTGTTTATTTAACAAAGTTTCCTTCCTGAAAGGAGGACCTTCCCAAAAGGAGATACTATCTGCTGACCCACTAGAACATGCTGGTGAAAGTCACAACCTTTCCTAGAGTATACTACCCCATTAATCTTCCTATAACATTACTTTATGTACCATGTTCCTGCTTAAAACCTAAAATGACTCTCTGTAGATCATGGTGAGAAGTCTATATTTCTCTACCTGTTTTTTATGGCTGATCTGTCTGAGATTTTCATTCTATTTCCCTTTTCTCTTCAACATGCATTCTGCTCTCATTAGGCAAGTATCTTCTGTTCCTCCTAAAACATTCAGTGTTTGGTTTCAGATCATGGTTGAAATACCTTCTGCTCATCTAAATTCTGCTTACCTTTCAAGGTCAAGATGAATTTCCTCCTTAAATCTCATGTCTGCTCAGAATCTTACCAATCCTTATCATCTTTACTTTTAACTCCTGATGCATTCATAATATGTACTTAACTAGTGAGCACAGCTCTTTAAAACAGACTGTTATAGCTGAAAATAATGACAGAAATTAGCTGATCACATCATGCATTTTTACAGATGAGTTACTTGGACCTAGAAAGGTTAAGTGATCTGCCTAAAGCCACTCAGCTACACAGCATCTGAGTAAGAATTGGAATTCATCTCTTGACTCATATCTTAAAGGCCTCTTTCCACCCTACTACACTGTCTGGTATTTGGTTCATGTTATATCCTTTACTAAATTGTAAACTTTTTGAAAGAAACTTCTTACACTTCTTTTATATTCTTCACAACATAGCGGCATACAGATATGGAAGAACTTAAGAAATAGTTGCTGACCATTGGATCAATGTAACACTACTGGGGGAGGGAATCTTATATAACATATATTTCTTGATTAACAATAAAAGGAGTTAACTAATATTTGACCCTAAAATATGTGGAAATCTTATAATTTCTTGATATTATAGCTCAAAAATTTTCTTCTCAAAATCTTTTGCCTGAGTCAATAATATCTTCATTAAATTATTTTAAGAAACAAAAATAGTATATTCTCACAATTTTCAAACTTTTTTCTATAAAATATTTCTCAAAGTAATAATATATCTCATGGGATATATCTTATTAAATATTCTAATTGGTAATGTACTAATTTTGAGTCAATTGATCTAATCTAGGGGGAAGGTACTATGGAGTATATCCATAAGTACATTATGATGGGAAACAGAAAAACTTAAAAATTACAAATCAAAGAATTACTTGACAAAAAATTTTCCTATTTAAAAAGCCTCAGCCAGTTAGTAGATAAGCATTCAAAAAGCCATCACAGTTAAAACTACTTTTAAAAATAAAACAAGTACTTTTAAAGTGTTTTATAGACATATTAATTGGTCGGCCTAGATTATTTTTTCTTAACACTTTATCAATCATTTCATCATATAGGTCTTCTGTTTAGAGAACTATTCCCAATTATTATTTAGGCTGTGATACATTTATTATTAAAAACCAAGTGAGATCATTTACTTTAAAATTAAAAACAAATTGTAATTTTAAAACATTAATGACCACTTTAATTTTTAAAATTTTAACTCATACTTCTTCATCATTGTCTGAGCAAGTAAATGACATATTCCTCCCAAAGACTGAAGCAAATATTTATTATTAGTTTGTCATACTTTCCTAGAGTAGACGTGATCTTAAAAGTAATATGAGGAGTTGTGTCTACTACTAGGTCTGATCCTCAAAATATTTTTTGAGGATATTTATTGCTAAGAGAGAGAACACATTGAAGGTGTACAGTTCTTAGCACACTTATTCCTCCCTTAAGACCCTCAGGGAATCCTAGGTGCTTTCTCCCCAATACAGGGACCAGACATGTTTTTAAACATCAGTTAACAGCACAACACAAATATATTCACAGAAAATGAAAGCAAGTTTCCTCCCTCAGAGACGTTTCAGGCAGCTGAGTCTGAGAAGTCCATGGCTGACAGAGTTTACAATCTGTAGCCATATGCTGCATCATTAAGGAGCTATTTTTGTCCTAGTTTGGGAACAGAAGCTGAGCAAGACTGTTCAGCCTCACAACGTGTCCTATAATAGAAAACTTGCCATGTGAAGAAAGCAGGAAGGTGTTCTCCTGACTCAGTTTTTCTTCATTCCTTCTGATTGTTCACCACCCCACCGCCCCGCCCTGGCTTTTCATCATGGAAACGACCACAATCATTCTAAGTGGCTACAGTTTTCAAATTTCTAATCTAGTCCCCTTTTTAGGGGCATTTTTCTAAAAGTCTTTTTTCTTTTTTCCTTTAAAATAGTAGAACACAAAAAACATATCAACAACTTTTAACCCAATGTTTAGTTATTTCCTTGGAAGATACAAATCATCATCAATTAGTAAAAACTGATCCTTCAGTCCAACCTCCAACCCTGCAGAGAATTCTCTTTTTCTTTTATTTACAAAATTTCAGGATAATTAAATAAATTCAGGTAAAAAGTTACAAATATACATCTTACCTTTTTAAATCAAATTATGATATAGGTCAATTATGAGATTTTATTCCAAAGACTTTCTTTACAACACTGAGGGCCCATATGAAACAGGCTAAGTCCAGGTATGTATGTTGAAATTTTACATCTAACTGCATATGTCCTAAATTCCTTCCACACATTCAATTGCATCCCCCAAATTGACATTGCAGAGCAACTGGAGGACGAGAGTATTAGGGAGGATTCAGGATTGGTTAGGTAAGATGACTTTCAAGATGCCTTTCAACACCAAGACTATGACTCTTTAGCCTAACGGTTGACTAGGAATGTGGGAAGAGAAAGACAAAGGACAAAAAGACTTAGAGATCATTTTTTGACATTGAATTCACATTCCTCCCTACAAGAATCTGACCTATTCCCTACTAGGCTCTTTGTAATCTCATTTCTGCCTTATCTTCCTCTATGGTTTAGCCAGCCTGGCTGCCTGCCTTATTTGGACATAGTATTGCCAGAGGTCAGCATTCCCGGGAAATGGGCACACACAGATCAGCAATGCTACAAGAATGGTTTTGCTGCTGGGAAGGTAAAAGGCCATGGAGATTCCAGGGCTGCTCAGCTCAGGTGATTAATGCCCTTATTCCCTGATGATAATCACCATCCACTGCTGGCATCTAACCACCATCAGACTGACTCTTGGCCAAATAGTTGAGATAAAAGCTATTCATCCTTTAGTATTTACTTTGTGTGTACCAAGCACAGGACACAAACCAGAAGTAGTTCCCAACTAGTGGTTTCATTTGGAATACATGAAACAAAATAAAGCATAAAGCAGAGAAAGAGAAGCAAAATGTCTCTTAACTCCCCAAGAGATACTGTTTGGTACAGTTATAAGTCTAATGGTATATAAACTAATACGACACAACCAAGATTAATAGACAGATGAAGGCCAAAACACAGATCTGATGGACCATTCCTTGAATACTAAGAACCAAATAAGAAAGCTAATGAACAAGTTGACAGTGAACAATGTGTACCCATGCATATGCATATGCATCAACTGATATATTTTTCTGCTCAGACATTTTACAAACACACCTGGCCACCTGTTATTATTTTTAAGACACAAATAACAAACTAGTCTTGCAAATAGTTACTTGTGAGCACAGTTATCAGTTGAGGAAACAATTTTCTGCAGGTGTAAAAATTACATTTCTCAATAAGGAAAATTTAGGTATAGTCAGTTTATTCATTAAGCCTTTAGAATTCAGTTTTCGCTTGCTTTCTTTGAATAGGGTTCTTTCATTTTTGGTCTACAGAAGTTTAACCCTAAAGCAAGTGGTTCTCAAACTTTTTGGTTTCAGGATCCCTTTACACTCTTAAAAATTATTGAGGAATCCAAAGAGCTTTCATTTGGGTTACCTCTCCCAATATTTACTGTATTAGAAATTAAAACAGAAAATTTTTAAATACTTATTAATTTATTTGAAATAACAACAAAACCATTTTACATTCAACCAATCAAATGAACATAAATAACATTTTTATGAAAAATAATTACATTTTCCAAAATGAAAATAATTTAGTAAGAAGAGTGGCATTGTTTAACATTTTTTGCAAATCTCTTTAATGTTTGGCTTAATAGAAAATAGCAGGATTCTCATATCTGCTTCTACATTCAATCTATTGTGATATGTTGTTTGGGTTGAAGTATATAGAAAATCTGGCCTCACACAGATATGCACTTGGAAAGGGAAAAGTATTTTAATAGCCTTATCAGATAATTGTGGATATTCTTCTTTGATGCTACATGGAAATTCACAAGAATTTCTTTCCAAAGAGCATACTATGGAAAGAGGGGGAAAAGAATAACTTTATAGTGGAGAAACCTGTCAAACACTACCTCAGACAAGTGTGATTGATAGTGATAAGTCATGTTGATAGTATGTACCCTTGATATGATGTTTGAAAATAGCACTTGACATCTGTGGTCTTCCTCTTGAAAGCCCATAATTCCAGTCTAATCATGAGAAAAGTATCAGACAAATCCCATCTACAAAATAACTGACCGCTACTCCTCAAAACTGTCAAGGTCATCAAAAGCAAGGAAAGTTTGAGGAACTGTCACAGCCAAGAGTAGCCTAAAGAGACAAGACAACTAAAGGTAATGTGGTCTCCTCGAACAGAAGAAGGACATTAGGTAAAAACTAAGAAAATTTGAATAAACTAAGGACTTTAGTTAATAATAATATATGAATATTGGTTCATTAATTGTAATAAATGTACCATACTAATGTAAGGTGTTAATATGGGGGAAACTGGATTTGGGAGTATATGGAAACTCTGTACTATCTTCTCAATTTATCTGTAAACCTAAAATTGCTTTTAAAAATAGAGTCTATTTAAAAATTTTTTTAAACTTGACAAGAAGTAGTTTTTAAAATGTTAGTTACAATGTAGAATCTGAAACAATATCAGAATTTTTGAATTCTGTTATATTAAAATCCACGAGTCTTTCTTGCATTTTAAATGGATCTTTTGTTGTGCATGATTTCGTAAGAGCATGCATTGATTATTGGAAAATATTGGTTTAATGAGTCACGTAGATCTTCCAAATGTTGACACATTTAATTATACAATGTCAAAACTTGCATTTGTTAATATCACCATCAATCTCATCAGAAAAAAATGTTTAAGAATTGGGAAGCTGTCAAGTTCATGGTGGCAGCAACAAGTTTTCCAAAATTCTAATTTTTACTTGTTTGCTCAAATTTTATCACTGGCAACAAATACTGTTAGTTGTTTTTCTTAAAGTGACAGTCTTACTTCATCCATTTTCAAGAAAATGACTGCCAATTGTGAGAAAATGTCTGCCAAGCCTGAATAACCAGTTTGTCACTCATTCTTTCAAGCAAAAAGGATGTTCATTGAAAACAGTGGCTAGTTCAGCTAACAACTCAAAAAATTGCACAAGTGCTTTCCCTCAAGACAACCACTGTTATTTGGTATACAGCAGAAGTGCTTTATGTATACTTCCTTCATCAAAAAGAATGTTAAAAAGATGTGTTTTCAAGGGTTGAGATTTAACAAAATTAATCATTCTTACTGCTCCTTCAAGGACTTTCTTAAGTGGAACTGGATTTTTTTTTTTTTTTTACTATACGTACATGGGCAATGAAGAATACAATATGGTTTGGTGCTACTGCCTGGATACATAGTAAAGTGTCAGTAGTTTTACCACCATTGCTTTTGCACTGTTACTGAAAATGTCACCACAATGAAAAAGGTAAATACAGTCATGCATCGCTTAATGACAGGGGTATGTTCTAAGAAATGCATCATTAGGCAATTTTGTCATTGTGTGAACATCATAGAGTGTACTTACACAAACCTAGATGTTATAGTCTACTACACACCTGGGCTACATGGTACTAATCTTATAGGACTTTTGTATATGTGGTCCGTCATTGACTGAAATGTCTTTATGTGGCATGTGACTGCAGTGTCCTAGAATTATTACAGAGAGTTTTGACCTCAAGGACCCCTGAAAGGGTCTGAGAGACCCCCAGAGGTCTAAGAAGCACACTTTGGGAACCAATGACTTAAGAAACCACATTTCCGACTTCTCCACTACCCTCCGATTAAGCCAAGTAACTGTGTCAAGGTAAGGAAACCTGAAAGCTCATGTCATGTCCACTGAGAGGAATCTGCTTCACTTTCCTTTACCACAGCTCTGATACGGAGGGAGTGACAGGGAACAAACACCACCCAAACATATTCTCCTTTATCCTCCCACAGTTCTCTAAAACAGGGCTTCCCAACCTTTTCACATCATGGCAGAGAGAGAAAATGATAATATTTTTATTAAGGAGCAAAAGAATGAGACTGCCTAAGGCTTGAGGTCCCTAGCCAAGAGGTACAGACCCTATACAGCCTTCAGGAGGATGGAGGGGCAGCAGCTATGTCCATTCCCAGTGGGTATGCCAAGGCACATGAGCTGGACAGTTCTGTACTAAGGTCCTCAGACTGGAGGATATCTGTTCCCCAGCCAGCTTCATGCTCCATAAAAGGCTCAAAGCTTAGCTCAGGTGTGGGAGTTGACAAAGCATCTGATCGTACACCATGGTAGAACCAGAATTATACTAAAGATTTGATGTAATTGATGTAGTTTGATGTAACTTGGCCAGAACACTTTCAGATATAGTGTAGTCATTAAGAGCACAGAATCTGATTCCCAGACTACCAAAAAGTTCAAAGCCCTGGCTCTGCCACTTACTAGCTGTGTGATCCTGAGAAAGTAACTTAATGTCTCAGCGTCTCAATTTCTCCACCTAGAAAATGGGGACAATAACAGTGCCTACCTATTTTAAATATTAAATGAGTTAATATATATAAAGTTCTTAGAATGATGCCTGATACATGGAATGTTTGCTACTATTATTATGCAGGTGCTCTCAAGTTTCCTAATTGGGACTGCCTCTCTGAGCACGACACTGTTGAATTACAGATTTGTAAAGAAAGAGAAACCCAGAGATACCAAGAGGCTAGATGTTAACCTGCAGGATTCCAGATCTCACAAAATGTGCCTGAAGCAGGGGGAGAGAGAGGTGTAAGAAGAGGGGAATGCCCTGGGTCTTTTTAGTTTTATTTATGGTGTACATCAACGACTTATAGTCAAAACCTTCTCTTACCTATCAAGATACTAACAGATAAGTTTCTACCTAACATGTGTCTATAAATATATTATTTTTCCTTAGGAGGAGCCAGAGCTTAAAAATAATTTTACAGACTATCAACCCATCCACTCTTTGCCAAAGGTTTTTTTTTTCCATGATGGTGTGTCAGGAGTTGTGGCTGGATGAATCTCAGGCTTCAAGAGCCTCCCAGGAAACTAAAATAGGTGATCCAAAGCTGGGACTGTCCCAGACACGCCAGATGCCTGCTTCTTTACCGTGGATTGGTTGTGTTTTTTTCTTTACTGAACAGTTTTTGGCAACTATTTAGCCTGGCTCGTAAGATCATTATAACTAATTAAGAGTTGTAGGTTACATCTGCAGCTGAATGATTTCAAGAGTCCTCTTCATGCAAGTATTTTAATATCTGAATTGCCACATTTATAAGGTTACAAAGAAATATAAAACCATCATAACAAGAAAATAGTCACAAATGAACTGACCACTTGAAAATGTAGCCCTTCCTCAAACATCCCTCACAGCTTAATACTGGTACCTAACCCCACCCATCATGTCGGTGTCTTTTGTCAGTCATTCAGTGCTTGACTGATGTAGTAAAAATCCCACAATTACAATGTAGATGAAAATCAAACCTGTCCACTCAAAGCCACTGACAAATGAGGATCTGACCAACTTGAAGAAGAAAAACATCAACAAGGATAGTGACACCATAACAACTTTAAAAGAAAGTAACTGAAATATTCATGAACTAAAAGAGGATTTTGGAAAAACTGATGAAATTTTTAAATATTTTTGTAAAAATGATTTTCTATGTAATTGAACAACCAAATTGTGAAGTGCAGGATATACTATTTTACTGACCTAAAATTTTATAAATTTGTTGTTTATTCTAGAAATTCAGTTCACAGTTGCAATTATAATCTATATTTTTGTCAAATAAGATAAAAATGACTTATTTTTGTGTGTCATTTTCATTTTTCAAGCTAAAGTCCCAATCCATCTTCTTTCCCACTACCCCCACACAGTGGACTAGGAAGATTTTGGTCCCTGATTAGCAGCCTTTTCTTGGTATTAAGTCTCCTAAAATAATGAGCACACAAAAAATAAAGATAAATATTTTTATCTCCTCAGTAGCTGCTCCAAGAGGTCATCTTTGGATGGTCTACAACAGGTCTGTCCTTCCCCCTTTCCTCACTAGACCCCTTTCTGTGGAAGGAGGAGCAGCTTCATCTTTTGAAGATACAAGATTTTTCTCAAGTTTATTTCTCTGGCAGAATAAGTAAAACTTAAATGGGAGCCTCAATAGAATTTTTTCTGGAGATAATAGGTTATTAGGACCTTGAAGAGATTGATCCAGTAGAAGTGTGAAGGGTCCATAACACCCAGAATGACTTTCACTAACAAAGATTGACATTATCTCCCTGTCAGAGGATCCTAGTTGATCCTAAACTTTATTGGTTTTGAAGTGCTTTGCTTCTGTAACAACAACTGTAGACTGGATTCATCCCTCTGGTTTAAAAATTACAAATTTACATTAGTTAGGAGTAATTAAGTCACTAGCATTTAAGAAAACATGCATAAAATTGCTAGTAGGTATAAATAAAGACTTTCTCTTCTTCTTTAACAAAAAACAATTCCTTTTTTGTTTTTTGGTAAGGAAAATTGGCCCTGAGCTAACATCTATTGCCAATCTTCCTCTATTCTGTATGTGGGATGCCACCACAGCATGGCTTGATAAATGGCATGTAGGTCCACACCCAGGATCCAAACCCACGAACCCCAGGCTGCTGAAGCGGAGTGCCTGAACTTAACCACTATGCCACCAGGCCAGCCCCAACAATTCTTTTTTAGTTACCTAAAAGTCAAGATAAATCAGAGACCAGCTGGAAAGATAATTTATAAATGACAACTGAGGCATTATGCTTAAAGTTATGTGTAATTTGGATTTGTTTTTCTCAAGATTTATAGTCAATAAATATATTGAATATCCATTGAGTACTGAGAATTCCAGAGCTTTTAAAGACAGAATTCGTATTTACAATGAATCTGCAATCAAGGTCTTTCTCATTTATATGAATGTGTGTGTATATATACATTTTTTTCTCTGTTGAATATATTATTATGTAATATAGATGTTACAGTTATAGAAATTCACTTTCTTTGACCCTGGCCCAAATAGGTCAGTTATTACAGCAATAACAGATGGGCAATGAGAACGAGGAATGGAAATTCTTTTATGTCATACTTCCCTGGATCATGGTAGTATTACTTCATCTTCCTTTCTCCACATAGTAACCTCACCTCAATTTAAAAAAAAAATAAGTCTCTTATGTTTGACTTTTACAAAATATCCCTAAAACTGATTTGAGTTTTGCTTCCAGCAACAGTTGACAGTTCTCTTTGTATTTCTAATTTTTCTTTAGAGTCCTTCTAAGAGCAAATTTTATGCCAATATCTATAAAAAGCACATGGCATATACAGATGAGTATTTCCCTTAATGAGATTTTTAAATCAGTTCTGACTCTGTGAATAGTATTTTAAAATCTGAAACACGCAGAGAGGAAAATATGAAGTATTTTAACATGTGAAAAGGCCAATGAATCTGAACGTGTCTGGATACTTACTCTCTCACACAGCTCTTCAAATGTGCAGTCGGCAACGGTTCCACAGGCTTTATTCAGCCGTAGCTCTCTGCCTTGCACTTTTAGAATCCTTGGTCTAGTTACTATGGGAACATGAACAAAGACTCAATCTTGTCTGGATAATTACTATAAAATTCATCTCTTACAGATAGGAAATGCATAGCTTGATGAATAATAGCACATGATTCAACACATAAATTAGACAAAATGCTGATACAATGACTGCCACTTGAGCGTGGCAACAACCCATATACAGCAATGGAACTTATTAATTGGTCAGTGGAGATTGGGCATTGTGTTCTAAATGTATTCTCTTTCAAGAGAAATTAACTTACGTACAATCATTTTGTTTCTGAGCCAGCTCATCAAACAACTTATCCATGACAGCCTCCACATCAGCTTCACTTGTGCTACAGTGAAAAGAATAATAGAATATGAAATTAATAACACTTGAAGCCAACATCAAACAGCTGCCTGAGCCTGCTTAGCTTTTTGCCCATAAAAAAAGAGAACAGGATGTTATGCTCTAAATACAAACATTAGATTTAGAATACACTTAAAAGCAGAGAATATTAACTCTCAGGTAGATGATTCTGCCTTATTTGCATACACTGAAAGACTTCTGTGCTTCTGGCTGTTTCCAGTAATGAGACGATACAGGCAGAGTAAATCCATTAATACTATGTGTACACAATGAGAAGAAAGGCTTCTGGCTCTCTCTTGCATGCAAAACAAGAGCAAATAGACAAGGCAGTCAAGCATCCAGCAAAGTATCCTTTGAAATCCCTACCAAGAGGGTACATGTGAAATTAAATATTGAAGCTGCTTTAAAAAAAAATCAAGTCAAGCCACTGACTGAGAGGATCAAACATCCAGAATTAAATTACCAGCTTCGAAATACCAACTTGATCTGCACATCAATAACTTTATCAGACTTCGAGTATAAGGACAATTATAGACTACACTGTTTCTCTCAAAAGTGCCCTTGTCAGAAATTCAAGAAAATTCTCTCCTTCTGTGATGCCCACCATTGCAGCTACTATGAAGTTAGCCTCATCAAAGAATCCTTTGTATTCTAATTAGAAATCACCATATGGTCTAGGGAACCCACATACATAAATGTGATAATACTATGGCCTTTTTTCCTCTCACTTTTTTTTTTAAAAAGAGGGGTTGATAAATTAACAGTCAATAAAATAACTGGCAGAAGAAATAAATGCTGTTAAAAAAACATTTCAAGTGAAAATGTTAAGTTTACTTCAACTGTACATATAAACTTATACAGGATGACCTGCCAATATGCTTCATTTTGACACACAAATCACTCTTATCTACGTGTGGAAGCAATTAAACTCAGTTCTGGACATCTATCTTAACAAAGTCTTATTGAAAACTAATATGACACATTATTTTTTCTTTAGATTAAGCTTAAACTAAACCAAACTAATTTCTCCCTTGAGATAATTATCAGGTGGCAGGCATTTAATACACAAGCACCTAATTCTTCAACTGTTCTAAAACAAATGCCTTTAAAATGCAACAAAGCACACAGTCATTATGAAGGGTTTGGAATCGTCACATTCCAAGTAATAACCACTCCACCTCAAAGGATCTTAAAAACATCATTTGCAATGATTAACTTGGCAGGGAAAATGCTATTTGACTTACATAAAGCCTTGTATGACATTTGAATAGAGCCATATTAAAATAATAAAATGACAGTATAGAAAGAGTGACTACAGAGACAATAAATTATTTTATTGTATTTATTATTTTTTAAAGATAGTATATTTATTTTTTATGTTTATTTATTTATTTTCTGTGTGTGAGGAGGACTAGCCCTGAGCTAGCATCTGTTGCCAACCCTCCTCTTTTTTGCTGAGGAAGACTGGCTCTGGGCTAACATCCGTGCCCCTCTTCCTCTACTTTATATGCGAGGCCGCCACAACAAGGCTTGACAAGCTGTGCACCAGTACACGCCCGGGATCCGAACCTGTGACCCCCGGGCTGCTGAAGTACAGCACACGAACTTAGCCGCTACACCAACGGGCCAACCCCACGATAAACTATTTTAAAGGTACCAAGAAATCACAGAAGCCAATATAAATGTCAATCCCCATGCCAAGCACATGTGTGTTTAGATGGCTTTGCCAACATCAGTCTTGGGAATTCATTCGGAATTGTCTCACCTTGCAATGGCAGTGTACACATGCACAGCTGTTGGAGAAGTGAGCTACTTTTTAAGGGATATAGAAAAGAGGGAGCAATGCCAGCCACACAGGACATCTGCTGGCTTTCAGTGAGTTAACCTCTCCGTAGGACAGGCATATTACCCAATAGAGGAGGAAAACTGAATTCTGAAAAATAACCAAGAAAGAAGATGTTTCTAAAAGCATATTTGGTGAATAAACAATTGCTTACAAATTTCCTCAGTGGTGATTTCTTTTTTACTCTGTGCTCTAATATACTATAATATTAAAATGTAGCTCACTACACTTTAGTCAGGTCACATATTCTACATCATTTACGAAATCACTATACGTGATTTCACTTACAGTGATGAAATTACACAATTATTTTTATTATAACAGTATCTTATAAAAATTCTACTATATTATCGTAAAAAGTTACTCAGAAGTTACAACATGCAAAATAAAAATCTGTATTGGTGTTAAGTGGCCTAAAAATAAATATTCATAAGAGCAGTTTATGTAACTTACAATTGAACAGACTATTATCCATCTAAGCCAACTTGTACTTGACCTCAGGGAGTAAGTTCTACTGATCCGCTGGAGAACAGGAAACTCATGTTCGTATTGTCTTAAAAGCAGGAAGGGCTAATGTGTGTTTTTGGTTTTATTAGATGTATCTATATTGATATAAAATAAATAAGGATGCTGTGAAAGGGATCCTTACCAGAAATGAATATATTCATAATCCCTTAACAATTTACAAGAAAACACTAGTCTTCACACACTCCACTCGGGCCTCAGATTTCCCTACTTAAGAGGATGCATCAAACAGAGCTCATTACTTTTTTTAAGGATAAGAATTAGAAGAGTAAAAAGAGAAATTAAAACTTACCTGTCTATATTAGCCTAAAAGATTCAGAAGTTTACTTATTATCCAGGTTCACACCTGGTTTAAACATCTTTGAGTATGTTTCATAATTCTAATAAAAAATTTAGACGATTCTGAACTATTTCATGTGTCACAGAGGGAATAACAAAACTTGTCACTTGCTGAGCAACTATTATGTAGCAGTTAATTTACCTATACTACCCCCACCTTACCAAGTAGTATGTGTTATTATCCCATTTTGCAGAAGAGAAAACTGAGACTCAGAGAATTAAGGCACTAATCTAAGATCTGAATATATAAAAATTTAAATTTTCTGCATAACAGAAAGTGTTACAAATGAAATATATAGGCATATCAAACCAGGAAACATAGTGGCAACATTTATGGCATATGATTAATATTATCAATGTATAAAAAAGATTTTAAAAATTCCAAAAGATAAAAAACTCCAAAAGATAAAAAAAATTGAATACTCCAATAGAAAAACCATCAAAGGACCCGAACAGGCAAACTGCATAAAAAAAAAAATAGCTCAATGGGCAAGAAGCTTATGTAAAATCACTCATTCTTACTAGTGATAACAAATACAAAGTAAAATCATTAGATGCCATTCTTTTATCCAAACTAGCAGAGATAAGAAAAAAGATAAAATAGCTGGAGCAAGCCTAGGTAAGAGGAAAAAGGACCCTCTATGTACTGCTGGGAGGAGTGTAAAACTGGTACAAGATTTCAGGGCAACCAGATAATATACAATAAAAGCATTAAAAACATGCATATCATATCACCCAGCTATTCCACTCGCAGGAATTTCACCTATGGAAATAATAATGGTTAAGGACTGACTACAACGATGTTCACTGTGACACCGCCAACATTAAAAAACTGAAAAAGAATCTCCTAAATGTCCAACAATGGGGAGTTTGAAATACATTTAGATACACTCATACAATGGAATTTTATGCAGTTTTTGTGTGCAACTTTTCCCTCTTGTCCTGGAATTGCAATTAAGGCCCCAAGTTGATGGCTAGAAGTGGTAAGTACTCCCAAGTTTCTAAAGAGAACCACCAATGATCCACCAATAACTGGATCCAGACTCTTGTCCCCATCATTAAATAATGAGGAAAACCAGCCCTACTCCAAATGTCACCCCTCCTCCACCATCCTCTCCTCTTCCCCATACCACAGTATCTTTACAAGAAGGGGAAAGGGGATCAGGAGTCACTGGCCTTTGTGTCTAGTACTTGTGATAAGAAGCTTTTTCTTCCCTTCCCCTTAGGAAAGAAGAGGGTGATTTACCCTTCCCAAAAACAAGTGATACAGGGAAGGGTTCTCTAATAGAATCACTTGGAAAGATGAGAGAAGTCTGGAAGAAGAAAAGACTGCCATTGCTTTCCTTAGTTGGATGAGCAGGACCTTAGGAGATTGAGAAATCAGAAGGTGGGAGGTGGGGTGCTGAGCCAAGGTGAAATGAGCCAGTTTTCACCAAAAATCTTCCAAAGGTTTAGCACCACTAGATATACTCAAAGATAGAGGTGAGGGGTCAGGCTGGAAATGGGCATAGTTTGAAAATAAGACAAAGGCAGTTCCTTGGATTCCCTCCATTAACCTGGACAGCCAGATTCCTGTACCACCTCCACTCCAGCTGAAACTGGGGAGTTTACTGTCTGGGACAGTTTTAACAATGAAGAAAGGGGGAGAGACACCATACTGAAATCCTACCTATTAAACAGTGAAACCAACAGTCCCTCCCTCTTCAGCATCCAGAACCCTACCAGCCAAGCTTTCATCCAGGAAACAGACAGAAAGATTGGAGGAAACTGAATAGCCAAAAGAAAGACTGCAGATACTGACATCTGGGGGTTCTTCAATGGAAAACCTGACCTGCCACCTAATCACCCTCCAGTGAAGCCCATCAATCAATAAAACCCCTTCTATGCACAGAGAACTTCTAATCAGGTTTTTAATGCCTCAGTCTTAGCGTGAATGGACAACCAAATATTTCTAGGCATTTAAGGAAAGCCTCTATGATAAAAGATAAAGACCAAAATAAAGAAATAGAAAAAATTATCTTGGAGGAAGCAAAGAAAAAAATACAGAGACCAGAAGGGGTAAAATACACTCTCATATGCATAAAGAGAAGAAGACATTGCATCCATAAAACAAGGAAGGATGCTTAAACTAAAAGAACAATTATGGCATAAGAAAGAGTTCTAAATATGACTGCTAAATAGAAAATTCAAGAAAAGAATTGGAAGAAAAAGTTGAATTAATCTTTCAGAAAATAGAGCAAACAAAATAAAAAATAAAATTTCCTGGAACTGAAGGACATGATCTTCTAAGTTGCAAGAGTCCAATGAATACCCAGCACAAAGAATTGGGAAGAAACCTCCATTCCAAAGCACATTATCATGAAATTTTAGGAAACCAGGAATAAAGAAATAATGTTCTAAAAAATTCAAAAGGAAAAAACAGGTTACATATAAAAGGTCAAGAAACATTCACATTAATTCACATCAAACTCGGCAACTGCAATGATGGAAGGGTGAAGATAATGGTATAGCGTCTAAAATTTTCTAAGGGGACATTATTGTCAAACTACCCATACGCAGTAAAACACTAATCAAGCAATTAGATTGGAGAGATGAGCCCTCAAAAAATATACTTTCCATGCAGATTTCTCAGGAAGATACTAGAGGGTGTGCTCTATCACAACAGGAAGAAGAGTTCTGCTTCTAGGAGGACCAAGTAAGCTCCGCCCTAACTTACTCTCCTGCTGAAAGCAGCTATAAACTCTGGACAAAATAGAAAAATGGACGACCCGAAGGCACTGGACAGTGAAGAGAAGCAGGCAGATTCTGGAGGGAGCTGACACCTGGGAGAAGGGAAAAATGGGGTAAGTTACCCATTTTTACAGCTTTCAGACTGAAGACAGTAAAGTTAGCACTGCTCAGGGCAACTAAAGCTCCAATAGAAAACCTATAGTCCTTATGCAGTGAAGAACCAGAGGAGAGCTGGGGATAACCACACAGCTGGAAAATCACGGGGAATCCCAGAAAAAGGGTTTCCAAATCCTCAAAAGATAATAGTCTTGAAAATTCCTGAAATCCTAAGTTATTCTGTGTTCTGTATCACATAAAGTCACAATACTTTATATGTTTTCAAATAATAATGAGTGTCCATAATAATAAACAGTAAATCATTTTTCCATCATAGGGTTATACTAAAACTTTCAGCAGTTTTCTGTAAAACAACAGTATAATAATAAAATTTTAAAAATAAATAAATAAATAATAAATTATCACTATTATAAACCAAAATACTATGGCATCACATATTTCAATAACATGTAAAAATGATCTCTACCTGATATAGACTTTTGACAAAGGGAAACATTAACACAAAATAAGTGAGAAATAAATTTATTTTAAAATTTAAATACGTCAAATACATAATATGTGAAGTTATCATTTTAAAGGTTTTTAAAACATAAAGCATTAATTACCCTATGTGATAGTCCTGATCTTTGCTGGTTGACAAATATTCCAGACATAGGTAAATTTCTTTCATTTTGCACTAATAGTGATCATATCATTGAGTGTGTCCTAAATCATTTTCAAGTTGGGGTACATACTGCTTCATATAAGCTCATTTCCCTTATTAACAAGTACCTGGCTTCGTTTACTCAATATTATGTTTGTGAGATTCATCCATATAGATGCATGTAGAAGCAATTTGTTTATTTTTGTTTCTGTACAGTATTCTATTGCATGAAAACACCACAATTTATCATTCTACTGTTGATGAGTGTATGAGCCTGCTATGGCTGCCATAACAGAATAGCCACAAACTAGGTCGCTTAAACAACAGAAATTTATTTTCTCACAGTTCTGGAGGCTGAAAGTCCAAGATCAAGGTGTTGGCAGTTTTGATTTCCTCTGAGGACTCTTTTTGGCTTGCAGGTGGCCACCTTCTCGCTATGTCCTCACATGGCCTTTCCTCCACGTGCGAGCACTCCTGGTTCCTCCTCCTCTTCTTATAAGGATACCAGTCCTATGGGATTGGGCCCTACGCTTATGACCTCATTTAATCTTAATTATCTCCTTAAAGGCCTCATCCCCAAATATAGCCACATTGGGGGTTAGGGTTTCACCCATGAACTTCAGGGGGACACAATTCAGTCCCTAACAATGAGCATTTGTGTAGTTTACAGTTTGGGGCTACTATAAACAGGACTACTGTGAATATTCTAGTACATGCCTTTTGGTAAACTTATGTATACATGTCTGTTTGGTATATAACTAGGAACAGAATGCTCATAGGGTATACCTATGTTCAGCTTAGTAGATACTACCAAACAAGTTTTCCAAAGTGGTTGTAGCAGTTTACCCTCTCACCTGCAGCATACAAAAAGTTCTGCTTGTTCCACATCCTTGTCAACACTTGGTATTTTCCATCTCTTCCATTTCAGTGATTATGGTGGATGTGTGATAAATGATTTTAATATAAATTGCCTCAAATTATTTTGGAAATGGGTGGGGCATAAAAAATACAAATATAATTTAATTTATGCAATAGGTAATCCAGAAGCGTTTTATTAGTAAAATGCCATTATGATATAAATAAAATTTTAAAATCTATGCTTAAAAACACCTAAGATCTCTCAATTTTTTGTGTGTGTGAGGAAGACCAGCCCTGAGCTAACATCTGTTGCTAATCCTCCTCTTTTTGCTGAGGAAGACTGGCCCTGGGCTAACATCATACCCATCTCCCTCTACTTTATATGGGATGCCGCCACGGCATGGCTGACAAGCGGTGCATCGGCAGGTGCCCGGGATCCAAACTGGCTAACCCCGGGCTGCCAAGCGCGAACTAAACCGCTGCACCACTAGGCCGGCCCCAGATCTCTTGATTTTTTAAATAGGAAATTTCAAGAACACAACTTTATTATAAAAATTTCAGCTATAGAAAATGCCTTTAACTTCAAAACAGAAAAAAAATGGCATTTATAGTGGAGAAAAATTGGAATAACAACAGTGAATCTATGACTCCAGGGCCCTCTTATCAGTTTCCCAGTGAAACTCTTTAAAAAGATAGCAAAATTACCTTACACTAAACATCTGTACTCAGGAACACAACCATGCCTGTGAAGCTCTAAAGAAGGACGAGGGTCAGCTAGTCTTAAAAAAGTCAAGTGTTTGGGACCTCAGGTTGGCAGTAGGTATATTTAGAAAACAAATGCACAGAAAACACACGAGGGTATAGATTATACAAAAATACAAATAGTGATTAAAATTAGACTCAAGTTACGAAAGTAACTGAAAAATATTCCAGCCTAACCAGTAAACTTGAGGAAAAGGCAATGCCTGGTAGTCAACAGCAGTTGCATGGAAACTGCAACTAAAGGATACATGGATACAGCCTAAAGATGGCACTAAATTAAACACAATTTTTTCAGTGTAAAAAGGAGCTAAATTCAGAGTTTTCTTTTGGGGCTACAAGAATATCACGTCACATAGTATGAAAGAAAATGTTCTGTTCAGCTTTGTGTAGTTCAATTTTAACCACAGAGGCATATCTTAAGGAAGGGTGTACTTGGGTAGCATCAAATTGATCAGGAGAAAATACAGGAATTAAACTCAAATGCTATGAATCGTATCCCCCTTTCCTCTCAAGAGGGGAGACAGAAACATAAGCTCCTACAACTAAGTAGGGATAAAGAATTTTAGTGACTTCCTTTAATTCTGGGTAACTGCTCCATCAGTGAGATGCTACTGCAGAGTAGTCCTTTGTGCAGACAAGATGCAAAACAGAAAATCTGCCCACAGATAATCAAAAGTTGACCACAGTAAGAGAATTAAAGTCATTTCTGAAGAAGAAGCAGAGTCGCTCTTTTCAAATGCTATTTGTTGGGGGGGCGGGGTGTGGGGGGCCCAAGCAGAGCACAGATTCTTTTTCCTTTGTTCTCTAAGGCCCTGGTAAAATCCACCCATTTCATTGCTTCTGTCACCTTTTGTTAAGCTCAGAAACTGCAGTGGAGGGGTAGGTTTGTATTTTCTGTTGAGTAGTACCCCTGTGTCTTTAAGTCAGAAAAGCCCTGGAATCAACCACTGTTTTGTTGCCAGGAAATTTGGCATCAACGCCTACAGGAATCCTGTGAGTACAGTACCCTGGATTAAAAGCCTGATTGCTTCAGAAGTATGAGAATCATGATTTATTTTTCTATATTAAATTAGTAAACAGAGAGGAAAGTAATCAGTCATTCCAATTTTCAGATTTCCACAGCTGAAATCAGGCACTCACCATAAAACATAGACTCAAGAAATAGAACATGTCAAAAAAGACATTATTATTGCTTAATCATTTGAAATTCTCAACAAAAATTCCAAAACAAGTGGAGGTTTCTAGAAGAGTGTCACACATGAATTTAAATGGAAATTAATTTCTTCAAGAACCTCCCACTTCATTAGGATTGACTCAGGGGAACAGAATGCTACCCACACTTTGCCCCTTTATCCCCTTTTAAAAATCAACAGCTTGTTAAGGTATCAACAACTAGAATAGGGTTGGCTTTCCTTGGTCCCTCTCTCTTCATGTTCTCTATTCCAGAGAGCCAAAGTTGATTCAACGAGGGAGAAATTTCCCCTTCCTCTTAAGAGTTCCTGTGCCAAACTTTCCTGGCAGTGAGCCTTCTCACTCGACTGATTCCTTGTGCATTCATGCTGTACAGCTCTTTGTGCTCATACCAAACATAATCGGGGACTGGAGGCAGGTCTAAGATTAAGTTGGTTTTTACTTGCCTCAATATAAAACAGACTTGGTTGCATTTCAAATCCTGTAGGTTTGTTTTACATAACGAACTCAGTTGTTAGGATGGATTTTGTCCTAGTATTTATCTTCTTCTCAATCACTCAAAGGCTTAGCTGACTATTCAGAGATCCATTTCAGTCTCCAAATTTCCCACCCTTCTCAGTCACCTGGAGAGTAACTCACCTGGTTCCATTAATCTTGACCTGTGTATAATGCAGAAAGTGGGATCTAGCACTTTTAGCTCTCAAATTCCAGACCTTCACTCCCTCTTCTCAGCCCCAAATTCCATATAAAATTTCTACCAAATCTATATATTGCATTGCCCCCAAAATAAATCAAGTGGTATAAGATGTAGAATTGCAACTTGGTAGATCCAAAAATTTTTTTTTCATAAAATTTCAGAAAGGCTATTATGATTGAAAATTTTAAAAAAACAACCACAACAACAATAAAAATGAAGAGAAGCTTGAGAGTAAAAAGCTCTAACTCCTCTTCAGGAGAAGATGGTCACATCCACCTGGGAAAGAGAGGCCAGGGAGTTTTAGTAGGTAAAAAAGGTACACAGCAAGTAACTAAAAACCTAGGACTTTTGCCAGATCAGCTTTTCTTATGTTGAAGATTGACTTTTAGTTATAAATGCTATCTCTTTGAAGATGAAATAACAAGAAGATGATAATTCTAAGAAAATCTAAAAACTTCATTCTGTACTTTTATCTCTATAAGTATATATATTATCTAATCATGTACATATTGTGTATATAGCTTATTTACACTTTACTAGATGAGTACAGCCATACAATTTAATACTTTGTTAATGTGTTTAGCTGGAAATGGTGGGCCAGCTCTATTCTGGTCCTGTCTGGTCTGCTGGAAAACAAACTCTGTGATATGCTATTGTCAAATTACAGTTCAATAAAGGAATAGAAGATAAAAGGTGTGATCAGCTGACTGATGGAAACTGATATTGAAGTCTATACAAGATGAACTTCTTTTGCTGCTGCATCACTTTTTAGGTGATGTTTCAAATAGTTTCAAACTCTTGCTATTAGTTTTTAATTCAGTAGTCCTTGAGTTAATATAAGATTAATTAATAAACATTTAAATGTGCATCTAAATTATGTCAAATAAGAAAATTTTGTGATTTTAACAGATCTAATTAATAAACAGCCTATCTGACTATGTTTGACAGGACATAAAGCAGAAAGTTGTTGTTTTACTAATTTACAGTTATAAGTTTGCAATGTCATAGACCCTGACTCATTCATAAAATATCAATAGGTGTTTTTATGACAAAGATACTACTGTGCATCTACTTTCGAGAGCCAAGTGTATTTCCCCACCATAGAGCCCTTTTCCCTACAGATGGCCTTGGAGTAAAGATTTATTACCATTACCGACTTTTTAATTATCAAAATGTATAGGAACATACAATGCTTCATTTTGAATTTAAGACAATATTTCAGTTTGAATGAAACTTTATATTTCTCATAGAGATAAATAGTTCTTCACTAAAACAATGACAAAAAATATAATAGAAAAAATCATTAAAAGAATTTAAATGTTACACCAAAAAATATTCACTTAATGTAAAAGAAGGCAGTAAAGGAAGAATAGAGGAACAAGAAAGTCATGAAACACACAAAAAAATGACAAGTAAAAGAGCAGATATAAATCCAACTTTATCAATAACAACATAATTTGTGAATGGATTAAACAATTTAATGAAAAGGTAGGGATTGTTATACTGCATAAAAAAGCTAGACCCAACTATATGCTGTCTGCAGGAGATATGCTTTAGATTCAAAGATACAAATAGGTTGAAAGTAAAAGGACAAGAAAAAAAGATATATCATGAAAAGAGCAACCACTACTAATATCAGTCAAAATAGACTTTAAAACAAACAAAAAGTGATTAGAGATTAAAAGGGACATTTCGTAATAATAAAAGTGTCAATCCATCAGGATGATATAACAACTACAAACATATATGCACCAAGCAACAGAGCACTAAAATACATGAAGCAAAAACTGACATAAGTGAAGGGAGAAATAGACAATGCAACAATAATAGTTAGAGACTTCAATATCCAATTTTGAATAATGGATAGAACAACTAGGGAGAAGATCAATAAGAAATAATAAGACTTGAACTATACTCTACACAAACTTGACCCAGCAGACATCTATATAAACACTCCATAACCACAGAATACACATTTTCTTTAGTGCACATAGAACATTCTCAAGGAAAGATCATATCCTAGCCCATAAAACAAACCTTAATAAAGAGGATTGAAATTATACAAAATGTGTTCTCCAATCACAATGGAGTGAAATTAGAAATTAGTAACAGAAAGCTATTGGGAAATTCATAAATATGTGGAAATTAAACAGCACACTCTTAAATAACAAATGGGTCAATAAAAGAAATCAAAAGAGGGGCCGCCTGGTGGCGCAGCAGTTTAGTCCGCGCTTGGCAGCCCAGGGTCCGCCGGTTCGGATCCTGGGCGCCCGCCGACGCACTGCCTGTCAGCCATGCCATGGCGGCGTCCCATATAAAGTGGAGGAAGATGGGCACGATGTTAGCCCAGGGCTAGTCTTCCGCAGCAAAAAGAGGAGGATTGGCAACAGATGTTAGCTCAGGGCTGGTCTTCCTCACAAAAAAAAAAAAAAAGAAATCAAAAGGAAAACTGGAAATACTTTGAGACAATGAAAATGAAGAGAAACATGCCAACACTTATAGGATGCAGCTAAAGTAGTGCTTACAGGGAAATTTATAGCTATAAAAGCCTATATAAAAAAAGAAGAAAAATCTCAAACAAATAACCTAACCTTCTACCATAAGACTCTGGACAAAGAAGAGAAAAGTAAACCTAAAACAAGTAGAAGGAAGGAAATAATAAGGATTAGAGTAGAAACTAATGAAATAAAGAATAGAAAAATGATATAGCAAATCAGCAAACCCAAAAGCTGGTTCTTCAAAAGGGTGAATAAAAGTGAAAAACCTTTAGCCAAATGGACCAAGAAAAAGAGAGAAGACTAAAATTACTAAAATCAGAAATGAAAGAGGGAACATTACTACTGACCTTAAAGAAATAAAAAGGTTTTTGAGAATACTATTAACAACTGTATACCAACAAACTAGATAACCTGGATGAAATGGGAAAATTCCTAGAAAAACACAAACTACTGAAATTGACTCAAGAAGAAAGAGAAAATCTAAATAGAAAAGTAGGAAACTCTTCCCAACTCATCCTATGAGGCCAGTATTATCTTGATAGCAAACCAGACAAAGACATCACCAGAAAAGAAAACTGACCAAAATCTCTTATGAATATAAACATAAAACTCCTCAACAAAATACTAGGAAACTAAATCCAGCAACAAATAAAAAGGATTATACACCATGATCAAGTGATATTTATCCTAGAAATGCAAGATTAATTTAAAATCCAAAAATCAATTAATGAAATACACCATATCAACAAAATAATGGACAAAAACCACATGATCATCTCAACAGACACAGAAAATGTGTTGACAAAATCCAACATCCTTTCATGATAAAAACACTCAACAACTAGGAATAGAAGGGAATGTCCCCATCCTAAAAAAGGCATCTATGAAAAACCCAGAGCTAACACCATAATTAATGGTGAAAGACTGAAGTCCTTCCCCCTAGGCTCAGGAACAGGGTATCCGCTCTCTATGACAGAATATACCACTTGCATTCAACATTGCACTGGAGGTTCTAGGCAAGGAAATTAGGCAAGTAAATAAAAGGCATCCAGATTAGAAAGAAAGAAGTAAACTATCGAGTGACGTCAGCATCATGGCGGAGTGAGATTCCCTCTTTGAATCTCTGCCCCCTACGACACAACAAAAACATCATTCACATTCCAACAGAGCTCAATCAAACACTACGAAGGACTTCTGAGAAACCCCTGCTGCCATACATCGGACGGTGGAGGCGCGGGAAGCCCAGGAGAACGGGAGGAGAGGTAGGAGATTGTACTCCCCCTCCCCAATCCATCCGCAAAAACAGCGCGGTTCGCAGACAGAGGGGGGAGGGGCCGCCCACAGCGGGGAAAACTAGCGCCATCCAGGTGCTCTCACAGACTGTCAAGAGATCCCCACTGGGAAGCGACCACGGACTGTTTAGGGGGTGTAGCAAACACCCTAAGAGAGCCAGAAAGGAAACCCCCAGGTCAAGCAGGAGAAAGAGAGGACCCCTCCCCCCACACACCCGGCGTTTCAGCATAATCCCTCTGGGGGCTGCAGCCGCCTCAGAGCAAACTGCTCGCGATCTCCATCTAGTGGCAGCAGGGGGAAACTGCAGGACTAACTTTAATCATGACGGGTAAAAATAAAGCCGTCCCCGTCGGATCCTTGCGAAAATATGTCAGGGCTACAGACCAAAAGGAAAATGACAAACACCCAGAAACCAACCCTAAAGGCACAGAATTTGATAAACTGAATGAGAGAGAATTCAAAATAGCTATCATAAACAAGCTCAACGAAATACAAGAGAACACACAGAAACAAATCAACGAATTCAGGGATTATGTCACAAAAGAGATTGAAACCCTAAAGAAAAACCAATCAGAATTATTGGAGATGAAAAACAAAATCAATGAGATAGTGGAAAAAATGGAGTCTTTAAAGAGCAGAACTGACAATATGGAGGAACGAATTAGCACTATTGAGGATAGCCACGCAGAAATGCTCCTGGTAGAGGAGAGAGAGCTAAGACTAAAAAGAAATGAAGAAATTCTTCGAGAAATATCAGACTCAATGAGGAAAAGCAACATAAGGATAATAGGTATTCCAGAAGGAGAAGAAAGAGAAAAAGGAGCAGAGAGTTTGTTCAAAGAAATAATAGCTGAGAACTTCCCCAACCTAGGGAATGAGAGGGAAATAACAGTGAATGAAATCAATAGGTCACCTAAATATATAAACAGGAATAAAAAATCATCTCGCCACATAGTAGCAAACTTGAAGAATACCCGTGACAAGGAAATAATATTGAAGGCAGCTAAACAAAAAGACAAAATAACATACAAAGGAAACCCCATCAGGCTCTCAGCTGATTTCTCGACAGAAACTCTACAGGCTAGGAGAGACTGGAATGATATATTCAAAATCATGAAAGACAAAAACCTTCAGCCAAAAATACTTTATCCAGCAAAAATATCTTTCAAATACGATGGAGAAATAATAACTCTCCCTGATAAACAAAAGCTAAGAGAGTTCATCACCACAAGACCCCCACTACAAGAAATGCTCAAGAAGGCCCTTAGGCCTGAAAAAAAACAAATGAAAAAGGGGATACAAAGATTTCAGCAAGGAGAAAAGCAAGGAGACTAAACCAGAACAAAATACAGTTGGAAAACATCAATAATTAATTCAAGCTCATCACTGGAAACACACATTCATGACACAATCTGGAATAAAGAGATAACAAATAAGGAGGGGAAGAGGTAAGGGATTGAACTGACCCAGCCTCAGGAAAAAGGAGGCATCTGAAAATGTACTTTCTTATCCAGGAGATCGCTTATATAAACCGCACGGTAACCACTAAACAAACAACCAGAAGAGAACCACACATGACAAATAAAGAGAAAACCAAGAGAATGAACATGCAGAAATACCAAATTGAATTTGCACTCCGAAACACAAGGGACAAGAAACGAAGGAAATGCAAAAGAACCAGAAGATGAACAATAAAATAGCAACATTAAACCCTCATATATCAATAATCACTCTAAACGTAAATGGATTGAATTCTCCAATCAAAAGACACAGAGTGGCAGGATGGATTAAAAACCAAGATCCAACAATCTGCTGCCTCCAGGAAACACATCTCAGCTCTAAAGACAAACACAGACTCAAAATAAAAGGATGGAAAACAATACTCCAAGCTAATGGCAAACAAAAGAAAGCAGGAGTAGCCATACTTATATCAGACAAAGTAGACTTCAAGATAAAAAAGGTAATGAGAGACAAAGAAGGGCAATATATAATGATAAAAGGGATACTTCACCAAGAAGACATAACACTTATAAATATCTATGCACCCAACACAGGAGCACCAAAGTACATAAAACAACTGCTAAACAACCTTAAAGGAGATATTAACAATAACACAATAATAGTAGGGGATCTTAATACCCCCCTTACATCAATAGATAGATCATCCAGACAAAAAGTCAATAAGGAAATACTGGACTTAAATGAAAAACTAGACGCAATGGATTTAATAGATATATACAGAGCACTCCACCCAAAAAAAGCAGAGTACACATTCTTCTCAAGTGCTCATGGAACATTCTCAAGGATAGACCATATATTAGGAAACAAGGCAAACCTCTATAAATTTAAGAAGATTGAAATCATTACAAGCATCTTTTCTGATCATAATGCTGTGAAACTAGAAATCAACTGCATGGAAAAAACTAGGAAAGGGACAAAGATGTGGAGACTAAACAACATGCTACTGAACAACCAATGGGTCGTTGATGAAATTAAAGGAGAAATCAAAAGCTATCTGGAGACAAATGAAAAGGAAAATACACCATACCAACTCATATGGGATGCAGAAAGAAGTAAACTATCTCTATTTGCAGATAACATGATCTTGTATTTAGATAATCCTAAGGAATCTACTAAGAAATTATTAGAACAAATAAATGAGTTCAGCAAGGTTTCAGGTGACAAGATCAATATGCAAAAACAATTGTATTTCTATACAGTAGCAATGAAGAAATCAAAAATGAAATTAGGATAACAATTCCACTTACACTAGCTTCAAAAATACTAAAATATTTATGAATAATTTAACAAAAGAATTGCAAAATTTATACACTGCAAACTATAAAACATTGTTGAAAGGAATTAAAGACCAAAATAAATGGAAAGACATCTGTTATGGGTTGAATTGTGTCTTCCAAAAAGATGTTAAAGTACTAACTTCCTCCTGTGAGTGTGACCTTATTTTGAAAGACGGTCTTTGCAGGTGTAATCAAGCTAAGATGAGGTAATATTGGATTAGGGCGGTCCCTAATGCAATGACTGGTGTCCTTATATATATGAAGAGAAAATTTGGAGACAGAGACACACAGGGAAAATGCCACGTGAAGATAAAGGCAGAGATTGGAATGATGCACCTGCAAGCCAAGGAATTCCACCAGAAGCTAGGAGAGAGGCATGATGCAGATTCTCTTTCATAGTGCCCAGAAGGAACCAAACTGCCAACACCTTGATTTCAGACTTCTAGCCTGAATGAGAGAATAAATTTCTGCTATTTTAAAACACTCGGTTTGTGGTACTTTGTATGGCAACCCTAGGAGACTAATAAAACATTACATGAATCAGAAGACTTAATATTGTATTCCCCAATGTAATTTACAGATTCAATACAATCTCTATCAAAATTCCAGCTGGCCTCTTTGTAGAAATTGACAAGCTGATCCTAAAATTCGTATCGTAATTCAAAGGCCCCAGAATAGCCAAAATAATCTTGGGGGGAAAAGGAGCAAAGTTGGAAGGCTCACACTTCCTGATTTCAAAACTTCCTACAAAGCTATAGCAATCAAGACAGTGTGGTATTACATAAAGAAAGACAAATAGATCAGTGGGATATTATTGAGAGACTGGAAATAAACCCTTATATTTACAGTCCATTGATTTTCAATAAGAATGTCGATACAATTCAAGAGGGAAAGATAGTCTTTTCAACAAATCGTACTTGGACAAATAGATATCCACATGAAAAAATGAAGATGGACCACATCTCACACCATATGTAAAAATTAACTCAAAATTAATCAAATTCCTAATTATAAGAGCTAAAACTCTAAAACTCTTAGAAGAAAACATAGGCATAAATCTTTATGATCTTGGACTAGGCAATGGTTTCTTAAGTATGACACCAAAAGCATAAACAACAAAAGAAAAAATAAATTGGACATTATCAAAATTTAAAAGTTTTGTGCTTCAAAGGATATCATCAAAAAAAATAAAAAGAGGATGCTAACTAGACTTACTGTGATGATCATTTCACAATATACACAAATATCAAATCATTATGTTGTACACCTGAAACTAATAATGTTATATGTTAATTATACCTCAATTTAAAAAAAGGAAAATAAAAAGGCAAACCACAGAATGTAAGAATACTTTTTGCAAATCATATATCTGACAAGGGACCTATATCTAGAATATGTAAAGAACACTTGATATTCAGTAATAAAAACACAAATGTCCCAATTTAAAAATAGCCAAGTATCTGAATAGATCTTTCTCCTAAGAAGATATACAAATGATCAACAAGCACATGAAAAGATGCTCAGCATCATTAGCCATCAGAGAAATGCAAACAAAAACCACAATGAGATGCCATTTCACACTCATAGGATTGTGTTTGGGTTGAACTGTGTCTCCCAAAAAAAGATATGTAGAAGTCCCAACCTCCAGTACCTCAAAATGTGCCCTTATTTGGAAACACGGTCATTGTAGATGTAATTAAAGTGAGTGGGCCCTTAATTCAATAAGACTAATGTCCTTATAAGAAGAGGAGAGAGACATACGGGAAGAGGTGATGTGACTACAGGAGCAGAGACTGCAGTGATATATCCACAAGCCAAGGAACACCAAGTATTGGTGCAAATAAAAAAACTAGAAGATGCAAGGAAAGTTTCTCCCCTAAAGGTTCCATAGGGAACGTGGTCCTGCTGAAACCTCGATTTCAGATTTCTGGCCTCCAGAACTGTGAGACAATAAATTTTTGTTGTTTTAAGCCACTCATTTTGTGGGACTTGGTAAGAACAACCCTAGGAAACTAATACAGATGGCTACAATCAAAAGACAGATTATAACAAGTATTGACACAGATGTGGAGAAATTGGAACCCTCATACACTACTGATGGGGAAATAAAATGGTACAGTTGCTTTGGAAAACAGTCTAGAAGTTCCTCAAAAGACTAAACATAGATTACCATATCTAAAAATTCCACTCCCAGGTATACATAAGAGAAATAAAAATGTAAGTCTAGGAGCTAGCCCAGTGGGGTGGTGGTGAAGTTCGCATGCTCCATTTCGGTGGTCCAGGGTTTGCAGGTTCGGATCCTACAGACCTACACACCGCTCATCAAGCCATGCTGTGGCAGCATCCCACATGCAAAACGGAG
This sequence comes from Tapirus indicus, assembly GCA_031878705.1. Lineage (NCBI taxonomy): Eukaryota > Metazoa > Chordata > Mammalia > Perissodactyla > Tapiridae > Tapirus > Tapirus indicus. Next base: position 31,150,918 of record CM062933.1, on the reverse strand, counting down.
GAAGATTGGCACAGATGTTGGTTCAGGGACAATCTTCCTCGAGGGAAATAAAAAAGGAAGAATGGCAACAAGATGTTAGCTCAGGGTCAATCTTTCTCACCAAAAAACAAAAACAAAAACATATATATATATATATATATATATATATATATATATATATATACACACACACACACATATATATGTATATATAGAAGTCCACACAAAAACTTGTACATGAATGTTCATAGCAGCATTATTCACACTAGCCAAAAAGTAAAACAACACAAATGTCCATTGACTGATGAATGGATAAATAAAAGTTGTATATCTATACAATGGAATGTTATTTGGCAATAAAAAGGAATGAAGTACTGATACATGCTACAACATGGATGAATCCTGAAAAAATTATGTTAAGTGAAAGAAGGCAATCACAAAGGACCACATCTTATATGATTCCATTTATATGAAATATCCAGAATAGGCAAATCTATAGAGACAGAAAGTAGCTCAGTGGTTGCCTGGACTGAATGGGGATGAGGTGAATTGGGGAGAAGGAAGTGATGGCTAAGGGATATGGAGTTTCTTTTTGGGGTGATAATATTCTAAAATGGATTGTGGTAATGGTTGCACAAATTTGTGAATATACTAAGTCAGTGAATTATACACTTTAAATGAGTGAATTGTATGGCAAGTGAATTACATCTCAATAAAGCTGTTAAAAAATAAGTATAATATCCTTATCACACCTAATAAAGTTAACAATAATTCTTCAATGTCATGACATATCCAGTTAGTCTGAATTTCTCTGATTGTCTCACTGTTTTCGTTTTGTTTTGTTTTTGTTTTTATTCTTTTGTTTTGACTCAGGATCCAAATAAGGCCCATACACTGAAATTGGTCAATATGTTCCTTAAGTCTCTTTTAAATTACAGGTTCCCTCTTCCATCTCTTTTTTTCTTACTCATTGAAGAAGCAATTTATTTACGTCATTTTTAAAAATCTACAGTCTACATTTTGACGAACGTACTCCCATGATGTTATTTCACACATTCCATTGCCCCTAATATTTCCTGTAAATAGATCAAATCCAGGTTCCATTTCTATAGCATATTAGCATTTGAAGTTGTAAGTTTTTCTGGCCCTTGAGGGCCCGTTAGCTGATAAAGATAGCACTTGATCTGGATAAGGATCCCATCAGGTCACCTTTGTCATTCTTAGGTAGGTGGGTGACTCTGGCTATGTCCCTGCCTGCTTACCAGGTACAATAAGCAGATGCAAACCCTACGACATGCCTCAATGTTCACTGTCAATCAGAGTGAATCAAAGGTCAGTTTCCCATACTTCATCAAGACCAGAGATAGTTGCACAAAACAGAAGACAACACAGCATATTCTCATTTGAAGTTGTTGTCTTCTGTTCTGTGCAACTATCTCCACGTGGATATGTTTCTGTATTCTTTGCTGCTAAATAAATTTTATATTCTTTAACTGTGTGGTATTTTCCCTTCAATACCAACACTGCTCCATTGTGACACCATGCAAACTAGTGTCAGAAGTAGGAATGATATGAATATAGAAACTCTAAAAGATACATGAAAGAATTCAGGGAACTAAAGGGAAAAGAGTATATAGCAGGCCCATTTTGGTATGCGACCATAAAAACTTCGTTGTAGATGATGAGCAATAAATTGTTTCAATGGGGTATGCACACAGCCTGACACAGGTACTCTGGACAGTCTGGTACATGAAACTAAAACAAATCACAGTCTAAAAGGAAGGGGGCTAGACTTAATTTTCAAGTTGCTTCTACTGGCTGATGTTTCAGAGGTTTTTCACTGGGAATGGAAACAGGAAATGACTGGGCTGGTACTCTAACTGGTAAGAAAAACTAAGACTGAAACTGTAGAGTCCAATGTCTGGAACAGAAACACCTGGAATGGTAATGATGGGGGATGGGGAGAAGGTTTCAAGATGTCCTAGAGACTCTGCTGAACCAGAAGGTGGCAACTTTCCAGGCAGAAGACAAATCTCTGCTAAAGTTTTAGGTATGAGAAGATGTGACAATCAAGCCAAGAAATGTTTTAAATTTTCATTATTCTGGTTCTCTCAGGCAAGGGCGGGGGAGTGTGTATAGACAAGATCACAGTTAAGAAGCAAGAAGTTTTTTATTGTGAGGAAGTATGTTTTAACATGTATGAGCTCCAGTCTTTGTTTGCACAGACTTTTCTTCTAAAACAGAGCTATAAGCTTGAAGCCGAGTGTTTTTTGCCAACAAACTTTTTCTTTTTTTAATGTTGCTCAAAGATATATCTCAGAAATGATTTTCTATTTGGAATAGATATTTCCCAAGTGGAAGATTAAGAGTACTTAAGACATGAAACTTCCACTGGTATAAGTATTTAAGAAGAAACTTCTTTTTGAAATCTGTTCAGAAGATGGATGAACGTATGTAGTATAATAGCCAGGTAAAAATATGTGAATATTTGGGCTGTGTCTGATAAGTTGTAACTTATATTTTTCATCATTTTCAGTAAGATCCATAGTCCCCATATACATGGGATTAAAATGGTCTTGAGACAATTTAATTGAAGTATTAAATAACTGAATAATGTGTTCAGATGTAATTTTGTTCAGATGACTTCAATGGAGAGAAGCCAAATGAAATAAAGGGAGAAAGCCTGGCTTCTTTAGGGTTAAAAGTCTGGTAAATGTCCCCTGTTGGGACAGAGAGTCCCCCATGGGTCTCTCACTCACCTACACATCTTGCTGTGTATGCCAAGAATGGAAGGCCCAAACCATTTCCCAAGGTTGTGTTTGCAGCAAGAAACCTTGAGGGATGAGGCAATGTCTCCCTTAAGACAAAAAGGAGGCTTGCTTACTTCTGGCTATAAAATGGTAGATTTTCCAAGCTCAGAGTTCCTCTCCTATAACACAACTCACTGCCCATGCAGGCATTCATCTGGGCCCTCGGCAAAACTCACCCCTCCCCCACAATGGGACTGGGGACAAGGAGTGAACCCACACAAAATGCTCTCTGTGCCAACAGAAATAAAATCCTTTGTCTCTGAGCCAGGTCTCTTGTGTCTTCTGCCAGCATCCATGAAACAATAATAGGTAAACCTATGCACTCACAAGTAGGGTAATAACAAATCCCAGGTCCAACACCTACCCCCCAACTCTTCTGCATCAGCTTAAAATCTTCCATTGAGGCTGTAGCTTCTGTGCTGGGGGTGGGGTGTTTGTATGTGAGTATGATGGAGATATGGTGTTTGAATAGGAACCCTCTCTCCACCCCCAACCCCCAGTTCCTTCAACTGATTTAGTAGAAAAAAACCTGTACTACTCAGCTCTTGAATGAAAGAGGAAAAGAGACAAAGAGCAAAGGTGAGTCCAAGGTGACGTCCTCTCCCCAGGAAACCATAATCCTTCACAGAAGTGACAGCAAAATGGCCTGGGGCAGCATCTCATGGACCCCCTCAGCAGTGGTGTTTCCTGTGTGAAAAGAGATGCTCACTGCATATATAAAATGGTAATCTCTAGTGTCACCAACCCCCAAGCAGAGAGCTAATCTGAAGCATTTAAATTCTCTAGAAGGCATGGGATAGGGCCACCTTGGCAAACATGGCAGTTCAAAATAAATGACTGGTCCAAACCCAATGCTTGGTCAACCTGTTTGGATTTTGGCAAACCATATTCCACACATGGGCACCTTATTGAGCCCAATCCACCAAGCAACCAGGAAGAAAATGACTTTGTGCTCATCTCTGGGGTGATCATTAAGTTACCACAGAATGAAAAACTGGACGACCATGGGGTGTTTTAATCTATGCAAAAACCTGGATATTTGCATTCAAGCTGTCGCTTGTACCTTGCTAAATTTAAATTCTCTGAGTTTGTTCTATATGAGATTAAAAACTTGAGATGGGCCAAAAACATGTGGAACTTGTTTATAAAGGTACTCTATGATTTCTAAATTTAATGTAATATAAAACTACAACAGAAATAGATTACATACAAACATACAATGCCTTGTATGAGTTAGTTCTTCTGTAACCCAGACAATATTATGAACCATAGAATGTGTTCCATGTCAACTTTTTGGGTAGTTTTTTAAATCTCTGGTAATTCTTAATATTGTTTGGATTGTTTTTGGACATTTTTAATTGGCTTTTAGAAAGTTAGACTAATAAAATACTGAATTAATGAATATTTCTATTTAATTAAAGATCATATAAGGGATTCTGCTTGTATGAAATTCTGAGATAATGCTTAGTGTTCCCCTGGAGGGAAGCTAGAATTTTGTTTTTCTTTTCAGGTAGTTGGGGTGCCAGTGAGATTGGCAAGGGCGTAGTCTGGACTTGCATATTCAGGAACCAATTCCAGATGGTTAGGCAGAGAAACATGTGCTTTAATAGGGCAATACAAAGCATGGCACATTAAAATCTGCTATGGGGGGAAGTTAATAAGTTTTCCTATAAGAACAAGATAAAAAGAAACCTAATTAAATCAGAAATGTGAACATGACCCTAGGAAGTTTTCTTTTACTTTGTCATGAAAGAACTTCTACCTAAGGGCTCATGTGAAACAATATAAATTACATCCCTAGCACTCTATCTTGGTATCTAATATTGCTCTCCCACTTCTGAGATGATTTAATTCCTAATTCTCCTCAGGGACACATATCTGCTTTACTCTCTGAGTAAGGTGTGACCCTAGGCTCTCTATTCTTGGTTACCAGACTAGGGTGAAGTCCTTTAGATGTTAAATTCATGAACAAATCTACCTTCCTTGAGGATTAAATGAATTTATATATTTTTAAGAAAACTCTTCCAGAGGTTCATGGTTATCTATCCTTTGTAGATTCTAGTTTCCTGGACTCTGGGACATTATTAGATTCTGTTTTCCTCCAGTACATGTTTTAAGTACAAAGCTGAATTTCATTGTGTTAGAATTGTATTACTTTTATCAGGAAGAGGAAGAGACAACATAGGGTAGGTCAGAGAGAAAATGGCTACGCTCCAAGCAAAAGCAGACTTTCCAGCTACTGTAAATTCCACCGAGACCTCTCCAGCACTATGAAACAAATTTCACGATTTAGACCCAGACTACCATCTTTATTTAAGGAACTTCCCATTAGGAAAATGTTTTAATTCTTCCACATAAGGACACATTTTGTGGGAAAATAGGGAACAAAGACTATCTCTTTTGAAAAAGAATAAAGAGAATAATAAGTTAATTTATAAGTATCACACATCTGGAATATCAAGAAATAGGTAGCAAAGAATCAGGGAAAGATTGAGAATATCAGAAAAATTTAAAAAAAAAGAAGAAAACACAAACAGAAAAGACTGTGGAGTAAAAAAAAGTCCAAGTTAAAGCAGAAAAAAGTGCTATAAGAACTTTTTAAAATTATAAAGTACTTTAAAGACAAAGTACTTAAGGGCAGATGAAGAACGTCCTATAATAATCATCAGAATCTGAATAATAAACTGAAATAGTCCCCTTGGTACACTGTAAAGTATGCAATTTTAATTATGTGATTTTTCTAGCTAATTTCTGCTTCAAAAACAGTAAAGTACTTCTGCTTACAAGGTGGCAGAGACAAGAACTTTTCTGAACCTCTCATATGCACGTTGTCATCAAAATTTAAATTAGCAGAAACATGCCTTTGAGTTAAATCACAATGAGCCCTTAGACCTATTCACTAAGAACCCACGATGTGCCAAACACTGGCCGCATGCACTAAACCACAGTTTGCATTAGTAAAGCACTTTTTCCTTTTCAGGTTCTCACAAATGACATTTTACAACAAACTATATTTGTTTTTCAGCATTAACTGCACGTGCTGAACACATCTATTATTATAAATTGCTCCTACTCAGGAAAGTCTTAGCTTTTAAAAGACAAAATTAATCCAGTTGCACTTGTGTACACATATTTTACATAGTTATGTATGGAAGTCAATCAACAATGATAACTACAGACAGATTGCCTGACAAAATAAAACAACAATTTGGGGGGAAGAGAAATGACACATTTGTCAGAAGATGTCCACAAATAATTAATTACTTTAGCACAGTAAAGATATTCTCTTCATACTAGAGTCTCTTATAAGAGAATACTCATTACTTTCTAACCATCTGTCATCACTCCTCCCCAAAAAACTAATTAGGGTTTCCTCCAATCACACATTAAATCATGCAAATGTGGATGGCAAAAAACACAGTTTAAAGAAGTGAACAGTATAACATTCTGTATATTAAAAACCATAGGTTTTAGAACTAGCCTTTCATGTTGTAATAATTACCCTGCTTATTTTTCTCATCTTTTCCTAATTAATTATTAGATATTAAACCTGGAAAATTTAAATTTAAATTAAAAAATACTTACATGTAGTAGAGTTTTCCTGCAGCAGGAAGTTCCCTTTTCCGGTAATCTATCCCAGAATCTAGCTGGATCGTATTACAGTATTCCTACAATCCAAACACATAAAATATCTTTTTCAACAAGTGGTAGCTCAGAATTATAATCTTTCTGCTACCCTATTTTTATTTTTTGAAATTTTCCTCTATAAAATAACATAATGAGTTTAGGACAAAACAATAGAACTCATGTAAGAATCATAAAAGTTGCAATACTAAACATATATCAAGCCAAAAAAATATCAGTTTAATAAAATTAACATTGCAGCATGCCTTCCTGAAACTTTGCTAAAACAGTGCTGTCAGCAAATTCCCCAAATAACTGCACGATATTTTCTTAAAAATCCCAATTTCCATTACTCTCTAATGAGAAGCTGGAGGCTGTCAGAAAGAATAAGTCATGGGTCTTAAGCGTCACAATGGGAGGGAGAGTCTAAGAAAGCTGCACCAGAACGTTAAGTATCCACATTTTAAGCCAATGATCATACTAAATCATGCTATAGCTATGCCTGCCCTTCACTTCTAAACGACTGCCACCGCCCTTGTCCCTTAGCTCCCTTTCCAGTCGTCGATGTCTTCAGAGTTCTTTCCTGCTGTGAACGCCTCCCTTCAACCTGAGTCGTCCTGTGCCACTGCTGACCTTCTCTTCTCTCAATCTTTCCTTTTCATCTCCCCAGGTCCATATGTGCATGGAAATTCACACCACACACACACACACACACACACACACCCTGTAAAACTCTTACTATGGAAGCAAATGAACTTTTGATATACCTCTATTGGTCAGTTGGCTTTTCAGAGAGGGAAGGGAATATATGTATGTGTGTGTATATATACTCATTCCACTAGAACAATGGTGAACATGGGTTTTCAGAACAACTCAAGAAACATTTACAGGGTGACCTTTCTGTTTTCATTCAAAAGGAAAATTGCATTATGAAAATTCATGGGGAAAATTATATTTTAACAACTTTACTATTTTTATTAATGAAAAACTACATTATTGGGCTAAGGTAATTATGGTGGATTGTATTTTCCAAAGATGGCTGCAATAATCTCTCCATCTCAACATGTTGTGACACTAGCAATCCAATCATCACGAAGTGGGATCCATGCACTCCCCTCTTGAATCTTGTGACGATGGTGACAATGATGCCCTGCAATCGTATCCAGTGTGACATTTGAGGCAGCTTCTTACTTGTTGGCTGGAACACTTGCTCCGGAACCCTAAACTGCCAGGTAAGCATCAAACTGCCTGGAAGCAACTGTGCCATGAGAGAGCTTAAAGAAGCCTACACAGAGAGATGACCTGCAGAGGCCCTGAGGTGACATGAAGACAGAGGTGCCTGAACAGTCCGCAGCTGTTCTAGTCATAGCCACTATGACAGTGAGGGAGCCAGAATTGCCAGCTGAACCTTTCTCAATCCCTGAACCACAGACACCGGAGAGATAATAAAGTAATACTGTTTTAAGCCTCTACATTTTTCAGTCATTTGTTACACAGCAATAGATATCTGGGCACATTTAAGATGTAGCAACATTCTTCCTCCCTGAAGTTGCATCCTTGGTTATACTGCTATGCAGGGGCTGAGTCCTCTTTATCATCTGCCCTACAGGAAAGAGACTGCACACAGCAGCAGTGAGAATACATTTCCCTTCCTCCCATGCTGCAGCTGCTAAGGGGCTCAGGGAAGTAAAATAGGGTGATCAACCATCCCCCTGGGACTGAGGGGCTTCCCCAAGACTGAGGAGTTTTTCTGGATGCAGGACTTTCAGTGCTAACACCAGGACAGTGCTGGGCAAACTCGGACAGTTGGTCACCCTAGAAGTGAAGACCCAGAAATCTGACCTGAAAGGCTGAAGTAGGTATTGTATTTTGATTTATATATTAGCAATTGTGAATGTGATTAGTATAAAATAATCCCCAAGAAGAAGCTGGTCCTCTGGGGAGGGCTACAAACCTGAGCTTTTGATCTGCACATCTGAAGAACAACCCCTGAACCTAACAGGGTTATGCTGCCCTACAATGCTTGACCTAAGCAGGTAGCTGGCCTCCCCATACAGACATCCCTCACTCATCATTCTAAATTATTCAATCCACTCCCCAGGCCTCACTCTCAGTACTCAGGCCCTGTAACGCATCTCACCAGAGAGGAATACAGCATTGCCCAATACATGCACTTCACTCTCCCCTTGCCTCAGATGACCTGTAAAAACAAACAAAAAGGCGTAGCCATATATCTCTCTCCTTCTCAACTATGAGTCAGAATGTAGTCAACCTGAGAAAAGAGATACTTCCTCCCCCTTGCCCATGCTATAATTGTGGGGGATCAGCCACCTAGTACAAAGAAAGAAGGAGATATACTTGTTTACGCAGCACTTCTTACTCTAATCCTCTGAGGGAAGTCTGTCCTGGTATTGTCACTGACTAGGTGCCCCAAGAAACTCAAGGGTGGGTTTGGAAGCATTTAACTGTTTTTCCAAGTTGTTTTTTCCCCTTTTGTTATGTTGAGATGCAACCACCAACCACCCTGAAACTGGCCAAGCCTCACCACAAGAGCTGGGCCTGTGACCTCTGCCTTATTTTTAATGCTAAGATCTCTCCAGGAGGAGCCTAGGCCTCATCACCGTAACCTGCAGTGTCTGTGGAAGCATGTTTTCCAACTGAGCCTGCACAAGCAAATACCCGCCTCTTCCTTTTGAATATTCATTCCCCATCTGAAATAAAAGTTCCTGCTTCCCTTTGTTCCAGGACACCATGACTGTGGAAATGATTCCTCATGGTCTCCTATTTGCTGCAAATACACTTTACTTTGTGAGACAACTTCCACTGGTGTGGAGTCTTATTTAACTCACCAGGAGGCAAGCCCACTTGGTTCGGTAACAGTATGTAAGGGCCAATTATTCATAAGCTACCTGTACTACAGACAAGACACTAAATAGTGCAGCAATATATTCATATCAGTGTGTTTCCGCAGGTTCTCTATTTCTTTTAAACTACAATTTATCTTATATGACTTAATATTCCCAATTTAGTCAAAAAAAATTTTTTTTTGCTATTAAAAAAATAAGGCTAATGGAAGTTATGCAAGCTTCAATTTCTCTTTCTGGATACTAACTTCTCTCTCATGTGAGTGATTAAGCCCTACCAAATGATTGCATCTGTACACTCACTAATCACCACCGAGGAATATCTAATCAGCAGCAGCAGAACTATAACCAAACCCCTTAGATGTTAGCTCTTAATTGTCTGAAAAATACTAACCCTCGGTTTATATTTTTAAAGAAAAATAAACCTCAGATTTTATTCACTTAAGCTAGATTCTTCAAAACACTCTGCAGAAGGGTGAAAGCTAAGCTATTTCTAAGTTGAGAATGAACAGTCAAAAGGGCATGATCTCTTAAGTAATTTCCTAATTTCCAGGGATATTTACAAGACCTGTGACCTCTTATCACCATCCAATTCAAATGCATAAAACTAATCAGCCACCAAAGAAAATTTATTTTAGAACAGTTTGTATATTTACATATACAAAGGACGAATACAATTATACAAACTAAAAATGCAATTAGGAAATTTGGGGAGGAAAAGGAGGGAGGTTAATACACCCTTGGGAACATACTCATGAGTCAAAGGCATTTGACTCTGGAAAGAAAAATGTGCCACTAAAGTAACTGTATTTCAGCAGTTTGCATTTTCCTCAAAATCTATTGTGTGTATTTTTAGCAATTCTGAATAATACCATTAGAAAAACAGCGATCTCACAAAATAACTTTATACAGCTTCTACTCTGGCTTTTCCCTTCCCAGCTGGAACAAAAGAACAATAAATATTGTGGAGAAAATCCTTTAAAAGCACAATATATTAACTTCATAAGTAAAGACTGAAATAATAAAGACTTGCCTCCCTTACATATCTTTAAAAAGTAATATTGCTTACTATAGAAAATTTGGAAAAAGAGGGAAAAAACAACAAACCACATAAATCAAAGTTTTATGTCTTATGTAAGTGATTATATTAAATAGGAATTTAAAGGATCAAAATTACGGGAGTTTTTCTTGACAGTATTCAACTGATTGGTTTTATACATTTTTAATAAGTAAACATAAAAGGAAAAAATGGTTGAGACTTTTTCTAATTCTAGGAAATAAAATATTTTAATAACTAAGATCTATCTTTTTACTTAATTCTTTAAAAATGTATCTTCTGTAAACTAAAAAAGTGACCCATACTCATTGTAAAAAATTCAAATAATAAAAGTAGAAATGAAAGTCTATCCCCTTATCAGAAAAAAGTTTTCCTATAGCTTATATCCTTTAAGTTTTCCCTATACATATAGAGAAGATGATAGACAGACAGACAAGTAGATAGAGAAATTGGGATCATATTATACACATGGTTCTAAGCTTAATTCTTTTTGATATCTTAAAAGTTCTATGAGAGAAACAACTATAGATTTAAATACAGAAAAGCTATACTGCATACTATTAATTTGGTTTGCTAGGAATACAATTCTATATGTAAATGACAAGTAAGAGTACAAGAAAGATATTGAACCAAAAAAAGGGTGGGAAACTGGTGTCATTTGTTTTGTTTTGAGGCAGCTATACATTCTAAGATAACTGCTTGTCTCCTTTAAAATAATCATGTGCTACTATTTCTAAGCTTTTATAAAACTTCAATACTTAAACTTCTGCATATTTTTAAGCCTTTCATAATTTAAATATAACAAATACAGAAAAGTACACACATCATTAGTGTCCAGCTTAATCGAGAAATAGAACATTAGCACCTCTAAAGCTCCCTAGTATCCTCTTTTACCTCCTCAAAGGTAACCAGTATCCTGATTCTAGCATCATAGAATTTTGCCTGTTTCTGGAGCTTTATATAAGTGGAATCATATAGCATGTATTCTTTTGTGACTGGGTTCCTTGACGTTTGCAAGATTCACCCATCCATGTGTTGTGTATGTATAGTTGTAGTTTATTGATTGTTGTATTGTATCCCCTATATGAATATGCCACAATTTATTGATTCATTCTACTGTTGATGGACATTTGGGTTGCTTCTAGTTATTAGCTCTTTCAAATAATGCAGCCACAAACATTCTTGCAGGTGATTTTTGGTGCACACGTGCACATACCCTTGTTGAATATATACCTAGAAGAGTAACTGCTTGACCACAGGGTAAAAGTATACTCAGCTTTAGTAAATATTGCCAGTTTTCCAAGGTGATCGTACAACCTACACTCCCACCAGGAGTGTAGGAGCATTCCTAAGTATGTTTTTGCTATTAATATAAAGAAATACAATTGATTTTTGAATAGTGACCCTGCATCCAGCAGTCTTGGAAACTCACTTATTAATGTAATTTTTTTGTATACTGATTTTCAGGATATCAAAGATGTTCCATAAATTTCATAAATATGCAACCTTGTTTTATATCACAAAAATGTACACTTGTGGTTTAAGAAGTCCCCTACAAATTCAATATTTATTTTGGATCAACCTAACAAACATCATTGAACACTATATGCCGAGCACTTCCCTGGTTATTGGAGATACAATAACGAATAAGATACAGCTTTAGCTCTGACAGTCTGATAGAATTCAGATATTTACCTCAAGTTACCATTTTCTTCTCCTCCCAATCATGGACATAATTTTTTAAAGTTGACAAGTCCTCTGCCAATTGACTAGCTGTGAGTTGAGGAAATTTATGAGGGAGGCTACATTTTTTTTTAATCACTGCTAGAGCTGGATCATGTCCCTTGAAGTCCTAACCCCCAGTACCTCAGAATATGACTGTATTTGGAAATAGACCTTTAAAGAGGTAATTACATTAAAATGAGATCTTTAGGGTGGGCTCTAATCCAACATGACTGGTGTCATTATAAGAGGAGGAAATTAGGACAGGGACATGTGCATGCACAGAGGAAGGACATGTGAAGACAGGAAAGGACATCTGCAAGTCAAGGAGAGAGGCCTCAGAAGAAATCAACCCTGCCAACACCTTAATCTTGGACTTCTAGCCTCCAGAATTGTGAGAAAATACATTTTACTGTTGAAGCCACCCGGTCTGTGGTATTTTGGTATGGTAGCCCCAGCAAATTAATATAATCCCTAATACCCTTTTTTCATTAATAAGCATATAGGAAGGTATTTTTAAAAACAGTAAAAAATGAAAGAACAATTGTGAGATTTAAAAAAAAAAGCCAGGACTGAAGCTAAAAAACACACCCATATACACTTGCTTGTTACGTGAGCCACAAATCTGACTCTTTCTGCAGCCACAGTTGGAAGGGAAAACACAGTAAATTCACAATTCACAGAGCTCCAGAGAGGCCACACAGTCTGTAGGTGGCTGAGCCATGATTTGCCCAGGTCATTCTTGTCCCCAAATCCATGGTCTTCCCATCATGTCATACTGCTATATTAAACAGTAGCCAGAGGATCATTTTTCTTCAGCCTTATACAATTTATATGATAAATTTTTGCTCCCCTACATTTCCCTCCCTGTCCCAAATTAATTACCTCTGACAATATAAATATGCTAATTATTCTTCTAGAGGTCCATACTATATGATTCTACTATGATTTCCTTTAAGTATTTAGCCCAAAACTGTGTATGAGATATATGTACCCTATACTAAATCCTACACTATAACAGGTTGTATTATAGTAAACTTCCATTATATAGGCTGTTTTCTATATTTAAAATGTCTGGTCAATTCATAGTCCACTGTTTTTTGACCTTTACTTGATCACCTAAACCAATGTTGTCAGTCTTAGAAGGTAAACTCCAAGAGAGCAGGGACTGCCTACTTAACTCACTACACAGCACCGTACACTCACAGGCCCTACAAAGCAGGACTGGAGTCCAACGCTGATGATTTCCCCTTTCTCACAGATGAAGAAAGGAAAGTACAAACTAATCTCTGACGATTACTCTCGTCTACAAAATACTCATGAAGATTCTGTTCATATTTTTAAAAATCTCATAATAAGACTGCCATAAACTTGGTAAGAGAATTTGAGATGTAAATAAATGGGTCCATCTTTATCATCAACATCATCAAATAGCAAACACTGATATAAGGGCTTACCACATGCCAGAAACCATTCTAAACTCTTTAAATATATTCCTCTCATTTAATCCTCTCAACCACTCTATAAGGTAGGCATTATTATTCCCATTTTATAAATGGATAGGAAACTAAAGCACAGAGAAGTAACTTGCCTATTGTCAAAGAGCTCAAAAGTGGTAGAACCAGGATTCAAACACAAGCATTTTGGCTCCAGTGTTCATATTCTTAACTACTTTGCCATATTGCCACCATGACCCAGGATATGTTCAAGCAACAGGGCTCTTACTTGGATAGGCAAGGCAATGCAAAATTCTCATGGGCTTTTTAGGGAGTTCTTGCAGTACTCTACTGCCCACTAGGGAAAGTCCTACCTATGCTGCCCCCTGCTCATATGCTAACCGAGCAAGGCCTGGTCTGGATGGTGAACTTGAGAAGCAGCCACGTGGCAAACAGATTTGTTTACTTATAAACAAATGTATGTATTTTGTATGCCCCATACAGGAATGATATGGGGCAGCTTTTTAGAGACTCTGTCCAGCTATATTATACTGCACATAACAAATTGAAAGTTTTCCTATAATGATTGAGATAGTAGAAGCAGATTTGGGTTTCAAGCCTGTAAAGTCTAGGAGACAAGGATCACATCTGTGTTGTTCATCACTGTGTCCCCAGCACATAACACACTATCTAGTAGATAGTACATAGTAAATGCTCAGTAAATATTGATCAACTGAACAAATCATTAGCAAACTCATCTATGTGCAAAGCTTAGGAACTACAGGAAGAAGCCAACCAGTACAGTGCCTTTCCCAAAGAGGTTTTATGACAAAAATGGGAAATGACTTAGCAGGATTCTTGCAAAAACCGGACTCAGCAAAGACCAATATGGACATGTTAGGCCAAAGTCAAGCCCTAGGAGAGAAGAGGGCTCAGAGGAGGCTAACTAAAGTATGCAAAGAGAAGTCTTTGTCAGAACGCAGCTGAGACAGGAAACTCAGCCAAGGAGTTCTGTCCTCCTCCAAGTAAGAGTTTCATCCCAAGGCAGGGTCTCTTCACGACAAAGAGATGAAACTGAAAACATATCCACATCCATAAAACAAAAGTCCTGAGCTATGCTGATTAGGCTGAATACCCACCATAACCAATTTATGTAGCTTGAGGAATGGCACAAGCTAACTGCTTAGGTTTGAGTTTCCTGAACCAATGCAAGTGGCAGGGAAAATGGAAATACCCTGGTTGGTAGACCAGTGGTTCTCAACACTGGCTGCACATTAGCTTTACCTGGGAATTATTTAGAAAGTACCAATGCCCAGGTCCCACTCCCAGACATTTTTGCAGGAGAGGGTTTATTTGGCTGATTTTGTCTGTTTTGTTTTAAGCTGCTCAGGTCATTCTAATGGGCAGCCAGGGTTGAGAACCACTGGCTTAGCCTAATCAGACCCCACCTCTGATTGGTCCCATTTAAATCACATGGCTACTACACAATAGCAGAGAGGTGGAATGGATTTTGAAGAAAATAACCACAATGTCCATGACAGCTGATAACTAAAGCCATAGGACCACCCAGGGCTGGTGTTTATGATCCCAGAGTCACAGAGTCAGAGATCAATAGCATTGATTCCATTCTCATTTATATTTGGATAAAACAAGATGAAAAGGAAATCACCATTACTCTGCAAAGGGGGTAAAGGACATAAAAGCATATGAGTTGTCAAGAACTATTTGAATGAACAAAGGAAAATTATAGAATAACAAGGAAACAAAGGATTGATAGAGCTTAACATGGGCTGGAGAAATGTTCTAAAGCTGGAGTAGTTTGATCAGATGAAGACTTAGAACAAATTTCCCGAGGAAGAACAACTACAGGAATGTACAGAAAGGACAGAAGACCCTGAATGATGAGATACTACAGATTGGTCCAGCAAAGGATCATAACATCTCAAACTAGATGACCCCAAGTTTATAGAGTTAGGTGTTCAACTCACATCTCATATTGTAAATGAGGTTACATCCTTATTGTTTTGAGCACCACTATGAGCTGGAATACCCCAATATTCCTCAGTTTCTGGATATGTCACAAAATATTTTCAAAGTAACTATTAAAAAAAAGAGGCAAAAAGAGATAACAAATAAGGAGGGGAAGAGGTAAGGGATTGAACTGACTGATTGAACTCCTCAGGAAAAAGGAGGCATCTGAAAATGTACTTTCTTATCCAGGAGATCGCTTATATAAACCACACGGTAACCACTAAACAAACAACCAGAAGAGAACCACACATGACAAATAAAGAGAAAACCAAGAGAATGAGCATGCAGAAATACCAAATTGAATTTGCAGTCTGAAACACAAGGGACAAGAAACGAAGGAAATGCAAAAGAACCAGAAGATGAACAATAAAATAGCAACATTAAACCCTCATATATCAATAATCACTCTAAATGTAAATGGATTGAATTCTCCAATCAAAAGACACAGAGTGGCAGGATGGATTAAAAACCAAGATCCAACAATCTGCTGCCTCCAGGAAACACATCTCAGCTCTAAAGACAAACACAGACTCAAAATAAAAGGATGGAAAACAATACTCCAAGCTAATGGCAAACAAAAGAAAGCAGGAGTAGCCATACTTATATCAGACAAAGTAGACTTCAAGATAAAAAAGGTAATGAGAGACAAAGAAGGGCAATATATAATGATAAAAGGGACACTTCACCAAGAAGACATAACACTTATAAATATCTATGCACCCAACACAGGAGCACCAAAGTACATAAAACAACTGCTAAAAAACCTTAAAGGAGATATTAACAATAACACAATAATAGTAGGGGATCTTAACACCCCCCTTACATCAATGGATAGATCATCCAGACAAAAAGTCAATAAGGAAATAATGGACTTAAACGAAAAACTAGATGCAATGGACTTAATAGATATATACAGAGCACTCCACCCAAAAAAAGCAGAGTACACATTCTTCTCAAGTGCTCATGGAACATTCTCAAGGATAGACCATATATTAGGAAACAAGGCAAACCTCTATAAATTTAAGAAGATTGAAATCATTACAAGCATCTTTTCTGATCATAATGCTGTGAAACTAGAAATCAACTGCAAGGAAAAAACTAGGAAAGGGACAAAGATGTGGAGACTAAACAACATGCTACTGAACAACCAACGGGTCGTTGATGAAATTAAAGGAGAAATCAAAAGCTATCTGGAGACAAATGAAAAGGAAAATACACCATACCAACTCATATGGGATGCAGCAAAAGCAGTCCTGAGAGGGAAATTCATAGCAATACAAGCTCACCTTAACAAACAAGAAAAATCCCAAATAAATAACCTTAAATGGCACCTAACAGAGTTGGAAAAAGAAGAACAGACAAAGCCCCGAATCAGTAGAAGGAGGGAAATAATAAAAATCAGAGCAGAAATAAATGAAATTGAAACCAAAAAAACAGTAGAAAGGATCAATGAAACAAAGAGCTGGTTCTTTGAGAAGATAAATAAAATTGACAAACCCTTAGCCAGACTCACTAAGAAAAAAAGGGAGAAGACTCAAATAAATAAAATTAGAAATGAAAGAGGAGAAATTACAACAGACACCACAGAAATACAAGGGATTATTAGGGAATACTATGAAAAACTTTATGCCAACAAATTGGACAACCTAGAGGAAATGGACAAATTCTTGGACGCATACAACCTCCCAAAACTGAATCAAGAAGAAATAGAGAATCTGAACAGACCAATCACAAGTAAAGAGATTGAAACAGTAATCAAAAACCTCCCAAAAAATAAAAGCCCAGGACCAGATGGCTTCCCTGGAGAATTTTATCAAACGTTCAAAGAAGATTTAGCACCTATCCTTCTCAAACTATTCCAAAAAATAGAGGAAGACGGAATACTTCCCAACACATTCTATGAGGCCGACATCATGCTGATACCAAAGCCAGACAAGGACAATACAAGGAAGGAAAACTACAGGCCAATATCGCTGATGAACATAGACGCAAAAATCCTCAACAAAATATTGGCAAACCGAATACAGCAATACATCAAAAAGATCATACACCACGATCAAGTGGGATTTATACCAGGGACACAGGGATGGTTCAACATCCGCAAATCAATCAACGTGATACACCACATTAACAAAATGAAGAATAAAAACCACATGATCATCTCAATCGATGCAGAGAAGGCATTTGACAAGATCCAGCATCCATTTATGATAAAAACTCTCAACAAAATGGGTATAGAAGGAAAGTACCTCAACATAATAAGGGCCATATATGACAAACCTACAGCAAACATCCTACTCAACGGGGAAAAACTGAAAGCCATTCCTTTGAGGACAGGAACAAGACAAGGGTGCCCACTCTCACCGCTCTTATTCAACATAGTACTGGAAGTTCTGGCCAGAGCAATTAGGCAAGGAAAAGGAATAAAAGGACTCCAAATAGGCAATGAAGAAGTGAAACTCTCACTATTTGCAGACGACATGATCCTATACATAGAAAACCCCAAAAATTCCATCGGAAAGCTACTAGAAACAATCAACAACTACAGTAAAGTGGCAGGGTATAAAATCAACTTACAAAAATCAATTGCATTTCTATACACTAACGATGAAAAAACAGAAAGAGAACTCAAAAAGACAATCCCATTTACAATTGCAACAAAGAGAATAAAATATCTGGGAATAAATGTAACCAAGGAGGTCAAAGACCTATACAATGAAAACTATAAGACACTATTGAAAGAAATCGAGGAGGACATAAAGAAATGGAAAAATATTCCATGAACATGGATTGGAAGAATAAATATAGTTAAAATGTCCATTCTACCTAAAGCAATCTACAGATTCAATGCAATCCCAATCAGAATCCCAATGTCATTCTTCACGGTAATAGAACAAAAACTACTGAAATTCGTATGGGGCAACAAAAGAGCCCGAATAGCTAAAGCAATTCTGAAAAAAAAGAACAAGGCTGGAGGCATCACAATCCCTGATTTCAAAATATACTATAAAGCTACAGTAATCAAAACAGCATGGTACTGGTACAAGAATAGACACACAGATCAATGGAACAGAATTGAAAGCCCAGAAATAAAACCACACAAATATGGACAGCTAATCTTCGACAAAGGAGCAAAGAACATACAATGGAGAGAGGGAAGTCTCTTCAATAAATGGTGCTGGGAAAATTGGACAGCCACATGCAAAAGAATGAAAGTAGACCATCTCCTATCACCATATACAAAAATCAATTCAAAATGGATCAAAGACCTGAAAGTGAGACCTGAAACTATAAAACTCCTGGAAGAAAATATAGGCAGTACACTAATTGCGATTGGACATAAAGGGATCATTTCAGATTCCATGTCTACCCAGACAAGGGAAACAAAAGAAAAAATAAACAAGTGGGACCTCATCAGACTAAAGAGCTTCTACAAGGCAAATGAAACCAGGATCAAAATGAATAAACAACCCACCAGCTGGGAGAAAATATTCGCAAATCGTTTGTCTGACAAGGGATTAATCTCAGTAATATACAAAGATTTCATACAACTGAGCAACAAAAAAACAAACAACCCGATCAAAAAATGGGCAGAGGAGATGAACAGACATTTTTCCAAGGAAGAGATACAGATGGCCAATAGACACATGAAAAGATGTTCAACATCACTAATCATCAGGGAAATGCAAATCAAAACTACACTGAGATATCACCTTACACCGGTTAGAATGGCTATAATCACCAACACAAAAAACAACAAATGCTGGAGAGGTTGTGGAGAAACGGGGACCCTCATTCACTGCTGGTGGGAATGCAAACTGGTGCAGCCTCTATGGAAAACAGTATAGAGAGTCCTCAAAAAATTAAAAATAGAAATACCGTATGATCCAGCAATACCACTCTTGGGCATCTACCCGATGGACATGAAATCAACCATCACAAGAGGCGTATGCACCCCTATGTTCATTGCAGCATTATTCACTATAGCCAAGAAGTGGAAGCAACCCAAGTGTCCCTCAACTGAAGATTGGTTAAAGAAGATGTGGTATATACATACAATGGAATACTACTCAGCCATAAGAAAAGACACAATTGTCCCATTTGCAACAAGATGGAGGGACCTAGAGGGTATTATGTTAAGTGAAATAAGCCAGAGAGAGAAGGACAGACACTGCATGAACTCACTCATATATGGAATATAAGTGAACACACGGACAGAGAGAACTGATTGGTGGTTACCAAGGGGAAGGGGGGTGGGGGGGCACAAGGGGTGAAGGGTTACATCCACAAGGTGATGGACAAACAAAAATGTACAACTAAAACCCCACAGTGTTATAAACTAAGACATCAATAAAAAAATAAATAAATAAAATAAATAAATAAATAAAAGAGACAAAGCACCAGCATCTGGTGGGACACCTGATCAAACTTAGCAAGCGTAGCACTGAAGCCCAGCACAACAGTTGCGGGGTCTCTCTGTCAGTGTTTGGAACTCGGAGGTGAAACCATAGCCCTTCAAACACACCACCACTCTCACATCTATAAAAGGAAAGCTGGAACATCTGACTATGGGAACTGCTCCTGCGTAACCAGAGGTCTTGTTCAGGATGCCAGTGACTTACTTTCTCTTCCACATTCTTTATCTTAGACATATTTCCAGAAAATATTTGGACTCTAGTAAAGTATGGTATTTATCATTTTAGACTATCAGGAAGTAGGAAATTATGGAGAACAACAATCTATACTGACTTTGTCAGCTTGGTCAAGACCTTGGGTGCCATTAGCATATCAGTTTCCTGATAAGACTTAATTAAGTTGGATAATCTAAGATACCAATTTGCATCTGCAATAGCTATGTGCCATGATGTTGAGCAAGTCAGAATTGATAAGTCTTGTCCTAACACTATCAAATTATTTTGGCATAGGGGTAAAAAACAAAACAAAGAATCCAACGTTTATATGAAGAGATGTTTCTGTTCATCAGAAAAGTGGCAACCTTTGAGCTATGGGATGATAGAGAGAGTTTACATGTTTTCTATCTATTATACAGAAGATGCCCCACTGCCATTTAATCCAGAAGATAAATGTTTAATCATGGTTATCTTTATAAAACTGTCACAGAATAAAAATAACAGCTACCATTTATTGAGCACTTAATTTTACAATAACCTTTAAAGATAGGGTTATTAGCCTTAATTTACCAACACAGTACTTGAGATTCAAAAAGATCAAATATTCTGGTCATTTGTCTAGAGTTTTTTTAGCTCATAGGAGGCAGAAGACCAGAACTTGGGTCTGCAGACTATGTGATCTTCACCACTACACAAACCTCCTATATTCAGAATAAGACATAAAACAAAAGTTCAAAAATTCCACCTCCCTTAAATATTTTGGTAATATGATTTTGCAATAACTTGTTCCTGACTCAGTATGTACAAGCACTATCCAATAAAATTCCCAGAACATCATACCTCAACTCCACATGATT
This sequence comes from Tapirus indicus, assembly GCA_031878705.1. Taxonomy (NCBI): domain Eukaryota; kingdom Metazoa; phylum Chordata; class Mammalia; order Perissodactyla; family Tapiridae; genus Tapirus; species Tapirus indicus. The sequence continues at coordinate 31,129,907 of CM062933.1, read as the reverse complement.
TTTTGTCACATTTATTTATACTCTACTGTGCTAGAAGGGTTAGTGTGGCTTCTTAAAAAAATATCATTTTACTATTTGTAAATTCAATTTCACCGTTTAATTTTCAATGTTAGCTAATACACATGTAAAGAGTAATTTGACAAAACCCAACAAAGCTTTAATTGCGCAGCACCCTTGACCTAGAAATTCCATTTCTAGGAATCTATCCTACAAAAACATTGACTCATGTGACTAAAAATACATTTGTAAACAGGTTTTTTAAAGTATTATTTGAAAAGCAAAAAACTAGAATAAACCTAAGTATACAAAAATAACAGGTTAGTTTAAAAATGATAGTGCAGCCATAATGTGAAATACAAAGCAGCCACTTGAAAGAATGAGATAGAGTTATATCTGATATCAAAAGATCTCCAGGATATCTCCAAGGGATAAAAGCACAACTCAGATTAAGATGTAACTCTTACCCCACTAATTTACAACAAAATAAAACTACGTATTTAGGCATACATAGAGATACATATGCATATAAATGTACAGAAAAATGCTTGAAAAGATACACATTAATTTTTTTCCAGCCTTACTGAGATATAATTGACATATAACATTGTCTAATTTTAAGGTGTACAACTGATACACTTACTATACTGCAAAATGATTACCACAGTAGCATTGGTTAACACCTCCATCACCTAATTATCATTTCTTTTTTTTTTTTTTGAGGAAGACTGGCTCCGAGCTAACATCCATTGCCAATCCTCTTTTTGCTGAGAAAAGATTAGCCCTGAGCTAACATCTGTGCCCATCTTCCTCTATTTTATATGTGGGATGTGCCACAGCATGGCTTGATGAGCGATTCATAGGTCCACGCCTGGGATCTGAATCCGTGAACCCCAGGCTGCTGAAGCGGAGGTTAACCACAAGCAAACTTAACCACTACACCACCAGGCCGGCCCCTATCATTGCTATTTTTTGTGGTGAGAACATTTAAGATCTATTCTCATAGCAACTTTCAAGTACATAATATGGTATTGTTAACTATAATCACCATGCTATATATTAGATCCCCAGAACATAGTCATCGTATAACTGAAAGTTTGTACCCTTTAACCAACATCTCCCCATTTCTCCCACTCCCCAGCCCCTGGCAACCACCAATCTACTCTGTTTCTTTGAGTCTGGCTGTTTTAGATTCCACATATAAGTGATATCATACCATATTTGTCTTTCTCTGTCTGACTTATTTCACTTAGCATAATGCCCTCAAGGTCCATCTATTCTGTCACAAATGGCAGGATTTCCTTCTTTCTCGTGGCTGAAAAATACTCCATTGTATATATATACCACATCTTCTTTATCCATTCATCCATTGATGGACACTTAGGTTGTTTCCATGTATTGGCTATTGTGAATAATGCTGCAAGGAACATGGAAGTGCAGATATCTCTTCAAGATAGTAATTTCATCTCCTTCAGCTATATACCTAGAAGTGGGATTACTGGATTATGTGTTAGTTCTATTTTTAATTTTTTGAGGAACTTCCATACTGTTTTCCATAGTGGCTGTACCAATTTACAGTCCCACAAATAGTGCACAAGGGGTTCCTTTTCTCCACATCCTCCCCAAAACTTTCCACATCCTCCCCAAAACTTATCTCTTGTCTTTTTCACGGTAGCCACTCTAACAGATGTGAGGTAATATCTCATTGTGGTTTTGATTTGCATTTCCCTGATGATTAGTGATGTTGAGCATCTTCTCATGTACCTACTGGCCATTTGTAGGTCTTCTTTGGAAAAATGTCTATTCAGTTCCTCTGCCCATTTTTTTAAAAGTCCCCTACTATTATTGTATTGTTGTCTATTTCTCTCTTCAGATCTGTTAGTATTTACTTAAAAGATTTAGGTGCCCTGTCAGCTGGGAGAAAATATTCGCAAATCATTTATCTGACAAGGGCTTAATCTCTGTAATATATAAAGAACTCATACAACTGAGCAACAAAAAAACAAACAACCTGATAAAAAAAATGGGCAGAGGATATGGTATACATATATACAATGGACTACTACTCAGCCATAAAAAAAAGACAGAATTGTCCCATTTGCAACAACATGGATGGACCTAGAGGGTATTATGTTAAGTGAAATAAGCCAGAGAGACAAGGACAGACACTGCATGATTTCACTCATATGTGGAATATAAATGAACACACGGACAGAGAGAACTGGTTGGTGGTTACCAAGGGGAAGGGGGGTGGGGGGTGGCGGGCGGGCACAAGGGGTGAAGGGATGCATCCACATGGTGATGGACAAATAATAATGTACAATTAAAACCCCACAATGTTATACACTATTAAGATATCAATAAAAATAAAATAAAAAAGATTTAGGTGTTCTGATGTTGGGTGCATATATAGTTAATGATTGTTACATCTTCTTGATGAATTGACCCATTTATCATTATACAATGATCTTTGTCTTTTTTTGCAGTTTCTGACTTAAAGACTATTTTGTCTGATATAAGTATAGCTATCTCTGTTCTCTTTTGGTTCCACTTGCACAGAATATCTTTTTCCATCCCCTCACTTTAAGCCTATGTGTCCTTAAAGCTGGAATGAGTCTCTTGTAGGCAGCATATAGTTAAGTTTTGGTTTTTTTTAATATTCATTCAGCCCCTCTATGCTTTTTGATTGGAGAATTTAATCTATTTACACTTAGAATAATTGTTTGATAGGTAAGGACTTACCAATGCCTTCTTATTAATTATTCTCTGGTTGTTTTGTAGTGTCTTCATTCCTTTCTTCCTCTCTTGCTGCCTTCCTTTATGAACAGATAATTTTCCATAGTGGTATGCTTTGATTCCCTTCTCTTTATCTTTACTGTGTCTATCGTAGGTTTGTGCTTTGTGGTTACCGTGAGGCTTACATAAAACATCTTATAGATATAACAAGCTTTTTTACACTGATAACTTAACTTCAACTGCACACAAAAACTCTACCATTTTACCACTCCCCTTTTTTCTTTTGATGTCACAATTTACCTTTTTTTTTGAGGAAGAATAGCCCTGAGCTAATATCTGTTGCCAATCTTCCTCTTTTTGCTGAGGGAGATTGGCTCTGAGCTAACATCTGTGCCCATCTTCCGCCATTTTGTATGTGGGATGCTGCCACAGCATGGCTTGATGAGCAGTGTGTCGGTCCACGCCGGGGATTTGAACCTGTGAACCCTGGGTCACCGAAGTAGAGCACGCAAACTTAACCACTACGCCATGGTGCCAGCCCACAATTTACCTATTTTTGTATTGTGTAATCATTAACAAATTGTTGTAGCTATAGTTCTTTTTAATACTCTTGTCCTTTAACCTTTATACTAGATTAAGTGTTTAATATTCCACCATATTACAATATTAGAGTATTCTGAATTTGACTATATACTTACCTTTACCAGTGTGTTATATATTTTCATATGTGTTCATGTTACTAATGACTGTCCTTTCATTTCAGTTTGAAGAACTCCTTTCAGCATTTCTTGTAAGGCAGGTCTAGTGGTGATGAGCTCCCTCAGCTTTTGTTTGGGAAAGTCTTTATCTATATTTCTGAAGGATAACTTTGCTGGATAGATTATTCTTTATTGGTAGTTTTTTTATTTCAGCACTTTGAATATATCACCCCACTCTCTTAGCCTGTAAGGTTTCTGCTGAGAAATCTGCTGATAACCTTATAGGGGTTCCCTTGTAAATTACAAGTTCCTTTTCTATTGCTGCTTTTAAGATTCTCTCTTTGTCTTTGATTTTTGACAGTTTTATTATAATGTATCTTGGAAAGGATTCTTTAAATTGAGTTTGTTTGATGACCTATAACCTTCATGAATTTGGATATCCAAATCTCTCTTCAGATTTGGGAAATTCTCTGCCATTATTTCTTTCTTTTTTTTTTTTTTTTGGTGAGGAAGACCAGCCCTGAGCTAACATCCATTGCTAATCCTCCTCTTTTTGCTGAGGAAGACTGGCCCTGGGCTAACATTCGTACCCATCTTCCTCTACTTTATATGGGACCCTGCCACAGCATGGCTGACAAGCAGTGCGTCGGCAGGCGCCCGGGATCCGAACCCGTGAACCCCGGGCTGCCAAGCGCGAAATAAACTGCTGCGCCACTGGGCCGGCCCTGCCACTACTTCTTTAAATAAACTTTCTGCCCCCTTTTCGTCTCTTCTCCTTCTGGAACCCAAATAATTCAGATTGTTTCTTTTGATGTTGATGGAATCCCATAGATTATGTAGGCTTTCTTCACTCTTTTTCATTTTTTTCCTTTGTTCTCCTCTGAGTGAATAATTTTAAAGTTCCTGTCTTCAATCTCACTGATTCTTTCTTCTGCTTGATAAAGTTTGATATTGATGTTCTCTATTGCATTTTTTTCATTTTATTCATTGTATTCTTCAGCTTCAGAATTTCTGTTTGGTTCTTTTTTATGATTTCTCTTTGTTAAACTTCTCATTTTGTTTGTGTATTGTTTTCCTGATTTTGTTGAATTGTCTTTGTATGTTTTCTTGTAGCCACTGAGTCTCCTTAACACAGCTATTTTGAATTCTTTATGGGGTAAATTTCAGATCTCTATGTCTTTGGGATCAGCTATTGAAGATTATTGTGATCCTTTAGTGGTGTCATGTTTCCCTGATTTTTCATGTTCCTTGAAGTTTTGCACTGCTGTCTTCACATGTGAAATAGCAGTCACCTCCTCTGGTCTTTACTAATTGTTTTCAGGAGAGACGTACCTTCCATCAGCCCTGCTAGGGATTTTGAAGCTTTTTCAGACCTTCTATGGATACACCTGCTCCATGATTCTTCTTCACTCTTGTGGCAGAATTCCTAAACTTATATGCCTTCTCTCAGTCCTGCAACACACCATGCCAAGTGCTGAGAGCCTCCCTTTAGTTTTCCCAAAGGTGGCACTAAAGCTCAAGTTTGTGGTCTCTCTCTGACCCACAAATTCAGGTTTTCTGAACATGCTCACCAGCCATCTACCAAAGCTTGCTCTCACCACTGCCAATGGGAGCACACACAGGGTGCCAGCCACAGACTGGGGGTGTGTGTGGGTGAGGTGTGCAGAGTACTGGGGATGCCCTCAGACCAGCTGGGTAACCTGTGGGTGAGGTGTCCCCAGTGGCTCATGGGCAGGCTTCTTGATGGTGTCTGTGAAGCAGTTAGTAGGATTTGCCGCCCTTTAATGCCCTCCAAGCACCCCATCTGCTGCTCTCCCAGCCTCCTCCTGCCTCTGGTCATGCAACTCACAATTTAGTACTCTGGATGGAGCAAAAGAGAAATGAGCTTCTTTAGCAGCATCACACACAGCTGCGGAAGCCAAGTGATCGCTCACATGCTCTTACTTTCCCCTGTGGGAGAAATCACAGGCCAAGAAGCTCTCTCTTGGCCCTAAGCTGTGCTGTCTTGGGGAAGGGGTGATGCAGGTAAAGTCAAACTGTTCCTCTTACCCTCTCCAATGTGTCCAAACTCATTTTTTTTTTATTGCTCCAATGGTGTGCTGGAACTTCTCCACCAGAAACCTGGACATCCCCAAAGGCTCTCTCATCCTTGGATGATTGTTTAAAACAGTGTTTCCAAGGGCTCCCAGACCATGGCCGAGAGGAGCTGGAGCTAGTTCATGGGCCACTGCAGGGTTTACAGCCAGGACCAAGGTCTGTATGCCTATTACCTGACACATGGGTAGGCAAGCCTCCTCTCAGATTCCTTGGCATATGGTGATGAATCTAACTGCTCCCACAAAGGTTCTTTTGTCTGTGGATGGTTACCAAACTGTCATTGGTGGTGGCGTAACATGAACAAAAGATGCCTTATTCAGCCATGATGCTGACATCACTCCTCCACATTAAATTTTTAACAGTGGCTACTCCTGAAGAGGGAAGTAGGAATGAGATTGGGGTGGAGGGTGGGAGGAATGGGGAAGGGGAAGAGTAGTGAAGGCGGAGCTCTCAACATTTAAAAAGGCATAGCTCAGAGATACGGCAGGTTTGGTTGTGGACCACTGCAATTAAGTGAATATCGCAATAAAGTGAGCCATGTGAATTTTTTGGTTTCCCAGTGCCTATAAAAGTTATGCTTACACTATACTGTAGTCTATTAAGTGTGCAACAGCATGATGCCTAAAAAAACAATGTACATACCTTAATTAAAAAATGCTTTATTGCTAAAAAATGCTAACCATCATCTGAGCCATCAGCAAGTTCTAATCTTTTTGCTGATAGAGGGTCTTGTAAAAAATGCAATATCTGCAAAGTGCAATAAAGTGAAGCACAGTAAAATGAGGTATGCCTATATATATATATATATATATATATATATAAACACACACACACATATACACGCTTACACGATGTTTGGATTTTTTAACCTTGCATGAATTCATTTCTCTCTCATGAAATTTTATAAAAGGAAGATTTTAGAGAACTCCATGTATTGTCCCCAAATACTGGTGCTCAGAAAAAGCTGATAGCTATCTTATTGAAATCATAGCCACTATACATTTCCAGCTCTGTCATAACAAACAGAATTTTAATTAATATTCCATTCTTCTCCTGCTGTTTACTTTATCCAAGAAAACCAGAGTCCTCATTCCTGAGGTAAAAAAGGAAAAACATAAGACTGGCTTATTCCAGACTGGAAAGAAGTTGATACATGTACCTTTTGAGAATATTTTTTATAACCATGCTACCAAACACATAACTGTAGCTCCTATAAGCTTTCATTTTGTTCTACAAGAAGGAACTGTGCAATAAATCTCCAGGTCAATAGGGACTTCTCACTATATATGCAGCTTTGCAAAATCTATTTTTTCAAAATCCAATAAATTTACCCACAAGATTTTTCCTTCTTCTATACAAATAAATCAGAAGTAAACAATAACTTTTCTATCTGCAAAAAATAACTATAAATACACAAAGTCCATAATGCATGTGATTCATTTACAATATAATCACAACTTCTGAAATAATAAAGAAAAACTAAACCTCAATAAAGTATTTAGTTAAAAAAAAAAACCCTCTCTATTTTCAGACTTCATATTAAGACATTTAGTATCCAGGATAGCATTTATAAATATTCTAAACTCTGATTCTGCTCTTTCTTCATTGTATTGGCTCAACTTTTTGTCATTTTACTGTTCATTAGCACTTTTATCTGAAGAGGAAAAGAAAGAAGATGAATTCAGTCAATCTTGCAACTTATTCTTATCTCTGATAAAAGATCTGAAGAGTAAATTTTAAGCTATTAGCCAAAACAAGATTTGGATATCACTATATTTAACTTATTATTGTGTACAACTAAAGATAGATTAGTAAGGTGGATTATACTTTTATAAAAGAAAGATAAAGAGTTCCTTACAGATAAAAGCAATTGAGAATATAATTAATTCTACCCAAAGACAATAAGATTATAATATGTAAATATAATGAATATATAATTATATATTGTAATTAAATGTTAAAACATACACACACGCATATTGTGCAACATGGTTTGGTGGAAAGAACTCTCAATAAAAAGCAGGAAATCTGGGTTCTAGACCTGGCTCTGCCACTAGCTGGGTAATCTTAGGCAAGATGATCTTAGGTATGAGCCTCAATTGCCTCCACTGTACAAAGAGGTAGTGGAATAAATGTTTCTAAGGCTCCTTCAAACTCTGACACTCTGTGAGTACACACACACAAACACACACTTACTTTTATTTGCAGGCAATGCTGGTACTCGCTAGCACACACCAGGATGGTATGACTGATTGTTCACAGCCCAGCATCTCTTCTGATTGGTCAGTCAATGTCGTTATCAGTTGTTAAAGAGTTTGAATGAGCATCCTTATTTACAGGCACTCCTCAAATTATAAAATGTCTAACAAGTGTAGCCCTGTATTTGCATTCTACCTTCCACACACAATAAGGATATTCCAAAAGTTAAAAAGGCTCTCTTACCCTCTAGTTACGACTTAGAATACAGTCCCTTTCCTACTACCTTTCATTCCCCCTCCAAAAGCATTTCTACATATTCCTTGCTCTACATTTTCCTAGCGCTCACTATTCATTATTTAGTTCCACGCCAGGTAACTTCTCCCACATACACTGAAACTATTTTTAGCTTTCTTCCTTAGCCCTCCCCTTCTCCCTTCTAAGCCTTGTCCAGTCTTCTCAGGAAAATTTCTACTTCATTCCAATTAGAGTAAAATAAAATCAAAAGCATGACGACTAAATAAAGAGTGATGGCAGTGATACATCCAAATAAAGAAAACAAAAAGCATAACAAAGCTCTAGTTTCATCACCCTCTGAAATTTGTAGACACACACGAGTCCATTCAGAACTCACATAAATTTCCATTTCATTCACTCATCCTCCACAATCACCAGCATTACAAAAGGCAGAAAACTTATTTAAAAGTTGTGGGTTTAATTTAATTTAAAATATTGCTGTTTTATAAAATTATTAGCATTGTAATCTCCCAACACACAGCAAATCACTCCTTACTCATTCTATATTGTAGTATAATATTTTTCCTATACTATAATTATTTGTTGGTGTGTCTATTTTCTCTACTAGAACATCCTGATTTCTTTGATGGCAAGATTCATCTCAGGACAATATTCATCACTGTAACCCCAGTGACCAAGCACTTAATAAATGCATGTTGAAACCAGAATATTGCTTTCTTCTATTTTATCTTACAAAGGTATAATATTTGAGCTATTTGGAGCAGTTAGGCTTTTGTAGATTAGCTAGCCTAGGACTTTAACACCACATTTAGAACAATGTGTGGGGGAGAAATCTATCATAGTTCAAAAGAAATAATTTACAAGTAAACTTCTAAAACTTAATCTTTTTGAAAATTCCTAGTATAATAAGGCCCTCAGCAATCTTGTAGTCCAATTCCATCATTTACAGATGAAAAAAATGTAAACTCAAGCAGAGTCAAGAGACACGCCCAAAGTCATTCACAGAGCCACACTCACAAAGGATTGCCTTCTTAGCCCATTGTTTTTTCTGCTATATCATAGAAACCAATAAATATGTGTGATGTGACTGCGTGGTTTCTTCCACTTTCAGTTGTTAATAATTTTAAAGATTTAAATTATTTTAGACATTATGTCAGAGTTTATTAAGTTAATCAACTATATCTTTATAATATATGAATCCTAGCAATCACTATTCATTATTGGCTGAGGAATACACTATAAGGACTTCCACATGTCTTTAAAGACAAATTACAAAGTTCACATTTAATAAAAACAAAAACAAGTTGAACACCAACTACTGATAGTAGGAGTACATTCTGATTATACATTAAGAAGTCCTTTCTATGGATTCTAATTTAAGTGCCAATCTACATTTTACTTTTATTAATTTTATATGTTTGTGTGTATATTCAGAGAGGACATTGTCTCAATAACCCACATACACTATTTAACACCAACTTAAAAATGGGAAGTGTAAATAGAGTCAATAGTAAATGAATATACAAAGTATTTGGTACCAAGCACCCCTATATATACTATAATTTTGAGGGAGAAAAGCTAAATTCACTATAGAAGAAAAAAGATTTCTTCGATATCTTGAAGCCTCAAAAAACTTGGCCAAACTATTGTTCAATGTGCACACAGTTTGTGTCTTCATGCTCAGATGTTGTTGAAACAGCAGACTTAAAAGAAATAATGTCAATGAATCCTACCAAGCACTATACATGACCTCTGGGGTAATTAGCAATCATTCAAAAGCAACAAGACTAAAATGTTCTATTCTTTATTACTGTCAGCTCTTATCTTGATCAGCATTTTAATAAAGATGGTTCGTTTCTAAGACAGTTTCATGAATCAGTCATAATTACATTCTGACATGCAGTGAATAGTAAAGCAAAACTAAATATCACTTCATCAACCTTTCTAACCTTTATGCAAGTATTAACCGTAAATAATTTTTACACAATCCTACAACAGAAAATCTGCATATTTCTTAGCTTTGTACATACTTTACCCCAAATGAATTTCCTGTGACCTATACCTGAAAAACACAATCAGCCATAATTATCCAGTTTTGTGAGATGTTCAGGTGTTGCCTTTCAGAGTTCAAATCAACTTCAAGCATAAAAGGCTACTTTATTCTACAAATGGCACAATATGCAAAATGGGTTAAGTAGCCAAAAGCATCTCAGAGCATTGTGGCTTGAAAGAAGTCTATCCAGAATCAAAACGTCAGAACAAAAATACACTAAAGCAAAGCGATGCTTATAAAAATAGATTCATAGGTTACACATGAAGGAATGGATCACTGATGACTACTGCAGAAAGTCTTACGATTAAAATATGTTAAAATAAGAATATTAATTAGAAAAAAATCTGAGCACTTAAGTATCTGAAGGTAGTTTTTTAAAATGTAATTCCAGTAGATTCAGTGATGAATAAAAAATAAATAAATAAATAAAACGTAATTCCAAAATAGCTGATAGAGGAGAATGAAAATTATCAGAAATATAAAACTTACTTAGAGACACTATTCTGACATTGAGGATAATGTGTAAACTGTTTTAGCACCTCCCCACCAAAATACATGATTTACTTTAGAATTTTGAACTAGCTAATTTCTCTTTTTTTTTTGAGGACTAATTTTTAAAAATACTTTAGATAGTCAAAGTGAACATAATTCATCTACCAAAATAAATTGATACTGAATTTTAGGTGATTTATTGTTTCAGGTCTTAGAAAATTTCCAAGCGAATGCAATGCTTTCTCAAGAATAATTTGTCTTCAGTAGTGGATACAGAATATCCACACACAGCTAAGTTCCCAAACTTATATTTGCACTATGTCTCTCAAATAAGTTTACAGTAAATCTACTGAGTAATATTTTTAACCAAACTGATTTCCATTTAAAAACTTAACTACAGTAAAATAGGGACACACTTACCATTTTACTTTGTGTAATTTCAATTTGAAAAATAAGTTCTTTTAAAAACCAATCTAAAATCATTCCCTATATGTTTTCTTATACATTTTACTATAAAACGATCTTACTAGAATATTACCAATCTGAGGCAAAAAGGAATATAGCAAGCATCTTTTTCATATGGGATAAAAAAACACAAAAATGTATAAGTCTTTTATGTGATAATTTTTGTTTAACTCTTCTGTTTAGCTTTCTTGATCATTATTCCTTTCTCTTATTGGAGGTGCAAGCAAAGAAGGGAAAAGAAGTATTGATTTAAGAAAACAGATTTCCCAGAAAGAAAAAAACTGTGATTAGGATTTAAACAAAAGCTAAAGATGGCTTCCTCCGAGCACTGATGAGGTCCGCTACCTCATTACTAACAACTGAAAACTTGTGATGCATTTTGTTTCAAGAGAATCCACAAGTCCTTGCTATAAAGCAGACAGGGGGGTGCAGAGTCCATTCACTCTTTCTGTATCACGACCATTATGTAAGAAGTATAAAACACTGCCTTTATGCTGCCAAGCCACAATGACTCTTCCTACATCAAAGGATTTTCACTACTAGGGTTTTTTCTTCAAAATTTATTCAAGCTAAGGGCAGAGAGACAATTCATACACGCTAATTACGTCTAATTATCTATTCCCTTTTCTGACCAGCTTCGGCCAGTGTTATTTGCTATCTGGATTTCTCACAACCTCCCTTTGCCCTGTCCATCCAGCCCAACAGGGAAGGCTTTGAAGAAAACAGTTGTGGCTTTTTAGAGTTTTCTCAATATAGAGTTCAAGCAAATTAAATAATTATTCTGTTAGTTTTGACACATTTATGCGTTAAATATGAGGACCTCTTGGTTAATTTGGCAAATTCCTCACATCTCTTCATGGTTGGAATCATAGTAACACCCACTCTTACAGGAGCTTCTCCTCATGCTTTCTTTTCATGATCTAAATGAAATGTTTATTGGATTAAAGTTCTTCTCTGCAGACCTCCATGGTGGCCTATGACAAAGAGCTTAAAAGTTCTATTAATTGGCTTGAGTTTTCAGGGAGGGGAAAGAGAGAATTTTATTTCACATTACATCACTAGCCAAGAAAATTGCCACGTGTAATTAAACTAATTTATCTCAGGAGTCAAAGAAACAACTAATTCATATTTAAGACACACTTCCTTTAAATCATTTTTGTCATCGAAGAATTGATTTCTTCTAATTTAACAAAAAATAACTATTTATTATCTAAGAGAAGAGAATTCAAGGCCTAAACAGTATACATTCTACATACAAGCAATAGCTTGCTGTATTCCAGTTTGAAAGAAATATATAATTTATACATTTCATGAGAAATTTTCATTTTTATTTTCTATATACAATTATAGAAAATATTATTTTACAAGGCATACACCCAAAATTACTTTGCCATAGGTAGGCCCTGGCTAATATAAGGTGTACATTCTGGTATAAAGATGAACAAGAATTATATTTTAAATCCACATCACAACAATTTTTATTCTAGGTATTTATTAATTTCAAGGACACAGCACAAAAATACCACCACAAATAAAGTTTAATGCCTGTTACTATAGCCAATTTTCTTAAATATATTTTCTCAAACATTTATGAAATAGGTAGGTTTATGAAAATATCTTACATAGATTTCCTTAATTTATTTAGCCTAAAACTTGGTAATTATAGGAATGTTTTGCAAGTCAAACAGTCATTTTTGTATCTTAAAATATTAATACTAAAATTCAAATGAACACTTTTGTGGTTTGTGGGGGAAAGACACAACTTCTCAATTCAGGAGTGTAGTCTACTACTTTTGTTCTGTCTTTTGTTTCTTTCAATCTTAAGTATTAAAAAGCTAACTCATAAGTAAGGACATTATCACACTAACAAAGGGTTAATCCCTGCTAGGCTGACTCAGGTGACAACATAGTGGAGGTCAGTGGGGCTGACACTGACCTCAAAAGCTGATTCTGATTATTTAGCCCTGTGAAAGCTCTAGTATTGAAAGTTATAATGAACAAACTGACAAATCAATTTCACCAATGAAATGAAAATTGTGGCAGGAAAAAATGGCAAATATACACTTAGCAAGTCTATAAATCCTAATGCAGGTGGCTGGACAAAGGCTGAACATTCAAGCATTTTATCTAAGGGTTATAAACAATTTTTCTAAAGTTTATAACTAAATATCACACCATGGGAATATTCTCAAAGAGTTCACTATAAGTATAAGATTCCTTGGAAAAAATTCCTCAGAAAACAAAAAACAAAGGCTAATATATAGCTTAATTTTTTTTTAAGTTTTAGATAAAGGATGCATAATAGCTGAGAAATATTAACAACCAAGTAGAAGAAATGAAGTCATTACCTGAATATTAAATAAATATTATAAAAGTAGTAATAATAATAACAAAACTATTACTACCTCAGATTATAAAGTATTTTTATGTATTGCATAGTTACACCCAACAAAAGTTAAACCAAATCAGATTATGATGCTTTCCAAATGGGCAACTCTTTATCAGGAAAAGGAAAATTCATACATATGAGACTTCATGCTAGTATCTTATTTTTCTCTAAGTCCATCATCCAACTGACATTCATCAAAGAGAAAATTACACTGTAGAATGCCTTGTTGGTTATTTTTGACCAGCTTACAGTTATCATTTCAGTAACCTATTAATCATCTAACTCATTTAATTTAAAACAGAAATTAAAATCTTAAAAAAGAAGATAGTTTGCTAAAATGTTAGTGTGAATGAGAATTAAAGTGCTATATTACTGATAACAGAATCTATCATTATGTGGCAAAAGCACTACATACAATATTGCACAGGAACATTTTCCATGGGGGGATTATTCTAGATTTGTCCATACCATTAAACTGACTAAGGAAATCATAAAAAGAAAGCTGATGAAATTCACGTGGAGAATTTTTTTTAACTCTAAAAATTACGAATAGCATTTATGTCTTGCAGGGCTCATTATGGAATGAATCAAACAAAATGATTTATGTAAGTGTTAAGTGATGGAGTGAAATGACAGATTTTTACCCAAATATAAAATACCTATGCAAAATATCACAGATTGCTGGAACTTGATCAGATGAGAAGAGTAATGCTAGCAGGCAAGCCATTTATCAGGAAGGCCAGGAATAGTCGTCTAGTTGAAACTACCCTAAGAAATCGTTCTTCTGATCAAAATATCAATTGGTCCTCTCTTCCTTTCAACCACAATAATTTTAAATCATGTTTACAATGCAACAAGATGATGTTCAATGTATATTATTCACTGAATGTACATTTAAGACATGTTATTCTTTTTAAATGTATAAAATTGAAGACATTTCTAAGAAAGTTGATTCTAACAAAGCTGATATTTCTCAAGTTACTGAATTCCTTGAAATTGATACCAAACCACCCTCTTGTCTTTTGGTTCACGAAGTTTCCTCCCTTCTATCAACCATTTATCCAGCAAGCTCTTAAAATGTCACTTTCTCTAAGACCTACTAATGAATCTATGCTGACACACAGTTTCCATCACACAAAACATAGTTTATAGAAAAAAAGTGCTATTTACATACGTTATTTTAAACAGTCGTTTCTCTCTCTGTCCTTTGTATGTCGCATAGATCAGGGGTAAGAAAACTTTTTCTGTAAAAGGCCGAATAGTAAATATTTTAGGCCTTGAAGGTCATAAGTCTCCTGACGCAGCTACTCAACTCTACTTTCACTGTAGTGTGAAAACAGCCATAGACAATATATAAACAAATGAACACGAAGTTTCTCAATAAAACTTTATTTACAAAAACAGATAGCAGGCCAGATCTGGCCACTGGTTATAGTTTATTAACCTCTGGTATAGATTATCACAGTCTGCTTGAAAATATTGCAATGCAGGGACTGAGATAGATGTATTTAATTTTGTAGAATGGTGCTATGTAGATACCAACAAATGCTTTTACATATCTGTTCATATACTGTAGAAGAATTACCTAAGTTTTATGAAAATCACAACAAAAAACTATGTACTGGAGCTTTGGGGAGAAAAAAGAGAAAGAGAGGGCCTACAACTAGGATATACAACCATGTACTGAGGCTTTGGGAAGAAAAAAGAAAAAGAGGAAAATTGGCAACAGACATTAGCTCAGGGCCAATTTTCCTCAAAAAAAAATCACAACAAAGATTATTCAAGAATAAATCAGTACAATCAGGACATTATGTCATATGGTCAACAAGAAGTTTCAAGTTTGAAGAAGGCACAATAATCATAATATTAACCATCTTTTTATACAAATAAGGGAATGTTAACTACCAAAATAGCTTTTTTAATTTACAGACAATACAAAACATACTCTGCTTTTACTTTGTGGAGAAAAAAATCTGAGTTCTAAATAAATTTCCAAGCCTCAAATAAACAGAAGAATAGCGATAGCTATTATTTTATGAAAATCTCAATGAACTAATTACTAAACACAAAATTTTTAATCTATAATTCTCATGCTTCTGTGTTTTTTCCTCCATGATGAATGCCCTTTCCCACTTTGCCTGGTAACTTTTATTTGTCTTTCAAGTCTTAATTTAAGCATCATCTCCTCTTTGGAAATACTCCTGACATGTGCCAGGTCCTCCACTCAACCTGCTAGGTGGGGTGGGACCCAGACTATAGTCTGTAGCATTCTGTAGTTGACTCAGTTACAGAAGTTCTCACATGGTACAAAAAAATTTTTATTGTCTGACTTACAGACCAGAATAAGACAATATTTAATCAGATTCAATGATCACTGCCAATGTTCTCTTATCATAATATTTCCATTTATAAGTTGTTGATTTTGACTGGTGGTAAAAAATCTTCAACTAATTTGCTCAGGAAGCTTCATGAGGACTATAATTCCTAAGTTACCATATATCCAAAAATACATATCAGTAGGCTTAGATATTCATGGCAGCCTAGCTGACAAGAGGGCATATTTTTTTTTAATACAGTAAAAACTATTCTATTCTATCACAGTATCTACTTGCAGCAAACAAGTCTCAGTCCAGCTTGATTTTTCTTCTGTGTAATTGTAGGATTCTTTCTTTATCCTTGAAGTTCAGTTATGCACAGTTATGTATTATTCTTCTATTTTATCTATGTTCTTTTTTTAGAAATATGAATTATGTGAATGTTTGATTTCTGTTGTCTGCTTTCCATATCTAGCATCTTCTCTGTAACAGTTTTTATCTCTGATTATTCTAGCTTCATTTTGTGTGATTTTTTTCATAAGTCTCATCTCTTGATCACTGATTTTATTTTCAGAAGGGCTGATTCTTTAACTTGCTTTTTCTAAGATGCTTTTCACTTTTTTAATGAGTCCACCCTCGGTCTGTTTTCTTAGCTCTGCCAGCTCACTTTTCATCTAACCTGATAGTTATTTCATCTCTGATCTCTTATTTCATCAGTACTATAACTTCTTTAATTTCTTTTAAAATATAGAAAAGTTTTATCTGAAAAAGTCTCCCATTTCCTGAGGTAGTTCTTCTACCAAAGTATATCCTTCAAGTACTTTTACTTGTTATTTCATGTCTACCTCTCCTGCCCACTCCTGCTGCTTCCTTCCCATGCCCACCATTCCATTTCTTTCAATAATAGCCTCTATACATAGAACCTGTGTTCAATCCATTTTGATTTTTGATGAATATGGGTGGTCCTATCCAGGTCTACTGATTCCTAAAAAGGGTGAGCAAAAATTTACCTACTAAAAAATGGTTTTTATTGTAAAAATAATACAAGATTATTCCAGAAATCTTGGAAAAGTCTTAAAGAGAAATTTTAAGTCATCTATATAATCTGACTATTCAGAAATAAGTTCTATTTACATTTTGGGATACTCATTTCCAGTATTTTTCCATGCATGTATATAGGTAAGAGAGTAATAGATATACTCTTGCATCATTTTTTTTGCAGGGAAAGATTCGCCCTGAGCTAATATCTGTTGCCAATCTTATTCTACTTTTTTTCTCTCCCTAAAGCCCCAGTGCATGGTTGTACAACCTAGTTGTAAATCATTCTAGTTCTTCTATGTGAGCCACCACCACAGCATGGCAACTGACAGATGGGTGGTGTGGTTCCACAACCGGGAAGCGAACCTGGGCCCCCAAAGCAGTTAAGTGCTGAACTTTAACCACTAGGCCATCAGGGCTGGCTCTCTTGCATCACATTTTTTTTCACTCACATTATCTGTGAGCATTATTCTACATTATCAAAAGTTTTTTAAAAACATCATTCCCAATAAGTATACTATATCCCTTCATGTGACTGTACCATCACTTACTTAATGATTCCTCTAAACGTGGGAGAGAAAGACGTGCCTACAACTGTTTTTTTTATAGTTATCCTGTTTGTATTTTTGTATCTATGGAAAAATATAGCACTGAGTTCCTGAAGTACAAAAAATTCTGCCTTCTTCTTCTTTTTTTTTTTCCTTTTGTGAGGAAGACCAGCCCTGAGCTAACATCCGTTGCCAATCCTCCTCTTTTTTGCTGAGAAAGACTGGCCCTGGGCTAACATCCATGCCCATCTTCCTCTACTTTATATGGGACGCCGCCACAGCATGGCTGACAAGCAGTGCATCGGCAGGCACCCGGGATCCGAACCCGCGAATCCCGGGCTGCCAAGCGCGAACTAAACCGCTGCGCCACTGGGCTGGCCCCTGCCTTCTTCCTCTTTACAACTAAAAACTAAGAAAGAGAGTTATACTTTTGGCCATGGTAGAGTATTTAGGACTCAGTTTTACCCTCTTGCCATAAAGCATTAAGACACTGGACAAAACATGTAAAACATCTGATATCAAACATAACACAATGGGTAGCAAAGAATAGCAATCCCTGAGATGTGGGAAATAAATCAGGCAAGCAAGCATTACATTTTCCCTGGCTTTCTGCCTAGAAGCAATTTCTAGACTGCAACACAGCAGTCTAAATGAATTGAGGAGACAGTGATCAGAGTTGTGGGAAGCTGAGGCAGTTGAGATTTGCATGGTAGAATTCAGTAAAAGAGAAAGCTATGCAGAGAAAGAGCTCCAGATCCACATACAGAACGTCTGCAATCTTTGGCTGAACATTCAACTGCACATGCATAGGGTGAAACTCCATAAGAGTAGGCAAAGAACAATCCACACAAAGATGGGAGATATAAGAATTCTGCACAGCCAGAGTAGAGAGACTTCAATGAATGCTAAGGGGATTTAGCAGAGAGCCAAGAAGGGTCACACCTAGAAGAAAGGCTAAAAAAGTCCTGGAGTAAAGGCTGCTCTAGACACTCTAACAAAGCTTAAAAACAAGCCTCAAAAGAATCAAGCTGATCTGCAAGAAACTTAACCACTTGCCAAAATAAAGTTCCACAGCCTTAAAAGAAGTTATAGAGACTCAATGTAATCATCACAATGTCCAGCAACCAATCACAAATTACTAAAGTTGCAAAGAAGCAGGAAAATAGGACTCACAACCAGGAAGAAAAATCAACCATAGAAACAAAACTAGAAATGACAGAGATGATAGAATTAGCAGACAAGGACTTGTAATAAACTGACTTCTGCTTCTGGGAAGATGAAGTAGGTACACTTTTCCCTATTCCTCCTGCTATATACAATTTAAGATCCTGGAAATTATATATAAAACAAACATAAGAAGACACTGAAAACTGGAAAGAAGGAAGAACAGCTGGGGACCTCAAGACCTGAGGAACAATACAATGGTGAGTTCTCTAGTTTTCTTTTTGACTCATATATTCCAGACTTAGAACTGAAGAAGTCAGCAACACAGAAATGCCAATGGACACAGACAAATAAGGCCCCAACACAGGTCTGCTCTCTTTAGGACCAGGAAAATGGCAGCATGACAAGAGAGAAAACTTTCAACAATAACTGTTCTACTGAAGCAAACACCACAGAAAAAAAAATTGATGTCACCTCCAGCCATTCCAGCAAAGGCTGAGAGGAGCCTAGAATTATACTCTCACAAGGCTGTAATGAGGCATCCCAACACTCCTGCCAGGATGATGTCAGACAAGCCCAAGTAGGGAGCTGGAAATTTCATCTCTGCTAGTCAATACTGAGCATCACTCTCCCTCCCGCCTATGATGTCAGTGGAACTTCTCCATCAGCAGTAACAAGGAGCATTGCTCAATGGAGGCTGATTAGGGAACCTGGACTTCTACCCATATCTGGCAGTAACAAGGCAGTGTCTCTTCTTCTTCTGCCAGAATAATGTCCAAAAAGCCACCTAAAACTACAAGTTTAAAGAAGACACTCAAATGGCCAATAAGCACATGAAAAAGATGCCAAACATCACTAATCATTTGAGAAATGAAAATCAAAACTACAATAAGATACCACTTCACACCCATTAGGATGGCTATTATCAAAATAATAACAATAACAAGTGTTGGCAAGGATGTGGAGAAACTGGAACCCTTGTGCATTGCTGGTGGGAATGTAAAATGGTGCAGCTGCTGTGGAAAACAGTATGGCAGTTCCTCAAAAGATTAAATACAGAATTACCATGTGATCCAGCAATTCCACTTCTGGGTATATACACAAAGAATTGAAAGAATTGAAAGCAGAATATCAAACAAAGCAGATATTTGTACACAAATGATCAGAGCAGCATTATTCACAATAGCCAAAAGGCAGAAACAACCCAAATGTCCATCAACAGATGAATGGATAAACAAAATGTGGTATATACATACAATGGAATATTATTCAGCCTTAAAAAGGAATGGAATTCTGACACATGCCACAGCATGAATGAACCCTGAAGACACTATACTAAGTGAAAAAAGCCAGACACAAAAGGACAAATATTATATGATTCCACTTATGTAAGGTACCTAGAAATGGCAAATTCATAGAGATGGAAAGTAGAACGGTGGTTATGGAGAGCTAGGGGAGGGGGAGAATAGGGAGTTATTACCTAACAAGTACAGAGTTTCAGTTTCAGAAGATGAAAAAGTTCTGGAGATAGATGGTGATGATGGTTGCACAACAATGTGAATGTACTTAATGACATTGAATTACACACTTAAACTGGTTAAAATGGTAATTTTTATGTTATGTGTATTTTACCACAACAAAAAATTGATAAAAAAAATAAAATCCAAAGTCTCATGACAAATTATGAAAATGTTCAAGTTTCAACTGAAATTCACTCATACCAAAACCCAAGAAGATCTCAAACTGAATGTAAAAGGACAATCAATAGATGCCAACATAAAGATGACAGAGATGTTAGAATCATCTGATAAAATTACCCTATGAATGTGCAATTTAAAGCGGACATGATAAAAAAGCTTCAACAGGCAATTATCACTACACTTGAGACAAAGGAGCTTATGTTACTACTTAATGATAAAAAAAAAATCATTACAAGAGTTCCATTCAAAAGCAATATTTAATTTTAAATCTACATGCAACTTATAACATAGCCTCCAAATACGTATGGCCAATGACAGAATTATAATAAGAGAAATAGACAAATTCACAATCATAGTAAGAGACGTTTTTCATAAGCTTCTCAGTAACTGATGGGAAGAATATGTAAGAATAAAGATTTGAACAGCATAATTAACAAATCTAACCTAATGGGTGGTTAAGCTATATATATTATCACACATAACAGCTGGAGAGTACTCACTATTTTCAAAAATACAGAGAATATTTACAAAAATTTTCCACATATTGGGCCACAAAGCAAGTTTGAACAAATTTGAAAGGACTGAAATTGCACAGAGCATATCCTCTGACCACGGTGCAATTAAGCATTTGTTAATAAAACGATAATAACAGGAGGATAACTGGAAAATTCTCATATGCTTGGATAAGAAGTATACTTCTAGATAATTCATAGCTTAAAGAAGAAATCACAATGGAAATTAGAAAATACTTTGAACTTGATAACGAAAATACTAAATATTAAAACTTCATGGATGCAGCTATTTAGAGGGAAATAAATAGCCTAAAATGCATTTAGGAAAGAAGATTGAAATGAGATCAAAAAATTAATCTGGGATCGGCCCGGTGACATAGTGGCTGAGTTCGCAGGCTCCGCTTCGGTGGCCCAGGGTTTCGCAGATTCAGATCCTGGGCGCGGACAGACTCACCGTTTGTCAAGCCATGCTATGGCAGCATCCCATATAAAGTAGAAGAAGATGGACACAGATGTTAGCCCAGGGCCAGTCTTCCTCAGAAAAAAAGAGGAGGATTGGCAAAGGATGTTAGCTCAGGGCTAGTCCTCCTCACAAAAAATAAAAAATAATCTTAGTAAATCAGAAAAGGTACAGCAAAATAAACTCAAAGTGCAAGTAAGAACAAAACAGGAACCTCGTTACTTGAAAGGCAATAGAAATTATGTGTAAGGGTTTGGTTTTTTTCTTTTGTATTGCATTGCTTTGCTTTGCTTTGTTTCAAGGAGTTACTCTAGGAAGGCTTCCTAAAGGGAATGTACCTGAGCATTTTCTATATCCTTGCCAGTCCTATGGCTTTCTTCTTTTTTTCACAAATTGTGGTAAAATATACATAACATAAAATTTATCATTTTTAAGTGTACAATTCAACGGCATTAACTACATTCACGATGTTATGCAACCATCACCACTGTCTATTTCCAGAACTTTTTCATCATGCCAAACAGAGAATCTGTACCCATGAAACAATAACTACCCAGTCCCCTCTACTCCCAGCCCTTGGTAGCCTCTATTTTTACTTTCTGTCTCTGTGAATTTGCCTTTTCTAAGTACCTCATACAAGTAGAATCATATTATATCTGTCCTTTTGTGTCTGGCTTCTCTCAGTACATTTTCAAGGTTCATCTATAATGTAGCATATGTCAGAATTTCACTCCTTTTTATGGCAGAACAATATTTCATTGTATGCATATACCACATTTTGTTTTTTAATAGCATATCTGTCCTCCTCATCATTCCTACTATCTTATAAAAATATTATTGTTTACTATGAGCTTATTTAAGTTTTTGTTATTTTGCAATACTCCAAGCAACAAGTCACAAATTCTTGTGGTGAATTACAAACTTGTTATTACTTGGTTTATAGAAGAAAACACAAAGGAAAAAATGGATTTCACACTATACTTTTTCCACAAATAAATTTCTGTGTTGTTTATAATCTCTTTTTGTTAAACTAAGATTCTCTATTTGTTTTAAGACGACTTCTACTACATTTCTCTCAGCTGGGCCAAAATGAAAGAGTAACACTAGCATATGTGAATAGGCAAAATGCCGTTTAAATTAATATGAAACCACCTTTCCTTACAAGGGAAACTTTACATGCCCACCAGAAAAGCTCCAGGGAAACAAGCTCCAGTGTACATTTCATCAGGCTGACGTTTTATAACACAGGAAAAGTCTTTTGAATAACTGAGACATTTTAGATCTTTTCTCATCCAATCTGGTAGGTAGTTAGATTCCTAGGCATTTCAGTCCACATTCAATTTCAAATTGTGTATTATTTATTTCAGCCCTTGTTCAATTTCAAATTTGGATTATTCATCTCTTTGGTCTTCCTTCCTCTTCAAAAGAAAAAATTAAGGGTGGGAAAAGGAAAGGACATTAAATTCAGTCTGGCCAATTTAGTAGCCTATTAATAAAGCTATTATATATTGAAGTATGACAAATGACTGGCCAAACAGTAAGGCTTGGGGTGAAAAAGAAAAAAAAAGAGTACAGCTACAAAGTTCTCTGAGAACCTGTTAATTTGTTTCATTCTACAAGCTTTCCCTTGTTATATTTTGTGTATTTTATGCTATATGAAGATACTATTCTTAGCACCTATTTTTCTCAGCTTTCCTGTTTATATTTTGGTATCTATGTACACCATATTACTTTGGATTTCTGGCATGAAGAAAACATAGCAAATCTACCTTCTCCCTAAATGCAAAACATGAATATAAAGGGGAAAAAATTACCAACAGCATAAATCTTCAAAAAGTACTTTTCCTTACATCTATAAATATCTGAGAGAAATTAAAATCCTCTGGGAACCTAAAATTGTTCAAGGAAACAGATGTTTGAATTCTCCTAAGTATAGCACAGGGAATAAAGCTTAGTACCCACAACAATTCCAACTAAATATATTTCAAAAAGATTGTCTGTGTCTTTAGAAAATTTGAAGATAAAATGTTTTTACTCCTCCTTTGTAGGAATTTTTGAGGTTTTAGGGTTTTTTTAAAAAAATACAACTTTATCCTTTCTTCAGTCATGTTGTTATGGACTGGGAAAAATATGTATCTAAGACTTATGGAAATTATATCTTGGCACATATGCTTCTTTTTGGTACTTATTACATTTTGCTTTGTGTTATAGGTATTTGCGTACATATTACACGCCCAAATAGATTATAAATGACTTGCAAGCAAGAAACTAGCCTATTTCATGATTATATTATCCATTATGCCTAATGTACAACTTTGCACATAGTAGGTTCTCAATAGATATTCACAGAATGTAGAATTATTGAATAATCATGTTAAAAATTACTTAAAATTAACAGTGAAAAAGGAGGCTATTTTATTCTTAATCATATTGTAATGAAGACTATTTTAAACTCTATGCAGTGATGATACACACAAATATTTAAACTATTTATGTGCCTCAACTTGACATAATTTCATGATAACTTGATGGCAATCACATTTAAATATATTAGAATATTTTTGTAATAATGCTACTCTAGAATAGCAACTTTAATAGCTGGGAAAACATGTTAATGGCCATTAACCTGAAGGAAACAGGGAACATTAAACATTTTTTTCAGAAATCAATGTATAAGTTTAAACATTCTACTATAATATTTATGAGCAAACCTCAAATTAAAATTTATAAAATGCAAACTATCAAATGTTTCAGTTAGATAACAATTTAGACTATATTTTGTAATTTTTCCTCTGTACACATTGATGAATACTATATAAAAAAGATATTTTCTCCTTTAGTGTCTTTGACTATTACTAATTATCAAAATGAATTCTGCTTGAATGCAAGACCATGGCAACCCTATAAAAGCCCTTGATTATCAATCAATACTATATTAGTCAGTGAACACAAGTAAGTGATTTTCCTTACCTTCAGGACAGCTATGAATGGTACAAAGTTAGCTCTTTGGAGTCCATTTTTATAAAGATCTGAAAGAAAAACTTGGCATTAGCTCTTTACTTAGCCTAAATCATAATGTTAGTTTATATTTTAGCCTGGAAAATAAAGTTTTCTACTGATAAAGAAGATAAAGGAGTAAAAGAGAAGAAAAATAACCAAAACTGATTTCTATTCTGGTATTACACAAAATTCATTATACTCTTAATAAGAGAAAACATTAACAATCACAGAAAGAAGATGAAAAAGCATTGAATCAAATTACCTTTCTAATAAAAAGCAATGAAAGAATTGCTTTTCACAATTCACAAATGATCTAAAATCAATAACTTAAGAAAATAATATATTAAAAGGTATTTAATATTTGAATATATAGGATTCTACTGGGACAGGAATTATATTTTCCTTTTCTCAATCTATAATAAAAGTTCTCAGTACAGAATTAAAAGCATTTAATAAGATTACCCTTCTAAGAAAACACATCAATAGCTAGAACTGTGCATGTATTTGTATCAAAGTTACATATTTGACATTAATGTATATGACATTAAGGCTACTTTACTTTAAAAGAAATTACCTAAAAATTAAAACTCTGTTCTTAAGACTGTAAATTTAATGCAATTATATATCATAAACAGGTAGCATTTATTGCCTTAGAATGATATTTTATATATATGTATGTGCCACAGTGTATGTATGTTTACACACATTTACACACACATAAACATACATATTGTCAAGAACAAAAAAGTGGGAAGGGGCAACATATTGTAAGCTTTGCATATTTTTCTTTAAAAGTGGAGACTTGGAATATTTTTTAAGAGGTTGAAATTTTATTGCATATGAAACATTCCTTTTAAAAGTCAAATCTATAATATAATAAGATTTAAAAAATAAAAAAGTGTAAAAATGAGAACAGTAAAAAGTTTTCTCAAGAATAAAAACCACAAATTAGATTATGTGTCTCTACTTTTTTAAGTATTGCATTATAGGATCCTCTCTATATTTCCATGTTTAGAGAAAATTTGATAACTAAAATAGACTTCAATTGCCACATTTACTTATGGAAATAAAATATGGTCATTACGAAACATTTATTCTCTTTAGAAAAATATTCATCATAACATCATTATAGTGAAGAAAGCATTTGCATAAGTCTGGTTAATTAAGGACTAGAGGCTTTAATTCAGTTACATTTAAAATTTTTATTTAGGGATATTATAAAAGGGAAGATAATGCTGGCCAGGCTGTCAGGATTTCAAAATTCAAAATGAGATCTTTTCTTTCCTGTAATCAATACCTCGAATGAGTAAAATGGGTAAGAGGCAGGAAATAGGTTTAAAGTTAGGTATTTTCATAGCCTTCACTAATTACCAAGTTGCTGGGGAAGGTGCATAAAAACATTGCTGTATGATAAGAGTCGACAGCCATGATTGCCAGTAAGTAGTCAAAATCAAAAATAATATAATTTTTAAAATACATTGAATGTTTATAACAGCTTTTTTTCATAATAGCTAAAAACTATAGCTTTATTTGTAATAGCCAAAAATTGGAAGCAATCCAAATGTCCATTATTAGGTGAATGGATAAACAATCTGTGGCATATCTGTACAATGAAATACTACTCAGCAATAAAAAGGATAAATTATTCATACACAGAACAAACTAGATATAATTATGCAGAGTAACAGAGGCTGGACCAAAAAAAAAGGGGGGGGGTACATACTGTCTGATTCATTTATATAAAATTCCTGAAAAAATAAACTAACGCATAGTAACAGAAAGTAAATCAGTGGTTGCCTGGGGAAGGGGGAGAGTCGGGGTGGGACGGAGATGGTAGGGAGAGATGAAAAAGGGGATGAAGAAAGTTTTGGGTGTGATGGAAATGTTCATTATATTGACTTCACAGATGTATACTTATGTCAATATTTTTTAAATTGTATCCTTTAAATACATGCCATTTATTGTAGGTCAATCATGCCTCAATAAGTTCTTTCAAAATTTATTGGGAAAAAAACATACACAACACTTAGTGAGTATCAAAGAATACAATGTTATAGAATTAAAACTAACAAATTGTGCTAATCAAAGTTTTTCTATAAGGTAAACTTTTGGTCTTACTCACAGAATAATATCTTTTTTTACGGACATATAAGGCTCTGGGATGTAACTTAACAAGCACGTACCTTTTAGTAAGTTAATGGCAATGACAGATGTAAAGGCCCACTTGTAATATTCTTGATTAAAAGATTTCCACTCATCAGCAAAGATAAGTAGAATAACAATGTCTGTAAGTCTTCAAGATTTAATTTTCTAAAGGGTTAACTTAAAAAAAAATCAGCCTTTACAAGGATAGATAATTCAGACTTGATGCTGTGAGAAGTATTTTCTAAATAAAATTCTAAACAGAATTCATTTGGCTTGAAAACCTTTAGGTTTTTATAGGACACTTAAGTGAAAAAGAACTGTATTCATTAAATTGAAGAGTTTTTTGCAATTCAAATATTATGCTAATTATCAGTGCAATAGATCCATCTCCTGAAATGTTATTTAGCTACTAAATTTTTAATATTAGTTGTTTAATATTATTTTTCTTAGATATAAAGATTTTATAATACATTTATATCAACACTTGTCATTATTTACTAAATACTATTTAAGATTCAACAGAAGTTCTTGCCTATGATTTTCTAATGATCTCTAAACACAACTAAATGAGCACTTGCTCATATAAGACAGAGTAATGGAATTATGGGACATTCATTTTTTGAGAATGGTATAAGGACCTCTACATTCTCCTCAGTGAATAACTATAATAATACTTACAGATGAAATGCATGCAAAGAGGATTTTTTAAGTAATTACAAGGATCTAAATACTTTGAGGATACACATGGATATGCAGATCTTTTCCTTAAAAATTCAAGTGTCAAAACCAAAAGGGTGAATAATGCTTATTTATATAAGTACATATCAGTTTAGAGTAAGAAAAACTTCTAAGACAGTTAATTAAAAGGAGTTTTCCTATAAATTAACACAAAATAAATATACAGCTTTATGGAACCAATCTGATCTATCCTTCCAGGAGATTCTTATTTTAGTATAGATTAAAAGAAAACGGCGCCTTTAGACCATTTAAGCAGCAAGAGCTACTTAGCTTCTTTTTAAAAAACTAATTGGAGTTCAAAATACACTCATGAATTCCTACTATACACCTGCACTGAAATGAGTGTTAAAGACAAAAGATAAATAAAAGGAGGAACTAGGATTTATAGAATACCTACTAGGAGCCAAGCAATTCACTAGGCACTGTACGGACACAAATTATAACACTATATCTATTCCATTTTACAAATAAAAAAACTGACATTCAGAGTTTTTTAAATAATTTGCTGAATTCCCAGCCAGTAATTGATATACCTAGGAGTGAAAGTCTTTAATTATGCTAAAACTTGCAGACTTTCAGAACCATGGTGTGACCAGTTGGGCTTATCACAGCTAACAGACACAACCAGACCATAACCGTGATTCAAGGTAAAAAGGGACACAAGGTATAAATATAAAACACTGAGCAAGAAGTTAATTCATTTTATCAGGGTTCAAAGGCAGCTTTAGAGAGGTAACATGGGACTGGACTTCTTTGGAAAAATGAGCAGGATGCCATCAAGCAGAGAGGAAGAAATGGTATTCTAGGCAGAAGAGTAGCACGAGCTCATGATTTTTCTCTTCCTTCTTTTCTAACACTATACAGTCAGTTACTCAAACGCCACATTCTCTATCAACCTTTCTTGAATTCACATGGTGGACAAACTTTTAGACTGGCTGTCCCTAATTTCCAGACCCGGTGTTACAGCTTTGTGTAAATACTGGACAGTAGGAACAAAGAACAGTTATCCCTGAGAACAGGAAACAAATGCAGTGAGTTCTACAATTGCCCAGCTTAGTGCCTGATGAAACTTCACAGAACTCTGCACAGGGAAGTGGAACCCAGGTAGAGCCTGCTACTCTCCCTGAATTGAGACGGATGAGAGTCCAGGGAGGAAAATGCAGCTAGAGTTCACAGGACAGAGTACCAGAGAAAAGAAACCTGCCCAGTTAAAAAGCTCTGGAGATCTGCTGAGGGTCCCAATTGAGTCCTCAGCTGAGTACTGATGAGTACATGCGTGAGGAAGCTGCCCAAAGCCAGGCAAAGAATCATCTGAAAGTATTAGAGGAAACCATCATTGGAGCTCACACACGCTGGGAATAGTGCCTGTCTCCACCAGTCAGATCGGAAAACCTCATAATTAATGGAGTATTGGGTAGAGTACTGAGTACAGACTTATCTCACTAGTGAGAAAAATTAGTCCTAGACTAAATGCTGCTCTGTCCTGCCATACAAAGCTTAAAAGCAGTACCTAAAAGAATCAAACCATTTCTAAGAAAGAGAATAAAGTTCAAGAATATTTATAGGATTAAAAAAATATCCAGCACCCAACAAGGTAAAATTTACATTGTCTGACATCCAATAAGAAATTACTAGACATGCAAAGAAACAGGAAAATATGACCCATAATGAGAAGAAAAATCAATCAATAGAAATAGACCTAGGACTGACACAGATAATAAATTAAGAAGACAAGATCATTAAAACAGTCATTGCTGTATTCCATGTGTTCAAGCAGCTTGAAGAAAGAATGATTGTATCAAACAGAGACATAGAAAATACAAAAAAAAACCAAGATGAACTTTTAGAGATGAAAATGATAATATGTGAGACAAAAAAAAATATGCTGTATGGGAATAACACTGCAGAAAAAAATATTAATGAACTTGAAGACATAGCAACAGAAACTACCTAAAATGAAGCACTGAAAAGAAAAATGAACAGAGAATAAGTGAGGTGTGGGGCAATTTTAAGCAACCTAATACATGTGTAATGGCAGTACCCAAAAAGGAGAAGAGGAGGAGATAGAAAAAAAATTTGAGGAAATAATGGTCAAAATATTTCCAAACTTGATGAAAACTATAAACCCATAGATCTAAGTTGCTCAATAAAGCACAAGCATAAGAAACATGAGAGCTACACCAAGGCATATTATAATCAAACTGCTTAAAACTGGTGATTAAAGGAAAAAAAAAAACTTAAAAGCAGTCAGAGAAAAAAGATACATTACATATAGAGGAATAAAAATAAGAATGATAACAACTTCTCATTGGAAACAATGCAAGCCAGAACATAGCAGAGCAACATTTTTAAAGGACAAAGAAAAAAAAATTGTCAACAAAGAAGTCTATCTTGAGCAAAAATATCTTCTAAAATACAGACTTTTTGTGACATACAAGAGCTGAAAGAATTCATAACCAGAACACCAGAACTACAAGAAATCTTCAAAAGAAGTCCTCAGGCAGAAAAATAATATTGAGTGGAACCCTGGAATACCCAGAAGAATAAAGAGCACCAGAAACGGTAACTGTGGGTAAATATGAGACTTTTTTTATGATTATCTAAATCCCTTTAAAAGATAAGTATTTAAAGCAAAAATAATAACAATATATTTCGGGATTTATAACATATGTAGAAGTACAATGTATGAAAATAGCACAAAAGCTGAGAGGAATCAGAGTATATATTCTTTTATAGAAGACTTCTTTAACTCAGGCTAATGTGTCTGAAATTCATCCATGTTGTTATGTGCTCATTCCTTTTTATTTGTGAGTAGTATTCAATTTTATTAATATGCCACAGTTTGTTTATCCATCCTCCAGCTGATGAATACCCAAGTTGGTTCCAGTTATTGGCTATTATAAGTAAACTGCTGTAACCATTCTTGTACAAGTCTTTCTGTGAACTTTTTTTTCCATTTTTATGGGTAAATAGCTAGGAGTTTAATTGTTAGGTCATAGGGTAGAATGTTTAATGTTATAAGAAAATGCCAGACCTTTTTTCCAAAGTGTGTCTCACATTTTACGTTCCTGTCAACAGTGTATGAGAGTTCTAGTTGCCCCACATCCTCACTAGTATTTGGTTTTGCAAGTCTTTTTAATTTTAGTCATTGTGGTGAGTGTGTGGTATGATATTTCATTGTGCTTTTAATTTGCATTTACCTGATGACTACTGAATTTGGGCATTTTTGCATGTGCCTACTAGCCAAAAGAAGTGCCTGTTCAAAAATTGGGCCCAATTTATATTGGGTTCTTTGTCTATTAGTGACTTCTAGGATTTCTTTAGATATTCAGGATATCATTCTTTGGTCAAATATATAATTTACAAATATTTTCTGCCAGTCTGTGGCTTCCCTATTCATTTTCCTAAGGTGCTTTTGGAGGAGCAGAAATTTTTAATTTTTGAAGTCTAATTAAATTTTTTTTTATGTTATTGCTCTCTGTGACTAAGACCCCCAAGTCACAAAGATACACTTCAATGTTTTTCTCTAAAAGCTTTATAGTTTTAGCTTTTTTGCTTAGGTCTATGATCCATCTCAAATTAACTCTTGTGTACCATGTGAGGTAGGGGTCAAAGTTTGTTTTTTCCATATCAGTGTCCAGTTATTCCAACATCATTTCTTTCCCCTATAATAGCTTGTCTTGCTGCCTTTGTCAAAAAGTCAAATGATCATATAAGTAGGTATCTATTTCTGGGCTCTCCATTCTCCACTCCAATCACTAATCTCCACTGATGAATTTTTCTATCCTTATGCCACACATCTTGATTATTGTAACTTTATAGTAAGTCTTGAAATCAGCTGTTTGTCCTTCAGCTTTGTTGTTCTTTTTTTAAGATTATTTTGCTTATTCAAGGTACTTTTCATTTCCATATAAAATTTAGAATCAACTTATCAATTTCTGCCCCCCAAAAAGCATGCTGGGATTATGACTGTGATTGCACTGAATCTATAGGTCAATTTGGGAAGAAGTGACATTTTAAAAATATCGAATGTTCTAATCCAAGAAAATAGTATATTGCTCCATTTATTCAGGTCTTCTTTAATTTCTCCCAGCAATGTTTTGTAGTTTTCAGTGTAGGGGTATTACAGGGGTATTACTAAATTTATTTCTAATTATTTTATGCTTTTGATGCTATTATAAAAAATTGTTTATTTCATTTGCCAATTATTTGCTACAAGTGTACAAAAATATTGATTTTTGCATATTAACCTTGCAACGTGTGACTGCTGAATTCACATATTAGCTCTAGGGAGCTTATTTGGAGATTTTAAAGACATTTTTATGTCAAAAGTGTCTTCTATAAAAATAGACAATTTTAGTTCTTCCTTTCCATTCTTTATGTGTTTTGTTTCTTCTTCTTGCCTTATTTCAACGACTAGGACCTCTGATATTATGTGGATTAGAAATGGGAAGAGTAAGCATCCTTGCCTTCCTTGTTCCCAATCTGAAAGGGAGAGTATTCAATATTTCACCATTAAATATGTTTACTGGTTTTTAGTAGATGCTGTTTATCAGATTATAGAAGTACTTTTTATTTCTAGTTGTTATTTTTTAAACAAAATGCTAACCCTAGCATTTTACAATGAATAGGTGTTGGATCTTGTCAAATATTTTTTCTGCATCTATTGAAATGATCATATTATTTTCCTCCTTTATTCTGTTAATACAGCAGATGACACTGATTGATTCTCAAATTTTAAGTCAATGTTGCATTCCTGGGATAAACCCTACATGGTCATGGTGTATTATCCTTTTTATATATTGCAGGATTTGCTTTGCTAATATTTTCTTAATTATTTTTATGTCTACGTTCTTGAAGGATATTAGCCTGTAATTTCCCTTCTTTGAAATGCCTTAGTCAAGTTTTGGTGTCATGGTTATGCTGGCCACATAACATGAGTTGAGAAGTATTTCCCATTCCTCTAGTTTCTGAGTTTGTGTAATAATAATGTTATTTCTTCCTTAAATGTTTGATAGAATTCATCAGTGAAATCATCTGGGCCTCAACTTTTTTAGGGGGGAGGTTTTTGATAACAAATTCAATTTTTTTAATAACTATATGGAAATTCAGATTTTGTTTCATTTTGTGCCAGTTTTGGCAACTGTATTTTTTAATAAATTTGCCCATTTAATCTAAATTGCCACATTTGTTGTCATAAAGCTGTTCATAATATTCTTATCATCCTTTTAATATTTGTAGGAACTACAATAATCCTTTCATTCTTAATAGTTGTAATTTGTTTTCTTTTTTGCTTAATCAGTCTAGGTAAGGGTTTTACAAATTGGTTCATCTCAAAAAACTCAGTTTTGGGTTTGTTAATTTTACTATAGTTTGTTTTCTTTTTGTGTTTTTTTTGTGAGGAAGACCAGCCCTGAGCTAACATCCGTCGCTAATCCTCCTCTTTTTGCTGACGAAGACTGGCCCTGGGCTAACATCTGTGCCCGTCTTCCTCTACTTTATATGGGACACCGCCACAGTGTGGCTGACAAGCAGTGCATTGGTGGGCGCCCGGGATCCGAACCGGCGAACCCCGGGCTGCTAAGCGCGAACTAAACCGCTGTGCCACCGGGCAGCCCCTATAGTTTGTTTTCTATCTCATTGGTTTCTCCTCTTATCTTTATGTTTCCTTCCTTTCTTCTACTTTCTTTTGATTTAATTTATCTTTTTCTAGCTTCTTTTATTTCTTCCTTTTTTTAAATTGAGATATAATTGATATATAACATAATATTAGTTTCAGGTGTACAACATAATGATGCGGTATTTGTATATACTGCAAAATGATCACCCAATAATCTGATTAATATTCATCACCACACACAGTTACAAACTTTTTTCATGTTGAGAACTTCTAAGCTCTACTCTCTTAGCAACTTTCAAATACACAATAGAGTATTATTAACTATAGTCACCATGCTGTATATTACATCCCCACAACTTATTTGTTTTATAACTGTAAGTTTGTACCTTTTGACCTTCTCCACCCATTCCAACAGCCCCCATCTCTGGCAACCACCAATCTGCTCTCTGTATCTATGAGTTCAGTGTTTTTGTTTGTTTTTTAGATTCCACATATAAGTGAGATCATATGATATTTGTCTTTCTATCTCTGACTTATTTCACTTAGTGTAATGTCCTCAAGGTCCATCCATGTTGTCACAAGTGGCAAGATTTCCTTTTTGTGTGTGTGAGGAAGACTAGCCCTGAGCTAACGTCCATTGCCAATCCTCCCTTTTTTTTGCTGAGGAAGACTGGCCCTGGGCTAACATCCATGCCCATCTTCCTCTACTTTATATGGGATGCCACCACAGCATGGCTTGATAAGCGGTGCGTAGGTCCACGCCTGGGATCAAATCTGTGAACCCTGGGCCACCGAAGCAGAGCGCATGAATTTGACCACTATACCACCAGGCCAGCCCCCAGTTTTATTTTCTTTATAGTAAAAATCATATTGTAAAATATAGTAAAAATCATATAGTAAAAATCGTATATAATTTATTAGTTTATTTATTATGATTCCCAAGGTAGACTATATACTAGCCTATAAACTTGATATCAGAGAATGTCCATGTCTTATTTACCCTTATCTCTCTAGGATCTAGAGTTGAAAACACCTAGTAGGCCCTCAATAAATATTTGTTGAATCAATGAATGTTTTCTGGAAAATAATTTACAATCACGTTTAAGTAATTTCTTTATTCCAACTCTTCTTATTGTTATTAGAAATGGTTGCTAATGATCTGAACAATTTTTCAGTGTAAGGGGCAGATCAGATTATTTAAAGTGAATGGGGTTTCTGACACTCAACATATAAAAAAAAGCAGAGATAGTTGTGGGACTACAACATAAGGGAGATAACTCTCCAGCCAGGGATAGAAATTTATCCTTCTACCTCAATGTTCAAAATCTGCATTAGTAGAACTAAGATCCACTTAAATATTTTGTTGTTTTTTCATTTCTTACAAAGGCTTATCTGCGTTTCATTTCAAATGCTATAGAGGTATGTTTACCACTTTTTTGTTGTTGTTTAAAATTTACCCAGACTTTGTGGGAAATGAAGTAAAAACGTTGCAGGTGAAGGGGAGCAGAATACCCTATCCAAAAACATGCCAGTTTGACACGTGGCTTGTTTTGAACTGAAGGCGATCAAGACCCAGCAGATTTAATAAAAACTTTTACCTCTCCCTTAAATACCTAAAAGAATTTAAATAGCGGGCCTGACCCAGGAAGAGAGCTATTACCAGAGATAACTTTTTATCTGAATTACCCACCTGTATGGCAGGGCAAGCATCTAATTACCAAACATCTGCTCTTCTTACAACCTGTGAATTACCCTCCTACCCTTTGAAGCCCTTGACAAGCAGCCACACCCGGGATCAAAACCTGCGAACCCTGGGCCGCTAAGCAGAGCACGCAAACTTAACCGCTGCGCCACAGGGCCAGCCCCAAGATTTCCTTTTTCTTAATGGCTGAATAATATTCCATGGGATATACATACAACAACTTCTTTATCCATTCATCCACTGATGGACACATAGGTTGTTCCATGTCTTGGCTATTGCAAATAATGCTGCAATGAACAGGGGGTGCACCTATTTTTTCAAGTTAGCATTTTCGTTTCCTTCAGAGAGATATCCAGAAATGGAGTTGCTGGATCACTGGGTAGTTCTATTTTTAATTTTTTGAGGAACCTCCATACCGTTTTCCATTGTGGCTGCACCAATTTACATTCCCACCAACAGTGCACAAGGGTTCCCTTTTCTCCACATCTTTGCCAACACTTGTTATTTCTTGTTTTTTTGATAATAGCCATTCTGACAGATGTAAGGTGATATCTCATTGTGGTATTGATATGCATTTCCCTGATGATTAGTAATTTTGAGCACTTTTTCATGTACCTGTTGGCCATCTATATGTCCTCCTTGGAATAATGTCTATTCAGATCGTCTGAATCAAATCAAATTGTTTTTGCTATTGAGTTGTATGAGTTCTTTATATATTTTGGATCTTAACCCCTTGTCAGATATATGATTTGCAAATATTTTCTCCCATTCAGTAGGTTGCTTCCAAATATTTCTAATTTTCCTTTTGATTTCTTATTTAATCCATGGTTTATTTCAATGCATTGTTTAATTTTCAAATATCTTAGGGTTTCTTGGATATCTTATTGTTATTGACATTTAATTTAATTCCATTGTGGTCAGAACACATATTCTGTACGATTTTCAACTTTGTAAATTTTTATTGAGACTTCATTTATGGCCCAGCAAATGTTCAATCTTGGTGAACATACAATGTGCACTTGAAAAGACTGCATTCTGCAATTGTTGTATTTGATGTTCAATAAATACTAATTAGGTCAAGACAGATGACTGTCTATATCTTTACAAACTTTTGTTTATTTAACTGCTTTAAGACGGATATTTAAATCTCCAACTATAATTGTTCAATTGTCTAATTCTCTCATTGAATCTATTTTTGCTTTGCATAATTTGAAGATCTGTTATTAGGTGCATACCCATTTATGATTGTTATGGCTTTCTAATAATTAGACTTTTTCATCACTATGAAATGTCCTTCTTTATCTCCAGTAATATTTGTTCTGATGTCTATATTTTTGGAGTTTGGGATGAAACAAAATTTATTAACATATTTACATAATTTATAAAACCCTAAGTACAGATCTCACATAGACTTTACATATGTTAGACAGTGCTTAACTTTATCTTCTTCACAAAATATTTGGGTTAAATAGAAAATTAACATT
This sequence comes from Tapirus indicus, assembly GCA_031878705.1. Lineage (NCBI taxonomy): Eukaryota > Metazoa > Chordata > Mammalia > Perissodactyla > Tapiridae > Tapirus > Tapirus indicus. The sequence goes on along the minus strand of CM062933.1, from coordinate 31,094,100 downwards.
TACATTACTTTCTTTTCTCTTTCTTCTCTTCTTGGTTCTTTCCTTCCTTCCATTCTTCTTTCCTTCCTTTTTAATCATTGCCATTCAGTTTAGAACAACAAATAAAATTCAATTTGCCACCACTATCTTCATCATAAGGGCCTATTTTTAAAAGTGCCAATAATGTGTTTGCTGACACACAAATTAATAAATCAGAAAGAAAAGTTAGGGTGATCTATACATCTGTTGTTGATGTTAGTTTACCACGTGTATCCTTGCATAATGTTTTCAATGAAAACTGCCTTACAGATGGCAGGAAAATGAAATCCTTTCCATTAATCCTACAAACAGTCCTATAAATTGGATTTGTTTTTTGTGGGGCGGGGGGGGACTAGCCCTGAGCTAACATCTGTTGCCAATCCTCCTCTTTTTTGCTGAGGAAGACTGGCCCTAACATCTGTGCCCATCTTCCTCTACTTTATATGGCATGCCACCACGCATGGCTTGACAAGCGGTGCCTCTGTCCACGCCCAGGATCCGAACCTGCGAAACCCCAGGCCGCCAAAGCAGACTGTGTGAACTTAACCACTATGCCACAGGGCCAGCCCCCAATTGGATCTATTTTTTAATCAAATAATAATCGCCAGCCCTCCACTTTAGATATCCTATGACATTTTAAATGGCTCCATCCCCTATAACAATGATAATGGGAACCCAAGGAAATTATAGGCTCCACAGGATCTTGTTTTTTAAGAACCAGGAGAAAGAAACTTTACAAAATGTTACATGAAATCTTGATCACAAAAATACTACCATCCATACACTTACATATTTACTTTCAGGAAAGTCAAACACCAATGAAGTAGTTTTTCACACCAGAGCTTCTTTATACAATAGAAGTCAATGGACTTAAATATCATGACTGGAGTCTTCAATAAGAGAACAAACCTGTGTATTTCTGGGAATCTTTTGTGCATGAAGAAGACCTAAAACCAGCCAGGCAACAACTAGTGGCAGAGACTCCAACTCTCCTGTTAACTTTTAGAACCACTTCATCATCATGTGTGAGGCTGCGACTCAGCCAACAACAGCTTTCACTTTGACTCTAAAGGTTGACTTTGGAGTCTGAAGCCCTTACCACCAGATGGGGTGGTGGTATGAGTGAATGGAATTCTTTGACTAACTTCTTTAGCATTAATTTAAGTTCATTGTGGTTTTTGCACTGATCTCTACAAAAATTGTACAGATGAGTCAGCACAGTCAGCATCTCTCTCCATGACTTTTCTTTTGTGATAACATCACACTTCTTTCCTACAACGGCAACTACAAAACTAGATGGGCCTTGCTGACAAGATCTTTTAAATGACTCCTTAATGTTGAAATAGTTCTTCTTTTTGGTATCATACACTTATGATAGTTAGCTGAAGCTAACTATAGCAATACATTGGTGGTAAGGCAGAAAATCATTCTTATGCAGCTGTATCCCAGATTAGGAATTTATGTAGCTCATTTTGGTACTAGACAAAAGGTGCTCTTTTGAGCACCTTTGTTGAAATGTTGTTGAAATGATCTTAGGCTCAAAACTAAATTCCACAAACCACCATACAATACTTGATTTACCTACAACTGTAATCCCTGGCATACAGACTCCAGCACCATGGCCCAAGAGTCATGGCCCACTACTGCCATGAACTGAGAAAGGAGAGGCAGAGCCCCGCACAAGCATCCTCTAGTGGGGCCACGGGGACTAGCAGGGCCTGCCTCAGTCAATTTAATCACATTAATAAACCCACAACAGCCTTCATATTGTTACTGTTTGTATATCTTTTTGCATCCACTTACTTTCAATCTATCTTTAAATCATATTTCTTGATATTTTTTAATCCATCTGATAATCTCTACCTTTTAATTGGATGTTTAATTCACTTAACATTTAATATTTAGGTCTATGATTTAATTATTTGGTTTCTTTTTGTCTCCTCTGTTCCTCTGTTCCTGACTTTTTTGGATTATGTGAATATATTTTTAAATTCCTTTTTAATTTGTCTATAGGCTTTTATTTTAGTTTAGTTGTTGTTCTAGGGGTAACAATATATATCCTTAACTTTCTGCACTCCACTTAGAATTAATAGCATGCCACTTCACAAAAAACGTAGAAACTTTGCATCCGTATAAGTCCATCTAAACTCCCCCTTTTATGTTATAGATGTCATATGCATCATATTTATATACATTATAAACCCCACAAGACAATGTTACAATTTCACATAAAACAATCATTTCTATTTTTAAGAAACTGAGAAGAAAAACTAGTTACTTATATTTATCCCATTTCTGATGCTCTTCATTTCTTCCTGAGAATCCAAGTGTCCATCTGTTATCACTTCCTTTCTAAGTGAAGAACTTCTTTTAGAATTTCCTGTAGTACAGGTCCAGTGAAGATGAATTCTTTTAGTTTTCTTTGATATCAGAATGTCTTTATTCTTGAAGGAAATTTTTGTTGGATATAAAATTCTAGCTTGATAATTTCTCCCCAGCATTTTAAAGATGTTCTTCCATTGTCTTTGGCCTCCATAGTTTCCAATGGAAGTCATCAGAAGCTACTCATTGTTCCCCTGTATTTAATGTCATTTTTCTCTAGCTGCTCTCTAGATTTTCTCTTTACATTTTTAGCAGTTTGACTAAAATGTGCCTAAGCAGTGCTTTTTTGTACTTATTCTGCTTTAATTTCACTGAGCTGCTTGAATCTGTAAATTTATGTCTTCCCTCAGATTAAAATTTTTTCAGTCATTATTCTTCAAAAGTTTTTCTACCCTATTCTCTCTCCTTGCCTTCTGGGATTCCAATTAGAAATATGTTAGAAAACTTGTTATGGTTCTACAAATTCTTAAGGCTCTGTCTCTTTTCTTTTATCATTTTCTCTCTATTCTTCACACTGGATAATTTCAAGTTCTCTGGCTCTTTGCTCTGTTATCTCCCTTCTGCTATTAGGCTCATCAAGTGAACTTTTATTTAAAATGTTGTCTTTTTTTTAATTCTAGAATTTAGATTTGGTATTTTTTATGGTATCTATTTCTCTGCTGAGATTTCCTATCTTTTCATTCATTATGAATATATTTTCATTACCTCATTTCCCCACCAATTATAGTTGCTTTCAAGTCCTTGTCTACTAATTCTGAGTCATACTGGTGTTGGTTTCTGTTGATTGTTTTTTCTCTTGGGAATGAATCATATTTTCCTCATTCTTCACTTTGGGACTGTATCTTGGACCTTATGGATTCTGTTTCATTTTCTGAAAAGCATTGGTATTTTTGTTTTAGCAAGAAATGACCTTGGTTAGACTCAAACTAAAAATTCAAATCTCAGTTTGGTAGCCTATCATTAGTTAGGAAGCCTGTAGTTCATCCTTCAAAATGTATGGTTCAGAGATCAGCCAGAGTTTGGGCAGGACTTATACACAGAACTTGGGGCTACATCAATCTAATTCTCTCTGGGATTCACTTCTCATTTTGCAGCGTAGTGCTTGCCCCAAACTCTGCCATCTGGTTTTTCAGGCCAGAAAACTGGGTTTTCTATCAGAATTTCAGACACCCAATATAATACTGACTTTACCTGCCCTAAAGTTAACAGCCACTGAAAAAAAAAAACAACAGGAAATTCTCTCCATTTTGGACCTTCTAAGTTTTGTCTCCCCTCTAAAATCTGCCTGGCTTTTTTCATTCTTTAGGACCTTCAGATTGTTGTGTTGTGTATTTTGTTCAGAATTTATTGTTGCTGTCTGCAGGAAGGTCATTCGGCTAAGAGCTTACTCAGCCATACCAGAAGAAGTTTTAGTTTTTAATAGAGGAATGTAATCAATTTATATTTCTTGTCATTGACATGCCTGATCTTGTTTCATGCTTTTTGTTCATACTTTCTGCTGTTTCTTCTGTTTTCGAGTTTTTGCTTAAGAAATATTTTTTCTTTGATCTTTTGTCTTTTCTACTAATTTGAAAAGTAGAAGGCATATCTTAAATTCTAAAATATTTGACTGTGTATTTCCCTAGTTATCAGTGCCACAAATAATGACACTGTCACTCAGGATCTGTAAACTCTCCTCTAAGGGGAACAAAATTTACAAATACATATGCAAGCAATAACTCAAATATTCATTTACACTCAATTCATTGTTACAATCAATTTTCTTACTTCAAAACATTTCGTTTTAGTTAAGTTCACATTAAATCTTCTTTCCTCCAGGCGACTTACTTACTTTTTTTCATCATTTTATTCTCTTATTCTGTTCCTACACTCTGGCAGAACTTCTTGTTTTCCTACATCACTGATTTCATTTTCTGTAGTTTCAATTCTATACTTTGGTGCTTCTAATGCTACCTTTGATTTAATTCATTAATCTCTTTTCTTATTTCACTTAGCTTTCTTTTATTTCAACTGATTTCTTAGTAAAAAGGTTTTCAGCTCAATCTGTTGTCTTCTCTCAGCTTAGATCATCTATATCACAGATTCTATGTTTTCCTGATTTTTAAAGAATACAAAATAGAAATTTTCTAATATTTACTTCTCTTTCCTACTTATTGTTCCTACGTCAGGCTATTTTCTCTTTACATGACCTTGAACAAGGAGTGGTATGAGTAATCTTAGTGAATCCCTGTAACCAAGATATGTGATTTCTCTTTGGTTCTCTTCACTATCCACCTGGTTGTTCCTATAACCCTCTTATCTGTACTGTAGTTCAGTGTTAAAAAGTAATAGGTGGCATCCTTGCCTTGTTCATATTGTAGTAGAAATATCACAGTGCTCCCACAAAGCATAATTCTGACTTTTAAATTGATATATACATATTTGGTATCATATTAAGAAACTATTGGGGCCGCCAGGTGGCACAGCGGTTTAGTTCGCACTTGGCAGCCCGGGGTTCACGAGTTAGGATCCCGGCTGCCCGCCGACACACCGCTTGTCAGCCATGCCGTGGTGGCGTCCCATATAAAGTAGAGGAAGATGGGCATGGATGTTAGCACAGGGCCAGTCTTCCTCAGCAAAAAGAGGAGGATTGGCAACAGATGTTAGCTCAGGGCTGGTCTTCCTCAGAAAAAAAAAAAAAAGAAACTATCCACCTATTTATATTTTATGGAGTGATTCTATCAAGAAAGATGTTAATTTTGCTAAATAGTCTTTCAGCTTTGATAGTGAACACCACTGGACATTTTTCTCCCCAGAAGTATTAATACGACAAACCTCATGAGCATGTGCACACGCATAACTGTTAGCCAACTTTCTAGTGATATCCAGTCTTTTATTTACTATGGATGTGCTGGCTTGAGGAAGGATACACAATGTTGTCACTTGATAATCTAAGTAATACAGGATTATTCCCGGACATTCTAATGCTATCTGTGGCATTTTCATGATAATAAACAGTAAATGAAAAACCAGAAAGTCCAGAATACACAGTTCTTCTAGATTCAGTTAATACAGGGACTTTTTTCTTTTTAGCACTTTGTGTTTTACTGTCAAAGAAGCATAGTCATTACAACCTACATATTCTATTTCCCCATAAAATTTTTTTAATTTTTACTAAGTTCTTAAGCTTATTAATTTCAAATTTTTAATTAATTTAATCTACTAGTCTATTATTAATTTGTTATTAGGGTCTCCACACACTTAAATCTTTTAATATTATTTTTCCTAACCACAATATCAAAGAATTAACAAAATTTTATTTCAGAACATATATGTTCAGTGAGTAACATATATATGAAATTTTAATTGTGGATTTTTGTTTCTAGCTCTTCTCTTGACCTGACAATATAATCTTTCAAAAGTAAAGGGGCCGCCCGGTGGCATAGTGGTTTCGTCCGCGCTTGGCAGCCCGGGGTTCGCCGGTTCGGATCCCAGGCACCCGCCGACGCGCTGCTTGTCAGCCATGCCATGGTGGTGTCCCATATAAAGTGGAGGAAGATGGGCACGGATGTTAGCCCAGGGCCAGTCTTCCTCAGCAAAAAAAGAGGAGGATTAGCAACGGATGTTAGCTCAGGGCTGGTCTTCCTCACAAAAAAAAAAAAAAAAAGTAAAAATATATCTATTTGTATGTACACCATATAAAATATTTATCTACATGATAAAATTGCTAAATAAATCATTTACTTGAGGTTTTATAAAAATAAGAAATTGAATACAAACTATCTCTAGATATATTTTATTGGAAAATTTTCCAGCAATTTCCCATTCCTATGGATCTGATCCAAGTTCCTCTCTACTTCAAGTTAAAGGGCCTTAATCAGGTTATCCTAGAAAATATAAAATAGTAGCATTACAAATTTTGTGCTAGAGATGTTGTTAAAAATACACTAAATATACTTTGAGCTTGCAAGAAAATAGGAAAATCCCTATAGACCAGCAAACACACAGGAAGCTAAAAGCTAAAGTTGAAATCATGAACTGACCCTGGTTTGGGGTTTTAACAACTACATGGTGTACAGAGAATGAGGCCTTGGACCCAAGCAAGATAGGAATTAGAATTTAGGACTAGGAAAAACAGTGACATAGAGTCACTCTTTAATACCTTATTCCCTTCACTCCCCTCAGTATTGCTTCCCTTTCCTCTCGTCCATGGGACTTTCCCAGACCACTTCCCTCCACAGCTATTTTCTCTCCTAGGTTCCTAAATTTTGGTGTTGCTTTTACTTTACTATCAATTGTCTATTAAAATTATTTATTATTAATGTTTCTAATCATTTTCTATTAAAATTAATAACTTATTTGTCTATAAACTGACAAGTTGTTGGCCGATAAAAGATTAGAGTATGATTGTAACCTCCACCAACAACAATAATCCTCATTCTTGCCCATGAAACTGATGCATTGTAACTGGAAATGAAGGGAATGAAATAAATGAAGTGGAAGAAATTTAAACAGAGAGGCTAAAGGATTAATGAAGAGGAAAAAAGTGTTATTCTCCACTGGGCAATATCTTCTGGACCTCTAACCTCCAGATTTTTCTGTCTTTATTGAATGACAGGCACCACCATCCACCCAGTTGTACAAGCCAGAAATTTAGAAATTGTCCTTTCCCTTTTCTTCAGTATCCAGCCTATATAACCAAACGCTATACATTTTACCTCTTGACTATCTTTCAAATCCATCCTCTCCAAATCCATTGGCCTCTCCCTATACCAGCGTTTCTTAAACTCGGCACTATTGACATTTTTGGCTACGTAATTCTTTGTTGTCGGGGGTAGCCCTGTACGTTATAGGAAGTTTTGGCAGAATTCCTGGCCTGTACCTACTAGATGCCAGTGGCAGTACCCCCCAACTCCGCCCTGCCTAGTTGTGACAATTAAAACTGTCTCAAACATTGCTAAATATCCCCCGGTGGGCAAAGTAGCCCTCCCGTCGAGAATCAGTGCCTTATACCAAGCCATCATCATTTCTTGCAAGAGACTCCTACTATGTCTCCCTGAATCCACTATATCACTGCACCCCATCCCATAACCCATCCTCCACACTATAACAAGAGTGATATTTCCAACTCCAATCTTGTCAGTCCCTGCTTCAAGCACTTCAATGGCTTCCCATTTCTTTTAAAATAAAATCCAAAATCCTCAGTATTGCTTTACAAGGTCTAGTTCTTACTTCTCCAAATTCATCTTGTACCTCACTGCATCCTACTTCCCCTCCTTCTCTGTACTACAGTCACACTGGCTACCTTTCAATTCCTCAAATAGGCCATTCTCTTTCCAGCCATCAGGCTTTGCCTCAACCCTCTGCCAGGAAGGTTCTTTCCTGATCTCCTGTAACACTCTGAGAATAAGTAGATGCTATTAAAAAAATAATAATAATAATAACCTATCTGGGGGCTCTAGATGAAAAGCTGTGACCTAAAGAAAAAGTTAAATGCATTTTGATGGTTGGAAAAAAGGACATGCTTTATCTGGGACAGGGGAGGCAAAGATCAGTGATGACCAGCTAGGAGAAAAGATAAAGGACACAAAATCTAGGTTCTAGCCCCTGTTCTGCCACTCACTATCCATGTGATTTGTTTTTAATTTACATACAGTAAAATTAACTTTTTTTGGTGTACACTTCTATGACTTTTAACACATGTAACCACCACCACAATCAGGATACAAAACAGTTCCATCACCTGAAAAAATTCTCTCGTGCTGCCCCTTTGTAGTCAAACACTTCCCCACCTGCAATAACTGACCCATTCTTTGTCCTATAGTTTTGCCTTTTCCTGATATCTATACTTAATCCCTCTGAGTCTTGTTTCTTCACCCATGAAATTATTTATTTAAATATATATAATATATCAATTTTATGTATACATAATCTTCCTTATATTAAAATATTAAGCTATTTATGATGATTGTTTGTCTGCCATGGCCAAAAAATTGGTATATGACAAGCATCCCCTCTATGGTTCATATTTAGAAAAGGCTTTCTTTAAATTTGTGGCTAATGCCCAATTTATGCAGTTCTGCATCTGAACTTTCAGTCTTCTCCAGAAGGGTGGCTCCACCTCAGATTTCTGCATAATACCTTGGTGGGCCTGTAACTTTGTTCACTCCTACAAAGCTCTGAGCTCCAGAATGTTCCTTAATCTCTCCTTCCTTAATTTACCACACTGCAGTAGCCTGAGCAGCCAACTGCAATTTTTCTTTCAACAGTCTTTCCTGGGGGGTTCCAAGCTTGTTCTAGCTATTTATGAACATAGCTTGTCACTGAATATCTAAATGTAATACTGATGACACTAAGTCAACAAATTAGCTAAAGTGTCACATCTCACTTCCACCTAGATAGATGATCTAATATTAAAAAGTTCACTGCTTTGGTTCATAGGGTTGCTACACTAGTAAATCATAAGAATGCTATACACACAACATAGTTTTAATAAGTGCATCTGACAAAATCATTCATAATTCTCTTATAGTGTAACAGATTAGGTATAACTATAGTTGTTTGAATAACTGGATCCAAAAAGTATTGATAAATTAATTAATGTCTCCCTAAAAAAATGCCTTCAGCAGTATGCTACAGGGGTCTAAACTTGGTTCTATCCTATTTACACATTTTAACAAATGAATGGCTGAAGATATAGAAGCATGATTGCCAAGTTTATAAAGATCATAGTCAGTAGGGATAACTAAAAATAATTTGTTAGAATATTAACATAAAAGATATTAACATAAATTAATAAAATAGAACAATGTAGACAAACTAATAAACTGAAATGTAATAGGAAGAAAAAGAAATCAACTACACAAATATTCAATGAAAGAGACCTAGTTTAACAGCAGCTCACATAGTAAGACCTGGGTGTACCAGATTACAAATTTATTATAAATCATCAATGTGACATGGCTTATTTAAAAAAAACACACACACACAAACTCACACCATTAAATTGCTCTTTTTAGGTTCACTAGTGAACTCCATGTTCCAATGGTCAATTCTCAACCTCCTTTTTGCCTCCTAGCAGCATTTAACAAAGGTGGCCATCCATCCTTTTTGTATCATTTTCCTTTTCCTCACTTGACACCTTCTTGGTTCTCCTCCTACCTCATTGGCTGTTCTTTCCAGCTTCCTTTAGGACTAATGACTTCTAAATTTATATCTCCAGTTCAAATCTTACTACTGAAATCCAAACTCTTATATGCGTCTGCCTCATCATCACAGAAACCCCTACTTCCACCTCCCTACCCAAATCTGCTTCTCCTGTAGTCTTCCCCATCTCAGTAAACAGCGACTTCATCCTTCCAACTGCTCAGACCAAAACCTTTAAGTCATTCTTGATCCCTCTCTTTTTTTTATACACTATATTCATTCTATCAGTAAATTGTTTTGGCTCTGCCTACAAAATATATTCAGAATCTGACCACTCTCACCACCTTCACTGCTTCATCATCTCCCATCAGGATTGTTGTACTTCATCTCCTAAATGGTCTCCTTACCTCCAACCTTGAAACCTCATCCCCACAGTCTATTCTCAACACTGCAGCCAGACAGATGCTTTTGAAACATGCATTCATTCAACATTCAAAGACTATTCACTGAGATCTATCTATGTGCCAGGCACTGTTTTAGGTGCTTAGAAAACATTCATGAACAGAGGAGAGAAAAATCGTGCCCTCATGAGGCTTTTGCATCCTGGAAGGGGACAGACAATAAACCATAAATATAATAAATAAAGTATATGCTGGTTCTATAAGTGCTACAGGAAAAAAATAGAGCAGGTAAGGAGGAGCAGCACCAGGAAAAAAGGGAAGGGCTGTAGATTCAAACAGTGAGATAAGTCTAGGCTCACTAGCAAAGTAACTTTTGAGCAAAGACCTCAAGGAGGTAAGGCCTTAGCCTTGCAGATATCTGGCAGAAGAGCATTCTAGGCAGAAAGATGTTAACACTAAGAATGCATAAAATATTATTTTTGGTTCCTTAGCCCTTCATCTGACCACATGATGAGCTGAACGATACAAGATTTTATACTTGTTTTTATCTAAATATGACTTGTATTTTAAATCTCAAATACTTTCCTAATAAGACACAAGTGCTTTTTTAGAAATGATAAATTAAATGAAGTACTAGAAACTACTTATGCCAGTGAGTTTTAGGTCTTTTTCTAAAATTTGATTAGGAGTTTTTTCTTTCATTTCATTGAGTTTCTTTTATGGCCCATAAAAAGCAACTAGAGGGGCCGGCCTGGTGGTGTAGTGGTTAAGTTCACACGCTCTACTAAGCTCACAGGTTTGGATCCCGGGCACAGACCTACACACCACTCATCAAGCCATGCTGTGGTGGCATCCCACACACAAAATAGAGGAAACTGGCACAGATGTTAGCTCAGGGACAATCTTCCTCAAGCAAAAAGAGGAAGATTGGCAACAGATATTATTTCAGGGCCAATCTTCCTCCCAAAATAAAAAGAGTTTAAAAAAAAGAGCAATTAGAAAGGCCTGCATTATTTGATATACACATATGACATACCTAATACTCAGAGAAAAACAGCAAAGGCATCAAACATGAGATATCAACTGGATTTAGCTTGCTGAGAATAAACATTTTTCAAATACAAATACCAACTGATTTTTCAGATTAAGTCAGTTATGCAACTAATGATAAGCAAAGTCATCAGATTTATTAACACCATAAAATGAGTACAAAATTATGGACTTGTTTTAAAGCTTGTTAGTTTCCACCTAATTGGATGAGACTAGCACAATGTTTGTTTTTACCTTCCGGTGGCCTGTTGGATGTTGCCACAACGACGACCCCGTTTTTGAACAGATTTTCAAAAAGCTGTTTCAGAATCATGGCATCAGCAATGTCAGTGACCTATGGACAACAACACATTTGTTTTATTTTAATTTCACTTCTGCTCTAACAAATTTGCTAATGGCTCATCTTTTTTTTAAGATGGAAGTGAATTCCAAAAGAAAAATTCTAATTATCATCTTGAAGAGTAGATAATTAAAAACATGAAAGACTATATAGTAGTCTTTTAAACTTGACTCTTCTTTTTTTGCAAGCCTATCATTTCTGTGCTAATTATCAGATGGTTCTACGTTAACTTCTTTTACAGAACTACAGGTGGAAAGCACAGATAATTGTACTAAACATTTAGGAAGTCTAATTAATTAAAACTATCGTGACCAACTCCCTCTACCGACTCCCATCACAGCCCTCCTTCTCCAAAAAAAAAGGGAAAAGAGAGAAAAAAAAATACACAGTCTGAGATTTCTAATACCTTTCTGGCAAAGGCCCTGAAAGGGTGACTTTAAATGGTTATGGGACTTTAGAAATAAGGACAAGTAGCCAGTGAGACATAATCAGCTGCTGTTGAAAATAGAATGATATGACATAGATACTATTGTGCAATTGCTGCACAAAACAATTCAACAGATGGCCCATCACAAAAATAAGCAATTTCATTGTTCTTTTTAAGTGCCTTCTATTACTGTCCATGAATAATCAAAAGGCACTGCAGTCACTTCCAGCACAGCCAGCCTCTGCTAACCTTCGCAAACACAAATATTCCTTCTACCAACAACAAAAAAAACCTAACAAGAATGATTAACATAGTGCCTTAAAAAAATAACTTCTGACAAAACCAGAAATGCATAACGCAGATAAAACTATCGCATCCAAGTTAAGTTACAGAGATACATATAACTACTGATCTCTTCTAAAATTATTTTCAAAAATCCTCAATTAACAAGTAAGCTTAATGATAACTTTTTTAAAAGCTTTTAAAAATCACAAAGAAAAACAGAAAGTAAGGAGGGAAGAAAGCTCACTTCAAAAACAAATGTATAGTGAAGGCTGATATTCATCATTGCACCTTCCCCTATGAATATACTAATAACACAGGTTTTAGATACTCCCGATGTAAAAATGTTTTGATCTTTAATAGCACATTTTAGACAATCTCAATAAAACTTGTTTTATATTCACAAAATATATCACACAATATGTAATCACATTGTTATTTTTAAACCATGTTAGAGTACATAAAAACTCGTGGAATTCTTTAAAATTGAATCAAGATACTAAAAGTTACCAACTAAATGGTTATAACACAACTAACACCAACAACCTGAGTTACACAGGTCTAAATCACTTTTCTTTTTACAGCAGGCGTCTTACTCAAAAGTTTAATCATTTCTTTCCCACCTGAACAAAACAAAACCAAGTCAAGATATGGAGACGTGCAGATCTTTTTTTTGCTGTCTCAGGCTGTAACTTTAAAATGTTAACTAAAAAACTACTGAAGATTCCTTAAATTAAAGAGACTTCAAGAACTTACAAAGCGATGATTAAAATGAAAAGGAAAGTGGTACTATTTAATTATTTAGGGAAGTGATATTATTTAATTTGGAGCTTAGGATCACTGTCAAATTTTGCTTCCACAAAAACACTCCCAGAGAAGGCCCTTTTCAAATGCCTAAACACCAGTGGCATTTCTGATGAGAGGACAGAACAAGCTTGCAAATTTTAGAAGTGACTGCACTTTTAAATTGGATCCCCAATACAATGACTTTTAAAAAGAGTGATATCAGTTAAAAATTATCCAGTCTTAGAGAATAAAAATGGTCATTTGACTATCTCACTGTTGTTCTGGAAAAAATTAAAAATAGCTTTTGTATCCTAAGGTTCAGTAAAGTGAAGGAACATTTAGCTTATAACACAGTGCAAAGGTTTAAATTGAAAGTTGAAGAAAGCAAACAATAAAGACTTGTGGTTGAATTATAACTTGCTGTTTTTGCATTATGGAATGTTTCTGCTCTATTAGAGTAAATTAACTTGGAGAAGCTATGGCTCATTAATAAAGCAGGAGTCAGTTGGTGTAGCCGGGTGCCAATGTATACTCTTTTGATCTTGTCCCTGCACTTGTTCAGCTTTGCTGGGGAACAGTAATTTTACAGTACAAGTGAACAGGAGACAATTGGCCACACATTCTTGGAGAGCGGGCTTTTTCAGCATCCCGCATTTCATTACCACCAGGAACAAAAGAGAAGGCTACAGATTACCAATAAGGGTAGTCTGCTAATACAGAGAGTGGAGACATTTCATTAGCATTAAAGAGAAAAGATTTTTTATGACCTAGAGTTGCTTTCCATTATGACTCACTTAAGTAAAAAAGAAAAAAAAAAAATCTAATGGTTAATTTACATGTGTAAGTGCTTGAGTCTCAGTCATCCACTGATTGGTACGGTGCCATGTAATGAGTGACAAACATAAGCATGCATTATCAGTAATTAGTATTAGCACAAAAATAAGCACCTATTTTTTATTAGCAGTTTTTAATAGCTTTCCAAAAACGGTCAAAACTATTTTTTAAATGATATTGATAGCTTATAGAGGAGAATTTTGCATGACATTTTGCTCATCAGAATTCTTTTTTTTTTTTAAACCATATTAGTAAAACATCTATCCAGTGTCCCTAAAAAGAGATGGGAAGAAATAACATCTTTTTTAAATCAGTTTCCTTCAGTTTTCTGATATCTTCAGTAGCATAAATGGTTTAATAAGAAATACAAATATTCGAGAAAGACATAATGAAGACCCTACAGAAAACTTTAAGGGAAACCTTTTATTTCAGCAACTAAAACATATAAAAACAACCTATGTAGACAAATTTCTCAAACAAAATAAGAAGAATGTATCTGATACCACAGGTAAAACTGAAATTCTACACTTAGTAAAGATGACCAAGCGAATGAGTAATACATTCTGCAAATGTAATCTGAATGCTACCAAAACATAATCTTAAAAATGCCCCAAATTCAAAAGCACAAAAAAAAAAGAGTATACTCTTGTTTTTAAGCAGCAATAATCCCCATTCATCTCCCTAGTAAAATAAATATTATATTAATACCACCTAAAGGCCAATAATAACTAGTTAAAAATCAAGACGACTAATAGGATTCAATTTTAAAATTGAAGTGGTGATTGTAGGCATATTGTCGTTAAGATTAAAGTGCCTAAAAAATTCTTTTCTAGTAAGTCAGCAATGTAATTGTACTAGGCTTTATGGGTTTAAGGATAATTTTTAGGTTCTATCATTAAAAGATCTACTAAAAGTCTATCCAGCTCTAGATCTATATATTTAAACACATCATAGAAGACAACATACACCAAGGAGAACATATAATATAGCTTTCACTACTAGTGAATAAGAACACTGACAATGGATTCAAACTGAGTTACCAGATGTGTGACCTTGGACAAGTTACTTAACTTTTCTGACCCTTAATTTCTTCATATATATGCCTCAATATAATGAAGGCAGTAATAACACCTACCGTGCAAAACTGTTATGACACATATAGTAAATCCTCAAGAAATGTTTACTATGACTATTACCTATTATGGTATGTATGCTAGTATAATTCCATATTATTTATGTATAGCTGTATAGAATTTTAACTGTAGATGGAACGATACACAGCATAGTACAGTAGCTAAGAACACAGGCACATGGAAAGCACTCAGTAAACAGTAGCTAATATTATCACAGAATACAAAATGGATAGAATGTAAGCATTCCAATAAGTAAATGGACATTGCCTCAAACAGATAGTTCATAAAAGATGGATTTTCACAAGTAAGTAAACAGACATGCAAAAAATTCAACCATGTTATTACTTAAAGGAATACACATTAAAACAATGAAATACCATTTTTCATCTACTAAACTGGACAAAAATGTTAAGATAATTCAGAATGTTGATAGGAAAAAATAGGGGTTGTTATTATGATATAAGGGAAGTGGGACTTAGCTGGGGGACTACTTCAATAGTTATCATTTGGTACTAGGATTTATTCATTCATTCACTTTGTATAATTATTCATTCAATCTCAAGCACTGTTCTAGACATTTGAGATACATCAATTAGCAAAACAAAGAGTCCTGCCTTCAAGTTTACATAACAAACAAGTAAATATATATGCTATGAATTAAAGGAGGGTAAGGGGCATTGAAAGTGTGGAGGTCAACAGCAAATTGCAATTTTAAATAGGGTGTAGGGATAGGCCTTGTTAAGGAGATAATCGAGTAAAGATCTGAAGAAGTGAGAGAGTTATTTTGATAAGTATTTGATTTGTATTAGACAAAAATAAGCACCTATTTTTTATTAGCAGTTTTTAATAGTTTTCCTGTTTTATAAAAATGGTCAAAACTATTTTTTCAATGATATTGATAGAGGAGAGGTATTCATAGAGGAGAGGTATCTGGGGGAAACTGTTCCATGCAGAAAGAACATCCAGTGCAAAAGCTCTGCTTGTTTGTTCTAAATTGTGTGGATGTTGGGTATCAGAGTGCTGGTGGAGCAATATTTGGGGGTATCCTTTTACCCTCTTGAATTTTAGACAAGGGGGACAAGCAGAGATTTGGACCAGCAATAATCCAGTTTTGGTGTGCTGAAGGAGTTTCTCTAAGACCAGTAGAAGTCGGTCCAGAATGTTGAAACTAGGAAATCCAGGCTCTGCTCAGGGATCACCTCTGCCCTTAGCGGACACATTCTTGCCCCTATACTCTAGTTTTCTCTGGCTCCTCTCAACAATGGGTATATGCAGACACTGGCCTTTTCTTGAATGCAGTGGTAAACTCCAAGGTTCAATTTGGAATCTTAGAGGAAATAAAAAAGGAAGACTACTAACATTTTCCATTCTAGGACATTCAGGCCAACTTGGCTCAAGGGAATGCTATACTGAAATTTGGGATCAAATAAAAGCAATCAATTTGATATTCAGTCTTGTTTTGTTGTCTCTGTGTATATTTTCTTCAGAGCCCTGGTGAGAAAGAAGCATTTGGTGTAACACCCACTGTTAATTATGGTTCCTTAATCTATAAAGAAAATAGGATTGGGAACAGTAGGGAGCAATGAGCGAGGCTGAAAATGTAGGAGAAAAGGTCAGACAGGAAGCAGGAGGGTTGGAGCAAGGGGAACGACACTATCTTATATACCATAATATTTCCCCCCTTAGAGTTTAAGCCCTTTTAAGTTGAGTTTTCTGTTACCTGTAGCCAAAAGCATCCTAATAGATACCTCATCTCTGCTTTTCTTGGGCTTTAGTTCATCAGGTAATTCTCCTTTCATTGGAGGTAGTGGATTTTGTATTAAGGAAGATGAAATTTCCTCACAGTACTTCTATTTATACTATCTTTTTTAGATCACAGGGAAATCCCTCTTAACATAGAAGATAGGAGCAAAACATGAGTTGAATAGTTCCATTCTCATCAAGACTCTATTTGCAAGAAACAGACACAGGAGATTCAGCTAAAGAAAAGAGGGTTTACTTTAGACTCCAGGACAGGAACAGACTGATAACTCCTCCTGGGAACTGGAGCTGGAGATTGGCCTGGGATTGGATGTAACTCTGGAGAGCTCAGCAGCTGTCTAGGGAGCACCCTAGTACTCCTCCCCCAATGTGATTCAGTTACTTCCTATGTCTCTTTGTTCCTGTCTCACTTCTAAGTGGGAACTTACTTCTGTGCCTTTTAGTTCAAATACAGGAGGGAGAGTATATGACTGGCCCAATCCCCAAGCCACACCACACAAGTCCAAGGTTGTTGACAAACTTGTGGACTAGCTACTCATAGATGAGATGTTCAGACACAGTCCATTTGATTGTGGGACAGATAGGGTCCTGTGGTATGGAATTAGGTTCTATAAGGCAACGGGGATGAATGAATAAATGAATGAACATCAACCCAACTCTGGATGGGGCAGGCAGACAACTCTGTCACATCCACTTTTCTTTGTTAGCAAGCAACATTTTATAAGCAAGGCTACTGCTCTCCCTTGATCTCCCTTATATTTAATATGTAATTTGAAAAATCCTTTTTGTTGCCTGCATTTCTTTTGTAAGACTTGGCTCATTTGGAACATTAGTATCTTGATAGTTGCTTTTGTTTCCTTCTTCCCAACCAATTCCCAATCCCTCTGAAATCTGAACTCAATGGAGAATGCCCAGAACAACCACACAGGTTTCTGTCAGGACCTCGCTATCAGGGTGGCATTATGACTTGTGTGGGCCCTAGGCAATTTTACCATATATATATATATATATATATATATATATATATATATATATGTAAAATATAACTGTGCTGGTATAAGATAAACATAATACAGATACAAGCTGGATTCATTATTGATATATTCATTTTTTCTTCAAATTTTAAAAGAAATTAAAATATTTTTATGGGCCCCTAAAAGTATCATGGACCCTGGGTACTGTCTCCTGTGCCTAATGGGTAATGTGGCCCTGCTTCCTATAAATCTTCTCAGGATCTCCTTTGCAGAGTCAGATTTTCATCGCTTCCTAACCTTCAGAAACAGTCTTGTCAATGGTCCTCATGTCACAGAACCTGCCAATCATTTCTCTACATGTATTAAAATATACATTTTTAAAGTTAAGGGTAATGATCTTTACATGATATCTAGGAAGTTCTGATGCCTTTATATTCCTCATTTATATGATGGAGATAATAACTATTTTATAGAACTAAATGAAGTAAGGATGTAGAAACACTTTGTAAACCATGAATCATTTTACAAAGGTTGGGTGTACTTTTTAAAAAATTTAACTTCAATACCTTAATTAAAAATTTAATTGTGCCAATTCAATTTTATTGAGAGATAATTTGGTTAAGAGACTCATAATGAGAAGCCAAGAGAGATGGCTTTCATCGATTCATCCCTGACTTTTGTTGTTGAAGGCAGCATAACTTAACTCACTGCTATATTTAGAACTAAATTTAGGACTAAGTGAGGCCCTTCTCTTTCTGCAATACATTGGTGTACTTCATATATCTCTTCAGAGTAGCAGGGGAACATCTCTTTTCCATAAGCCCTTCTTTTGAAGACCTTTGTAGTTCTACAATACAAAGAGTGAATGCCACGCTGTCTTAATATGACTGAAAGGGGACAGAAGTAAAGATCCCTCCTCCCCAGATGGTTCACTGTAACACCATTCCTGGTGAAAATGCTTCTTTCTCCTCTACCATAAATCGAGACCACTGTTAGCATGTGTAGCAAGTTGTTAGAGGAGACCTATCATGCCTCATTGGAACAAAGGCATCCTGGCCACATCGTCTTCCCACTAACCCAGGTTTTTAAGCACAAAACAACAGGAAATAACTCACTACCAACTTAAATGCATAATTTCAGGGAATCTTAGAACTGGAAGAAACTTTAAAATTCAACTGGGGCAATTCCCTCACTTCATCACAAATATGTTGTGAGGCTTCAGTGAGATGTATGAATCACCCCGGGCCTACCTCAGAGTAGGCACACAACAGTTAGTTTCCTACCCTTGAAAGTTCTCTGGGCCTTAATTCTAAGCAATCAGACACAGGAGTTTCTGCACTCAGACCCAGAAATATTTTTCAAAAGCTTTGGGTGTGAAGCCCTATTTTTAAGCTTATATTCAGTACTTGTGGATTTTTCTATTTTCATCCCAATAATCAATTGCTTTTATGATAAGCATTATAGAAAAAGCAACTATTATATTTCAGAACTACTAAAGAAAGCAGTCAAATAAAAAGGAAGTAATTTTTAATGTAGAGTATCTATTATTATTATTATTATTATTATACACTGGCTACGACATAGGATACAGAATAAGCATAAGACATGGTATTTGCCTTCATGCCATATTTGCTCTCATAAGAAATAAAGATCAGGAAATAACTTACTACCGATTTAAATGCACAATTTCAGAGAATCCTAAAACAAGAAGAAACTTTAAAAGTTCGACTAGGGCAACTCCCTCCCTTCATCACAGATAAGTTGTGAGGTTTAAATGAGATGTGTGAATCACTTTGCTTTTTATATAACACTTAAAAAAAACTCCAACATCTTTAAAGACACTACTGTGTAATCATTACATTATCCCCATTGGTGCAGGGGAAATGTGAATCCACTGACTGGAATATAGGGGTGGGCAAACTTTTTCGATAAAAGGCTGAATAGTAAATATTTTAGGCTTTGCAAGCCACATGGTCTGTGTTGTATTTTCTTTTTTTTTTTTTAACGACCCTTTAAAAATATAAAAATCATTTTTTTCTCACTGGCCATACAAAATCAGCTGGGCCAGACTTGCCTTGTGCAAGCCATGGTTTGCCAACCCCTGGACTAGATAGTAAAATTAAAGTCATAAGAGATAATGTGTCAAATTGATTTATTAAAAAATGATAAAATCAGGAACAGAATTTAAATCTTCACACTTCATTCAGTGTATCATTCTACATCTATGAAACATCTCTACCTTACCTGAAATTCATCAAAACATAAGAGACACGCTTCTTCACTGATTTCTTCAGCTATGGGAGCTATTGGATCGTACGATTTAGCCATGAACCCTGGTTTCCTTTTTGGCAAACTCTGTTTAAGGTGGTGTATTCCTTAAATGGATGAAATTAAACACAAATCAAATGTTGTATTAATAGTACATTTTAGACAACTACAACATATTTTTTAAATCTCCAAATGAAACTTCAGTGTGAACACAAAAATTACAGTTAAATTCCAGACACAAGCAAATGTGATTATTGAAATTAGTTGCATTTTCTCTACCTCAAAATAAGTTGCCCACATATTATTAATTCCCATGGTTGTAAGGACACTTGTGGTCATCCCATCTCCACTCTTCAACCACTTCAGAGATGACAAAGTGACAGACTAGATAACTAGATGGTGACTAGATGGATCGACAGATCGATCTTGGTCCTGAGGATTTCAGAGAAGCAAGCATAGGAGGTGATCCTGCCCTATATCTAGCATATCTAATCAAGATGTTCCCTTGTCTCTAGCCAGTCCCACTTCACTCATCACATGTGTACTAAATGCTTAAGGTATTACAAGAAAAACAGTGTTCCTGCCCTGGGGAGGTTACAGTATAACTGGTACACAAATAATGAAAAAACATAAGAACACTGACAAAGCAACAAAGCATACATAAAAGTATAACCCCAATGCCTTCATGCTAAGGTGACACAGAGGAAACGATCTTATCAAGAATAACTTCTTGAACCAGGTGAGGTTTTAACATTTCTTATTGATCCTCAGTAGAAAGAGAAAATGCCTGACCTTCACTTAGTAACTCCTATTCTCTTATTTGGAAGGACTGAATTAGGACCAACTCTGGACACATTACTGATTGTTTCAATATAGCCCCAAACAAATGAAACCAAATAAATCTTACTTCAAGCAAAAATCTAATTTTTTAAAAAATTAAGAATTTTAAAAGATGAGAAAAAGTATTTGTAGTGTTTGCCAACTTAAAAATCACTTCTTTTATAACATTAACTTACTTTTGTGAACATCTAGCATGAAACCATGAAAATGAACCCGTTTTTTCCTCTTCATTTCCACATAAGTATAAAACATGTCCATCACCATTGTTTTCCCCGTACCTTAAAAAAAAAAAAAGAATACTATTAAACAGTATGTACTGATTGCTCTAATGATTGTTCATTAGCTTTGGGATAATGAAACCACACTCTTCTACCGGAAAGCTTAAGACAATGTTACTTTTTTTAAAAGGAGTGCTTATTTTTTATGTTCAGCTAAAAATAAAATGTTGATATTATTCTTTGCTGTTAAAATCTTGTTTTTAGGAAATACAACACTTAGTTAACATTACAGGAGCTATTTTCCCCAGAGAACTATGTTCATAAACTGGCAAAATTTACAGATTATTCATTCTTCAGTTTCTCTTCAAAAAGGCACCAGAATAAATAAAATAATTAATTAAATAAATATTTATTGGGCCATTACTAAGCATGAAGAACTGTCTTAGGCACTATGGAAAAATTCAAACACGGGGCCGGCCCGGTGGCGCAGCGGTTTAGTCCATGCTTGGCAGCCCGGGGTTCGCAGGTTCGGATCCCGGGCGCCCGCGGACGCACTGCCTGTCAGCCATGCTGTGGCGGCGTCCCATATAAAGTGGAGGAAGATGGGCACGGATATTAGCACAGGGCCAGTCTTCCTCAGCAAAAAGGGGAGGATTGGCGACGGATGTTAGCTAAGGGCCGGTCTTCCTCACAAAAAAAAAAAAATTCAAACACAAAGATGAGAAAATAAAGATTAGTATCTAACACAAATACTGAAAATAAATAATAGATGTAGATTAGAGCTGGAGAATTGCCAATTATAACACTTTTCTAAAAAGCTGAGAACATAGGTCTTTCAAAACGAGGCCTGTTGGGAGAAATTTTGATACAGTTAACCCTTATAATGAAATTATCTCATTTTCAATACTCTGAAACTTTTAATCACTACGACTACATTAGTAACTAAAGAGTCAACAGCCTGATCATTTAACAAGGCATGCACAGAAAGCCTCTTCCCTCGCAGAAAGCCCAGAGCTTTGGGGCCAGTGCAGTGCTCAAGTTCAGTTCATACCCAGCATTCCTTGGCAGGCCAGGCCAGGGCACGCTGGTCCTGTCTCTCATCCTTACTGCTTCCTCCACCACCACCCCACCACAGTACCCATGCTCTCCTCACAGGAGCTGTGATTCCTAAATTCAAAGGCAGCTCAGGAAGTAAGATTTGAGTCTTAAATCTTTGGAAGTTTCCTCTATTCCATAAGATGACTTTGGGCCCATGCCATTTGAATGGCCAGGAAGTTTTTCATATATGAAAATACAACTCACCAAACATATTTTTAACAAAGAGATCATTTAGACTGAAAGGTAATTTTTTGCAAAAATATTCAGTACAATATCTCTTGATATAGTGAGTGGCAGCAGATTTTATATCATTACATTTATACAAAAAAGTAAATTAATGAAGTTTCAAATTCTGCAGCATGAAGCATAGTATACTTGTGGATCCAGGAAAAAGTCATGAATTATCTAACGAAAAATGTGAATTATATATATTTGAATGTAATCTTTATGCTAACTCTTTAAAAAATGGGCTTAAAATATAATAAGACCATCATATAAAAAGTTTCTGGAGATAAAAGCAAAAAGAAGAAATCATAAAGGAAAAGCTTAATAGATTAGGCAACATGAAATTCAACCTTCTAAATATCAAAATCACCATAAATAAAAGTAATATCCTTATTTATTTAATCAATATATTTTAACTGAATGCCTAACATTTGTGAGGCCCTATTCTAGGTGTTCAGGATATGGTAGTGAACAAAACAGGCAAAAATCCCCACCTTCATGGAACTTAGGGGTTTAGCCTTACATATCTTTAAGATATAAAGAGCTCTTAGAAACTACAATGGAGATCTTTTTTTTTTTTTTGTCTGTCCTAAATCTCTTCCTTCTGAAAACTTTTCTACTTAGTATGATTCTATGAGGGTATCAATCACAGGGAGGGCCAATCAAAATACCCCACTACCTTATACACTGTGGTTGGCCCTGTGGTGGGCATGTGACCCAATTACATCAGCATTCTCTAGGGGGAATTAATATGGATTCTGACAATGAGAATCATCCCTTCTCCTTTTAAGAGAGCAACCTAGAAGATCCCAGGAGCTATCTTCCCTGTAACATCAAAAAATCCTGACCAAGAATGAAGCCAACAAAAAGAAAAGCAGAACCAAAAGATGAAAGAGAAGGCAAAGGGAGGGAAAGAGAGAGAGAGCCCTAAAATATCATTTCAGCTCATAGGTCTACCATGGCTGAATCAGGTTATTACTTGACTTAACAATTAAACCAACCATTAATTTCCTCCCCTAGTTCAGCTAATTAAACTAGCTTTTTTTTTCACTCCAACTGAAAGAGTACTGAACAACACAGAATTAACAGGGGGCAAAAAAAAGCATCAATGTGCAAAGAACACGAGTATTCAAATGACACAAAAAATATAAATAGTAAACATATTTTTAAAAGTTGAACTCCACCAGAAATAAAAGGAATACAAATTAAAACATCAACAATATACCATATTTATGTTGGTGAGGATGTAGGAAAGTAAGCACTCTGACATACTTCTGGTGGGAGTGTAAGACCAATCTTTCTGTAAGTCAATTTGTCTTTCTGCAAGCCTGTCAAATGCCTGAAAAATACTCAGAACCAAAATAAATATTGTACAGATATTTTTGCTCCCTAAATTATTTCAAAGTTCAATGAAATCCCAATCAAAATCAATTTAGGAATAACTTGACAACATGATTCTAAAGTCTATCTCCTGGTTAAAAATAAATAAATGCCTATCAACAGGAAACTGGTTAAGTGAATTATGGAACATTCATATAATAAAATAGTATATACCAGTAAAACGAATGAGATAGAACAATACGTACTAATATGGCATGATATCTAAGACCCACGATTAATTGAGAAAAAATAAGGTACTTAAC
The DNA here is from genome assembly GCA_031878705.1 of Tapirus indicus. NCBI lineage: Eukaryota > Metazoa > Chordata > Mammalia > Perissodactyla > Tapiridae > Tapirus > Tapirus indicus. The sequence goes on along the minus strand of CM062933.1, from coordinate 31,070,295 downwards.
ATTTGAGTAGAACTAAATAAACCCCTACACTTTAAAATTTTCACCTAAGTGGATAATACAAAAAGAGTGTCAAAAATATTCTAAAAAACGGTAGTAGAAAGTAATAAAGGAGGAGGCAAGGAGGAAAGGGAGAGGAATTACATAATAAAACTATATTATAAAATTAGAGAAATTACATTTGAGTAGTACTGGATTTCTTAAAATATTAACTAAACCAAGTAAGTAGACCCAAGTATATATAATAAACAGCGTATATGAAAAAAATTAATAATTGCTAAAGAAAAAGGCTCAGCCATTTGCAAAAAATAAAACTAGATCCCTACACTTCACATTTCACAAAATTAATTGCAGATGAATTCAAGGCGCTAAAAAAAAAAAGACCCAGAAGATAACACGTGTGAACATTTGTATAACCTTGGAGTAAGAAAGGTTTAGCAATGTGTATCAGGAAATGAAAACTTTTGAGAGACCATGTGAGAGTAACTGGTTCTGGACTTGCCATCCCAATATAAAAAACTAGAAAACTGGATCAAATATATGAAACTAACATTTTCAGACATTGGAAAAGAAGCAACACAAGGCTCTGTTGCCTGAGAGAAGGGAAAAAACAAGATGAGCCCTATATCACTCCAGCTTTTGACTTAGAGGCACCTTCCAGATTGCTGGACAGAATGGGCAAATCCAAGTAAAACACCCAGTCTAGCTAAGTTGAGTTAAGAGAGATCAGAATTATGGGAGTTCAGTGATGGATGCACAACAATGTGAATGTACTTAATGCCACTGAACTGTACACTTAAAAATGGTTAAAATGGTAAATTTTATGGTATATATATTTTGCTAACAATAAAAAATTAAACATTAAGAAAAAAACACCCTACAGTTAACATCATACTTAAAAGTGAAAGACTGAACATTTCTCCCCCAAAATTTGACACAAAGCAAGGACATCCACTCTCACTACTTCTTTCAACATTGTACTGGAGTTCCCAGTTAGTGCAAAGAGGCAAAAAAAGAACTAGAAGGTGTACAAAGAGTAAAGGAAAAAGTAAAGTACCTTTGTTCACAGACAACATGATATTTTGTGTGCACAAAAAATCCTAAAGAATCTACCAAATAACCACTAGCATTAATCATTGAATTTAGCAAGGTCATCAAAAAATCAATTGCTTCTATACACTAGCAGTGATAAGTTGGAAATTAAAACTTTTAAATATAATACCAATTGCAGTGTCATCAGAAAACAAAAAATATGTAAAAATGAATTAATCAAAAAACATGGCAGACTTCTGCACTATGAACTACAAAACACCACTGAGAGAAATTAAAGATCTTAAAAAATAAAGAAATGGGGGCCAGCCCGGTGGCATAGTGGTTAAGTTTGTGCACTCTGCTTCAGCAGCCCAGGTTTTGTGAGTTCAGATCCTGGGTGCAGACCTATGCACTGCTCATCAAGCCATGCTGTGGTGGAATCCCACATACAAAAAATAGAGGAGGACTGGCACGGATGTTAGCTCAGGGTGAATCTTCCTCAAGCAAAAAGAGGCAGATTGGCAACAGATGTTAGCTCACAGCCAATCTTCCTCACAAAAAAAAGAAGAAGAAATGTACCATGCCCATAGATTAAAAGACTCAATATCTTAAGTTATCAATTCTCTCCAAATTGATCTTAGATTCAACGTAATCCCAATCAAAATCCCAGAAGGATTTTTTTTTTAAGAAACTGACAAGCTAGTTCTAAAATGTATATGGAAATACAAAGGCCACAGAATAACCAAAACAATCTTGAAAAAGGCACAGTTGGAGGACTCACATCACACCACAGAGATGCATCAGCAAAATCCAGGTTGAAGGAAATCCTACACAACAAATAAGTTTATATGTATGTATGTATGTGTGTGTGTGTATATACATATATATACACACACGCACATACAAACACATAACAATCTAGACTTTGCTGAGGTATCTCTGTGGTGTGACATGGGTCACACACACACACACAGATAGACATATAAATAGAGAGAGAGAGAGATACCTAAAGACTTAATTAATATTACATTGAAAACAGAAATATTTATGATATAATTAGAAATTTGAATAACAATATCTATGAAATTAAAAATAATGTTAATTTTTTAGAGTGTGAAAATGATAGATGCTATAAATATATATATATATATACCTAAATTTCTACTTATTCTACATTCAGTCTTTCTCTTATTAATTCTTATCAACATCTACATTTTCTCTACTTCTAACAGAGGCTAGTAGATATACCAAGTAATTATCAATATTTAACTTTCCAAACAGTGCTTTGGGTGAGTATCAGAGGAGAATGTACAGTTCATGATTCTAGCAAAATAGGAAAAAAAGGTAACAAATGTAAAATTCTTTCCATGTGGCTATGATATGCACCTTTAGATTTAGTATTGTGGGCAAGAGCCTGTGTGAGGTGGAATTTCAGAGATGCTAAAAGATTTCTTTGCCCAAAATCACCAGGTGGCCAGCTGGGTCACTAAAGTTCTATTTCATACACCAAAGTTTCAGTGAAATTCTAACTCTCAGAAGACTCTCTTCAAATGCAAATGTTCCAGAGAGGTAACCTACTAATCCAATGGTACTCGTTAAAAATTTAGCAAGTAGTTTAGAATAGTTTCGATTAGAAATAGCTTAGAAGTAGTTCTGACATTTAGCTAGAAGGCAGATGCTGGGATAATAGGAGTCCAACCAATTTAGTTTAAACAAGTAGAGGAAAAAGCTGCAACCTATGGGATGTCCAGCATTGGAAACCCCGAGGCCTGAAGGGGTGAAATAGCAGGAACAAATACTAGCACGCCAACATGTAGAGACACTAGACCAATGTGTTTCAAACTGCCACTAAACCAGAATTATTTTTTCATAAAAGAGAACGAAATAGAATAAAATAGAATAGAAAACATCAAAATGCATCACACGTAAGGTTAAGTTTTCTTTCGTGAAGCTATTTATCAGGTGTGTGTGTGTGCACACACATGAGCAGGCATACACCAGGTCAGGATGTAAAATATATTTCTTCCTGTCAGTCATGTTCAAAAATGTTTCAAAGCCACCACAACAGTCTGTAAGTTTTCAGCGAGCAAAGGCTGTATCTGCTTTTAGTCACCATTACATCTCTAGAAATAACATGCTGCCTGGCATAATGCAGAAGCTCAATAAACACCTGTCAAGTGAATGGAAGAATGAGGACAGGAGATGTTGGAAAAACGTGGGGAAGAAACCAACACTAATTTTACCTACTTCACAATTTTGCTTTGGTCTCTACAGAATCCTAAATAAAACTTTGTATTTTTCTCAAAAGAAGATTCTTACTAGGAGAGTAATTTGTAAAACCTAAAACTCTTTTAAGTGCTAACTTTGAAGCCAAAAGAACTACTCAAGAGCCAGAGGAAGAATGAAGCCACAAAATACTACTGCTGAAGCTTTTGGCTTCTGTATGAGATGTGCTAAGCATTTTATTAATGAAAACATTTCAAGGTTGAATCATGATAGTAATTCCTCCAACTTATATATCAACTTTACTAGGGTTCCCTGGATTGAGGGTCCATCTAAGTCAATCATCTCAACAAGTCTATGAAGAAAGAGAGTAACGTGAAGTGGGCATGACAGAGCCCAAGCCAAGAGCAGGAATAAGGAGTGGGAAGGGGGCGCTAGGAAGCAGACATCATCTTTCCCATCAAGTCTCCTTAAAGTTTAATACCTGTTTCCCAAGTCTAAAAAAGGAAAACAGTAAAGAATAAGAGCTTGTGAAACATTCTGAGGCTATTCCCCAGCCACAGAGCACCCAAAATATGAGCATTTGACCTATCTTTTATTATCTATTTTGTAATTATTCTAAACTCAACTGATTATAATAGCTGCCAAAACGTTCATCTCATTTCCTGTTTCAAAATTCCTTTCTCTTCCCCTCTTTATATTATAAAGAAATTCCTAACCAGAGGTTGCCACACACTCAGCCTATTTGAACATCCTATGTTATCACATCTTTTCTAATTCTTTCAAGCATTCAGATGTATTACATTTATTGTACCTCCCTTCAAGTCGTCAGAATATGGCTGTATTTTCCAAACTAAAATCCAGTAACTTTCATAGGTTGTTGGGTTTTTTTTAAGTTCTTTTGCAGAAGTGGAAACAGTTGTGCTTTACTAGCCATCTCCATTTGTGGTTAAGGTAAGAGGAGAAACAAAGATGATTTTAGCAATGACTAAACATGAAAGTGAAGGTATAGGAAGTAAGTGTTCTCCAAAGAGGCAAAGAATGAAAGATGACTACAGAATGAAATCTGCTAGCGGTACCCAAAGGCGCAGACATATAAAACTGATCAAGCACCAGGTATAAACTGCTTTCTAAATAAGAAGTAAGTGTACATTGGTCTCAAAAATACCAATTAGCCAATGAACTAAGAAAAAGAATAGTTTGAGCTTCTTTCACATTTTTAAATATGTAAGTTTCAAGAACTTGAAGAATCTTAAGGGACGATCTCTATCATTCACTTTTGTGAACTAAACAATTCTCTTTTTATTAGATTTCCTAAATCTATAAATGTAATACAAATATTTAGAGGCATTAGCAAACAAATCAGAAGAAAAGAGAGGACCCAGAAAAGAATAGTTTGATCTTTAAGGCACTATAACTACTTATTCAACTCCTATTATTTTTCTTGCCCTAAAATTCTTACTAAGACAATAACCTCTGCCACCATTTCCTCATAATTCAAATTTATGATGGCTATAGGAGAGCTTGAAGCTTGTTTATTAGTTGAGGACCAAAACTGATCTCTTTACACATAAATGTGCATTTTGAGTATACCAATAAAAGCAATGATTGACAAGCAATAAAGCCAGATACAGTAGGAGCCACCTTCATGACATCAGTGAATGTGGGTAACCAGGGAGAGGTTTAGGACTAGGAGAAAAAGATTTGTTTGGAGAAATAGAAACCAGAAAACAGATAATTTCAGCAAGAATGAAGTCAGGAAAGAAGCAAGATATTAACTGATTAGGAAAATCTAGAAAGCAAGCTCATAGGGTTTCCAAGAAAATGTAAGTCTTCGTGCTGAATGTATGCAAGTGGGAGACCAAGGAAATGTTATCATTCATGTGTTAAGAACATATATTAATAACTAAATTAAAGATAATAATAACTAAATTGAGGACAAGGGCTTAGATTATGAGTAGAAATATTAGTGGAAATTAAAAGTAAAAAAGAACAACTTGCTTTTTTTAAAAAGTATTAAGCTGAGTCAAATAGCACTGAGCAATGAGATGCTGATTTATCTAATAACCTATCTATAGATGATTTCCTTCTCTGAGATCAACTCATTTTATACATTAAATAGTGTTTGCACCGTAACATGCTAACTAATCCTGCCTCAAACTACAGTCACACCCTATGAGAAGTAAAAGTGAAAACTAAGATAAGTGCCCTCCTGTCCCCTTTCCTCTCCCCTTATTTTACCTCGCTTCATCCTATTCCTTTGCTGGTAGCCAGCTGAGGGATGGAAACGGAAGTTATCCCTGAGTGAAAGCTGGGACACTTTCTGTTTGGACCACTCAAAACTTATTTCAACACACTTACCAACATCTCCATAAACATACAGGCCCCTTGGAGGTTTGCTCCTTGAAAAAAGCTGCAAATTAAGAACAAATTATAAATCTCTAACATGGAAATAATTAAATATCATCATATATATAGTGTTCCTAACTGAGCTATACACAGGACTAAAATGGGCTATTGTGCACAATAAGTACAAAAAACTTGATGTAAAAAGCTATGAAGCCCAACTTAGGTTTTAATATAGGAGGCAAGAGTCGTAGCAGCCCAGAGCAAATGCTCTGAAGTCACACAACTTGAGTTTACATCCCCTACACCATTTACTAACATAATCTTCCCCTTCTTTCCCAAATGGGCTCCCCAAAGAACAACAGCCTCGCAGCTTCCCAGCAAGCAAGAGATCAGAAGAATTTTTCTGAAGAAAGTGAATGGTCTCCAGGAAAAAAGGCTCAAGAGCATTTATGTGGGGCTTCTCTCAAAGATCTCCCTATAGGAACACCTTACAGTAAAACACACCAGTCAACAAACCTCTTAAGATGGAGCCTCCAATACTAAAAAGTATCTGAAAAGACTCTAAAATGAACTGATAGCCAAGAATCAATAGAAATTTGAAAAAAAACTTTCAAGATAAAATTTGGAGACCAGAGCAAATAAACAGGGAGAAAAACTCAGAGGAAACAGACACTACACACACAGCAAAAGGAAACTTCAAAATAAAACTGTAATCAATACAATTAATAAGCTAGGGAAAATAAGAGAAGCTATTAAAACCATAAAGCAGTAACACAATGCAATTTTTTAAAAGGAACATTAAGAACAAAAGAGAGCACTTTGAATTTAAAGTATAGTAGCAGACATAAAATTCCAGAAAAAGGATCAGACGATAAGCTTGAGGAAATGTTCCAGAAAATAAAACAAATAAATAGCAACAATGAAAGATGAAAAACATAAGAAAATTACAGGATTAATTCAGGAAGTCCAATATCTGACAGAAAGGAATTCCACGTGCAAAAGAACGAAAGTAGACCATCTTCTATCGCCATAAACAAAAATCAACTCAAAATGGATTAAGGACCTGAAAGTGAGACCTGAAACTATAAAACTCCTGGAAGAAAACATAGGCAGTACACTAATTGAGACTGGTCATAAAGGGATCTTTTCGGATTCCATGTCTACTTGGACAAGAGAAACAAAGGAAAAAATAAACAAGTGGGACTTCATCAGACTACAGAGCTTCTACAAGGCAAATGAAACCAGGATCAAAATGAATAAACAACCCACCAGCTGGGAGAAAATATTCACAAATCATATATCCGACAAGGGATTAACCTCTGTAATATACAAAGAACTCACACAACTGAACAACAAAAAACAAACAACCCGATCAAAAAATGGGCAGATGATACAAACAGACATTTTTCCAAGGAAGATATACAGATGGCCAATAGACACATGAAAAGATGTTCAACATCACTAATCATCAGGGAAATGCAAATCAAAACCATGCTAAGATATCACCTTACACCGGTTAGAATGGCTATAATCACCAAGACAAAAAACAACAAATGTTGGAGAGATTGTGGAGAAACGGGAACCCTCATTCACTGCTGGTGGGAATGCAAACTGGTGTAGCCTCTTTGGAAAACAGTACAGAGACTCCTCAAAAAATTAAAACCAGAAATACCTTATGATCCAGCAATCCCACTCTTGGGCATCTACCCAACGGACATGAAATCAACCATCTCAAGAGGCTTATGCACCCCTATGTTCACTGCAGCATTATTCACTATAGTCAAGAAGTGGAAGCAACCTAAGTGTCCCTCGACTGATGAGTGGATAAAGAAGATGTGGTATATATATACAATGGAATACTACTCAGCCATAAAAAAAGACAGAATTGTCCCATTTGCAACAACATGGATGAACCTAGAGGATATTACGTTAAGTGAAGTAAGCCAGAGAGAAGGACAAACACCACATGATTTCACTCATATGTGGAATATAAACTAACACACAGACAGAGAGAACTGGTTGGTGGTTACCAGGGGGAAGGGAAGTAGAGGGTGGGCACAAGGGGTGAAGGGATGCATTCATTTGGTGACAGACAAATAATAATGTACAACTAAAATCCCACAGTGTTATAAACTGTTAAGACATCAATAAAAAAAATTTTTTAATAAAAATTTTAAAAAAATTTTTAAAGGAATTCAGAAAAAGAAAATAGTGAAAAAAAGAGAGGAGGGAGTTATCTAAGAAATTTATACAAAGATTTTTCTCAGATCTGAGGGACTTGATTTCCAGATTAGGAGCATGGAGTAAGTGTCCAGCACAATGAAGGAAATAAGATCCATAACAAGTCACAACCCTGAAATTTCAAACACCAAGGATATAAAGAAGATCCTACAAATATCCAAGGTGGGGGCAGGTGGTGAGAAGGGGGTGGGGGAACAGGTCACAAACAACGGATAAAGACTTGTGTAAAATTTGAGGGACAATGATTTTCAATCTAACCCATCCAATCTATCCATCAAGTGTGAAAATGGAAAACTGACATTCCATATATACAGGGTCTCAAAAAAACCTCCCCAACAGAAATAGGAATACCGAGGCTCCAGGAAACACAGAGGATCCTGGGAAGGGAGCCCTGGTAAGATGGAGAGTTCCTCCAGAACCACAGCAGCACAAGCAGGTCAAGAAAGCAATAAAGTCCAAACCAAAAAGGGGATGGAGGGCTCCGAGGAAGAAACAAAATGGAACTTCGCTTTGCTTGATATTATTATCAACCCAAACAACCATCCTGAATTTTGATCCACTTAGAAAAGTACCTTCAAACTCTGCAACAGTTCCTAGACATCCGTGCAAAAACCAAGGTAAGCCAGAGCAGAGAATTCAGAGAGGGTAAAAGCAGAAAGAAGCGAAGGTTATGCCACTTAGTACCAACCAGAGCAGTCAATATTTTGGCAGAGAACATTCTCAAAAGCTAAATTTCAGGATCTAGTACATACATAATGCTTTTGTTTTTTAATCTGTGGATTCACTCCAACATGCCTCAGAAACTTCTCTCACTTTCCCGTCCCTCTTAGCTTTCCTGTAAATCCAGCCCCTGACTAGCATGCCCCTTCCAGAAGAACCTTCACCAGGGTTTAGGCAAAAGAATCTTCTTTGCTTTGATTCTGCCAGCTGAATGCCTTCCCTCTGTTCTCTGCACATTAACGCACCATCTATTCTTAAATCTCAACTGAAACAGATTCCACCCCTGCCAAAATCTTTTTATTTGCCTTGTTTTATTTTTTTTTCTTTTTCTTTTTTTTTTTTTTTTTGTGGGGAAGACAAGCCCTGAGCTAACATCTGTTGCCAATCCTCCCCTTTTTGCTGAGGAAGACTGGCCCTGAGCTAACATCGTGCCCATCTTCCTCCACTTTATATGGGACGCCGCCACGGCATGGCTGACAGGCAGTGCGTCGGCGGGTGCCCGGGATCCGAACTCGCGAACCCCAGGCTGCCAAGCGCGGACTAAACCGCTGCGCCACCGGGCGGCCCCTCTTTTTCTTTTTTTTTTTTTTTTTTCTTTATTTTATTTGCCTTGTTTTAATATCTTACATGAACCATTCTTGTACACTGGTTATTCTATTTTCAACTTGTCAGAAAAAGGCATTAGCTCTTAAATAACTTTAGAACACTTTTCACTTAATAATTTCTAAGTATATTCTATGTATTAGAAAACTTACAACCTAATAATCTCTAGGTATATTCCGTATATTAGAAATCATTTGCAAACAACATTCTGTATTAGGTAACTGGAAGCACATAGCAATTAACAGTTCTTCACAACACATTTTGCAGGAATAGTCTGGGGCCTACTCTAGTACTGTTCACATGATATAATCAATATATGCTGAACAAATGAAGTTCAAGGCAAAAATTTAACAAAGATGGGGGAAAAAGATGGTACAGAGAGAACTCAAAGCTACTGAAAAAAAAAGCACTCAGGTCCTATCTTCTGTTTTACCCACTCACATTCAGTATATTTTTGAAAGAGCACTTTGGCAAATATATTATATTATATATTACATGTATAATTTATATTACAGTAATATTTAGAAGATGGTAAAGAGATACTGTTGTAGAGTACCAGAGGACAAGATACTCCCACAGCTGAGATCACAAATACCTGGTATGACATCAATACTGTTTAAGATGCAGATTTTACTCTAAATAAATTGACAAATAAAAATGATAAACATTAGATATCATCTACCTAAACGATGTTATATACTCCAAGTATTACTTGGAAAAGCAAGCTAATTTTCTTCTAATAAAAATTTCAGTCTTCCAAAAATTACTGAAATTATTTCAAAGGATTTAGAAATCTGTATTTTAAGGGGGAAATCAGAGGACTGAATGGAGAACAGTAAGACTACTTAGAAAGCTGTAAATGGGTCCTAGAGAAGTTTTAAAATTCTTTCTTCATAGTAGTGAATTCAGGGAGAGTTAGGTTCACACAGTTTCCTTCAAAATGACTAACTTACAGAGGAACCCACATCATTTACATGCTCCTAGTTTACATTTTCTCACAATTTACCCAATTTTTTCAGTACCATTGAATTTCCTTTCTTAATGTTTTACTTTCCTGTAATTTGTTCTTATGTCTCAGGGAACTCCACCCTGGCAGAGTTCTTGGTGCTGGTATTCTCCTGTGCTCCCCTCACCCAAAAGCCTCCTCCTTCCCGCTCTGGACCCAGGAAGCTAACCATGCTGTGGCTGGCTGCTGGCTGGGCTCAGCCCCTGGGACTCACCACTTGAAGGAGATAGGAGGGAGCGGGTAGAGAGAAATCTGAGTCATTCTCTCCTGTTCCCTCCCTCTTCAGTGCTGCGTCTCTGGCAGAGCTGCATCCCTCCAGGACCATCAGATCCTCATGCCACAGCTCCAGGGCTCTCCAGGCTCCTCCTTCAGCCCTCCATCCCTTGTTTGTTGCCTTAGGCTACCCTGCCCCTGACTATCTAAGTCATCTCTTGATTCAGTCTTTATTTGAAACATCTGCTGTGAATGTTTCCTGCCAGGACTCTGATACACACCCAATCCTTAAAATGCACAAACACCAGACAAAGACTTGAAAATCTGAACATGAGTTAAGTTTCTCTAGTGACAAGTTCTAAGTCATGTTACTTGTATCTAAGGGAATTTGTAAAGTAGGATGATGACACCTTCTCTAATGGGTTTTTGATAAGGATCCAATGACACTGTATTACAGACTGTGCAGATGGAAAGCTTGAGGATGATGTTGGAAGACAGTGGTAATCAATCGCATACCTCCGAAGCATAAAAGATATAGCAGAAGAGTGCTGGAATTGAACCCGAAAGATCTGAGTACAAATTCTGGTTCTGCTACTTATTAGCTATGTGACTCTAGATAAGCCACATCAACTCTACAACCTGCCATTTCCTTATCTATTGGGTGCAGCGCAGAGCACAGGAGAGTTCCCACTCACTGCCCACCTCTGCATGACTGATCACAAGGCCCACTCACTCAAGCCAAAGACTGCAAACATCATGTACTTACTGATACCTGCTTCCATCCAAACCTGTGGACCACGAAAAAAGAAACATCACACCCTTTGACACATCCCTCTCAAAGATGTGAACACTAATGCACACTCAAGCTATTTTAAATCTATATAAACTCTACACCAAACAAATCAAGAACATGTAACACAATTTCAAATATAGTCCATGTGCTAAGCCATAAAGGAAACTTCAATAAATACCAAAGAATCACCGTACTCCAACCATAATGTAATAAAATTAGAACTAAATGATGGAAGGATAGCTAAAAATTAAAAAAACAAAAATCTCATCCTTAGATATCGACCTTCCCATCATGTTCACCCAGACTTCTGAAGATTGCTGAAAAAAGTCTGGAAGCCCTGCAGAGTGTACACTCTCACCAGTCCCTCCATATTGTCAACAATTCTGTTTCCCTGATTAGTTCACTCTCTGTCTCTGCAATGATTCTCTGGAATCTTCTCAGTTCCCTCAAGCTAAACTACACTTCCCCTGTCACTTTCAGCAGATGTCTCCTACTTCTTCATAGAGAGAAAACAAAAGGCATTGGGTTGGAACTCCTTCAACTTCTTATATGAAATTGCAATCCCACCCATATCTGCACCTATCCTTTCTTCTCTCCCTTCTGTGACAAAGGAAGATGATTCCTCTTCCGATACAACCTTCTACCAATTTCTGGATCTCAGTACCCGCCACAACCTTCTCAGGAACTATGGCCCATCAAACTAAATTTTTCATTTCTCTTGTAATCCTTCTCATCAACATCTTTATAAATGTCTTCCTGTGAATTTATTCTTACAATCTTGAAGTGTAATGTCTTATAAGCAAGACATAAACCCAAAAACCATAAGGGAAAAGATAGATAGATTAAAAGCAGTGAAATGAAACATTTCAGTTTGGGAAAAAAATACTAAGGGAAAAAGGCAAATAATAAACCGCAAACAAAAATTTGCAATATCTATTACAGACAAGAACTTATTTCCTTAGTGAACAAAGAGCTTTTATAAAGTGATAAGAAAAACAAATGGATTAAACACTTGAAAGAATAGTTAATCTCATTCACAAGAAAAGAAGTGTGATTTAAAATAACAGTGAAGAAGTGGGACCAGCCTGGTGGTGTAGTGGTTAAGTTTGTAGCACTGCTGCTTAGGCAGCCCAGGGTTCATGGGTTCAGATCCTGGGTGCAGACCTACACACCGCTCATCAAGCCATGCTGTGGCCGCATCCCACATACAAAATAGAGGAAGACTGGCACAGATGTTAGCTCAGGGACAATCTTCCTCACCATAAATAAATAAAATAACAATGAAATATCATCATGACAAAAATCTAAAAGTGTGAAAGGATACAGTATTATCAAAGATATAGGGAGACAGGCAGGCTCATAAACTGGTAAGAGTATGAATTACTGCAATCTCTTTTGAGGCAATTTGGCATTGTCTATCAGAATGTAAAGTACGTATACCTTTTAACTGAATAATTCCATTTCGAGAAATTTATCCTACAGGAATACCCACACATGTAAACAAAGATGCATGTATAGTCCATTAATAGGACATGTTAGTATATTCATGTGATGGAATACTATACCATTGTTAAAAGCTATTGAATTGTGGAACATTCATATGAAAGAATTAAAAAGAATGAGGTGGCTCTTATAAGAAGTAGGGGGCCTGATGTGGGATTGTCTCCTAGATACAGTGTTAAAGTTAAAAAAGTTTTTTAAAGTACAGACCAATGTGTATGCTGTGGTCCCACTATACAAAAAAGAAATAAGAGTGGCTGGCCCCACGGTCGAGTGGTTCAAGTTCCATGTGCTCCACTGCAGCGGCCTGGGTTCACGGGTTCGGATTCTGGGTACAGACCTACTCCGCTCATCAGCCATGCTGTGGAGGCATCCCACATAAGTAGAAGAAGATTGACACAGATGTTAGCTCAGGGCTAATCTTCCTCAAGCAAAAAAAAAAAAAGAGGAAGATTGGCAAAGGATGTTAGCTCAGGGCAAATCCTCCTCAGAAAAAAACAAAAAAGAAAAGAATGTGTGTGCGTACATTCACATACACAATTGTTTGTAAAGGTTCAGAAAATTTCTGGAGGGCTCCACAAGAAACTGTCAACAGTGAATGCTCCAGAAAGGGAACAGAGGTGTTAAGAGGGTCTTAATTTTAATTGTACTCTCCTTTATAATGTTTTAATTTGCTACCAAGTATAAAGGGGTTTTTTTCTTTTCATTAAAAAGGATGATTTAGAGAAGAGTAGATATGCTTCTGCCAGAGGACTCATTAGCTACAGCACAAGAAAAGTAAAGGAATAAAAAAGGTATTAGGTACAAAGAAGACAGGACTGGAGAGGAGACATCAGCTGACTAGAGATTTTAACAAACTTTTAGAAGAGGGAATGTTGACAAAGGAGGGTAACTGAGAAAGCAGGGTGGGAAAGGCAGAGCACAGAGTGGCCCTGAGAAAAGTGCCTTGAGGATGGACCCCAGAGAAGCTGAAGGTCTTGGAAACAAGGGGTCCTGTGGAGAGCATGAGAAAAAGGGGGAGAAGGATGAAGTGAACATCTGTATGTAGAATAGTCACATACAACCACAGCCATCCCCCTCCCTCCCCTGCAGCACCCCTAGAAGACAGGCTTCTAACGCCCAGAAAAGAAGCCTCTTCTCAGACCAAAACCAGACATGTAGAGTTCCATTGTATCAGGGTACCCACTGGTCTAACTGATAGAGCCAACAGACCACACAGAACACATCCCTCAAGTTTTCCAGTACTTTTAAATTGCAAATTTCCTATTAAAGTTTGGACTCTAAACTACAACAAGATCTCCTCATGGCAGGGACCAGGACTTAATCATCTTAGCATCCACAGAACAACACATGCAGTAGACACTCAAAAATTAGTGTTGAATCAATGCATTAATGAATTACAGGAGATGGTAAGAAATAACAAACAGCTTTCTGGGACAAACTTAAAAGGAAATCATGACATTTGTACAGACTACACACAGAAACAAAAGATGAGAGCTGCCCTGTTGTCATAAAAATTGCCTCCCCTTACTCCTGTACTGGATTTTGTGGAGCTCCCTACCTCAGATTTATAACTCATTTGCTAACTGACTGTTCTTCCCTACGATCAACATTAGTTGTTTATTTTAAACTTTTATATTAACAAAAGCAAGAAAAATAGAACAAATAAAGTTTGAAGTTGGCAACTAGAAAAATTTTGTTGGACCACATGCTTTGAGTTAATCCCAGCATTAATTTGGATATTTTCAAACAACCATTAGTTCTAAAAGAAATCAGCCTTCTTGATGTTTATTACTTTAGCCATAGCCATGCATAAATAGGGGCCTGATCAATGCCTTGAGGTGATGGTGACCATAATATGATCACCCAGTCTGAGGACCATAGGATTCTTAGTGCATTAGAATAGGAGATCTTTCCATGGCCATAGCAACTTTGGTCAGAGGTCCCTCAAATATATCACAAAGAGACTTGATGAAATACAGAGGGTGCAGTGCAAACAACACAATACTAGAAAAAATACCTCAAATGCATGTCTTCTTTTTGGAAGTTATCTTTAAATATAACTACAGTTCCCCCCCACCCCACATCCATTGCATTGCACTTTTCCACAACTGTGCAGCAGACACGCCCTTTGAGAATGACCTCACTCCCAGCTCCATCCTCCATAATAGGGTGATGTGTTTGGGACTGAGCTTATGACCCAAGTTTTATCAAATGGAGTTCTGTTGTTCAATACCTGGTGAAAAAGAAGCTCTTTCTTCTGGGCAGTATGGTGCATAGATGTGACACAAGTTTGCTACTTTGAGATAAGCCGAGCTGAACACAAAGCCAAAATATTCAGAAGGGCAAAATCAAGAAGATCTCAGAGAAATAGAGCCAGGACCTAATACACGGCACCTGAAGCATATCTAAGCCCTGAACTTCTACATGAGCCAACTGATTACTTCTATTGTTTAACCAGTTTTAGCTGAGTTTTCTGTTACTTGTAACTGAAAGCATCCTAACTGATGCCATAACACATTTCACTTAGCCATGTTAGTGGCCTGATATAAGTAAAGTATTTATCAAAGTATCTATCCTCAAGAGAGAGCTACAGTAATCAAAACAGTCAGTACTGGCATAAAAACAGACACACAGATTAATGGAACAGAACAGAAAGCCCAGAAATAAACCCACATATATACAGTCAATTAATTTATGTCAAAGGAGGCAAGAGTATACAATGAGGAAAAGATAGTCTCTTCTCTAAATGGTGTTGGGAAAACTGAACAGCCGTATACAAATTGGCTGAAAATATTTGCAAATCATATATCTGATAAGGGTTTAATATCCAAAACATATAAAGAACTCATACAACTCAATACCAAAAAAAACAAACAATCCAGTTAAAAAGTAGACATTTTTCCAAAAAAGACATACAGACGGGCAACAGGTACATGAAAAGGTGCTCAACATCACTAATTATCAAGGAAATGTAAATTAAAACCACAGTGAGATATCACCTCACACCTGTTAAAATGGCTATTATCAAAAAGACAAGAAATAACAAGTATTGGTGAGGAGGTAGAGAAAAAGGAACCCTTGTGTACTGTTGGTAGAAATGTAAATTGTTGCAGCCAGAGTGGAGAACACTATGGAGGTTTCTCAAAAAATTAAAAACAGAACTACCACATGACCTAGCAATTCCACTTCTGGGTATTTATCCAAAGGAAACAAAAGCACTAACTCAAAAAGATACATGCACCCCCATATTCATTGCAGCATTATTTACAATAGCCAGACATGGAAATAACTTAAGTGTCGATCAATGGATGAATGGATAAAGAAGATGTGGTACATATATAAAATGGAATATTATTCAGCCATAAAAAGAAGAAAATCCT
Organism: Tapirus indicus; assembly: GCA_031878705.1. Lineage (NCBI taxonomy): Eukaryota > Metazoa > Chordata > Mammalia > Perissodactyla > Tapiridae > Tapirus > Tapirus indicus. The sequence goes on along the minus strand of CM062933.1, from coordinate 31,054,235 downwards.
GCCATTTATAACATGGATGGACCTTGAGGGCATTATGCTAAGTGAAATAAATCAGAAAGAGAAAGACAAATACCGAATGATATCACTTATATGTGAAATCTGAAAAAAAAAAAGCCTCACATATATGACTTAGTATAATAACCCACATCAAAAGAGAAGATGATAAGAAAAGCAGGTGTCAAAAAAAGTCATTAAAATTTTTTTAAACAATGTGACTATACTGCAAATTGTTCAATAAGAAAATGCACTGACGTCACAAGTGTTTGGGATTCTGGCTTTCATGCATTTGGTGATGTGCTCCAAACCACTAAATTTAGTAAAAATTTATGTTTTGAATTTTATATTTATAAAAAGCCCATTTCCACACAAAGAATCTTCTGAACATGGGGTTTATATTTTTTTAAGTAAATATCTAATCATTATTGTATCAAATTTTCTGAAACAAAATCAAATGCAAAGTATGGATCCTGGACACACACACACACACACACACACACACACACACACACACACACACACACACACACACACACACACACACACACACACACACACACACACACACACACACACACACACACACACACACACAGAGTTAAAAGAACATCTGAGGGACAATTGAAGAAATCTGAATTTGAATGTGGGCTTCATTTTTAGGATTGCCAAATAAAACACAGGATGTCCAGCTAAAATTGAATTTCAGATTAACATCAAATAATTTTTAGTATATGTATGTCCCAAATATTGCAATGAGACATAAATAAAGCTATTCATTATTTATCTGAAATTCAGATTTAACTGGACATCCTGTATTTCTCTTTGCCAAATCAGGCAACCCTGTTCTAGATAATATTATTACATCAATGTTAAATTTCTTGGGTATAATGGTAACTGTATGGGATAAAGGGGGATAGTTAATCAAGGTTAAAAGAAATTTTAATCATTAATCATTGATTAATGTTAATCATTAAACGTGGTTTAATGTTTAAACATGATTAATGTTTAAGAATTAACATTAATCAATGTTAAATTTCTTGGGATAATGATAATAAAGTTATACAAGAGAATATCCTTATTAGGAGATACATAATAATGTTTTTAGGGGTCAAGTGTTATGATGTTGTAACTTACATTCAGAGGTCTAAAGAAAAAAATATATTTAGAGAAAGAAAAAACAACTGTGGCAAAATATTAACCATTAGTGGATTTAAGTGTATTGTTGAAATTTTTCAAAATAAAAAGTTAGGAAAAAACAACAAAATTTGGTAAGGTGACTAATTACTATATTACTTTTTCTTTTAAACTAAATTTAAGATTATTCCAAAAGTATCTGCATATTTGCATTTTAGACAACTGCTTTCAAAACTCTCAAAACTATTCCTTTAACTGCTGCAAAGTAAACATTTGTCATCCATCATTCTAAATATTTTGATTTAGTCACTCTAACTTTATTTTTGGTTCCTTATGAGATTAAATTCTATCGTTAAAAATAATCTAAGGTGATTCTCATCAAAGTTATAAATTAAAATAGCATGTCCTCCACCTGTCTGGGTTACTATCCATCTGCTACTCTGGCATAATTTCTATTAGGACAATTAGATAACAAACGTGGTGCTTTAAAATAAAAGGTGTTGTTTTCAATTTGTTTAAAAGGCAGGAATACTACTTTTCCTGTTTCTCCCCTCTCCCCTCACTATTCCATTATTATCTCCCAAAATGATGGAATCAGAGACAATGATTCCAGCTGGAATGCTGAGAATAATTACATCTTTTAAAAACTAGCATTATATCAATCTCAACATAGACCATTTTTTGATAAAAGTAGATCACTTCAGGTTCCTAAGAAGATCTTTAAAAACTAAAAAACTGAACTATATGTTAGCACCCATAAATTCTCTTTAAATGAAAATCTTTTTTTAAATGCCTTCAGCTGATTTGCAAAAGAACCCTTATAACCTAAAGTACACCAATTTGTTCAGTTTACTAGTATAATTAAGCCTATTTAAGTATCTAAATAACTAGAAAGTGTGGGGGGGGGTGAGCTTAAACCTCTAAAACAACTAGCATAAGAAATGGCTCAATTTCTGATTATAACAGAATTTGAAGATGCAAATGCCTTTTTAATGCCTCACGCATTCAAGCAAAAATCATTTAGAAGTGCCTGTATGTCACGGGGAGACAAATGACAGGAGGCAATTTCTTCAGCAAATCCTTCCATGTTTACTCACTCCTAACTGATATTCTGCTTCTGGACTAACTTAGGTGAAGCTATGCTAGGTGTGATCTACTCCAGTCCACCACTAGTTCAGAGGGACGTCCAGGACGTTAGCATAATTCTCAAACCAATCTGGAATTCATCAAAAGAGAGATGTGGAAAATATTCCTCAGTCTGAACCCGGTTGAGGTTCTGAATTTGAAGAACTAAAGTGGCCTTCCAGGATTCTCCTGGATTAGAGAAGAACTGACACTAAGGAGGGAACGAGAACACAAACACATCCACAAAGAGGCAAATGGATATAGGAACTCACAGAGACACTTACACTCTCACACAGACACATGGATAGGCTGACACCCTCCAGCACAACTGCCTTCAGAGACAGAAGAGAATTATTTTGTGAATCTTCAGTGATGGCCTTGTTATTTATTCATTTTTCATTTATTCTGCAAACATGGATTGAGCATTGAGCACCTACTTTGTGCCAGGTAGTGAGATGGGTTCTGCAGACCTAGAAGACCTCAGAAAGAAAGACACAGTATTTACCTAAGAAGCATGTGGTCACTAGGTGGGCAATACAGGGTAGGGCATAATAAAAGGATGGGGGGGGCAGCCTTAGCAAACATCCAGAGGCAAGAGAAGGTACCAAGCTTGTTCAAGGATCTTCAAGTAGCTTGTCACACCTGGTGCTTTTATTGCCAGCAGAGAACAAAGACAGACGGAGCTGCAACAGGCAGAGACCAGGCTCTCGAGGACATAGTATAACATGCTAATGAGTTTGTAGTCTCTCCTGAAGGCATGAGAAGCCTTAAGCATGAGAAAAGTGTGATCAGATTATGTGTTAGAAATATCAATCTTGATATATTGTGGAGAATGCACTTAATGAGAGGAAACTATAGGCAAGGACACCACCACTCATATCTGCTCCCTTGACAAGCCATCCTGGTTGCCAGACAGAAGTATGGTTCAGGAAGAAATACTTGTGGGGGCTTTTCTGTAGTTCACTGGGGCAAAGGCAACTGAAGGCAGCTCTGTGGTGGTCTCCATTGCCATGAAGGGGCTACAGATTGCCTTGGAGCTGTGCTTCAGGATTCTCCTGGAGAAACTGTACATGGCTGTGGCAGTGTAGCCTGCTAATATCTGCACATTTCCACAAGATGATGGCATGGGTTGCAATTGCTCCGTTTTTCTTTTATCATCTCATATTTCAGAATAGAGATTTTTCATTCAGCTAAAAACCAACTGTATAAAGCAAAATGGGCTTACTAATCAACTTAAGAAACTAACTGAAGGCAAATATCTAATTCTTGAAAAGCTTAATATTAAGAGAATAGTACTTCTTAGAGTTATCCTTAAAAGATGCCTCCTTCATAGAGAATCTTCAGAACAGCAAATGTGAAGGCAACCGGTGAAGAGCACAACTCTGAACAGGCTGAAATAGATTTTATGGAAAAAGAACTGAAAAAAGGAAAAACTAAACAATTCAGAACTAGATTAATTGATTGGTCACTTTACAAGAAGAACAAAATTACTGGAACATAAATCAAAATCTGTCACATCATGTGGCTTTTCCAAATAGAGCATGCCCTTCACCAAAGGGTCGGCCTTCATGTGAAGAGATCTTTTCACTCCCCTCTCCTCAGATTCTCACCCTTGCTACCATGCTTTCCTCCCCTTCTTCCAAATCACAGTCCTTGTTGCCAGTGGATCCAAGTAGACAATTCTTAAATAAAGACCTCAGATTTCCTACTTCATAAATACTTTCTGGCAAGGGATTTTGCTAGCCTACTGTCTATCCAAACTGATTTTCCTCTTCTATGTGCTGGATTTTCCTCCACCATCCCCACATCCTGAAAATAACAGAAAATTACCTTTAGTGTTGTAGTCTTCATACAAACCTACTAATGAATATTCTGAATTTGAGAAGAAACTTGAGACTTCTTTTTGTCTTTCTTCAAATGTAATTTTGAATTCTCAATTTTAGTTTCAAAGATTACTATTTTTTCAGTGATAGTACAAATGGAAGCCTTATAGAATAATAATTCTCAGAACTGTTTTATAAAATTCATTTAAATATTAATCTTATTGAGTGTATTATTTATATTTTATTATTCTCTCTAGATAGTAAATATTGCATTTAATTTGATTAACAGTCCATTATTACAGGAATAATACTGAATTTATGTAATACTGAAACTTTTACATGATCAGTTCAGAAATTAGACACATTTGAAAGGGCAAAGCCATTCTATATGCCAAGAGCAGTATCTTATGTTAATTTATTTCAATTATTAGACAAATATGAAAGTAACTTGAATATGTTTTTAATTGGCATTTTTTAAACATATTGAAAAAAGTATTTTAAACATTGCTTCTCAAGAGCAAATAGTTGATATACATAAACTTAAATAAATATATAAATTTGTACCATATATTTTTTGTGGGTTTTATGTTGTTAATCTTGATGTATATACCCCCATTTGGAGTCTGGTCCTTCAAGAGTAAATCAATAGTAATTTGATTCATAAAATTTCTTTATGAGAGTCAGAATTATATCCCAAGTGAAGCAATATATAGCATAGAATAAATTTAAATTCTTTTATTTAGATTGTAGTCTCAAAGACTTTTCACACATGCATTTCATACCCACCTGAATTTTTGTACTTAATTCAATGAGTTATAAATAACTGTTTATGACTGTTTCCTCCACTGAACAAGGTATCCCTGAAATCAGAAGCCATTAATCTTATTCACATCTGTATCCTTGGCTCCCAGCATGGAGCCTAGCACATAGTGAGGACCAACTCTCTTTTTGTTGAATTCAATTCATATACAATAATTCAGGGTCTTCTGATAAACAGAGATACATTTTCTAGCTAAGCATGATAGACTTTCCTGTAAAACTAAAAAGAATTTGCTTTTCCCAGCTACACAATAGAACTACTTTCCCCAGTGCCCACTCTGGAAATGTATTAATTCTCCTTTAGAAGACACTTAGCTAATTATTTCCCCAGTACATGAAATGGGCACATTACCAGGAAAAGAGAAAATATTGCCAAACGTGAGGTAAGATTAAGTCCAGTATTAAATGGAGACATAACTACATATTGTACACAGAACTCAGAAACATCTGGCATTCGTGGAAAAGATTTAAGGCCAAGGAAATTCAGCTTACAAAATTTCAGAAAGAGGAAAAAAAATTCCATTGCCAGAAATCTCTTACTAAGATATTTCCTATGTCTTTCTAAGCACTGTGCTAATAATTCCCCTTCCTCAGTCTATTTGTAAGAAGCAAACTAATAGGATCTAGAATTACATTATCAAGAAAAGTTGCAATTTCCTTAAAATGATTTAAAAAAAAACTGTTGAAATGTCTCACAATTACACTTAAAATATTTTTACTATGGAATATTATAAATAGACTAAATTAGAGAAAATATTGAACACCTAGTTACCTACCACCCGGCTTTATCAATTCTTCATATTTTGACATATTTATTCAAAAATTTACATCATAAAACATTAGATACAGTTGAAGCGCCAATTTCTTCCTCGGAGTTAACAATCCTGATTTTGAAGTTTATCATCCCCATGCTATGCAACATTCCATTTTAAAAATATATTCTGATTTATTTACCCATTTTTTGTGGTATCTGCTAGTTATTTCCCCAAAACAAACTCTTCTTTGTCCATTTTTCTACTAGGTTGTTTGATTTTTTTTTTTCTATTTTTGGTAGGAGTTCTTTATATATTCTACATAGCAATCCATAGTCAATTCTTCCTGATGCAAATATTTTCTCCCAGCCTGTGGTCTGCCTTTTCCCTTTTTCTATGGTGCTTTTTGTTGACTAGAAGTTTTCGATTTTAGTATAGTCAAATGTATCCATCTTTACCTTTATAATTAGGCTTTCATATCTTGTATAAGAAATTCTTCCTTTTCCCAGGTTCATAATGATATTCCTCTCTATTTTGTTCAAGAAGTTTTAAGGTTTCACTTTAAATTTAGGACATTAATTCTATGGAATTTATTTTTTATGTTTAGAGAGGAAGGCATCTAATTTTATTTCACTTTTCACGTAGATAATCACTTATCTCATCCCTGTTTCTTGACTAGATCATCTTTTTCCCACTGATTTTCAGTGCCAACTCAATGGTGCATGAAGTTTCCACGTATATTCTGGACTTTCTATCATGTTCCCTTTATCTGTTTGTCTATATAATGGAATAGTGAGTAGTTCTGTTGGCTAGAGATGGGTATATATAAAGGAAAGTAATAGGACATTGGATCAGAAAGCTAGACTAAGTACAGATCAAGTAGAACCTTTAATACAATTAATGGTCTCCCACCAGCCCTCAAATCTAGTCAGGCAGCAGTCATCTGGAGCAGGGGTTGGCAAATTATGGCCTGTGGGCCAAATCCAGCCTGACACCTGTTTTTATAAATAAATATTTATTGGAATACATTTATTTATGTATTGTCTGTGGCTGCTTTGATTATAATGGCAGACCTGAGTAGTTAACGACAGAAATTATATGGCCCTCTAAGCCTAGAAGATTTCCTATGTGGTCCTTTACAGAAAATATTTGCCAACCCCTGACCTAGAGACCTGACCATAATCTCAACATAGATTCCATGGTATGGACCCCTCTATATGGCCTACGTAATTCTGCTGCCATAACCTAAGTAGTCAGTTTGGTTGATAATGACAGATTAAATTCCAAACACTATAAAATAAGGCTATATTCCCTTTCTTTAAATTCATTTTAAGGGATTTATTAAAGACATTCTCATCTACGTTGATGGCATAATTTCACCTTTTGGAACCATGACAAAACTTAAAATGTAATTGAAAACATTGGTTAATTATTCTGAAGACTGAAGCAGGCCTATTATACTCTGTTTCTCAAATTTCAAATTTTAAATGAGTCTTTGGTATGTGTTAGTTCTCAAAAAACAATGTAGTTTGACCCCCAGTCTCACTTCCTTACAAATAATGCCATCATTGGGTTAGGATGTAATGCTTTTGCTTCTGCTTTCATAAAAATTTGATACAACAAACATTCATTTAAAAATATTTCCAGGAGCCAGCCCCATGGCTTAGTGGTTAAGTTCGGCACACTCTGCTTGGGCAGCCCAGGTTCGGATCCTGGGTGTGGACCTACACCACTCGTCGGCAGCCATGCTGTGGTGGTGACCCACATACAAAATAGAGGAAGATTGGCACAGATGTTAGCTCAGGGCAAATCTTCCTCAGGAAAAAAAAAAATATATATATATATATATATATATTTCTGGACTTTAATAAAACTATAGCTATAGATATTGTCCATTCTGTACTCAATGTTGCTTATGATCTTCTAAAGGATAAAGTTCCAGGGATCAGGGAAGCTTTACCTAAATCACACTGCTCAATCTACTTTACCTATAGGAAATGCCAGTTCTAAGAAGAGGAATGGCAAGAATAAGTGCTTACTCCCTCAGCTGGAGGAAAGAAAGGAAGAAGTGTGGAAAAAATAGCAAACTGCCTAGCCTTGGACAAATAACTGAAGGGATCCAGACAAACAGGCCTCCTGCATCTCTTGAGAGAAAAGCCCTAGCATCTCAGGTATCTTGCTCCCAGCCTCCAGGTGCTAGAAGCCAGAACAAGGAAAGCATCAAGACCTTCGACTAGCTGGATTCAAGGCGGGGCAGGTCTTTTCTACCTGCTATATTCATTCTTGTTGGCAGGGTGAGGAGAGGTAGCCAAATAAAAGACAGTAAACAGGATGTAAGAGGAAGTTGGAAATAATAATTTCTAATTAGGGAAAAACTGAAAATTATTTTATGGAGAGCAGAAGAAAAAGCAAAGGAATTTTGTGCACCACCCCCCCACACACACCCCAATTCCCACGTCTCTTGGGCTATGATGTCTCCTCCCAAGAGATGAAAAAGTCTGGCTGCCTGTATACCCCTGATTAACAGAAACAGATTTTCAGAGTAGCTTCACACTCTATTTAATTCTCTCCCTCCCTGACTCCAGAAATGCTTGATTCGGCTGTGTAAAAGTAATTCTAATTATAGTGATTTACATGAACTACTTACCATTTATGCCTAATTACCTCACAGCACAATAACAATTATGCATACATTAAATGTGTCAGATTAACCTGGTTGTACGTTTTATTTGATAACAAAAGTAAAGTGTTCATAAATGCTCATTCTTCATAGTTTGTTGCTCATATAGCATGGTCATCTGCTCATAAATTTTTCAAATTTTTATTAGAGAAAACATTGTTACATAGGTAGGTGAAAGCAGCCTAACACTGCCACCAATTTTTTTCTCATTGATTAACAATTCTGGCATTTTGTGAAGAAGGTGCATTTTATTTTAATATTATAGCTTAGCCTTCCAGAAAGTTCCTTAGTAGTATAATGAAAAAAAAGTAGGTCCACCATAATGAACGTTTAAACATCTGCATTAAAAACAAAATCAAATGCCCATATATGTTAAGTGAAGTAAGTCAGACAGAGAAAGACAAATACTGTACGTTCTCACTTATATGTGAAATTCTAAAAAAGCCAAACTTATAGAAATAGAGAGTAGAATGGTGGCTGCCAGGGGCTAGGGGGTGAGGGAAATGAGATGTTGGTCAAAGGGTACAAACTTCCAGCTATAAGATAAGTTCTGGGGATCTAATGTATAGCATGGTGACGATAATTAACAACACTGTATTATATGTTTGAAAGTTGTGAAGAGAGTAGATCTTAAATGTTTTTACCACACACAAAAAAAAGATAATTATGTGAGGGGATGTAGGGAGAGGATGCAGGTATTAACTAACCTTATCTTGGTGATCATTTTGCATACATGAGTACCAAAACATCACACTGTACACCTTAAATTTACATATGTCAGTTTATAATAAATAAAGCTGGGGGAAAAAAATCAAATGTCCATAAAATCATAAATCCTATTTAACAAAACCAAAAACTCTACAAATGAGGTTCTATCGCTGGAAAACCTAATAGCCCAAATTTTCCTTCTCTGATAATCAGCATAAGAGTGCTTACTTTTAGAAGAAATAGGTCTGTGGTATCTTTACAGTCTTCAAAAACTAAAGCTTTTATATATGTTTTACTCAAATTACATTAGATGTTTGAGTCTTTTTCAATGTTAAAGATTTAGCTGGCTAAAGAAATCACAGGACAAATACTACCACAAAGTGATGCTGATCTATCTACTAAACATTTATTCAAATATGCATTAGAATTTAACAAATACAAGCTTTCATTAGACACACCTGACATGGCAAATCTCCTACTTACATAAGATTACAACTACACAGTAAAACCAGGGCTTCTAGATAGTAACTATTGCATTGACTTACTGCTAAATAGCTGTCTATTTACTAGGCAGATCCATCACAGCCAATTCAGAAATCAAAGGTGGAAGCAAGAGAGAATACCCCTAAGAAGAGCCAAACAATAAACTTAAAGAAAAAAGCCATGCTGTTGAATTGGCAACCAGAAAAGTTAATGATTAAAGGATACCTTTGACTGGATGGAAGCTCACCAACCACAGTAAGATGAGCCCTATGGATAATACAGAGTGGGGAGGAGGAAAAAGAGGACTGTATTTACAAAAAGGAACAAAATACAAAATTCTTGAAAGCATTTAACTCTCAGATAACCAAAAAATCCAGTTAAATAAAACATCTTGTTTCCTGGCTATGACACATATTCAACTTGCTATTTTATTTGGAAGACCACCTGTATTGCAAACTACAATTAGGTAGGCAGTACACAAGCAGTCAACATTTTCCAAACTTATTATTTCTTTACTCACCTATAAACTTTTGGAAATATGAGAAAAAGAAGAAAGGCTGGCCATCAAAAGGGATAATACGTCATTACTTCTTATAACCATTGTGCTGGACCGGCCAATCATAGTGGCTACCACACTCACTTCTGAGGGAAACTGCTACGCTCACAGGAGCCCTGGAGGGTACTTTATGCAGAGATCTGATCTTCATGCTGGCTAGCAGCCTCTGAAAAACCTGGTGTGAAAGCTCTGCCCAAACACGAATGAAGTGATTGGTTGGTTTTTCAATCAGATTCTTACTCAAGAATTTAAACCACAAATACAGAGAGAGAATTTAGAAGTTGGTAGAAGGAATAGAAGTAGAAATGGGTATAGGGGAAAAGACACAACAGAGGAAGCGGATTACATGAATGGCAGAGCGCTAGAGTAAGAATCAACAGGTGCCTACTACTACTGCCTGTCAAGTCATCAAAGCTTACAGAGTCATTGATGCAGCCAAAAGCCGGCTCAGGCTCGGTGAGGCCTGACTGTGTAATGGAGATGCCCTTCTTTGCTATTTGCATATGTAGTCTTATTCTAAATCTCAATTTCTTTCTGTGACCTAAATGAATCTCTATTCCTTTTAACCAAAAGATGTTAACACAATGACAGCCTTTTTCTTTATATAAAAATAAAACTATTTAATTATATTTTCAGTGCTTTTTAAAAAGTAAAATTACTTTCAGTAGAGTTTTTAAATGAAGTATTACTAACATAGGTTATACAGTATCTTCCTTCTAAAGACCCTATAATAAAAGAATATTGCGGGGGAGGGTATGGGGGAAGTGGTTTGGCCAGTCAGTTAAAGGAAAACTAGTTTCTTAGGTTGAACCATATTCTAATTCTTATTACTAATAATATCCCTCATAATTTGAAGATGACACTGCTGATGACACTGGCTTCTATAATGGGATAAGGAATGGGAGTTTTTCTGTTGTTTCAGAATTTCAGCCAAAGCTCAAAGCTGAGGACAAGGGGAGACAAGTTCCCCTACAGTCTAAAGAGAGGCACTAGCCATATCCATGCAGGAATTACTTAAAAAGAAGAAAAAAAGGCAAAAACAGCCCCAAAACCAAAGTGGAACTGAAGAAAGTGACTAAGGTACAAAGGCGTCAGCTGGGTAAGGAATGCTGTGGCATTTCTCCCAGATAAAACTCATGCCAAGTGCAGGGGGGCCCCCAAGAGAAGCGTCTAAGGAGATGAGGATTGAGTGTAAGACAAGATGGGCATCCCCCTCCCCAGCTGAATGCTTGCTTAGGTGAAGAAATCCACAGGCAGCTATCAAAGCAGGGTGTGGAAGAGTTCAAGTTCAACTTGACATGTGTCCCCAGGAGCATGGGGGTTACAGGACAAAGACAGAGACTGGTACCTGCTTCCTATTTGCAAAGTCCGAGGGCAGGAGGCTGACCGAAGCTGTGGGGGTTGGAGAAAGGAGATGTTATGCTTCCTGTGGCCTAAGTGGACACCATAAAAGATGACCTGGCTAGACTGCCCTGAAAGAACCTTACCCAAGAAGGCTAAGTGCAAGCACAAGGGTGTCCCAGCAAAATGCGGTGGTGTGAGGTGTTCTGCTAGAGTCATAAGAGGTCAATCAAAGAATGAGCAGTGGGGAAGTCCCCATGGGAGCCCTGAAGAACCCACCAACATGCCCCTCAACAGAGAGCTAGCAATGTCAGCATCTATCACACAAAAGGCCCGTAACTGGTCACTTAAGACTCTGCTGTTTCACTCTAATCTTCCATCCCTTTCATTCTGACCCTAGAGTAGCCAGGCAAGCAGAGAAAGTGGAAGCACAAATCACTCCCCCTTCTCTACAGCTGAACCTGGGCCAGGCCTGAGCTGGAGGGAGGGGAAAACTTTGATTTGAACAGAAGTTTTCATTTAGACTGGACTGCATCAATTATTACCTAAATAGGAAGCTACCTGAATCCCTTAGAAGGTGAAAGAAAACTATGGAACATCAAGAGGTCTGGAATGGGGATTCCACAGAGCTTGTTTAAAGGAACTGGTGGGAAATTTTTAAGCTCTTTCATCATTATACCTAACTGCATTTAATCCATTATAGAAAGTGCTTACACTTTTAACTGTTCAATCTTTAATACCACACAAAACTCACCTTCGAAAAAAGGCCTTCTGCCTCTATACTGTATCCTTTAAGGTCCTCATGTAATTTCTGTAAACACTGTATGACTCTTCTTTGATGTTCATCATCCCTTAGCTCATGAGCTTTGATCAGAAAATCATAGTGGTCCAGTGGTCCATGGCAAACAGCCAAAGCTTTTGAATAAGTCTCTGTAGCAGCGGTTGGAGACACACTCTCAGGTGTCTGAACTGTGTAGGCTAGAAACAAAAATATAAAATTTTAGACCTTCTTAAATGAAGATATTTCATAGCGCTCTATATATGTTTCTTAACAGTCACATTAAAACCTTTAACCAGTTACAAGTGTATATATTTGAGTAGTTATTGTAAATATCATTTTGATAAAGATAATATAAAACACTTTATACAATAAATATATTTATAATTGTTTCATTTTAATAAAAGGGAATAAACCCCCAAACCCATAAGCTATCAATGTAACACCTCTTCTGGAAAGCCTAACCCACTATAGCATCCCTGCTTTGCCTCCATGCCAATTAACAAGCCACCTGGGTTCATCAGCTCCTTCCCCACAGCAGGCATCATGCCTTTCTTTGAGTTAGGCCTAATTCTGGTTCTTGAGTACCAAACAGAGACTTAGAGACTAGCCACAAAGGGTTTTTTACTGCCCCTTTATTCTCTATCCAAAACAACACAGCATTCAGTTATTACCACATTGATCTCAGCACTCTGCTTATGAGATTCCATCCCTTTTCTATAACCTTTAGACTGAACACAGAGAATTGGGACACAACAGAGCATCTGCTTCAAAGCAGGTTGTTCTGATCCTTTCTTTAGCCTCTCCTCGGAGAGAAATGACTGGCTAGGGTAAGGTCCAATTATAATCCCATTCCTTATCAGGTTCAATGAGTAGGTAACTCTCTATTTTTCAGAAGCAACAATAAACAGGAGCAAACTGGCACATTTTTTAGACAAAGATTTCTCACAGGAACTTTGCCAGTGTTTCTCTTGTTTCAGTGAAGACCATGTTTCTTTTGTTTCAATAATATGAAAATTACTTAACTTTAGGGGAAAAAAATTAACAGTCACAATGTTATTTCCACCTTTTTCCCAAGAGAGGAAAAAAAATTCTTAAATATACCATGAATGTTGGGGATAGGGCATAAATGTTCTCTCTTTCCGAATAGAAGCTGTAGCTGGGTACAAGGCTGCCAAGTTAAATATTCCATTTCTGGGCCTCTCTTGCAGCCAGGATGGCCAGATGACCAGTTCTAACCAATGAGATGTGAACTGAAATGTGTGCGGCTCTGGTACACGCCCTTAAAGGAAAAGGGCAAACCACCCCTCCCTTTTCCTCCCCTCCGACTGGAATGAAAGTGCAGTGATTGCAGCTGGAAGAGCCAGCCTGGCAAGGAGAGGCACACAGAATGCTGAGCAAAGTAGAACAAAGTTCTCCAACAATGCTGAGCTGCCAAACCAGCTCTGAACCACCTACCTGAATGTTTATCTAAAAGAATAATAAACTTCTATCTTGTTTTTTAAGCAGTGTATTTGGGGGGTCTCTCTGTTACAGAGGCCTAAGTTGTACCCTAACCAATACAGGGGGCTTACAGCCTACAAAAGAGAATCTGACACAGGTCTCCTGGAACCCTGGTCCTCACAGAACCAAGGAAGAGGCTTGGGTTCGGTGTTGAAGCTGGAGGCATAGGTTGAAATTTCCATAAAGGTTTCCAGCAATTTGAGATATTTACCAGCATGGTATAAGGAGAAATATATTTGGTCTTTGTCCACAGTCCCCGGCACTGGGCTCCTAAGACCTCTGGAATTTCCTGAGTGACAGGAGTGTCTTCTGTTATTCATAACAAGCCCCTTTCCATCACACTGAATTTATGCTAATGAGGTCACTTAGGGTAGGGCCCCAAGATAGCCTCAAGACAGGGCTGGTCCCCAGAAAGACCTAGCCTTTAGAGGCCTGGAACTTTCAGCCCCATCCACCAACCTCCTGGGAGGGGACCGGAGGCTGGAGATTAAACTCTATAAATACTCTTGAACAATGAGATTTGGAGAACTTCCAGGTTGAACACACCAAGGTGCTGGGAAGGTGGCATACCCAGAGAGGGCACAGAAGCTCCATACTCCTGCCCCCATATCTTGCCTTGTGCATCTCTTCCATTTGGCTGTTCCTGAGTTGTATCCTTTATAATAAACTGGTCAACATAAGTAGAGTGTTTTTGTGAGTTCTATGACACATTTCTAACATTATCAAACCCGAATTTGTAGTTGCCATGCACAAGTGTGGGAAGCCTAGGCAGCCCATTTGCAGCTGACATCTAAAGTGGGGCCAGTTTTGTGGGACTGAGCCCTTCAACTTGTGGGATCTGACTCTACCTCCAGGTATATAGTGTCAGAATTGAACTGACTTGTTGGATTCCCATCGGTGTTGGAGGATTTGAGAATCTCACAACCAGGGAAAATGCTCTTTTCCACTCCCTCCTTTAATTTTCTGGAGTTAACCAGGTAATTGAAGACTAAAACTAATTTTCTTCCCCTCCATCCCACATCCTCATCCGCCAGCCCTTACCAGGTCCTCAGCCAATCAACTGTCAAAATTGACTATAGTGGAACCATTTTAAAATGGAGTCAGTGCTGCCCTTCCAGAGAAACTGCCTTCCTGTCTTGAACCTTGGACTGGGCCAAACCTTTGGACTAGGCCAAAACTGCAGTTGTTTTACAAGCAATTGTTTGAGAAGTCAACAGGAGAACAGACATCTAATCACAAAGACTAATACTGTGGACATTCTGATGATAGAATCAATAGTCAATCAGTGAAGACTAGCTTTCTGCCTCCACGTTCAATTAAAATTCTTTGTAATACAATCTCCCTTCTTTGCCTTTAAAAGCTCCTGACTTTTACTCCCTAGCGGAACACCATTGCATTGCGTTTCTACCTGAATCTGTGCTCCCCAAATTGTTAATTCTTTGATCCCAAATGGTGCTTTCCCTCTTAAACTGGTTTCCATTCTTGAAGTTTGACACAATAATCAATGCTACTCAGTTTTACATCCTAAATACTCTCTAATCCATTCCCTTCTGTTCATTCCTCATCCTACCACCCCAGCTGGGGTTCTAATTATCTCTGGCTTGGCCTCCCTGCCTCTGCTCCAAATTTACCCCTACCACACTGCCCCAAATTTACCACTACCACAATCTCTAAAATATCTTCCATCAACTACAGGGACAATCTTGCAAAAATCCAAAGTAGTTTTATCAATATTTTACTTGAAATTCATCTCATTGCTCAAAGGAATGGTTTTCAAACATAACTGTAACAGCAGCACCATTTTGACATACAAAACCTTCCATGGAATCCCAAATTTATTAAAGAGAAAAGTGGGGAAGGGGGCAAAAAGTCCCACCCTATTCACATCTCCCTCATTGCCACACCCACACCACCCCTGTAACCACAGACCCTCCCGGACCTGTTCAACTGACACCATCCCTTTTCAACAGAGTGACTAAGACTTGTCTTTCAGAAAATTTGCAAAGTCACGTAGCCAGAGCATGCACAGAAGAAAAAATCTTGACCTGAAATGACCAAGGAACCAAACATTCTCCTCCCCATGGAACCAAAGGACCGAGATAATGACCAGAACTCAAAAGTTGGACTCTTGGAGAACTCTAACAAACATTCAAAGAAGATTTAATACCCGTCCTTCTCAAACCATTCCAAAAAACTGAAGAAGATAGAATGCTTCCTAACTCATTCCATGAGGCCAACATTACCCTGATACCAAAACCAGACAAGGACAACACAAAGAAGGAAAATTACAGGCCAATATCACTGATGAACACAGATGCAAAAATCCTCAACAAAATATTGGCAAATTGAATACAGCAATACATTAAAAGGATCACACACCATGATCAAGTGGGATTTATACCAGGGACACAGGGATGGTTCAACATCCACAAATCAATCAATGTGATACACAACATTAACAAAATGAGAAATAAAAATCACATGGATCATCTCAAAAGATGCAGAGAAAGCATTTGACAAGATCCAACATCCATTTATGATAAAAATGCTCAATAAAATAGGTATAGAAGGAAAGTAACATCAACATAATAAAGGCCATATATGACAAACCCACAGCAATAATCATACTTAATGGTGAAAAACTGAAAGCCATCCCTCTCAGAATAGGAACAAGACAAGGGTGACCACTCTTGCCACTCCTATTCAACATAGTACTGGAGGTTTGGGCCAGAGCAAGTAGGCAAGAAAAAGAAATAAAAGGTATCCAGACTGGAAAGGAAGAAGTAAAACTCTCACTATTTGCAGATGACATGATTCTATATATAGAAAACCCTAAAGAATCCACCAGAAAGCTATTAGAAATAATAAACAACTAAAGCAAAGTTGCAGGGTACAAAATCAACTGAAAAAAACAGTTGCATTTCTACACACTAATAGCAAACTAGCAGAAAGAGAAGTCAAGAATACAATCCCATTTACCATTGCAACAAAAAGAATAAAATATCTAGGAATAAATTTAACCAAGGAGGTGAAAGACCTATACAATGAAAACTGTTAGACATTATTGAAAGAAATCAAAGACATAAAGAAATGGAAAGGTATTCCATGCTCAAGGATTGGAATAATAAACATAGTTAAAATGTCAATATTACCTAAAGCAACCTACAGATTCAATGCAATCCCAATCAGAATCCCAGTGACATTCTTCATGAAAATAGAACAAAGAATCCTAAAATTTATATGGAACAACAAAACACCCTGAATAGCCAAAGCAATTCTGGGAAAAAAGAACAAAGCTGGAGGCATCACAATCCCTGACTTCAAAATAGACTACAAAGCTATAGTAATCAAAACAGCATGGCACAAAAACAGACACATAGATCAATGGAATAGAATTGAAATCCCAGAAATATACCCATACATCTACAGACAGCTAATCTTCAACAAAAGAGCCAAGAACATACAATGGAGAAAGGAAAGTCTCTTCAATAAATGGTGCTGGGAAAACTGGACAGCCACGTGCAAAAGAAGGAAAGGAGACCATTATCTTACACCATACACAAACGGATTACATACATTTGTGTATGGTGTACACAAATGGATTAAAGACTTAAATGTGAGACTTGAAACCATAAAACTCCCGGGAAAAAACATAGGCAGTACACTCTTTGACATCAGTCTTAGCAGCATCTTTTTAAATACCATGTCTACTCAGGTAAGGGAAACAAAAGAAAAAATAAACAAACAGGACCACATCAGACTAAAAAGCTTCTGCAAGGCAAAGGAAATCATGAACAAAACAAAAAGATAACCAACCAACTGGGAGAAAATATTCACAAATCATATACCTGACAAGGGGTTAATCTTCAAAATATATAAAGAACTCATATAACTCAACAACAAAAAGAAAAACAACCTGATCAAAAAATGGGCAGAAGATATGAACAGATATTTTTTCAAAGAAGATATACAGATGGTCAACAGGCACATGGAAAAGATGTTCAATGTCACTAATTATTAGGGAAATGCAAATCAAAACTACAATGAGATATCACTTCACACCCATCTGAATGGCTATAATTAACAAGATGAGAAATAAGAAGTGTTGGAGAGGATGTGAAGAAAAGGGAACCCTCATACACTGCTGGGTGGGGATGCAAACTGATGTATTCACTATGGAAAACAGTATGGAGACTTCTCAAAAAATTAAAAATAGAAATACCATACAATCCAGCTATCTCACTATTGGATATTTACCCAAAGAACATGAAGTCAACAACACAAAGAGATCTATGCATCCCTATGTTCATTGCAGCATTATTCACAACAGCAACCAAATTACCCATCAACTGATGAATGTATAAAGAAGATGTGAGAGATATATATATACACACACAATGGAATACTACTCAGCCATAAAAAAAGACAAAATCATCCCATTTGCAACAACATGGATGGACCTTGAGGGCATTATGTTAAGCGAAATAAGCCAAAGACAAACACCGTATGATTTCACTCATATATGGAAGATAAACACATGAATAAAGAGAACAGATTAGTGGTTACCAGAGGGAAATGGGGTGGGCAAGTGGGCAAAAGGGGTACAGGGGCACATATGTATGATGACGGATAAAAACTAGACTATTAGTGGTGAGCAGCACAATGCAGTTTATATAGAAACTGATATATAATAATGTACACCTGAAATTACACAGTGTTATAAACCAATACGACCTCAATAAAATAAAAAGTAAAAAATAAAAAGTCGGAGTCTTATCAGAAGCAAGGAGTCCCTCATTCAGGAAGACCTGGTGTTACAGTTCCTTCCCCACCTCATCATAAAAGTTTAGAATCTCATCGTAAATGTTTAGAACACTGTCATAAATGCTTGAAGCCCACCAATCAAAACCTGTCCTGCCAGTGTTTCCACGTGCCAGCCTGTACTTCCTAACCTCTTAAATTTTGCCCCAAATCCAGAATCGGGGAGACAGACCTGAGAGCACACACCCCCATCTCCCTGCAGATTGATCTTGCAGAATAAAGCTGATCTCTTTTCCCAAAGGCTGATGCCATAATTAATTGGCTGCTTATGTGTGTCAGGCAAGAGAACCACAGTTTTGTGTCGTAACACCCCCATTTCCAAAGCAGCCCCTAGGCCACTTCCTCACCTTAAAAGATCACATTAAGTAATAATACTGTGCAGAAAAGAGTTAACACAGCAGGCCTGAGATTACTGTCCTTAGAAAGGCCTGCTTGCCAAGGTGTGCCACTGGCTGGGAACTTAGAATCCAAGAGGGTTCCCACTATTCCCAGAAATGGTAAGAGTGACTCATTGTGCCCAAATGTTTGTACCATGTACAAGCAACGTGGTTTATGTTGAACACCTAGTTTCCTTCTACAAGTCCAGAATTTTGGCATGTGCTATGTAGAGTGCCTGTGTGACCAGCCCCCAACCCTAGGCACTGAGTCTCTAATGAGCTTCCATAGTAGACAACATTTCACACCTGTTGTCACAGTTCATCGTTGGAAGAATTAAGCATGTTCTGTGTGACACCACTGGGAGAAGAGTCTTGGAGGCTTGAACCTAATTTCCTCCAGACTTCGGACTTCGCCTCACATGCCTTTTTCCTTTGGTGATTGTACTTTGTATCCTTTCACTGTAATAAATCATAGCTCTGAGTACAACTATATGCTGAGTCCTGTGAGTCCTCCCAGCAAATTACCAAACCTGGGGGTAGTCTTGGGGATCCCTAACACAGATAGTATTCTCATTCTGGGATTCAAGGAATCCACAATAGGGCCCGAGCCTGCATTTCAAGACTACTTTCCCTCTACTCTCTAAAAATGCATCCATTGATACAAGAAATGATTGAGTACCTACCATATGTAATGGGTAATAGGGAATATCAAAGTTTTTTTTTTAAGTGGGGGTGGAGGGACAAAAATTGCAGCAGTAATGTATCAAGATTAATTGGCAATAGCAAGTAAAATGAATCTGAGTACAGAGAAACTGGCTATAAAACTATTCTAAATATGAAATAATAAAAGCCCAAATTAGGATAGGCAATAGCAGAAATGTTAGGAAGCTTGGTAGAATGGAAAATGCAAAGGTAGATTCTATAATGTGGATTTCTTCTTATCAAATTGGACTACTTACTGTGTCTCAAACATTTTCTATTCTTTCATTTCATAGTCATGCCATGTTCACACAGATTCCCTGACTGGACATCCTCCTCCTCCAACTCTCTGCCAGTCTAACTTCTCCACAGAATCTCACCCATCCTTTAAGGTTCCTCAGTTCCCTACCACCAGAATTCCAACTCACCTGGATTTACCTCCATTCTTTTCTCTTTCCCTATGTTACAGCTTAAGAGCTATTTCTTATTCCATCAAGGACTATTAATGCATTCACTTGTCCTTTAATCAGTGGCTTTCAAATTTTTGGACCCTCTTTGTATCATGACCCAATATACATACACATATAGAGATAACTGAAAAATAAGTTTCATGACATAATAAGAGATTGAGTAAAAGTATTAAAAAGTAAGAAAAAAGCATCTTTCTATGTAAAATACACTCTGGTATTTTTACTATATATATTTACTATAAATGATATATTAAAACTATAAAAGATAATATTTAATTATAAATACAAAATTATAGATAGAAGCAGAAGGAGCACTTCCTAACTCATTCTATGAGGCCAGCAGTACCCTAATACCAAAATCAGGCAAAGACATCACTAGAAAAGAAAACTATAGACCAATATCTGTCATGAACATAGATGCAAAAATCCCCAACAAAATACTAGCAAATCAAATCCAACAATGTATAAAAAGAATAATATGCTATCAAAAAGTGGGATTTGGGGCTGGCCTGGTGACACAGTGGTTAAGTTCATGGGCTCCGCTTCAGTGCCCAGGGTTCACGGGCTTGGATCCCAGGTGCAGACCTATACCATTCTTCAAGCCATGCTGTAGCAGTGACCCACATACAAAATAGAGGAAGATTGGCACAGATGTTAGCTCAGGGACAGAGGAAGATTGGCACAGATGTTAGCTCAGGGACAATCTTCCTCAAGCAAAATGAGGAAGATAGGCAACAGATGATAGCTCAGGGTCAACCTTCCTCACCGAAAAAAAAAAAAAAAAAAAAAAGTTGGATTTAACCCAGGAATGCAAGCCTGGTTCAACACTCAAAAATCAATTAATTTAATCCATTGCATCAACAAGCTAAAGAAGAAAAATCACATGATCATATCAATAGATGCAGAAAAAGCATTTGAAAAAATTCAGCACCTGTTAATAGTAAAAACCTTCAGTAAACTAGAAATAGGGGGAATGTCATCATCTTGATAAAGAGTATCTACAAGAAACCTACAGCTAGCATCACACTTAATGGTAAGAAGGTAGAAGCTTTCTCACTAAGATCAGGAACAAGGCAAAGACGTCACTCTCATCACTCCTTGTCAACATCATACTAGAAGTCCTAGCTAATGCAATAAGACAAGAAAAGGAAATAAAAGGTATACAGATTGGGAAGGAAGAACTAAAACTCCCTGTTCGCAGACGACATGATTGTCAATGTAGAAAATCCCAAAGAAACAAAAAAATAACTCCTGGAATTAATAAGCGATTATAACAAGGTTGCAGGATACAAGGTTAATATACAAGTCAATCGCTTTTATATATACCTGCAACAAATAGGTGGAATTTGAAATTAAAAACACAATACCATTTACAATAGCACCTCAAAGAAATGAAATACTTAGGTATAAATCTAACAAAATATGTAAAAGATCTATATAAAGAAAATGACGAAACTCTGATGAACAAAATCAAAGAAGAACTTAAAAATGGAGAGATATTCCATGTTCATAAATAGACTTAATATTGTCAAGATGTCAGTTCTTCCCAACTTGATCTATAGATTCAATGCAATCTCAGTCAAAATCCTAGCAAGTTATTTTCTGAATATTGACAAAATAATTCTAAAGTTTAAATGGAGAAGCAAAAGACCCAGAATATCCAACATAATATTAAAGGAGAAGAAAAAACTGGAGGACTAACACCACCCAACTTCAAGACCTACTATAAAGCTACAATAATTAAGACAGTGTGGTATTGGCAAAAGAACAATTAAATCAATGGAACAGAATAGAGAGCCCAGAAATAGATCCACATAAATACATCCAAGTGATCTTTGACAAAGGAGCAAAGGCAATACAGTGGAGCAAAGATAGTCTTTTCAACAAATAGTGCTGTAACAACTGGACATCCACATGCAAAAAAATGAATCTAGACATGGACTTTACACCCTTCACAAAAATTAATTCAAAATGAATCACAGACCGAAATGTAAAACACAAAACTATAAAACTCCTAGAAGATAACATAGAAGAAACATAGGAGACGTAGGAGAAACCTTGGGTAGATGACCTTGGGTATAGTGATGACATTTTAGATACAATATCAAAGGCACAAACCATGAAAGAAATAATTGGTAAGCAGAACTTCAATCAAATTAAAAACCTCTGTTCTGCAAAAGACAATGCCATGGTCTCACCAGAAGACAAGCCACACTGGGAGAAAATATTTGCAAAAGACCCACCTGATAAAGGACTGTTATCCAAAATATACAAAGAACTCTTAAAACTCACAACAAGAAAACAAACAATCCGATTAAAAAATGGGCCAAAGACTTTAGCAGACACCTCACAAAAGAAGATATACAGATGGCAAAGAAGCCTATGAAAAGATCTCCACATCATATATCATCAGTGAAATGCAAATTAAAACAACAATGAGATATCACTACACACCTATTGGAACGGCCAAAATCCAGAACACTAACAAATGCTAGCCAGGATGTGGAGTAACAGGAATTCTCATTCATTCATGTTGAGAATGCAAAATGGTAGGGCCACTTTAGAAGAGAGTTTGGCAGTTTCTTACAAAACTGAACATATATGATCCAGCAATCACGGTCCTTGGTATTTACCCAAAGGAGCTGAAAACTTATGTCTACATAAAAACCTGTACGTGGATATTTATAGCAGCTTTGTTCATAACTGCCAAAACTTGGAAACAACCAAGATGTCCTTCAGAAGTGAATGGATAAATAAACTGGTACATCCAGACAATGGAATACTATTCAGCACTAAAAAGAAATGAGCTACCAGGCCATGAAAACACACAGAGAAAACTTAAATGCATATAACTAAGTGAAACAGCCCTTTTGAAAAAGCTATATACTATAAGGTTATATTCTAACTATATGATATTCTCGAAAAGGCAAAACCATGGAGACAATAAAAAGATAAGTAGTAGACAAAGTGGAGGGAGGTAAAAAGGAGGAGGGTTGAATAAGCAGAGCACAGAGGATTTTTAGGGCAGTGAAAATACTCTGTATGATACTATAATGATGGATACATGTCGTTATACATTTGTCCATACCCACATAATGTACTACACCAAGAGTGAACCCCAATGTAAACTATGGATGATTATGATGTGTCAATGTAGGTTCATCAATTGTAACAAATGTACCATTCTGATGGGGAATGTTAATAATGGGGAAGTCTATGCATGTGTAGGGGAAGGGGGTATACGGGAAATGTCTGTACCTTCCTCTCAATTTTGCTGTGAACCTAAAACTGCTCTAAAAAAATAAAGTCTTTGAAAAACAGAGAGAGAGAAAGAAAATCAGTCCAGCTAGACACTCAAGGCTGAGAGATTGGCCAGCTTAGGCCTGGATAGCAGCTGTATAAATTGAAACACAAAAGACTTCTCAAAAGCTGCACTAAATTAAATCTGTTACTACATCAGTGTACACAAATTATGTGATGCTGCTGCCATATTATTTTGATTTGTATTAATTTGTCTTATTGTACTCCAAATGGACAGTGGGAAAATGCCATTCTGAAGATCCACACACTAATCTACAAACATAAATGGAAGATTTTAGAGGCCCAAAAAGTCTGCATTGCTCTAATACCTCAATTTTGTACCTTATTTCACTACTTTCTCCTAAACTAAGTTTTGTAAACTAAGTTTACAGCCCACTTGCTGTAAGATTTAGTCAATATCATAATGTCCTAGCATCTGAATAATCTATTATAACTTCCTAGATAGTATTTTAACAATTACTTTTATTTTTTTCTCCCAGGAAAAAAAATGAGTTTTCCCAGGCTTTGAGTGTACTTGTGATTTTGAGTGTATTTGTGATGACTTCAATTACTCCCTGTATTTTTTTTTGAAGTGAACATACTCTCAAGATTTTATTGTCTTCATAATACAACAAAAAATAAAACCTAGAACTGAATCACTTGACTCTTTCTCTTCTTATCTCCTCCCACTTCAAAAATGCTAGCATGTCTTAATGGCCAGCATTCTCTAGATCTGCAGTTGGGCACAATGCATTCAAGCCTCAGTACAATCTTCTTTGTACTCTTAGCCTTTTTCCAGAAAATCAGCTTGGTCTGGCCACTGTAGCCTCTGCTTCCTGTCATAAGGCTGCTTTCCCTGAGTATACAGAGAATCCCTACCCTTCTTGTCCTGTGTCACTTTTTGGGTTTAGCGCTTGCCACACTTCTTACAGGAAGTCTGGTGGGTTTTAGGAACATTCACCACATTTGTTTGTGGAGACACTATCAGCAGGTAAAGAAGCCATTTCCCCCAATTTTTAAGTTTTCATCTTAAGACAGAAGTCTGGAACAAAAAAACTCTTCTGAGGTTCTGCAGTCTTGCAATCTATGCTAATATGCTCCATTTAACGAATCTCACTACCTTAATAAATAATATAATAAACCACAATTATGTTCTTCTTTATGGTACATGGTAGCCTACGATGCAGAAAGAAGAGGCAACTCAACAGCAGAATTATAAAAGAAATTAGAAAAAGGCAAATTGTCACTAATAGCCGTAACAAGAATTGCTACATACACATGAGTTTTTCTGAACAAGGTCTTGACTTAGGGTCTACGACAGGCTGAGGGGGGATGAGGGGTGCGGGAGCTGGGAGCCTTTTGAAATTAAAATTATGTGTGTGTGTGTATTTGTGTATTTCCTCTGAGGCAAGATCTCTAAACATACTACAGCTTCCTTCAGATTTTCAAACAAGTTTGTGAACAAAAACTGGTTAAGAACCACTGTTTTAAAAATAATTGTCAAAACTTTACAGAGTTTTAGAAGGAAAGTCTATTAATAGCAGCTCACATTTATTGAGCACCTGTGTGCCAGGGACTAGGTTAAGTAACATGATTATTTTTACTACTCCTCACAATAATCCTATTATACAAATAACTAAAAAAGCCCCGGATAAATTTGTTCATTCGTTCACTCAGGTTTATTGAGAACCAACTATATCTCAGGTACTATATTCTTGACACCGGTGAAAAAAACACTAAAAACAAATTCCTTTCCTTGTGGAGCCTTCACCCCAGTCAAAAGTGAAGTCAAAAGGAAAGACAGACAAAAAATTAAAGAAGCAGAAAGGATCAGGTAGTGATCAGTGTACATAGATGAAAATTAAAAACAGTGATATCCTAGGGTCTCTGACTAACAGTATGGGCATCCCCAGGGAGTGCAACAGAAATACAGAATCTCAGGCTCCCCCCCAGGGGTCTGAATCAAAATTTGCATTTTTAACAAAATATCTAGGTGTTACATATGCACACTAAAGTTTGAGAAGAACTCTGCTAGATTTGAATGACTGGGGACCCCTATAAATTATGAGGAAAAGCCTTCCTATGGAAGTGACATTTAAGTTGACATCTGAATGTCATAAAGAGTCAGCCCTGAAGAAGATATTTGGGAGAAAATGGGAGAAGAAAATGGGAAAACATCATCTTTGGCAGAGGGAAGAGCTGGGGAAAAAACCCTAAAGTGAAAATGGAAATAACCTTCACATTTTCAAGGAAGAGAAAGTTTACGTGGCTGATTTAAATGAACAAGGTGGAGTGTGTTACAAGATGAAGCTGGAAAGGAGAGCAAGGACCAGATCATGTAGGGTCTTGTAAGACATGGTAAATAGTGTGGATTTTATAAGTAGGATTAAGAACAAGTAGAAGGCTTTGATCAGGAGTGTGACATAATTTATTTTTTGACAGACTATTCTGTTTGTAGAAAATAAGATGGCAGGAATGCAAAGTGGAAGTACAGAGACTAGTTAAGAAATTATAATAGTCCAGTTCAGAGATGTCTGGGTTTGGACCAGAGAGGTAGCATTGCAGTATAAGTAAACCAGCCAAGATCATGTAGATAATAACAACAGCAGCAACAATTACTAACCTTTCCTGACTACTTACTAAGTGCCAGTGCTTTTCTAAGTACTTTACCAACATTAAGTCATTTAATCTTCACAACCATCCTATGAGGTAAGTACCAATATTATCCTTAAAGACGAAGAAACCTTGGCATAGAGGGGCAAAGTAAGTAACCTGCCCATGTTCCCATAGCCAGGTAGTGGCTGAGCCAGGATTTGCATCCACAGGTACAGCAGGGAGGCAGGATGTTACAGTGGA
Organism: Tapirus indicus; assembly: GCA_031878705.1. NCBI lineage: Eukaryota > Metazoa > Chordata > Mammalia > Perissodactyla > Tapiridae > Tapirus > Tapirus indicus. The sequence continues at coordinate 31,028,013 of CM062933.1, read as the reverse complement.
AGGAGCATGGGCTCTGGAGTCATATTCTCTGGATTCATCTCCTAACTCCACCATTTCAACTCTCAGTCATGGTAATGCCATTCTCCATCACAGACTGAGCATGTGATCACCCTCCTAGCCAATGACGCCTAAAGGGAAGCCAGCTTCTGCCAAAGCTTCCCCCGGTGCTCTTCAAAAGAAGACGAGGACAGGAACTCATTCCTTCCTGCCTTTATACTTTTACCTGTGAAATCAGGATACCTGGACTGCTGCAAGTATCTTAAGAACATGAAAGGAAATGCTGTTGACACACAGAGGACAATCAATCTTCACATACGTTGTGATGGTTAATTTTATGTGTCAACTTGACTTGGCCACCGACTGCCCATACATTTAGTCAAACGTTATTCTTGTTGTGTCTGGTATTTCTGGGTATTTCTGGATGAGATTAACATCTGTCTCAGTAGACTCAGTAAAGCAGATTGCTCTCCCTAATGTCAGTGGGCCTCATCCAATCAGCTGAAGGCCAGAATAGAACAGAACAAAAGGCTGACCTTCCCCTGGGGTAAGAGGGAACTCCTCCTGCCTGACTGCCTTTAAACTAGGACACTGAGGGGGCCGACCCGGTGTCGTAGTGGTCAAGTTCACACACTCCACTTCGGCGGCACAGGGTTCGCAGGTTCAGATCCCAGGTGCAGACAGACGCACCACTTGCCAAGCCATGCTGTGGCAGCGTCCCATATAAAGTAGAGGAAGATGGGTACAGATGTTAGCCCAGGGCCAGTCTTCCTCAGCAAAAAAGAGGAGGATTAGCAACAGATGTTAGCTCAGGGCTAGTCTTCCTCACAAAAAAATAAACTAGGACATTAGTTTTCTCCTGGCTTTGGACTCAGACTAAAACATCAGCTCTTCCTGGGTCTTGAGGCTGCTACTCTTTAGGACTAGGACTACACTATTGGCTCTCCTGGTTCTCAGGCCTTCAGACTGAGACCAGAACTACACCACCGACTCTCCTGGGTCTCTGGGTCTCCAGCTTGCTGACTGCAGATCTTGGGACTTGCCAGCCTCCATAATTGTGTGAGCCAATTCCTAATAACAAATCTCTTTCTAAATGTATATACATCCTATTGGTTCTGTTTCTCTGGAGAACCCTGACTAATATATACGTCAAGAAGCTTAATTGTATTGATACTGTTTCCATAGAGCTGAAGTGACAATAGCAAAGGGGATATGTGGCCTTTGTGTTCTTGGGTGCTTTAAATTGGAATGGATTTCTAATTCTACACAAAGGTAGATAGTTAACACTATCTTAGAGATATTCTTTAGAGACTTAAGCAAAATGGTGGCCCAAACTATTTCAACAGAAAGTAAGCATTTTTCCCTTTGAGAAATGTTATTTTAAAGATTTGCTTCATCCTTAAGGCTTTTTGTTTTAATACTTGAAGTTAAATATTTTTTGAGAATCCATCTCCAATTTCATATTCAAAGTCAGTAAAGATATGGTTTAACATGCAGAAATTGTACATACAACTTGTCAGCAAAGTGGGGTTCAGCTCAAAAACATTCTGTAAGGATTTCTCAGCTCAAAAATATCCTATGATTAAAGGAAAGAATTGAAGATATGCAAAATGACACATGATCACACAAATTTAAAGAATTTCCAAGGTAAAGAAAACTATCTTTTTTGCATTATTCCTTCCTAGACAGTTGTATGTCCAGAAGTATTCAATGTAATTTGTGATGAATCTGACTATTTCAAGGCATTATTCAAACGCATTATGTGTGTTTACTTCAGTAGAATAATTAAGGAAGTTATAAAAAAATCAACAGACTACAGGAGGTATTTATGTAACCCAGAAAAGCTATATGCTTCATGTCAATTTTAACAACTTAAGGTTTTCTTTGCAAAACTTGGATTCATTTGAAAATTCATATGTGACATAATTCTGAAAGGTAAAGAAAAAGAAAACTCACACTAATAAGTGCCAACTATGTACCAAGTGCACAGACAGCACTTTCCTTATGTTATCTTACTTCTCAAAAAAAAAAAAAAAAATCTAAGGTAGATATTGTTATTCCTTACAAATGAGGAAACTGAACTACCCTAAAAAGTTAGGAAACTTAAGTGAATGACCAAGACAGGATCTGAAGCAAAGTGACCCCAGACCACCAGGATGTCACACTCATTAAAACCACCATAATATTACAGACAAGTAAAGGCTGTGCTCCCATTTGTTGTAGCCAGGCAACAGAAAATCAAAACACAAACCTCTCTCAGGCCCTCTGATGTGAAGTACTCAAGCCTCCTGGAGCAACCAACAACCCGCTCCTCCTGGGTCTCCACCCTCCTCAGGCCCTGCCAGAGCTCTGCCCTGCCTGCACTCTGGGGTCAACCTGCCTCTGCTAATAAATGACACTCTTCCAAAACCCACCAGCAGCAACAGCTTTTTCTATTAAAAGCCCAAGGTTGAAGTGTTAGAGGAAAGAAATTCCTTTCCATATCAATCTACAAGCCCTTATATTTCACAGCTGGCTTTTAAGAATTTTGACAAACTAGATTTATGTCCACCTTTTTGAGTTTTAAGAACAAAAATATTAATATATTTGGCAATAAATGAAGACATTGACCTAGGCCTCAAATATAAAGACGACACAAAGTTGGGAGACCGATCAATGCTGGATCACATCATGATTCAAGATGATGTTGATGTGCTACAAAAATTGGATGAAACTACCAACATAAAATTTAACTAAGGTGCATTTAGGCTCAAAAACTTAATTATGCCGAAAAGAATCAATTGAAAATCTATTAAAAAGAAAAATTCGATAAGCAACAAATAATTATAAAACATTTATAAAGTGCAAAGCTCTGTGCTAAAAACTTAGAATAGGACCAGTGATGAGCTACACAGACACTGTAACTGCACTCAAAATACTGACAGTGCACTGGGGGAGATACAAACAAGTGGATAAACAACTTCAATCAAGTGTGGTATGTAGTACAGGGAAGAGGAGGATGTCTGAAGATCACAGAGCCAAAGCTAGTAACCTAGGTTAGGGAATTAAAGAAGGGTACTCAGAGGAAATGATGTTTCAATTGACAGCAAAGGAGCAACAGGAATTAGCCAGGGAAAGATGGAAGGGAGGGAAGAAGATGCATTAGCCTGAGAGAAGGCTCCAAAACACAAGTGTAGCACACTAAAGAAAATGAAACAAGCTCAGTATGTCTGAGATATAAAGTGGAAGGGGCAAGAGTTGGGCTACCAGAGAAATATAAAGAAACCAGGTGACACAGGGCTTTGCAATGACAAGCAGTGTGAATTTCATCCTGAAGGCAACAAGAAGCCATGGATGAGTTTTAAAGAATGCAGTAGCTTGATTATGCCCCCTCTTCAGCAAAGAAGAAAGATACTGGAAAAATACTTTCACAGCTTTATCTTTCTAACATACTAAAAATAAGCAGTTGGAAAATACAATGAAAATAAAAAAGTATCCCACTTACAATTACAATAAAAAGACTAGAATAAAGAAGGATATTAACAATCAACTTGTAACATCTATATAAAAAAATGTTTCTCAAAGGCATAAATGAAAACTTGGAAAAATAGACACACAACGTTACTGGAAAGAAAGGCTCAACATTATAACATTGCCAATTCTTCACAAATTAATTTAGAGATTAAACACAGTTCCACCAAATCCTAATCCAAAATTCTTAGAAAATCATGAAGAAGCAAAGTAATAAGGAGGATCCTGCCTACCAGATGTGAAAATAAATATAAAACACTATAATCAAAAAATTAATGAATAAAGAAAAAAAAATTAATGAATAGACATTCCAAAAAGAAGTTTATGGAACAATTTAATATATAATAAAAGAGGGAAGCATACCAAATCTTACCACCATACTTTTCTTTTATCATCCAACTTGTAATTACTCATTCGTTATTCATTTTATGTCTATCCCTCTCAACTAGACTGCAAGTTACAAGAGGAAAGGTACTATGCCTGTTTAATTCACTGCATACCTAGCACCAAATGCCAAAGCAGGAATGGGAGAAAATATTTGCAAATCACATATCTGATAAGGAACTTGGCTTCAGAATACATAAAGTCTTACAACTCAACAATAAAAAGACAAATAACCCAATTTTTTAAATGGATTTGAATAGACATCTCTCCAAAGAAGATATACAAATGGTCAATAAGCACATGAAAAGATGCTCCCTAATGAAAATCATTAGGAAAATGCAAATCAAAACCACAATGAGATAGCACTTCACACCCACTAGGATATGATGATCAAAAAGACAATGAGTGTTGGAGAGGATGTGGAGAAATTGGAACCCTCATACATTGCTGGTGGAAATGTAAAATAGCCCGGATGCTTTGGAAAACAGTAACAATTCCTCGTTAAAGAGTTACCACATGACCCAGAAATTCTACTCCTACATATATAGGCAAGAGAAATGAAAATACATGTCCACACAAATACTTGTACACAGATGTTCATAGCAGCACTATTTATATTAGCCAAAAAGTGGAAACAAGCCAAATATCCATCAACTGATGAATGAATGAACAAAACATAGTATATTCATATACAATGGAATATTGTTCAGCTATAATAACGAATGAAGTACTGATACATACTACAACTTGGATAAACCTCAACATTATGCTAAGAAGCCAACACAAAAGACTACATGGTATATGATTCCATTTATTTGAAATGTCAAGAATAAGCAAATCCATTGGGACAGAAAGTAAATTAGTGATTGCCAAGGACTGGGGGCAGTTGAGGTGGGGGGAGGAGAAGGAGGGAAATGGGTAGTGACTGCCAATGAGTACTGGTTGTCTTTTTTGGAGTGATAAAAATGTTATGGAATTAGATAGTGGTGATGGCTGCACAGTTTTGTGAATATACTAAATACCACTGAATTGAACACTTTAACAGGGTGGGTTTTATGGAATGTGAATTATATCTCAATAATAACCTTTTTTAATTAAAAAAAAAATTCCAGCAAGAAAAAAATATTCCCAGAACGTATATATGACAAAAAACTTGTATCCAGTATATATAAAGAACATCTACAAATAAGACACACAACACAATTTTAAAAAGGGTAAAAGAGTTGAATAGATACTTAACAAAAGAAGATATATGAATGGTCAATAAGCACATGAAAATTTGCTCAATATCTTTGGTCATTAGGTAGACACAAATTTAAACCACAGAAAGATATCATTCCACACTCACTGGAATGGCTAAAATTTAAAACCTTGACAACCCCAATTGCTGGTAAGGATGTACTGCAACCAGAACACTCATACATTAATGATTTGAGTGTGAAATGGTACAATCACTTTAGACAACAATTTGGCAGTTTCTTATAAAGTTAAACACACACTTACCATATGAACCAGAAATTCCATTCCCAGGTATATATCCAAGAAAAGTGAAAACAAATATCCACAAAATAACTAATATAAGATTGTAGCAGCTGGAAAGAACTCAAATGTCCATCAACAGGAGAATGGATAAACAAATTGTGGTATATTCATACAATGGAATACTACTCAGTAACAAAAACGAACTGCTAAAATATAAAATCACGTGGGTTAATCTGAAAAAAAAAATCTACATATAAAGTAGAACAAATCAGACACAACAGCATATATACTATATAATTCCATTTACACGAACTCCAAGAAAAGGCAAAATTAATCTATTGTGATAGAAAAATTAATCTATGGCAAAATTAATCTATGGTTATAGAAGTTAGAACAGTGATCAACTATAGGATGTAGAAAATGACTACAAGGGGCAAGAGGGAACTTTACAAGGTGATAGAAATGTTCTATATCAGGGGCCAACAAACTACGGCCCATGGGCCAAATCCAGCTCATTGCCCATTTTTGTAAATAAAGTTTTACTGGAACCCAGCCATGCTCATTCATTTATATATTATCTATAGATGCTTTTGCATGACAAGGGCAAGAAAAAGTTGTGACAGAGACCCTAAGGCCCACAAAGCATAAGATATTTACTATCTAGCCCTTTATAGAAAAAGTTTGTCAACCCCTATTCTGTATCTTCACTGAGTGCAAGTAACATGGTGAATATGTTTGCTAAAACTCATTGAATAACACATTTAAGATTTGTGGATTTCACTCCAGATAAATTTTACTTCACTTAAAAAAAATCCCAGCACATTTTTTTGAGGAAATTCCTAAAATGATTCTGAAATTTACATGGAAATGCAAAGGACCTAGAATAGCCCAGACCAGTGCTGTACAAAAGAAATACAATCTGTTCAGATTGTTCCATATATATAATTTAAAATTTTCTAATAGCTACATTTTTTAAAGTTTTTTAAAAGTGGTAAAATTAATCGTAGTAACATATTTTATTTAATCCAACATATACAAACTATCACTTCAACTGTTGGAAGACAATTTTTTGTAGGTCTTTTGCATTTCTGCACACCTGTGAATAGAGGCACAGACAGCTTTTGTCCTAGATCATCTTTTCAACAATGTTGCTGTGCAGTAAAACAATGCTCTCCTGCAGGTCAAAAGCTGAGTTTGCTTGCAGCCCCCTTATAAAAAATGGGGTTTCCTAAGCTCAGGGTTTCTCAACTGTGACACAAACCCACTGAATATGCAGGCATCCACCTATACCAACCTCTCCACCACTCCTACAGGGTTTGAGAGCCAAGGGTACCTGAGGCAAACATGAAGCTCACGTTACCTGCTGGGCCATGAGTAATAAAATTCCTTGTCTCTGATCCAGGAGCTTCATGTCTTCTGCCAACATTCATGAACCCATGGCAAGTTAACATGTTATCTTGCAAGCAGGGTAAAATCTTAGACCCTTCACAGTTCTTGACACTAAGAACTGTAATCAACATGTAATTAGAATTTTTAAAATTTTAATAAGATATTTTACAGTCTATTTTTTCATACTAATCTTCAAAATTCAGTATGTATTTTTACACTTAGAACATACCTCAACTTGGATGCTAAATTTTTATTGGAAATACTTAATCTATATTGAGACTTTACAAAATCTACAGCTGGGAAAGTAGATTCACATTCCCAAGTCATTCCAAGAATACCTATGTTGATAATGAGGGAGGCTCTGGATGTGTGTGAGCAGGAGGTATATGGGAAATCTCTGTACCTTCTGCTTGATTTTGCTATGAACCTAAAACTGCTCCAAAAAATAAAGTCTATTAAAAATAAAAGTTTTCCACAGCTGAATCAAGTATCTTTTTTAAATTTATATTTAAGTTAATTAAAATTAAATAAAGTTAAAATTTAGTTCCCCTGTCACGTTAGCCACATTTCAAGTACTCAGTGTCCACTTGTGGCTAGTGGCTATGGTATCAGACAGCTCAGGTCTAATCAATCTTGAAAAAGAGTGAAGTTGGAGGACTTATACAGCCAGATATTAAGACAGTGTAGTATTGCCACAAGAATAGACCAATGGAACAAAACACAGGCCTACATATATATGGTTGCCTTGATTTATGTCAAAGATGGCACTGCAGTAGCCTGGAAAAAAGATCTCTATTCAAAAAATGTTCCTGGGTCAACTGGATATCCACGTGGAAAAAAATGAATCCTGACCCAAACCTAACATGATACACAAAAATTAATTCCAGATAGATTATAGATCTAAATGTGAAAAGTAAAACAATAAAGCTTCTAAAAGATAACTTAAAAATACCTTCATGACCTTAAGGTAAACAAAGATTTCTTAAATAGGACACACAAAAAAAGACTGGTAAGTGGACTACATTAAAATTAAGAACTTTTGTTCATTAAAAGACTCCACTAAAAAAATTAAAATGCAAGCCACAGACTGGGAGAAAATACTTGCAATCTATATATCTGACAAAGGACAACTCACATCCAAAATATACAAAGAATTCCTACAATTCATTAAGAAATAGAATCCAGCAATTCCACTTCTAGGTATTGATCTGAAGGAAATGAAATCACTCTCTCAAAAAGCTATCTGCACCCCCATGTTCACTGCAATTTTATTTATAATAGCCAAGACATGGAAACAACCTAGGTGTCCATCAACAGATGAATGGATAAATCAATAGTAATATAAATCAAGATGTTGATTACTATTGCGAGTAAAAAACTAGTGACTCAGAGGGTGCATAATGGGAGCTTCTGGGCACTACAAATGTGTTACGTCTTGATTTAGGTTGCACTTACACAGATCTATTTATGAAAATACAGCAGCCTTTACACTTATCATTGGTGTACTTTTCTAAATGAACCTAATACTTCAATAAGTATACTTAAAAAATAAAAATAAAGTTAACAGTAGTTGTCCATTCTGTATTTTCTACTATGCACATGCAGTATCTTTATAGTTAAAAATAATTTATTTTTTAAATAGAAAAAATAACTAATCAAATATAAACTGGAGAGACCTGTCTTAATAGACTAGGAGTCTTACAGACAGACACAAATATGACCTGGCCACCAAAAGTTAATGCAACAGGAAACAGAAAAGATACTACTACTCTAGTCAGACATATCCGAAGGAATATACTGAGATATGGGGGCTACATTTTCAGAGTGACATTCATAAAGCAGATTGTAATCTCAAGAAAGGAAGTAGTTCAAGAATCTAGAAACCATGTCGTGAGAGTTAACTGACAGGACAAGGGACAGCTGACATTGAGAAGAGAGTAACAACATCTCAGCACCCTGTATCTAGCATATAGATGGCACCAAGAAATATTTGGGCAATAAATGGATGAATAGTAGAAATATAAGGATGTTTTAAAAGTTGTCAGATAGAATTGGGACAAGGAGGTACCCAATAATTTGATACATTAATGAGTAAATAAATGAGATATTATCAGTCTTAATATGTTTAAAGAGCTGTCATAAGTGCAATGAGGACTAGAGTTATATATGTTGTGTCTGGGGAAAGAGTTAAGATGAATGGGGAGAAGTTACAGAAAAATTTGAATTTCAGCCTACTTAAAAATTTTTCTAACAATTAGGGCTATCCAAAAATGATTAAGATGCCTCTATAAGAAATGGTTAAGACAGAAACTACATGCCCATCTGACATTTGACTACATGACCCAGAGGTCCTCTTCAGCTCTAATATTCCATGATTCTCTGAAATGTTATCTTTGTATCTTGCTGCACAATAAATAGTTCACAACTACTTGAGTTCCTTTGAAAACAGTACCCATAAACAGTATCTTACTAAATGAAGATATTTTACCTCAGGGACTTACCTGCATACTATAAATCAAATTTCAACAGCTCTCTTCTTTCATCATGATGATGAAAGCAGTAATTCATATTTTCTAAGAACCTCTAGGTGTTCAGGATATCCAGAGAAAAGGTAGTTAAATCCAGGAGAACAAAAACCATCCCTGGTTACCCACGAAAGCCCTTTGCACAATCAGAAAAATCAAAACTGCATTTTCTAGAATTCAAAGCACTGAAATCAGACTGAGCCCTTTGCCACTGTTAATATGAGTCCTCCCCCAAATTAAAATTGTTTTAGTAATTCTATAGAGTTGAGTTCATCTCATTTCTATTCACTGACTGGAACACACCACCTCTAGCATTTCAGTATTAATATTTCAATTACTCTTGGCACAGCCTCACATTTATATAATATTTCCTATAGTTTTCAAAGGACTCTCTCCTATTATATAAGAACTTATTTGAGCCTCATAAATGACATTCAAGGAAGGTAGAGTTAGAATAATTAATTCCATTCTACAGATGAGAAAATGGAAATACCAAATTAAATGACCTATCCAGTACAACAAAATGAAACCAAAATCACAGCCTAGTCTTTCCAGGTCACATTTTATTTGTCATCTGGTATCCCATATGTTCACCAGGCCTAAGACAAAACTGATCAAAATTCTTCAAAGTAACAGTCATGGAATAAAAGGAGCTTTACTTCTTCACAAAGACAAAAAAGACTGTTGCCAAAAAGAACACACGCTTAGTTAAATGAAATCAAAACTATATACGGAATTTAGATTTCCAGTTTAAAATGTTTACCCAACTGCTGTGAGAAAAATGCACAATCAGGAAAAGCACATTTAATATTTCTAAAGGGCTGGATTAAAATTTCAGCTGTAAACTTCATTACTGTAATTAGATTTTTAATGCATATTTATTAAACATCCATTCAAATACCATGCTCACAGTTATTCATGAGTTATTTGTACATTTGTGTTGACTTTAACAAACTGTAAACAGTGGCCACTGACCAGAAATGTTCTCCTACAATGACAGAAGCCCATGCTAAGGTCATAGGCAGCCTATTTATGCTCTATTATGTTCTAATCATACCCAAAAGATAAATATTCAGCTGCTTTTTTGAAAACTGCAATGGTCATCAATGATCCAAAAAGTCAGACTTACCGGTGACATTAAAGACCTACGTTTGATTCAGGGATGAATAAACAAAGTGCAGAATAGAAGAAAATCAAATCTTAATTAAACTCTTTCTTTAGAAAGACAACATAAGCCATCATCAAGGAATGCATCACAAGATGATTTACTTTATTTATAAAAGGCTGATTTAGGGGTTTTAAAAGGGTGCTTTTGATTTAAATAGAAAAATTATGAAAATTAAAACTAAATGCTTGCTGGTTATCATTCTTTTCCTTAAGAAGCTAGTTAATCTTAAAAACGCCAATGTGTATAACTTTACAAAAGGAAAAAATAGTACTTTAAATTTCATGATAACAAATCAGTAAAATACTGCCTAAAAATCTGAATAAAGCTATTCTGAAGTAATTATAGGCATGGCCTAGCATACTGAGTAACTTCTTAATATTCACCCTGTTCATACACTAATAATGAGATCTAAGGGATCTATTTTCTTTCAAACAATAAAGAAAAATAACATTTACTCATTATATTCATTTAAATTTTATATACTCACACACATATATAAATGAGATTTTTAAAATGGAATCTAGAGGAATCGCATTTAAGATATAAATTGCATTATGAAGCTATGAAGGAACTACTGTAAGAATTACAGTTCAGGCTTTAAAAATTGTTGAAAACTGCCACCTGGTCAAGAATATGGATAGAGGGGCCGCCTGCTGGCGCAGTGGTTTAGTTCGCGCTTTGGCAGTCCAGGGTTTGCGAGTTCGGATCCCTGGCGCCCAGTGGCACACTGCCTGTCAAGCCATGCCGTGGCGGCGTCCCATATAAAGTGGAGGAAGATGGGCACGGATGTTAGCCCAGGGCCAGTCTTCCTCAGCAAAAAGAGGAGGATTGGCAACGGATGTTAGCTCAGGGTTAGTCTTCCTCAAAAAGAAAAAAAAAAAGTAACTTCTAGGATTGGCTCAATGGAGAGAAGAAATAAGGGACAAGCAAGACAGTCAACAAAGGTTATGAGAAAGATTCTGGAGATAACAGTATCAGGTACCTCCAGTAGGGTAGGTATACAAAAGGGACCTCAATAGAGGGCCTTAGGCAAGGAAGACAAAACATAGGAAGAACCGACATATCCAAAAGGCTTGTGTGTGTGTGTGTGTCTGTGTGTGTGTGTGTGTGTGTGTAAGATTGGCCATAAGCTAACATCCATTGCCAATCTTCCTCATTTTGCTGAGGAAGACTGACCCTGAGCTAACATCTGTGCCCATCTCCATTTTGTAAATGGGATGCTGCCACAGCATGGCTTGACGACCGGTGCATAGGTCCGCACCCAGGATCTGAACCCACGAACCCTGGACCACGGAAGCGGAGCATGCGAACTTAACCAGTATGCCACTGGGCAGCCCCCCAAAAGGCTTTTAAAAGAGAAATTAAAACAAATCTTAATAGTGAAATATATGAGTAATCTAGTCAGATAGCAGAGGCTAGATGACCTTTTATCAGAGAATTTATAGAGCATATTACTGCACTGGGCCTAAGGCTGAACTATCCATTTCTAGACCCTTGACACCTATTATTTCTGCGGTACTTTTTGTGAAAAGACAAATCCAAAAAAATAGTTATATACATTTAAATATTCATTGTTTACTTAAAGAGAACAAAGCTCTTGAGGTATAATGCAGTGCTAATCTACAGATCAATAATCCATTTCTGGACCTCTGAAGTTCCTTTCTATCACTTCTACTCTTGGATCAACGGTATTTCATCTGCCCCTCTCTCCACCCAGAACTACATCTAGGGCACTAGCTATGTCTGTGTAATAAGCTGTGCTATGCTGAAAGAAATCATTAACATGAAGTTAATAAGCCTCAAGAGTAGACAAGAATACTCTTTTCTAATATAATAATATATGTTAGTGGAAATCCAAGAAACATGAAATTTCACATAAGGGTATCCATCTAATTGGGTAATAAAAGTCCAAAGCCCATTTTCTCAACCACTAATCTGTACTACCAATAAATTATACCAATTCACATGGCTGAGATCGGTTAGTTCTACTCATATTAATACCTAATCAAGATCTCCCACGCACATGTAATAAAGAAGAGATTGTGGAGCTAAAGGCAAATATGAGTCATCATTTAAGAGACACCTAAAAATATAACATTGAGGTCCAGATGGACACTATAATAATAAGAAATCACAAGACGTGACTCTCATATTACCTTGCCTTTATGAAATAAACTTAATTTCTAAGTCTAGCTTAAATAAAATAGAATTTTCAGATATGCCCATTTTCAGTTTTAGAAAAACCTGGAAACATTCTCTTCCTTGGCTTCTCTCCTAGTTTTCCTATGACCTCTCTAACTGCTCTTCAACGAGGTCTCGTTCTTCTGCTCATGTCAGTTTTCCTCAAGCTGTGTTTTACCCACAGCCTTTTCTCTTTTTCACTCTACAAATATTCCCAGGCTAGTTCTTCCATTCTCATGGCTCTCAACACCTCATATTTCCTTTCTTACTCTCAGATCCCCATAGTTCCTACAACTAATTAGACTTATTTACTTAGAACAGTCATAAACACCTCAAATTGAACAAGTCCAAAAGGGAATCTCTCCTAAAATGCCCCTGGCCTTTTTGTGTGTTTGTTTTGTTTCCCTTGATAGATGGATGGTGGTACCATTAAATTACCCAAACTAGGAAACTTAAATTGATCTTAACTCTTCTCTCCTTGTCTTCCCCCAAAGCCTGTCAATTCTACGAAAGAAGTGTCTTTGAACTCCCTCCCTTGCTGCCCTGCTCTCCACCTTCACCACAGCAGTAATTCAGGCCATAAACTACTCTCCCCTGAACTACAACTTGCTCCTAAATAATCACCCAGCTTCCAATATTCCCCCAACAAGACACTCCTGATCTGTTTTTCAGGCAGCAATAGGAATAATCATGCTAAAACAGATCTGATCACTTCTCTCTTTTTTTTCTGCTTCTTTGTGTGTATGTGTGTCACACTGGACTCATGAATTTTTATTTTTCAATACTGTATAATTGCATATCATTATTCTTTTTGATGCCTAAATTGCCCTGAATTTTTTTTGCCCATACTTCATTTTATTTTTTTGCTGAGAACAATTCACACTGAGCTAACATCTATGCCAATCTTCCTCTATTTTGTATATGGGTCTCCACCACAGCATGGCCGCCGCCGGGTGGTGTAAGTCCGCACCTGGGAACTGAACCCAGGCCACCAAAGAGGAGTGCACTGAACTTAATCACTAGACTACAGAGACAGCACCCCATCACTTCTCTTCTTAAGAAACCTACAACATCATCCCACTGAACCTAGACATCTTCACACACTATACAGGCTTCCTTTAACCAGATCTCAGGCTACCTTCCCAGCTTCATCTTTAGCTGCTCTCCCTGAGGGACCATAAACCAATATAGGCCATGTAGAGCTCACTTCTACACTTTTGCTAAAAAAATCCTCCTCTCCCTAAGCAGAGCTGCTTTCTCCTCTAGTCCTACCCAACACCTCAGAAGGGCCTAGAGGATGGGTTATTAATGTCCATTGTTATGTTAAGGACCTAGTAGAACATAGTTGCTTACGTTTGTGGTTCTGGAGCAAAAATACCTGGGTTCGAACCCCAGTTAGGTGGCCATGCCTGTTTCTTCATCTATAAAATAGAGATGACAATGATTTTATAGGGTTTTTATGAAGATTAAATTATGAAGAAAGAAACTGCTAGTAGACTGCCTGGAACATAGAAAGGGCTCAATAAATGTCGGCTATTGTAATTTCAGCTCCCTTCCAAGACTGTGAGCTATTCAAGGGCTGCGACCCAACTTAATGCACTTTCCTCCCTCACACTCAATACAAGGCTTCCGCTGAATCACCAGTTTTGAGGCATTTTCTACCCATATAACAGCCACTCTGATTTCTAATAAAATGCTTCCCCTTAACTATCTGGAGATTGAATAACTGTTACATTAAATGAAGACACACACAGGCCCAAAAGAAAACAGGCAATGAAATCAAAATTGAACGTATACACTTAAATTGCATAAGAAACCAAATTTTAATTTTTTAATAATCTAACTAATCTAAATACATGTAACCCAAATAGACTTCACAATGTTCTATTTCCTAAGGAATTTAAAGTTAGGCAATCAGGTAGGTGATTTGGATGAACAGCATTTTAGGACCCCTAAAGTTTTCATAGTTCCAGTTTCCAAAATGTCTTAGAGCAAAGGCTGGCATCAAAGCTTAGATGAAGCATAAAAACAAAGTCAATAACCTGCTCTTCCTTTCCCCTTATTCCTTTCCTTTCTCTACTTCCTTCTTTTGTTTAACATTAAGCCAATGCTTCTGTCACATTACCCTGGAGTAAACAGTAGACTTGAAAAGATGAAAAAATATAAATGTAAACAGTAAAAAAACAAAAAAAATAATAAATCAAGAAAGGGATACAAATGTTTAAATCAGACTCTAAATACTGAATAACATTTCAACTTAAATTTTCCTTTTATTCAAAGAGGAGGAGGGAGCATCTTTAGTTACAATCAAATCCACCTCTCCCCTAACTGCATTTTCATCAAATATCCACACTTAAAACTGGCTAAATTTTGAGAATAGGAAGTAGTATGGGTACAGGTTAACAGCATAACCTTTAGGGTCAGATATAAATCCAAGTATAGCCTTTACTTGAACCCACAAGTTCTGCTACTTAACTAGCCATATAACCTCTGCAACCTTGGATTCATTATCCTCAAAATGAGGATAACGAAAATTAAGTGAGATAATGTCATAGAAAGCACTTAGCATAGTGCACAACACAGAATAAGTATTCAGTAAATCTTATATGTTATTATGATGAAGTTCCTCAAATCTTAATTTTCATAAATTATGGTATATGCACAGGATGGAATTCTATTTTAACCATTTAAGATATGAGGTAGTTCTATACATATTGACATAGAATGATCTCCAAGATATACTAAATGAAAAAAAGAAAGGAACAGAACAGTATGTATAGTATGTTACTACTTCTATTTTTTTTTTAAATACAGATATTTATAAACATATATGTTCATACATCCACAGAATGTCTCTGGAAGAATACATGAGAAACTAGTAATAGAGGTTGGCTCTGTGGAAGAAAACCAAGTGGCTAAGGGATAGAGGTGGAAATCTTAACATTTTACCATATTCCTTCTTATACCTTTTGAATTTTGTATCATTTGCTTTTATTACCTATTCCAAAAGTAAAAAATAAAGTTTATATTATGACCCAAACCTTATGTTACCAAAATATTCCACTATATGGTAAGTGAATTATGCTAAACTTTGCAGAAAAATCTAAGGTGACTTCATCACAGGGCTAGTACTAATTTTACCTCTCTTGATGATAATAATGAAAGAATTATAAGATTTTAGCTAAATTAGCCAATGAGAATCAATTTTTTAAGATATATAAGAGACAGTGCTTGGAGATGAGAAAAAGGAAAACATAAGTATGGGGGTGACAATAAGAATAACGTCATTCATTCATTCAAAAAACATATCGGCAAATCAAACAAACATTGTGCTAAGTGCTGAGGAAGCAATGACACCTGGCCCTTGCCTGAGTAGCCCGCAGTTTAGTGGGAGTATATGAATACAGCGGTAAAAATGGCACTCCTGTGGGCTTGGTTACTCAAAATATAAGTTCATTCATTCATGAACACATAATTTGAATGAATGAATGAAGCAAGCCACTGATAAAGAAAGAATAACATCCCAATGAAGCCTTGTGGGATGTGACTTGAAAAGAACATGAAGAATTGATCCCTCAATCTGACGATGCTTGTACACTTGCGTTCCCAGATTCCCGAGAGCCAGCGGGGCCTGCAGAGGTCCCAGGCTTGGCTTTTAGATCCAGTGCCCGGTCACCAGCCCGGGAGAGCTTGGGAAGGCGCAGGGTGGAAGGGTCCCCAGGCCTCAACCCCACACTTGCATCCCTTCAAGCCAGGCACACCCACACCTGGGCTTACCAGGTCTCAACTCTACACTGGGAAGGAACAAACTCTGGGGTCGATCTCTCACCCTCAAAATGAAAGTCACTGTGGGTCAGCTCCCTCAGTGCACAGGGCTCTTTCATGGGCAGACAGTAACAGAAGAGTAAGAGAGGCTGAAACTCCTCTCGAAGGGCCCTTAGCTCCAAAAACTGTGAAACCAGGAGGCAGCTAGGGGAGATAGAGGAGGGAGGGTGACTGACTCGAGGCTTCCCCGGTCATATGCAGTCGGCTCGGCCTACTCAAGGCACTGTCACTGACCTTTCCAAAGGGGATTCGCAGGGACGGTGGCCGGAGGGGCGAGAGCAGCGGCCCTCGCCCCGCACCCAACACATCTCCCTCTCAGCCGGCTCTGCACTAAGCGCAGGGTAACCAAGGGCGACCAGGAGGCCGCCATCTTGAGCTCCGTACAGGGGAAGGAAGAAGAAAACTTTATTGAACCCAGAAGAGAGACGGTGGCACGGACAAACCCAGCCGGGCTCACGGACGGGTCCAGCAGAGAGAACGAAAACGAACAGCGGAAGAACACGCCCTCTGGTAGTGTGGAGGTGGGCTGAAGTTCGGCGCCCTTAAGTTCGGCGCCCTTAAGTTCGGCGCCCTTGTGTCCTTCCGGCTGCCAGGCGGGACTACGACTCCCAGCATGCAGTGCGGCAGCGCCGAGAGCGGGGCGGAGCCAGGGGCGGGGCGAGCAGCTTTAGGCTTGGGCGGAGGGGCAATCCTCCCTCAGCGCAGGCGGTCGAGGGTCCTAAAACATTTTCAAGGACTTGGAACGTAATTATGACGTGTAGTCACGTAACCACCTCCGAGTCTTTTCGGCTAGCGTACCTGACCGAGATTCCGAAACCTAAATAAAATGTAGGTGACCCAATGGGCCCTCATACTTTAACGAAATATTGATAATACTTCGTCACACCTCCCTAAATGGTAGCCCCAGGTTTTTTGCCTCCAGCTTCCAAGTCATCTTTGGCAGAAATGTGCTCCTACCACTTTTGCTTTCTGTATTTGAATAGCATAAATCATTTTCAATATGGCACACACAGATATTTTGAAAGAATTTATAAGTGACATGTGAAAGCCAATGGCCCAAGATGGACAATGAAAGGATGGAGTTCCATGGGATAATGTATCAAAGAGGGATTTGTAAGTGATCTGCCCTAATATGATTAAACAAAAAATGTTTTGAGTCACTGTGATAAGTATATTGGGAATACAAATTGCTGTCCAGAAGAGGCTGGCATCCCAGTAGGAGGGATGAAGAAACTAACAAAAGATTCCACCATGTGTTATAGAAACAGTGACAGGAGAGCACTTTGGCTGGGAAATCAGGAAGACCTTCTAGAAGCTTAACTTTTAACAGGAGATGAAGACGTTCCAAGAACAGGAAATAAAGTGAGCTAAGGCAGGCAGGAAAGAAAGTCTGGATTACAGGAAGAAGAAGCCAAATTTCAGTTGCGTGAAAACTAAATTAGAAGACTACACTCGAGAGAATTCCAGGAAGTTAGGCAGTTGGTCCACAATAGAAGATTCCAAAGAAACAGGAAAAGGAGAGCATAGCATGGTGTAATAATTTGGAAATTTCTCTACCAACTCTGTCAAATCATTTATGGAAAAATTATTTTGATTGTATCGTTCAAAATAAATCAATTTATACTATTTGTTTTCTGTCTTTAATTCCATTGTCTGACATGACAAGCTATTCCTCCATGCTATAGAGAGTGGTTTTTCTGGTTTGTTTCTTTCGTTTAATGTTACTAATGTTTGGTGTGACACTTTGTCAAAGACGTTTTGAAAAAAATTGAACTATTTCTTCCTTGACTTACATATATAACACATTCAATACTTTCAGAGAGTATCTAGGTATCATTTTATTTGCTCTGGGAAAACAATTGCTTGCCGTGGTCAATGAAATTACCTTTATTAGACATTCCAACAGCTTAATAATTATGGAAGTAAAATAAGCACTCACATATAATCTAGTGCCAAATTGGCAGGAAGACCTACAGAAAATTTTCACATGGCTATGCAAGAAGACAGAAACATGGCAAATGAACTTTATTATATATAAGTATGGGGTAACTTAGAGGGAAATAACTTAGATTACATTTGTTGTAGTCAAGAGAATCCTTATGACCAGAAGACTAATTAAGCAGCCATTGTAAAATATTTTATTAAAACATCAATCCTGTACTCCTTCTGTTCCTGCAATTGCTAAAACAAATAAAAAAGCAAAAATAACCCTAACAGAAATTTTGAACATTATCAGAAAAACTAATAGAAGTAAATCAGAAAGTATCTTCTTGTCCTTATTTAAAAATCTCCCTAGAGAAAGTGCCAAGTAGTTCTGACATCTAATCTCAAGGACAAAACTAGAAAAAATAGTATCCAGAGAAGGATGAAGAAAATAATGAATAAAATGGGGAAGAAAGTGGTTGACAGAAAACATAACTATAGTAGGAATCAGAAGATATATTTGGGTTCTGATTTTGTCACTAATTTATCCTCTCCCTTTCTGTTTTCCTTCTCTATAAAATTAAGATGGTGTCTGTCCTAGCTACCTCACAGAGGTTTTGTGAGAATTGAATGAGATAATGTATATACACAAAGGGTTAATCAAATATACATGTAAATAGAAATTGTGAGGGGATAAGGTCAAAATCTAAAGTAAAGAAGAGCCTAGGACAGCTTGGATTCATGATATCCAAGAATTGTAGAAATAAGGCAAGTACTCTAAAGCTTGAAAAAAAGTAGGGAGAAATTTTAAAATGAATAGAAGAAAGTACTACTGAACCTTAACACTTCAAGTAGCAAATTTATAAAACTCATTACAGGCAAAAAAAGGAGGTGGGATTTCAAGTAGGATTTAAATAAATGAGATGATAATCTATAATAAATATGGGTGATTTGGAGTACTTAGTTTTTCTCCAGCTCTAGTACACTATAATTTTCCAACCCTAAGTTCATGAGGTTGCCATCTTAGAGGGTGCCTTTTGGCTGTTTGAGACAGACAATAGATGGGATAGGCCACTGGCATGAATCAGCCAGGTTACTGTTTCCTAATATTGTTATCGTTGTTGTTCTTCTTCTTAAGAGCATTCCCTTTAGGGGAAGAGGATGCCCTCACACCTGATTCCCACTTCTACTACCCTATCTGTAGCCTCCTCTGCCTCAGTGGATAGCAACAGGACTTCTAGTTGCTCAGGCTGTTTATCACAGGTGAGTCATCCTCTTTCTCTCTCATTCCGCACCCAGTCTACAGTGAATTTGTTGGCTCCACCTTAGAAAGTATCCAGAATCTCATCACTTTTCACCACCAACATTGCTACCACCAACCCTGGTCCAAGTCCCTGCCATCTCCCTCCTGGTTGATTGGAATTGCCTTCTAATTGGTCTCTTTGCTCCCACTCTTGACGCATATAGTCTATTCTTCACAGAGCAGCCAGATTTATCTTTCTTAATTTTAACTTGAATCATGCCATTCCTGTATTTAACACCCACTAGTGCCTTCCTCTGTCACTCAATTATTAAAAAAGCCTACAAGGCCTCATGACCTAGACCCCAACTAGGTCTCTGATCTCATCTCAAGCCACTCTCCCATCCCCTCCCTCTAATCCATCCACATTGGTGTTCCTGGAACTCACAAGCCTGCTTCCCACCCCAAAGTTTTTGCATTTCTTGTGCCTTCTGCCTGGAATGCTATGCTCCAAGATAGCTACTTGGTTTACTTCCTCATGTCCTTACAACCTTACCACACCTTCTCAGTTAAGGCCTTCGCTAACTACCTATATAAAATTACAATCTCACTCAGCACTCCTTTTCCTCCTTCCCAGCTTCATTTTCTCCACGATTCATACCATCATCTGGCATAATACATACTTTACTAATTTATTCACTTATTATCTGCTCTTACTGCCCTTTCTAGAATTTGAGCTCCACGTGGACAGAGATTTATGTCTGTTTTGTTCACTGCTGTATCCCCAGGGCCTAGAATGATGCCCAAGTTAGTAGACACTCAACATCAATAAATGTTTGTTGACTGCCTGAATGAGTAGTCTTAGTAAAAATACAAAATTTATCATTTATTTGTTCTGCAAAAAAGCAGACTACTGCTTCACAAAATCAGTGATGTTCCTAATATTTTGAGCCCAGTTTAAAGATTAATAAAAAACCACCATCAAACTCAATATCATGGAAGTAATTGGAATACAACCAAAGAACCCTTATTTTCCACTTATTATTTATTCATGTATTTGTCATTAAACATGGTACTTCATACTCACAGGTTCTTCTAAGTTAGCAAAGAAACACTTTAGAACTACAAGAAACAAGATGGTTCATTTGAAGATACATAGGGAATGAGTTAGGGGCCAGCCCAGTGGTGTAGCGGTTAAGTTCACACGTTCCACTTTGGTGGCCCGGGGTTTGCCAGTTCAGATCCTGGGCGCAGACCTACTCACCACTCATCAAGCCATGCTGAGGCAGCATCCCACATAGAAGAGCTACAACTCTACAACTATGATACACAACTATGTACTGGGGCTTAGGGGAGGGAAAGGAAAAAAAAAGAGGAAGATTGGCAACAGATGTTAGCACAAGGCCAATCTTCCTCAAAAAAAAAAAGGAATGATTTAAACCATAATAATTCATTTTTTAGAGTCAAATATCTAGCTTCTAAATTCCAACATTTGTGTTTAAAGATCTGAACCAAAAATATAATTCAGGTTACTTAATTTCAACAAACTAAATAAATATACCTAAATGTCTTATTAACAGTGGAAACTTCTAAACAAGATATGTCTACTTCAGTAATATGTATAGATTTTGTTGCAAGCAGTCCATTCCTTCTAATAAGTAAGAATTATACATTTGATAACCTTTCACTGACCATTATCTTTTTTTTCCTTTACTGAAACATTGTTTAACCTGTAACTAGAGACTGGCCAAAGACAAAATATTTGAAGTCAAGTTCAGTGCTCAAGTATTTATTTAGTTTCTTTCATCTTATTTTCAACAACAGATTAAAAATAACTGGTTCTGTTTTTCAGTTTTAAATATTTTAAATATCCTTTACCAGGGTATTCCTTTTTTTTTTTTAATTTGAGCCACATGGTAATATGTCTGTATTTACCTATTTCCTCTTTAAATGTTCCTTATCCAAATTTTGAGGGGAGAGAGGAGGCTCTTGAAGGGGAGAAAGGGCATTCTCTACCCACTCTGGGTCCTTTCTGGCTGGGCTACAAGTTAAATTGACATGAGGCTGAATAGCAGGAGAAAATCAAACAAAGCTTTATAACATGTATACCTGGGAGAGACCCGGGGAAATTGAGTATCTCTTGACAAAATGGCAGAGGTTCTCCTCTTAAATAGACAAATGAGGATATTGGGGGTTGGGTCAGTTATAGGAGACTACCATAAAAGCATAGTAAGGTTATTGTGCAGATTTAAGGCCTTGCCTTCCACATTGACAAGTTTTTACAGATGAGGTCATCTGCCCCTCTTCCCAGTACAGAGAAGGAGATACCTTTACAAATGGAGATTTTCCTTACAAATGTAAATGTATGGTAAACAGAACTTTGATAAGAACAGGCCCAGCAAAGACCATCCCAGTCTATCAATACCCAGAGTTATCCTTGGTGATGGCCTGTCCCGGGGACAGGCCTTCCATCCCAAATCCCTTCAGACAGTTAGTTGGGGCAGTAAAGCTCAAAGCCTCCTTCAGTGAAAATAAGGTAAAGAAACACATCTTGAGGTGGCCAATTCTGATCCCCCACACTCTCATATAATTTCTCCACATACCCTCTCTGCCATCTTTCTTTTTAAAAGAGCAGCAACCCCTGATCAATTCTAATCTCCAACTCCACGTGGAAATTTGTAATCTAGGAGCAACCTTCAATTAATTTCTATTCTTCATCACACACATCCAATCTTTCACCAGATATGATTGAATCTGTCATCTTAATATGGATTAAATTCATCTACTATCTTTGGGTCTTCCTCCTACCTTTCTGATGCTAATGCAATCATCTCCTAATTGGCTCTGTCTCTTTCTCCTCCGCTCTATCCTGCTGTCAGATTTATTTCTAAAAATGTGAGCTATCTGACCACATCCCATCACAGATTCTAAACTTCCAATGCCTTCCTACTGTCTACAGAATGAAATACAATTTCTTTATTATGGACCCTTAGAAAATCAAGGTCTGACTCCTATCTACCTTACCATCTTCTCATATCACTCAAATGATTTAGATCTAGAAAACCTGTTGGGGAAGAGGGAGAATCCCCCCTCCACTCTTTCCCTTAAGGTTCTTCTGGCTGGCCAAATAATTAAAAAGGCAGGTTAGCAGGAGAAAATAAAACAAAGTTTAATAGCATGTATACATGGGAGAGACCCGGGGAAAATGTGTATCTCGACTAAACAGCGGAGGTTCTCTTCTTAAGTAGAAAGACAATGGAGGGTGTTGGGGGGTATGGGAGTCAGCTATGGGAGATTACCAGAAAAGCACAGTAACATTATTATGCAGATTTAAGGCCTCGCCTTCCACATTGACAAGTTTCTAGAGTTGAGTTCATACCCCCCTCTTCCCAGTACAGAAAGGGGGATACCTTTACAAATGGAGATTTCCCTTACAATTGTCCTGTTTGGTAAACAAAACTTTGATAGGAATGGCATAGCAAAGACCCTCCCAGTCTATAGACACCCAGAGTCATCCAAGATGAAGGCCTGTCCCAGGGACAGGCTTTCCATCCCAAATCCCTTTAGACAGTTGAGGGTGGCGAAGGTCAAATGTCTTTCAAGATTCTTCTGAGCCTTTATTTTCTTCAGCTAGAAATAATCCACATACTAGAGTGGTTCATCTTGGGTTGGCCTGCCCTGAACTCCATCACTGTCATGGGTGATTTACCAGAAATCTCATTTGTTTTCATGAACCTCAATATGTATCATTTCAGAAAAACTGGAAAACTGTTCCCATCCCCCTTCCCTACCCCTACATTTATTTCCTATGTGTTCTGATACCATTTTTAATTAGAAAAAAAATCATATTAATAAAAATAATTACAAAAACTAGTAACTGAATTTTAATATTTCCAGGGCAACTCCAAGAATATTCCAAGTTTAATACTTCATATGTATCCAGTATTTATCATTACCAAAAAAAAGACATGTAGATGGATGTCCAGACTTAATGAGAAAAATTATTTTTAGATTCTCAAGGGACCTTAAAGATCTTCTGATTTTAACCCAGGCATTTTACATATTAAGACTCAATGATCCTGGGAGATAAAGTGACTGACCCAAGATAACATAGGTACTACTCCTTCTTAAAGTTAACTGAATAGTAATAGCGACTGAAAGCTTATCTATTCAATGAGATAGTTCTTCAAATAGCCCTAAAATCAGATCTACATACAGACAAAAAGTAGACCATGCTACACAGAATTTTGGTTGCCATTCAGTGATGGTCATAACCAATCTAGTTTTGTTGGTTGGTTAGATGGATTCGATGCAATGCATCCAGGCAGTCAAATAGACTGAATGTTTTTCAGTTCTATAGCCTGCTTATTCAGAGGAACTAAAGTTGACCTAAAATGTAGCCAATCTTCAAAACCCAAAGATGAAATCATAAAACTATATGAATTCATTTCTTTATAAGTATTAGTACTTGCATGTGGTGACTATACTCAGAATTAGCCATCATTTGGCCTAGACTTCAAAGGAATCAGCTAAGTGGTTTTATTTTGTTTTGTTTTCAAATGGACATCCTGGGGAGATTACTTGGATAAGTTTTAAATCAAGTTGAGTTATATGTACCCAACTTGACTAATAACAAAGATGTTTTGAATCTAGACTCTCTAGATGATAAAGCTGAATACCATTTAGTCATAGGACATATCTAATTCTAGAAGTGTTCATTCCAAAGTTGAGTATCTTCTGCCAAAACCAAGACTGGAGAAAACTAAGGGACCAGATGAGGAAAGTGTCATGAGACCTCTAATGTCTATACACACCAATTGTAAGGGCCCTATTTTCCCAGCGTGTATCTCACTTGGGCCAAGCAATTCTCATCAACTTCAAAGGGAGAGATGTGCATCCACAGATCCAAGTTTGCAGTATCCAGGGCTTACTCAGCAGGAATACATACTATAATTTACCAGGCTTCATTTCTTTAGTCCAAATCAAGTCAGCTGGATTTTGAAGCTTTAGTTCTTGGAAATAATCAACCGACCCTTAAAATATCAAATCTACTTGTCTTTATTTCACATATTAATCCTATTGATTACCTAGGATAAGCCAGAGTTTAGGTTTATAGATTGATATACAAGACAGGTAATATAGAGCTGTATGCTATACAGTCCTACTATGTAGCTTTACAGTATCAAATTACCAGAATTTATTGTGGAGGTAACGTTGTGCATAGCAAAGAGAGAAGCAGGAGATATAATACCCCAGGTTTGCTGGTCAACAATTTTTTAAAAAATATAATTCTGAGGGCTGGGCCAGTGGCATAATGGTTATGTTTGCGTGCTCTGCTCCAGTGGCCCAAGGTTCACAGGTTTGAATCCCAGGAGTGGACCAACACACTGCTTATCAAGCCATGCTGTGGCAGGCTTCCCACATATAAAGTAGAGGAAGATGGGCGCAGATGTTAGCTCAGGGCCAATCTTCCTCAGCAAAAAGAGGAGGATTGGCAACAGATGTTAGCTCAGGGCTATCTTCTTCACACACACACACAAAATATATATATATATAAAATTCTGTTTACAAGTACTGTTTTTCAGCTTTAATTAGATACTTTACTACCAGGTAAATTATCTTTTAATGTAATTACTTTTATATAATAATTATGATCTTGAAAGTCTGCAAAGTGATTAAAGGGCATTTTCTAAGAAATAGATTTCTGGATTTAAATTATGCAATTTTTCTGCTTATACTTTTGGTGTTATCTAAATTATTATTATTATCATTACTATTATTAAATGGTTATGAAATGGCAAGTATTGAGGTAGACCTTTACAAATATCTAATACTTTAGGTCTAATGTTTTTAATCACAGATTTCAAAAGTTGACACAAGTAGATCCTCGTTATCTTTTTTTTTTTAGCATTTATTAGTTTTGACTCACTCTAGCATGTTATACACATCAGCACCTGTGCCCATTTAGCAAAGAATTTCAGTACAAATCACTCTGAATTGAATAGACATCTCTAAGAAGCATTCCAATTGTTGCAATATTTTTAGAAACTGAAACAAGGAAATAAACAACTTCAGTAAAAGTGATTTAAATAACAAATAACATATCTTTATAAACAGCTTATCTCCTTGAGAACAAAGAATAAACAAGGAGACAAGGGTTTTTTTTCATTCCACTATTAAAGCAGATCACAATATGAATGGGTGAAATGTCATCAATAATTGGAGAAAATCATAGAGTAATCTTCGACAAAAACATCTGATTTATTTAAATTGTCGCTGTTTGTCTTATTAGAACCTTTATTTAACCTTGTTATCCACAATGCAGTATTGAAGCTAGTTTATCAAAAATATACTTCGAAACCAACCATATTTTCAAAATTTTGACTTTGTCAACCACAAGCTATGGAAATGTAAGCCTCCCATGGCAGCTGTTTTACTTAGGACCTAATTAATTGACCTTGCATTAGACTGAAATGCCTGTGAAAACCAACGTTTTGAATCTAAAACAACAGTAAATAAATCAAGACTTTGAAACATTTTGTCAGTAGATTTAAACCCTGGTTTCTGGTCAAGATCATGAAACTTTCCACTATTAGATTCATCTAGATACAACATTTGTTCAATATCCTCTGCTCACAAACTTAGCCACTCCACCAGTCACTCCTAATTATGCTGTTCAAGGCCTCATCCTATGATTTTCCAACCACATTCTTTCTTTCTAGATAAGCCCATTTCCTTATTGACTCATACACAGATTGGAGGTATTTCAGGGCTTACCATGTGTCTGCCACTGTTCTAAATGCTTTACAAATATTAACTCTTTAAATGCTCATAACCACCCTGTGAGGTAGGTACTATTTTTGTCCCCATTTTATTAAGAAATGGAGGAACAGACAGGCAAAGTGACTTTTCTAGGGTTACACAGCTATTAAGGATTTTGCCCATCTCCTCTACCAAGCCATGATTAAATAGAATAGATTTGCTCATAGTATTGTCTTCAAGTCAGACACATTTATATAAAATATAAAATTCAAGCCAACAGATATTTATAATACAAAACATTATTAGATGGTAATATGTCAAGCATGCTAGTATTAGGCATTGCACTTTGCCTGTCAAACACCAACTTCAAGTCTCAGTTTTGTTGTTGCTTCCTTCTGGAATTCTTCCCCTACTACCCTCAAGACTGGGCTATGTGGCTCTCATCACGTTCTACTGACACGGCTTGTTCGTTTTTATGTCCCTACAACCAGACAAAGATCTTGGAAGCAAAAACTGTATCTAGTTTACCACCCTTCCTCTTCTCTGTGCTCTCTCCTCCCCTAGCACCTAGTACAGTGCCTGGTTTATTGTAGCTGCTCAGTACGTATTTGTCACATGAATGGGCAGAAGGATCTAAGAGCCCTAAGGGTAACTATTCAGGTAAAGAGACCACATGATGCCATTGATTCTGGAATGGGACCTTCTCCCTGCCCCACCAATTAATCAGTATATCTGGCATTCTTGAGATTCTCTAGACCCTTACTACTCAGTGTGGTCTGGGGACCAGCAACTTTAGAGTTACCTGGAACTTGTTTGACATGCAAAAATCTCAGACCTCATCCTAGAACTCCTGGATCAGAATCCACATTTTTACAAGGTCCCTAGGTGACTGACTTGTATTATATATTACATATTAATATTTGAGAAACACTGCTCTAGATAACATTGGTGATTCTTTACTCAGAAAGTTGGTTATCCAGTTTTTTGAGAGAAGAAATGCAAATGCCTGGTCCCCAATGCTCCCACAACTGAGGACTTGTTTATTTTTACCCTGATCCCGTCCTTACATGTTTAAAATCAGTCACTCTGCATGTCACAGGCCCTTCTATTTCAAAAGGAATCCTGTGCCTATTTTTTTCAGAAGTCAGTTACTCAGACTAGAAACAGGAATTACTCATTGTCATGGCTGCTTTTGACTCTTCTAGACATTGGATCCAATGTCATCTATCAGAGGAGTCCCTCCTCTCCCAGGAAGGGGCCTTATACCCCTGATGTCTGAGTAGTCCTCAGCCATTGGCTGGGAGCAGCCCATGGGAAATGTGGCCTCAGAGCAAATGCAGTAATGAATTTCAGAGCACAGCAGCTGAGGCCATAGGTTAATTATGTTTCCTGAAGCTGGAGATCTGAGAGGGACATTCTTATGGCTACCACTAAGAGTAAGGAGAAAATAATACGAAAAAAGGAATAACTGTTGGAGAAGAACTTGAAAAAAGCAAGAGAAGGTGGTTCTGATGTTGATACAACCAGCCCGGCACTGCCTGATTTACTAATATGGAAGAGGCACTAAATCATAAAAAATATAACAAAATGTAGAATTGTGTGTGCTTTGGAAAAGATACTTTGCAAAGGATCTCAGGGTGGGGAGTAAGACCCCTCAAAGGGCATGCCTAAAACACAACAGATGGTTATTAGCCTGCCTACTGTGAGAGTCAAGTCCCTAGCAGGCTTACTTTGCTGAGCGGGTCATACAAACAGGGCCTAGCTTGCTCCAGCTCTTGCCTCCAACAACACTTAGCCTCTTTAAATAAAACTGTGAACAAACATACAAACAAAATCGGTGTGAAGATGTGTTCAGCTAAAGTATACGCCTCCCGGAGACTCCAACTTCTTAGACTGTCCAGGGAGCAACCACGTGCTGACCTCTCCCTGAGTGTGGAAGCAGAGAATGTAACCTTTGAGAGGAGATAGACCATCTGATATGCTACTAGAACAGGACAACATCATCTCCTTTTTTTTGGTGAGGAAGACAAGCCCTGAGCTAACAGCTGTTGCCAATCCTCGTCTTTTTGCTGAGGAAGATTGGCCCTGGGCTAACATCCGTGCCCATCTTCCTCTACTTTGTATGGGAACTGCCCCAGCATGGCTTGATAAGTGGTACACAGGTCCGCGCCCAGGATCTGAACCTGCGAACCCCTAGCCTCTGAAGCAGAGCACACGAACTTAACCACTATGCCACTGGGCGGGCCCCCAACATCTCCAAATCTTCTGATTCTTCAACACCAACTGGGTGTCCAATAATTCAATTCAATTCTGACACTAACTACCTGAAATTAGCACAGACCTCACAGGTTAAGGACTCAGTCCCACAAGACTGCTCCCACTTCAGACACTAGCCACAAATGGAGTGCCTAAACTATGCACTTCTGCCTGATGACTACAAATGGGAGGGGGGGTTCTCATGACCGCCTCCCCCTCAGGTTTGATAATTTGACTCACAGAACTCAGAAAAACACTTTACTTTTGTTTACCAGTTTATTATAAATGATACAACTCAGGAACAGCCAAATGGGAGAGATATGTAGGGCAAGGTATTGGGAAGGAGTGCGTGGAGCTTCCACTCTCTCCTGCCTGCCACCTTACCCTTCCTGGAGGTCAGGGGGTGGGGCTGAAAGTTCCCACCCTTTCTTCACTTGTCTGGTCTTCCTGGTGACAAGCTCCCATCCTGTAGTTATCTAGGGGCCCCACCCGGAGTCACCTCATTAGCATAAACTCAGGTGTGGTCAAAAGGGGCTCATTAGGAATAACAAAAGACACTCCTCACACTCAGAAAATTTAGGGTTTTAGGAGCTTGGTGCCAGGATCCTCAGACAGGAACCAATATATCTTTTATTATACCACATACAGTCACAGAAATATACAAGACTGAATGAGAAATACATTTCTCATGGAACTTCATATATAATAATACAACCATCTCAAATCAGTGAGTAAAAAATATTTTTTTAAAAAATAGATTGTTTCATAAATGGTGTTGGAACAACTAGTTAGTCAAATGAGGGAAAATTTTAGATCCATACTTCTCTTATGCCAAATAAACTTCAGATGGATCAAATATTTTTTTAAAAACCTATAAATATGCTAGAAAAAATTGAATTTTTTTATAAGAGGAGGAAGGGCTTTCTAAGCATGCCTTGAAACTCAGAAGCCATAAAAGACTGATAAATTAAACTACATAAATTACAAAATACATGGTAAAAACCATCAATGGCAAAGTCAAAAGTTAAACTGAGGAAAATATTTGCAATTTATACCACACAAAAGGCTTCTTCTTTAATATTTAATAAGCTCCAACACATCAAGAAAAAGAGCAACAGTCAATAGAAAAATAGGCAAAGGATTTGAACAAATAGGTCACAAAAAAGGAAATATAAATGGTTTGTAAACATGAAAAGATACTCAACTGCACTCATAATAAGGAAAATTGAAATAAGGATACAATTTAGACTAGTAAAGATTAAAATTTTGGTAACACTCGGTGTTGGTGAAGCTGTGGACAAAGAGGCACTTCCATACATTGCTGAACAGAACATAAACTGGTAAAACCTGTATAGAGGGAGATTTTGCAATATCTCTTATACATGCATGTATCCTTTGGCCCAGTAGTTCCATTTGCAGGAATTTATCCTACAAATATAATCCCATGTGTGTGTGATGACGGCATATTCAAGGTTATTCATTGCAGTATTATAATAGTGAAAGGCTGAGATCACCATATACATTTGTCAGTAGGAGACAAGTTAAATAAATTATGGCCTGTCTTGTAATGGAATATTCTGCTGCTGTACAAATGTGGAACAATTTTCAAGATATATTGTCAAGTGAAATAAGGTAAAAAATTGTGTGTATCCTGATGAAAAGCAATAAGATATATTGGAGTATATGAGGAAGCTATTTGGTTTAAAACTAATTTGGCCTGACCTTGTTTTTTTTAAAAAGGCCTGATGTGGCTTGTTGAGCATGCATTGTACATCTGCTTTAAATGTTTACCATGTCCCAAAGACAAGAATGATGCCCTTAAAGATAGGGATATAACTTCCCCTCATAGTGGCATTACTTTAGGGATAAGCATCTCTTCCTGGAAACTAAGGATTAATTACTGACCTGCTGTGCTCACCTTATGACCACTGACTTGCTGACACCAAATTGCTGTCCCAGCTAAGCATCTCGTGACAGTAGTAAAAGAAATATTCCCATCATATGTGATGTATGCTGTTTATTCCAAGACAGTATATAACCACTCTGTACAACCCCCTTCTTTGGTGTTCTTTCTCCCTTGGGGAAGGAAGGCCCCAGGCTATAGTCCTCAAACTTGGCTTATAATAAATATCCCAAATTTCATTTATAGATTGATTATGGATTATTTGCATTGACATGTCCTTTGATAAAATTTCCTAATTTGGGGGACTGGCCCCATGGCCTAGTGGTTAAACAGTGTGCTCTGCTTCAGTGGTCCAGGTTCAGTTCCTGGGCATGGACCTACACTACTCATCAGTGGCCATGTTCTGGCAGTGACCCACATATAAAATAGAGGAAGATTGGCACAGATGTTAACTCAGGACAACTCTTCCTCAACAACAACAACAAAATTTCATAATTTCGTTCCTATAAATCCTGTGCCTTCCTTCCTAGTTTTTTTTTTTTTCTTTTTGCTGAGGAAGTTTCACCCTGAGCTAACATCCACTGCCAATCTTCCTCTTTTTTTTGTATGTGAGCTGCCACAACAACATGGCCACTAACAGATGAGTGGTGTAGGTCCATGCCTGGGAATCAAACCTGGGCTGCCAAAGTGGAGCGCTCCAAACTTAACCACTAAGCAACCGGGCTGGTCCTGTGTTTTTTTTTTTTTTTTTACTTTTGGTTGCTATTGTGAATAGGATATTTTTTTCAATCTCCATTTTAACTAGACATTGCCTAGACAGAGGAAAGTCATAAATTAGGTTCATTACTTTTATTCGGCAACTAAATTTTGTTGTTAATTCTAGTAGCTTGTTCTTTTCGGATTTTTCTAGGAATACAATCATATCTTCTGAAAAATAAAGATCATATTTTTCCTGATGTTTATACTGGGAAGCTTTTATTTGAGCTTTGTATGGCTGTGCTATGCTGTTGTGCTGTAGCTGCTTCCCACTGCAGGCAATTGTTGCTGCTGCCCAGGGCTGCTCCAAGTGGCCTCTAAGGAATGAGACAGAAGCTTTATGTGACTATCCCATGACTGCTTCATTCAGGTGTCACAGATGACAACACAATACAGTGGTTCCTGGTCTCTTAGCTCTCATACACTCTGCTTCAAAGAGTCATCTATACTCATTTCTTGAACTCACTGCTGTGACCACAGCTGTCAAGTTCTCATTTAGTCTCTTGCAACAGAAGACAGGCCCAGTGAGGTGTCCTGTCTGGGCATACTTATTCTGACATTACCTTTGCTCTTTGAAAGAGGTAGTCAGAGAGGACTTCCCTGACCACCCTAATGAGCTTGTCTTAGTCACCCTCTATCACATTATCCAGTTTTATTTTCTTTATAGTAAAAATCATATTGGCAGCTATATAATTTATCAGTTTATTTATTATGTGGACAATGATCTGGACAATTTTTCAGTGTAAGGGGCAGATCAGATTATTTAAAGTGAATGGGGTTTCTGACACTCAACATATAAAAAAAAGCAGAGATAGTTGTGGGACTATAACATCAAGGGAGATAACTCTCCAGCCAGGGATAGAAATTTATCCTTCTACCTCAATGTTCAAAATCTGCATTAGTAGAACTAAGATCCACTTAAATGTTTTGTCTTTTTTTCATTTCTTATAAAGGCTTATCTGAGTTTCATTTCAAATTCTGTAGAGGTACGTTTACCACTTTTTTGTTGTTGTTTAAAATTTACTCAGACTTGGTGGGAAATGAAGCAAAAAAGTTGCGGGTGAAGGGGAGCAGAATACCCTGCCCAAAAACGTGCCAGTTTGGCATGTGGCTTGTTTTGAACTGAAGGCAATCAAGATTCAGCAGATTTAATAAAAACTTCTACCTCTCCCTTAACTACCTAAAAGAATTTAAATAGCGGGCCTGGCCCAGGAAGAGAGCTATTACCAGAGATAACTTTTCATCTAAATTACCTATCTGTATGGCAGGGCAAGCATCTAATTACCAAACATCTGCTCTTCTTACAACCTGTGAATTACTCTCCTATCCTTTGAAGCCCCAGGCCCCTATCCCATTCCTTAGCTCAGCATGGCATACAAGCCTCAATTGCTGGACTTGCCCTTGAGTCTCCTAGTCTTTGTGGGGCTCCCATACATAGTATTCAAATTTGTTTTTCTCCTGTTAACCTGCCTTATGTCAATTTGATTACTAGACCAGCCAAAGAACCTAAAAGTGTTACTGTACAAAGGCCACGATTTGCTTGCTGCATGACAAAAGCCAATAATCAAGAGGCAAGATGGTGGAAAGGAAAGGGTTTATTACAGCTTGCCAGCAAGGGGGAAGATGGCCAACTAAGGTCTCAAAGAACCATCTTTCAGAACAAGGACTACAGGCCAGTTATATACAGGGCTGGTCCCCTGGTGGGGAAGGCATCTGGTCAGGGTGGGGCATCCATCTAGTCTTAGTTCCTGGCAGTCTTTTGTTTTACTTGATATGCATCAAACACCTGAGCAGCGCTCTATACCCCGATATTTCAGTTATTGATGATGGCTATCAGCATCCATTCTCTGCCTGGGGGAAAGCACATTCCTAAGGAACTCAAGAGAACAAAGTTATCAACTTACAGCTGCTGGGAGTTGCCACAAAACCCATAGAGTTAATTAGGTCATTCAAAGTTAACAATATGGTTTCTTTTCTACAATATGGCTTCCCTTATGTCAACCTTGTGTTGAGCCAGTATCAGAAGGAAACAGGGAAACTTTTTCCTTCCCTACATAGGTCACTCAAACGTAGGTCATTCAAGGCAGGTTTCAGCCTACCTACTATCATTTCCTTTTCTAGGGACAACCAGTCTCCCAAAAGGGTTTTTATTCCACTTTCCTACTTTACCGCCTTCAATTTATCAATCCACACACGTGTATGGTGAAACTCTCAAGACGATGTCAGAATCATCATTTGAGGCATTTGTTAATGATTATCAAGAAAGGCATTTTCAGCGGTTCACGGTGAGACAGTAGACAGGCTGGCACAGAGTTAGAGGAAGCGGTTTTACTTCGATCTCCAGCAAATCTCGAACATCTCGCCCCTTAACTTTTGTCCCCGCCGTTTCCAAGGCCGCAAAGACTGTTCTGGCGTTCTTCCCACCGCTCCAAGCCCAGAAAGACAGGAAGCGCCCGCCCCCGGACCCCTGGACGCGCAGCTCCTCGTCCGGAGCCAGCGGTAGCGCGCTCGCCCGGTGCATTGTGGGCACTGTAGTCCGGCCGGAACCCGTCCGCGACTACAAATCCCGTGACCTCACTTTTCGTCCGCTTCTACTGCTCCGCCGCCTAGTCCGCAGTTCCCTTTCGCGGCCTCAGCTGGGCCTCCCGGGTCCGGGGCGCAGCGTTCCGACGAGTCAGCTGTTTCTTCCCTGGGCACAGGAGGCGGAAGCCGGAGGGGCGCGGGGAGGAGCCTCGCGCGCGGGGTGAACGCCCGCCCTACGTGCTCGTTCGCCCCGCGACCGCTGCGCGCGAGCCCCGTGTCCCCGCGGCGGGCAGCAGCGGCGCGTTGGAGGAACGCGGAGGGGGCGGAGGGAGCCCGCGGGGGCGGTGGCAGCTGCAGCGGCGAAATGGCGGAGACCGTGGCGGACACCCGGCGGCTGATCACCAAACCGCAGAACCTGAATGACGCCTACGGGCCGCCCAGCAACTTCCTGGAGATCGATGTGAGCAACCCGCAGACAGTGGGGGTCGGCCGGGGCCGCTTCACCACTTACGAAATCAGGGTCAAGGTGAGGCTGTCTTTTTCCTCTCTAAAGAGACCCCTCCCGCCGTCCCTGGTCGCCCCCAGCCTACCCGGGAGCGGATCCCCTCAGGCGGCCACAGACGCCCGGGCCAGGAGTCCCTGGCCGACTCGGTGGGGCAGCCTGTCCACGGGAGGGGTCGTGGCCAGGGCCTCTCTTCATGTAGGGCTTGGATCGGGGCTGCAGAGGGAGCTGAGCCCAGCGCTGACGCTTGGAGAAGGTGCTCGAAGAAGAGGGCGTGGGTTGAGAACCGCTTGCCCCTCAAGCAGCTAATCTGGGAAATGACATTTGAGTTGGAAAGTAGATCTTTCGAGAACACAGCTATTC
Source organism: Tapirus indicus (assembly GCA_031878705.1). Taxonomy (NCBI): domain Eukaryota; kingdom Metazoa; phylum Chordata; class Mammalia; order Perissodactyla; family Tapiridae; genus Tapirus; species Tapirus indicus. The sequence goes on along the minus strand of CM062933.1, from coordinate 30,993,324 downwards.
ATCCGGAAGGCAGCTAGATGTGACTGAGAAAGGGGTTTGCACAAAGCTGGAGCCTTCCCAGTTTTCTTGGAGACTTTTCCCAGAGGTGGCCAAGCCAACCTGGTTGCTCCAGGCCCTTCTCCAGCTTCCAGACTGACCCAGGTTGTACACTCTTCTGAACAGAGCCAGATGAGAGTTCACAAAAGCCTGACAGATTTGGTAGGGCTGAGCCAGGCGAGAACGGTGATTGGAAACGATTGACCTTAGCTTTCTCTGCCTCCGCCGTGCTCAGGGCTGAGAGGTGAAGTGTCGCCTACCTCACAAGCCAGAACTACAGCTGCTTTAAGAAAAGCCTTTTCATTTAGGGATCTTGCTCTCTTCATTTCGAGATTTGCACTTCTCTGAATGAAGGAATCAGATGAAGTAGAAACGCACTTATAATTTCGTAACTAGTGTTTGTTGGCAATAAGTAATTCAGATGATTTGAAAGATGCTAATTGAAAATCGCGGTTCACTTTCACTCTGTAGTTCGGGATTAAAGAACTTGCTCATGTGTGGAAGTATCTTTAAAAATTAATTACATGAAACGAATCCAGCTGTTAAAGACGATAACCAATTACTTTATTAAAAATGAAGCATAATAATTTAGCTTTAGAGTAATCAAAATTTACATAACGAGTTACTGTTAACATTTAAGTGGTGTAATTTCTCACTAACTTTTTATGCTTTTTGTGTGTGTGTGTGGTAAAAAACACAACAAAAAATTTACCATGTTAACCATTTTCAAGTGCACTGTTCAGTAGTGTTAAGTATAGTCACATCTTTGTGAAACTTTTGCACTTTTAAAAAATGATTTACTTATCATGTAGTTAATGTTGCTAAAAAATTTAATAATCATCAAACTTTAGTTTAAGATATGAAACTAACAGTTTAATGTTACAAGCCACCCTTGTCTCCCTATGGATCTGTAAAATGTGAGCCATAAGCAGTCTTGTTATAGCAAAACAAAATCCAGGCTCTAGTATACCTAGGGAAGTAAATTATCACGGAAGCCTAGTGAAAAAGTGAAGCTTTTTTTAACTTTTGGAATGATTTTGGATTGTCTTAAATATATAGCAGATGGTTCAGTAAAAAGAACTTCCCCTTTTACCCCTATTCACCAGCATGTTTTCCTTTATTTCTTGTGCTAAAACAGAACTTGGTATTCCTGTTTCTAAACTTCCATAGCTAGTACTTCCTGTCACACAACTGAAGCAGAATCTCCTGCCTACACTTCCTCCATTTAATAACTTTGTGTTTACCTTGCTGAGTGCATTATATTAAATGGACTCTAGTATGATAATTTAATTATTTTAAAAATACGTCTGATGTTTATTACCAAATAGCTGATGTGACACTTAAAAATAGCGTTTATGGTATGATCATTTGCATTTTAAAGAAAATAATCCTTTTTAAGAGTGATTAATGACTTACGGAATTAACGGTGTATACACCTACGCTGGTTTGTATTGTATAAACCAATTTGTTGTGTGTTAATGACTGTCATAGTCATAAACAAAGCTGCCCTCTAAGAAAATGTGTTTCTGATGCTTCTGAAATGCCTTTGGGGTTTTTCTTAATGTGTAATGTGTTGATTTAAAACTCAGAGGACACCATATAGTAAGATATTAGGTGTTATTTAAGCAGTATTTGATTTTTGAGAGTAATTACAGTCTTGTATTAAGGTAGAATGGCCAGTGAGATGAATAGGTAAACCATTTTGTAATTTTATTTATTACTATTTTTCTATACTGTTGTCGCTCTGTCTAGCCACTACTGCCTGCCTTTTGCTATTGAATTTACCATGTGGCAAACCATTTTATGTTCCAGAGTTTGGGCCCTTGAACTATCTTATAGTTACTCTCTAATTCTGGTCTTGAGAAAAATGTTCAATTTTATAGGATCTGATTGAAATTACTCTAATTCACAGAGTAATTTTATCTGGATGGTGGCACTTTAGAATGTAAGTTTCCCAATCTCCATTTATCTTTTGGTTTGAGGATAGTGTTTAAGACTATTAGGATCACTTGATTAGTATCTCTGGGCTTTTGAAAATAATTGGTACACTGTTAATGTTTTCTAAAATTGTTCTAATGGGTAGGTACAGCAGAGAGCACCATAAATGATTAAAGGTTTTGGAAAGCTCAGGGTCTAGAATTATTTTGGCATATTAAAGAGAAGGCTAAAGGGGAAATTCAGTCACTGTTTTTTAAGTTAGTGCTATAATGTAACTTTAATTTTCTGGAGATTTTGAATTAATTAACATCTGTTGTGCGTAGAGACAACTCCACTTGTTCTCTGTAAAATTGGTATGCTGATAATAGTACCTACCTTGCAGAACTAAGTGAGATAACGCACATAGATCTCTTTAGCACAGTGACTGGTACATAATAAGCCCTCAAAAGTTGCCTCTTTCTAAACCTAGATATCTTCTAAATTAAAAGTTAGTGATCAACTAACTACATTTTCTGTGTTAATATATGGTTGAGTTACTAAAACTGTTAGATTTTCTTATCAAGAAACCTACTTGGCATGGAGGAGTACTTTCATTGAGAAAAATGTGGTATAAAAAGAAGCCATCTTGTTTAGTAGTTAACCAAGTAGGCTTTTTTTTAATGTTTTAGTTTTTTATTATATTTATATTTTGTGATGCCATTCAGAACATGGTAAATTTCACATTTAAGACTGAAAACATTGAATAAAATAATCCATATTTTTAGTTAGTATGTTTCCTATGATTGTACTAGTATTTTTTCCCCAGTTTTATTGAGATATAATTGACATATAACATTTTACTTCTTTAAGGTGTACGACATAATGATTTGGTATACGAAATGATTACCACAATAAGTTTAGTTAACACCTATTACCTCACAGAGTTACAAAAGTAGCCTTTTGAAGTTGAGGCATGTTAAAACGTACAACTGAGTAGTGAAATTTGCTAATAAACATTTTGACAAGAAAGATGGTCAGTAAAAGTAGCATCTTGACAGCAGTTCTGAATCTGTATTGGTGATTGTTCTCTGGGTGAGTCCTCTTATTTTAAATTAGGAGTCATTAATACCCAGATTGGAAGCTGAGAAATAAATCAATTCTTAGACTTGTTTTTAGGATTTATGAACATGTATTATTAAAGGGCCAAAACCATATTTAAAGAATCAAAGCATTTTGGTGCCAAAGGGCCTCTGCAGAGTCTGTAGCTTTATCAATTGGCCATGAAATGTTGTCTGATAGACTTCTTTGCTGCCAGCTACGGCCTACTTCCAGGGTCGCCATCAAGGAAAGGCATGTTGCTAGCTTTGAAGATTCTGTTCTTATCTGACTCATCCCTTAAGATGGGGGAGGGAGGCAGTGGCAATTAAAAAGTAATCCTGTTATGTTGGGTTATTAGGGACTCTATTCTATATTGTCCATTTTAACAGATTAGGGAACCAAGGCACATGAAGGTTGTCTTTCACCCAAGGTAAATGATCTACCTAGTGTCAGAGCCAGGGTTAGATTTGAAGTCCTGGGTCAGAATTGCTTCAGAGCTGCAGTTCATTTAATTTAAAACAGTATATTAAAACCTTTGTTATCTACAGCCTAGTGTTGGGGCACCCTCAAGTGTCTGAACCTTTTGAAGGAATTCCCAATGTTGGCACCCTTGAGACCTGGGAGTTGATTCTTCGGTAATCCACGGTAGGTAAGATGCACCCAGGAAGAATAAACAGCTGAAAAGAGAGTACTATTAAATTTTGTGCTATGATGAGATGACCTGAAGAAAAAGAGTGGTGTTGATTGGCAGTGATGCTTTTAAAAGGCAAGCTTTTTTCTGTGTATGTTAAAGCTGAAAAGGGAGAGGGTTGATCACTTAAGTACCTATTACATTCAAGGCATTGTGCTAGAGAGAGAGAGAGATCTTTGAGGTAACTAAGCAGAGTAGATATTCTCTCTGTTTTGCAGATGTAGGAGCTGAGGTCACTGTTGATCCTTATCTCTTGTTCTTCCTTCATTCTTACTTTGTGTTCCAGTCCTACTAAACTACTTGTATCTCCCTAATATAAGTTAAAACTTCCTCCTCTGTTAAAAACAGTTTTCCTTTAGCAGCCTCATCTGGCCACCATTTCTTGTCCTGCAAGACTCAGCCTTACTATCACCTTTTTAGAGATTTTCTGATCCCTGGAATCGGGACTTGATTTCCTTCTTGTGTGCCCATATAGCCCTATTAGGATTGAGATTGTTTGCTCGTCTTCGGCTTCATTTAGTTCATGTATTTTCCACTATAATCTCTTAGAGTACAGGGACTGTCATAATCGCCCATATTCAGTACCTGGCACTGTGCTTGGCACATAGTGGACACTTGTGAATAAATGAAGTTTAGGAAGGTTAAGTACCTTGGCCAAAGTCACAGCTATTAAATAGCAAAACGGGATTTGAATCTAGATTTTCTGACCTTGAGAGCCCATACTTTTTCTTCCACCCTCACAGAACATTCAGATCACCTGGGGAGCTTTTGAAACTGTCAAGATTCTCTTTTTATTGGGTTGGGGTGGGATTTGGGAAGTGGTAGTTTAAAAAGCACCCCAGCAAGGGCACTATACTGATATGCAGCAAGGATTATTTCTAGTTGCACCATGCTCTCTGTCTCTGAGAAATGACAGGTAGCAGAGAAGTATGAGAAAAATATATGGAGCCACAATGGGTAGCCTTGATGAGATTTTAAAAAGGGCAGATTCTAAAATAAATAAATAAAATTAAAAAGTTGGCAAATCCTGAAGGTAGAGAGGAAAATCAGTGACATTTGCCAAAGATAGAAAACTGTTTTTGGAGGGGACACAATTTAGATACTAGCTGAAAGCATGCCACCCTATGTAGCCTAGCTTTGGGGGAAGAAGGGGCAGCATTGACTATATTCAGCCAAGCCAGGTCTTTTTGCCCCCTGAGTTGCACCATCCGTGTCTATATCCCTGTGTAATAATCATGGAAGTAAGCCAGAAGTCAAGAAAAGACAAAATATATATCCATTTAAGAAAGAAATCTTTATACTTTATTAATATTTCCACTCTACACCTTTAAAGTGTAAATTCTAGAAGTGCTTAACTTTTAGCTATCTTGGTGATTCCATGTAATAGGGATTTTCTTCTCACATTCATAATCATGCATACAAAAAAAAGTGATGAATTGTTATTTTTAAATACTTTGATGTTTTCTACCATATTATGCTGCTTCCATGTAAGCAGAGCCAGCAATTGTTTGAACATCAGATAAGAAAGATGGTGTCCAAGAAAAGTAATACTATAATCTTGGTACTGCTGTTTACTGTCCTTAGTTAAATGACTTAAAGCTTTCAACCAGAGTTCTACTTCTTTAAAGAAATATTTAACTTAGAATGTAGGAATTTGGACGTGGTAGTAAAATGTGACAAGTGCTTGCCAGAAAAGTTGTATCTGTTAGGATACAGTTAGAGCTGTTCTCACAGAGACATCAAAGCTAGAGAGTTTGTTTTTTTCGTGTGAAGAACTCTCATGGGCAGTCCAGGGCTGGTATTGTGGCTTGGCTATCAGCTCCCAACATCACATCCACATTCTGGCCAAGGGGAAGGCATATTCCTGCCCCATTGCCTCGTGTAGCTATAAAGGAAGCTGGGAAATTTAGTCTATCTGGGCAGCCATGTGAGGAAAGGAAGGACACTATGCTTTGCTTTGCTGCAGTAGCAAATAAGTAATTGGAATCGGCCCTTTGAGGTTGTGGCTTTGTTCTGATCATCTCTCTTAATTCTTTTCCTTTTCTACTGATACCTGAAATTTCAAAGTTTAGAGAAAGTTCATTTGATTTGTAAGAAATAAAATTGAGCTCTCGTTAGTTTTGATAATCTTAAAAGTGAATGAGTTTGATTCCTTCCTGAGAATTAACTTTGATGAGCAGAGAAAGGAGGCAAGAATGAAGACATGGCATATCTGATAGAGGTACACCATGGGATTGAGATTGGGTTAGAGGTACTGAAAGTAAATGATTAACATTTTTTTTTTGCATTCAATGGCTGTTTAAAACTATGTAGGCAGTTTTACTTAAGACCAGCATTTTAGTTGATGACATGGAATGATGGAGTATATAATTTGAGCCCCCAAAATAAGTGCAATCAGTGTCTTTTACCAGATGATCATAGGAAGAGTAAAAATAATCTTTATAAAATTACTTTGTGTCTAATAATGTTAGAATGGTCATTTCTAATTCTTTGCTCTCTATATTTTGATTTATCACTGATGTAGCATCTCTGTTTGCTTGACTTCCCTAAAATTATTTCCACACCTGCCACTATAGCTTGTTTGCTTTCTTTTTTTTTTTCCATTCCTGCCTTTGTGGGATGAGCTTCTCTGTTCTATGGTAAGTTTGGGGATTTTAATCCATATAGAGGAACAAAGGAGTCTCAAAGCTCCTCTCCTTGTGTCTGGTTCTCGGTATCTCGCTCCTCTTTTGCCTTAACATTATTGGTTATCTTCAGGTGGAAGCAAAAGTAGATAAAATCTTGTTGGCTAGGCATACATCTGTGTATCACCAGGTCTTGTTTAAATTTACACCCAAAGATTCCCCCATATTATATAACTGAGAACATTCTTAAGACACTAATGGATCTAGAGCAGGGATCAGCAAGCCATGGGCTTCCCTGTTTTTGTAGTCTTATTGATACGCAGTACACCTGTTTGTTTACTTATTATTTATGACCACTTTTGCACTAAAAGGGCAGAGTTGAGTAATGGCAACAGCCTAAAATATTTACTGTCTTGCCCTTTGAGAAAAAGTTTGCTAATTCCCGGTCTAGGGTTTACGTAGCACTGAAATAATGGAAATCAAAAGCACTTGGAGAATCTTCAATTCAAAACATGGGACTGTGAAAAAAATATTCCACTTTGAATGCCAGTAGTAAATGATTGAGGAAATGGTAGTTAATTATAATGCTGTTAGGTTTCTTTTCTTACACGTTCATCGGATACCAATAGGATCTTAAAGCATAGCCCTATTGCTGGGTGCTGAATGAAATATTAGATGCCATTCTTTCCTTCTAAAGACCCAGTTTTTACAAAGACAAAATCTAATTTTGTGAGTTATTAGATTACATCTACTATTCATATTGGGCCAACCACAAGGATTTTCAGTTTATATAGCTTCTTTTCTCACTTGAAGCCTTTTATAAACTTCTTTGAATGAGAGTTAGAAAGTTAGTGCTGATAAAACTAATAGGCAGCTGGCTCATGATGGTTTGGGGTCAGTCAATAAACCAGTGGCAAAACCGATGATACCTGACAAAACTAACTATAGTCAGTTCTAGCCAGCATCATGCTTTAGATATTTTCTAGTCCCAAATTAGTTTCTTATACCATATCACCATTTAATGTTTTGTGTTCTTACATGTTAACCTTCTACATAATATGGCAGTATGCTGTTATTAAATGATTTTTAATATTTGAATTGGTATAGGTTGAACTATTGACATGAGTAAGTTTAATGTCCAGGTTTTAGGAAGGGGTTAAGTTGAAAATTGAGAAACTGTGATGTTAGCTCTCAAAATGGGACAATATACTAAAGTGATAGAATGCTTATCTTAGTTTAAAAGGGCAGATGGTATTGATATAGTTAAGATGAAATAAGTTGTAATTGTAGAGCTTTTCGCTTAGACGTTAGGATATGATTCTTAGCTGTAATCTATGTATTTTCCCAGTTGTGTTCTCTTGAGATTTCTAATCAGTGTTTTTTCTAACTAAATTTCTTTTTAGGTTTGTGAACTTAACATTTGAGTAGCTCCTGTGGGCCAGTTGCTTTATTGAGCACTTGGAATGCTAAGTTTAATAAGACATGGTTGCTGTATTCAGCAAGTTCACACCAACCTGAAACAGGACTAGACATTTTCTTTGATCAATAAAGAAAACTAAAACTGTCCAATAAATGAACATTTATGAACTGCCTACTCTATGCCAGACACTGTGCTAAATGCTTGGCTAAAAGATGAGTAACATATGCCTTGCCCTTAGACGCTTACAGACTGGAGGTGGGGAGAGAAGTAAAATCAATTTAATTTGGTGGTACTTGTGAAAATATTTATAATGTGCAGTGGGAACCCAAGCCTGCCCCAAGGGACCAGGAGCATAAGGGCAGAATGGGCTAGTAGTGTTCTAGGCTGTGAGAGCAGTTGTCTTTTCTCTCCTTCACTGCCAACATTTGATGTTGTCAATGACTTGCCAAAGTCACACAGTATAATTCTGACCACTTTATGCCCTGGGACCCCTTGTTACTCTCTGGCTCAAACATCTTTCTCTACCTCTTTACTCTGTTTATTGTTGGTTTTGTTTTAAGCATGTCTTGGGCAACTGCTATGTCTCAGGCACTATGGTAGACACTTTCTCCTGTGTTTTCTTTGATATAGTTTTATTTATCTGACTGCCTAGGAAACTTTAGTTTCTTAGAAACTGTAATGGCTCTTATTTCCAGTTAGAACAGATCATAAATATAGACCAGTTGAACATTCTACCTAACAATTGTCATTTCCTGTTTCATCCTGATCCTGCTTTGTGATATAACCAAGAAAGTCTACCTGCTGTTCTCCTCCCAAACTTAACCCTAATGACCTTCCTTTATTCCTCTTGCCAAAAGTTCATCCAAATACACGTACATAGTATAGGCTAGTCTTCCTTCCCACTAAACAATATTATATCAATTAGCTATACATAACAAACCCTCCCAAAATTTGATGACTTAAAACAGTGATTCATTTCCCACCATTCTCTAGGTTGGCTGGGCAGCTTCTCTGTTGGTTTTTGCCAGTGCTCATTTTTTCTTTCTTTCTTATTTTTGATGAGGAAGATTAGCCCTGAGCTACCATCCATTGCCAATCATCCTCTTTTGCTGAGGAAGATTGGCCCTGGGCAAATATCTGTGCCCATCTTCCTCTACTTTGTATAAGACACTGCCACAGCATGGCTTGACAAGCGGTGTGTCCTGGTCTGTGCCTGGGATCTGAACCTGCGAACCCCAGGCTGCTAAAGTGGAGCACACGAACTTAACCACTATGCCACCGGGCCAGCCCCTTGCCTGTGCTCATTTATGTAGCTGTTTTTAGCTGGAGAGTTCACATGTCTGACATTTGATAACATGTCTGGTTATCCTCTGGGATGCCTCATTCTCTTCCACGTGGCCTATCATTCTACAGTAGGCTAGACTGGCTTCCTTATGTGGCAGTCTTAGAATAGCATTCCAAGAGGATGAAGATAGAAGTTGCAAGACCTCTTGAGTTTTAGGCTCTGAAACTTGCTTGTCATTTCTACCACATTCTGTTGGTTAAAGCAAGTCATAGGGCTAGTCCAAATGCAAGGGTTGGGGAAATAGACTCCACCTCGTGGATGGAAGGAGCTTCAAAGAACTGGGCAACATTTATCTACCATGCATTACTTGTTAGTTGGGAATCTCCAAATGCCATAGTTCGTGGTGGCATCTGTGACTTGGGTGACTGTGGTAGGCAGAATAATGACTCAACCATTTCCCAATACCTAGAACCTGTGAATGTTATGTAACATGGCAGATGTGACTTTACAGGTGTGATTAAGTTAAGGGTCCTGAGATGGGAAGATTGTCCTGGATTATCTGGGTGGGCCTAACATAATCACAAGGGTCCTTATAAATGAAACAGGCGGGAGAGTCAGTCATGGAAAGAGATATGAGAAGGGAAGCAGAGGTCAGAGTGATGCAGTTGCTGACTTTGAAGATGGAAGAAAGGACCATGAGCCAAAGAAGGCAAGCAGCTTCTGGAAGCTAGAAAAGACAAGTAAATGAATTCTCTCCTAGATCCTCTAGAAGGAATGCAGTCCTGATGACACCTTGATTTACCCCAGTGAGACCCATTTAGGACTTCTGACCTCCCACACTGTAAGATAATAAATTTGTGTTGTTTTAAGCTACTAAATTTGTGGTAATTTGTTACAGCAGCAATAGGAAACTAATAAGAATGACCATGCCCCTGTCCTAAAGATCATTTCCAACAAAAGGAGACACTAGTCTAGACTCATTCCAAGAGAATGAGAGTTAGTAGGGACTGGGGCTCAGCCTGACTCTGAGCCTTGGTCATAGGCCACAGCCTTATCTTTCTTCTTCCCCGTCAGAGTCTAGCACCATTGGCTCTCATTACCCCTATCTTTCTAGTCCACCAAGATGTTTTAAGGGTGTAGAAAAATATTTTCTCTAGAAAAAGTTGAATGTCTTACTTAAGTTAATAGGCTGTAGAGGATTGTTTTTCCAGTAAAGAGAAAATTACTAAAAGACTAAGTCAGTTTGGCTATCCAAGTACAGATCAAGATTAACAATGCTAAATGACCAGTGCGCTTTTTAAAAAGACTGAATATAAGAGAAAGAATCACATAATCTTTGGTACAGTTATTTACCCTTGCTGTTGTGATCTGGTGCCTTTGTATAAGAGAGGGCTAACATCTGAGACTAGACAAGTGTAAAATTATGAGTACTAGGTGGTGAATACTTAAGGTTATTGGCTCTTGATTAAAATTTAACTTAGGAAAGGTTTCATACTTTATTGTCAGGCCTTTGACCCTCTATAATTCCAAGCAAAGTCTTGGAAGCCATAGTATCTTCCATTCACTGCACACATGAGGAGAAAAGTACTTTGACTTTTGCAACTTGTGGGTCTAGGTCTCAGAGTCTAAAATATATTTAAGTATTTCAGGCAATAAATGTATAACTGCACAATTTACTCTAATATTACATGACTTTTTTTGTTCCCCTTTTGAGCAGAAACCTGCATCTTAACTTCAAGTAGTCATTTAAACTGAGCAAGAACAATCTTTTTTGAAACATCCACATCCATTTGTGACAGGATAGATGTTGAAAATCCAACTTAAGAAAAGATTATGAAGTATATAAAAAATACATATGAAATATGTAAGGTGCCCAGCCAGAGCTTCTATGTGAAGAAAGTCCAAGAATGTCAAAGCTAAGGGAGCATTGTAGAAGAATGATTATAATTATATAGAATCTGATAAAACATTCATAAAAATAAGAAAAGCTTTATAGGTTGAAGTAGGCTATCAGTTGTGAATATAGTTCAGTGGATTATTTAGAAGGAATATGTTCTTTGATCTGCTTTTATTTATAACTTTTGATCTGTCTATATCTAAAACTACTCTAATACAGTAGCCATTAGCCATATGGAACTATTTAAATTAAAGTGTTAGGGTCAAAGTACCAGACATCAGTTTGTCCAGTTTCCTTGGAATTGAAGTGGACTTGTTTCAGATGCTGGCCTTGAATATACAGGATGGCTCATATATGAAAGGATCAGTGTACACCAGGTTTTTTTCTCCTGAGTTTCTTGGACCTTTTTGCTCCATCTCACTGTGTTTCTGGACAGTGGTCACTCAGTCTGGTCGCTGTTACCCCTGTGGCATACTCCAGGTGTGCATTGATTTCACACACACCCCATTCTCAACTGATTAAGATAGAGAAAATTTCGTAATCCCAACAAAGGCTAGTGATGTATTCTCGATAGGATCTTTTTTTTCTTTTCTCGGAAGCCCCAGTGCATGGTTGTACATCCTAGTTATATGAGGTTCTAGTTCTTCTGTGTGAACCGCCGCCACAGCATAGCAACTGACAGACAGGTGGTGTGGTTCTGCGACTGGGAACCAAACCCAGGTGGCCAAAGGGGTGAGAGCGCCGGACTTGAACCACCAGGCCATGAGGACTGGCTCAGGATCTTTTTACTACGTTAGGAAATTGAGCATAAGTTTATAAACTGTAGTTTACTTAGACGACAGCTTAACTAAAAGTGAGACGATTGTAAATGGTACCTTTCAGAGTGCATAGCATCTTATTCTTTTCTCTTCAGTCCTGTCCAGGTTAGATGTAAAATCTGTGTGGTCCCAGACAGATTTCAGTTATATCTGCCTTTAGATCTGTTCAGAGCCCCAGGCTTTCCCAAAATATTTAGCTCAGGATCCCTGAAGTAATATCCTGTTTTACAACAGATTTGGATTTCTTATGGGTCTTGCTGTGGCCAGTGGAAGAGGAAGTGCTTCCTAAATTCCCTTCCTGCAACACTTCCTCACGAGTTCTTTATAAAGGCCTCAGAAAAAGTGTGTTAGATTAAAACATTGAGGTCTTATGACTTCTCATGTAGACAAACTAAAGACAACTCACGAGTGGATATTAAATTTAGATTTTAAAGCTCACATTAATATATTCTTTTCATAAACACCATAAGTTGGTGAGGAGTCAGGGTTGGCCATCTTGAACAGCCACAAAGCAAAAACAGCTTCAGTTGTAGCTTCATTGAAGTGCCCTAGAGAACTTCCATTTTTATAACTTACTAATTTAAATTTTTGGTTGTTGAACAAATCACCTTGTTACACAGATTGAATTGCTGCAACACTTTCTTTGGCAATTTTTGATAGCTTGTGGTTCTGATTAGTGTTTGTCCTAGTTTCACCTGACTTTATTGAAAGAGCACAATTTCTTATCAGTATCATGTGGTTTCAGAGACATCTTGGCAGTTTGTGGATATTAGTATTGCTAGAAATTCTGTATTCTATGCCAGAATTTGCAGAGAAATTCTGTTCTTTTAGTTCATAGTTGCTATTATTTATTTCTGTTAATTCCTGCTCTTGCCCTGACATTACATTTTGTTTCTCTCATTTTACGTCAGTCCCTGTATAGGGCTTCCTACTCCTACCCCACCAACAGAATACCTGACCTCTATCTCATTTTCTTCTTAGGTTTTGACTGTTATGTTGATCATATTATTCAGATTTCCCTCTCAATGAAGCTAGACTTCTTTTTTTTTTTTTTTTGTGAGGAAGACCAGCCCTGAGCTAACATCCATCGCCAATCCTCCTCTTTTTGCTGAGGAAGACTGGCCCTGGGCTAACATCCGTGCCGGTCTTCCTCCACTTTATATGGGACGCCGCCACAGCATGGCTGACAAGCAGTGCATCGGCGGGCGCCCGGGATCCGAACCGGTGAACCCCGGGGAACCCCGGGCTGCCAAGCACGGACGAAACCGTTACGCCACCGGGCGGCCCCTAGACTTCTCTCCCAATTGATCTAAGCATCTGCGGCCATGTTTCCTTACGCAGTGATGGTATAAAAGAACTGGAGGTAGAGTTGAGTACTATGTGTGTTGTGGGGAGGGGAGGTTGTGGCAGAGGAGCAAAACTATTATTATTTATGTGACATGGACTTCCATTCTTTTAGAACTTCTACTAAGTATTCGGGAGATAGTGTTTAACGTAGTCTAAGAATACTTGTGGTCGTGAATTCATATCCCAGTTTTGCCCTGTCTGATAATTGAGTGCCCATGGGCATTTAACCCCTCTGAACTTACTGTCCATCCTAAAGATGCGAGTGTTAGTATCTTCCTCAGAGTTACATGAGAGTTAAGTTATGTGTATTATGGACTTTAAATACTATCTTGTTTATTTAATACTAGCTGCTGCTATTATTATTGAGAGTTGGCTCGAGCTTTTTATTGCTATCAAAAAAGAGAAGAAAGTGCTGATTTCAGTAAATGATTAGTTTTCTGACTCATATTACCAGATCTGCATTTTTCCCCCAAGCTCTCTGATTTATCATTGGAAGGTGCTTAAGGAAAGGTCAAAACTCTTCAGTTTCTTACTTATATTCTTATAAAATATATTATTTTAAAGATGAAAGTTCTAGCAATGGATGGTAGTGATGGTTGCACAACAGTGTGAATGTACTTAATGCCACAGAACAATGTACACTTAAAAATGTACACTCTGTATACTTAAAATGGTAAATTTTATGTTATACCACAATAAAAAAAACATGGAAATAGAAATAATGGGGGAGGAGCAGTTGTTTACCATTGATATAATCTTTCCTTTCAAGTTACCAAAGCAGCGAAGGAAAGCAGTTCTTTATGACCTTTTGCCAAGAATCTCAGTCCTTACCCTTTTTATCTTGTCTTAAAGTTTTATTTTATCTGATATCAATATAGCCACTCCAGCATTCTCATGGTTACTTGTAGGCTATGTTCTTTTCCATCCTTTCACTTTTAACCTATTTTTGTTTTTGAATTTTAAGTGTGTCTCTTGTAGATAAGATATATTGGGATTTTGTTTTAAATCCAGTCTGACAATCTCTGCCCTTTGATTGGAGTGTTTAATCCATTTATGTTTAATGAAATTATTGGTATAATGGGTTTATTTATGCCATTTTGATACTTATTTTCTATGTCTCATTTTTGTTTCTTTGTTCCTCTTTTACTGCTTTTTGTGTTAAATAGATATTTTCTAGTGTACCACTTTAATTCCTGAGACCTTTTTTCTTTTTAAAAATTATTATTAGTGTTTGATCTAGGAATTACAATATGCCTCAGCTTTTCATGGTGTGTTCAGATTAATACTAACTTAATTCTAGTAAAATATAGAAACTGCTCCAATATACCTCCATTTCCTCCCTCTTCCATTGTGCTACTTATTGTCACGTGTATTACGTCTTTATATATTATAAGGGCAACAATACAGTTTTGTGATTGTTTTATGCAATTGTCTTTTTAATCAGCTAAGAGAAGAAAAGAGAAAATTATATTTATACTGTCTTATATATTGACCTATGTAATTACCTTTACTGCTGCTCTTTATTTCTTCATGTGGATCTCAGTTACCATCCAATGTCATTTCTTTTCAGCCTGAAAGGCTTTCTTTGGTATTTCTTCTTCTTCTTCTTTTTTTTTTTTTTTTGGTGAGGAAGACCAGCCCTGAGCTAACATCCTTTACCAATCCTCTTTTTTTGCTGAGGAAGACTGGCCCTGGACTAACATCCATGCCCATCTTCCACCACTTTATATGGGACGCCGCCACAGCATGGCTGACAAGCAGTGCATCAGCAGGCGCCTGGGATCCGAACCCCCAACCCCCAGGCTGCCAAGCACAAACTAAACCGCTGCGCCACCGAGCCAGCTCCCCTCTTTGGTATTTCTTGTAAAGCAGATCTGCTTACTCTGAAGTCTTGCAGTTGTTGTTCATCCAGGAATATTTTATTTAATCTTTATTTTTGAAGGATAGTTTTGCTGGAGATATGAGTTTTCTATTACTGCATTAAAAATTATCATAAATGTAATACCTTGAAATGTTACCTCACTAGTTTCTGTTAAGTCAGAAGTCTGGGCATGGCTTATCTGGGCCCTTTGCTCAGATCTCACAAGGCCTACAGTCAAGGGGTTTGGCCAGGGTTGTAGTCTCTTCTGAGGCTTGGGATTCTTTCCAGGCTCACATGGTTGCTGGCAGAATTCATTTTCTTGCAGCTATAGAACTTATAGTGGCTTTCCTCTTCAAGGCCATTGGGAAAAGCTCTTTGATCTCAGGAGAACTAAAGCCCTCTTTTAAGGAGCTTACCTGATTTAAGTCAGGCCTATGCCAAAAAAAATCTCCCATTTGGTGAACTGAAAGTCAAGCTGATTAGGGACTTTTAATTCCACCTGCAAAACCCCTTCACCTTTGCCATGTAATGTAATCTAATCATGGAAGTGATATCTGTCATATTCATAGGCCTCACCTACACTCGGGGGGATGTATGTACACCAGGGGGTGGAAATTTTAGGGCTGTGTCAGAATTCTATCTACCACGCTGGATATCGAAATCTTTGTTTTTGTGTTTCCTTTTGGCACTCTGAATATTCCACTGCTTCCTGGTCTCCATTGTTTCAGGGGAAGAAGTCAGCTATTAATCTTATTGTGGGTCCCCCTGTTTGTGATGAGTCATTTTTCTCTTGCTACTTTCAAGATTTTCTGCTTGTCTTTCGCTTTACTAGTTTGACCATGATGTCTTTATATTTCTTCTACTTGGAATTCATTGAGCTGCTTGGATGTGTAGATTAAAGATTTCAGTTAAATTTGGGAAGTCTTCAGCCATTGTTTATGCTTTCTTTCTCTCATTGTGAGATTCCCATTATATGTGTGTTGATACACTTGATGGAGTCTCGCTGGTCTCTGAGGCTCTGTTCATTCTTTTTTCTTTCTGTTCTTCAGAATGGACAATTTCTATTGATCTGTCTTTTGAGTTTGCTGATTTTTTTTGTCTGCCAGCTCAGATCTGCTGTTGAGCCCCTCCAGTGAATTTTTTTTTTTTTTAATTTTTTTTTTTTTTTTTTGTGGGGAAGACCAGCCCTGAGCTAACATCTGTTGCCAATCTTCCCCTTTTTGCTGAGGAAGACTGGCCCTGGGCTAACATCTGTGCCCATCTTCCTCCACTTTTTATATGGGACGCCGCCACGGCATGACAGACAGGCGGTGCATCGGCGGGCGCCGGGATCCGAACCTGCGAACCCCGGGCTGCCAAGCGCGGACTAAACCGCTGCGCCACCGGGCGGCCCCTCCAGTGAATTTTTAATTTCAGTTATTGTACTTTTCAATTCCAGAATTCCAACTGGATTCTTCTTTATAATCTCTTTTTGTTGAGATTCTCCATTCATTGAGTCATTGTGATCATACTTTCTTTGAATTCTTCAGGCATGGTTTCCTTTAGTTCTTTGAGCCTATTTACGATAGCTGCTTTGAAATCCTTGTCAGCTAAGTCCAACAACTGAAATCACTCAGAGACAGTTTCTATTGACTGTTTTTCCCCATATATGGATTATACTTTCCTATTTCTTTGCATGTTTCATAATTTTTTAAGTTAAATTAAACATTTCAGATAATATAGTTTAGAGTTAGATCACCTCTCACCCCCTCCCCTTGGGGGGGCCCTGTTGCTGTACCTCTATTTTTTTGAGGACTTGCCTGCACTAAGTCTGTAGTGTACAGTTACTGATATCTCTGATCACTTTTTTTCAATTGTTTTTTTTTTGGATTGCAGAATATTTTTATTTTGGCTTATCTTTTTTTATTGATGTCTAAATAATTTATAACATTGTGAAATTTTAGTTGTGCATTATTGTTTGTCAGTCACCATATAAAAGCATCCCTTCACCCCTGTGCCCATCCCCCTTGCCTCTCGTAACCACCAGGCAGTTCTCTCTGTCCGTGTGTTAGTTTATATTCCACATATGAGTGAAATCATACAGTGTTTGTCTTTCTTTCTCTGGCTTATTTCACTTAACATAATACCCTCCAGGTCCATCCATGTTGTTGTGAATGGGACAATTGTGTCCTTTTTTATGGCTGAGTAGTATTCCATTTTGTGTGTGTGTGTGTGTGTGTGTGTGTATACACACACACACCCCACATCTTCTTTATCCAATCATTCATCAGGGTCACTTGGGTTGCTTCCACTTCTTGGCTATAGTGAGTAATGCTGCAGTGAACATAAGAGTGCATAAGCCTCTTTGGATTGTTGATTTCAGGTTCCTTGGATAGATACCCAATAGTGGGATAGCTGGATCATAAGGTATTTCTATTTTTTAATTTTTTGAGGAGTCTCCATATTGTTTTCCATAAAGGTTGTACCAATTTGCATTCCCACCGGCAGTAAATTAGGGTTCCTGTTTTTCCACCACTCCAAGATTTGTTGTTTTTTTGTCTTGGTGATTATAGCCATTCTAACGGGTGTAAGGTGATATCTTAGCATAATTTTGATTTGCATTTCCCTGATGATTAGTGATGAACATGTGCCTGTTGGCCATCTGTATATCTTCCTTGAAAAAATGTCTATTTATATCCTCTCCCCATTTTTGGATCATGTTGTGTTGTTGTTGTTGTTTAGTTGTGTGAGTTCTTTATGTATTATAGAGATTAGTCCCTTCTCGCATATATGATTTGTGAATATTTTCTCCCAGCTTGTGGGTTGTCTGTTCATTTTGATCCTGATTTCCTTTGCCTTGTAGAAGTGCTTCAATCTGATGAAGTCCCACTTGTTTATTTTTTCTTTTGTTTCGCTTGTCCGAGTAGACATGGAATTCGAAAAGATCCCTCTATGACCTATGTCAAAGAGTGTACTGCCTATGTTTTCTTCCAGAAGTTTTATAGTTTTAGGTCTTACCTTCAAATCTTTGATCTGTTTTGAGTTAATTTTTGTGTCTGGTGAAAAAAATAGTCTACTTTCATTCTTTTGCATGTGGCTGTCCAATTTTCCCAGCACCATTTATTGAAGAGACTTTCCTTTCTCCATTGTATCTTTTTAACTACTTTGTCAAAGATTAGCTGTCTGTAGATGTGTGGTTTTATTTCTGGGCCTTCAATTCTGTTCCATTGATCTGTGTGTCTCGTTTTGTGCCAGTACCATGCTGTTTTGATTACTATAGGTTTTTAGTATATTTTGAAATCAGGGAGTGTGATGCCTCTAGCTTTGTTCTTTTTTCTCAGGATTGCTTTAGCTGTTCGAGGTCTTTCTTGCCCCATATGAATTTTAGGATTCTTTGTTCTATTTCCATGAAGAATGTTTTTGGGATTCTGATTGGGATTGCATTGAATCTGTAGATTGCTTTAGGTAGTATGGACATTTTAACTATGTTTATTCTTTCAATCCATGTGCGTGGGATATTTTTCCATCTCTTTATGTCCTCCTCGATTTCTTTCAATAGCGTCTTATAGTTTTCATTGTATAGGTCTTTCACCTCCTTGGTTAAATTTATTCCCAGATATTTAATCTTTTTGTTGCAATTGTCAATGGGATTGCCTTTTTGAGTTCTCTTTCTGTTAGTTCATTATTAGCATGTAGAAATGCAACTGATTTTTGTAAGTTGATTTTGTACCCTGCCACTTTGCTGTAGTTGTTGATTATTTCTAATAGTTTTCCAATGGATTCTTTAGGGTTTTCTATATAGAAAATGATATCATCTGCAAATAGTGAGAGTTTCACTTCTTCATTGCCTATTTGGAGTCCTTTTATTCCTTTTCCTTGCCTAATTGCTCTGGCTAAAACCTCCAGTACCATGTTGAATAAGAGTGGCGAGAGTGGGCACCCCTGTCTTGTTCCTATTCTCAGAGTAATGGCTTTCAGTTTTTCCCTGTTGAGTATGATGTTGGCTGTGGGTTTGTCATATATGGCCTTTATTATGTTGAGGTACTTTCCTTCTACACCCATTTTGTTGAGCGTTTTTGTCTTAAATGGATGTTGGATCTTGTCAAATGCCTTCTCTGCATCAATTGAGATGATCATGTGGTTTTTATTCTTCGTTTTGTTAATGTGGTGTATCACGTTGATTGATTTGTGGATGTAGAACCATGCCTGTGTCCCTGGTATAAATCCCAGTTGGTCATGGTGTATGATCTTTTTGATGTATTGCTGACGTCTGTTTTCTTTTTTTTAAGCCTAGCTTCCTGGGGTCTCCCTTGGATCAGCACAGCTTAGTAGTCAACCAATGATTGCTCAGAGGTTGTGCATAAACACCTTGAGTCAGTAAGACTTCTGCCCTTTGCCAATGGATTTGTATGTAGGTTGGGGAATGAATTCACAGCATAGTCATGCGTCGCTTAACAGCGGGGATACGTTCTGGGAAATGCATCATTAGGCGAGTTCATCTTTGTGCAAACGTTATAAAATGTACTTACCAAATCCTAGATGGTAGAGCCTACTACACACCTAGGCTATATGGTACTAATCTTATGGGACCACCATCATATATGTGGTCTGTTGTCTGAAACGTCATTATGCAGCACCTGACTGTATAGGCAGCTTACAAGTTTGTTTCAGCTTTTACTTTGTGCTAAGTCTTTTCATGTTTATGGCTCTTATGTATCTGTGAAAGACCTCACATTCAGCCAGGGATGTATAGATAACTGGGGTCCTCGTCAGTCTTTCCTGAGCTTGCACACAGCTTTATTCAAGCACACAGCCTTTCAGACTACCAGGGATAAGTAGGAGCTTATCAAGGCCCATCATGGCTGTGCCATTCTCAGGATATCCATGCTAATCTTCTGGCAAGTCTGCTGTTTTGTTGTTTGCCCCAATCCACATTGCAATCTTGGGCTGCTGCAGTATGGGCCTTCCCCAGTTGTTTGCCACCAAGATCACTATTGTTCTCAAAAATACCCCTGCATATTGAACTTTTCTGCATTCTGCTCTTAATCAGTGATCCCCTCTAGCAGCAATGGTGCTTGTTTTCACAGCTTGCCCCACACTGGTAAAACTACCATTAATGGAGCTGTTGTGGGATGGCTAAAACACCAGACTTCCACTTTTACTACCTGAGGTTCAGTAGCTTTTCTTAAATGCTTTTCGATTTGTTATACGTCTTTGGCCAGTTTCTGGAGTCCTGATATGGTAATTTTTGACAGGTTTGTCTAGTGTTATCACTGATTTTTTTGGGAGAGGCTTTGCCAAGCTCTTCACTCCACTGTTCCAGCAGCTCCACCCTTACCTTTTTACATTATACATTTCTTTTAGGTTCCATATTTTGAAGAAAAAAGGTCTTACTCATATTATTATGCTTTTAATGTTAATTTATGGGTGCACAGAAGCACTTTTTATGTGATGTTTAAATGTTTTTAAAGCCTCTTAACCAACTATTACTTAACTCCTTGTACATAGTAGTTGTTGAGATATTTATTAAATGCTCAGTAGAGTTTTTAAGCTTTAATCTATTTAATATCTGCTTTGGGTCAGGTGCTGTATCCATAGTGTGTCTTAAGAGCATGAACTTTGAACTTGAACATGGGTAAGAATTCTCTCTCTTTCTCTGCCTCTTAGTAGACATGTGACTAACCCTGAGTAGGTTCCCTAACTCCTCTTTTGGAGTTTCTTCAGCCATAAAATGAAATTTCAGAGGGTTAAATGTGACATGTGGCATAGTATTTGCCTTACACTAAGTATCCAGCAAGTGATAATATGTGTGAGGTAATAATAGTTCCTATTTAAATATTGAGGTAAGTAACAGTATCTTCATTTTAAAGATGATGTAGCTCACATTTAGAGAAGGAAAGTAGCTTGACATGATCACACTGATAATGAGTTCCAGAGGAGGACTTGAACCCTGCTCTGCTTGATTGATTTATCTGTTCCCTGCTGCTTCCAGGAATCAGAAATAGTGTCGCAAATTTGCCATTAGCTCCTATTATGCTAAGTCGACAATCATAGAAAAGAAATAGTGAATAAATGTATATACTCATATGTTTGCTTGCATTTTTCCCCCCAAAAATGTAGCAAGTCAGGAACTTCCACCACTAAAAGTGATATAACAATTGTTTGAACCTTAAGTGTCTCTGAGATACAACCGTAATGACTATAACCTTGAATATCTTAGGTGAATGGGAAAAAGAAGGACTTTAAACTCTTCATCCACAAAGTTGAACATCTAAATTTGAAAACGTTTGATACATAGTGGTGTAATCAGCCAAAAAATATTCTTAGAAAAATTTTCTTTTAGCTTTAAAGCCTCTAAGCCTAAAAGCTTGTGCATACGTTCTTTATCGTAATAATTTACTCCCCATATTGTATACTATCTTACAGAAACTTCCCCCGTGGTATTCCAGTATCCTTAATTTCTCTCTCCTTACTCTGACCTATCCTTGTCTGTGTAAAGTCTGCTAAGTCAGGGACCATGTCCATGTACTTAGTGTTCATGGCAGATTCTCAATTAATGCTTTTTATGGCGTATGCTTACTAACATTCTAAGTAGCATCAGTTTAATGGCTTATGAGACTTCATAATTAATATTTGTAAATGTCATGACTTAAAATGTCTTATTTATACTTCCAAGTAGGGTTTGGGGGCTAGAGGTAAAGAATCTGGAATGATTTCCTTATCTTACAGACTTCACAACTCGGAGGAGAGGGCAAGGAAGGGGAAGTGTGAGGAGAAAAGACGCTAGACAAAGTGTTCAGAAATGAACTTAAATTATGAGGAAAAGAACTAGGATACTCTGCTCTCCAGCCCCACCTCAAACACTGGTTACACCTAACAGTTAAAGAGGGTATACTGGCCAGAAATTTTTTAAAATTATACTGACCTAATTATTAATGTATTGAAACCTTTGATGACAAGTTGCAACTCCTCTTGTGACCTGTGCTCTTGGCCAAGGTTTGTTATGAGGAGTCTTAGACAACAGAGAGTTACTTACTGTTTCCAATAAAAAGGTTTTGTGTTAGTGATTTGAGTACTTTCAGGTTATTAGAACAATAATCACTCTTTGTAGGGCTTTATGAGAGGAATGAAGTATTTTAATGGCACTGCTGTCAATCTAAATTTAAAGCGTGCATGTATATGTGTTTAATATCATTGTCTAGTTGCTCTTATTATAGCTAATCACTCTGCCTAGAAGAGAAAGGAGTCTTAATAGAGGTATCACTCATGTCTTAGAGTTAAGAAGCACACTAAACACCCTTGTTTTTTATAGTTTTCCAGGTAATATTTCATTCTTCGAAAAAGCACCTGAACTTCATTCTGTTATAATATAGGTAGCAAACTATTTCATTACTATTTATTCTTGGAGGTTTATCAAGTTATTCAGAGATAGCAACTCAGTCTTAAATTACAACTTTTATTTTAGAAACTTGCTTTTGTTTAGAGTAGAAAAACTTCAGCTCATTTTATCAGCATCTTAAGTTATGGAGGAACACTTCCTTTGCTGAGTAATCCAGAATCAATTAACCATTTTGGATTTTCTGGGAATCTCAGCTACTTAAAACATAGTCAAAAGCTAATAAAGAAGCAAAAAAGTAAACAGCAAAGAGTTAAAAATAAAAAATAGTCTATGCACTTTTCAGATACCACGTTTTTATATATCAAATACTATCCTATCAGTCTGCTTCTTGTTTAGCATAATTCTACCAAAGTCAAGTTACTTATTCAGTTATCTATTGTTGTGTAACAAACACCCCCAAAAGTTGGTGGCTTAAAACAGCAACAGTTAACATTCATTTAATCACAGTTCTGCAGTTCAGTCAGGTCTTAGAAGGGACAGCGGACAGTTTATCTCTGCTCTGCTTGATATCTGCTGGAAGCAGCTTGACTGGGGCTGGAGGATTTATTTCCAAGATGACTCAATTATGTGACTGGCTGGCAAATTGGCACTGGCTACCATCTGGAAGCTCAGCTGGGGCTGTTGATCACGTCCTGAGTTTTCCTCCATGTGGGTAGCTAGACTTCTAACAGAGTGATGGTGGCTGCATTCCAAGAGAGAATGTCTTTGTGAACAAATATTCCAAGAGGACAAGCCCCAGTTCACAAATATTTGCTAATATACCATTGAGCAAAGGCAGTCACATGGCCGAGCCAGTATGGGAGAGGATACAGCAAGATATAGAGATAAAGAAAGAAAGATACTGAGAGGCATGGTTTATTGTAGGCCACCAAAGTAGTAGCCTACTACAGTTATGTGCCTCCTCAATGTACAGCAGAGTACCCTCTCTGGAGGACATTTTGAATCCTTAACATTCATAGCCTTTGGCCCAGTAATTTCACTTTTAGGGGCTTGTCCTAAGGAAAGTATATAAATTCCCTGGATCTATATCAAGTCTTCATCTAGTTCTCACCCACAGCATTTTGCCCAGGGTCAGCTAGCTGGTTAATGTAGGAGTTCAGATTAAAACCAGATTGTCTGGTTCCAGAGCTGTGTGCTTAACCATTGTACTACACCACCTCTCACATAGATGGTGTCTATATACAATCATGTTAACAATATCAAATGAGAAGCTAATAATATAAGTATATTTAATAAAAATAAAATTTGTATATATAAAAGTCTGAAAGGATATGTATCAAAATGAAATATCTACAAATGAACATGTACTACTCTTTTTTTTTTAATTGTGAGGATACTTTTTATAAGTCTGCCATGCAAATTTAACCTAATATATTTATATGCATATGTTTTATATTTATTTTATTACTACCCTGATTTCTCTAGTACAGGTTTCCACCCTTTTATCTAAACAGTAAAAGTCTGTGATGAATTATGGTTGTAACTGCTACATGTAATAAATCTTGGAAGACTTCTTTGCTTACCTCTTCCTCCCTGCCACCCCTGATTTCATGCGGTAAATATCTCTTGAGGAGGATGTCTTTTTTAGATTCCTGTAGTCCATATGTGCCCGATACTGTATATTTAGAAGTTCAGAATATACTTACTGAATTAGAGCTTCTTAACAAATATTCTTTCACTGGTTTCCACACCATAGTTTTACTAATGACTTCATCCCATTTCCAGTTTAACATTCCCATCGTGTTAGTTCCAAATCACTATTCTTGAGGAGGTAGAATATTATTTCCCATATCTGTCCCAGCTAAACTAGAATCACTTGGTGATCATACAGATTCCTGAGCTCCCTTATTCTCCTTCACATTTAGCAGGTCTAGGGCAGTGGTTTTCGCCTTTGACTACACCTTAGAATCACCTAAAAATATTGATGTCCAGATTTCACCCCAGACTAATTCTAATGAGATTCTCTAGGTGGTGGAACCTGGACTGTGTGGGGGTGTATGTGGTTTTAAATCTGTTGAGGCGATTCTTATGATTAGGCAAGTTGGGAAGATAAAGAAAATAGTTTTGCACTTTTAAAAATGTTCAGAAAAGATCTTAATGCTATTAATAGGCAGTTTTCTTTCAGCAGAAGCCTATAGGATTATGTAAATGTTCAGGAAATATGAACGAATTTTCCTTTGCAGTAGAATTATTACTGCACAGTTCATTTCAAGGTTGCTCATTGAGAACTTTGCATAAGGTTGCAAATGAGTCTTGTTGCCAATTCACAAATGAAGAATATGGACAAAGTAGGAAAAGTATCTGGAATGAGTTGGTTTATGCATTAAACCAGTGTAAATAATTTCTTCTCTACTCTTTTGGAAATTATACCATAAAGGATACTTCTTTTGAAATAATGAGAAATTGTATCATTGGAAGGCCATGTCGTTATTTTTTAAAAAAAAGAAAGAAAAAAGAAACTAAAGTAAATAGCTTGGCTTAGTGACAATCTACATTTCAAAGGTTCTCCAGACTAAAAGCTTATTCTTCACTTAAATGACTTCTCCCCAGCCATATTTAGAGTTCATCTAGGTTATAAACCATATCTCCAGTTATTCATGCTGTTCCAGATTGGGTAAAACAGGTCTCAGAAGTACTGAAGGGCGAGGTAATAGCTTAAGCACTTCTCAGCTTATCCTTTATCTCTAGATGTAGATGTTTAGAGAAATGCAGCCTTTAATGAGAATTGCAGTGAGGCATCCATTTACATCTCTTAGGATTGGTTGAATAGAGTATGGTCTATGGAGTATACTTTTGATGTCGTTGCCAGTCTCTTTTTTCAAATGTACATGTGACACTATCTGAAGAAATACTAGAAACACCTAATAAACATTTTTCTAATACCTATTGTTAAGCTACATTCAGGTGATCACATTTCGAGGCTTGGTTTTCTGCTTGGCTATCAGTGATAATCAGGTTACATATAGGATATCTGTGAGCTGCTGACTTTAATAGGTCAGCCTGTGTAAGCGTGTGAGACGCAGCTCTTTGGAGACCAGTAATATGGCAGTTTCCTCTGCTTAAACGTGAGGGGAGCACTTGTTTTAGAGCTCTATACCATGGTTTCAAAAATCTGTTCTTTAGTATATAATGTCCGTTTGGATTCCTGATGATTTTACCCTATGTGAGTAGTAATACCTTGTGAGAAATGGCTGGTTTGTCTTATGGAAATAGCAGTTTAAGACTTAGTCTCAGGCATACAGACATCTCTTATAACATTTCGTCCCTTTAGAGTTTTGTTTCTGGTATATTATTAGAACAGATAAACAGCAACCAAATAATATTGAACAGTTCTCTCCCGGTTTTTAGTCTTGTTCTTTTCTAGTTTTCTGAATGTCCCAGGTGTCTTATGTTATTAGTCCATCACGTTTTCAGGATCTATGCAGAATACATTCTCCTAAGGCAAGATGCACAGAAGCTTGAGAATTGCCCTGAATTTATCCTAGGGCAAGTACAAATATCTGGCTGCATTCTAGCAAGTAGACTATAAATCCTCTTCTTAATCTGTTTACTAAATCAACAAATTGTGAACATAATGTACTTAACACATCTGCGTGTTCACACAGTATTTGGCAGAGAGTAGTAGGGCTTTCCTGCAATAAGCCAGTCTCTCTCCTAATGGTTAATATCAGGCAAATAACTTCACCTAAAATTATGAATTCTCCAAGAAGCAGAATTCATTCTGTGCTCTGACAGTTCTATAAGTTTTAAATTTAACTGGGTAATTTCCAACTGGCACTAAATTTTATTATGAAGGGCAAGTGCAAGAATAAGAAAAAACTTGCTATAAAGAGGAAAAAGATAACTTTACATTGGAGAAATCTGGCTAAACTCACCTTAACCAAGTGATCCAGTAATAGGACAAACTGACATCATGTGCCTTCTGATGTGATGCGCTGAGAAGGCTTCAATTCCTGCCATTAGGAACATTCCTGCCAAAAATTCATGACATGAAACTGGTCACGAGGAAACAAACTCACATGTATAACGTATGTCAAATATCTGGCCTGCACTCTTTAAAATTGTCAATTTCTTGAATGGCAAAAAGGCAGAAGGACTGTTCTAGATTGAAGGAGACTAAAGAGATAACTAGGCAGTGCTTGATTCTTAATTGGATTCTGGTTTTTAAAAAGTTATAAAGGATACTATTGGGACAACTGGTAAAATTTGAATATGGACTCTATATCAGTGTTAAATGTCCTGTATTTGCTCCTTGTTCTGTGGTTATTTAAGAGAATGCCCTTCTCAGGAAATGCACACTGTAGTACTTAGAGGTAAAGGGTTATGATGTCTGCAGTTTACTCTTAAATGATTCAGCAAAAATAACTGTGTGTAGAAGATTTACAAAGCGAATGCAATAATAACAGTTGGTTAAGGGTATAGGAGAGTATCGCAGACAGCCCTGGTGCTCTAGTGGTTAAGATTCGTTGCTCTCATCACTGCAGCCCGGGTTCATTTCCCTGGTCAGGGAACCACACCTACCAGCAGGTCACCCGTGGTGGACGCATTTCACTGGAGCTTCCAGACTAAGACAGACTAGGAAGAAGGACCTGGCCACCCCCTTCCAAAAATATTAGCCCTGAAAACCCTATGAATAGTAGCAGAGCATTGTCTCATACAGTGCCAGAAGGTGAGAGGATGGTGTAAAAATACTGGACAGGGTTCCACTCTGCACAGGGTTGCTCAGTCTTAATCGACTTGATGGCGCTAACAACAAATAGGAGAATATTACAACTTTTTGCTAAGTTTAAAAAAGACGCAAAAGGGGTAATGGAAGAAAAACAAAGAAATAACTTAGACTTACTGTACAATTATTGTGTGCTAGGTACAGCTCTAAGCATGTTTATATGTATTACCTCATTTAATCACAACAATAACTGTATGAGATGGGATTACAAGAGCACGGCCTTCCAGCATTACAAATCTAATTCATTTCAAAGTAATTATCCTTTGTATGATTTCCCAAGTAGTAGAAAAGAAATCATCTAGGTTAGTTTAACTTCTAAACCATCTATTTTGATATACTTTCACACTATTATCCCCAGTTTATAGATGAGCAAATTGAGAAGCAGATTAACTTGCCCAAGTCACATAGCTAAGGGGCATTGCTGGAATTTGAACCTAGACAGAGACTGAGCTCTTAACCACAATTGTATAGAATACTAGAAAATGTGTACTTTTTAATGGAATGAATCTCTGTGAGATTTGAAGGTAAGAATGAGGAAGAGTTGGTAGGGTTACTGACTTTGATTTTGTTCTCCCACAGAAGGAGTAGTATGACTATGTGTCAAGAGTTATATAAACCAAGATATTAAAAATAATCTCAGATTTTGTTAAAATCTCCCATTTCTTTAGCTGAAGCATTGAATGTTTTTCATTTGTATTTTCTCTATTCTTTTTCTATTCTCCATTCATTTATTTCCACTCTGATTTTTATTATTTCCTTCCTTCTACTTGTTTTGGGTTTAGTTGGTTCTTTTTCTAGTTTTGTAAGGTGGAAGTTTAGGTTATTCTTTTGAGATATTGCTTTTTTAATGTGAACATTTACAGCTATAAATTTTCCTCTAAGCATTGCTTTAGCTGCTTGTATGATCTTTTGAACCAGTCAGACATGGTCTGGTAATAGTTTCTAAACTTGTGTATTAATCATCTGGGGAACTTTTTTAAAGGGCCAGTTTCCCTAGAAACTGATTTAGTTGATCTGAGGTAGGCCTCAGGACTGTTTTTTTTTTAAAGAGGGCCCAGATTATTACTGTTTGAAAACTTACTGACCTGTACGCTCGATGTATTTGTGCACTTTTCTATATTTGTGTTATATTGAAGAAATTGTTTTAAGCTACCCAGGTAATTCTGAAGCATAACCAGGCTGAAGAACCATGGATGTCTTTGATTTCAGTGGTAGGGGTAGGATATGGAGTAGAGATTTTACATTGACTTTTTTTGCTCTGACTTTTTAACATTGTGTCCAGTATTTAGGTGTGACTTGAAAGGCTCCTTTCAGTGCCAGATGTGAACCTTCTTCTATTCTCAGTTTCTGCCACTCTTGATAATATAGTTTTCCAAAGAAATGTTATTAAATAGTGGTAACAAATTAACTAGTATTGGGCTTATAATGATTAACAAAGGTATATTTTGAATATGGAATAAAATAGTTTTTATAGACTGGATTCCAGGCAACTAACTTAACTTTTTGAGGGGCAGATAATTATAATTCTCTGCTTTTTTAATGTTAGTTTGGGTCATAGCCCTAACATAGCTTTAAATTATTGTTAATATTGGGTCTCTTGTATAGATCCTGTGAAGTAGTTGATGTAAATGTTTATAGGAGCCTCTGTCTTTGCTTCAGATGTATAACGAAACATGATTTGCAGAACTTTCATAACTCTGAGAGCAAAATTGAGAAGTCTAAAATAGACCAAGGTTACCCAGACTCGCCTTCAGCCTTTACTAGTCATACACACTTGTACAAGTAGATGAAGGCTGTGGCTTTGTTTATGGTTCTTGCCTGATGATGGACTTTAGTTTTGCTTGTCTCTGATCTTGCCTGTCCCTGGTCACTGTTCCTACAAATAAAATATTTCCTACAAATATTGTTTCATGCAAATGGCTGAATTTAACACTTGTTAGGTAAAATGAACAGTAGCTAGGAGAAAAATAGTGGCTTCTAGTTTATGCTCAAGCCTAAGCAACTAGAGTAACTTTTCCTAAAATTAGGGGGGAAATATAAATGTCAGGATGAGAGAATACTAAATCTTGCCTTTTAAGTTTCAAAAGTTTTAGTCATCTTAAAGTAAGTTAACCATGTTTAAGTCTGATTTATATTTAATTTCAAAATTCAGCACTTTATTTCTCTCTGGATAATTCTAAAGCATTTTAAATGAGATCCAAAGTAAAACCTTTAAGGAATTTATCATGTAATTTGCCTCAGTAGTTTGACTCTTGTCCATATTCTTCAAGCAGATAAATCTTAGAACTAGTTAGAACCAACTGTTTTTATTCCTGTTTTTTGGGATAGGATTGACATACAACATTATATTAGTTTCAGGTGTACAACATAATGATTCAATATTTGTATACTTTGCAAAATGATCACCACAATAAGTCTAGTTAACATCTGTCACCGAAAATTTCTTTTCTTGTGGTGAGAAGGAAACTAACTGTTCTTGTTGCTGCCCCATACTCATACATGTAGCTAATCTTTCAAAATCTGTGGCTTCTACTTCTGTGGTAACTTCTCTTTTCTGTTTTCTGTTTCAAAGATATTTTCCTGATGAAATGTTTATTAACTCCTGGTGCTCACAGGTAGACACCTTAGCCAGACATTCGGGGCACAATTTAACCTTTTTAGTTTTATTTCCCATCATCTCCTATGCTTTAGAATGTACACGAATTACTTCCTAAATATACTGGTTACTTCTCTGCCTATAGTTCACACTATTTTCACCATTCTCAACTGTTTTCCTATAGTGTGGCTGACTCCATGTGTTAAGGAATACTGGCCAAATCAATTTTCAATTTCTTTGTGCTTTTTTAATTTTACAAATGGTTCAGACTATATATACTGTTCTGAAACATATTTACACATCTCACATAGACTTCCTGATCAGTCTATGGCCAAGTTTTATTTTGTAAAAGCTGTATAATATTTCATTTTATGTTTGTAACAGTTTTATTAGGTTTTTAGTTTTCTGTTGTTGTTGTTCTTGCTATTACATAAACAAGGCTAAAGTAAACTTCTGTGCCGTGCTATCTTTTTGTATATGTGGAAATATTTACAGGATTAATTGCTAGTGGAATTGTTGGCTCAAAAGATATAGGCATTTAAGACTGGTAGGCGTCATCAAAATACACTCCTTAAAGGTTGTACCAGTTTTCACTACCATCACTGGTGTTTTTAGATGCCTATCTCTCTACACTCACCGTCACTAGGTATTAAAATTTAATACCTGCCTGTCTGATAAACGAAAATGGGATCTTACTGTTTTACTAGCATTTCTTGTGAGAGTGTAGGTGAATATTATTGGCCACTAGTTTTTCTGTGTTCTGCCTATTTTGTTGGTCAGGTTATTCATCGTTATCTTTCATTGGTTTTTTAATTCTTTACATTTTAATGAAATTATCCCTTTGTTTTGTGTTGCAAATATTTGTCTACAATTTGTTCTTGGTCTTTCAACTTTGTTTTTGTTTACGGTGTAGATATTTTTAACCACATAAATTTAACCTTTTATATGCCTATCTTCTAATGTCCCTACTATATTATAAGTTTCATAAGGGCCAGGACTGCATCTTATTCATCATCATATTCCCCTCCATATTCAGCACTATGCCCTTTTATAGATGCTCCCAAACTGTAATAATAGTTGAATCCTCTCAAAACTGTAGAAAAAAAATAATTAATCCTTACTCTTCTCTCTTTAAAAAACCAAAATAGAACATTTTATAAGGGTTAAACCAGTTGAAAGTGACCAATCATAAGAATTTGTAATCAACAGTGATAGTTCAGTGGCTTAAACAGAAAACCTCGGCATTTTTCATTTTTATTTTGATCAAGTTGAGTTGAAACTCCTTGTGATGACCAGGAAAAAGTTAACAAACTTACCATTCTAAATGTTTAGTGGGCAAATAAGATTAAGAATCACTTGACGTGACTTTTTCAAAACTCTAAAGCAGTCCTCGTATAGAGAGAAATCATAGCCAGGTGAGAAAACTAAATAAAAGTATTTTCTTAAACTAACCATGCCTTTTTTTTACTAATCTATCAAAGTATTAGCTAATCATAGAAAGGAATGGACTTTTTCTCTCTCCCACTCCCCTTCTATTAAAGTGAATCAGATATAATCATGATTGTGTCAAAAGTTCAAAAGGGAAAATGGAAGGTAAGGTGAGCTGAATTGGCACTCTTCCCTCAACATTGTACCTGTAAGCTTGATATGTTGTTTCAGAGATTAACTTTATAGACTTCCGTGCCCAGAAGTATGAAAATTCTTAGGGAACTCTTTTCACAAGCTTGATCTTAACATATTGAATAAAGAGAGCAGCTAATCCCTTTTGTAAAGTAATTTGAGAGGAGGGAATTCAAAATGTAAAATCTCACCTGCAGAAAACACTCAATTCTGTAAAGGCCTTT
This sequence comes from Tapirus indicus, assembly GCA_031878705.1. NCBI lineage: Eukaryota > Metazoa > Chordata > Mammalia > Perissodactyla > Tapiridae > Tapirus > Tapirus indicus. Next base: position 30,961,786 of record CM062933.1, on the reverse strand, counting down.
CTATCTTTAGACACTTACAAAGACTTAATATTTTAATGCGGAAGGGTGAACTTGGTTAAAAAGCCAGTGGGTGAAATTAGAGAGAAATAATCCAGTGCTTTCTTTCTGGGAATTATCCTGCTCGAAAGGGGACCTAATTTTATTCCCTGTGGGGAATGAGAATACCCCTCTGAACAGCAAGCCAGCATCTCTAAATGTAAGCTTGACTTTTAGTATAATAAGAGTCTTGTTAGGTACAGTTTTGCTCTTAGTCATTAATACAATGAACAAATGTTGTGGTTACCTGGGAAAGAAAATTCAAGTGCTTTTAAACCTCTTGTGAGATTTGGTTTCATGCTTGAAATCTATACAGTGTTATGCCCAATAGCATTTGTAGAAGATTCCAAGCTATAAGGTATACACGTAGAGAATTCAATACACTTTGGAAAAAATTGAGACCACTACAAAATGGGTTTAAGGTGCTGAGTAAAAAGCTTTTCTTTTGCTGAGTGACAGTTACTTACCAGTGGCATTAAGTTTAAATGATTGGAATTTTCTTAGTGAATTTTACACAATGATGATGTCCCTGTATACAAAGTAGGAAGGCATTTTTTCTGGTGCCACTTAAACTTTTTTTCTTTTCAGCTGAAAACAGTTTGTAGTTCTACAACCACAAAGACTGAATTAAGGACAAAATATAATCTGAGAGTATATAGTATTAAACTTTGTGATATTACGTGCATTTTAAAATCTATTCTTTTTTTTTTTTTTTTTTTGTGGGGAAGACCAGCCCTGAGTTAACATCCATTGCCAATCCTCCCCTTTTTGCTGAGGAAGACTGGCCCTGGGCTAACATCCGTGCCCATCTTCCTCCACTTTATATGGGACGCCGCCACGGCATGGCTGACAAGCAGTGCGTCGGCGGGCTCCCGGGATGCGAACTCGCAAACCCCGGGCTCCCAAGCGCGGACTAAACCGCTGCGCCACCGGGCGGCCCCCTTAAAATCTATTCTTGATGATAAAATCGTGGTATACAGCTTCTGCTAATAGTCCTTAATAAACCATTTTAAATTGGATGTGGTAGTATAATTTCTCATTTATAGGGATCAGTACAAGATAATAGAAATCTTTCTTGTTACTTTAAGTTTAGAAGTTGACAGAAGTGGTCTTTGCAGTCTGGTAATGAACAGTCTTCAATTCCAATGTAAGCTCAAAGTACTGGGCATTATATTTTCAGTTCTTAAACTGCCCTCAGCCTGTAAAGCTCTGGATCTATGAACCCAATCTAATGTGTATGACTCCTAATTTCCTACTAGTGGTAAGAGTACACTGGAGCCGGCCCTCTGGCCTAGTGGTTAAGTTCGGTGCTCTCCGCTTCAGTGGCCCAGGTTTGTGGGTTCAGATTCCTGGCATGGACCTACATGACTTGTCAGCCATGCTGTGGCAGCGACCCACATACAAAATAGAGGAAGATTGGCACAAATGTTAGCTCAGGGCTAATCTTCCTCAGCAAAAAAAGTAATAAATAAATGCAGACATTGTACTCCTTCCGTACTCTTTTCTGGCATTTTTTAAAAAGAACATTATGAATAATCCTTTATTCATTTTTTAAATTGTGAAACATCTGATCTAGTCATAATAAAATATTTCGTATTTCATTTCAAAATAGTTAAGCATTGTGTACTAAGGTACTATCTAAACAGGATAGCAATCAGAGCTAGCTTTATCTCACCCCTTTTCTATAGGACATTTTTATAGCTCACTGAAATAGGAAAAAATGACCTATATTTATGTAACTAACCTCAGGCAGAATGACATCCAAAAGCATATGTGCAAACGTGCATTTTAAAAGTTGTTCTCCAGTATAAATATCATACTTTTTAACAGTTAGCCAAGTTTTATTTTGTTAGAGGTAAAATGTCATATTAATAATTATGATTTTCTTATCTTAAGGTAGCCGGGCTTGCCATGATATCAGTTTGACAAACGGATGCCCCCCCCCCCCCGAAATCCCTGTGACATGCTTCAACTTAGGAGTGATTTTTGTTGTTGTTGTTTTAGACAAATCTGCCTATTTTCAAGCTGAAAGAATCTACTGTTAGAAGAAGATACAGTGACTTTGAATGGCTGCGAAGTGAATTAGAGAGAGAGAGCAAGGTAAGAATTTGTAATGCAGCTTTAAAGCAGAACATTCCAGATTTTAATATTTAAGATCCCTGAGGAAACTTATCTTGAGTAAAGTGGGTAAAAATAAATATAATTTCTTTTTTTCAAATAGTTCAATTTTCTCTTATTCATAGGAGATAGGGGAAGTCTGTAATTTTTCCTAGAACTCTTTTCCTTCTCTTGTCTACTTTAATGGCCCATTTGAGACCTTTGCAAACTCACACTGGATAACACTTCCTAGAACTTTCTTGCTGTTACTTCCGTCCTTTCCCTCATCTTCCTATTCCACCTTTCCCGCTCCATATACCTTGCCAAGTTTCTCTTCCTCAGTACATCTCATATGTCAGTGTATTTCCAGTATTTTTACTGACTCATAAATATATTTTTTCATCATCACACATGTACATATAACAAAAGTATCATAAACCAGTATTTACCTTACTCTGTCTGTTATGTGCTGATATTCTTCAGACTAGTTTTTTAAATGATGACCGTGATCTACTAATTGGTTGCTACCTGCAGTTATTAAACACTGTTAGATACGTTGGTGGAAGAATTATCTTCTCTTAGAAGTAAATTTGGTGGCCTTGGCTGCAAAATAAATTAGAGAGAGCAAGGTCTCATTCTGGTGCTCCCTATGTCAGCCCTACATCAGAATGACATCAAAGGCATGGAGTCTGGAAGGGTGTGGTATGCTCAGAATGATGAAAAGTTATTTTGTGACTGGAGTACAGTAGGAAAGAAGTGGGTATGGTAGGAGCCCTGAAGTAGGGTAAGACTAGCTTGTGCTCATTTCTGAAGCATAATAAGCTGGAAATGGAAGGAAAACTTTCTTAACCAGGTAAACGTGGCTGGATACAAGAGCAACCATACAGAAATCATAGCATTCCATCAAAAACATAAAGGAAAAACAATTTTACTCAAAAGAATATCAAAGTATAAAATACTTATGAATAAAACTAAAATATAAAACCTATGTAAAGAAAACTTTAAAACTTCAGTGAAAGACAGAGAAGACCTTGGGCCAGCCCTGGTGGCCTAGTGGTTAAGTTTGGCACACTCTGCTTTGGGTGGCCCAGGTTTGGTTCCTGGATGTGGATCTACACACTTGTCTGTCAATGGCCATGCTGTGGTGGCGGCTTGCACACACAAAGAGGAAGATTGGCAGCAGATGTTAGGTCAGGGTGAATCTTCTTCAGGAAAAAAAAAAAAAGACCTTAATAAATAGAAATACTACATTCCTGGTTTGGAATGTTCACTTCTGAACGTTCGTTTACTCTGTAAACATTTGGAAGCTCATTCTGTGTCTTCTATAAGTTAAAGATAGAGCTGTGAACAAATTAAGGTCCCCACTTTTATGGTGCTTACATTCTCTTGGATATGTTGGTGGATGGGGTGGAGGGAAAGCAGAAAAAAATAGTAAGATATATAGTATTTCAGATGGTGATATGCTCTAAGAAAACAAAATTAAAGTAAGGGAAATAGGGAGTGTCAGGAGAGCTACTCTTATTTGGGATGGTCAAGGAATGGCCTCACTTAGAGGTAACATTTAGCAGTAACGCGATGTCTCTTCTTTATAAACTCATGAAATTCTAGTAGAAATCTTAGTGGGGTTCTTTATAAACTTGCAGATTTATATATGAGCTTCAGAATCAGAGAAAGCTTAAGAATAGCCAAAAGTTCTTTTCAGCGTATATTGAGCACCTGCAGACATCAGAGAATATCTTAAGGCTCTAGCAATTAAAACAATATGCTATTGCTTTAGGGGTAGGCAAATAGATTAGGGTAATATAATAGAATTTAGAAGCTGACCCATGTGTTTATTGGAAGTTTAGTTCATAACAAAAATAATATTGTCAATCAGTAGGGAAAGGAATTTATGTTCAGTAAATGGGGTTGAAACATTAGGCTGTCTATTTGGGAATAAAGATTTATAACTCACTGTATGTAAATTACAGATGGTTTGAAGATCTAAGTATACCAGACAAGTTAGGAAAGTTTTGGGGAACAAAGAAGAAATTTTTTATGACCATAGGGAAGAAATGTCTTTTTTCCTCCCAGTTTTATTTAGATATAATTGACAAATAACATTTTGTAAGTTTAAGGTATACAACATGATGATTTGGTATATGTATTGTAAAATGATTACCATGATAAGGTTGGTTAATACATCTATCATCTCACATAGTTCCCTTTTTTTTTTGGTGGTGAGAACATTTAAGATCTCTCTTTATCAACTTTTAAGTATACAATATAGTATTAACTATAGTCACTATGTTGTAGTTCCCCAGAACTTACTCATCTTATAACTGGAAATTTGTACCCTTTGACCAACATCTCCCTTTTCCCCCAACCCACCAACCCTTGGCAACCACTGCTCTACTACTCTCTGTTTCTGTGAGTTCAACTTTTTTAGATTCCCCATTTAAATGAGGTCATACTGTATTTGTCTTTCTGTGTCTGACTTACGGGACGAAGTGTCTTGATAGGATTTGAGCTTTGCTTAACAGAGCACATGGTATACTGGAGTGTTTAATAAACATTTGATGAATGTATGCATCACTTTTTTTTTTTTTTTACCATTTTTTAATTGATGTCTTAATAGTTTATAACACTGTGGGGTTTTAGTTGTACATTTTTTTTTGTCCGTCACCTTGTGGATGTAACCCTTCACCCCTTGTGGCCCGCCCCCCGTCCCCTTGGTAAACACCAATAAGTTCTCTCTGTCCGTGTGTTCACTTATATTCCACATATGAGTGAGTTCATGCAGTGTCTGTCCTTCTCTCTCTGGCTTATTTCACTTAACATAATACCCTCTAGGTCCTTCCATGTTGTTGCAAATGGGACAATTGTGTCTTTTCTTATGGCTGAGTAGTATTCCATTGTATGTATATACCACATCTTCTTTAACCAATCATCAGTCGAGGGACACTTGGGTTGCTTCCACTTCTTGGCTATAGTGAATAATGCTGCAATGAACATAGGGGTGCATACGCCTCTTGTGATGGTTGATTTCATGTCCATTGGGTAGATGCCCAAGAGTGGGATTGCTGGATCATACGGTATTTCTATTTTTAATTTTTTGAGGACTCTCCATACTGTTTTCCATAGAGGCTGCACCAGTTTGCATTCTCACCAGCAGTGAATGAGGGTCCCCATTTCTCCACAATCTCTCCAGCATTTGTTGTTATTTGTCTTTGTGATTATAGCCATTCTAACCGGTGTAAGGTGATATCTTAGTGTAGTTTTGATTTGCATTTCCCTGATGATTAGTGATGTTGAACATCTTTTCATGTGTCTATTGGCCATCTGTAACTCTTCCTTGGAAAAATGTCTGTTCATATCCTCTGCCCATTTTTTGATCGGGTTGTTTGTTTTTTTGTTGCTCAGTTGTATGAAATATATTTTTTTATGGGTTTTATTTATTTTTTTATTTATTTCTTTTTTTGTGAGGAAGACCAGCCCTGAGCTAACATCCGTCGCCAATCCTCCTCTTTTTGCTGAGGAAGACTGGCTCTGAGCTAACATCCGTGCCCATCTTCCTCTACTTTGTGTGGGATGCCGCCACGGTGTGGCTGACGAGCAGTGCATCGGCGGGTGGCCGGGATCCGAACTGGCGAACCCCGGGCTGCCAAGCGCGGACTAAACCACTGCGCCACCGGGCGGCCCGAGATCTTTATATATTACTGAGATTAATCCCTTGTCAGACAAACGATTTGCAAATATTTTCTCCCAGCTGGTGGGGTTGTTTATTCATTTTGATCCTGGTTTCATTTGCCTTGTAGAAGCTCTTTAGTCTGATGAGGTCCCACTTGTTTATTTTTTCTTTTGTTTCCCTTGTCTGGGTAGACATGGAATCTGAAAGGATCCCTTTATGTCCAATCTCAATTAGTGTACTGCCTATATTTTCTTCCAGGAGTTTTATAGTTTCAGGTCTCACTTTCAGGTCTTTGATCCATTTTGAATTGATTTTTGTATATGGCGATAGGAGATGGTCTACTTTCATTCTTTTGCATGTGGCTGTCCAATTTTCCCAGCACCATTTATTGAAGAGACTTCCCTCTCTTCATTGTATGTTCTTTGCTCCTTTGTCGAAGATTAGCTGTCCATAGGTGTGTGGTTTTATTTCTGGGCTTTCAATTCTGTTCCATTGATCTGTGTGTCTATTCTTGTACCAGTACCATGCTGTTTTGATTACTGTAGCTTTATAGTATATTTTGAAATCAGGGATTGTGATGCCTCCAGCTTTGTTCTTTTTTTTCAGAATTGCTTTAGCTATTCGGGCTCTTTTGTTGCCCCATACGAATTTCAGTAGTTTTTGTTCTATTACCGTGAAGAATGACATTGGGATTCTGATTGGGATTGCATTGAATCTGTAGATTGCTTTAGGTAGAATGGACATTTTAACTATATTTATTCTTCCAATCCATGTGCATGGAATATTTTTCCATTTCTTTATGTCCTCCTCGATTTCTTTCAATAGTGTCTTATAGTTTTCATTGTATAGGTCTTTGACCTCCTTGGTTACATTTATTCCCAGATATTTTATTCTCTTTGTTGCAATTGTAAATGGGATTGTCTTTTTGAGTTCTCTTTCTGTTGTTTCATCATTAGTGTATAGAAATGCAATTGATTTTTGTAAGTTGATTTTATACCCTGCCACTTTAGTTGTTGATTGTTTCTAGTAGCTCTGTATATATCTATTAAATCCATTGCGTCTAGTTTCTCGTTTAAGTCCATTATTTCCTTATTGACTTTTTGTCTGGATGATCTATCTATTGATGTAAGGGGGGTATTAAGATCCCCTACTATTATTGTGTTATTGTTAATATCTCCTTTAAGGTTTTTTAGCAGTTGTTTTATGTACTTTGGTGCTCCTGTGTTGGGTGCATAGATATTTATAAGTGTTATGTCTTCTTGGTGGAGTGTCCCTTTTATCATTATATATTGCCCTTCTTTGTCTCTCATTACCTTTTTTATCTTGAAGTCTACTTTGTCTGATATAAGTATGGCTACTCCTGCTTTCTTTTGTTTGCCATTAGCTTGGAGTATTGTTTTCCATCCTTTTATTTTGAGTCTGTGTTTGTCTTTAGAGCTGAGATGTGTTTCCTGGAGGCAGCAGATTGTTGGATCTTGGTTTTTAATCCATCCTGCCACTCTGTGTCTTTTGATTGGAGAATTCAATCCATTTACATTTAGAGTGATTATTGATATATGAGGGTTTAATGTTGCTATTTTATTGTTCATCTTCTGGTTCTTTTGCATTTCCTTTGTTTCTTGTCCCTTGTGTTTCGGACTGCAAATTCAATTTGGTATTTCTGCATGCTCATTCTCTTGGTTTTCTCTTTATTTGTCATGTGTGGTTCTCTTCTGGTTGTTTGTTTAGTGGTTACCGTGCGGTTTATGTAAGCGATCTCCTGGATAAGAAAGTACATTTTCAGATGCCTCCTTTTTCCTGGGGCTGGGTCGATTCAATCCCTTACCTCTTCCCCTCCTTATTTGTTATCTCTTTATTCCAGATTGTGTCATGAATGTGTGTTTCCAGTGATGAGCTTGAATTAATTTTTGATGTTTTCCAACTGTATTTTGTTCTGGTGTAGTCTCCTTGCTTTTCTCCTTGCTGAAATCTTTGTATCCCCTTTCTCATTTGTTTTTTTTCAGGCCTAAGGGCCTTCTTGAGCATTTCTTGTAGTGGGGGTCTTGTGGTGACGAACTCTCTTAGCTTTTGTTTATCAGGGAGAGTTATTGTTTCTGCATCGTATTTGAAGGATATTTTTGCTGGATAAAGTATTCTCGGCTGAAGGTTTTTGTCTTTCATGATTTTGAATATATCATTCCCGTCTCTCCTAGCCTGTAGAGTTTCTGTCGAGAAATCAGCTGAGAGCCTGATGGGGTTTCCTTTGTATGTTATTTTGTTTTTTTGTTTAGCTGCCTTCAATATTATTTCCTTGTCACGGATATTCTTCAAGTTTGCTACTATGTGGCGAGATGACTTTTTATTCCTGTTTATATATTTAGGTGATCTATTGATTTCATTCACTGTTATTTCCCTCTCGTTCCCTAGGTTGGGGGAGTTCTCAGCTATTATTTCTTTGAACAAACTGCTCCTTTTTCTCTTTCTTCTTCTTGAATACCGATTATCCTTATGTTGCTTTTTCTCATTGAGTCTGATATTTCTCGAAGAATTTCTTCATTTCTTTTTAGTCTTAGCTCTCTCTCCTCCTCTATCAGGAGCATTTCTGCGTGGCTATCCTCAATAGTGCTAATTCGTTCCTCCATATTGTCAGTTCTGCTCTTTAAAGACTCCATTTTTTCCACTGTCTCGTTGATTTTGTTTTTCATCTCCAATAATTCTGATTGGTTTTTCTTTATGGTTTCAATCTCTTTTGTGACGAAATCCCTGAATTCGTTGATTTGTTTCTGTGTGTTCTCTTGTATTTCGTTGAGTTTGTTTATGATAGCTATTTTGAATTCTCTGTCATTCAGGTTATCAAATTCTGTGCCTTCAGGGTTGGTTTCTGGGTGTTTGTCATTTTCCTTTTGGTCTGTAGCCATGACTAATTGTCGCAAGGATCCGACGAGGATGGCTTTATTTTTTCCCCTCATGATAAAGTTGGTCCTGCAGTTTCCCCCTGCTGCCACTATATGGAGATGGCGAGTGGTTTGCTCTGAGGCGGCTGCAGCCCCCGGAGGGATTATGCTGAAACGGCAGGTGTGTGGGGGGAGGGGTCCTCTCTTTCTCCTGCTTGACCCGGGGGTTTCCTTTCTTGCTCTCTTAGGGTGTTTGCTACACCCCCTAAACAGTCCGTGGTCACTTTCCAGTGGGGATCTCGCGACAGTCTGTGAGAGCACCTGGATGGCGATAGTTTTCCCCGCTGTGGGCCGCCCCTCCCCCCTCTATCTGCGAACCGTGCTGTCTTTGCCAGTCGATTGGGGAGGGGGAGTACAACTTCTTACCTCTCCTCCCGTCCTTCTGGGCTTCCTGCGACTCCACTCTCCAAAGTATGGCAGCAGGGGTTTCTTAGAAGTCCTTTGTAGTGTTTGAGCTCTGTTGGAATGTGAATGATGTTTTCGTTGTGTTGTAGGGGGCAGAGATTCAAAGAGGGAATCTCACTCCGCCATGATGCTGACGTCACTCCCATCACTTTTTTTTTAATAACAATTTATTGACATATAATTCATATGCTATACAATTCACCCATTTAAAGTGTACCATTCACTGGTTCTTAGTATTTTCACAAAGTTGTGCAACCATTACTATAGTCAGTTTTAGAACTTTTAAATCACTCCATAAAAGAAACCCCCATACCCATTAGTAGTCACTGCTAATTTCTCCCCCAACCCCTTCTCACCCAGCCCTAGACAACCACTGGTCTGCTTTCTCTGTGGATTTGCCTATTTTGGACATTTTATATAAATAGAAGCATAGAATATATAGTCTTTTTTTGTCTGGCTTCTCTCACTGAGCATGTTCTCAAGGTTCATCCTGCTGTAACATTAATCACTACTTCATTTCTTTTTATTGCCAAATAATATTCTGTGGTATGGGTATACCACATTTTATTTATCCATTCATTAGTTGGTAGACATTTGGGTTGTTTCTACTTTTTGACTACTGTGAATAGTGCTGTGAATGTTTGTGTACAGGTTTTTGTCTGAACATATGTTTTCATTTCTCATTTCATTTCATTTCATTCCACTACCTAGGAGTGGATTTACTGGGCCATATAATAGCTCTGTTTAACCTTTTGGGAAACTCCCAGACTGTTTTCCAAAGCAGCTACACTGTTTTTATATTCCCACCCACAATGTGTGAGGGTTCCATTTTTCTCCACGTCCTCACCAACACTTACTGTTATCTATCATCTTTATTGTAGCCATCCTAGTGTGTGTGAAGTGGTTATCTCAGTGTGGTTTTGATTTTCATTTCCCTGATGGTTGATGATGTTGGTCATCTTTTTATGTATTTATTAGCCATTTATATATCTTCTGTGGAGAAACATTTTTTTCAGATCCTTGGCCCATTTAATTGAGTTTTTTTATCTTTTTGTTATTGAATTGTAACTAGACTATATTAAAAAAAACTCTTACAAGTCCTTTGTCAGATATATGATGTGTAAACATTTTCTCCTTTCTGTGGATTGTTTTTCACTTGATGGTGTTCTTTGAAGCACAATACTTCACTTTTTTTTTTTTTTTTTTTTTTTTTTTTTTGTGGGGAAGACCAGCCCTGAGCTAACATCCGTTCCAATCCTCCCCTTTTTGCTGAGGAAGACTGGCCCTGGGCTAACATCCGTGCCCATCTTCCTCTACTTTATATGGGACGCCGCCTCGGCATGACTGACAGGCAGTGCGTCGGCGGGCGCCCGGGATCCGAACCCGCGAACCCCGGACTGCCAAGCGCGGACTAAACCGCTGCGCCACCGGGTGGCCCCAATACTTCACTTTTAAGAATAGACCAATTATATATCTTGGGGGTTTAACCTGTGTGAAAGTCATACTTACATTACGGTATTGCTAAGAACAATTAATCAAGTTATTTTGTTTATATATTAATACTTTTTAACTAAGATCTATTATAGTAGGCTAGCAAGTAGGTGACATTTATTGTATTTACTGGTCATTATGGTTAAATCTTTTAGCTTTTATTTTAGTATGCTTCCAGTATATTATGCTGGCCAGATAGCCTCCTGTCTACTTCTTGCCCCACATGCGCACACACATATTTTTGACTTTTAAATTGGTGTAAGAAATCTAACTAGATCTTTTCAGACTGCTTAAGCAAAAATAATTTGATGTTGAAGAGGCTCCTTGGAATCTTAGCTGGACAAGCTGCTCATGATTTTTGTACATTGTTAATCCTGTTGCCTACAACCTGACCATCCATTTCAAGGACTATTTTGAATGTTAGGAAGAATGTATCTCTACAGATGATAATAGTAATCTTTAATCCTCATTTTCATGCTAAATTCTACCCTGAATTAATGGTGGTCATTTATTTAATGCACTGGTTCTAGATTCCTTTTTTTATAATAGCTTCATAGATACAGATGTTTTTCCCTGCCCATCAGATAGCCATTCTCCTGGAGCTCAGCTAGTGGTCATGATCCCTGTTCTCAGTGGTAACATCCCTGCAGGTTTTAACTCTCAACTTGACAAGTGCTAATACAGGGGAGAGGTACAAGAATGCTAAAGCAAACTTCTGGAGATAAATCTTTAATGTCTTCATCATTAATCATCTGGGGAGAGTAGATCTAGGAAGAAATTATAAAGTTTATGTTGGGCATTTGGTTTTGCGTTTCTTTTTTGCCCTTAATTTGTATTTTGGTAATCTGTATGTTGTGTTGATCTTTCTCTTTTCTACCCTATCGAATTACTGTTTTAGGATAGAAACTCTGTATTGAGGGTTTAAAGTTTTATTCTTTTAGAATATGTATAATTTTTATTACTAGTGTTTACTATTTATATTTCTCTTTGTTTAAATTGTTTGATTATATCTTTTCTCTGTTTTAGTGTAAGATAAGGATTCAGCTAAGTGGTTAGTCATTTAACAGATATTTAAGCCTCTGTTGTATGCCCAGCTTTTCTTAAAATAACCATAAGAAGCACCTGAGCCAGGGTCCTTGATTTGAAGGCATTAATAGGATAGCTTGGTGGTTGTCCACCAGGGGCAGTTTTGTCTCCCACGAGATACTTGACAATGTCTGGAGACAGTTTTTATTGTTACACTAGAGGGTGTTACTGGCGGCATCTGGTGGGTGGAGGTCTGGGATGCTGTTAAACATTCTACAATGCACAAGAAAGCCTCCCCGCCCCATAAAAAGAATTATCGGGTTCAAAATGTTAATAGGGCCACGTTGAGAAACCCTAGGATAGAGAAACCAAACTAACTTGTGAAATAAATAGCTAGTGCTATTTATTCAACAAATATTTGAGCTCCAGATTAATTTCCAGAGAGAGAGATCAGTATAAGTTGACCCTAGAGGGTAGTTAGGCTTTGAAGGGGAAAATTTGGGATGTTCCTGTAGTGTGGGAAGAAAGAAATGAGAGGTCTTTGTGGAAAGATAAGATAGCAGATTTGGGAGAAAGTTGACATGTTTCTTAGCCCAGAGAATGGCAGAGTGGCAACAAGTAGAGTTGTTGATTATTTTGGCATCACCTCAAATACAAGTAGGAAAGACCATACGCAAATGGTATGAGGTGGAAAAAACTGACCACAGAATTCTTATCTGCCCATGCCAGAAAGAATGTTGTTAACATTCAATTAAGAGTTGATTTTGATCTCTGCAGTTTCCATTGTAATAAAGTGTTGTCTTCCCCGAGTGGCATCAAAAGTGTCTGAGGGGCATGGTAGCCTTTATTTCGGTATTGCTTGAGTGTTCCTTTTGTATACTTGTGCTTTGGTAAGTCCAGGAAAAATGGTCAGTAAGCTCTGGGCCCCACCATTGAGGAGCTTTGGTCTGATGGGCTGTTCTGCATTTGGTTATCATGCCTCCAAAACATTCAATCTTTTTTCAGTGTTTTTTACTGATTCCCTTTTATATTTGACCTAGTTTAAGAGAGTGTTGGCTCTCATAAGTGAAGATGTACTTTGTCTTCATGTTGTGCTTTGTAAATGTTCACAACCCAGTCAGCATGTTTGAGAACTTTCTTTATGTTTTAGGTTGTAGTTCCCCCGCTCCCTGGGAAAGCATTTTTGCGTCAGCTTCCTTTTAGAGGAGATGATGGAATATTCGATGACAATTTTATTGAAGAAAGGAAACAAGGGCTGGAGCAGTTTATAAACAAGTAAGTGCTTCCTGTTCCTCAAGGTGTAAGGGTGAATAATGTTCTGAGATGACTTGAGGTGACTACTAGTAATTTAGAGGTTAAGCTAAATGTAATATAACTTTTCCTTTTGGCCATTTCCTTAACTAACTTTTTGTATCATTTAAACAAAAAGTATCTTAACAAGTTGAATATCATGTGATAAATATTAACACACTTGAGTGATTGAAATGAGTATCTTTGTGTTGACCTAAGTTTGGTATGTTTTTCTTGGTTAATTTATGCAAATTACATTTAAAATTACAGCATTTAAAAATACAGTTTCACTTATGATTCTTTCTGATTTAAGGTATGTTCTAGCATGAACAATAAAACTTACAATACACTTGCAGTCATTTTGTTTGATTGCAGATGGAGGTATTATCAGCATGACTTGTGTAAAGGAGCACATTTAAAATTTTCATGGCAAAATATATTCTTTTGGAAATGTGAGGAGACTTGGGATTGTTTATCTTTACAAACTCTTAATAAACTCAAACCACAATTTCTAGTTTTTTCCCATTTGAAATATAGCCATTTTTTAAAAGCCAGAGTACCAGGGAGAGTTAGGCCAGGAAGGGGCTCACTATAATTGTTCGTTGGCCTTAAGTTTGACCAAATAAAGTCAAGTCCTAAAGAATATGGTTGTGTGAGCTTACTTATTAGCAACACTTTAATTTTTGTCTAGTAGTTTGAAGATCTGTGAGTGGTGAACAGAAGGGAAAGTTGACAAAGCCTTTACCTTTTACTTATCTACTGTAGCACACAACCTTCCTTGTCTGTCTGTGAGCATACTTTCCTTCTGGAGAAGGCAGTGCTAGCTTAGATGTTTTTTTAATTCTGAGAAGTCTGGTTGCCCAGTCTGATCTTGTGTTTAGTCTGTGATGGAGACCTTTAAAAGCAAGCAGAGAAAACAGAAACAAAACTGGACATTTGTGGCTCTTTCTTAGTTTTTTGGGCTTTTATTGAACTTCAGTGTATTTCTAACTCTAATCCTATGTTTTCCTCCTTTAAAATGGATTCTTAGGGTCAATGACATGTTTCATTTTTAACATTAAAATTTATTTAGGTTTCTCATGAATACACCAACTAATATGTAAAGAAGCTAATTGGGTACATATTCCAGAAGCAATGCAAAACTAGTGATTAAATGTTTTCTAAATTACCCTTGTGAACCAAAGGAGAGAAAATACACTGTTAGTTGATAGAGCATAGCTTTATGGGCAGTCCAGAATAACACGTATTATTACTAAATTGTACATGCTTCCTACCCTTAAAATATGTGTGTTTGACCCTGCTCCACAACTTTTATAAAATATTGGACTGAATTTCTATTTTTTATTTCTAGGGTCGCTGGTCATCCTCTGGCACAGAATGAACGTTGTCTTCACATGTTTTTACAAGATGAAATAATAGATAAAAGCTATACTCCATCTAAAATAAGACATGCCTGAAATTTGGTGAGAAGGGGCAAAAAAATCCTCCGTGACTATTAATGATTCATATGCTCCAGTGAAGAAGTTCTAACTAACTTGTAGCATGCCGCACAGAAACTGGTATAACACGCCTTCAGTGTACTAACACTCATGCGCTCCATTTTGTTTTCTTTTGTTTTGGCAGTTGACAAGAAGTTAATTTGCTTTAGTGAAAACCCCTCATTCCAGCCTTTCTCTATCAATAGCTCTCCTTGCTGTTTTAATGTGGCGCGCACTATAGCCTCACAGACCTGTTGCTCCAGTATAATCTGCAGTGTCCTAACTAAAGTTACCAGCTTGGTCTTACCTGCACAGTTTTTGTGTCATGTTTGCTTCTTGAATCTGATTAACTAGAATATTTCTCCTATCCCCTTTTTAATATGTGATGTCTCATCACCTAATTTATGTGTAGGAGCACTACACCATTGGTTCCAGTACCCTACATGTAAGATACACACTGGTGTGCAGAAAGTATCTCCCTTCAGGCCTCTAATACCTTCACATGGAAGATCAATGAGGGAAATCTTTATATTCTGTATAAAAACAAAGTCAAATTTATATACTAAAATCATTTGTCTAAAAATTTAAGTTGTTTTCAAATAAAAATAAAAATGCATTTCTGATATGCACTGATTGTGTTGCCTCTGGCTTTTTTTTTTTTCCCTTTATGGCTTTCCTACTTAACTCACTTATTGAGAGGGATTATTTACTAATTATATACTTCTCATTCCTGTAACTCCATTCCTCTTTAAACAGTGGTGATATCAAATATGCTGCCACCCCCTGAATGGGGTATTTTCTTTTAAACAACAAAAAAAGTGATGTACTAAAAAAAAGCATTCCTTAAGGCTTGTTGAGTCTTTATGAAGCACTTTGTGTATTTGAAAAATGCTTTACAATCTCAAGTCATTCTTTTTAAAAGGCCTTTTAAGATAAGTCAATACCATGCCTCCTATTTTTTGGAAGAATTTTTTTCCTAATTCATCTGAGTGACTTGTTTAAACAAACTTAGCAAGAGTGTAATAACCCTTTTCTTAGTCAGCAGATTCATGCTTTCTCTTTAATTTGGCTTTGGATAGTGGCACACTTTATCCTCTTTAACCATGGGAGAAGGGCACAGTATTCTAACCTGACTTATATAAATGATAAGAAACCAGAAAATTTATGACTCCTTGCTGCCTAACTTGTGTTGTGACCAGATGTTTCCAGCTGGTATGTGGTCTCTAGTTTAAATCTGCACAACATCTGGTGATTTGGGGACCCCTTGTGACTTAGAGTTAAACCCCAGGCTAAGGAAAGTTTGTCTTCCTGCTCCAGAGGCGTCTCCTAGAGATGAGTCAGTCCTCTGAGAGGAAACCAGCTTAGGTCTTGGCCAAATTAGGAAGTCCACCAGGCAGATTGGAAATCATAGGAAGAAGTCAGAGCTGCCCTATCATGCCTTTTGTTGTTACACAATATTTCAGAATTCCATAATACTGAACTTTTCAGTTACTATAAATTAAGGCACAAAGCTAACTGTGTGAATTTTATTTCAGTGAACTAGAGAAATAAAGTCAGAGGCTGTCAGTTTTTGGTATGCAGAACGGAGTAATGGTAGCTCTGCTGAACGAAATAATTGCTCTAACTCAGTAGGTCTCAACCAGGGATGATTTTGCCCCCTGGGGACATTTATCAATGTCCCAAAACATTTTTGGTTGTCACAACTGGGGAATGCTCCTAGAATCTAGTGGGCCGAAGGTAGAGATGCTGCGAAGCCTCTCACAACAGCAAACGTCAGTAATGCCGACGTTTCCACTCACCATGGAATATTGATTTTGATCACTTATAGACAAGGGAGTAGTGTGGTTTAGGACAGTTGTACTGGCCTGCTTGCTCTTAACCTCTATGGTTTCCTAAGGGCCAGCGTGCTCTCAGAAAGTTGAAGATTTTAATTTAGGCAAAAAGTTGCTTATTCTAGGTGACATGTTTTTGCCTAATGTAGGAGGGTATTGTTCCGGGTCATCTCTCAGAGAATTGAAAATATGGTCTCTGTTAAAACTACACCTTTAACCCTGTAAAGTAAAAATGCAGGTGCTGTTAAGTCGAACCACATAGAAGGAGATTCTAGAAGCTGTTGAGTATTCCTAAAAGAATAGAAGTTAATTTGGCAGTGAGTTAGGCAGTAAGAGTCACAGGCTCTGTGTCTCAGTGAGTGCCTTGTCTCAAGTCCTGCCAGTTGTAAAGGGTCGACATCAGTGGTACCTTCAGTAACTTAGAGTTGTTGAGGACTAAATGTACAATCCATAGAACAGCCATGTCTGGGACATGTAAAAGCTTAATAATTGTTATCTGATGGCAGTGGTCGTAGTAGATACAGTAGTGGTAACAGCAAATGGTACTAAACCCATGACAGTTCCCAGATAGGTTTATCTGGTATTTGGTTTCCTGCTTGGAGGTTCTGCCGTCATGCCCACTAGTAGTCATGATGACCTCTAGCAGGGTGTGCAGGGAAGCATCTCCTTTTTATTACATCCTGTGTCTTTTCACCTCAGCCCTCTTGTTCTGGGCTACTCTAGATTAGAAGTCCTTGTCCTGTTGTTTCAGTTTGCCTGTTTGGAGCGAATATAGCCAATGAAAGGAGGAGGCTGCTGGCCCCTAGGCCTTTACAGATAAGATTTGAGGTATGGATGGACAGAGAGCTTAGCACACTGCCTGGCGTATAGATTCACTGCTTAGTGCATGCTAGCAGTGATTATTGCAGTAAGGGGTGTTTGGACTGGGAAATGAGTTAGAAACTGTTTTGGGAGGACAGAGAGTAGAAGTCTTCTTCACTAGTTCCTCTGTGATCTCTGTCACAGATCTTCCCTAAGAAGTAGGTAATCTTCTCTATAGAGGAGAAGACTGAGGCTTTGCAAGCTGAAGAAACATGCTCAAGGTGCCCCAGGATGTGATGGCTCTGGATTTAGTCTGTATGGATGTCAGGCTCTAAGGGCCATGCCTTGGCGCACTTCCTTGTGGACAGGGCCTATGGCTTGGTACTCAGCCCTTGGTGCTCAAAAATTTATTGAATGGGTGAATTTTCAGTAACATTTCCTATGTTGTCTAGGCTAAACATGAGTGAATGAATGGATAATGTTTTTTAGTTTGATTTTAAATGTGTGTATAAAAAGCACTTTTGGTCATGAAGAGCTTGCTGATCGTAAGTATCTTATTTTCCTAAACTGAGCTCTTACCACAATTGCTCTCTAAGACTGAGTCCAGGATGTTTTTTTTAAAGCTTCCCAGGTAATGCTGAAACAGCCAGGTTTGGGCACTTAGCTAGGAAGCCCTTTGACTTCCTGGAATTTGGTCAGATTTGATCTTCACGTGACTGCTTAAGTCATTACAAAAAGAGATCGGAAATCGAGAAAAAGGACTTATGAGATCTTGAGAAGTTACTTTTGTAAATCTTGATTTACAGTAAGCGAAGTTTGCCTTATTCCAACCTTGCTAAGAAAGTAAGACCTTGATTTGGAGACTAGAAAAATTAATTACAAAGCACAAAAGGAAGTTTAGAGGATGCTGAGTAATACCTCACCACAGATGCTTTTTACTGTCAAAATGAGAGCTATAAATGGATATAAACCAGCAACACTGAACCTTTTGTATGTGCGAAGTATTAACATAGACCAGAGGTTAAACATGGGCCCTCCTCTCAAGACACTCAGTCTTGTTAGTATGCTGTCATGACGACTCACTAATAGTACAGCCAGATGAGAGACGCAGCAAAGGTGAGGACGAGAAGGACCACGGGAGTTCAGATGGAGGGAGGGAATGGCCATTCAAAGTAAAGGGGACTCCAGTTTCAGCTCCGACGTGTCAAGAAGCTTAAAAGTTGGCACTCTTGTCCTTACAACAAGAGAAAGCTGGACAAACTGAAGATAAATGACTTTTCTTGGACCCACCAATCAGAGAATTAAGGTTGCAGGGCAAACCACCTCCCCAAAATCTGGAGAGAGAGACTCAACTATAGAGCCAAATTCTGTTTACCTGGTGCAGAAGCTGCTGGAGCCATAAACTGGTAGGAACACTTACGTGGTAAAGTTGATGAACTGCTGGAGGTTGAGTGTGGTCTAGCATGAGAGTGAGAAACTCTTGGGGACTGCAGTCTTGGGCCCCCACACTTTCCTGGACTTTACCTCCAGGAACCCCACCAGATTCCCACAGTGAAGATCAAGAAAGATCCCCTTGTGGCTCTGACAGGGAGAGGAGAAGACTAATTGTGAAATACACCCAGGACCTCCTTTATTACAAAGGCCTACTCTCCAGGGTAGAAGACTTTGCCAGAGCCTTATCCCAGCTGAGGGAATGGTGCTCTTCCCACATCAGCCCCCCTCTAGCCTTCCTGTCTCCCCTGAGGGGAAAAAACCCCACATAGTCAACAGGGGTCAAGACCTAAGGAAATAGATTGGGAATGCTGCAGCCCGAGAAGGAAGGAAGGGGCAGAGGGAGAAAGCTATACCACCAGGGAAACACTTGTGAAGGTCACAGACCCACTAAAACCCTGAGATTTAATCTGGAGGTTATAGAATGCACTCCCCACTTTATCACCACACCACCAGGGCTCCAGTATAGTCAGTGGGTTACAGCTGCAGGACAGACTCTGAGGTGGACTAATTCGGAAAACCCAAAGTTCAGAGAAAGCCGAAAGCAAAGGCAGCAGAGGAATTTGAAGCCTCTGGTGCCTATAACTTCGCCTCTATTCCCTAGACAGATTACCATAAGTCTTCACACATAAGGCCTTTTTACCTCAGTTTCTGTTATCCAATGCAACATGTCTGACCTTCAACAAAAAATTGCAAGACATGCCAAAAGGCAAGACAAAACAGTTTGAAGGGATAAAGGGATCATCAGAACCAGAGTCAGGACACAGATGCTGGGATTATCAAACGGAATTTAAAATAACTATGATTAATATGTCAAAAGTTTTAATGGAGAAAAACATACAAGAACAGAAGGGTAATGTAATCAGAGAAATGGAAACTAAGAATCAAAAGGAAATATCAGAAATCAAAATCACTGTAATAGAAATGAATGCCTTCCACAGGCTCATCTGTAGACATGACATAACTTAGGAAAGAATCAGTGAATCTGAAGATAGGTCAGTAGACACTTCCCAAACTGAAATGCAGAGAGAAAACAATAGAATAGAACATCCAGAAGCTGTGGTATTTCAAAAGGTGTAACATATGTGTAATTGGAATAGCAGAAGGAAAAGAGAGCAAAACAAATATTTGAAGCAATATGGCTGAGAATTTTCCAAAATTAAAGACACTAAACCACAGATCCAGGAAATGAGAGCACACCAAGCAGGATAAATTCAAAACAAAACAACACAACACTTAGGCATATCGTATTCTAACTGTGGAAAACCAAAGACCAACAGAAAATCTTGAAGGAAGCCAGAGGGAAAGAATAAAACAAAGGAATGCTGGTTTCACCATTTTTTTTTGTTTTGTTTTTGTGGGGAAGACCACCCCTGAGCTAACATCTGTTGCCAATCCTCCCCTTTTTGCTGAGGAAGATTGGCCCTGGGCTAACATCTGTGCCCATCTTCCTCCACTTTATATGGGATGCCACCACGGCATGGCTAACAGTGCGTCTGCGGGCGCCCGGGATCCGAACTTGCGAACCCCGGGCTTCCAAGCGCGGACTAAACCGCTGCGCCACCGGGTGGCCCATGGTTTCACCGTTTTTTAATGCCTTTTATTCTTAGTCTTGGGGCAGGAGGTGGCAATGTTTTATAACACCTGAGTTCTTAACCTGGAGTCTGAATTCGGATGGGAAAAAAGTTACATCTTTATATTTAGTATTCTCTCACTGAAATTTAGCATTTCCTCCATTATGAATGTAGGAGCAAACCGTAACAGTATAAATAGAACTCATGACTGTTACCAGTTAAAAAATGCAAATATATCAAATTTGTTGTTGCAGATCTTGAAATACACTGGTCACAACTTGAAAATTATTGTAGTTATTAGACCTGCCCCAAAATCTTATTTAATGTGTTAAAGAGAAGCACTTGTATTATTTTATCACAAGTTCTTAACAATACTTTAATAAAAGTATTCAACAATTTGCTTTCTTTGTAATCCTATGTGTTTTATTTTACGCTTTTATAAACACTTGAGTAGGGATCTTTGGTACCAAAAAGGTTAGGAACCCCTGATGTGACAATTTCTGAACCCTCCTGGCACAGACTGCGATTTGGATGTGCCCTGAGTGTGCATGAAGTGGGGCAGGTCTGCTTCAAGCTCTGGGGGGTGTGTACGAGGAGAGAGGGGGAGGGCGAGATTGGAAACAGCCAGCCTACCGTCTAGTGAGTGCTTAGGTTTCAGCCTGGGCTCTTTACGTATTATCTCATTTCATTCTCAAAACAGCCTTTATTGAGTAGGTATTATCCCCATTTTACCAAGAGAAAAACTAAAATTGTAAGTCATTTGCCCAAGGTCACACAGCCATAAAAAGGGAAACTGGGATACAAACCTAGGTCTTTCTGATTCTAAAACCTATGCCCGTGCGATACTGCCTCCGATATGGAGTGCGCAGACATTGGTGCTTAGGCTATGGCCCACGCCAGGACATCGCCCTGACAGCCGGGGCCTCCGGCCTCCTGGCACCAGTGCCCCCAGTGCTCACACAGTTGCCTTGACACCGGTGGTATTATCAACAAGCCCATTAAGACGTTCATGATCTTGATCTAAAGGAAAGTTAAACATTTAAGAAAATTTAATTATAAAACTGGAATGGCCGTCCCTGCTCAGCCCACATAAACACCGCAGCTTGGTCATTACACAGCTTTCTCGGTACGTTTCCTTTCCTTTCTAGGCAGATTATACTTTAATCCAGTTGTTTTCATGTTCAGTAAATCCAAACCATGTTTAACCGGTTTATTCACTGGAGAGTCTCTGAGGTGAAGAAAGTTTTGTCCTTTCAACTGCACTGGGGATTTGCTGTCTTCTTTCTGCAAAGGGATTTTCCTGGACCTGTAATCTGAACACTTTGACCTGTGGGGTTTTTTTTCCCCCACTATGAGCAAATTTGTGAGGCTTGACCCTTTGTGTGCTGTGGAGCAGAGACAATGCCCTTCTGTGAAATTCTTCTCTTGAGGACAGTAGTAATTGACGTTAGGAATGTTCATCATGTGGCTATTACTTCTTCACAGCCTTGCTGTCCCTGGCCACTGTGGCCACCCCCCCTTGCCACGGCTGCGTGCTTCAGAATGGGCCCACCATTCTGTGACAGCAGTCTAGGGAGGTTTGTCTACGAGCATGTTGAGAGTTGACAGTCTGACTTAAACTGAGCTGAACTGGTGTCTCAGACAACAGTCTGTGTTGGTGAAATGACAGGTCCTCATATACATTGTCTCATGGGAGGATAAATGGGCACAACTTCCATGGAAGGCAATTTGGCAATAACAAAACTATAAGCCCACGAATTCCACTTCTAGGAATTTATCTCACAGACATACTTTCTGTTCCGAGAAATGATATTTATACAATATAGATATTTTCTCTGATGATTAATTGTCTATCTCTGAAAGTTTATATAAGAAACAGGTAACATTGGTTGCCTGGTTGAGGGCATTGGGTGGCCCAAGGACAGAGATGAGAGGAAAACATTTCACTATATATTCCCAAAAAAACCAACATTTTATTTTGGAATAATTTTAGATTTACAGAAAAGTTGTCAAGATAATACAAAGAGTTCCCATATACCCCCTCACCCAGTTTCCCCTCATGTTGACATCTTATTTGACCACGGTATTTTTGTCAAAACTAAGCAACCAGCATTGATACGTCACATGAACTAAGCTCCAAACTTTGACTTCCACCAGAAAATATTAATTTTCTATTAATATCCTTTTTCTGTTCCAGGATCCAATCCAGGAGACCACGTTCCATTTAGACATCACATCTCTTTAGTCTCTGGTCTGTGACATGTATACCCTTTGGAACTTTTTGAATTTTGTATCATGTGACTATTAACTATTCAAAAATAAGTAAATTTTTAAAAAGAAATGACTTGTAGAATCATAGGATGTTAGCACCATAAGGAATCTTAGAAGCGATCCAATCCAAGCCTCTCATTTTTCAGACACAGGAAGGGACTTGTCCAGGGACCTCCCCAACAGCAGACCCCAAACCCAGACTAGAAATCAAGAGGCAGGGCCAGGAAGTATCACAAAGAGAGTAAGCCTTAAAGACACCCAGGCTTGGGTTCAAATTCCAGCTCTGGGTCCTCGGGCTAGCAGGTACTCTTTTTTGTCTGGATTCTTTACCTCAATGTAATGTTCTGAGTCAACCATATTGTTGCATGCATCAGTAATTTGCTTTAAAGACTGAGAAACAGTTCTTTGAGGAAGTAGTCATGATTTCTAAGAATTTGTTGAGAAAAGAAAGTGTGTTGTTCCATCATTGATCTCTGCTTTTGGACAGAAATGCAACACCACTGACCAGACGCTCTCTTCCCCTCCTGGGAAGACTCAAGCACATTGAGTCCTCAGGCCCCCACACTGCTGGGGGTGGGAGGAGCAATGGGAAGGAGCACTGTGAGAGGAAAGCCCACAGAGGCAACTTCATTCCTCAGGGAGAGAGAGTGGGGAGAAAAGTAAGCCTCTGATATAGGCACTGAGTGGACACGTTCCATATGAGGAAGCAGGGGATTGTCTTTTACATGGACTGCAGAATGCAGCTGTAGAAGCTGGGAAAATTGCTGAGCTCTGGGTTCAGAGCAGCCATGTGACCTTGCAGATGTCACTCATCCCCTGGGGCCTCCCATGTAAAATGATGGGAGTGGGAGCCCATCTCTAAACTCTCTTCTGGTTCTCACTGTTGTTTCTCTTCACCATTCACGCTCAGACCTCTCATAGATGCCCTCTGTCCAGTTTCTATGCCCTTGTTTTTCCTGTAGGTATTGATGAAACACATGGATAGGGAGATTTTGCCTGAACTTGCATAGGAATTCCTGAGAAGACAGGCACCTCCTTACCACCTTCCAGACTGCATGGATCTCCACAGACCTGCCAGCACCTGGAAATTCCCTGCAGTCAAGACTAAATCAGTCAATGCTCCAGCTTTGGAAATTTTAAACAAATTTGTTGACTGTAAAAATATAAACAATAAAAAACTAATATAAATATAAATACAGTAAATATGTCAAACTATTAATAATAAAACCAGGCCAGCCAGGTGGCATAGTGGTTAATTTCATGTGTTCCGCTTCAGCGGCCTGGAATTCACAGGTTTGGATCCTGGGCACAGACCTACACACCGCTCATTAAGCCATGCTGTGGCAGTGTCCCATATAAAATGGAGGAAGATAAGCATGGATGTTAGCCCAGGGCCAATCTTCCTCAGCAAAAAATGAAAAATAAAACCACCTGATAGATTGTTTGGAAAATAGATGAAAAAATAACTTACCCATAATCCAACCACCTTTTCCTATGCAAATTTTCATGTGATAATACCTCCATATAATCTTGCAGATATAACAAATGTGGAGAGTATACAAAATGTGTTTGTACTATATTCTATTATTTGACATTTTTATTATTTCCAATTTTTAAATATTATGAATAACACTACGGTGAGCATCTCTATGCATAAAGCCCTTGCTGTGTTTTAGATTTGCTTTGAGCCAGAGTTCTAGAAGTCCATCTAAAGATGTGAATGAATACCTTAGACTTGTGATACAAGTTGCTAAATTGTTTTTCACAAGAGTTGTTTACCAACTTACTGTCACGAGCATTTTGTGAAAATGCCCAATTCACTGTGGCACCTTTTACTTTGGAGAAGATGCCTCATTATAGGTGTATCTTTCAGCTGGGAGGTGAAGTTGGCATTCTAACTCCTCTGTTGGACTGCTCTCCGGAAGAGAGAGACTGTTTCCAGGTGTTCGCCAGCTATGTGGACACAACAGCCTGCTGGCCTCGTCACCTCTGGTATTGACTGCTTATGTTTCTAAACTACCATGGAGGCAGTGTTATACAATGGACTGCTACCATTTTCTTTCTTCAGCAGTGTCAGTTTCACCTGCAGGTGAGATGATTTAAAAAAAATAAGGTAGGGGCTGCCCGGTGGTGCAGCGGTTTAGGTCGCGCTTGGCAGCCCGGGCTTCGCAGGTTCGGATCCCAGGCGCCTGCCGACGCACCACTTGTCAAGCCATGCCGTGGCGGTGTCCCATATAAAGTAGAGGAAGATGGGCACGGGTGTTAGCCCAGGGTCAGTCTTCCTCAGCAAAAAGAGGAGGATTAGCAACGGATGTTAGCTCAGGGCTGGTCTTCCTCACAAAAAAAAAAAAAGAAAAAAAAAGGTAAAGTGCTTTGGGACAGAGCAGCGTAAAAGGGGATCCATGAATAGATGGATCAGACATTGGGTTATGCTGAAGGTTTTGATGGAAATAACAGGAGTTAGTAATTCCTAAAGAGATTCAAGGGGACCAGAGAATTTTACCAACTGCATGAGAGAAAGTCCCTAAGCCCCGCGTTGCTTTGGTCTTGACACTTGTCAAATGGATTAATAGAATCTACCCCTCAGCACAGTTGACCCCATACACTCTACAGAAACACATTTAACTCTTTATTCAACAAATACCTATGGACTGCTTTCTAAGTGCAGTGCCCAGCACTGGGTGATACAGTTGAGCAGGGGACTGAAGGTGGGTATGTAACAACTCAAGGTAGAAAGTGGTGCATAAAGAAAGATATACACACCTTCAGAATCTGCTTCCAATCTCGTTTCGAACGTCATCTGCTACCACTCCCCCAACACTTCAGCCCCTAACAACATACCCTCCAGCCTCTGAAGCTTTGACTTAAAAAGGCCACTCCAACAGGCATTTGACCTGCTGTTCCAGCTAAACTGCCATTCCCACACATTCAGTACCTGGTTCACCTCGCTCATTCAAGAGTCAGCCAAACTCTCACCGGCCCACTGGAGGCTTACTTCATGTCCCAGGGAAGAGAGAAGATTCTTTCTTTCTGGTGTTCCCTTAGCAAAGTGTCATGTCTCCAGTTATGATGGCCCATGTCACTGTGTTGTAATTTTTTGTGTATCTGTTTCCCTTATTAGACCATGAGTGAGCTCTTTGAGGACTTTATCATTCATCTCTGTGTCCTGGCCCTGGAGCTCAGGCCTGGTGCACAGTAGGCCCTTAATGAGCCTTACTGGGTGAAGAAATGAATGAATGATGAATATCATAACCCCTGGGGTTACGGCATCTTATTTCCTTCCCCTAGTCAAAATTCTTATTTTGGATTATGGCGCTGGAACGCCATAGCTGGATAGGAGTCTGGAGATCTCTCTGCTTTCACCCATCATTTCACAGTTCAAACGACTGGCCCAGCTCTTTAGAGCTGACGTATGAGGCCCCAGAGGAAACTCTCACTACAAATCAAACTGCACAGATACTCAATTTCTTTAGTTTATCTGCAGTTCACCTGGTCTTCTTCACAAACTCACACCTGCTGCTCAGAGACAAAAATTAACTTTTCATCCCCTCTTGTGGGAGTGATTTAAATAGCCCTTTAGGTAGTTTGCAGTCCCCCAGAGAGCAACCCTTTTGCCTGGCCTTTCTTTCTAAGAAGGTGTCCCATGTAATGGGGGCTAGTGCAGCGGAAATGTGCTCCTGGCTGTAGGAAGAGCTGGGGTCCTCAGGCACAGTGTTCCCACCCCGCTTGGCTCTGGACAGATGTCCTTGTCTGCCAAGTGTTGCCCACCAGCAGGCTTTTGTGCTGGGCTTCCAGCAGCTAAGTTGTGGTCTGGTCTCCAGGTTTGGTCAGAGCCCGTGGTGGTCCCTGGATGACAGGGCCCACTTCAGCTCTTGCTGGCTGCTGACCCCTGAATCTCTGCCAAGTTTTCCAGATAGTCATAGGCCCAGGGGTCCACCCCTACTGTGTGCTGAATGGTCTGTCACCTTGCCCTGCCACGGCAAGCCCCTAGCTCTTCGGTCAGCTTCCACGTCACAGCAGAACTGAGAGAAAATTAAACCTTTGGACCTCACTTTTCTTTCCACATGTTGTGGCCAGGTTTTTATGGCCACCCCAAGAGCAGTGTGGATTACCAGAATCCAAACAGGTCTGGAGGCAGAAAGCACCTTCTCGCCTTGAGGTTCTCCTCACCTCTCCAGGGCCCTCCCCAACACCAGGTCAAAGGTCTGGAAACTGGGACACATCCATGAGCCTGGCTCAGTCTGCTTCATGCTCACTCTGTTTTTCCTTCTTCCATCATACTCAAGAAGTAAAGAAGGAAGGAGCTTTTCTTTTACTTCTCTGCTTTACTTCAACCTCATGGCTTCACTGTCATAGGCCAAAGCAGAATTTTCTCTACACTACAGAACTCTCTGAACTGTGTTCTCTAGGTTCTGCCTTTGAAAAAGAAGAGAATAAAGGATTTGGAAAACTCACGATAACAGCCCGGCCTGTAATGTTATTATATTGTTTAAACCTATTTTTCAGATCAGAGGCAGAATCATCCTCCTCTTCCCCTTCCTCTTCCTTCCCCTCCTCCCTCTCTCCTCCCCTCTTCCCTGTCCTCCTCATCCTCTTCTTCTTTCATTCCTTTATAACAAATCCCAGTATTTCTCTTAGCCAAATGGCTATCTCAGCCAGGCAAGGGCAAGTGTGAAATGCCCAGAAAGGTATGCAAACACAAAAACATATTGAGTCATTTTTAAAATATTACTCATATCAATCAGGGCTCCAGTGGAAAACAGCTGACACGTTCATATTGTGGAACTGGAGCAGAGTTTAATAAAAGGGCTACCTACAAAGTTGAAGGCAAGATGTGGAGAGGCCACAAGAGATAGTACAGCTCCCTGAGGCCGGTACTAGGGGAACCATAGCCACACCTAGGTTAGGTGAGAGTGTTCTGGGATAGAGAACTGTGTAGAGAGGACCATTGGACAGGAGCTGTGGCCTCTGAGTCAAGAAATGCAGCCAATGCGCAGCAACACCATAAGAGCCGATGTCACCCTCCTGTTCCCTCCAGTCTCCTTCTGGTTTTCCTCATTAGTCAAACCCAACCAAAAGCTTCAGGAGAACCTGTTGGTACCGTCCACAGAGCTCAGACTCCGGCAGACCAGGCACAGCGGAGGGATCAGGAGTGGCCTCACCCAGGACAGCTTCACCCTACTGGTGGGTATTTGCATTTAAAGGAGAAATTTATCAATCCAAAGGAAGCTCTCATTGACAAAATGCTGGAACAGGGCAAATGTGTGGAACCCTTCTTATCTAGTTTTTAAGTGGTGAGGAGAGAGCTAGGTTGATCCTAGAAAGAATTTGAATTGGCCAAACCTTGTCTTTCGGACCTGCTGGGCACTTGGAGGCTCCTGGGTGAGCCAGTGCCCAGCGAATAGCCATGAAGAGCCAGGTGGGGAAGAAGCTCCAATGTGACCCTCTTTGAGGAGACACTGACTCCAATCTTTCAAGGGCCCAACCTTGGTGCTAATTGAAGAAGCTCAAGATGAAAGCAATTTCTCTTGGTATCTCTGTGGTGGAGCTGTGACCAAACATCCATCCTTGGTGGCCGCTACAGAAACTCAGAGCAAGCCTCAAGGCTGTGTTTCCAGAAGTATGGAGCTGGGACCCCCTCCATCAGGACTGCAGATGCCCAGGACCCACCTCACGCTTGCTGAGTCCCAGTCTCAGGAGGTGGGAACCAGGACTCTACATTCTTAACAGTCTCCATGGGTAGGTCTTAGGCATGCTGTTTCACATAATGTGAACTTATTTTATTAAACATTTTTGTTAGTAATTATCCAAAACAGTGAATGGCAGGCAAATTATGGCACACACCAAGTAACAGAATTATTATGCAAACACCAAAAGGAATTCTGAGGCTTCATAGCTACTAATAAAAAATGTTAGTGATAAAATGTTGAGTGATATCAGAATGCAAAATATGTTCACTATGGTTACAACTATGTTAAAATATATAGGTACATGTGTAAAAACTAGAAAAAATAGGCAAAAGTGAAAATAGTTGTGTTAGGGAGGTGGAATTACAGATGATTTTTTTTCCTCTCCAGATTTTCCTGTATTATTATCTAATAAAGGAAAGTCATGTTTAACGTTATAATGTTTATTTTGAATTGAAAGTACTACCCCCTCACCTCTAGCCCACCTCCACCTACTGTGTATGTATGAGATTATCTACTAGGCACTGTGTGTGTTAGAAACTGAATCAGCCAGCCCAGTTCCTAGGAGGGAAAACTTAGCTGTAGTCCCAGGGCCACTCTGATCACAAGCTCCCTGCCTGCAGAAGGAAGCCTGGAGTTATGCTGGGCTGGGGGAGGGGGCGCAGGGTATGCATTGCTCCAGGCTCAGCTGCTGTTTATGGGGTTCCAACGTGTCTCTAAACAAGGTGGTTGGGGAGGAATGTGTCGCTCCCTTGGGCCTGACAGCCTCAACCCCACTTCTGAACTACAAATACTCTGGACCTACCACCCCTCCCCAACAAGACTCCAGTTGTCCAGTGTTTAAAGATCCACTGGTCTTCTCGATTCTGGGTTCTGAAGAGACCTTCCTTCCCACCGCAGAGAGCTTGGGGTGGGCAAGGAGTTGCCTGAAGCACTGTTGGCAAGAACTGGTTTCCTCCTTTCGACATTCAGGACAGGTGAAGCTGGAGCTTGCAGGCCTCTGTGGGAGCAGGCCACAAAGAGCCTGGGGAGTCAGTTGGAGGGGGCACAGCCCCTCCCTGCACACCAGGCCCTCCCCCGCCCCGCCCTCCCCACAGCCCCTGGATGCTCGGCTACAAAATCACAGGCTGCTGCCAATTACAAAAGGACTCTTAACTCTGTTTCACAGCCCCTTGATTGATAGCACTGGTGAGTGAAATTATAAGCCTTAATGATCACGTTAATTTCTGGGGAAAGGGAAGCGGTCAGAAGAGGTTCTCAATCATAAGCGTCTCAATCAGCCGGGTGAGTTCAATGACAGGCCGGAGCAGGAAAAGAGGGGAAGGAATTAACTTTCCTAAAGGTCACCAGTGAGTAGGGGGAGAGCGGCCAGGCATGCAGGGTGAGGGGCACAGACGATCCTGGAGCCTCAACAGGAGCCCCCATCCCAGGGCTCCAGACTGGAGGCCGCCCCAGTGCTTCTCACCCTTAGCCACACGCTGGAATCATCCTGGAGACTTCCGACACTGATGCCTGGGCCCCGCCCCAGAGACTCGGGTGTAATTGCTCCCGGAGGCAGCTTGGGGGCCAAGAGTTTTGAAGACTCCTCAGGTGATTCTGTGTGCAGCCAAAATTGAGAACGACTTGCCTACATGGAAGGATTTGGGGGGCAAGTAGCCAAGGTTGAGCACATTTGGAGATGGGCTTAATCTGATTCGTTCTTGCCACCAAGGAGAATTTCTTCTGGGGGTCTCCTGGCACCACTTAAAGATAAAGATGATGAGGACAGTTGGAGGAACATTAGGCACCACTGAGCCTCATGCTCCTTCAAACAGATGAAAACGCTGAGGTGCAGAGAGGTTAACTGACTTGCCCAAGATCACGTTGGTCATAACAAGAGGCCCAGCCTCTTCATCCTGGCCAGTGCTCCTTCCACCAGGCTCGTCGCTGGGCCAGTGTAAAGACGGTGCCCTGGATGGCACTTGGTGGGACAGCAGCTGGGAGCCGTTCTCCAGCTTTCATGGTGGAGGAGCCCAGACCTCTGCTGCCCCTTCATAGTGTCCTGGGACATAACCATTGACAGATGTTAGAGAGACCAGGACCTTGGAGAGAATAAGGCCATCTGGCTTCCCTGAAGGTCAAACCTATGACCTTGGCCTCCTCAATACATTGACCCTACTCACAATTTCCCAGCAGAGCATTGTGACACTTTGGCATGTCAGAAAGATGCCCAGGCTATGTGGCAACATCCTGGTTTCTTCATCAGAAAGTCTGGCTTCTGCATCTTGCTGGTGAGCCCAGCTCAGTGGGCAGCCGAAAGCTCTGAGGACCTCCTTACTGGTCTACATGCGCGTCAGCAATATTCGGAGGAAAAAAGCCACGTCATGTTCCGAAATGAGCTTCAAAAATCTAAAAACATTTAAAATACAGCCTACATAAGCCAATAAACCATTGGTGGTAAAGGTACTGGAGTTATTCAGTTCAAGAGAGTCATTGTTCTTCCATTTCCATAAATGATTCTGAGAACTTTTGTTGTAAAATGAGGGGCTTGAGATTCTTAGAGCAGCATCTTGGCAGCAGGAAGTGTCTGCCAAGCTGCATGGACATTTTCATTTATCCTATTTCTCTCCACCTTTATCATGACATGGGGACTCCCAAAAGTTCACAGAAGTGGACTGGACTGAAAAATTTGGGGAACCGAGCTCTCACCATGGGTACAGGGTGAGACCTATCTAACCGGTCAGTAAGCATTGTAGCAGAGGCGTATTCACGACAGAAACATACACATTATCTGTGTTTTTCTAATAGCTTCTGAAGTGTTCATCAAGCCTGTGTCTGATTAAGCACTTTTAAATTCTGAGCAATGAAATGGGCCCTCTCATACCCTCTTGGCAGGAATGCAAATTGATATAACCCTTTTGGAGAGCCATTTGGCTGTATGTATCAAAATTAAAAATGCATATAATCTTTGACCCAGAAATGCCACTTCTAAGAATTTATCCTACAAAATAGCTCCACAAGTCCACAGAAGTGTACATAGAAGGATGGTTCTCTGCAGTTTAATTTATTATAGTGAAAAACTGCAAGCAACCCAAGTTCATCAATAAGGAATTAGTTGAATAAACTACAGTCCATCCACAAAACGGAAGACTATGCAGATGTTAAAAAGAATGAGGTAGAGCCATATGTACCACCAGGAAAGAGAGACATACACACAAAAATAACTTGCAGAAAAGTGGAGGGTTTCCATTTTTATACAAATGATTCAGGACGGCAACCACAGTGCAGGTCCCTGACCAATGGGTTCAGTTCTTGGTCCCTAAATTGGACGAACACTTGAAGTATCAGTGAAACAGGGAGTCTCAATTCAGTGTCTGAACTCATCCCCTGTTCTTTCTGTTCCCTAGCATCAAAGAACAACTAAAAGTGATTCAAACACAAACGTAAGACTCCATACCTAATTGTCATAGTATGTAAATGATACTTTTGAAAACTGACCCTCCCAGATTTAGAACAACTATTTGTCAAAGGAGAAGCACTGAAGAGTGGTTTTTGACTTCAGTAATCATTTGGCTGTGTTCATCTTCTCTTGTTTGTATCTTCAAATTGCATATATTGGAATAGTATATCTTGAATTTGTATATTCAAAGACCACTGTGGCACCTCCCCCACAACACCAGCCTTAAAAAAATCCAGGCAAGCAGTGCGGGTTTTAAAGCACCCAGCTGCATCCAGTAGAGAGCCCAAAATCTCAGAAGAGACTGCTACTGAGTTTTTAATTCTGGGCATTTTCCAGTGTTGAGAGCCAGGTTTGATTCTTGTAATGGCAGAGATGCCCAAAACAAAGGCAGTTCCAGTGGGAATCAGTATTCTGTGGCATGTCACAGGACACTTACTCCCTTTTAATTTTACTAAGAACATTTAAAATAGATTAGACTACGATGGTGCTGGATTTTATTGTAGATCAGTGATATCCTGCCCTCCCCCCGCCGCCCTGCCCCCTTGAATTGGGTTCAGCCACGTATCTGGCTTTGGCCAGTGGAAAGTGAACAAATGTGACGAGAGCAGCAGCTTTACATGTGTTTGCACGGTTTGCCTCAGCCTCTTGCACTTCTGCACTTTGCCACACAAAGAAGTTGCTTTAAGGAAGCTGCTCGTCCAGAAGAAGGAAACCCTAGAGCAGCTTGAACCCAAAGGGCAGCCTGGAGCCAGGCCCAGCTGAGCCTCTGCGGACTGCCGTTCCAGGAGCAAGAAATACAAGTTTGCTGTGGTAAGTTTCAGGGGTTATTTGTTATTGAGCATTATTGAAGCAAACGTGACTAATACATGGACAAATAGCCTTGGGCCCATTGCTTAGCTTTACTAAATGTTGTCACTGATCTCATATTTGTTTCTGATTCTTTTTTGTCTCATGAAATAAACCATTTCAGAAACATTTGTGGGTCCTCTTGGTGCCCTTCACCAATCCTGTCCATTCCCAAAGGTAACCACTATCATGCAGGCAGTGTTTATCATACTCATGTTTCTTTTAAGCATTTGTTATACATTTATATAGCTATAAACATGATCTAGTATTGTTCTGTAGGTCGTAAAACTTCATATAAATACCAAGCTGTGTGTCACTTCTGTGATTCACTTCCCTCCCACCCCCAACACTGTATTTCAGATTTACCCATGTTGATACATTGGCTCAAGTCCATTCTCCTTAACTACTGCAACACTGTGTGTACCACAAAGGATCCATTCTCTGATGGTGGACATTTTAGTTGTTAAATATGAACAGCATGGTAAGGAACATTCTTGCTTTTCTTTAAGACCAACTTCTTCTCTGTGGAATCAGTAGACAAGGAGTGCATGGCTGACTCAACTTTCACACATGCAATCTGCAAGGTCAGTTTAGCCAAGAGTTGCTAGTGTTTCTGCTCCAGACTCTTGCTGGAGCTGCTGCCCAGGAGAAGCCCACCGTGCCCATGGCCTTGGGCACCTCTGATTTCTACCACTGGCCTCTGGCTGGGGCAAGTGCCCTGAGATTTGCTGGGAACATCTGAATGCACTTTCTACTGCTCCTTCCACATCTCACTCACCAATATAGTTCTTCAACACTTTACCTTTTTGATCATTAAATGATTTCAAGTTCCTGGTCAGAACTGAAATGTTGGCAAGGGAGTTAGAAACAGAAGGGGGAGTGAATGAAGACTCTGTTAATCGGCCTCTTTCTCTCTCACACAGCAATTTTTCTAACAGATGCAATTTCATTTGAGAGCTGTAAGAACGGACTCTTATGTTTTATTTCTTTATTCATCACTTTACAAATGGGATTCACTGGAAAAAGGAAATTGCCTTTGTGGTTTGGTTCTTCAGACTGGAGTGCTCGGAGCTTCAGGTTTTACACCAGCTGCTGCCACCACCTTGAATCTGGTGGGTGAGAACCAGCCAGGGAGGGAGGCTAAGAAATCAGGCAGAGTTCATTTAAATTCAATATATTTTTATTCTTTGTAAATACAATGAGTACAACCTTTTAACTTCACAAATCAGTTAATTCACTTTGTACAAGAAAAGTTTGACTCATCCTATGATAGTCCAAGTGCTGAATATTTTTCCTCAGGGCTAGTACCTAATAAATCAAAATGTGAAAAGTACAGCAGCTATCTTAAAATGTTTGTTTCTATATTTCCATAAGTATAGATTCATACCAAAGGAGCAGCTTATAGTATAGGACGATGTGTGTGTATGTGTGTGTACATGTGCGTGTGCACGCATTAAAGGCTTTACTAGAAACCGGTTTTCTGAAAGGCATTGAAGAGTCTCGGGTTGTTAGCAATGGATCAATCAAGAAACCTTTAGCGTCCATCTCCTTGAAGTTCCTTCTGGCATCACATCTCTGTTCATTTACTGTCTGGTGTGACTCGCTGAAACACGAGTGTGGACCCCCCGTTGCCTTTGGTTTCAGCACTATGTTAACGGGACAGCAATCTGCCTCACTCCATCACTCATCTCACTTTATTTGGTTTTGCTGTTTTTATTCATCCTCCCTCGACTTGTGTTCTCTTAGTAAAGCTCTTCTAATTTTGAGATGTTATCCAACCTGAAGTCCCGGTGAGAATCTCGTTTTCGTCCACCAATTCCTTTGACAAGGTTGCCTGGCCTATGGTATTCAAAAGAAGAAGAAGAACGAAAGAGAAGGGAAAGCAAAAAGAGAGAGAAAAGGCAAATCTCACAGCATCAGCTACCTTTCACTTATTAACTCAGTTCTGAAGGCCACTTCATGATGTATTACAATAGAAGGGGAACTTTTGATAAAACTTTTGATTTAAGACCTAACCATTATTCGTAAAATAAATTCTCCACCATAAGATAGTTCTGAAGGCTGCTGTATGATGTTATACACAGAGAGCTATATTTGGTTACCCAACTTTGTGTGCTAAAAAAGAAAAGAAATTTCTACTTGTGTTTCAGCTTTTGATAGTTCAGCCCGATCATCCAGGAAGAGGCAGAATGGCAGGCCTGTGGCAACCCTCGATTTGGGCCCCCTCCCAGGGCGTGGCAGCCGTGAGTGCTCTGCTCAGGGGTCCTGTGATGCCCCCTTTTCCTTCTGGGCCACCCTACCCTGGGTGAGGCAGTAGGTCAAAGCTACTGGAACAGTTTTGTGTCAATTGACATTTTTCCTGAAGGCTACACATTCCCAGGTTTATGCTTCCTGAAGGGTTTGTTAGTTGAGGCTTGTTCTCCGTGGGTAGAAGTTCATCAGAGACTGTCCCATCCTGAAAAGTGGGGGCTTCAAGAGTTTAGATATCGCTGGATTTGTACATATCTGAAAGCAGTCTTGTAATTGGCACATTGCCGATGGTTTTTTTGAAAAACACTTCTTCTATGGTTGATGGACTAATAGAACGTAAAGCTGGCAAAAGCAACAGCAGTTTTCCAAAGCGACACGGTTGAGTGGGATATCTGGAATAGGAGAAGCCGTGAAAGCAATAAGATCCATTACTGATGGGAATTAATATCTTATACTGGAACGCACACCATCTTCAGCATATGGGCCTCTTTAATAACATATTGTTCCTGCAACAGAGTCCTAGAGAGGCACTACTGTGCCTGTTTTGCAGGTAGACTAATTGAGGCATGGAGAACATAAATGATGCTGCAAAAAACCACACGGTAGCTGTCTCTACATTAGCAAAGAGGCTGCGTTTTGTTTGGAGAAAAAATAATTTTAAGAAACATGGTACTAAGTTTAGGTCAAATAATAAACTTAAGGTTTCCAGTGTAGAAAACACCCTGGTACTGATGACAAAGCTAGCGACAGCACCCACATTTTCTGATTCTCAAGGCTCCTCCACCAGGCTATTTCTTTCAAATAAAATGGATTCCTTTTCTAAGCAATTCTCCAAATTATTATTCAGGCATTATACTTAGTCACTCTCAGGAATAATTCCATCCTCATTACACTGCAAATTAAAGACTAAGTTCTGTTGGGTGGCAGTGCCACCCAACTCTCATGTCAATGAAATTGGCATATAATTAAAGATGTGAGAAATTGCTTAACAATTTCCTCTCTTGATGTCCAACATACATCTGTGCTCAGATATGCAAGTTCCATTTTCTGCTGCCTTTAGATGCCTATAAGCCATCTCCTCACAGCAGCCCTGATGCTTCTTCAGTCAGTAGCTTGGAATCAGGTATCAATACCCTCCACAAGGAGGGCTCCCTCCACTGAAACTAACCACCTAATAAAAGGCTGAGCTCCAGGACACTTACCTGTGACTAAGCCAGGTTCAACTCATGGCCACAAGGTGCCAGAACTGACAGATATCAAAACTGCTTCACAGGAGTTGAGCATCTGTACACTGAGTTGAACTGCCTGATAACTCTACCAGGGGAGCAATTTTCATGCCTGTCTCTTAGCTTGGGGCACACGAGAGTCCCTCTCTTCAACCTGATACTGGGCTGATAATTCATTCTGGGCCTCTGGGACCTCATCTGGCTCTTTCACTGCCCAGCTTCATGACCACCCATGGACAGGGACCACCAGACCACATTTAATAATGTGCTATGGAAATGGTGTAGCCTATCTACATTTTGAAAAACACCCAAATCCTACCACTTGCTCTCCTTGATGAATGTATCTCCTACATTTCCTGGAAAATAATCCCAAGACCCACACCTCCCTTTCATCTAGGCCACTTATTCTCTTCAACAGCTCTGTTTCCTTTCCCCGAGTCAGGCAGAGGAGAGAGGCAGTGGCTGTCTAGACCAGCCTCCGTCATGTCTGCAGCATCCACCCAACGTGCTGGAAGTTTCCCATGGTGAGAAACCACTGTGGGAAGTAATTACTTTCAGGAAGGATGGATTTTGGAGAATCCATAGGAAATTAACTCTTGATTTTCTGTGGGTAGACTATCCACTCACCTACTCACCCACTTCTTTGATTCTCTAGTTAGGAAGGGGCTGGTTAGTGAGTCAGCAAGAATTCTCTATTATATGTGGAGGACTGTACTACCCAGAGACAATAACAATGTGTGTGTGTGTGTGTGTGTATGTGTGTGTGTGTGTGAGAGAGAGAGAGAGAGAGAGAGAGAGAGAGTCACTAACTGCTCAAAATTATTTTTTAGAATATCTATGCCCCTGACTTCATCCATCAGCATAAATAACTGGAAGTTTTCTTTTCAGGTAGAAGTGTTCTGGGTCTGCCACAGGTTTGAATATTTGCTCTTTAGTTATAACATATAGTTTGGGTGACATGCCAATTCCTAGCCTTCTCCTTACGTCCCAGAGATTTAGAGAAATAGGTTACAGAGCTGTAACAATTGGCTCAGTTTGCAATTTTAACAATTAATGTACAATTAGCTCAGTTGGCAATGTTAACTTTTCATTTCAATTTTGGATTTTATTTTTCTAGACAGGAAAGTGCTAGAGGAGAATGTTCACTGATTTGAAGAAGCTGAGGAATAAGGCAGAGTCAGTTTTGTCACTTGTAGACTCTAGATATTAATATTAAATTATAGCTGTAGCTGATATCATGAAATAAAAATTCCATGTCAAAGCAAATGTGTTCCTTCCATGAATAATTTCCTTTTTTTGAGGGTGGGGGAGAAGTGGTATACTTGCCATTTCCCTAAAATAGACTTTTGTTAATTTGTGGTTTCACTTTCTCGGGTCACCCTATAAGCAGCTCATGGCAGGCCAGGCTCCCTCAGACTCTCCTAACTCACCTCTCCAGCTCCTCCCACAGCACCTCTTCCAGCCCCTCTACTGGCTCTTGTCAC
The DNA here is from genome assembly GCA_031878705.1 of Tapirus indicus. Taxonomy (NCBI): domain Eukaryota; kingdom Metazoa; phylum Chordata; class Mammalia; order Perissodactyla; family Tapiridae; genus Tapirus; species Tapirus indicus. The sequence continues at coordinate 30,924,459 of CM062933.1, read as the reverse complement.
ACCCCTTCTCCCCTGCTGAAGTCCTTCCAGTCAAGGGCCACCTCACACGTTGTCTCCTCCATCGATCAGCCTTTCCAGATTTTCCCTCACCCCCTCCAACTATGTCTCTTCCACTCCCCACTTTGCTTTTCTCTCTCCTCTGGTCTGAACTGGAGTAACACTTCTGCCTGCTTCATGCAATTGTAAGGGGGCAGTGTCCCTTTCTTTCTGGGGTCCCACAATGCTCACAGGGAGCCCTGCACAGAGCAAGTACTCAGTAAAGGCTTGACGGAATCAGTACATGGATATCATAGTCTTCTTGGTGTGATGTTCTGTATATCTTAAAGGCTCTAAATGCCAGAGGTCAATTATGATATCCAAGTTAGTTTTTAGTAGGGAAAAATGGCCCTAATTATGTACTGCTCCATTTCATAATTTTGAACAAATATTAAGTGCTTACTATATACATTCCAAAATTTAACATGGATTTTAAATTTAAAAACCATGGCCCTTTAATTTGGGGAAACGCATACACATGCACTACCACTCAACACAGTTTCAGTGATATTCCATGGACAGGGAACAGTTTTATTCATTAGCATTCAAAAGAGGATTTAGAATAAAATAGGGAGATCCTAGCAGAGTGGTATCACCCCAAATGAAAAGAGTTGATTTATAGTTTCTCTGACCCCTCAGGTGAGGGAAGCATTAACCACCACTACCCGTTTGATCTAGTTACTTTCATGGTAAGATGATAGAGACAGGCTTCCATAGGCTTCCCTTCAAGATCAATCTGGAGAATAAAAAGAATAGCACCTATTCTAACCTCAGATCTACCACAGTCCTAACTTAGGAAGCTAGCAAGGGGTCACTGCTCTTTAAAAGCCTTGCTTTTTTTCATCTGAAAATGGAATCAGAAAGTCTATACCTCCTGGTGGACTTGCCCATTGGTGAGCCAGGAGGAGTATTGCTGGAGCCTCAGTGGCTAAGAGTTTCTACAATTAGCCAAGAACAGCCTCTGCCCATGGGCCCTGCTTGGCCAGAAGTAACCTGGTGGGGCGATGACTCAGTCACTCAACAGACACCAGTCAGCAAAGTCAAACAGCGGTCATGATAGGGGAAAGACGGCTTCTTTAGAAAGTTATCTGGTCCTTCTCTTTGGGATTGTCATCCAAAGAAAAGTACTTGCCTTTTTCAGAGGATGATGGGACCACTCTCTAATACATCAACCATAACACGTCAGCCTTTGTTTTTGGCCTTTCCCATATCTGGGTCCATTTACCTATTTTGACAGATCAATTTGTTCAGCCAGGACAGCTGTAAGCTGTCTGTCTGGCAATGTTTCACTCTGATAACCTAATTTGGTTTACTCCTCTCAGCCACCCCGAGAGATAGGTGAGGACATAGACTTTAACTAAATTAACTGGCTGGCAACAGGATAATTAGTCACAATATTTGAACTGGCTTATTACCGCCTGCTCACACATTCACAACGGAAGCAGTTTTCTTAAGTACACGTTCAAGGCAAACGAAAGTCACCTGGTATGGATGTAGCTGTTGAGAGTTAGCTGAGCCTCGTCTTGAAGAGCTGCGATGGCGGCAGCATTCCGGAAACTTCTCAGTTCAGAACCACTGTGTGTAGGAACTAGAAATGAAGACCAGGAAACTGTGACAGGCAGCACAGGAAATGGAGATGGGAACAGCACCTCTCTGGAAGTGGATGGCCAGCAGGAGAACACGCAGGTCCCCATGGCTATCAAAAATGGGTCCCTCAGCTCACCAAACTGAGAGCATCAGCTCACTTGAAAACCATCACCTCTTTTTACAAGGGTCAGACTGGACTTTAAGGTGGCTGAATCAGCAAGGTGGCAAATGGAGAAGGAGAAGAGATAGGGGTCTGTGTCTGCTTACCAGCTTTGAAAGTGACGATGCATTTTAGACAGGCAAATTCAGTAGCATCTAACCGGAGTTGTCTAAACCGAGCCACCACCTCTTGTAAAGCCTGTATTTCAGATATAATCTTGTTCAGCTTCTGGGAATCTGTGTTGTCACCATTCATGCCTAGAATAAAAATATGGAATAAATGCTCTAATATGAAGGCATTTTCATGATTTAATATTGATTTTTGACAAAATCCTGCATATTAATATCTATTCAATTGTCACTCTAAGATATCTGATTCCATGTAAACTGGCTATATTGTATGAAAGTTAATATAAAATCTTCTCTTGGATGATAACAAACACAGTAATTTGCATTTAAATAACAATGCAAGCAGTCATGAATACAACAAAACAACATTATTTGCATTTAAATATAGATTTATAAATGACAGGTATACTCTATTGTTCAGCAGGAATTTGTTATTCTTTACATGTTGTTCTTTTTTCAGTAATGTATTTTTATGGTAATTTCTACAACAAAGTCATTAAATTGTGCAATTCTTACCAGATACAGCCAGTAGAGTGTTAGCATCAACCGGAATGGCCCATTGTGCTATTCCTAGAACAAACAGTTCTCTCCAAGCATCTTCCAAAAGCATCAGCTGTCATACAATAGATGTATAATATAATATAGTGTGTAATTTATAAATTTATAAACAATTTCAGTATGTAAATTTCCATTATTTTAAAAAGTGTTTTAAATGCCTGTCTTGGTAATTTTTCCTCTGAATATTTTAGCTTTCCCTTATTTTCCCATATTTTCCTTTTTGAAAAGGTGCCTATAGATAAGCACATGCCTTTGAGAGTCAGCCATTCCAATTCCCCAAACTTTGCTTCCCTTGGAAAAGGATCTATCCTTCTTGTCCGTGCATCCATTCATTCCTAAACCACGTAGAAACTTCTTCTGAAACCCAGGCTCTATGAAATGCCACCAACAGCTCAGCAGGTGAATTCCCCTCATATAAAATGCTGATTTTATCAGGGTTGAGGATTCTAGACTAAGCGGGCAGATCTGGGCCCCCATCTTCCTGGAGGGTTGAGGGGGCTGGGCTGGGAGAGAGATCACTAATTCCCAAGAGGCATGCAGGGAAATCAGGGTGTAATTATGTTAATCGGGTTTTGCTGAGTTTACCTCGTCTCACTGCCTGATTTTCCTGAGACTCATAAGTGGACAGCATCAAGGTGCTTGTCATTTTCATTCTAATAAAATGTGCTACTGAATATTTAAAAAATGAAAATCTGTCTCCTTTTCCAAATTAATATACTGGATTCCACTTTACTGCAGTTTGCTTGTTGTTGAAGGGTTTCCACCGAAGGGCTAAGTGGCAGACAGTAAGTAAATTTTGTTTGGATTAAAGAGTCTACAAATACTTATTTTGAGAAAAAATAGCCAATTTACACATACACCACACACACACAGAGCAAACGGTTAGAGTCACTCAGTAAACCTGGTCAAAGATAGGACCTAACCATCTTGAAAAATCTGTTTTTGGAAAATATCGCAAAAACCAGTCAATTCTGGATGATTTATGTGAAAGGATTTCCTTTTGGGAGCTAAGAGCTGAATCGTGAAGGTTTGTAACCAAAATTACAATTAGACCAAAAGATTTAATTTTCAAAATGCTTTATTTTTAGTTTTACTGCATTAAGTACAGAAAATAACAATTTAAAAATGGAAGGTAAACAATATCTAATTCTGGCCATGTCTGAGAGTCCAGGCCATGAAAAAGAACATCCCAGGCTAGAAGATTAAATGTTTTGAGCACATTGCCAGGTCTCTCTGTAGGAAACGTACTTCATATTAAAGGGCACTATTATGCTTTAATTAGGTATAAGATGAATTAAAGAAATAAATCCTTTGCTTTTAGAATCACTTATTAGCCTTTTGGGAAATTTGTCATTAATTTCCGTGAATGCACTGGTGACAGTCAATGGTTGTGAACACTTCATTTTCCTTCTTTCCCTTAATTCTGGCAGAGGCCATTTCTGATTTTCCTAACAACAACATTTCCAGGTTTTGGTACAATGCAATTTTTAGCAGCACATACTTTTTCTCCCTCTGAATGTTGTTTACAACCACAGAATTAAGCACAATGCCTATTTGTTTACAAAATCTCTGAAAGCACTTAAAGAATCAAGGGAGACCCACACCAAGGAGGTGGGCCACATCCCCGTTAACCCTGCATGCTGCTAAATCCGTGGCCAAAACTGAGCATTACAATGGAAAATATAAAGCTGTGAATATAAAATAATGAGACTAGTTCCAAAAATCTTACAGGAGAATACTCTCATCACCTTCTATTTCTCTCAGTTCCAATGTGCTTAAGAAAACATTGTTTAATTAGCAATTTTAAAAATCACTAAGATTTCTTTGTAAGGGTTCCATAGCTAGCTATTTCAGAATATCTGAAGCCTACAGAGAGATGCTAGTAAAAATAGTTTCATCACTGCTGTTAAGAAGGGATGCCTGGCCTTGACTATTTATCCAGGTCACCTCCACTCTCATAAGGCTGACTTCTGCTGCTTCTTCCCCAACCTCCTTCCCCCAAGACCTCAGGGCCCTCTTGGCCATACCTGGTCTTGCAAAGACAGTGTGGAGAAAGCCGGCACACTCTTAGCCCACTTGATGCTCATAAACAGAAGCCTGGCAGCTGATTCACACACCGACTCTGTGGCTACTTCATAGAGATACAGCGGAGTCCCATTCACTTCATGGGGGTACTGGGTGGGGAAGAGACATCAGAGAGTGAGGAAACCACAGCTTTGCCAGAAGAGCCAACTTTCAAATTTTCTAATAAGAACAGGGAAGGAGATAGGAATTTGGACATTCTGCTTAAACGGGCAGTTGCCATAGGGGGACAAAACCCAAACATCTATATCTACAGAGCTTGGGAAATAATAATTGTCGGAGAGGTCCCTTTCCACTGTTTGGAGGCCTGTTCCTTGCAGAGGGGCATCTGGCTTTTCTATCTCCTGCAGCCAATTTTCCTCAGGCTGAGCCAAGTGCCAGGCCTGTCTCCCAATTTAGACAAGAGCTGCTTGCATTTGTGTAAATAAAAATAGATGCGAAAAAAGTTTAAATTAATAGGCATCCCAAACACAAATATGCATACGAGTATTTTTAGAAAGGATTAGTATATTATGGAAATATTTCAATTAGACATCTTAATCATTCACAGAGCGTTCCCATTCATAACTGACAACATATTCATAACACTACTTTCCCAAGCTTATTATACACATCAAGGGTAAGAAAGCAATATTAAATATTGTGTGTGTGCACGTGCCCAGGTGTTTGGCTTCCCTGCCGTGTGGGGCTGCAGCTGGCCCTCCTCTGGGGGAGACCCAGAACCCTTCTTGGCCTGGAAGGGGGCTTTGGGTAGGTACCAGCTGGAAGCCTGGAGGGTAGTCCCTAGGTGGCAGCCTTTTGAGGGGGTTCTGCCTGTGGCCCTTCTAGTAGAGGCTCTGTCTTGGTGTAAGTCCATGTATCTCAGAGGAGAGGGAGGGGAGAGCATGAAAGGAAGCCAGGTTCCTCAAACTGTCTTGGCAGAGTGTGTTCCACATTTCTCTCTGGCATTAGGGACCCATAGCTTTGTCCAAAAAAATAGATCCCTGAGGTATGCAGCTCAGGGGCTCTTCTGCCAGTTGTAGGCAACTCCTTTCTTCTAAAAACAAACGCCGGCTCTTCTGGCTTCCAGGAACTCTTAGGCTGCTCTCTCAGTTCAGACAGGACTTCACACCTGGGTTTTCTAAAGATCCTGGGCCTCCCCTCAAACTTGCTGAAAGGGACCCTCTGGGGGATGGGCCCGGAGTCCACATCTGTAGCCAGCTCAGAGAGTGACTTGACTGCACACTAAAGTTTGAGCACCCCTAGCTCGACAGACCTAGATCTCCCTGCAGAGCCTGGCCGGGCACCCTGCGAGTTCTCTCCGTTTTTTGCTTGACCCCCACCCCAGCGCAGAAGGAGTAGGTGCGCCCCTCTCCGCCCTCCGCTCGGCAGGATCACCTTAGGCCGAGCAAGGCCACTGACCTTGGGCGTGGGCTGAGCCAGGCTCACGAGGGTCTGCCGCTCGGGGGTGGCGGACACGGCAGCCAGCTCCAGGCCGTGCGGCTCGAGCTGCGTGACGGCGGTGAAGAAGGCGGGCGCCGGCAGCGCGGCGGAGGGGAAGTGCGCGGCCGCCCCGTTCTCCTCCTTGTGTCCACGGAAGTAGAGGGCCACCTGCTTGCGGATGGTGGACGTCCGAGGCCCCCGCTCGTGCTGCACGGCTGCAGAGACAGACAGACGCACGCCCGCCTGGGATCAGAGACTCGGGGACACTCAGCCGCGGCCCGCGCTCCCGGGCCAAACGCCACATCTGGACAGGCAAGGTCACCCGAGAGATGAAGAGAGGGAATGTGGGGGCGGAGGGCGCTCTGAGACCGTCTCTCTCTTACATGGTAGGCATTAGAAACCTGAGGCCGAGGAGAGGTGACGCAATGGCCAAGCCTCAAGAAAGTCTAGACAAGTTCTCTGTCCGTTCAGGGCTCCTCTCCACCCAGGAGAGGTCGCAGGGAAACCGAGATCCTTTAGGGAGGGAGTAGCTGGGTATCCTAGTCCGCAACCAAGGGGAGAGGGAGCATTGCGCACAGCCAGGCACCACGTCCCCGCACAGACTTTCCCCGCTCCGCCCAAGGACGACCCCCCCACCTCCACCCCCGCCTCCGTGGAAATGTCATTTGGCCTCCGAGGGCCCCAGGAGAAAAGGACGCGAGCCTGAAGACGCTGGGGGATGGGACGAGGGAGAGCCCGTCTCGGAGTGTGCTGGAAGAAGGCAGGGGAGATGTGACAATTACCACCAACAGTTTAAACAAACAAATTAATTCAGGGCAATCTTCCGCTCGCCGAGCTTGACAACTTGTCAATACACAAGTTCAACAGGTTGGATGCTCCCTCCTGCTTCCTGCGCCGCGGAGGAAGGAGCTCTGCCCAGTGGGCGCGGTGCCTCCTGGAGCTGCCACTCGGCCCCGCTGCCGCCACTGCAAAGCCCCCTCTGCACCCTGTCCTGAGGCCCCATTCCTCCCTCCTGGCCACTACACCCCCCGCCCCGCCCGGGCCTGGGGCGCCCTCGCCAGACCACCGCTCGGCGCCCACTGGGACTGCGCTCTATGCCCAACGAGCGTCCTGACGTCCTACTTCTTGTTTCTCGTTTAAGAGCCTTCTGGGAGCCGGATGTCCGAGGCACCCACAGGCGTCACCCTGCCTTTCCAGCCCCTTTCTGTAGAACCGAGAGAGGGCCCTGCAAAAGCCCAGATCTCCACAATGGCCGTCCTGATTTTAGAATCTTGATGCATTTGCAAACAAGGGTTCGAAATTCCCGGTGTTCGAGTCTCTGCCCTCCCTCCTCCAACACACCGTCTCCTAGTCCCCATGATTTCCTCCCCGGCAGACTATCCAGACTGCGAGATCCTGAGGGAGGCTAACAGGATTAGGGGTGGCCCCAAAAGGGCTGCAAGGAGAGGCGAGAAGAGAAATTAGGACGCGAGGCCGGAAATACCGCGCGTGTGTCCCCAGCAGAGTGGGGTCCCCGGGAACGCTGCCTTCCTGGGGGCGCAAGTTTCCTATGTGGGCATGGGCCTTGCCTAGGGAGTTCAGTGGGGGAAGGATACGCCTGAAAGTCCGAGGCCAATTCCCAGCATCTGGAAAGAAGCGCTAGGGAGATGATTTACATGCATAGGAGGGCAGTGTATTTTCTGTACATATAATTTACTTACTACTCAATCAACATTAGAAGAATAAAAAGATGTACTGATTACCATCTTTGTTCATGTTGACTTCCAAACACTTCTTCAGCCGACACGCCCTGCACTGGTTTCTGTGCGTCTTGTCCACCGGGCAGCCTCCCTGGAACAGAGCGCAGGCGGTCAGCAGCCCCCAGGGCCTTTAGGCTGGGGACGCGAAGCCGGCGCCGGGTCGAGGAAAATGGCGTGGAGGCGAGAAAGGATCCCGTCACCGACCCGGGAGCGGCCAGCCTGGGTCTGCGAAACACCAGGGCCTTGGGCACCCGCAGGGCCAGGTAGAGAAGGGGCCAGGATTCCCCGGGCTACTTCAAGAGGACCAACCCCTGACCCTACGAAAACAGACAAGGAGGAAAAGTCCTTTTCCAAGCAGGCGAAGGGTCAGAGCGCCTGGTCGGCCAGCCCCTGCAGTGTTGGGAAGAGAAGAGACGAAGAGAACTTCCGCCAGGCGCGGAGGTGGTGGAGCAGGGGCGAGACTTTTCAGGACCGAAGACAGCGACCTGGCCCCAGGGGAGGAGGCCTCAGAGCTGCTGGGAGCAGGCTTGCCTGCAGGATCCCCGCCACCGCCCCCTTCCGTCAGCTATTCTTTCCGCTTTCAGGCGGAGTCTACCTCTTTCTGTCACTTTCTAGGTGAGCCCATTTATCTATCAGTTAAATATCTGCCACTTATTCTCCACTCTACTGTTTCCTCACTCTTGCTTTGACTTGAAATCATCCTTATAACCAGCTTGTTGAGTTCTCTTAAAGACTAGCCTCAGCCCAGATTCATGGAAACACAGCCATTCCTGGAAGGTGAGGCAGAAGCCAGTGAGGTTAGAAGCGTGAGGTCCACAGAGGTGAGGGTGGGAGCGGAAGAGCCCAGGGGCTGAGCAAACTCTAGAAATGCTCACTACATAAATATGACCAGGAAGATAATGTGATGGACTATCTGACAAAATGATAATACGGACTGAGGCTACCAGCCTGAGCACTGAAAAAAAGAGGTAATTGCTGCCTTAGAAATGTTTATCTAAGATGCATGAGAAAATAAACGTTTTACCTAGTGCAATTTTCTGGAAAAATATTGGCCTTTAAAAGAGGAAATTTACAGAGAAAATTTCTTATGGAATTCATTCAGTGTTAAGTGTTATTACTGAGGGAACATATACAAAGATACATAAAGAGTCGTATATACATACGTATTTTATACACAGAGAATATAAAAGTGCTCTCCTATGTATATATGACTTACTACTGTTACATTTGCAGGGGGAAGAAAGAGAATAAAATAAGTGTATTTTTATTTTGCTTCATAATCTCAAAAATTCATATACTCTGAATTTGGAGTAAGCACACTTTCTGAAATATCCCTTAGGAAAAAATTACACACTCAAATACACAATTTTATGAGATCACACCCCTCCAATTGAAAATATGTTGATTTATTTAAAGTAAAGGTTGGGCAGAGGTTCATAACAATGTCTAAATGTCCTTATTACTGTTAATAATAAATTGGAGTAAAATTTACCTAATCTTAGAAGAAAAGAGAGAAAGGAAATAATTTTTGGTTCCTGAGTGAATTCCTCAGGGCATCTTTGCTGGCCAGTGTAATAGTTCAATGTAAAGAGGTTTAAAGAACTTATTATTAAATGCAATCATACGTCTATCCTCAAATGTTATCCTCTCAGTATTCTGATAAACATGCTAATGCAAAATGGAAGCCTTCATTAGTTCTTAAGAGTGTCTTCAAATCAGATGATATGTATGTAAATAGCAGGAGCCTGAGAGAAAGATGAGCGCCTCAGCTCAGTCCATTTATTCTCTGCAAGGAGAGGACCACCAAGCCTGATGAGTCTATTATCACTACTTTACAAGTCCTTGGACTGACATCAATACGTTTGGATTGATAGCCAACCCCTTTGCAAATATCAAGCATAACATCTGAGAGTTTGATGCCCCAATTCTGTGCATTGCATAAAAGTAAAAGATAATTTAAGTAGATGTTTGCTCAAATTTGACAACCCACAGTAATCCCTATATTCCTGTGGAGCTATTGTGATAAAGTCCTGTGTGTGTATAATGTGATGTGTCCCTATGGTGGAGCTAAAAATTGATATGGAGCTGTGTAGCCAATTAGACAGGTAACAGGGCTGGAGAGTTCAAAATAACTTATCCAAATGCAAATATCTTCTTGTTTTTAATTCAAATCTATCAGATAATTCAAATATACCAGAAATTGATATGAGCAGACATGGCTTCAGAAAAAGATGGAATAATTCACTAGTACCAGACAATATATGTGTATGTATATACTTGTATCATATATATATAAATTAGTGAGAATGTTTTTACCATTTTGGTTACTAAAGGATGACTTCTGACTAATATACTCTCCAGGATCTTCTTGGGAGTCAAGGTGGTGGCTCTGAGCTGCGGGTCTGTGTTCTTGGCTAAGAAGAAGGCAAAATATGGGACCAAAAGTCTGATCTCCTATGTTGAGATAAGCCTATTACTGAGCTGGAAACTGAGTCAGGGTGTTCTACTCGCTCTTTCTGGAAGCTCTGGCTCACATTCAGCCCATGCCCTGATTCCCCTTTCCCTTTGAGACTGTTCTGCTTCCTCAAGACCAAAACACAACCAACCAGGTGCACCTTCTAAGCAGAGAAAGAGGAGATAGGGGAACCTTGGAGAGGGTCCCAGTTAGTCCTTCCTTGGTAGCCTTCTCTTCTTGCTCACTCTGCTCTTTTCTGACAAGGCCCAGCTAAAGTCACACGGGTGCTAAAGCCCCACTGTCCACTTCCAGAACAGCCCTGTTTCTCAAAGTTGAAAGGACACAGCCCCTCACAGAGCACATCCTCTCTGTTCCAAGTGGTCAACACTCACTTTGGGCCTCAACCTTGACTGGGATGCCCTGAGCCTTCTACTTCTGCCATCCCAGGCAGTGGTCAGGGAGCTCAACTTGGGTGCTCGGGGTGGGGTGGGTAGGCAACACAACATAGCCTTTTCTCCTGCTTGCACCTGTGGTTTAGATTCTAAACTTCCTTAGGCCCCCTGGGCTGGCTTTATAGCCACTGGGTGTGGGCCTTACCCAGTGTCAAAATCTGTCAAAGGATTAAAAAGGTGGGGGTGTGGGGGGGTGTGGGGAGGTGCCCGGAATTCAGACCTCCCCTTGCAAACTCATCTGTCCTCCCTTACCTCTTCCCGCCTTTCCCAAGTGAAGGGCCTCTGAGAGTTGAGGCAGGAAGGAGGGGAGAGGAACAGAGAGGTCAGGGCCTGGTCTCGTCTCTGCAGCTTGGAAACTCAGAGGAGGCCTTGGCACAAACAAAGGAGGGGGAGGCAGCGGAGGGGAGACGGGCAGTGCAGCCCTGGCTAAGGTACCTGGTTTCCAGATTTGCAGACATATGTCCTATTCCTTCGGATACTCCGTTTGAAAAACCCCGAGCAGCCGTCGCAGGCGTAGACCCCGTAGTGTTTCCCCGAGCTGCGGTCGCCACACACTTTACAGGGGATATCTAAAATGCGGCCTGAAATCGCAGGAAGGACAGGGAAGGGGGGAAGGGGCGAGAAGGAGAGGAGGGCGGAGAAGAGGGAGGAAAGGGGAGAGGGAGAGAGAGAGATGCTAAGCAATCTGACCTCTGAAGGGATTAGCACCGAAGCTGCGGTAAAAGCAAATAATGAAGTGATTTTATAGCCAAACTTTTTTTCCTTGAGCAAGTGTCAGTTTCCTACAATGAGCATTATTCATGCACCGCTACATGTATTTGGGTCTCCACTAATCGCCGAGACCCATTTTGGAATAAAAGATTACAGCAGGCCGGGGCGGCAGCACAGCCCGCCGCTGCCTTTCTGCTCCGCGGAAAGTTTGGCCGCCTCCCTCCCCGGCTCTTGCATTTAACAGAGAAAGTTGTTAGTGAGCGCGCGAGAAGACAAACTTGAAATGTAAAAGGGAAAAGAAGAAAAACAAACACGGCTGGAACCAGGGATGGCAGCTGGGAGGCAATCGAGTTTTCTGAGCGGCCGGGCGGTTGTTATTATTAGGATTATTATTGTAATGCTAATACTAGGATTATTAATGATAATAAGGGTAGTGGTAATTGCCCAACTTTTGCTGTACCTACTTTAAAAAATGCGTGGTGGATCGCTTTTGAGAAATTATTTATTTCAAGAAAAATAATTTTCTCCCCAAAGCAACTAGCACCGGGCTAGGCAAGCTAGAGGAGAGTGACGCAGGCCTGTCCATTCGCTGACAGGTTAGGTGGGACAGCACCCCCTTCTCCCTCGGCTCCCCAAGTTCTCCTTCCTTAGTGACCTGCCTCCTCACACTGGACCCTGTGTGGATCTCTTCCTTCCTGTTTTTCCGCCGCTGTCAGAGGCTAATTTTTTAAAGGATCTGACTGGTTTCTCTAGATTGCACCTCACCCTCACTGGCCTCGACAGTGGCCTGGCTTAAGAGAACTTTCCTTGGAATGCCCCCCAAGCCTGGGGTGGCCGTAGACCCTGGAGGAATGTTAGGAAGGGGGTAATATTCTAAAATTCAGTAGGGAGGGAACTATTTTTCTCTTAGGTTCAAGATTCCAACCAGGCTGAAGCGGTTTATAGGGACTTAGAAATCCTTCCCGCAAACAAAGGGGGTATTAAATAAAGTGTTAATTTAATTAACACTTTAATAATAATAGATAGTTAACAATGCCAGTTAATAGTAACTAATTTCTTAACATTTAATTTTCCCGTGCTACCCGTCTGAAGGCCTCCAGTCTGGGCCCAGGCACCCTCCAGCCTGGGTGAAACTGGACAGCTGCTCCCTGGAGCGCTCAGGTTGGAGATGCGGTTAAGCGGGGTGAGGAGAGGCAAGGGTGAGAAGGACCGGGCGAGGGGAGTAGGGGAGGCGAGGGCACGGCGTGGAGAGGGCCCTCAAGGCTCAGAGGTGGAAACTTGCTCGTGGATTACGAGGCGTCCCGGCGGGCGCAGACCCTAGGCTGCGGCCTTGGAGGAGCCGCAAGAGGGGTGGGGGTGGGAAGAAAGCGCGGGAGGCCGGGGCGGGGGGGGGGGGGTCGGTAACCACCAGGTTCGGCCGGGGTAATTACAACCTCGCCATTGCACCTGCCTATAGAGCCACCAGTGACCCGTCAAAAAGAGTAGCATGGGAATTCGGATGGCGACAAAGGCCGGCGGGGGAGGCGCGCGGCCCGGCGACCATCGCCTTGGCGCCCCCTCTCCCAGAGAGTGGGAGGAGAGGTTGTGCTGGGGGGAGGGAGGGGCTGGAGAGAGCCAGGCGATGCCACATCGGGTCTCGTCCCTCACCCCTTCGGGCCTGTCACTGCGCCCCAGGGAACCCAGGGCCTCCCAGCAGCCCGGGACGCGAGCTCGGCTGCACCGCACTCACTCTGGAGGAGGTAAACTTGGTTTCCGTATTTTGCAAGCATCCTCCTCTGAAGAACACACGCACTCTGGCTGAGCTGGGGTCCATGTTTGGGGTCCAGCCATCCTGTTGCCCCAGCTGTCCTCCTCTTCCCCGTGGCCCTTTCGATGATGCCAAGACGAGCGCGCGGGAGGAGCAGTGGTAGGGTTCTTTTCCCTGCTTCCCATCCAGACAGGAAGCTGGGGACACGCATCCTCTGCAGAAATCCCATGCGGTGCAGGGAGGACCAGTGCGGGGTGGGTGACCCTCCACGAGCCCCCGCGGGCGGGGCTCCTCGACCGTCGCCCCCCGGGGCCGCCTGGGCTGTGAGTCGGCCCTGCCTCCGCGCAGACCTCGGAGCCGAGGCTCCCGGGCCGATTAGAGACAGGCAGACCCGCTGGGGCGGGGCACGGGAGGGAGGAACGCGAACATTCCGGGGCATAGCGGGTCTGCGCCTCAGACTCCGCCACCCAGCCACATTAAGGTGACTTGGGGTCACGAGACAAGCTGGTTGACCCCGTTGCAAAGCTCCTCTCATTTAGCAAGCCGAGCGAGCTCCGACGTGAGGCAAGCGGGAGTTCCCGAGGCTGGAAAACCGTTCTTAACTTCCCTCGCCAGGGGGTCCCCTTGGGGCTTTTTGTGTGTCATAATTGCCTAAAGATATATGGCAGCTTCGATTACTGTAATTACCATCAGAGGCTGTTGAAAGAAGTTAGTCTGGGCTGCAGGGGTGACTGGCCGGGGTCTTGTTACCACCCAGGCGGGGCTCCCGGGTGACATCGCTCTGCTCTCCAGCCGGGCGAAGCCGAGCCAGGCGGGGGTTGCAGACTTTGCAGCCCGGCTCGGGCCTGACCTCCCCGCTGCGCGCCGACCTCCTCGCCGCCCGGGGCCCGAGGGCCGGCGGTTTCGGACCAGGCTGCCGCCGCCCGTCTGGAGACGCCTGGATGCGGCGGCGCCGCGGACGGGGGCTCTGCCCGGTGGGACTGAGACCCCTCTGCAGCTGCGTCCGGACCTGAGCCGGGGCTCGAGGCTGCCGAGGCCCAACTCGGGCTCTTGGGAAGTTGGAAAGCGCCAAAGTTTCCCTAGTGCCTTTCTTGCTAAAAGTGCGGAGGGCCCGCCTGCATCCTCGTGCACAACAGGCAGGCGCGGGCCCCCAGCGACCCGAGCCTGGTGCCTGCCCCTTCCCTCGCCTCCCAGGCCTCCCTGTTCAAGCACCTCCCCAACTCCCGCGGCTCCGCACCCCAAGTGGGCAAGAGTCAGAGCCTCCTTACTTCCAGGCAAGGAAGCCAGGGCCTCGCACAGGGCTAGCGAGCCAGGAGGCCTGCTGAGGCCCGGGGGCTTCGGTTTTTGCAATGGAGGCTCGGAATGCAACAGGAAAGGGCTCCTTCTGCGCCTCCTGGAAGGACCCTCACACGCGAGAACATAGGCCACAAAAAGCGATCCCGTCTCCCTTCCCAGAGATTCCAACAGGGAGAGCCCGGGTAGGCCCGAGGCTCACTGCAAACGCCAGTCCTCCTGGGTCGGTTCTGATTCGGGCCGCGGCTGAGGTTCCTTCTCCCTTCCCACTGCCCTAGATGTAAACATTTCTCCTTTTCTCTTTTTGTTCACGTTCATTTTACTCTAATTTTTAAAACGTCAGCACCCAAACCAAAACAAACGGGCAAAGTGAAAACACAACGCACTTCTGGGGGTGGGGGAAGCTGGAATTGCATCCCACTTAAGTGGGACTTCATTGTCAGTCCTCAGAAGTGTCTCGTACTCTCCCAACTTTCAAAGGCTCGGGACAATGCGGGCGAGTGAGGGGAGGAGGGTTGAGGAAAGCGCAGAGCGCCAAAAATGCTCCAGGCGGGAGCAGAAAAGAGCACGAGCGGCGAGAGAACTCGGGATGTGCGGACTGCGGCAGCGGCCACCCCCAGCCTTGGACACTGGAGGCGGCAGCCCCGGGCCACCGGAAGGCGGGAACTGAAACGCCCCGGGGAGCTCCGAGCATTACGTCCGCTCCCGCCCAACTCCAGCTGGGGCCTGCACATTCTCGGGTTCCACGGGGGCGGTGCACGCAAATGCCCTCGCACACAGTTAGCCCCGCACTCCGGCGTCTAGGGGAAGTTAGAGGTCAGCCTCGGCTTGGAGTTCCGAGGGAGACCCACCAGCTAAGCAAGTCTGAGGAAGGAGAGAAGCGCGCGAAGGGAACAGGCCGCACACTCCCGCCTCCGCCGAGCTCCCGCTCGAAAAGTCCTTGGGATTAGGGATTTGGTCCTCTCTTTGCTAGAGCGGTTCGCCATACTTTAAATTCCCAAGTTATGACCTATGCGGATTTAGGATTAAGGAAAATGTGACTTTTAAATTGTTTCTGCTTCCCGGTTTGCAGGATTATTTGAAATAGCTAGAAACGGGGTGCAAAGCATTCCATTCAAATCCGCTTTGCGCAGAGTTGCTTTTGCGCGTTGGGAGCTCGGAGTTTTGAGCCGGCGTGTTATTGTGCTGCCGCCCGGAGCTGCGGCCTAGTTCCCGCCCCGGTGGCCCCCGCCTCCCCGCACCTGGCCGCTAAGTGGAGGCAACTCGCTGGACGGGTGGGCTGCATGGGTCGAAACCTTCCCACTGTACCAGAAAGAGGGGGTAATCAAGCAATCCAGAGGTAATGAAGTTGTTCTTCCCTCGCCACGAAACGCTCCGTCTCGCGGTCTCCAAGGAGCTGGGCCAGAGCACACACGTCGCTGGAGTACCTCTCCCGGGCTCCGGCTCGGAGCCGCCGCGCTCGGGGCAGTACCTCCCCGGACTCCCCGCCCGCCCGCCCCAGGCTGCGCGCCGGAGCCCCGTGGCGGCCCGAAAGGTACCCACTTGTTGATCCGGCCGGCTTGCTCATGCTGGCGGTCCCGGGGCGGAGCGGTTGGTGGGCGCTGCTCGAGTCCCGGCTGGCAGCGCCCGCCTCGCCGCTGGGCGCCGCCGCTCTCCAGCCGCCCTCCAGCCTGCGAGGCTCCCGGGCCAGACAGGTGGGTATCGGTCGCGCGCTGCGCTGCTCCCCGAGGGCTCAGAATTCGTTCCACAGTGGAAATTTAAGCATCCTTAAGTTTCTTCCCGGCTCTTGCAAAACCGCAGCTGCCGGGAATGTTGCTTGATATGGACACACGCATGGACAGACAAATGGAGAGACGGACAGGCAGATCGAGAAAGAAGGGAGGAGGACAGCAAGGAGGGGTATTGAAGGACGGAGATGGAGACGCGAAAATGGTCTTCCTACGGAGCAAAAAGGGAGAAGTCCCTCTCTTTCCCCATTCCAGTCTCTCAGTCTTCAATTTCTCCCTCTGTATTAGGCATGCAGAGCGTGGATAGATCTCTACAGACCGCTGGTCTTCTAAGGAAAGAAGGAAAACACAGCCGCAGTCTCAGGCAGATGGGCTCGGCGCTGCCCAAACCCAAGCGCGGAGTGGAAAAACTAGATTGCTGGAGAGTCTTCCGGGGGAACAGGAGGCCAGGTCCCGGTTTCTGGGGAGAGCCGCGCTCGCAGCGGCAAAGGGTCCCCGAAGTTCATTACACCGTGACTTTGTGCCTGTCGCTGCGGGCTGGGTCCCCTGTAATATCTCCAGAAGCGCTCTGACAGGCAGCCACGGGGAGGGGAATAGGGCGTCCCTGGCCCACTTAGCTTTTCCCCCAACTCCTGGCGGGGTCTGACGTCAGCCATGTGCGGGGAGGGGATGGGAAGAGGGAGGGGGTTAAATGCTAATGATATTAATGAACCTCCAAGCGGCTCCCAAAGAAAATGCAGGCGCTCTCGGAACTGACGAGTTACAGAGTGAATACGGGAGTGCGGCTCAGTGCGTGCGCGATGGTGAGGACGGTGCTGCTCTTGCAATAAAAATGAATTATTATATTTCCTGGCAAGGGGGAAGGAGAGGGGAGACGGAGCTTTCTCAAAATGCTTTCCCCCTTCTCTCCAGAGTGCCAGACAGATTCGTGGAAGAAACTGGGTGGCTGTGTGTTTGTGTGTGATTGTGCGCGCCGGATATGGCCATATGAGTTGGTTCATTCTTGGTCCCGTGCCTCTTCTGTTGGGTAAAACTTGGATCTGGTCCGAGGTGAGTAATTATTCATTTTGCAACTATCTACGGAAAGTTATAGCTGAGGACGCTGTGTGCGAACTTGGGGCCTGGGATGGGGTCTGCCGGTGGCTCCGCATTCCTGCGGTCTTCGCGCGGTCAGATTGGGCACCGGCTGCGGGGAGGGTGCCACTCGCTTCCCAAAGCAAAGCCTGTCCGCGGCAGAGCGAAGCTCCTGTCGCCTCCATTATCTACACTGGAGCGGTTGGAGGGCAGAGCTTTCCCTCCCGAAGCTCGTCCCCAGTATGCTTCGCTGACTGGGGCCTGTCTGAGCCAAGGGATTCTGGAGAGCCCACCCCACCTCAGTACCTCCCTCCAGCGCCTTCCCGCGACTTCTGTGCTCTCTCGCGCCCTGGTTGCTGCGCCGCACGGGAGAGCGCACGCCGAGGGAGCGGTGATCCCCGATCTCTAAGAGATTAATTCTTATTTAAGCTCTCCCAGCAGCTTGAACTTGTCGAACAAGAGCTTGCCAGCTTCTCCTCCGGGCGTGGGCCGGGCCAGAGGTCAGGGGTCACACCTCCTGCTCTCCCGCCCTCCGCGGCGCGTTTGGGGGGCGGAGAACCGAGGCCGGCACTCCGCAATTCTGCCCGCCCACCTCTGGGCCCTCTTTTTTCAGACTAGATGTCAACCCGGGCTTTCGATCAGAGTAAGCGTGTGCAAGTGAGTGCTTGCGTTCCCCGAGCCCTCGGAGGGCGCAGCAGCTCCTCGGCCCCGGTGTCTCCCGGGCGCAGGCTGTGCGCTCCTGTCGGCGGCCGCAGCACGTGACCGCAACTTTCCCCAGCAACCTCAGCTCCGCCTGGAGCCCGGGCCGCGCAAGCCACACACAACAGAACCCGCCTCCTCTCTAGTGCCGCGCAGCCACCAGGGCTGAAGGCTGGCGACGCCCAGAAATGGCAAGAAGTGTGACTACTCTCTCCCAAGTTACCCTCCTCGGTTTTTCGAATTGGGACGAGATTAGGGAATTGTGGGACGAAGCCATAAACCGGAGGGGTTTTTTAGGAGACAAGACGAGAAATCAATATTTTTGACAGGCAAGTTGAGCAGACGCGTGCGCAGTGAGCTCCACCCGCGACATAGTGCAAACTCGAACTCCGCGCCCAGAAAGGGAAGGGATTTCCGGGCAGAGTTTGAGAAACACGGTTACTGTGCCAGGCTGGGTTTTGGAGCCTGGAGTTCTGGCTCCCGCCAGATATCCATTTGCCGCTGCCACCACGACGACGAGCACCACCACCAACATGTGGACGCAAAAAGGGGCGCTTGGTTAAGGACAAAGAACTTCAAGAGTCCAAGAAATATATTTCGGGCGAAGATGCGGGCGGGTGTCGAAGGCTAGACCCGGGCCTGTCTCCCGGGGAAAAGTTGCGGAGTCTGCGGCGAGGAGACCTAGAAGGCGCTTGGTGGTTCGGGGGTTGGAGGTAGGAGGACGATAATTCTCGAGGGGTCCAAACTACCTCTGCCCCTACTTCCCGACACTCGCGCCCTGCTGGCTCATTTGTAGGCACCAGAACTTTTGGAAAATACTCCCGAGGTTCACCAAATTGTCTCAAAATCAAAATGGGAATGTTCCCTCTTTCTCCTGTCACCAGTCCCTAATCAAGCAGGTGTCAAGAAGTCCACTGAATAGAAACACACACACACTTACACACACACCATCCTCCAGCCCTGGCAAACGGCACAACGGGCACACACATCCGCAGCATGTTCCTCCTGTGTTCCGAGCGCCTGGCTGTCATTCTCGGCGCGCTTTGCATAAATCACAATGCAGTTCTGCAATCATCATGATGACTTTCTGGCATGATTGGTTCAGTGGCAACGGCAGCAACAAAATCCAGGGTAGGCAGGAGGGGCTGTGGCCTAGCGCCCACCAGGCCCAGGAGGAGCCTGGAGCTGCTTCTGCTCGCGTGGAGCTGCTGCAGGCCACAGGGAACTTGGATCCACGGTGCAGAAACCTAGGGCTCTCGATGGGTGATGGGCGATGTCGGAGAGGAAAGCCTCTACAAGGCAAGGACTCCAGCTTTTCATCCTCCCATCCACAGGCTCCGGAGCCGCCTGATTCATAGCAGGTGCTAGACAAATGTTGGGTGAATAAATGAAGGAGGAAAGTCACCTGCAGATTTCCCAAGAAGCCACTGGAGGCACAGCAAGGCTAATCACTGGAAGCCAGAACATGGGATTCAGGCTCTGTCCCAACTAGCTGTGTAACCTTGGGCAAGTGACTAGACCTCTCTGGGCTCCAGATCATTATATGTAAAACAACTACATCCTATTCAACCTTAACTTTCAAAGATTTTTCCTGTGAGTCCACCAAGAGAAATTATTGATAAGGGGGAAAATGCCACCTATCTCAGAAATATACCTTTTAACAGAGACAAGATCTTAAATTCAAGGATGAGTTCATAGCGTTGGCTTGGGACATGGCAGGAGCCACACCCCTAGAGGTTCTGAAGCCCTCTGACCAGGTCCAAACATAGCCTCTAACTTCTTCTTTAGTCTCTTGTGAGTATGTAGCTCTCAACCAAAACCAAAGCCAAAAACACAGGGAAGGCATCTTTTATCACAGGATGTCTACATTTTGGCCCAGGAAATAAGACCACAAGAAGGACCATGGAATCTAGAGGTCTCTCTGTCCATCCACCAATCCACCCCATTCATTAAATACTGATCACCAACTATGTGCCAGAGATTAATGACATGAGCCCTTTCTCAAGGAGTCTGCAGGGAGAGCAGGCACATAAAAGGTGATAAGTGTTTTGGATTGGACTAAAACCCGGGGCAGTCTGGAAAAATACACCAGGGACCCTAAACCAATGTGGAGTGGGGTAGGCAGTCAGGGAATGCCCTGGAAAGCTGGCCTTGTGTTAGGGAACTCTACTGCCTCTGAAAACTGTCCTGTCTTACATCTCACTCTCCTGCTAATGCCCCTTCCCACCCATTTAAAAAGGGAAGTAGAGCCCTGTTAACTCGAGGCGGGGTAGGGGGGCTGAAGCACTGGAATATCTGGGTCTGACCCTTAGCTCTCCATTCACTAGCTTCTCTAAAAATGGTGCCATTTTCTCCATTAACTGTTCCTCTTCTTCTTCTAAATTAAAAAAGCAAAGGAGAAATGAAAACCTTTCTCATCGGCAAGCAGAGCTGATGAAGTTGGTGTGGAACAGAGACCCCGTCCCCAACCAGTGATCAACACCCTCTCAGAGGCCATTCTACTTCCAGAGAGCCATTCCTTTAAAATGCCCTTCACTTCACTGATGAGCAGAGTTGAGAAATACTGAGACCCAGAAAATGGCTGGGAAAACCTGCCAGTTGAACTTGACTGAGGTTTGATGTTCAGTCTTCAAAAGACGCTCCGACGCCAAGTTTTTATTTCCTTGTTTACATCCAGGAGAACGTTGATTTTCATTTGCTAGCAAGTCATAATTCAACCAATGGGTCATGGAGCAGGTGCTCAGTGAGGGCTTGGTAAGTGACAGAATGAAAGAAACAGTCTCATCAGGCTTGCTCCTGATTCTGCTGTGGGCTTTTCTACAAACTCCTTGGCTCCTATCTAATTCTACTCAGAAAAGAAACACCAAGAACAATCCAGAAAAGAGGCCCAGGTGCTCTAGAACACATGGATGCTGAATTGCACAGGTTTTCCTTGACACTTTCCAGGACTGTGTTGGCTAACAGTTGTCTATTACTCCCCACCAGTGAGAAGATGAACACTGCTAAAAGCAACAGCAATAAGATGGTGCTGTGTGGGAGAGGCTCCTTTTTTTTTTTTTTTTTTTTTTAGCAAATAACAAATCATGTCTCTGCATTTGTTCACACCCTCCCTCGGGGCCACATCAGCAGAAGAAATTCAGGTCTAGGGACAGGCTGAGGATTGGAGGCTTCTAGGGTCTCACTGCACGTTGATATTCTTCTAGCCCCAAGAATAATAAAATAGAAACACCTGTCCCCCATCTCTTTATTTCCTACATAAAATATTTTATTTATTTATATCCTGCCTAGTTCCAGGAAGAATTTATCATGGCTCTCATGTCAAACTGCTTTAATTTGGGACCTGGGCTCCCTCCCTATAAGATGACTCACCTGAGATGTATTTTAAACAAAAACAAACCAAAGACGTTACCAGAAACAGAGGAGCAAGAAGACAATGTAGTCTCCTTCTCTTCTCCCAGGAAGATGAGTCAACAGAGGCAAGGCTGCCTGTTTCTTATTTCCTTAATAGGAAGAATAGAAAGTTCAGAGGAGATGTAAGGGATGCAGTTCTCCAATTAGACAGGGAGCTGGCTCCTGGAGGGCAAAGACCGTCTGGTGCGTCTTTGGGTTGCCAGCTCTCCAATGCATAGTGGTACTTTATAAATGTGGGACGGATGAATGCCGCTGCCTGATGGTACCCACAAGCAAAGCTGAAGCTTGAGGTGGGACGGGCTTGCCTTTGCTCTGTCCCAGCAACCAGGAGGGTAGAGAATAGGGACAGGTCCTCTAGATCTCCAAACCTTGGGGAGCGATGCGGGTCGTTTTTGGCTTTCTAAAACAAAAGGATGACTAGAGAAACAAGAAAGCAGACTACATCCAGGGAGAGATTGGCCACCAAGCCTTCTTCAACTCCTTAATTTCCTGTGAATTGCACAGTCTGACTTGGCTTCCATTCGGCCCAGAATCACAGAGCACACGACTAAGAAGGGAGCTTAGGGGTCAGTACCCTCTAATTCCATCATTTACAGATGAGGAATCTGAGACCCTGGGAGACAAAGCTTGTCCTAGGTCACTCACCTAGAGACAGCGTCCGTCCCCAGGACCAGGATCTCTTGAAGCTGAGTCTAATGCTGTTTGAAATACTAATTCCACTGCATTGAGCTACCTCCCATTTCCCAGAAGGGCTTCCAGGAGCTCCAATTAAGGCAATTTCACTCACTTACTAGTGAACTAATCAGAATTAAGAAAAGTGTTTTGTGCATCTTGAAGCAATAGTTTAGTATTTCTGGAACTTCAGACTCCTTCACTTCACAGGTTTCTTCACATTCCCTCTCCGCCAGTACTTAAAATTTGCTGTGTCCCAAGGAAGAGAAAACATGTGAGGTCTCTCTTTGTTTTGTAGAAGGAATGAGGTGAGCTACAAGAACTACTCAGAGACACCAATAGTAAATGCTGAGAAAAAGTCAATGATTAGATTGAACAATTAATCACTGAATTCGATTAGTGTGGATTGCCAATCTGGGCCTTTTAGATTTTAAAATCATCCTTCTATTCCCTCCACAGCAGGTTTAGGACCTGCTTTATCCAGAGTACTGTTTCAACAGTAGTAGAAACAATTGTTATGTAAAACAGGCTAGCCCAGTTTAAATGTGGCTAATATATATAAGAATAAGCAAATGATTCTTTATTCCGTAAGTAAGTATATCAGGATCATACATTTGATCTCTGCCAATGCAGTGAAAAGCATCATACATTCTAGTATGCTTTGTTTCCAAATGATCTAGTTCACACAGTACTCTGTTGTCCTCCTATTCTAGTAAGTAATTTCAGAATTCACATCACTTACAAAGATGCCGAGTGGCTATTTAGGGAAGTCTGATTCAAAAAAAAAAAAAAAAAGAAAGAAAAAGGAAAAAAAAACCCTTCCAAAACAAAACAAACCTCCCCCTCTCTTCTCCCTCCCCCAAACCCCACGTGCTTTGTGCAAGACGGAGTCAACCAGTGGGATTCACAGGAGGTCCCCAAGTCAAATGCTGCAGCTGCGTTTTAAAAAAGGGTTGGATAAACTACAGCCGTTAATAACATCTGTATCTATGCAAGCTAAGATGATGATAGGGGTAATCAGATCTCATGCTTCAGGGCATAAGATGATTGCCTGCTGGGAGGAGAAGGATTTGGCCTTTCAGGTATAGCAGTTCACAACTCAGGAGGTAGGCTTCAGGCTTTCTCCCGGGCTCTAAACTTTCAGGTGTAACCGACATGATTTTGGAGTAGATGAAATATTGATTTGAAATCTGTTTCTATCAGATCAGGACACTGAATGAGATATTTGAACCCACATGCACCACATACAACATGTGTATTTGTCTATAGATAAGATACAAATATTTAGATGCCTTTTTTTGAAGGCTGAGGTTCTTTGATAGGTTTTGACCGTCTTTTAGTCCAAAGTGTATGCTTAATAAATGCTAAACAACAACGAAAACAGTGGAGGTAATTCAACTTTGGTCCATGCATTTGTGATCAGCTAAAATAATGTATAATTACCCAAGTATTCATAATTGCACATATTTGGATCCCTAAATATATGTATTTCCAGTTGCATTAGCTAAATAATGATTGGATTGCCTGTTCGGAGTGTACAAGGAATGAATTCACTTTAATGTCCTGATCATTAATGTAATCTTTAAAACTTAATATTTGTCTGGAATTGAGAAAGGAATAATAACCTTACCTTCTCTTTTGATTTTCTTAATATTTTCAAACCCCAGGAGGGGTACACTTTAGTACAGTTGCACAATTGAATCAATTTTGAAAACACTTGTGCAAATGTGAGTGGGGTTAAAGAGCTCCATTTACTGAGACATGTAAACCCATACTGGAGGGCAGACAGCATCAGACGGCTGTGCACATTTCAGAGAGAGGTAGAATCTTTTGAAGGAGTCGATTTCTAGCAGAGTAGTTCGAGTCCTTTTGGCATGAAAGACATTCTTGCTACTAGCTTCATCACTATTACTAAATCATTCACTTCTGTTCTACACAGAGGGACTGTTCTGAAGGATGTGGCTGTTAAATGCAATTTTTAAAATGATGCACATAAACATTTTTAAAGGGGGGAAAATCCTGCAGCTGTTTGGCTGCAGACAGGCATGGGAAATTAGTCAGAAGCCCAAAGCATCATAGTTAATAACCATTATTCTGTTGTCTGGGATGTTTGTTTAAATACTATTGACACTGTGTATGTATTGTCATCTTCTCTAAATTGTAGCTCTTAACCACTGAAATCTTGTTAAAGACCACCTAGGGTTTCCTCTGTATGATGCTGAAGTGTGTATTCACCTGATGGATAAACAAAAACCAGATTTCTTTTTTGTTTCAATTTTTCTCTCATGTGCAACTGGCAGGAAATTTTCTGGACTAAAGAAAGAGATTGCCTGGGTACAGTAGAAACAGACTCTGCGGAGTCCTAACCTTTGTATTTTCTCCTCTAGTGCTAGAAAATGAACAAACCCATCAACTGATTAATACAATTCAATTCTGCTTAAAATTCACAGATCTGTTTGGTATGAGACTGTATTTTAAAAGACTCATACTTGCCATTAAGTGTGAAGAAATCAGTAACTATTCTTTTCATCAACAGCATGTTGGGTTTTTTTTTCCCATTTAGATTTTGCTTAATAAGTGAGGTCATTTCCGAGAAGAGCGGCTCTGGTGGATGGGGAAAAAAAATCTAACAGCCTGACTCCCAAGTCGAG
Source organism: Tapirus indicus (assembly GCA_031878705.1). Classification (NCBI taxonomy): domain Eukaryota; kingdom Metazoa; phylum Chordata; class Mammalia; order Perissodactyla; family Tapiridae; genus Tapirus; species Tapirus indicus. The sequence continues at coordinate 30,899,855 of CM062933.1, read as the reverse complement.
ATCTCCAGATCACGGGCCATTCAGTGCAAGGCGTTTTATATCTTGACTTATGAGGGGACAATAGCCGGTCTTACAAAGGCACCACCTGTGATTGAGCAGGGTTGACATCTCTGTTAAGGAGGAGCCGGAGGGCAGAAGAGAAACAGCGCGTGCACAGTCCGGAACTCGCTACCACGACCACTTTCAAGGCTGTTTCTCGGGGTCGCTGAGGCCTCGCCAGCTTTTTTGCTTATAGTTTTTAAAGGGGAGGTGGGGGGAGAGAAAGGAAATGAACGTCGTCCAGGATAATTGACCCAAAGCCCTGGACTTACGGCTTGCAAGCGCCCAGCTGTCCCATTTCACAGATGGGTAAATGGAGGTCAGGTCCGCGGAGTGTCTGGCCCAGCAGGTGCAGGGAGCGGGGACCCCCGCGGGGCTCGGGGCCGTCGGGCTGCGGGCGCGGAGGGCGGTGTGGTCGCGGGTGGACGTCCAGGCCCCGTCTCCGGCCCAACCTTCAGGCCGGTGGCTTTTTGCTTCCTTCCCGAAGGTCGTTCCTGACAAATCTATCTATTTGGGGCAAATTGTCAGTGAGAAACTTCCGCTCGAACTGCCCTGGACAAAACCGGCTGTTTGAAAAGGGTAAATCCCGCGGCCCGGCGCGGCCGAACAATGGGCCGCTGGTGCTGCGGCGGCGGGGGCGGCGGGGCGGGCCGCACAAAGGGCGGATTAATTGGGGCCGCGGCTGAGCGGTTCGCGCTAGCTCCACTCAGCCCGCACCGCGGGGCGCCCCATTGACTGGGCCCCGAGCCCCACTTTTCACAAACTCCAAACAAAAGTCAATTTCTTTTTTATAAGGCGGGGGAGGGGGCCGAGGCCAAGATTCTCCACTAGCTCCCTCGCCTCAACCTTGCTGCAGGGTGGGGTGGGGTGAGGGGGGGCTGGGGGGAGCTGGAGGGAGAGGGGCCTGGGGGAGCCCGGGATTGGAGAGGGACGAGGGTGTGGCTGCCGCGCCCTTGTCCCCGCCTCCGCTGCCCCCCTCCAGGCTCACCCACCTTCCACGCAGGAGCTTAGATCCCTGCTCGAGGCCTGTAGCCGCAGAGAAAGGCGGACGGGGTGATGGGGTGATGGCAAGGACCAAGATGAGGGTTGGGGGGAGCACAAGCAGGTGATTTAGGAGGAAGGGAAAGAGACGCCCCCTTGGAATTCTAGACCTCGGAGGTGTGGCCATTCATCAGATATTTATTGAGCAACTACTATGCTCTTGATAGGAAGGAGACTAAAGTGAGTCTGCCTTCAATTTATACCCAAGTTGGGAAGGCTGACTCCTAAGTCAATCAGCAGGTGGAGAAGCGGGGGTGCCAAGATGAGGGGCCCAAAGGAAGGCATCATCATTCCTATATGAAGTTACGAGATGGACTTGCCCATGTAAGGTATGGAAAAAGATATATAATTACTTTGTACACACACCATTCTATGAGAAGTGGCAGTAATTAAAAAAAAAAAGAAATTGTAGGATTAATATTGTCTAGTCTGAAAACCATGTATGGAGGGACCAGAAGTTCATCTCCTCTTGTTTCTCGCCTTTCAAAGTAGGAGAATGAATGCAGAGGGCTCTTCAACTGACACTGAGAGGCGCAGGAAATTCCTTTAACAATAATGCTGTAAACATTCCCCAGCCTACAAGCCTCTGTTGTAAGCTGGGTTGGCAGTGGTCGCATACAAGACACCCCGGTCCTTGTGGTTAGTGCAAAGGCCACATTCTTTTTCGAGGACCGGCTTCCAAAGTGAGTCAACAGGGTGGAGGGACCACGTGCTGCTGTAAGGGAAGCCATTTGCTGGGTGGAGGGCTTGAGCATGCGCAAACAAGTCATATCCCAAGGTTTTTATTTTATGGGGTTGCTTCTGCTCTTGGATCTGCAGGCACTTGTGTGCTCTGAGGCTGGCAAGTTGAAGTCTTCAATAGCTAGGCTCTAGTATAGAGACCCTCCAAAGGCACGGGAGCAGGGTATTGGCACCTCTCTGGGCCGGCACAGTGAGAAGGGAGCTCTGATGGCAGGTCCTGAATCTGCAGCAGGCTCAGTAACAGAGGTGAAGTCTTCAAGGACAGGCTGAAACAGGGCTGGAGACTGACAGACCTAAACATTGACATCAAGAAGCAACAGTAGCAGACAGACCTGCTGGCAGAATCCAACCTGGGCTCCTTTTCAACCACAGTTTAAAGCTGTAGATTTAAAATGATCTTCTCTGGGCAAGACTGTGAAGACTTCCAGATTTCTGTTGAATCAGAGGCTGTGAAAATCAAGGGCAAATATTTATCTAAAGATGTCACAACTTTGAATTTTAATAATAACTTATCTGCTAACCTCTAAGGGAAATCTGTAACAGCTGTTGCTCCATTGTGTATTTTGAATTCCCAAAAGATAAATTTGGGAATCAACATTTTTCTTCCACCAGTTCTCAGTATGCATCCTTCTTAGTTTATTGTTGCCTTTGCAAGTTCAAATCAAATAAATGACTGGACCTTTTGCTTATTATGAAAGTTATTAAAGCCTACAAAAAATATATAGTAGTTGACTTTATTGGCAAGCGTGACAATGCTGAGTGTGTCCATGCCAGCAAAAGTTGAGGGTGTAAAGACTGAGATATTGCATTATCAGGAAGAAAAAAGAAAATACAAGGAATCATTTGACAGCAATATGTAGGTTGAGACAGAACTGATAACAGGCTCTACTGTCTATTAATAGAAATCTTATGACCACAGCTTCTAAGAACACCCAGCACGATTGCTTATCATTTTTATTTTACAAATGAAGGTCTTCAGAGAGGGGACACTAGGTGACTTTGATATGGTCCACCCATGAAAGGGGTGACACACTGGCATCAGGCCTTTCCATTACTCGCTCTGGTTAACTTTCGAGGCCTTGAATTACTCTCTGTCTTTTAGAAAGAATTATTTTGGAGTCACTCGATGTGAACATCATTAGAGGAAGCTCCTGGAGATCTCATTATAATTAAACTTCACTTATTTCTCTTACACTTGCTGGGTGAGCAAACACTGCTAGAAAGGGAGGATGATGATTTTGGTAACCCCGGGCTTAGGTTCACAGAAAAGTACAGAAATCTGACTTCTGATAATGGCAGAGGAGGGGCAAATACATCACCGGATCTAGAATATGGTAGTCATGAGCCAAAAAGAAAGAGCCCTGGATCCAGGGATGGACTCAATAAGACAATAGCATTTTCTAATGGCTTTTCCTTGAAGAGGGAAAGCAAAGGAAACGTAGGCTGAACCTCGGTATGGTAGCCAAGATCCTAGAAATAACATATCTAACATTTGATTGTGAAACGTATCATAAATATAAGACCGTGTGAATGTATCTGTACAATTTAAAGGATGAAATAAAATAAATGCTCATATCTTAGCAGCTACATTAAAAAAAATAGAATCACAGTAGTATCAGTAAGGAGACCCCTTTGTGCCCTCTTGGATTGCATCCCTTGGCCCCAGCGCACACGCCTGAGGTAATCACCACCCTGACTTGTGTTTTACTCATTTGCTTGCTTTTTAAATGATTTTACTACTTATGGATGTGTTCCTAAATAATATAGTGTGAAGTTTGCTTTTTTTAACTTTATATAAACAGAAGCATACATTATATAGTCTTTAGTGATTTGTTTTTTTCTCCCAACACTGCGTTTAATATTGGTATTAAATTAATTGTGGTGCATTCACACTATGTGGTGTTTTCATTCTCATTGCTGTGTAGTACTCCACATGTGAGCATGCCCAAGTGACTGGTCCTCACTGCTATGAACGGATGTTTGGTTCTTCCGTTCCCATTCTTTCTCTCTCCATCTCTCTCTCCTTCTTTTGTAATTGTGATAAATGCTGCTCAGATTATCTCTTGTACACATCTCCTGGTACACATATGCAAGAGTTTCTCTAGTATATAAACACAGGAGTAGAACTGCTTTCTTATTCAATTTTGCTAGGTACTATCAAACTGTTTCCCTTAAGGTTGTGTTAATTTACACTTCCCTTAGGAGGTGATGAGATTTATCGTTGCTTTGCCTCCTGTCAACACAATATCAACTCCTTCATGAGTTGATATTTTTGTGTTTTGTTTTAGAAATCTTTTCCTATTGTAAGGTTGTAATGGTATTCTCCTAAATTATTTTTTTAAAGTTTTATAGTTTTGCCTTCCATATCTAAGTCTTTTCATCTTAGTCTTCTTATCAATCAACTGGAATTGATTTTTGTATATGGTGTGAGGTAGGGTTCCAATTTAGTTTTTTCACAGTTGTTTAATACATTTTCTTGGTACCATTGATTGAATCTTTTCTCTATTTATCTCTAGTGCTCACTACATTATAAAAGCAAGTCTCAGGGCCAGCCCAGTGGCATAGTGGTTAAGATGGTGCAGTCCACTTAGGTAGCCCAGGGTTCACATGTTCAGATCCCGGGCGTGGACCTATGCACTGCTTATCAAGCCATGCTGTGGCAGGCTTCCCACATATAAAGTAGAAGAAGATGGACACGGATGTTAGCTCAGGGCTGGTCTTCCTCAGCAAAAAGAGGAGGATTGGCAGTGGTTATGTTAGCTAAGGGCTAATCTTCCTCACACACACAAAAAGCAAGTCTCTACATATGCATTGATTTGTTCCCAGATTCCCTATCATATTCCTTTGGCCTCTTTGTCTAGCCCTCTGCCAGTATCCCATTGTCTTACTTACTATAGCTTATATATTGTCTTGATATTTGGGTGGGCAATTCTCCTTTCCTTGTATTTTTTCTTAGGGAAACTTAGCTATTTTTGACCCTTTGCTCTTCCATTTCAGTTTTAGAATTAGCTTGTCAAGTTCCATGAAAAATATTGTTGGGATTTTCATTGGAATTGGATTTAATCAATGTGGGGAGAATTAACATCTTCATGCTATTGAAGCTTCCTACTAACAATTTGATATTTCTCCATTTACTTAAGTCTTCTTGAATGTTTTTTCAATAACATATTTTCAATAAGGTATAATTTTTCTCTATAAATGAGGTACACACCTTTGTTAGATTTATACCTAAATTTATTATATATTTTTGCTATTATAATGGCATTTTTAAAAATTATATTTTCTTATTTTTGCTGTATGAAAGTGTATATTGATTGAAAAACTCTCTTATTAATTGTAATGATTTTTTCTATAGTTTCTTTTTTTGAAGACTGGCCCTGACCTAACATCTGTTGCCAATCTTCCTCCTGTTTTTTTCCCTCCCCGAAGCCCGAGTAGATAGTTGTATGTCATAGTTGTACATCCTTCTAGTTGCTCTGTGTGGGATGCCGCCTCAGCATGGCTTGATGAGTGGTGCGTCAGTCGGTGCCCAGGATCCGAACCGGTGAACCCCGGGCGCTGAAGCAGAACATGCGAACTTAACTGCCACACCACAGGGCCAGCCCCCTATAGTTTCTTTTGAGTTTTCTATGTGGCCAATAATACCATGTGCAAATATGACAGTTTTTATCTTTCTTTTTTAATCATTAAACCTTTAACTTATTTTTTGTTTTTGTCATACTTATATGGGTTAGGACTTTGAATACAATATTGAATAGCAGTAGTGATGGCAGTAATTTTGCATTTTCTCTGCTATTAAAGGGAAGTATGTGATTGTGGGTGCATATGAGTGTAGAACTGGCATATCTTCTTGGTGAATTAGGCAGCAACACTTTTCATTTCTAGTAATGCTTTGGCCGTAGTCTGTTTTCTCTGATATTAATTTAGCCACACTAGTTTTCTTCTGTTAATATTTGGTTTTCCATTCTTTGACTTTCGATCTTTATATGACTTTATATTTTAAGAATCTCTTGTAAATAGTATATTTTACTGTTTATGCATGTGACCCTAAATAATATAGTGTGGTTTGCTTTTTTTTAACTTTATATAAACAGAAGCATACATTATATAGTCTTCAGTGATTTGTTTTTTTTCTCGACATTTGTTTAATGTCGGTATTAAATTAATTGGGGTGCATTCACACTATGTGGTGGAAAAAAAACCTGTTTTTTTAAAGAAATTCAGTCTGACAATCTTTGTCATTTAACTGGAGTCTTTAGTACATTTATGTTATTGTAAATACTCATATACTTGGATTTATTACTACCATCTTTTTGGTGCTTTATATTTCTATTTTTTTCTCCTTTGCTTTTTACTTCTTATGCATTGATTGAGGATTTTACCCCTTAGTCCAGTTTCCCCCTGTTCTTGCTTGGAAGTTATCTTCTTTGTGTGTCTATTCTCTTAGTGGTCACCTAGCTATTTTAATATTTTCACTTACTAAAGTTAATCAATATCTTTCTTCCTCCTGAACAATATGAAGAACTTAGAATCTTTTCATCTTATGCTTTTCTAGTTCTGAGATCCAGTTCTAGCTTAATCCCTGTCCCCTGATTAGATATTATTGTTAATACAATCAAATTTATTTAGATTTATCCACATATTTACCTATATCTTTGCTGATTATTTCCTTCTTTCAGAAGTACATCCTTTATAATTTTCTTTAGTGAGAGTCTGCTAGTGTTAAAGTCTTTCAATTCTGAGTTGACTGAAAATATCTATATTTCACACTCATTCTTGAAAGGTATTTCACTGGGGATATAACCCCTGCCCCCAATTTATAAAAATCAATGATTTTATTTTTCATTTCCTGAAGTACTGTTTGGTTCCATTTCAGATCTGCTTGAATGTTCCTTCCAGTCTTTTATTCCTTGCTAAATATTTCCAAGCTTCTTTTCTTTCATTAAGCTTATAAAATTTGTATCTGGTAGCTAATAATGTCAATATTTGATGTCTTCGAGGGACCACTTTAGTGTCTGCTGCCTGCTTCTTCTGGTCTTCACTTCATGGCGCCTCCAAGGCTTTGTGATGTTTTCTGTCTGTGAGCTTCTCATTTGTCTTGGCACTTTATCTCTGGATTCTTAGAGGCCAGAGTTGAAGATGAATTTGTTCAGGGAAGATTTGCATTTGCTGTTTCTAGTCAAGTCACCTGGTTGTACTACCAACTTGGATCCTTTTATATTGAAATACTCTATTATTAGGGTTTAAATTTTTTTGGACCACATAGGTGGTATGACTCCAGACAGAAAACCCATGTGAGACCTGGTTGTGTTTCCAAATTCTGAGGGACTTTTTTTTTTTTCCTTTCTGTCCTCCCAGCATCAACACTGAGATAGGCAAATGTCTCTGCTATCTGGCACCCCTCTTTGGGGCAGGGTTTATTTTTATAGTTTATCTTTACACTGAGGATGTAGCCCTTTGTATTTTTAACTTTAGGCAAGGATCCTCCTAAGAGGTTCCTTATCTTGGGCAACTGGGGAAAAACAATATATGTAAATAGAGAGAGAGAGAGAGAAAGACCTATACAATGAAAACTACAAGACACTTGAAAGAAATCGATGAAGACATAAAGAAATGGAAAAACATTCCATGCACATGGATTGGAAGAATAAACATAGTTAAAATGACCATACTACCTAAAGCAATCTACAGATTCAGTGCAATCCCAATCAGAATCCCAATGTCATTATTCATGGAAATAGAACAAAAAATACTGAAGTTCATATGGGGCAACAAAAGACCCTGAATAGCTAAAGCAATCCTGAAAAAAAAACAAAAACAAAAACAACAAAAAAAACAAAGCTGGAGGCATCACAATCCCTGATTTCAAAATATACTACAGAGCTATAGTAATGAAAACAGCATGGTACTGGTACAAAAATAGACACACAGATAAATGGAACAGAATTGAAAGCCCAGAAATAAAGCCACACACCTATGGACAGCTAATCTTCGACAAAGGAGTCAAGATCATACAATGGAGAAAGGAAAGTCTCTTCAATAAATGGTGCTGGGAAAATTGGACAGCCACATGCAAAAGAATGAAAGTAGACCATCTTCTACTGCCATACACAAAAATCAACTCAAAATGGATTAAGGACCTGAAAGTGAGACCTGAAACCATAAAACTCCTGGAAGAAAATATAGGCAGTACACTAATTGACACTGGTCATAAAGGGATCCTTTTGGATTCCATGTCTACTTGGATAAGGGAAACAAAAGAAAAAATAAATGAGTGGGATTTCATCAGACTACAGAGCTTCTATGAGGCAAATGAAACCAGGATCAAAATGAATAGACAACCCACCAGCTGGGAGAAAATATTCGCAAATAGTTTATCTGACAAGGGATTAATCTCCATAATATATAAAGAACTCACACAACTGAACAACAAAAAACAAACAACTTGATCAAAAAATGGGCAGAGGATATGAACAGACATTTTTCCAAGGAAGATATACAGATGGCCAGGAGACAGATGAAAAGATGTTCAACATTACTAATCATCAGGGAAATGCAAATCAAAACTACACTAAGATATCACCTCACACCCGTTAGAATGGCTATAATCACCAAGACAAAAAATAACAAATATTGGAGAGGTTGTGGAGAAATGGGAACCCTCATTTACTGCTGGTGGGAATGCAAACTGGTGCAGCCTCTATGGAAAACAGTATGGAGATTCCTCAAAAAATTAAAAATAGAAATCCCTTATGATCCAGCAATCCCACTCTTGGGCATCTACCCAATGGACATGAAATCAGCCATCACAAGAAGCTTATGCACCCCTATGTTCATTGCAGCATTATTCACTATAGCCAAGAAGTGGAAGCAACCCAAGTGTCCCTCAACTGATGAGTGGATAAAGAAGATGTGGTATATACTTACAATGGAATACTACTCAGCCATAAGAAAAGACAGAATTGTCCCATTTGCAACAATATGGATGGACCTAGAGGGTATTATGTTAAGTGAAATAAGCCAGAGAAAGAAGGACAAACACCACATGATTTCACTCATATGTGGAATATAAACGAACACACGGACAGAGAGAGCTGGTTGGTGGTTACCAGGGGGAGGGGGGTGGGGGTGGGCACAAGGAGTGAAGGGATGCATCCACATGGTGATGGACAAAAAATAATGTACAGCTAAAACCCCACAATGTTATAAACTATTAAGACATCAATAAAAATGAAAATTAAAAAAAAGAGGGAGAGAGATTTTAAGGAAGTGACCCATGAGATTGTGGGGGCTGGCAAGTTCAAAATCCACAGGGCAGGCTGGCAATTCCAGCAAGAGTTGATGTTGCAGTCTTGAGTTCAAAGGCAGGTCTGGAGGCAGAATTCCTTCCTCCTAAGGGGATCTCAGTCTTTTCTCTTAAGGCCTTCAACTGAGTGGATGAAGCCCACCCACATTATGGAGGGTAATCTGCTTTACTCAAAATCTACTTTGACCACATTTAAGAAATACCTTCACAGGAACATCTAGACTGGTGTTTGATCAAATACTGGGCACCATAGCCTAGCCAAATTGCCACATAAAATTAACCATCACAGCATCTAATCCACTAAAGTGCTGGAAACAGAAGCCAGAGCTACAATTTCTCATGATGAAATGGTAGCAATCAAGGGGCACGATAATGTCATGCTTAGAGGGTTCAATGAAAATAGGTCTAAGGAGACACTGAGTGTCCTCTGAGAAGGCTGAGAGACTGTTCTGTTTTCACAGTCTAGTGCTTCCTATAGGTTTGTAGTGCTTGCTATAGGTTGTGGCAAATGTGCTCTTCCACTGAAAATTACACGAAAAGGAGGATACACATAATTGCCTTAAGTTCTAGGGCATAATGATGCAAGCTATCCTGGAAAGCTGTATTATTATATCAACTTGCCAAAATTTAGTAAGTATCTTAAACTTAAAATATAAAAAGAGCTGGACTGAGGAGAGTAACTACTACATTGCAGGGGGATCAGAATAATGGTCATCGCTGCTTTAGAATCTAAAGTGTGTTTTCACCTAAGGTATTTTCAGGTGATTTAAAAGATTCCTTTTCTCCTTCTCCTTCCCCTTCTCCTTCTCATTCCTCTTCCTCTTCCGCTTCCTTTTTTTAGGTATTCATACTTTCTTAGAAGTCTAGAAACAGATGACAATAGAAATGCAAAAATGCACAAATTGCCTAGCTATCCCCATACAGAATGTTGATATTTTCTTCACAGTGGATAGCAGTAGGCTCACTTATAATGCTTTTCAGGTTTGGAAAAGCCTTTTTGTTCTATTTGAGGATTTGGGGGAATGCCTCTGGGGGAGGAAAGTATGGGGGAGCAGTCAGGAGGAAAGGAGACAAGAGAATCCTAAGTCTTCCTGTTCCTCTTTCTTCATTTTTCCCTTTTATTTCCCTCCCTGTCATGAAAACTCGAGCCATGCCTCAACATGAAGCATTATTGCTTAAAACAGAACAGTGAAAGTCTGAAAAAGGAATTTCAAAATATATGCATAGTCAAGAGACTGGAGGAAAATATGAATAGAGATTATCTGAAATTATTTTCTTGTTTATATTATTCTGTATTTTTTCAAAGTTTCTACAATAAACACAAGTAACTATACTAACAACATAAATTATCTTTAAATACATTTTAGCGAGCAAGAACCTAAAATATCTTTAGGAATTTTTATTTTAAACATAAATGGACTTTTCCTATGCATGGTATATAAGACTAAGCTTTTATGCCATATAAAACCATATCTGAATAAGATATTCCAGTGTTAAAAAACTATTTTCATGTTAGCAAAATCAGAATTCACCAAATAGTAACATGTTAAGATCATTTGATAAATTTTTATGGAAATTTTAACATCTTAGATTAATTTATGAATTATGAATTCATAAACTTATTTTTTATTTTAGTTTTTGTGCTGAGGAAGATTCGCCCTGAGCTAACATCTGTGCCAATCTTGCTCTACTTTGTATTTGGTTCGCTGCCACAGCATGGCCGCCCACACGTGGTGTAGGTCCACACCCAGGATCTGAACCTGGGTGGCCAAAGCAGAGCATGCCGAACTTAACCTCTAGGCCATGGGGCTGGCCCTGAATTTTTCATTTTTATTAATAGATTTTAAAAATCTGCTTTGCTAAAACTAAAATATTTTTTCTGCTTCTAATTTAAGCTGATATTTTGTTTGTGAAATATATAGCTTAAAAAGCTGCAGTCTCTAACATTTGTTACCTCTTTCAAGTCTCTGTACTCTATATACAGGTTAACTGTAGTTAGAGCTCTTAGAATTCCAAATCAGCAGGCGAGTTCATGTGTAAAAGCTATGATTCTGTGAACCGCATAATCATGGGAAGGCTAGAAAGATCAGTTTAGAGGCAGAGAGGCTCAAGGTGGTTAGTTCTGGGGAGTAATCACATAAACCAGGAAATGTGTAAATCTGTGAACACAGATATATTCAGAAGTTTCTCTGCAGAAGGTAACTACTGACTGAGCTAGAGAGAAATTAGTAGCAGTGGTAAGAGCTTCTAGGACTTAACTGGCTTTTCTTGGAAAGAAAAAAGTATACTAAAAGGTAATAAAAAAAAATGATTCAGCACTGGCATTCCATTGTTCTTCTCTGGAGGATTTTAAGGCTGGTGCTCAGTGACCTCTGTGAAATGTCACAAAGAGCAGTGGCATCTGGATTAGTAGAGAAATTAACATTCAGACGAGAATTCAAGGGCCCCTACACAGATCCAGAAAATTCTTTAGTGTACATGTATACGTAAATTGCATATATACTGAATTAAGTTCTACAAAATGTCTCTCAATAGACATGTGGCCTGCTTGTTTGGTGGACGGATATAAGAAAGGATGCTGGACCACCTGTATCTCTTGATGTTAAACTGATCTTTCATCCAGCAAAGGAAAATTCAGAATCAAGACTTTAGAATTTCAGAATCAAGACTTTGTCACTTTGGTGAGAAACATTAAATATACTACTTAAGATTGATGTGATAAAAGAGAAGGGAAGAAAAGTTGAGAGGAATAAAATGGAGGTGCAAAATAGAAAGAGAGGAGAAAAAAGAAGAGAGAAATAAGAAAGGGTAAAGGGGAAGAAAAGTGAATTGAATGAGGGGATTAAATTGGGGGGAATGGGGAATAATGTATCTCCACAGGGCCCCTCTCCGCATGAACTTTTAGAATAGAGAACCCAACCCATAACCAAGGTGTAACCTTTCAGCAGAGAAAACATCCAACTTTCTTGGTTGTTAGGAAGTCCCTTCACACTGGGAGGAAATCTTCCCCCTTGTGGGTAGGTCTTACTGATATTGAGAAGAAAGAAAAAGGAATTGATGCTAGGGATGGTGTGCAACAGTGAGGTTGCCATCCATTATTTCTGGCCCAGTTTGGTGATATCTAACCCTATTAATGCCTGGTATTAGAATACTCTCTTATTTCTATCCTACCCTCTGTTCTCTCTGTTTTTCTGGGGTGAGGTGAGGGATAGTCAGGGGGTTGGTGTGAATACATAGAATTGATTCTAACAGAGATTTTCTAATCTCTCCACAAATCACCTACTTGCCTACCTCTTCCCCACTTTCCCCTGGCCATTGTATTTTTCTCACAAGAGCAAATGGGAAGACTAATAAAGCACATTGGCCTAATGGAAACTTGTGGCCATATAAATGATCCAAACCTGGGCTGAAACCTGAAAGAATGCACTTGAAAATCATGCACTTTCCATTTTCCCTAGGCTCATCCTTTCTCATGGTATTTGATGTCATAGTTGGTGGGAAATGGTTTGCTCCTTGTCCATTGTTTGTTCATATGTTATATGATGGAGGGGCCTCGTGTGTTGCAGCAGTAGAAAAAAGAACAGCTTGTCCCGGACTTTCCTTTCAAAGTCCCATTATCAGGTTATGTGATGCTGGAGAAATCACTTATCTGAGCTTTTCCCTGTGTGAGATGGGAGGACCAAAGTTTGGCCTCCAGCACACCCCTACCTATCCCAAAACAATTGTTGACTCAATTTGTATCCTATCAGTACATGTTAAACTTCATGCAAAGTGAAAATACTGCACTCAAATAGGCGCATGTTATATTGATACATGGAGAGAGGAGGGGATGAGGGAGACAATTAAAAAACTTGTAACATAGGCTGAAAGCTGAGCAGTAAAAAGGCATTTGATATTTTAAGCTTAACGGAGTAACTGAAAAAATAGTAAAAGCTTAGAAAAATGATGTTTCAGACTAAATCAATTACAGGAATTCAAATCTGTTATATATTAGTAGATTTTTTTCATGTTCTCATAGACTGTTATAAAATCTTATGATTGCTGAGTCTGAATTTCCAATTATTTTTGTTTCAGAATCTGAAAATTGCTAATGCCTTCTTCTTCAATTTTATAATAAGAATTAATATATATTTAAAAAGTAATCACTCAAGGGGCCGGCCCCGTGGCGCAGCGGTTTAGTTCGCGCTTGGCAGCCCGGGGTTCACAGGTTCGGATCCCGGGCGCCCACCGACGCACCGCTTGTCAGCCATGCCCTGGCGGCGTCCCATATAAAGTAGAGGGAGATGGGCACAGATGTTAGCCCAGGGCCACTCTTCCTCAGCAAAAAGAGGAGGATTAGCTACGGATGTTAGCTCAGGGCTGGTCTTCCTCACCAAAAAAAAAAAAAGTAATCACTCAAGCTGATACTAGCTGGTAAGAAATTTCTCTCTCTTGTGATAACTGGACGTAAAGTCTCAAAATAACTTAATAATAATAATGACAACAACAAAACAAAACAGCAATAACTACCTCTTATTGACTCTTACTATGTCCCAGGAACTTTACAATGTTTTATCTCTCTTATCTTATTTAATCCTCACATCTATCCCATAAGGTAGGTACTGCTTTAGCCCCATTTTACAGATAAGTCAACAGAGGCCTATCTTAGTGACTAAATCCTGAATTGCACCAAGATCTATTCATTCACATATTCTATAATATGTGTAGTCCAGCTGGACATGCTGACGCTAAGACACAGATATGGACACTGACCTCATGTGGTTCACAGTCTACTGGGGGATAGAATCGTCACTCGTTTTTGCTGAAATGACTGCAAAAATGCAGATCTAATTAGATTAAAATAGTCTTTCTTTTAACAAATTGGTCATATGTATTTTTGAAGGTTGGCTTTGGCTCTTAGTTGTATGATAATTCTGGGATCTTTTAAAACAATTATAATTATGGGAGGCATTTATTTTTTGAATTTTTCATAACAGCTTTACTGAGATATAATTGACATACCATAAAGTTCACCCTTTTAAAATGCACAATTCAGTAGTTTTTAACATACTCACAGAGTTGTGCATCCATCAACACTCTCAAATTCCAGAATATTTTTATCACCCCAAAAAAGAAACTCCATTTCCATTGGCAGTTACTTCCCATTTCCCCCTCCCGCCAGCCCCTGGAAGCCACTAATTTACTTTCTGTTTGTGGATTTGCCTATTCTGGACATTTCATATAAGTGAAATTACATACTATGTAGCCTTTTGTGTCTGGCTTCTTTCACTTAGCATAATGTTTTCAAGGTTCATCCTGTTGTGGCATGTGTCAGTACTTATTTCTTTTTATTGCCAAGTGATAGTCCATTGTTTGGATATACTACATTTTATTTATCTATTCATCAGTTGGTAGACATTTGCATTGTTTCTACTTTTTCACTACTATGAATAGTACTGCTATGGACATTCCTGTACAAGTTTTGTGTGGACGTATGTTTTCAATTCTTTTGGATATGTATGTAGGAGTATGCTGGGTTATATGGTAACTCTATGTTTGACTTTTTGAGGAACTGCCAAACTGTTTTCCAAAGTGGCTACACCATTTTATATTTTCATCAGCAATGCATGAGGGTTCCAATTTCTCCACAGCATTGTCAACACTTGTTATTGGCCATCTTTTTGATTATAGCCATTCAGTGGGTGTGAAGTGGTATCTCATTGTGGTTTTCATTTGCATTTCCCTAGTGACTAAAGATGTTGAGAGGCATTTATTTTTATGATTTAAAATAATCTTGACTACAGGAGCACAACAGAACTACTTGAGGAGCTTTTACAATACACTATGTGGGCTTCACACCACTTCAAGTGGTGAAAATATTTGCCAGGATGGTCTATTGATATTTGGAATGTAAAAGAAAACCAATTCAAAATGGCCTAAACAATAAGGAAAATTATTTCACATAACAAGAAGTACAAGGTCAGGGGATTACAGAGTTGTTTTGTACAACCACTCAGTACTATTATGGAGATCCAACTTCCTTCCTTTCTTCTACTGTGTCACCCTAGCATGCTCATTTTGTCTGCACACCTGCTGCCTTTGTAGTAGCAAGATGGCTGCTGGAATTCTGGGCAGTCCGTCTGGACTTGAAATGTCCGTTGAAAGAGAAATCTTTCTCAGAAGGCTCAAGCTGTCTTTTCTTATATATCTCATTGGCCTAGAACTGTATCACATGCCCAGATCTAAACCAATCCCAGGCAAAAGAAATGAGAATCCCGTGTCTATGGTTTAGTTGACGTGAAATGTACTGCCTTCCTAAATGAGAACTAAATGGGAGTTCTGCTAACAGGGAATAAGGGAGAAATGGATGTTGGACAGGCAACTAACAGCGTCTCTGTTATGTAGCTACAGGCTACAACATCATGATGATGAAAAAATTAGGTTGGCTCCTGACATTGCTGCTATTGGACCATTGACACAACACCAGTTTCCTATGGTTCAGCCTAATAATTTCCAGTGCCACTTTGACAGATTGGGCTGAGGAGTGGAGAGAGGATAATATTGGCTCCAGGTTTTAGTTCAATCACTTAAAATAGCTCATAAAGTGTGAGTCACTTAAATTGATTGATACTAGTAAATCAGACTCTTAATAAGCAAGAAGAATTTCTGTAATACAAGATCTTATTTGATTTCTTTCTCTCTTTCTTGGCACATCTCAAATGTTACAAAATATTTCCACAATTCTGAGGCCTAAAGCATTTGTCCCCATGCATGTGCTGATGAAGGCTGTGAATGTTTTATTTATACAGGCTTAACAGTTTGTTGAATTTTAATTTTGAACAACTAAATCACAGAATGCATTATTCTGTTTTCATTAAAAAATATTTAAAGATTTCAAAGAGAGAGTGACTATGTACCTTCCATTTTAGGGGTCTTTTAATCGAGGCAGACTTTAAGTCTAAAATAAGCTACTTAGTATATGGAAATGAACAGGATGCTTTTAAGACTGGGCTACCCTTGAATTATACAGAGCTATGGATAGAGCAGATTGGAAAATGTTAACCTTTCTCTTTTTTAAATTTTAAATTTGTGTATTTTTTTTGAGTAGGTAATGTATTCACAAAGTACAAATTCAAAAGATACAAAAGTTATAGTGAAGTCTCCCTCCTACAGCTGTTCCTCAGCTACTTAGTTCTCCTTTCCCAAGACAACTGCTACTAGAAGAAAATTTTTATGAATGTTCAAACAATGCCTTTCCCTACAAATGGTAGCATACTTTACACACTGTTCTGCTCCTTTTTGTTGTTGTTTGTTTGTTTACCTAACAGGCTATTTTGGAAACCATTCCAAACTGGTATATAATGAGCATCCTCATCTTTTTTATGGCTGCATAGTATTCCACTGGATGGCTGTACCCTATTTCTTTAACCAGTCCCCTATTGATGGATATTTAGATTGCTTTCAATATATTATGTCCAGTGCTGCAAAGAATAACTTTATACATATGTCATTTTGCACATGTGCAAGTGTATCTCTAGGAAAAATTCCTAGAGAAGAGTTGCTGCATCAAAGGATGAATATTTTTGTAATTTTGATAAAAAATGCCAAACCGCCCTCTATTACAGAGAGGTTGTAGCAATTTAAACTCCCACAGCAATGCATGAGAGCACTTGTTTTCCCACAAGTGGCAGCTTTCCAGAGGAGAGATGTCATAAAGTTGCCCCCCGCAACCTTCCATCTGGGTGTATGGGCAGGACCTCCAAAGGATCTTGTTCCCATTTTTAATAACATGGGAAAATGCTCATGATATGGTACTAAAGGAACAAAAAGAAGGATACAAATCTGAACTGTGTAAAAATTTTGGGGTGCATAGAAAAAAAAAGGAAAGACAATTAAAATATTGACAGTATGTATTTAAACTCTTGATACTTTTCTACAATTAGCTCCGGTTCTGTTTATAATCAGAAAACAATACCAAAGTCACTGCTACCGCTGTTGTCCTTGGGTTAGGGATCTTATTCCCTTGCAAGATAACTCAGAGGAGCTCCCTCTCAGCAGAGCCCTACTTTAAGGGAGCCTCCATCTCAGTTCCATTTTAGCCTGAGCTCTGCTCTTTCCTCAGTGTCTCCTTTGCTTGATCAGAGATGCCCAGGAGTTGGACCAGTAGCCACATGCATCTGCATAGTCTGGCAAATCTACCCAAACTAAAATTCCAACGGGAATATGTTTTACTTTTTTTTTCTCTTAATTGTTCCGGTTTATCAATTTTGCTGATCACAGTGGGGTTTCATCTTGCTTTCTGGCTTTTCCACCATCGTGGTTTGTTTTTCGCTAAGACCATTAAAATATTTCTGAACCCCAAAAGACCACTCTATCCAGAAAAAGACCTGCTCATTGGCTAATAGTCGTTGGGTCCCCCAGGCAGTTCATCCCCAGCCTGGGCGAGGGCAGTATACTTGGAGTGTTTCCTCAGGGAGGTGACTTGGGGAGATCTGAGCCCTGGCCCTGTCCTGCACTCACTCTGCATAAAGGCTGATAGCTGTTGCAATTTTCTCTCTAAACCCCACTCCTTTTGTTGACTTGCAGAGGCTTACATTCCAAAAAAGGTAATTTGAAAGTGCTGCTGAATTTAGATGCATTTTGCTAATTTGTTTTTATTATGCATAGAAATATTGGTATAAAAGGTGTTTCAATTATTTTCTAAGGGAGGGACCTATGCATTCTCTGTGGCCACAAAGCTTTTAAAAGGGAGTTATTTTTCTCGGCCTATAATCGTTCTCTCTTTTAAGTACCCCAGCAGAAAAAGTAAGTTTACTGCTCCTCGCACAATGGGCCTCTTCACTTTTTAGGTTTGGGAGACCTGGGTGACCTACCAAAGTTAATTAGAAGGTTAACAAAGACGAAGACAGAGTCGAATCCATCGCCTCTCCTTCAGCCAAAGATGTCATCCATTAATTAGGGAAATCGTTAAGGTGGCCTTTATAGAATCCATAGAAAATCTGCCGTTGGCGGTCGACAGTTTTGATCAGATTTTCCTCTCCCCGATAATGCTATCCTTAATAGTACGAAAAGCAGAGGGCTGGGGTGGGGAGAAGGGAGAGGGAGGGAGCGGGAAGGATGTGTTTCAGCAACATTACAGTTAACCAGCCGCTGATTGTGACGGCTTTGATTCTCAGGCTGCCCCGCATACTTGCTCCATGATGTAATCCTTATTGAACCTGGAAGCCGAGGGAGCGGGAGGGAGGCGGGTGCAGCCGCCGCTCCCGCCTCGCAGCCACAGGAGGCCCTGGGAGTTAGGAGCGCGGCCCCCGGGGTGGGCTGCGCGGGCCAGACGCTCTCTGCCGCGCCGGGTCTGCGGCTCCAGCCGCCCGCGCGCCAGAGCAGCCGGGCGCGGGGCTGGGCGGCTTTCAGGAGGAAGACTTCTCCCTGTCTCTCTCCCTTCCTGTCGAAAAACTTCAGTCTGACCAGCTCTTTGCCGTCTTGAGAACCACATGGGTAACAGAAAGTCTGGGTATTTTGGGGGGATGGCATAGACACGACCTCTCTGCCATCCCGTTTCTTGCCTCTTCTCATATGTATTTGAACCTAGACTTTCTAATTTAGACAGTAAAGCCTTCAGGGTTTCAGTTTTGGTATGATATATTTAAAGATGGTGTTAATTCTGAATATGGAACGCCTTTATCTTTTAATGTGGAACTTTTTATTTTACACCATTTAAACCATTTTTAAGTGTACAGTTCAGTGGCATTAAGTACATTCACATTGTTGTGCAACCATTATCACCATCCGTCTTCCCAAACGAAAACTCTGTTTGCATGGTGGGACTTATTTTTGAAACTGAATTGCAGGGTTGGTTCCATGGTTTTTCAAGTTATCAGTAAATTCTCTTTAAGGAATGAGCATCTTTTAAGGGGTTGGGAATATTTGCATTGTTCTCCTTCATGGCAAAAGCTGGAGCAATATAATGTGGCTCTTGTTTACCATGGAAAACATTTCTATGTACTTTTGCCTCTTGTTGGATTGATACTGAGCAAACACTCTACAAAACCTCACCCAGACAGTAAATCGCCATTTTAGTTTGCCTTATATTTATCCCATGGCAGAGTGGGTAAGAGTTGCTGTCCCTCAGAGAAAAGTGTCACTGTCAACATCACCGAGGAAAGGACTAGAACTACTATTCTAAATATACAGTCATATCTGGTGACCCCACCCACACCCAGGCCCCAGTCTCTTCCTCAGCCCAGATGGAGAGGGGTTTCACTCCCCATTCATCCTTCCAATCTCCCTCTCCTCCCCACCCCACAGGAGGCCAAACTCCATGGCCCAGACCAGGGCACTGGAGCAGCAGCTGCCACAGATGCCCTGCCTGCAGCCCCTTTAGTTGAGTCATCCCTTTTTTCCTGGCTGTGGGCACAGCACTGGGGAAAATGAGGGAGGGGATGTGCCCCCAACTTCCCAGAAGAAAAAGTACTAACTATCAAAAATCAGCTAAATGATTAAAAGTGCACGGAATCAAAAGCACCTAAATTATGAAACATAAGCCATAGCTCTATTTGTCACCAACACAGAAGTTTAAAGTAAAACCCCACCATTCTCATATCCAAAGGATCTCTATTTCCCCCAAAAGCTTTGTGTCTTTGATTTCAGTTTTATTGTATTTGTACTTGGCACCTACGTTGTTAAATTGCTTGCTATTCCTTTGCTGTTGCAGTGAGCAGTGTATAAAGGGCTCTCAACTAATTGAGTTAAGAGACTCAGTGGTTGGTTGGTGGCAGCTCTGGTCTGGGTCACATAAAGCGCTCCCATCTGAGTTCTCTGCTCCACTAAGTTTGCTTGAAGAGGTACTTCATCTGGCCACCTCAGCTGCATATTAGAGTCACCTGAGGGGCTTTTAAAACTCCCAAGAGGAGCTGCACCTCGGACCAATGATGTAAGAGCTTCTGGGGGAGGACTAGAGTGTGGTATGTTTTTAAAGCTTCCCAGGGGATTCCAATGTGCACTTATAAACCTACGTGATTTATGAGGTTGAGAACTGTGATGGTTTATTTTATGTGTCAACTTGGCTGGGCCACAGGCTCCCCAGATATTTGGTCAAACATTATTCTGGATGTGTCTGTGAGGGTGTTTCTGGAGGAGGTGAACATTTGAATCATAGACTGAGTAAAGCAGATTGCCCTCCCTAATGTTGGTGGGCCTCATCCAATCAGTTGAAGGCCTGGATAGAACAAAAAGGCTGACCAAGACAAAACTCCTCCTGCCTGACTGCCTTTGAGCTGGGACGTCAGTTTTTTCCTGCCTTTGGACTTGAACTGAAACATTGCTCTTCTTCCCAACATCTGGTGGGATCTTGAGCCCACCAGTCTTTGGACTGGAACTACATCATTGGCTCTCCTGGGTCCAGCTTGCTGACTGCAGATCCTGGGACTTGTCAGCCTCCATAATCACATGAGCCAATTCCTTATAGTAAATCTCTTTCTATATACATATACACCCTATTGGTTTGTTTTCTCTGGAGAACCCTGACAAATACAGGTTTCAGTACCATGACATGGGATGCCGCTATAACAAATACCTAAAAATGTGGAAGCAGCTCTGGAACTGGGAAGTAGGTGGGCGCTGGAGGGGTTTTGAGGTGCACGCTACAAAAAGTCTATATTGCCATGAAGGGACTGTTGGTAGAAATATGGATGTTAAAGGCGATTCTGGTGAGGGCTCAGAAAGAAAAGAGGAGAGCTGGAGAGAAAGCCTCCATCTTCTTAGAGAACACATAAATAATCATGAGCAGAATGTTGGTGGAAATATGGATGTTAAGGCCATTCCGGTGAGATCTCAAGTAGAAATGAGGAACAGTTTGTTGGAAACTGGAGGAAAGGTGATCCTTGTTATAAAGCAGCAAAGAACTTGGCTGAACTCTGTGTTCTATTGAAGGACCAACTTTCAAACAATGAAATTGTATATTTTGCAGAGGAGATTTCTAAGCAAAGTGTTGAAGGTGTAGCTTTAGTCTGCTTATAGTAAAATGCAAGAGTAGAGGGATGAGTTGAAGAAGGAATTCTTTTTTTTTTTTTTTTGGTGAGGAAGACCAGCCCTGAGCTAACATCCGTCGCCAATCTTCCTCTTTTTGCTGAGGAAGACTGGCCCTGGGCTAACATCCGTGCCCATCTTCCTCTACTTTACACGGGATGCCGCCACGGCATGGCTGACAGGCGGTGCGTCGGCGGGCGCCCGGGATCCGAACCAGCGAGCCCCGGGCTGCCAAGCGCGGACTAAACCGCTGCGCCACCAGGCCGGCTCCGAAGAAGGAATTCTTAAGCAAAAAGGAACCAGAATTTAAAGATTTGAAAAATTCTCAGCCTATCCATATTGTAAAGAATGAGGAAAGTGTTCTGAAGAGAACACTAAGGGTGTGGCTGAACCACCCTTTGATAAGGAGATTAATGTGGGTATGAACCATGGATCCAGTCGGCCTCCTCAGCAGAAGTCAGAAATAGAGATGGAATTATACCATCAGAAACACTGCCAACTTCAAGAAAATGGGACAAATGAAGGCAGGCTGCTAGCTTGGGTTATCTTTCAAGAAAAGGGAAGAATGAAGGGCCGGCCCAGTGGTGTAGTGGTTAAGTTCGAGTGCTCCACTTCAGTGGCTGGGGGTTTGTGGGTCCGGATCCCTGGCGTGGACCCTACGCACCGCTCATCAAGCCATGCTGTGGTGGCGTCCCACATACAAAATAGAGGAAGATGGGCACAGATGTTAGCTCAGGGCTAATCTTCCTCAGCAAAAAGAGGAAGATTGGCAACGGATGTTAGCTCAGGGCTAGTCTTCCTCAACAGAAAAAAAAGAAAGAAAACTAAAGGGAAGAATGACCCCAAAGGTGCTTCAGAGATTGCTAGGGCTGCCACTCTCCCCCAGGCCCAGGGGGCAAGTCTGTTTCCTCCTTGATTTCAGAGGGCAGAGCCCTTGAAGACAGCCAGGGTGGGGGCCTCAGCAGAGAGCTGAAGGTGTGGGGCTACCCCCAGAGTCTTGAGGGTGACACTGCAACCCCAGTGGCCCTGGAGGGCAGTGCATCAAACCAAAGAGGATTGTTCTCAAACGTTAAGATCAAATGGAGTTTGCCTGGCTAGGTTTTGGACTTCCTTGGGACCCATCATCCTTTCCTTCTTTCCTGTTTCTTCCTTTTGGAATGAGAATGTCTGTTCTATACCTGTCCCACCGTTGTATTTTATAGGCACATAACTTGTCTGGTTTCACAGGTTTACATGTGGAGAGGAATTTCGCCTCAGGATGAATCGTACCTGGAGTCTCACCCACATCTGACTTAGAGGCTATTTAGGTGAAACTTTGGACTTTAGACTTTAGAGTTGATGCTGGAATGAATGAAGACTTTCTGGGCTGTTGGGATGGAGTGCATGTATTTGCATGTGAGAAGGACATGAATTTTGGGGGGCCAGGGGTGGAATGTTATGGGCTGAATGTTTGTGTCCCTCCCTCCCTCCCCAAATTCATATGTTGAAGACCTAACTCCCAGTGTGACTGTATTAGGAGATGGGGCCTGTGAGGTGATAAAGGTTAAATGAGGGCATAAGGGTAGGCCCTAATCCAACAGGGCTGGTGCCCATATAAGAAGAGGGAGAGACATCAGAGCTCTCTCTCCCTCATGTGAGGATGCAGAGGGAAGGCAGCTGTCTGTAAGCCAGGAAGAGACCTCTCACCAGAAACCAAATTCACCAGCACCTTGATCTTAGGCTTCCCACCTTCCAGAACTATGAGAAAATAAATTTCTGTTGTTTAAGCCGCACAGTCTATGGCATTTTGTTATGGCAGCCTGAGCTGACTAATACAAGAGCCATAAAAGAAATACCAATCACTGCCCCCACCTTATCCCCTTCTAAATTAATCCACCCTGGCCTGCCCCGTGGGCCACATGCTCCTGTGTCCTCAGCTTATTGGTCAGGGGTGAGCACCTGACCCAGGAGACTCCATTCATGGGTCCCTGAAACATTTCTGGCACAAAACTCACAAATTAGAGCTTCGTTTAGGTTCATTAAGATCTTCTTTTGAATTGTTAGTTCTCTGGGAATTACTCATGTTAGGATGAGTTAGCTTGGTCAGATAATCTTAATAGCTACCTGAAAAGCACTTTCCAAAAAGGACAGGCCTAAGAAGACTGTAGCAGTTAGAATCTTTCAGAAGCAAAGGTCAGTGTGGGAGTGTAGGACATCTGTGGGGGAGGGGCTAAGAAGCAGGTGAGGGTGGGGAGATTGAAGGGTGCAAGACAGACTTGGCTGGCATTGCAGTTTCCCCAGGACTTGTGATCATACAGACTCTACCCTCTTTCCCATCCAATTCATCTTGAGGGTGGCCTTTGTCATAATTGTCCTAACCAAAGCAAATTTGATGGTCAGGATAAAAGACCCATTCAAACTTACTCATGTATTGGGGGAGGGGTGGTGGTTATTGGATGGATACAGGAGAAGTATAGCTGGACTTCCTGGGAAACTACAGCCCATTCCCTACTCTGTCTCTGTCTCTGTCTCTCTGTCTCTCTGTCTCTCTCTCTGAGGCCCTGTGGCTTCTTGTGCTCCTTCACCTGGGCAGGTCTGCCCACCCCCTCTGCACAATGGCTCTCTCTACCACCACAAGGTAGGATGGGCCTGGCAGGGGGTTTAAGTCATCAAGCATCTACCGAGGAAATGCATGCTGGCAATTTCTATTCAGATTGTTAGAAATATCCAAAAATACCTTCTTTTTTTCTATTTTAAATCCAAAATAATTAGATTTAAATTTGGATTAATGGGTACACTGGGGAATGAAGTATTCTGACTCATTTTCTGATAAAACCTTTGAGTCAACCAGAAAATACTTTTATTAAAAAAATTAAAACTTCTTTGGAAAGTGTTTCTAAAATGTTCCCTTTCCTCTGTTTGTGAGATAGTGACAACATTTGCTCCCTCTTGGTGATGTGTGAATCATGAGTTTACATGGCAGTTCCCACGGAAGAGAGCGCAGGGAGAAGTGGGAACAGTGTGGGGTTTGGGGGTCGGAATACCCCTCATCCCAGCTGTGTCATCAGGGAACCTCAGGCACAGCCCTAATTTCTTCATGTGAGAAAGAGGAAATGGAGGTGCGAATACTTTTCTTTTCTTCTTCTTTTTTTTTTTTTGTGAGGAAGATTAGCCCTGGGCTAACATCCGTGCCCATCCTCCTCTACTTTATATGGGACACCGCCACAGCATGGCTTGACAAGTGGTGTGTCTGTCCGCGCCCAGGATCCGAACCCGCAAACCCTGGGCCGCCGAAGTGGAGCACATGAACTTAACTGCTATGCCACTGGGCCAGCCCCTACTTGTCTTTTCTTTTTATCTCAGGGGTTATTACTTTAAATTTATATGTGACATTAATTATTAAATTGAAAGCATGTTATTATTTCGGCTTTTGGCATATAGGACTTGCTCTATAAATGTTTGTTGAATGACTTCTACGGTGCAAACCATCTCCATGTACAAGGTATAGGAAATTGGGCTGAATTTGTACAAATCCCAGATCACATTCTGAAAAACTGAGGTTAGCTTTCCTTTATACTAAATTCCTCATAGGAGCTAGTTCTGTTAGTTTCCTCTTTCACAAAGTGAGATATAGGGAAAAAATTAGGTAAACTGAGGGTTCTGTTCATTGAGTTCAGGTTTAACTGAGCTGCTACTGTACAAGAAAGTCATTAATAATGTATTCATTTTTTTAAACCTATTCAACAAATCTTTGCCAAGGGCACTGGGACTATGTTGTTGAACAGAAATAGACACGAGTCCTGCCCTCCTGGAGCTGACAGTCTGGTACTTGAAACACCCTCACATATCCACAAGGCGCTGGGGAAATGCTCCACCTCCTCTGACCAGTTTTCTCAGTCCCTGCAAATGTCACATTTGACCAGGGCCTAGAAGGAGGTGCGAGAAACAGGACAAACACTAAAACATCAGGATTCAGCAGTTCAGAAGAGGACTGGGGCCTGAATGAATATCCCACATAGAGATTTTTGAATCACCACCCTTGGCTGGGGTTGGGGGGAAGTGTTTTTTCACTGAGGCTGGAGCAACCTCAGTGACTCTGTATATGACAGACTCCAAATGCCATGTTTTGGCTTCAATTTGACAAGAGCTAAAACTTTTTGAGAGCCTACTAAGGGTCAGGCACTGTGTTGGACGCTGTCCATGTTTTGTCTTTATCCTCATACCAACCTTGCAAGGTAGACACTATTTGTATCCTCAGTTTGCTGATGAGGAGACTGCAGCTGTAGAGGACATGGCCCAGGTCACAGTAAATTGTTACAACAGAACTAAACCTGCTGTATCCTACCTGAGTGCCTTCCCTCTTCCTGCCAGGCCATACAGGGCCTTTATTCCTTTCTAAAGAGAACAGTGGGAACCTTGTGTTCCTCTCTCTTGCCACAATGGAGGAAAAGTACACATTTTCCAACATATCAAAGGATAATTATAATAATAACTAATATTAATTGAGCAATTACTATGCACCAGAAAATAGTCTAAGCTCTTTACATGTACTAATTTACTTAATCCTTACAAACCTTTGAAGTGGTTACTCTTGTTATTTAATATTATTTATCTATTATTTTACAGATCTGGAATTGAGACAGGGAGGTTAAGCAACTTGTTTAAGGCAACTCAGCTAGTATGTGGCAGAGGCACAGTTTAAACCCAAGTTGCCTAGGTCCAGAGCTTAAAATTTGTCATTTCATCCAAAAGAAATACACTATTTTCAACATCTATCACAGTTTTTTTTAAATTGGTGAAATAAAGATCACTAGCATGGGAGTGGCCTCTCTGTCCTCACCCCCATCCCTGTGAGCAGAAGACCCAATCCCATCCATAGTCTGATTGAATGCTTCTATCATTGTGCAGTGTACAACCCATACAACTGTATGCAACAGCCCTGAATTCCATTCACCAAGAAATGGCACATGACAAAAAAAAATGCACCATGTATTTTAAATCTGAACTTTCTGCCTAATTTAGTTTCTGTTCCCAAATGCATAATATTTCCCATAGATTTGAGAGTTCTCTCAAAGAGTTAACAGCACTCCTTGAGAAGAGGAATTGAAGAAACCTAAGAGCATTTTCTTCACCAGCTCAAGCAAGTGACTAAAAAGTCAAAAATTAATTGAAAAAAAATTAGGTTTTGGATCTTCACTCCCACTGACTGGCTATTTGGGTAAATTGGGCAGTGGCATCACTGATTGGGCACCAACCTCAGTGGCTCAGCCAGGGTCAAGGCAGGGGCAGAAGGCAGCGGGGAAGTGTTTGGGGCATCAGACTGGTGGATTCAAGCCTCAGTCCACTAAGAACAACTCTCTTCCTTTCTGCATCACAGAGACACACATGAGAGATCTCTGAAGCAGGCTGATGTCCTCAGATACAAACCTAGTTTGTGGCTATGAACCATTAAGGATGCTTGATAACCACTAATTAAATGAATTAGGTACACAATATATAATTACTAATGTTCTACTTTTCCCTGTCTTTGCTGCACCACCGGAAAAAGTTTCCACGGCAATTGGTTTGTATAAGTAAAAACCAAAATTAAATTAAGAGGTCACAAGCCAGGAGCAAAGACAAAATCAGGAAAACATTTTCTCATCAGAAAAAGCAAAGAAATCGGAGCTTTCATATAATAGCAAAATTAGGGTTTGGATGGTGGTATTCTTTCAACCAACTTTTCACAAATATTTCCTGGAACAGGCCCAAAGACTGAATCCTAATTTAGCCCATTCTTTTTCAGATGTAATTGAATTCACGTGTTTAGGTTTCAGTCTCCCCACCTTCTATCCGGTGGCAGGGGAGTGCTGCTCGCTGCACCGGCACCGGTGAGGACTTCTCTTCAAGGATCAGCCAAAGATCCCTCAGGCTCAAGTCTACTGTCTTCCCCCACCCCGGGGAAATTCCTCCATACACTTCCTTCCCTTGGGCGCTCACCAACTCCCCCCTCCACCGCTCTGCACCCCCAGCCCCTAAGTTACCCTCCTATGAAAATGAACAATTCCAACAGTTGGGGAGGAGAGTACCTGAAAAATATCCTCTGGGAGGAATCCAGTGTGAGAAAATATGGAGAAAGGTCTAGAAACCTTCACTGAAATCACTTGTTTGCAAGAGCTGACACAGAGCTGAAGCAACATGCATTCCTTGTGGCTGAGGGATTCATGAATCAGTAGAACGAGGAAAGATAGCTTTTGTTGTTGTTTGGGGCCCGGAGAGAGGATTTTGCAGGACACACATCAGGTTGGAGTGAAAAGTCTCTTAAGGACACATCGGTTCCCACATTAGCCTCCATGACTCTCTTCTGGCGTCTACTTAGCCCGCAGACAGGAAAGCCATCTCCACGGGGAGGACGTGACTTGCCAAACGATTCCCACCACCTGCCTGGAGGCCCCCCTCATGCTCCCGGAGTCCTCTCTGGCAGGCTGGCCAGCTGACATGGCTTCAGAGTTTTACAAATATTAGCTTCTATGCCTGCTCCTTGAGGTTAAAAAAATATTCAGATGAATGCACAACAGGGAAAGGTAAGAAGCCGGTGTCTCTCTCCTTTTTGTTCTTGAATGGAAGTTAAGAAGTTAGTTTTTAAAAAGAAATTTGCTTTGGATGTAGAAACTTAAAAAGACTTCCCCTTTCCCCTTTGGGGTTTCTTTTCTACTATTTTTGTCAGAGGCTAACCAAGGTGGTTTGGAGCATGCACACACTCACACACACACACACACACACACACATGCACGCATGCACACCCAGCATGCTGGCAGTCTCTGCTCTTGTACTCACACTTCATCCCCAAGGACGCGCAGGCCTCCAGGATAAGAACCCCACAGTCACTGGGCAGGAGAGTTTGGTGAGCATCCAGGGGGCTGGTGGGCCCCCCGTCTGCTCTTGCCATGAGTGGTTCTTTAGCCCGGTTTAGCAGGAATCGGAGTCTGTGTGATTTCTGCCATGGCATCCCAGAATCTAGTTGTCTCCCCTTCAAGTGCAGCCTTCTACGTGCAACGAGGGAATGCAGGCTCCTTTGAAACAGGCTTCTCAGAGCAGGAGCATAGGGAGCCAAGTGTGAAGGGTGTCAGCAGCAGTGACACGCCCTGGGGGAAGATGTGGGACCAGCTGGGCTCTGAGCCAACAGCCAGAGAGGGGAAGGCTGCTGCAAGTCAGAGGATGTCCTCCAGGATCGTGCTTGCGCAGGGACCATCTTTTGTCATTTTAAGGTGGTGCCTTCACTACTGGTCTTGCCCTTGCCCCAGAGCAAACACTATTTTCATTCATTAATGTATTTCTTCACAATCAAGTCATTCTCATACAAATGGAACGGTTTAGTCCTCATAACCCATAAATTAAGTGGCATTATCCCCATTTTATTGATAAAGAAATCAAGGCTTCAGAGTGGTTTAAGGAATGTGTTCCCCAAGGTAAGGCTATTAGACAAGAAGATAAGAAGGCCTCCTGATTTTCAGTTCTTTCCCTTGCACATCTTTAGTCAATGGACAAATGTGTACTGTATTCCTAGCATGGAACTAGTATCAGTTAGGTTCTGTTGAGAATTCAGACACTGTGACTTTGTTCCTGCCATCCTGGCACTTACAACCTCATTAGTCAGAATTAAGAGAGAAGGAAGCGCTGTATGGGATGCATCTAGTGAGTTATTCGTTCATTTATGCACTCAGCAAACGGTTCTTGAACATTATGTGCCACACACTGGGAAGGGAGTAGAGGACACAGAGATGAAAAGGACACAGTCTCTATTCTCAAGAAGTTCAATCTAGACAAGGGACTTTCACTCCTCAAAACTGTTCAGTGGTTTCCCATTGCTTCCAGGGTAAAATCCAAAATCCTTGACATGGCCCACAAGGCTGTAGGAGATCTGACCTTTGCCCCTCTCTCCAGCCTCACTTTGCTCCACCCACACTGGGCTTCACTGACTTTCTCTATCAGGCTAAACCTCCTTCCTTCCTTGGGGTCTTTGCACCCTGGGATGGCTTCACCAAAGTATCATTTGAGCAGGGTCTTGAAGAATGCATAGGGGATTTCCAGGCAGAAAGTGATGGGGGAGGGGGTGAAATTCCTGGTAGAGGAGTTTGAGTGGGGAGGAGACTTGAGTGAGTAAGAGACTGGGGGAAAGTTTCATAGAAAAGGCAAAATGTTCTTTGTCCATAACTGATACTCAACAACTATCTGTCAAAGGGAGCTGGGCTGAGAAGGCTGGGGATGGACAGAGTGTGGCAGGACCACATAAGCAAAGCCTCAGGGCTGGGATTACCTGAGCACGATGAGGGGCAGAGAAGTCATCTAAGAGACAGGTTGGGGAGGTGGGGCGTGAGCTGTGGGAGGGTGGGTGCTTTATGGGATGGGTTGGGAGATCTGAACTCCAGTAGCAACTTAGCTAAGTAGCTAAGTTTGTGACCTTGGACAAGTCACTTCTCTGGGCCTCAGAACTTGTGAAGAAGATGGAGTAGGTAATCTCTAAACCTCTCCTTTCCGGGTGAAATGTGCTCTTTCAAGTTCAGGCGATGACAGAGAGCTGCAGAAGCCAGGATGGACGCAAGACACTGCAAAAGAGGAAACTCCAGGAGGAAAGAGGGAGCCCCTGCAGCAGGGAGGGCTGTGGAGAAGGACTAGAGGCTGGAGGGGAAGCCAGGGCTAAGTGCCCTGCCAGGGGAGGGGTGGGTGGGGAGGCTGCAGCCTGTGACTCATTGATGTCCCATCAAGACCAGATCAAACCCCAGTGGAAATTTCTAAGACAACCTGACTTTTCCTCACTCCTACCCTGATCTCAAGTCTAATGTGGGGGGACCAGGCCCACCATGAGGGAAGGCTGCTGTGGCCAGTAGAACAGAAGGATAGGTTCAAAGAGTAAGGAAGGAGGGAAAAGAACTGAAGGGGCTTTTTGGACAGTCCACATGACAGGACAAGCCCCTCACCCGGGTTTTTTCTCTACTGACCCCATTCTGCTCCATGGATGTCACTTGTTTCTCTCTCTTTTTCTTTTTTTGGAGCTTTTGGGGAGGGAGAGAGCAAGGCGAGGGAGGTGGGAAGAGACTTTTTTTCACATGAGTCCTCAGAATTACAGTTCACAAACTATTCAGTAAACTGACCGGCCTCAACCTCCCCTTCAACGGCCTAATCTAAGGGGTGGATCTATGTGTTTTGTTGCTTGTCAGAAACAATCGCTGCGCGGCCCATTACATTTACAGCACGTCGCCCTTTAATTGGTGTAACACGCTGAGGCCTGAAAGGAGGAGAGGCCCACAAAGGCGCCCGTGAATGAGCCTTGACTCACACAGAAACACTGCAGAAGTTCAGAGCTGGCCACTAACAAGGAGGTAGGGAGTTAGTTTGAAAAGGGGGTGAAGTTCAGAAATGTGTCACCTTGAGGAGCCTCCCATCAAAGCAATGGTCGCATTGACAAGCTGCAAAGAAAAAAAGTTAAACCATCAGGGCTGCAGACTCGCCTGTTGGATTTATTCTTTTTAAACTTGAGGAGGGGGGTAGGAGAGGGGAGAGTCTTTTTCTTCTCCTCTTCCCCACCCTTGTCTCTCTGCTCCCCTTATTTACTTCAGAGAGCCTTAAAGAAGTCGGCGTGAAAAAACACACCTCCCATCCCCCTGCTAAGATACACTATTAAAAAAAATAAATGTATAAAAAGTCAGGCTGAATGAGGCTTCCTGAGGCCACGGCGGCGGCTGATTTCAGCCTCTGTGGGAATAGCGTTTTCTCTCTTCCCTCTTGTCTTCCCCCTCTCCCCCCATTTTCTAAGGCGACTCCCCGCGCCCTGGGGCTAGGAGAGCTGCGGCCTAGGCCGGGGCGCAGTGCGCGCCTGGAGACTGCGCGGAATTCTGTGAGGGCGAGGGCATGCGTTTGGGTTCCACGGTGGCGGAGGGGACCGGTGCGAACCACGCCAAAGCATGTGGGAGCAGGGATCTGCGCCCGCGTTGGTCCAGCTCAGCCGAGTCGTCTCCGCGGCCGCCCTGTCCCCGCCCAGAGAAGGGAACCCAGCTTTCCTCTCTCCTGCCTGTAACACCTGGGGATGATCCTACCCAGGCCCACTGGGTTTCCACGTTTCGGTTCCAGTTCGCAAAATCAGGCGTCTCTAAAAGGAGAAACTAGAGTGCGCAGCTCCGGGTGGAGATGGGGGGCCTGGTCGCACCTTCCGTTCTTCAGCCCTCCACGGAGACCTGCTCCGTCCCTCTCGCGCATCTTCCCCGCTCCAGATGCCCGGAATTTACCCAGTGTTGGCGGGGGTGGGGTAGACCTCTCTTGGCACCCTCCCCTGCACCCTGCCCCTCGCCTTCCTCGGTGGGGGCCCCCCGCCACACCTGCGCCCGGTAGACGACACCTCGTCCAGTTCCTGGGGCCCGCCCGAGCGTCGGGAGCCACCCTCCTCGGCTCGCCCCCTCCCGCCTTTGTCTGGTGACAGGACCCCCGCCCCCGGCGCTGCTCCTGTGAACCGGCTGCCCCGTGCGGAGGCGGGGGCGCTTTTCAATGCAACTGCCGCAGCTCCCTCCAGATTTGTAATCCGCCAAAAAGCCGCTGATTGCTGCAATCGTTACTTTTCATTAAAAAAACTTAGAAGCAATTTGGGAGAACCCTTCTCAATGAATACATTTACCCCCGAACGGTCTTTATTCTCCGCCTCCACTTGATGAGTTTCTCTGGCACGAATCCGTTCTTACAGGCACAGAATGGGCAATCCCTTGATCCCCGTCAATTGTCATCCCGAGTCGGGGCCACTTTGACCGCCAATAGTGGGGAAGTCAGAGCTAATCCTCAGAAGGAATCACGGGAAAAGAAAAGCAACAATAACCAAGTCAAGCGTAAAAAATGAAAGAGAAATCTCTATTATCACTCACTACATTTCCCAGCTATGTACTGAAAAAATCAGCTCGCTTGTCATTCGAGTCAGATAGCCGCAGAAGAATATGGGGTCGTGGTGGGTTGGTAGACTCACACGACGTAAGGAGCGATATTTGAGAGCGAAAGGCCTCTCTTCTGCCTCTGCCAAATCCCCCTCACATCCGCCATAACCATTAAATACAGACTGACTTTATTCTGTATGGGGAGGCCCAGGGGTGGGTGGTGAGGGAGCCCCCAGCTGTGCACCGATACAAAAAAATCCCGGGAGAGAGGGATGGGGGCGGGCTGTCAATGCTAAAGAAACGCGCCCCTCGCGGGCATCTCCCTCTTGGGGCCCCGCCGGCGGCTCGGCCTAGCCCTCTGGGGTCCAGCCGCCGCACCAGGCGCCCCCTCCGCCCTTTGCCCACAGCCCTCTCAGCCCTGCAGGCGCGGCCTCGGCGGTCCGGTCCTCGCGCGGGCACAGGTGCGCGGCGCACGCGCGCACGGGTCCGTGGGCCGCCGGCTCCGCGCAGCCCCAAGTCTCCCGCCCGGAAGCCGCAGCCCCAGAGCTTTGGGCTGGGGGTGGGGTGTGAGAGGTCCGCGGAGCCGCGGGAGCAGACACAGCGAGACCCGTGAGAGTGTGCAAACACTCCCACTTTCCACGCTGACACCTGCAATTATCTGACACAGGCCTTGATTCCTTTATGCCGCAGCCAAGTGAGGGGCAAAGTTAGTTCTGAAGAGGCCGATGGAAAGCGGGACGCGGGGGCCAGATTCCAGGCGCGGCCGCGGCTTCTCCGGGAGGGGTGGCCCCAGCAGTGGCGCGCCTCTCTCTCCCTCCCTCCAGGGAAGGAACTTAGAGGTCTGGGACTGCTCTGGCGCCCGCGGACGCGGGTCGACAGCCCGAGTCTCCCCAGCAGCGGATCTGGGAAGGCCGCGGAGGACCTGAATCCCAGACCACCTCGGGCAGAGAAAGGGCCGGGGACCGGGTGTGGACGCACAGTCGTTGCCGGGCCGGCGGCCTTTCCGTGTCTTCTTCTCTCAGTACGTTACCAAGCTGGTCTTGGGGTGCCTTTTTGGCTACTTTCATTTTCTCTGGGTGGGTAGAGGGAACGTGCCGTGGCCGAGAAGTGAGGCTGCTTTTCCTGGTCGCTCGCGGGGCGGTGAGGAAGAGCCACGTGCGGCACGAAGGCATTTTCTCCCCGCCTCCCTTGGGCCTCCGAGGCGCCGCTTCCGCCCCCGCCTCGAGCCCCAGTCTCCCGCGGCCCCCAGCTCCTGCCTCACCCCTGGGCCCCCAAACCCGTGAAGCCTGTTGAGCTTATCCCTCGGGGGAACCCTTCCAGGCTGTCACTTCCCCCCTTCGCGCCACACACATCACACACTACATACACAATATCACAGGTATATGCATGTCATACACTGCATACCATTTACACGAACGTTCTCACAAGTGTACGCACAAGCAGAAAAAACGTTCACGCAGCAAGTTTATAAACATATTCACAATTACACAAGACCTGGACTCACCCGCATACACATAGTCACACAGACATGCACACATTCCTGCACACCCAGGCACACACCGCACATGCACGCACTCCTGAGCGCTCTTGCAGTACACAAGCACGCGCCCTTGGGAGCCCACGGACTGGCTCCGTCCGGAATGCCAAGTCAGGCGCGGGGACTAGAGGCAGCCATCCGGGTGGGGGTCACGGACTTTGGTCCTAAGACCCCAGCCTCCTTCGGGGATCTTTGCCCAAGCAGATGCCCCGAGCTTCCGGCCAGCCGTGTGTGCTGGGCCTGCTCGGCGCTCGCACCCGCAGGCGCTGCACCAGAGCTAGGGCCTCCCCAAGCGGCCACACCGACCAGGCCGGAGCCCGCGGCGAAGAATGGACAGCGGGACTCGCTCACCGCGGCACCAGGCACAAGCCCACGAGCCTCCTTAAGGGAGTGGGCAAGCTGCCCTCCGGTGGCCACGGGGGTGGGCAGTGGGATGGGTAGGGGAAGAGGGGGTGCGACCCGACTGACCCACATCCCCACCCGGGCAGGGCAGCCCGTCCCAGGAAGATAGCGTGGTGGTGGGGGGGAGCGGGTAGGAAGGGGTCATAATCGCGATCTATAGAGCGAGAGAGCGTTCTGCCCAGCTCCAGATTTACATAAACGTGGATCTCCGCTTCGTCCGCGATCTGGAAAGGGTACTTGCAGAGAGGGCGACATTCTGCAATCCTAATTAGTGATTTTTGTCCCCTTGTTACTGGGCTCAGCATCCCATGCAAATGAACTCTTCATTTCAGCCACATTACCCCAGCTCCAGAATTAACTGACTCTTATCTTTAATGATATGCCGCTGAAGTTCTCCGAGCTTGGCTAGCTTTTTATCTTGATTACTCTAATCAATAAGAAATGATAGAGTAGAATTATAAACTCTATTGGCTTTTAAATATTACCGACAAGCCCTCGAGATGCCATTCCCGTTCATTGTTATTTGTTAAAATGATCCTCACCCTAACAGCGGATGCCAACAGCGAGGTGAACAGGAATTCGCTTTGGGACTCGCCTCAGTCAGTCCCTGACACCTTCGCCCCGCACTCCCCAGGGAAGACTCATCGCTGTTTGGCCTTGAGAAGGTGGAAACATCTTAAAAAAAAAAACTCTAAAATTTCTCTTTTGGAGGTGCAAAAGAAATAACAGATTAAGAAACACCAGATTCCCCACCCCATCCAGATAGATAGTCTTAAAGATAGAAGCTTTGAAAAAGGCACTGTGAGACACAGAACCTCACGCTTCGGGAACTAATCAAATCTGTAACACACACACACACCCTCCACCTTCCTGACCCGCACCTGCAGCTCACAGACTTTCTGCATATCATTCATAGACTTTTGTATATGTATATATGTATAATTTCAGACAGAACTCTAAAATGCAATTTCCCCCACTTAGTTCTCTTGGTAGAAAAATGGGGGTTGAATCTCTTCCTGCCTGCAGACGATACCTTCAGCCCTAGCTGGATGGCGGTGGTAGTCGGCCAAGGCGTCAAAGCACCTCCAATGGGAAGTTTTTGAGTTCCTAGACGTCCAGCACCGGGTGGGCTGAGACCAGGAGCCTAGCCCTCCCGCCTCAGGCAGCCCATCGCCCACACCCTTCCAAGGTCCAGAACCCCAAGACTCTCCGGGTTGCACTTCCCTCCCGGGCCCAATTTGCGCAGCACTGTCTCTTTCCCAAGAAGCCAAAAAGAGGGTGCGGGGCATTTCTTCTTTCCTTCGGCTCATTGAGAGTGAAAAGTTTTTATGTTGTATGTGTGAAACATATCTTCTCACCCTCGACCAGCGTATTAACCCACCCCTCACGCCCAACTATGGCTCTAAGTTTGGTCCCGGGTGGGGTGGGAGATTTCTGGGCACCCCAGGAGGGCCAGGGGCTGCTGAGAACACCGGCTGTCATCACTCACCAGAATCATGTACGAATTTACTAGCTTTCGTTTAGATCCCATAAAAACCTATTAAGAGCCCACTCTGCACCAGGCACTTTGTCAGGAGCGCGACCCACGCTCTGAGGCGCGAGGACCCTTCCCCTTACTCGCTTGATCGTCCACCTCTTCGGCTCTTTGAATGTGTTCTCGGCATCTGTGGCATCCACAGCTCCGAAAGCGCGCAGGCGGGAGGCGCACACACACAAACACACGCGCCACAACTCGGCCTGCCCCTGCCCAGCAACCCCGCGGGGCGCACCATGACTGTCGAGACGCTTTTACACACAGTCCTACTCGCCCGCCGCTAGGCGACTGGTCCCCAAGCAGCCGCGCGGTCCCTCCAGCCCGCGTAGCTGCGAATTCGGTCCTCTCCTCCCACTCCTGCACCCCAGCACAGCCCCGGGCGCAGAGCGGCGCTCTGGCCCCGCCAGGAGAGGAAGCTGCGCGCTCAGACTCGCGAAGGCGCACTGGTCGCTGAGCCGGGAACCAGCAACCGGCAACCGGCGGACGCACTGGCGAGGGGCTGCGCGCGGGAGCGAAAAAGGCCGGCTCACAAACTCCAGTCCGCCAAGGCCTCGGTTGATCCGTGGAAGAAGTTGGAAATCAAAGGCAGGCTAAGTCTTTTTTTTTTTTTAATGACACGCAGGGGGAAGGGCTGAATGTAGCAAAATCATGTAAAATTTCTGTTCTTAGCAACATCCTTGTTATTAGGAATGATGACTAAACCGCCAGGATTATTCTGGACTGTAAGTTATCAAGAGCCCACTAATTTCACATTAAAGCCCATTGACTGCAACGGCGTGATTGAAGGGTTTTTAACAATTAACATAATCAGAAAATGAGCTGAGATAATTTTTATTCAACTCATTACTTTTTAATCATGTATTTCTTTTAATTAATATCTTCTCCGTGAACATAACACAAAGCGGAGCCCCAGTGCTGGCCCAAGCCAGGCTGCGGTACTGAATTTGACACAGCCAAACATTTCCCCAGCCGCATTCATTGCATCTCTATTGTGGTGCGGATGAAATAGAAAAATCTTGTCCAAAAGTCACCATGTTGTTTTGAAACACAATTTAGGGGGGGGGGGCGGCGGGGAGCGCAGAAGCCATACGCTTTTAATTCGACTTGACTTTTATATTTGGGCGCCTCTCTTGGTTTGCAGCCAGAAGGATACAAAGGAACGAAGAAACAGGTGGAAGAAGAAGAAGAAAAGGCTTTTGGAGATGAATGTCCCATCCTGAGTTCGAGGAGAGGTGGGCTTTGGCTGCTCGGGCCTACTACCCGGGCCGGCTGGGGGGACCTTGAAGGCACAGAGCTTGGCAGCGGCGTGCCTGCCCTTGGCCGCCGAGTCTCGGCCCCGGCCATGGGCCTGGTGGAGGCTGTCAGGGCAGAGGCGTTCAGCCCTCGCCCTCTTACCCTCTCCCCACAACCTGCTGGGCTCAGACCCACGCGGGGCTAAGTCCTTCCGCTCCGCAGGCCCATCTGAAAGTGGGCGGCGACGTGCGGGCACTTTGCGGCAGGATCCTGGACCACCGCCGCAGCCGCTGTGCGCACCGCCCTGTCATTTGCATTGCAGTCTCGGTGTCTTGACCCCACCCGTCTCCCAACACTTCCTAGGTATCCCCAACCCAGGAGACTTGATCCAGCTCAAATGGGGCGGTGAACGGACATTTTTGTTGACAGAGGGGACTGCAGTCTCCCCCTTGGCGAGCTCCCTCCTCACTCAGGTAACTCCGACCCAGGGGCGCATCTCGCCTGTGGTCTGGCCACAGCGTCTTCCATAACTCTAAAAAAAGGACTGTTTCTGGACTAAGATTTCTCGCCCTGTGGGAGCCTCATCAGCCTCAGAAAAAGAAACAAAGCCGACCCCTGGTGGAAGAAAATGAAAGTTTAAGAACGTAAGGACGGTTTGGGAGAGCCTCATGCTCGAACTTCTGCACACGGTAGAGGGAGGAGAAGGAAGGGAGAGAGGGCAGGAAAGGATCAATAAGGGAAAGGAAAATCGGAAGGAGAGAAAACAGGAGAGATCACATAGCAGTGGGTGGAATTCAGGTGGAGAGAGCTGGGAAGAATGAAACTCAGAGAGACGATCCTTTTGGGCCCTTGGGTCAAGTCTGCATCCCCAATGCTTGTGGCCTGGCCAGTGTTTTTGTTGTTGCTGTTGTTGTTATGGCTTTTATGTCTTTTCAAATCTTTTACTATATCTCCCCCCCCTTTCTTTTCACATGACATTGACTTTTTCAAGAAACCAGGTCAGTTGTCCTGCGAGGAATGTTCCACGTTGCTTGCTTGTTTCCTCATGGTAACATTTAGTAGAGATTTCATGTGTCAGTGAAGCAGGATTCAATTTGTTTTCCTTTCTCCTGCATTTCCTGAAGACTAGAAGTAAGATCTAAAGACATGAATAAATTCAGATTCTTTTTTGTTTCATTTGTTGTGCAAGAAGGTATCAGAGGTGAATTTCATATTGCACCATGTCAGGGGGCCCATAGTTTCTGGTTTTGTCTTGAGTGAAGTTCAGATTGATCAGTGGGTTTAGGTAACGTCACAATCAGATATTTCATTAGGAGATAGCAAATCATCCTTTCAAAGCATATCTTCATGTAAATTCTTTCTTTTTACCAGCGATATGCATCATTTCCCTTGTTGTATAGAAGAGTGACAGAGAAGGCACTTCTGGGGCCACACAGTGACTTTGGGGCCCAAGCAGAACTAAAATTCAAGCCTGTTGATTCCTGACTCCAAATTCTTTTCTGTGGCAAGAAACATCACAGACAATAACGCTTCTTGGTGTCTTGCCATTTGGAATCCAAAGGAGTCTTTAAAAACTGGGCTCAAAGGTTCAAAGTCTTTTGACTTAAAAATCTTAGAATTAATAAATTTGGGTCACTCTGGTCTGGATCACCAGATACAAGAAATTTCCTTGGTTATGAACACCTGAAAGCCCAAACTATCTTCATTGTTTGAGTCAACTTTTTGTTTGCATAATTTTGGCCAGATAAACCAAAGAGGACTCTCCTCTCACTCAAGAATATTCTAGTCCCCAGCACTGGGATGTGTACAGTAAGGGTTGTGTTCAGCTAAAAATATCAGAAATGCCAATTCTAGGGGCTTAAACAAATAAGATTTAATTTTTCTCACATAACAAGAAAGCCAGAGGTTAGCAGTTGCTGGCTTTGCTTTAGTGGCTGGATGATGACAGGGCAGATGTTATCTCTCAGCCTTTTCCCCTTGCCCTCGAGATTGCTGTTGCATCTCCAACCATCATTCAAGGCTGAAGAAGGGGGCTCAAGAAAGGGCTATGCCAGCCACATCTGTTTCTGTCAATAAGGAAAACATATGCTTTATCAGAAGCCCCCTAGCAGTATTCTCTTGGGTCAGAACAGGGTCATATGGCATTCTGAACTACCAGAGAGCTGGGAAAGCAGTATTTGGCTTTTAAACCTCTATATTGGAGACAGCAAGGGAGAGGGGGGTTGGGCATAAATAAAATGCTGATCCACCTACACCAATCCCATCCTTCTTTGCTCTCTGACACACACCATCTCGTACACTTTCATAAAACCAAGTTCCTCAGCCATTCATTCTGCAAGACAAATGGTAAAGAATAAGGATGTGCCTAAAGCCATTTGACCAAAAGGGATGGCAATCAGACAAAGATTGGCTCCCACCTCCAGGAGGACATGAGTACCTTGGATGCTTACTAAAGAAAATGAAGTTGAATTTTACTAGTCTGTGGATTCCATCGTTGGTTCAAGGGTACTAGAGGATATTAAGGATATTAGACTGGAGTTGGAGTGAGCGTGAGAGGTAAGGGAAGATCTGCAGAGCACAAAATGTAAGCCAGGGTGCAATGAGTCAGAAAGCAGCCCTGACATCAGATTTCCACTGTAGAAGGATTTCTAGTTACCTCTGTCCAAAAATGTCTGTTGCATATGATTTCTGAATGCTTGAAAATTCCTTTAACAGTGGACAAAATCTATATCACAGTTAGTGATAATGTTAAAATTCAAATAGTTCTTGAAAGGTAACATTAACTTACATTTTTTTTTCAAAATATAAAAGGCCTCAAGGAAAAATAATGTCACTCATTTAATTTAAATAAAGTTCAGATTCTTCACCTCCAGGGGCCAACAGTGGGCAACCAGACCTCTTGTTTCCCAGTAGCACAGCGGAGATCTGGCTAAGAACATTAAAAAAGACTTTACTCAAGGCTAAATAGCAAAAGGGGTGATGAAAGAGAAACACAGTTTCTGAGACACAGCTTGCACTCATGATTAAAGATTCATACCATTAGAGAACGCAGGAAAAGAAATCTCTTGAAGGTTATCCTCCCTCCCCATGGTGGATGCCATTTTGACCTCCACCAGCCAAGCATGCACTTAGCGCTATTTAAAGCCCCAGGAATCTAAACTGAGAGAGAGGCTGAGTCTCCCTCCTTAGATTCTGACCAGAGTTCTAGTTTCCTGTCTGAACTCTAACCACTCACTCAAATGACTGACCCCCAAAATGACCTCCCTCTTCAGGTGTGAAGTGTAGTCACAAGTTTGGGGTCTGACCCTGACCCTTGCAGGCCCCAGCAAGATATTCATATCAGAATAGAAGATATCAGCCCCACAGCCCCAATATTCATACACAACTGGGAAACAGAGAATCATGGCGGGGGGGAGGGCAGGGTGGGTAGAGTGGAAATGTAATGTCCATACAAGGGCCATATTAGCTCCTCTGAGTGGAGAAGGAGTGTCTGAAGGAGAAGTGAGGGGGAACTACAAAATGTGGAAATGAGCAGAAAGGCAAGTCTAGGGTCAGAAAAATATAACTTATGTTTTCCAAACAGGTAGTAAGAAGTGCATCACAATAATGGTCACAGTCAGCATTTCTTTCTAGCAACTCCAGGCCTTCTGCTTCTGAGAGCCCCCAGAGAATTGTGCATGTTGCCCCTAGAACTATTCCTGTGGCCATCCTGAAGCATTGACCCTCTTCCTCTGATGTACTCTGGTGATGTGTCCCATGGCTTCCCACCAAAGTCCCCATCCTGGGCACCACTAGCCTCTGCACCAGCCTGGCTGTGCAAGTCTCCTGATGCTACCATTAGGGCACACTCCTGGCCTTTCTCCTGTCACTGACATGTCCCTGATGCTGCCTGCCGAGTGACTGATGTTGATGCCTCCGAAGACTCATGCTCTTAACTTCTCACAAACAGCATAATTTTAAAAACAAAACTACGTCTTTTAGTTCTAGCTGGTTCCAGTTCTTGCTGGTTTAGTTCTTGCAGCTCTTTTGCTCAGAAGAGGAGGCGTCTAAGGTGCTGGACTTGGGAAGCAAGTACATGCCAGACTTCTTAGTGCTCAAAATCATCTCTCTCCTCTCCCATCCCTTTGTCGTTGAACCAAATGTCAAGTCCCTAACCCTGAAAATCCATTATTTCCAGCAAGCCCCCTAGGTTTTTCAAGCTCCAGACCTCTGGTAGGCTGCTTCCCCTCCCCCACTTCCAAGATGCTCAGATGTGTGAATCCCAGAGCTCACATCTGTTAGGCACATGCTGGGACCTCTGTTATGTATGCTTGTCGGCCTTGCTACTTTTCCATTTTTCTGCTACCAGGTAGGTCTCCAGAAAAAGTTAATACTAAGCGTGAAAAATATAGTGACATACATGTAAAAATACATATAAAAAGAAAAGGTGAAATAGTATGAAAACACTCATTAAAACTATGTGTAAAAGAATGCTTAAAATGTTTAAAAAATATCACTGAATTTAAAAATATACAGAACACTATATTTTGAAATT
The DNA here is from genome assembly GCA_031878705.1 of Tapirus indicus. NCBI lineage: Eukaryota > Metazoa > Chordata > Mammalia > Perissodactyla > Tapiridae > Tapirus > Tapirus indicus. Next base: position 30,858,614 of record CM062933.1, on the reverse strand, counting down.
GCTTTAAAAATCATTTCACCCTCTTATTTGGATAAATAAACTGAGGCTCAGAGAGGTTAAATAACTAGAGTCATACAGTTGATTAGTGGAAGGGCTAAATTAAGTAAAACTGGTTAAAAGTGGAATATATATATATATGGGAATTTGCATATCTACATTTAGAGCATCAGTTCACTTGTTCTATTTTGAAGAGGTGAAGAATGCTTTATTGTTAGTCATCTTGAGTTTTAGTTGTTAACCATCAATAAGAAACAACTGAATTCAAGTTGGAACAGGTCCCTTCCACCCCTTACCCTTAAAAAATCAGCACAATGTTCTCAGCTGGGTCAAAAAAAAATTCTTTAAAGGTCAAGCAAATGATAATCACAAAGAAATGTAGTGTTTCCAATTTTACTCTAGCAGAAAATGCAATTTCAAATTCATTAGCTTATACAGTTTATATACAAGTTTATACAGTTTACTGTACTTCATCAGATGTCTTTGGAATGTGAGTGCTGGATGTGAGCCTTGGAAAAAAGAGATGGCCATAGCCAAATGAAGCAGATCAACGAAGCAGAGATCTGCAATTATTTGGTTTATTTGAACTGCTAGATAGCTTATCTGTGTAACTCAGAGCCCAAGGCCTGGATTTTCTCCTGTTAATTTCTCTTGTTCTTAGCATAGATGCACAGTGGATGCTTAATTAATGCTTAATGATGAGGGTGACAACATTTATAAGGCATGGTACACTCCATGAAATCTTTTCACAGAGTACTGATAATTATAAAAGCTTCACTATATGTTGTGCAATCCCAGCCTGCATAAAAATGCTGTGAGACCACTATAAGCATTATATCTCTATCTCAATCATCAATTTATTTTAGTGTCTTTTTGGTGAAAACGGAAACATTAAGCTATTTGACCTATGAAGAGAAGAATAGGAAGGTTTTGTGCCCTTTTAGGAGTTGTGGTAATTTTTCTTCTTGCAAATATTAGAACAAGTGTTAAGAGAGAATGGACATATGCCCACATAGGGTCAATTTGGGATCTCCTGGGATTAGATTTCCTAGTCTAGAGCAGTGAATGTGCATAGGCCTGGGGACGCAGGATGCAGGTTTATTGACTCAGTGACAATGAATGCAAGGAGAGTGAATGTTGGACATATGAAAAAATTAACACTGGCTTGCAAGTCTAGGAGCAGAAAGAAAGTGAACTTTTTTTTTTTTTAACGAAAAATTTAAAACATAATAAAGGGTAGAGAGAATAATATAATGAACACCCATATATCTATCACTTATATGCAACAAGTGTTAATATTTTGCTATATTTGCTTCATATTTTTTGCTGAAGTATTTTGAGCGAAATACATGCAGTATACATCCTCAAAACCTAAGGGCCATTTGTCTATATAACCTCAATGTCTTTATCACACCTAACAAAATTAGCAAGTGTTTTCTAATATTATCTAGTATTTACTTTAAAATAAACTTCATATTATCATGCTCTTTCTTGGTCAATAACTCTCGAGGAAAGGAAGAAGAATTGAGCCAACTGTTCTTAGTTCTTAGAAGAATTTAGAATTCTTCTAAAATTTACCAATCAGATAAGTCCTTTACTTGCCCTGCAGTGGAGTAAGTAAAGGAGCGGAGAAAGCCCAAGAGTATTACACTAATTGAGTTCTTTCAACATGGAAGGAGATTTTGGGAGTGGAGAACATATTTGAAAATAAGAAAAACTGAAAATAAATGAGCTAAGCATTCAAATCTGGAAGGTACAAAAAAATTCATAGAGTAAAAGAAAAAAAAGTCAGAAATTAAAATGAAAACAAACAGAAAAGTAAGAGATCATCAATAAAACCAAATGCAGGTTGTTTGAAAAGACCAATAAAGTGTCATTGATTGGGATTGCATTGAATCTGTAGATTGCTTTAGGTAATGTAGACATTTTAACTATGTTTATTTTTCCAAACCATGTGCATGGAATATCTTTCCATTTCTTTATGTCATCAATTTCTTTCAATGATGTCTTATAGTTTTCATTGTATAGGTCTTTCATCTCCTTGGTTAAATTTATTCCTAGGTATTTTATTCTTCTTGTTTTGATTGTAAATGGGACTGCATTCTTGAGTTCTCTTTCTGTTAGTTTGTTATTACAGTATAGAAATGCAACCGATTTTTGTAAGTTGATTTTATACTGTGCAACTTGGCTATAATTCTTGATTATTTCTAACAGTTTTCTGATGGAATTTTTAGGGTTTTCTATATACAAAATCATATGTGCAAACACCGAGAGTTTGACTTTCTCCTTGCCAATTTGGATACTTTTTATTTCTTTTTCTTGCCTAATTGCTCTGGCCAAAACCTCCAGTACTATGTTGAATAAGAGTGGCGAGAGTGGGCACCCTTGTCTTGTTCCTGATCTCAGAGAGATGGCTTTCGGTTTCTCCCCCTTGAGTATGATGTTGGCTGTGGGTTTGTCATATATGGGCTTTATTAGGTTGAGGTGTTTTCCTTCTATACCCGTTTTATTGAGAGTTTTTATCATAAATGGATGTTGGAACTTGTCAAATACTTTCTCAACATCTACTGAGATGATCATGTGATTTTTATTCCTCATTTTGTTAATGTGGTGTATCACACTGATTGATTCGTGTATGTTGAACCATCCCTGTGTCCCTGGTATAAATCCCACCTGATCATGGTGTATGATCCTTTTGATGTATTGCTTTATTTGGTTTGCCAATATTTTGTTGAGGATTTTTGCGTCTATGTTCATCAGCAATATTGGCCTGTAGTTTTCCTTCTTTGTGTCGTCCTTGTCTGGCTTTGGGATCAAGGTGATGTTGGCCTTGTAAAATGTGTTAGGAAGTGTTCCATCTTCCTCTATTTTTGGAATAGTTTGAGAAGGATAGATATTAAATCTTCTTTGAATGTTTGGTAGGATTCTCCAGAGAAGTCATCTGGTCTTGGACTTTTAATTTGGGGGAGATTTTTGATGGCTGTTTCAATCTCTGTACTTGTGATTGGTCTATTCAGATTCTCTACTTCTTCTTGATTCAGTTTTGGGAGGTTGTATGAGTCTAAGAATTTATCCATTTCTTGTAGATTGTCCAATTTGTTGGCATTTAGTTTTTCATAGTATTCTCCCATAATCCTTTGTATTTCTGTGGTATCCATTGTAATTTCTCCTATTTCATTTCTAATTTTATTTATTTGAGCCTTCTCTCTTTTTTTCTTTGTGAATCTGGCTAAGGGTTTGTCAATTTTGTTTATTTTCTCAAAGAACCAGCTGTTAGTTTCATTGATCCTCTCTACTGCTCTTTTTTGTTTCTATTTCATTTATTTCTGCTGTAATTTTCATTATTTCCCTCCATCTGCTGACTTTGGCTTTGTTTGTTCTTTTTTTTCTAGTTCCCTTAGGTTTAAGATTGCTTATTTGAGATTTTTCTTGTTTGTTAAGGTGGGCCTGTATTGCTATGAATTTCCCTCTTAGGACCGCTTTTGCTGCATCCCATATGAGATGGTATGGTGTATTTTCATGTTCATTTGTCTCTAGATATTCTTTGATTTCTCCTTTAATTTCTTCAATGATCCATTGGTTGTTCAGTAGCATATTGTTTACTCTCCACACATTTGTCACTTTCTTGCTTTTTTCTTGTAGTTGATTTCTAGTTTCATAGCATTATGATCAGAAAAGATGCTTGTTATGATTTCAATATTCTTAAATTCATTAAGGCCTCCCTTGTTTCCCAACATATGGTCTATCTTTGAGAATGTTCCATGTGCACTGGAGAAGAATGTGTATTCTGCTGATTTTGTATGGAGTGTTCTATATATACCTATTAAATCCATCTGGTCTAGTTTTTTGTTTAGTTCCACCATTTCCTTGTTGACTTTCTGTCTGGTTGATCTATCCATTGATGACAGTGGGGTGTTAAGATCTCCTACCATTATTATGTTGCTGTTAATGTCTCCTTTTAGGTCAATTAATAGTTGCTCTATGTACTTTGGTGCTCCTGTGTTAGGTGCATATATATTTAAAAGTGTATGTCCTTTTGGTGGAGTGTCCCTTTTATCATTATATACTGCCCCTTTTTGTCTCTCATTGTCTTTTTTATCTTGAAGTCTACTTTGTCTGATATAAGTATGGCAACACCTGCTTTATTTCGTTTGCCATTAGCTTGGAGTATCGTCTTCCATCCCTTCACTCTAAGCCTATGTTTGTCTTTAGAGTTGAGATGTGTTTCCTGGAGGCAGCAAATTATTGGGTCTTGTTTTTTAATTCATCCAGCCACTCTGTGTCTTTTGATTGGGGAATTCAATCCATTTACATTTAGAGTGATTATTGACATATGAGGGCTTAACACTGCCATTTTATCCCTTGTTTTTCAGTTGTTACGTATTTTCCTTGTTTCTCATCCTATGTATTTTGGATTGCCAGTTCAGTTTGGTGGCTCTCTTTGATGGTTTTCTCAATATTTATCATTTGTGTCTTTGTTCTTATTTTTTGTTTGGTGGTTACCATAAGATTTGTATAAAAGATCTTGTAGATGAGATAGTCCATCCTCTGATAGCCTATTATTCCCTTAGTCTAAGCAGGTTTCATCCCTCTCCTCTTCCCCTTCTAAGTTGTTGTTGTCACAACTTATTCCATTATGTTTTGTGAATTTATAGTTAAAATGAAGTGATTATATTTATTTTTAATGTTTTTGTTCCCTTTATCTTTAGAGTTATAATTAAGTGTTTGCTAATCTGTTCTGATAAAGAGTTGCAATTTTCTTGATTTATCTGCCTATTTATCTCCTTGCTCAAGGCTTTGTAAGCCCTTTCTTCTTTTTTTTTTCCCCCCAGGTATGAGGGCCTTCTTGATCAAATCTTGTTGGGGGTGGGTCTTGTGCCAATGAACTCCCTCAGCTTTTGTTTATCTGGGAAAGTTTTTATTTCTCCATCATATATGAAGGATATTTTCACTGGATATAGTATTCTTGGCTGAAAGGTTTTGTCTTTCAGAATTTTGAATATATCATTCCACTCTCTCCTAGCCTGTAAGGTTTCTCCTAAGAAATCCACTCAGAGCCTGATAGGGGTTCCTTTGTAGGTTATTTTCTTCTGCCTTGCTGCCCTTAATATTTTTTTCTTTGTCATTGACTTTTGCCAGCTTTATTAATATATGCCTTGGAGAAGATCTTTTTACATTGATGTAGTTAGGGGTTCTATTGGCTTCATTTACATGTAATTCCAGCTCCTTCCTCAGGTTTGGGAAGTTCTCAGCTATTATTTCTTTGAACAAGCTCTCTGCTCCTTTCTCCCTCTCTTCTTCCCCTAGAATACCTATAATCCTTATGTTGCATTTCTGAATTGAGTCGGATATTTCCCAGAGAATTTCTTCATTTCTTTTTAGTTTTAGTTCTCTCTCCTCCTCCATCGGAAGCATTTCTGTATTTCTATCCTCTAGATTGCTAATTCTATCCTCCATAATGTCAGCTCTGTTATTTAAGGACTCCAGATTGTTCTTTATCTCATCCATTGTGTTTTTCATCTCCAACATTTCTGATTGGTTTTCTTTATAGTTTCTATCTCTTTTGTGAAGGATTCCCTCTATTCAGTAATTTGGTTCCTGATGTCATTGAACTATATTTCCGAATTCTGTAACTCGCTGAGTTTTTTTATGATGGCTGTTTTGAATTGTCTGTCATTTAGATTGTAGATTTCTGTGCCTTCAGGGTTGATTTCTGGATGTTTGTCTTTTTCCTTCTGGTCTGGAATATTAATATATTTCATTTTTCTTTCTTTCTTTCTTTTTTTTGGTGAGGAATATTGTCCCTGAGCTAACATCTGTGCCAATCTTCCTCTATTTTTGTATGTGGGATGCCACCAGAGCATGGCTTAATGAGCGGTGTGTAGGTCCATGCCCAGTATCCGAACCTGTGAAACCTGGGCCGCGGAAGTGGAATGCGCAAACTTAACCACTACAGCACCAGGCCGGCCCTTTAATATATTTCTTTATACCATTTGATGGAGTGGATTTGTGCCGGCACATGTGATAGTATCTGGTTGCAGTTTCCACCTGCCACCACTGGGGGAAGCAGGAGCTGTGTAATCTGAGCCCACTGCCGTGATCCCTGTCAGCTGTGCCTGTTGGAGCCTGGGCACTCCTCGGGATTGCAGTGACTCTGTGGGGTCTCCCACCAAATGGGAAAGCAGTCACATGAGGGCTCAGGGCTGTTGCTGCCTGCTCCCACACTCCTGCCAAGACATGCTTCCCCCTTCCAGGCTGCAGAGGTACTATGGGCATTCACGGAAGCTGGGAGCTCGTTTGGCTCGCCTGGACTTGCAGCTTAGCTGCCGTCTGCTCCTAGGTGGCACCAGCTGTTGTGCTTGGTGGGTGGGACCTCCCCACTGTCCGAGTCAGAGCCACTCCCTGGGACCATGCTGGGACTGTGGACTCCCCCACTGGACGAGAGACTGATCACATGGGGGCTCAGGGCTGCTGCTGCCTGCTCCTACAGTCCCGTTGAGTCACACTCCCCCCTTCAGGGCCACAGGGGTACTATGGGCATTTTGTGGCAGCTGGGAGCTTGTTTTCCCAGGCTGCAGCTCTGCTGCCATTTGCTCCTAGATCTGCTCCTAGGTTGCACCAACCTTAGTGCTTGGTGGGCAGGGCCTCCCCACTGGATCCGCCCCTGACCTGCTCCCTGTGGATTGTGTGGTCCTGAGGACTTTTCCACCAGATGGGGAAGCGATCACATGGGGGCTCAGGGCTGCCGTCACCTGTTTCTACAGTTGCACCGAGGCATGCTCCCACCTTCGGGGCCACAGTGGTGCTATGAGTGTTCCAGCCGGGAGAGCAGTCACATGTGTGCACTGGGCTGCTTGGGGGCCAGAGAGTGCTCACCTATCTCCACCACCTCCCCAGAGGGTAGTCCATCCACTTTCAGATATATAGTTTCATGGGTCTCTCCAGCATCCTGATGTGCTGTGTGGGTATCCTCTGCTAATCAAATGAATGTCCACTTAGTTGTAGTTTGAAGGGGGAGAGATAAAGGGAACAGCTCACTCCACCATGTTGCTGATGTCACCATAGGAAGAAGTTTCTATACTTACAGATCCCTAGAAACAGGAGGCATGGCAGGCTATGCAGGGGAGCCACAGAGGGAAGCAGTGGGGATGATCAAGAGGCAGAAGGAGCAAGGGGGAAAGCATGGGCCAGATCCTTTATTGTGATTTTTGGCAGGAAGCAATTGATGAGGCACGGTAGGTAAACTGAGTATATTGAGGATTGGATAGTTTGAATAATTTTGGCAGGCTCTGGGCTGTAAGTAGTCCCTAGTTGTCTAGTAGGGACAACCTGACCCAGCCTGATAAAAGGAGGGGGATATGGACTCAGGGTTGGTTGGTTTGCATATCAAAGACATGCTCAAAGACAAATTGTTTGTTATCTCTAGCAATTAGCTAATCTTGGAAGGGGCAGTCTCTCCCCAGGTCCATAAAGCCCCAAGATGTCAAAGCATCATAAAATACAGAAAATAAAAAACAAGATTAATACACAGGCCTAGGTGAGTTTTACCAAACTTTGAAGAAAGAAAATGTCTATCTTTATAAACTGTCCTAGAGAATAGGAAAGAGGGAAAGCTACCAAACTCATTTTACGAGGCTGAATAATCTTGACACCCAAAGCAGAATAGAAGAAAATAAAATTATAGGTAATCTTACTTATGAACACAAGTGGAAATGTTAACTAAAACATTAGAAAATTAAATCTAGCATTGTATAAAAAAAGATCAAATAGGGTTTATAATAAAAATAACTTTAGAAAATTATTAATTTAATTCACATTAACATATTAAAGAAGAAATATCATATGATTATCTCAAAAGACACATTTAAAAGCAGTTGATAAAATGCAATCCCCATTCATGATTTTTAAAAACTTCTTAGCAAAATATTAATAGGAGAGAATTTCCCTAACCTGATTATTTGGTATCTACTAAAAACATACACACAAACAGCATGCTGAGTGGTGAAACTTCAGAAACATTCCTTTCAAAGTGAGGAACAAGACAATACTAAACACTATCACTCCTATTATTCAACATTGTACTGGAGATCCTTGACAATCTACTGGAATGAAGAAAAAAAAAAAAAAAGAATAAGAGGCTTAAAGAGCCAAAATATATCCCTTAAAGTTCTTAGTTACGAGCAATAGATGCTGACTCTAGTTGATTAAGCAGAAAAAGAGTTTATTACAAGAATATTTGGCAGCTCACAGAATCACTGGGAGAGTTGAAAAACGAGGCTTAAGGCTGAGTTTCCAGAAGTGCCCATAACATGTTGCAGAAATGGTCTGGCAAGGAATCCTTTGCTGCCACCATTGAGCCCTAGACATTACCCTTAGACATTGTCACTTGTGCTCCTGAAACTTGACTGCAACTGCTGCCCCTGCTAACACTGATGCCAGCTCTGTTCCATCATTGCTGTCACCACTGTGGTATCAGTAAATGCCTGTTCCTCAGTGGCAAGGAAGGCTGGGAAAGAAGTTTGGAATATTTTAAGCTCCCACAGAGGGAGCAGTCTTTGTCTTACAACCAGACTCATAAAGTGGGAAATTCTTCAAACATAAAAAGGAGTTCAGATGCAGGATGGCCAAAACAAATGACAAATGCCCACCCAGAAAGAAAAGGTAAAATTTTTTGTTGTTTGCAGATGGTATATTAATCTACATGGAAAATCTAAGGTAATTTATAGGCAAACATAAAATTAATGAGGAAGTTTAATATCCTTGACACAATACTAACATAAAAATCAATGGCATTTCTATAAATCAGCAATAAACAATTAAAAGCCTGATAGAAAAAGGGATATAATTCCCTATAGTAAACATAATATAAGGTAACTGAGAATAAATTAAACAAAAGATGTATACATTTTTTTAAGGAGAAAACTATAACATATTATGAAGTCTTTTTAAAAATGGGAGATACACACTATGTTCTTGTTAGGGAAGACTCAATTTCAGGACATATCAATTTCCCCAATTTTGATGTATAAACTTAACATAATTCCAATAAAAATCCCACCTGGATTTTTTATGCAATTTGAGAAACTGATTAAAATGCAAATTGAAGAGTAAATATCTAAAAATATGCCAAACAATTGTGAAAAAAATGACAAGGTGGTGAGACCTTCTCTTTAAAATATCAAGTCACTATGAAGGTTTAACAATTAAAATAGTTTGGTACTGGTTCAGAAGTGTTCAGAGATCAGCTGAGTGGAATAGAAAGCCTAGAAATAGACTCATGGGGATCTTGATCTATAACAGAGGTGATATTTAAATTGGGGTGAAAGGATGGATGAGTTAATAATGTTGGAAAAATTTACTTTCCCTATAGAAAAATTAAGATTCCTACTTCACACAAAACACAAAAGCAAATTTCACATAGATTAAAGCTTGAAGTGTAAAAAAACAAAACTTTAAAATTGCTTGAAGAAAATACAGGGAATATCTTTGGGATCTTGAGTCACAGGAGGTTTCTTAAACCAGACACAAAAAGTACAAATCATAAAGGCAAAGAACTGATATTTGAGTACATTAAAAATTTTTTTTGTATGACAAAAGACATATAATCAAACTGTAATGAAAAGCACAAACAACTCAATAGAAAGATGGACACAGTATGTGAATAGAGACTGAAGGGACTAGGAAACCCAAATGACTTATCAAGATGTGAAAAGATGCTCAACCTTTCATAAAGGTAATTATGAAAAAAACAAGTAAAACAACAATGAGACATCACGTATCACCAATTAAGGGTTGGCATGCAAGTTGGGGAAAGTAAGTCTCTTCAACTATAAGTATAAACCGGTATAATCACTTAGGAGAACAATTTGGAAGTATAATATTTAAATAACTTCTAGGTTTATAGGAACTCTTGTATGTTTACTCAAAGAGACACATGCAAAGATGCTCATTGTCACTTCGTTAGTAACACCAAAAAAAAAAAAAAGAGAGAGAGAGAAAAACAAATGTCCATTTATAGGAAAATGAATGAGTAGAATTTTAAGTAAAATGTGATAATCCATAGATTGAATACTGAATAGTGGTTAAAAGGAACTAACTACATCTAAACAGATCAACATGAATAGACGTCAAAACTATAGTATTGAGAGAAAAAAAGCAAGATGCGTAATCATTCACACATTATGAAACCATTTTTGTAAACGGAAAACATGGAACATTGTACATTTTTATATTTATCTATATAAAATGTTCATTTATAGATACCTACACAAAAGTATAAAATAATTAGCAGGAAAGATATACGCTTTGGTAGCCAGCCCCTAAGACGGCCCCCAGTGAATCCTGCCTCCTTGTCTTCATGCCCTTGTAAAATCTCCTCCCCTTGAGTTTGGCTTGGGCTTAGTGACTTGCTTGTAATGAACAGAAGTCATGGGATGTCACTTCCAAGATTGGGTATAAAACAGTGTGACTTCTCTCTTGTTGGCTCTGGCTCTTCTAGCTCTGATGAAGCAAACTGCATGTTGTGAGCAGCTTGATGGAGAGGCCCATGCAGCAAGGAACTGAGTGCAGCCTCTAGCCAAGAGCCAGGAAGGAACTGAAGCCCTCAGTCCGACAATCCTCAAGGAACTGAATCTTGCCAACAATCACTGAGAGTACTTGGAAGTGGATTCTGCCCCAGTGGAACCTGGAGATGAACTGCAGCCCCAGCTAACACCTTGACTGCAGCCTTGGGAGAGGTCCTGAGCCAGACGATCCAGCTAAACTACATGGATTCCCGATCCACGGAAACTGTGAGATAATAAATGTTGTTCTAAGCCACTAAGTTTTAGGGTAATTTGTTATGCAGCAATAGATACTAATACACCAAATTATGAGATTTTAGTCTGGATTGTGGAGGGAGTAGGAGGGAATGGGATTAAAGGAAAGACGAAGAGTAATTTTAAAAATTACTTTTATAAAAATGACTTTAAACAAACATGACAAAATGTTAATAATTGTTAAAATCTGGGTTATGGGTACATGGGTGTTTGGCACGTTATTATACAGGCTTTTCTGTATTTTCTTTATTTCTCAAAAAAGAATAAATTCCCAATCCCAGACTATGAGAAAAACCTAGGGCTGGGTTGCTATCTTGTAGCATTCTGGATATGAGAAACATACCTTTTGTTTTCAACCTCAGTTCCACTAAGTTGTTGGAACCTTTCTTGGTATATTCTTTAAGTTATTATTTCATTTATTCTCTATAGAGCTATTTGCAGGAGATAATAGAAAAGAGAGTGAGCTCATTTAAATTCTAAATTCAAAATCACCAGATTTCAGGAATAATGACCCTACACACAGAAGGAATTAAAAATGGAAGGGGAATTTGATTTATTTTTGAAAATTATTTCATGCTAAGTTGAAAATATAAATTACCCAAGCACATGCCAAAGAGGTATAATGAGACAAATGTAACAATCATCCTACAATTCAGACAAAACTCCTGTCCCACGAGAAAGCAGCATTGACCTACTTACATTTTTGGTCCTTTCTTATTCTAACTTTAAGATAAACCAACGTAAAAAATGTTTATTTCACAAGGATATATTTAAAAATTGGTATATGGTAAAGTAGCAACTTAAATTATTGGATATATTTTTTATTGTATTTTGTCACCTACTCACTGCTCCTCACGCTTTCTGGTGACTTACCATAACTGATCATATATATTTAAATCATTTGGGTCTATCAAAAAAAGATATTCCTTGTGATAATTTAATAATTATGCAACTTCAAGTGTTAGGCTTTAATTTTAAGGCTCATTTCCACTTTCTTTGGATTAGCCAGCCATTTTATGAGGGCCATCTTGAGTTCCCCTCATGGAAAATCCAGTATATCAGTGTTTCTTTCATCTCATAATGAATGGTACAATTAAGATTTAATTAGAAGCACACTAGGAAGGGAACTGAAAGCTACTCTGAACCTGTAAATGAAATGTTACACTTTTAAATTGCTCACATGTTGCAACCCACCCTCTCTAAAAAGCTGCCACGTGTAAACTTAATTTGAGTAGCTTTTTAAAATAACATGATTGCTTGTTACACTCAACCTCTTCCTTGTCACGTGCTCACCAAAAAAGCTCATTTTATCTAAAGAAGAAAGACTCACAGATGCTCCAAGGAAGAAAACGGGAATTTTCACTACATTTGCTTTACAAAGAACAACCTGTACAAGTATTTAAGGGTGATGAGAAGACCCTACACTCATTAATGCATGTCCTACCTACTTCTCCTCCCCTGTTTTCACAGCCTTACAAAGAAGCACATTTGGGAAGTGATTTATCCATCCCATGCAAATCAATTTTGAATAAATATGTAGCTTTATATTTAAAACAATGCTTTAAAAAGCTAATACTTCCTATTAGAATGTCTTCATTATTGCTTCTAATCCCACTAACTTCTTATCAAACTTAGATATATCATTTCCAAGACGGAAATAGAAGGTACATTTAAAGATGATGTTGTAATTATGGGCTTTCTCATTTGAATTGGGATTACCTACTTTTCTGAAAGGTAGAATGGAATAGCAATTTAGTGTAGAGGTTTGAGCCTTGGTGAGCTGAGAGAGCAGAGTTCAAGGCTGCTGAAAATGACCTACTGACATGTCTTGGCTATAGAAAGAGGAGTTGCTTTGCTCCAAGTGTATTTCAGGCAATTATGTGTACAGCTGCCTGGGGTTTGAAAGGCTTCTGACAGCTTGGACTACAAGTGGAGAATTAGTATCTTAGAAACCTTTCCTATCCATCTTGTTCTTTACATCTGGGTCCAGAGGGCCTAATCATGGATGAAGCAAAGAAATAAGCAAGTGCTTGTGATCATTATGGAGAAAGGACTTGAATAAATTCCAAAACATCCAAGGCCTTGACAGTCACAGGATGATCCAGAATTAATTGTTCTAAAGGCAGAGCATTTCTGTAAACGACTTTTGACCTGCAGGTCTCTGTCATTAAGGCAATATATTATCCTAATCAATACATTTCTAATAATGAGGTGGATGATATTTTAATATATTTTAAGAGGAAGGTGGAAGGATTTTTCCAGAGGTCATTATTTTAGCAAGATGGCTAATTACCATGGAATAACAGGCTTGCTTCCCTGACTTAATATAATTCTATTCTAAAACAGAGAAATGTGATGTTTTAGGTAGCTTTGTGTTAGGTAAGTTTATGATTTCCTTCGGAATTTATGAAATATTGGAAATAGTTTATGAATCTTAAATTCTTCCCTACTGGACTCCTAGATGTCTAGAGATCTCAGGCTGGAACCCACTGGTTTACAGAATGGAAACAACCGAGTCACTCCTTGTCCATTATGGTCTTTTCAGGCATATGATAATTGAGTTGAATCTCTGTAAAGCTGACCTGGATAAATAACATACTTTGAATTTGAAGATGGTTCAAAATCTAGGAATAAATTTGCCACAGTAAATTAAATCTCTTTGTGTAAGAATGGCCCAAATAATAAGCTATATTTAAAAAACCATACTTATAGTATGAATTGAAGGGAGCCCCAAAAGCCCCAATTGCCTCAAAATTCTTCCCTTTACCCACCTACCATAATACCACCCACTTCCTTTCTCCCAGCTTGGACTCCAGTAGGCTACTCTTTAAGATGAACTTTCTATTGGAAGGGAAGAGAAGAGTCTTGCAGTGGACACCTATTAAGTTTGCCATCTGCAAACTTCCCCCTTTCCTCCTCATCCACAAGGTCACAGGATAGCTTCTGAGCAGCCATGGTTATAAATTATAATCCCTTACTCTTGTCCTGGCTACAGTTTGGGCTGAACAGAGACTCAGCCTTGGAAAATCTGGAATTGGGAGTAAGAGATCTGGTCTTTGTCTAGGGTGAAATCTTTAATGCAGGAGATATAAAAAATGGAGTTTGTGCAGCCATATTTTCTACCATTAAGACTGAGTAGTAAAGAGATACATAGATTGGAACAAAGACAGAGAGTTTCTGGTGCATAGTTTCAGTTCCATCCTGAAACGTGGCCTTGGTTTCATCCTTAAATTTTCCACTTTTTACTTAAGTTAACTTGAGTTGGTTTCTGTTTCTTGAAACCAAAAGAGATCCAACAGATAGACTGTCTTGATGGAAGCCTATTGGCAAGTCCTACAATCACATTATTGCCTCTATCAGATCAGCCAGTAGTTATTCTCAAATGCACAGAGAATTCAGTCTCTGAAGATCTAGGAATATAATCAAGGTTTTCCAGGAGAGTCAAAATGAGATCTTGGTTCACATCTGACAAGTCCAAGACTTATATGTATACATAAATGTGTACATATATTTCTTTGCAGTAAAACCAAGTAATTAGTTCAAATAGTTGTCATGTCTTTAAAATGTTAGCAGACTAACAAAAAGGAGCAGATAGGCAACTATCTCCCCCATGGTACTCAGAGCAGAAGAATAGTTTGTTTTGGTGGGTAATTTCTTTCTCTAATTTTTGGGAGAAAAAAAATGTCCCTGTCCATAGTTTTATTATTCAAATACAGAAAGCATAGCTCTCCATTCTTCATAAAAAACTGGGGTGGATGCAGCTGGAAAGAACTGGATAATTAAAATATCAATCAGAACAGGAGAGATTAAATGACTTTACTCAAACAGAGCAAATGGGCAGAAATAGAATTGGAAGGAAAATAAAATAGTTTACAAAATAAGAAAAACAAACAATTAACATTGGCCCAGTTCTTCAAGTAAGCATAGTAGAAGGATGATAACAAGTGGTCCTTACTCCAAATGTTGCCATAGGTGAAATGAAGAACATCCACTTCTCTGAGATATGGATGTTCATACACTTTACCTCGTTTGTAACATTTGCTTCCTTCTGCTTCTGTTGTCGTGTACACAGTGAATATAACTTACAAAGAATACTTAAAATTTGATATTAAAAAAGGCATACTATATAGAAATAGCATCTTGGTTTCTCTAGCAATCTATATATCCCAGGAAATTAAATGGATAAGAAATAATAAATAATGAAACACATGCTTTATGTATTAAGAGATACATAAAATCTGTATGTGCTTATTAATAAGCATTGAACAATGAACAAGATTTTTTAATAGTGCAATCACTTTTCTATTTATAATTAAGGTATCTGTATTAGTCATGGTTCTCCAGAGAAATAGAACCAATAGGATATAAATATATCCTATATATATATATGTAAAGAGAGATATTTATTATAAGGAATTGCCTCATGTGATTATGGAGGCTGAGAAGTCCCAAGATCTGCACTTGGCAAGCTAGAGACCTAGGAGAGCTGATGTGTAGTTGTGGTCTGAGTCTGAACACCTGAGAACCAGGAGAGCCAATGGTGTAAGTTCCAGTCTGAAAGCTGGCAGGCTTAAGACCCAAGAAGAGAGTGATGTCAGCATCATGGCGGAGTGAGATTCCCTCTTTCAATCTCTGCCACCTAAGACACAACAAAAACATCATTTGCATTCCAACAGAGCTCAATCAAACACTACAAAGGACTTCTAAGAAACCCCTGCTGCCATACATCTGACGGTGGAGGCGTGGGAAGCCCCAAAGGATGTGAGGAGAGGTAAGAAGTTGTACTCCCCCTCCCCAATTGATCGGCAAAGACAGACAGCACGGCTCGCAGACAGAGGGGGGAGGGGCAGCCCACTGTGGGGAAAACTATCGCCCTCCAGGTGCTCTCACAGACTGTCGAGATATCCCCACTGGGAAGCGATGACGGACTGTTTCGAGGGTGTAGCAAACGCCCTAAGAGAGCCAGAAAGGAAACCCCCGGGTGGAGCAGGAGAAAGAGAGAACCCCTCCCCCCACACACCCCACGTTTCAGCATAATCCCTCTGGGGACTGCAGTGGGCTCAGAGCACACCGCTCGCAATCTCCATCCAGTGGCAGCAGGTGGAAACTGCAGGACCAACTTCAAGATGAGAGGAAAAAGTAAAGCCGTCGCCGTCGGATCCATGCAACGGTTTGTTATGTCTACAGACCAAAAGGAAAATGACAAACACCCAGAAACCAACCCTGAAGGCACAGAATTTGAGAACCTGAATGACAGAGAATTCAAAATAGCTATCATAAACAAACTCAACGAAATACAAGAGAACACACAGAAACAAATCAACGAATTCAGGGATTTCATCACAAAAGAGATTGAAACCATAAAGAAAAACCAATCAGAAATATTGGAGATGAAAAACAAAATGAATGAGAGTGGAAAAAATGGAGTCTTTAAAGAGCAGAACTGACAATATGGAGGAACGAATTAGCACTATTGAGGATAGCCATGCAGAAACACTCCAGATAGAGGAGGAGAGAGAGCTAAGACTAAAAAGAAATGAAGAAATTCTTCGAGAAATATCAGACTCAATGAGGAAAACCAACATAAGGATAATAGGTATTCCAGAAGGAGAAGAAAGAGAAAAAGGAGCAGAGAGTTTGTTCAAAGAAATAATAGCTGAGAACTTCCCCAACCTAGGGAATGAGAGGGAAATAACAGTGAATGAAATCAATAGATCACCTAACTATATAAACAGGAATAAAAAATCATCTTGCCACATAGTAGCAAACTTGAAAAATATCTGTGACAAGGAAATAATATTAAGGGCAGCTAAACAAAAAAACAAAATAACATACAAAGGAAATCCCATCAGGCTCTCAGCTGATTTCTCAACAGAAACTCTACAGGCTAGGAGAGACGGGAATGATATATTCAAAATCATGAAAGACAAAAACCTTCAGCCAAGAATACTTTATCCAGCAAAAATATCCTTCAAATATGATGGAGAAATAATAACTCTCCCTGATAAACAAAAGCTAAGAGAGTTCGTCACCACAAGACCCCCACTACAAGAAATGCTCAAGAAGGCCTTTACGCCTGAAAAAAACACAAATGAGAAAGGGGATACAAAGATTTCAGCAAGGAGAAAAGCAAGGAGACTAAACCAGAACAAACTACAGTTGGAAAACATCAAAAATTAATTCAAGCTCATCACTGGAAACACACACTCATGACACAAGATGGAATAAATAGAGATAACAAATAAGGAGGGGAAGAGGTAAGGGATTGAATTGACCCAGCCTCAGGAAAAAGGAGGCATCTGAAAATGTACTATCCTATCCAGGAGATCGCTTATATAAACCTCATGGTAACTACTAAACAAATAACCAGAAGAGAACCACACAGGACAAATAAAGAGAAAACCAAGAGAATGAGCATGCAGAAATACCAAATTGAATTTGCAGTCCAAAACACAAGTGACAAGAAACGAAGGAAATGCAAAAGAACCAGAAAATGAACAATAAAATAGCAACATTAAACCCTCATATATCAATAATCACTCTAAATGTAAATGGATTGAATTCTCCAATCAAAAGACACAGAGTGGCGGGATGGATTAAAAACCAAGATCCAACAATCTGCTGCCTCCAGGAAACACATCTCAGCTCTAAAGACAAACACAGACTCAAAAGAAAAGGATGGAAAACAATACTCCAAGCTAATGGCAAACAAAAGTAAGCAGGAGTTGCCATACTTATATCAGACAAAGTAGACTTAGATAAAAAAGGTAATGAGAGACAAAGAAGGGCAATATAGGGGCCGCCCGGTGGCGCAGCGGTTTAGTCCGCGCTTGGCAGCCCGGGGTTCGCGAGTTCGGATCTCGGGCGCCCGCCGACGCACTGCCTGCCAGCCATGCCGTGGCGGCGTCCCATATAAAGTGGAGGAAGATGGGCACGATGTTAGCCCAGGGCCAGTCTTCCTCAGCAAAAAGGGGAGGATTGGTGACGGATGTTAGCTCAGGGCTGGTCTTCCCCACAAAAAAAAAAAAAAAGAAGGGCAATATATAATGATAAAAGGGACACTTCACCAAGAAGACATAACAATCATAAATATCTATGCACCCAACACAGGAGCACCAAAGTACATAAAACAACTGCTAAAAAACCTAAAGGGAGATATTAACAACAACACAATAATAGTAGGGGATCTTAACACCCCCCTTACATCAATGGATAGATCATCCAGACAAAAAGTCAATAAGGAAATAATGGACTTAAACGAAAAACTAGACGCAATGGACTTAATAGATATATACAGAGCACTCCACCCAAAACAGGCAGAGTACACATTCTTCTCAAGTGCACATGGAACATTCTCAAGGATAGACCATATATTAGGAAACAAGGCAAACCTCTATAAATTTAAGAAGATTGAAATCATTATAATCATCTTTTCTGATCATAACGCTGTGAAACTAGAAATCAACTGCAAGGAAAAAACTAGGAAAGGGACAAAGATGTGGAGACTAAACAACATGCTACTGAATAACCAATTGGTCGTTGATGAAATTAAAGGAGAAATCAAAAGCCATCTGGAGACAAATGAAAAAGAAAATACACCACACCAACTCATATGGGATGCAGCAAAAGTGGTCCTGAGAGGGAAATTCATAGCAATACAAGCACACCTTCATAAACAAGAAAAATCCCAAATAAATAAATAACCTTAAATTGCACCTAACAGAATTAGAAAAAGAAGAACAGACAAAGCCCCGAATCAGCAGAAGGAGGGAAATAACAAAAATCAGAGCAGAAATGAATGAAATTGAAACAACAAAAAAAAACAGTAGAAAGGATCAATGAAACAAAGAGCTGGTTCTTTGAGAAGATAAATAAAATTGACAAACCCTTAGCCAGACTCACTAAGAAAAAAAGGGAGAAGACTCAAATAAATAAAATTAGAAATGAAAGAGGAGAAATTACAACAGATACCACAGAAATACAAGGAATTATTAGGGAATACTATGAAAAACTTTACGCCAACAAATTGGACAACCTAAAGGAAATGGACAAATTCTTGGATGCATACAACCTCCCAAAACTGAATCAAGAAGAAATAGAGAATCTGAACAGACCAATCACAAGTAAAGAGATTGAAACAGTAATCAAAAACCTCCCAAAAAATAAAAGTCCAGGACCAGATGGCTTCCCTGGAGAATTCTACCAAACATTCAAAGAAGATTTAGCACCTATCCTTCTCAAACTATTCCAAAAAATAGAGGAAGATGGAATACTTCCCAACACATTCTATGAGGCCGACATCATCCTGATACCAAAGCCAGACAAGGACAATACAAAGAAGGAAAACTACAGGCCAATATCACCGATGAACATAGACGCAAAAATCCTCAACAAAATATTGGCAAACCGAATACAGCAATACATCAAAAACATCATACACCACAATCAAGTGGGATTTATACCAGGGACACAGAGATGGTTCAACATCTGCAAATCAATCAACATGATACACCACATTAACAAAATGAAGAATAAAAACCACATGATCATCTCAATCAATGCAGAGTAGGCATTCGACAAGATCCAGCATCCATTTTTGATAAAAACTCTCAACAAAATGGGTATAGAAGGAAAGTACCTCAACATAATAAGGGCCATATATGACAAACCTACAGCAAACATCTTACTCAACGGGGAAAAACTGAAAGCCATTCCTTTGAGGACAGGAACAAGACAAGGGTGCCCACTCTCACCGCTCTTATTCAACATAGTACTGGAAGTTCTGGCCAGAGCAATTAGGCAAGAAAAAGGAATAAAAGACCCAAGAAGAGCTGATGTTTCAGTTCAAGTCTGGAAAAAGTCAATGTCCCAGCTCAAAGCAGTCAGGCAGGAGGAGTTCCTTCTTACTCAGCCTTTTTGTTCTATTTAGGTCCTCAATTGATTGGATGAGGCCTACCCACACTAGGAAGGGCAATATGCTTTACTCAGTGTACTCATTCAAATGTTAGCTTATCAAGAAACACCCTCATAGATACAAGCAGAATAATGTTTAACCAAATGGTAGGCACCCCGTGAACCTCAAATTGATATATAAAATTAACCATCATAAGTCCATCCCTTGTCACCTTGGCACCCATATACATCTCCTTAAATCAAACAATCTCTAAAAAAAGACAATAACAAGGTTATAATTCTACTTAACATGATACAACTATCCTGCATACAACCAAAAACACACTAACCCCTTCCCCAGTAGAGGAGGTAATGTCCTTGAGTGATGTCTCCTCTTCTCCTTGATATCCCATAACTTAAATTCTTTTTTTAAAGATATTATTTATCTTATTTATTTATTTTTGGTCAGGAAGAGCAGCCCTGAGCTAACATCTGTTGCCAATCTTCCTCTATTTGGTATACGGGACGCCACTACTGCATGGCTTGATGAGTGGTACATAGGTCTGCACCTGGGATCTGAACCTGCAAACTCTGGGCCACCGAAGCAGAGCGCATGAACTTAACCACTACACCACCAGGCCGGCCCCACCATAACTTAAATTCTATGACGTAAAATTAACAATACTTAAATATTATGACATAAAGTCAATACATCTTATATGATAAGGGAATAAGAGAGGGAAAAAAACAAAGATATTTGAGAGAGATATAAATACACACACAAACATTCATAACAAAATAAGGAGGAATACTCATGACAATTACAGACCTCATTTCTATAACTAGTCACATGGTCATAGCTGGTATTTATAACTACCTTCTTCCACTACCCATTCTGTATTCCCTTTGCCTTCAGCAAGCACCTCAGCTGGTCATGATTCTTTACCTGGTGGGGTGACCCCAATCTTCATTCCTGCAGGGTCTAGGCCATCAGTTGTCCTGTCTGGATTGGGTTGTTGTAGTTTTCCACTGGCTTTAATCACAGGACATGGTAATATGAAGGGATCTCCTGTATTCTAGACATACTCTTCCTTTTCTCCATTGTGAAGCAGTAGTCCAATTTCCCCTTGGTTGTCAGGATCAATCACCCCAGCCAGCACAGTAACTCCCTTCTTTGCCTGTCAATCCAGATGCATGAGGAGCCCAAAGTGGCTGGGACGGCAGTCTTAACTTCCAGTTCAATGGAATCCTTGTTGTGTCTCCTGGTGGCAGCATTCCTCCTTTTGCAACTAAGACCTCTAGGCCAGCAGAACATAAGGTTATGGTAAGAGGAAGCAAAAATTTTGCTCGTGGGTCACTAGGGGTAATAGTGAGCAGTGCCACCCTCATTTCTACTCCTTGGTTCCTGGACCTGTGAATTCTGGCTCTGAAAGAAACAGTACCATATATTAGGTATCCAATTAACAACTAGACTTTCCTATTATATTAGGAAATGGATTCAGTAATCAGAATTTGGTCACTGATAATATACAAATACTGAAGCACACATATTCATGTATATTTCTATTCATTTCTTTACTTGGCAAATATTTATTTAAATATATACTGATACAAACTCGAAGTTCTAATAAGACTCATCTATTAGAAATATATATTTACAACCAGATGGTCTGTCAGGTAAATGTGAATAAACTTCATCGTTTTAAAAAAAAATCTCCCAATGCAGAGGCTATAAAATACTCTATTTGGGGATGGGAGATTTGGAAATGAGATTGGCCACCAGAGTGAATACAAGAGACTCTCTGCAAAGTGTCCTGAATGAACAACATGATTTTCATGTTCCATGTGTCCAGATCATTTTAGTCAGGCATGCAAAGTTTATGGGCATTAGGAGTTAACTTACTGCATTTTTTGCATATTAAAGAATTAGGAAAATAAAAGCATAAGTTTCCACTGATGTATCAATGGAAAAGGCATTTAAAGCAGATGCGCATTTGCATTACATAAATTCAATGGAACAAATGTGCTGAGTACCTACTAAGGCCAGGTACTTCTGAGTGCACAAATATAAATAAGACACATTCTCCATGAGGTTATCATCTCATTAGGGGGCACAAGAGACACATTCTAATTACTTTAATAAAGAGTGAGGCAAAACAGAGGAAACTGTCATTTACAATAGCAACTTGAATACACGATTAGGTCTGCTCCTTCCTGAAATCCCGCCAAAATGACAGTAAAAGGATTTTCTAAAAGACACCCAAAGACATAGAGAACAGGAGGGGAGAAAACAAAATAAGAATACTGGAAGCTGGAAAGCAGATGGACTAATGAAAATTGACTCAGCAGAACCAGCTGAATCCTAAGTCTATTGTGAAAAAAAACATGAGAATTACATTATAGAATTCTCAGATAAGCCAGGAAAGGGGAGACTTCTGGTACCTCTGAAAATGCAGGTGAAGAAGGAGCTAAAAACAGGATGATTGAAAGTCTGTTTACAATACCCTTCCTACAACTCTGTCCCACCCTGATTCCAGTGGAATACCCCTGAAGTTCTGATCTCTGGAGAGAGTGAAGTAGAGGGAGTCTGGACCTAGAGGCACAAGCATATTTGAGGGCAGAGGCATTTTACCAAAAATAGAGGGATTAAATAAAGTTTACTGACTATGGAGACTGCCAGTCTTTTTCCACTGCCAGGATCTCAGAATGCCAGCAGCCAGATAGCACACTGGCAGAGTCTTCTCTGGAGAGTAAGACCTGCCCAAGAGAAAAGATCTAAAATATTGATGTTTTCAATGCTTTGTTTTGGATGACCACTCTGTGCATTGTAAGATATTTAGCATCATGCCTGGTCTCTACCCATTAGATACCAGTAGCACCCCTTCCCCAGTTATGACAACCAAAAATGTCTTCAGACATTGCCAGTGTCCCCGGGGGAGAGGGATAAATTGCCCCGAGTTGAGAGCCACTGGCCTATAGTGATGCCCACAGTCAAAGAGCCCTGTCCATGAGCTTCCATTCAGCTTTGTAGTGCCTCTCTCTTAAATATAGGCAGACAGCCAAAGTTCACTAGACATTCAAGGAAAAATGAGGGAAAAAGTAACTTGGAGGAAACAGGCTATGAGGAGGAAGAAAACTTTAAAAAGAAACTCTTGGAAATTAAAAATATGGTAGCAGAAATGAAAAAGGTAACAGAAGCACTGGAGAACAAAGTTAATGAAAATCTCCAGGAAGTATGGTAAAAAGACAAAAGATGGAAAAACAGGAAAGGACATAGAAGATGAGAAAATTAAAGTAACAGTCTAGGAGGACTGTATTAGGAAGCAGTTTAAGTTGCTACAGCAACTTAACAAAGAGACTCCAAAATACAATGGCTTAGATAGCATAGAAGTTTATTTCTCTCTGGCCTAGGGTAGGTAGATGGCTCTACTTCATGACCAGTTGGCTCTGTCATGCTAAACATGTTACATCCACATCTGTCGCTTGTATCCAGGGCTGCTGTTTCAGTTGTTAACATTTCCTAACTAGCAGGAGAGAACATTTAGATATATGACTCATAAGGTACATGCATCACTTCTGTTCACATCTAGATGCAAGGGAATCTGGGGGATGTAGTCTTGCCCATGTGGTCACCTGTTCAGCTAGAACTCAGGAGTTCTACTATTAAAAGGAAGGAGAAAACGGATATTGGAGGAATTTGAGCAATCTCTACTATAAGGTCTAACATCTAAATAAAAGGAGATCCAAAGAGAGAGAACCAGAGAAAGTAGTGGGGAGGAAATTAGCAAAGAAATGTATTTGGGTGACTAGGTTTTGCTGTGGTAAGAACCAACCCCTAAATCTTAGCAGCTTATAAAAACAAAGGTTTATTTCTTGCTCAAGTTGCATGTCCATCACAGGTCAGCTGAGAACTCTGTTCCATGCTTTCTCACCAGGCTAACAGAACTTCCATCATCTAGAAAGGTGTTATTTATTGTGATAGGGATAGGGGGAGGGTAAATCTGGTGAATCATACACTGATCTCTAAAACTTCCACCTGTCTTTTTTTTTTTTTTTTTGCTGAGGAAGATTGGCCCTGGGCTAACATCCATGCCCATCTTCTCTACTTTATATGCGGGACGCCTGCCACAGCATGGCTTGATAGGCGGTGTGTTGGTCCATGCCCAGGATCCGAACCTGCAAACCCCAGGCTGCCTAAGTGGAGCATGTGCACTTAACCACTACACCACCGGGCCAGCCCCCCACCTGTCCTTTTTGATCACATTTCACTGGCCAAATTAAATCAAATGGCTAGCCTAACTTCAAAGGCACAGCAAAGTGCAACCCTACTATGTGCACAGAAGGAGAAAAACTAGAACTATTTAGTGAAAAATATTAATGCCTACCTAAATATTTAGCTCACCTAAATATTTGGTTCACTCTCCTTGCAGGCATAATACGCTCTTCCTCCTACCCCCTCCAGAGGAGACAACTCAGAAGTCCCGTCCTGTCATAGTATAAAGCTCAAAGTCTAGAATCTTTGGGTGATATGTGGTAGTCTCTACGACAAGTTCAACTGTGGCTCTTCTTAGTCCAGAGACCTATGAACTGAAAAGCTGAGTTATCTTTCCTCACATACGAATACATGATGGTGGAACAGGATCAGGAAAACCTCAGAAACTGGAAGATTGGAGACACATAGCAGACAGTAGCCCACTGCAAAAATGTAACAAAACCATGGTTTCCAAACTATTTTCTCCCCTAGCAGAACCTTAAAAAAATTTTATGTGGAATTCCAACATGTAAAGTAGATCAAAGTAAACTGCTCTGCTTGGGGATTGGAATGCTGCCTGATCTCCACTTACCCTCAACCTAGTGCTGCTCTTGAGGAAGCTCCATGAAATCTTTAGAGGTCATGAAGCATAGTGGAAATGAGGTTATCAAGGGATAGCCAGGTTTTCTTAGGGCAATGAGGGTGAAGTTACTGTTTAGAGAAGATATTGAGGAAAAGGGAGATTATAGATGATAGACTGTGAGTCCCAAAGGACGCAGTGGATTGATTTGAGAAGGTGGGAAGGCACGGGACACTGGGTCAGGTGAGGAGATGTATAAAGTGGTATGGTGCTCTCTCCTTTCATCATACTGGCCTAGGCGATGCCCCAACAGTTTTTATGCTGCTCTATGCTTTCACCTGAACAACTGATCATTGCTGAAGAGAATACATAATTAGGCCAACTGGTTAGACCTTAAAATTGTATCCACAAATCTCAAATAGGCACTCAATATTGCCTGGCAATCTTATTAGGCTTGCCTAATATGTTCACTTTTTTACTATCCAAGACAATTATTTCACCTTCTTTTCAAGCCTCAAACTTCTTATACTCCACCCTTCTCTAAATGAAATCATTTTTCAAAAAATATTTATTGAGTATTTATTAAGTGCCAAGCACTGTTCTAAGTACCAGAGATAAAGCAGTGGATAAAACCGTTAGTTTTTGCTTAAACTCCAGTGGGAGGAGACTGAAAATAAACAAACAAATATGGAGGATTTTGTAGGGTATTAAGTGCTATGGAGAAAAATAAAGCAGGCTAGGGGGAAAGGGCATGCTGGTGGGAGTGGCAGATCCTTCTAGGACATAGTAAAGACTTTGTCTTTAACTTTGAGTGAGATGTGTAGCCACTGGTGGGGTCAGAGCATCAAGAATGACATGATCCAACTTAGGTTTTGAAAGGATCACTCTGCCTGTTACGGTGAGAAGAGACTATAGGAGAGAAAGAGTGTTAGCAGAGAGACTGGTTATTGGCCTTTATCCCTGGGCCTCTTCTGATCATCTTTGACTACCTTCTTGGCTTATATCCTTACTTTGCCCCCATTCTACATGTTTTAAAGGAAAGAACTGTCAAAGTATAATATTCAAAAAGTTAAAACCATGACATACAAATATAGAATAAAAATGTGTCAAATGCTTATTAACTCATTAATGTCTCTCAAATAGATATAGGCACTGAAAAAAGAAAGAATATTAGAATCAGATTGCTAGGTTAGATAAGAAACTTGTATTGTCTCTCAGGGTAATCAAACCATAACCTTTGGGGTGATCTTTTCTAGCAGAGAGAAATCTACACATTAACATGTAACTTCATAGTGTCTGAACTCTAATTAAATAGTAAAGAGTCAAACACAGGTTTATTCTCCTAGACTTGAAAATTAAATAATCCTTGCTTGGGCCTGTTGAACAGTGCCCCAGCATACTGACTCTCTTTTGCTTTACTTCCAAATTTTGGGTAAATTTTCTTAACAAATTTCCATAAAAACAAAGTTTTGAAAGCTCTCATAAATAATCTTAACTCACATTTTTAATTTACTAAAGGAATCTAGGGTGGTGCCACAGGTCAATTTCTCTTCCTCTTCTCTGGGTTTCTTGCCTTTTTCCTTTGATCTCTGTTCTTTGCTGTTGCAACAATGTAGGCAGGAGATGCAAAGGACCTGAATTTAGGCAGTGGCATTACTTTGGTTGTTAGATTTACATTCAAGACAAGACCTTTCCTTGATCTTTTTCTTGTATTCTGGGGCTATTGTACACATTCATATCATCCATGAATATAATCTTCTTTAACAATCATCAATTAATCTTAGTGTCTTAACCTCTGGGTGACATTTACCTTCCAGGACTCAACTACCACATAAACCTCAATGATTCCCAACTCTAAATCTCCAGCCCAAGCCACCCTACCATACACCAGATCTGTAATTTAAAATGCTTCTTGAGTGTCTCTATCAGAAGCATCCTGAACTAACAAGTCCAGTTGAATTCATTGTTTCTATCCCAGTCCAAATGTATCCCACTCTTCCTGTATTCTCTATTCCTGTCCATGGCACCATCATTACCCAGTTATCCAAATTTGTAACCTTGGAGCCATCACTGGTTCACATTCCAGATTTATATAACCAACAATTCTTTTCCTTATGTATCATAAATATCTCTTTGATCTAATCCCTCTTCTTTCCTACTCCTACCTCAGCCTCCTTTAGGCCTTGACCATCTTTTACTTTACTTACATATTAGTCTCAATACTGCAAAAAAATTTTTCACACTGCTGAGAGAGTTCTCTTCCTAAAATGCCTATAGGATTATAGTGTTGTCCTGCTAAATCTTTCAATAGTTGCCCCATTGCCTACAGAATAAAACTTAAGCTTTTTACCACAGAAAGTACCAAGTGCACCATCTCGATAATCTCAATCAATAACTCTAACGACCTAAGCTCTAAGTAATAACAGTGCACTTGCCATGCAGATGCAGCTTTAGGACAAGTTTTCCAGTCCTTCCTTCTATCTAGACTGCTGCCACTCACCCCCCCTACAGAGACATTCTGGAGCTGCCACTGGGTGAATTCCTACTCATTCTATAAGACTCCACTCAAAAATTACCTCCTCTTTAAAGAGGTTTCTGACTCTTCTCCAAACTTTTAGGCACAGTTAGTTGCATCTTTAATGCTTCTAAACGCCTCTGCATTACCTCCTTTAATATTTAATTCTATTGTACATGTTTGATTTTATGTCCTATTCTTTGTGAGCACAATGGTGTTCAAGTCATCTTTGTTTATTCTAATGCCTACCACAATAAAATACTGCTTTCTGTTTTGCTTTGCTGTTTGTGTCACATATTCTAAGATATGTGAGATAAAAAGCAAATTTAATGTAACTCTTAAACTTGGAGGAAGGAATTTTATTTGGGTTTATTTTAAATCTATGGTTCTTAACCTTTTGGATCACAGACTCCTATAAAAACTATGATGAAAGTTATGATTTTCTTCTCAGAAAAATATACATACATACAAAATTCTATGAACAAGTTTTGCAGGATTCACAAATATCCAGAGCCTACTGATAGCTGACAAATTAAGAAACTATCTTTTCATTTTTATTAATTTTTTGAGTAAGAAGTATATTCACATGGAACAAAATTTTCAAAGTACTAAAGTTTACAATGAACAGTCTCTCTCCTAGCCCTGTTGCCACACTACTCAATTCCTTTTCTTCCAAAGTGACCAGTTTTTGTGCATCCTTCTGGAGACAGTCTATGCATAAGCATATGAGTCTTAAAAATTCTTTTTTCTGACACTTTCTTTTTTCATTTAATTTATCTTGGTAATTGTTCCACATTGGTACATAAGATTTCAAATGCATAGAATTCTATTGCAGTGTTGTACCCTAATTTTTTTTACAATATATTTTTAGATTTTGAAACAATCTCAAGCTCACAAAAAAATTGCAAGCATAGTCCAAATAATTTTTTTCTGGAACCATCTGAAAATAAGATGCTGACCTGATGTCCTATTACCCCTGAATGCTTTCCTGTGTATTTTCTACAAACAAAAACATTCTCTTACATAAGCACAATATAATTATCAAAATCAGGAAATTAACATTATATGTTACTACCATCTAATTCTCAGACCCCATTCAAATTTCGTTAGTTGTCTCAATAATGTCCTTTATGCAAGTGCAGTTCCTCACTCTTTCCTTGACTCTTATAGCCATAAGGCTTTTGAAGATTACAGGCCAGATATTCTGTAGAATGAACCTTAATTTGATTCGTCTGAATACTTTCTCATGATTAGAATCAGGTTATGCATCTTTGGCACAATTATAACAGAAGTGATACTGTGTTGTAACTGCATTCTATCAAGTGACATCCAATATCTATTTGTCCCATTATGATGATGTTCATGTTGATCATTTGATTAATGTGGGGTCTGACAGACTTCACCACTGTAAATTTACTCATTTTTTCCATTTGGGATTAATAAGTATTTTTTGGGGGGGAGGACTTTGAAAACATATAAATATCTTATTCCTCATGAAATATTCAGTTTATTCATTTATTGAAATATATCACTATAGGCTTATGGCTTCCTGTTTTATTCAATGGGCTATGACCTGTTAACTATCATTGTTTATTTTCATGCTCAAATTGTCCCAGATTTGACCAGTGGGAGCCTATTCAAGTTGGCTTCTGTATGTTCTTGACATGTCCCCACCATTCTTTGGCACTTTGTTACTTTCTGGCACAAAAAGATGATCCAGGCTAAACTGGTGCTTTTCCTGCCCCAGTGATGGAATCAGCTATTTCTCCAAGGATTCTTGGTTCCTTTTAGTGGAGAATGATATTTGGAGGCCACGATTTGGGCACTATGTGTGCTCACTATTATTGGAGTGCCTCTGCTACTAGGCTTCTCAGTGGACAGAGCCAGGGAAAATACACACACACACACACACGTGTATGTGTGTGTATGCATGTACATATACATATATATAAATATACATAAACATACATTTACATCTATATTTGTATCTATATCTATATGTATTTCCAACCACTGATATTGGTAATTTGAATCTAACACTACAGAGTTCATTCTACTACTTTCCACCCTTTTCATATTTATAACTCCCTTTGTTTCTTTCAGTGAGAGACCTGACTCCCATTATCCTTAATATGTTTACTTATTTGATCAGTCTCTCTGAATGTAAGCAAACTCCCAGTCACTGCTGCCCCCCTCCCTGTAGACACCCTTCTTACCCCACTCAGGATCCAATATCCTGCATCAGGCTGATGCCCCACCCCCATGTCCTCCTCTTCTTACCTGTGCTCTGACACCCCTCTCTGGGCCTCTGACACTTCCACCCCACCAAGCATAGATGCCTACCTTACTCTACTTGATCTAATGGCTTTAGGATGGAATTGTCCTAAAGGGAAGGGAAGGAAAAAGAAAGGAAGGGAAAAGGTCCATAATTTCTTTAACATGCCCTTTTAACCCATTCTTTTACTATTACAAACAATATTGCAATTAGTAATCATGTCTATACAAGGTTAGTATATGTTTAAGATAAATTCCTACAAGTGGATTTGCTAGGTCAGAGAGTATGTGCATTTGTAATGTTGTTGATTGTGCCACATTACTTTCCACAGAGGTTTAACAATTTACTCATGACGCTGCCTGAAAGAACTCTTAAGAACAGTAATTCTAATACATAAAAAGACCTAAAAGTTACAGGATGACATTTGAGAAAATTAAGACAACTTATTTTCTCTTTTGGAAATACATTTATTGTTACACAAATCAAACTTCCTACTAATTTAGTTTCTTGGTAACAAAAATGAAACAAAACTTAGTCATCACAAGCAAATTTAGGAACACAAGACAATAACCAACAGACTGGGTGAAAAGTAACTCAGAATCCTCAGAAACATAAATTAGCACCATCAGCTGAAGAGGAGCAACAGCCCTGCAATTTACAAGGCAAATATCAAAGCAGGATGACACAAAACAGCCAGGAAATAGTTTTCTACCAAACTTGTTAATCAGATACTTGTCAGAAAACCGTTTTCCAGATCATTAGCTTCACTTCTTTTTACAGCTCAGCAGTGGCATCAGGACGCTTGTTACGGGGTTCCCTTACCATCGCCTTGGGCATGTCAGAAACTGGATGGGGGTTCGAAGTCGAGAGGTTTGCCCAGGGTTTTTCAGGATTTTGCCCTGGATGCAGGTTTGTGCTGCACCCGGGAACCCCCTTCAGCCCCAGGCAGACCTGGACATTAGCCACCCCGGGACCAGACTGACCAGTGAGAGAACTGAGACCTGCGCTGTCCAACACAGCACCACCAGCCAGACGCGGGCTCCTCACACTTAAATAAAATGAAGCATTCCGTTCCTCGGTCTCAGGAGCCACGTTACAAATGCTCAGCAGCCCCATGTGACTAGTGGCTATCGTCTCGGACGGCGCAGATACAGTCCAGCATCGCAGTCTACCGGACAGCGCCGACCTAGACAGTTCAGAGTTTTAAAACAAAGCTGGGAAACCACTAGGCTCCACTACCAAAGAATAATCAACAGACGTCATTACTCTTTCCAAATAGGATGAGGGGGGAAATTATGCTAAGAAACACCAAGTAAAAACCTGCAAAGGCACCTGCCAGCAGGCTTTCTCAGGGAACTCACTCGTAATTCCCACGGCGGAGGCCGTCCGTCTTTCTGCGGTGGGAAGTAACGCCTTAGACTTCTAGAACGCAGGGAACTCCAAGGTCCAAGACCCGCGAGATTTAATTGTTCTAAGTGTTGGATGCCCGTATTTACACGGCGGGCGAGCCTCGGCTGGGTGGCGCACAGCTGGACACCGCCCCCGGTATCGCCCGCCCCTCGCTCAGGCGCTTGGCGCCGGCTGGGAACGCGAGGCCGCCCGTGCGCGCGCTCCCGCCCGTGCGCGCGCTCCCGCCCGTGCGCGCGCTCCCGCCCGTGCGCGCGCTCCCGCCCGTGCGCGCGCAGGCCTCGGGAGGCTCTAGGCAGCCAATGGGGCGGGGCCGTGACGCTCGCGCCTCGTGACCCTGTTCGCGGCCTGCGCCCGAGGAAGCCGGAAGCTGCGGCCGTAGGCGGCACCGGCGGGGGGAGAGGCGGCGGTGAGCGCCCCGGCGGTTGTGAGCCCCACCATGGATCCGGACGAGAGAGTCGCGCGGCCGAGGTCGTCGCTGCTGCCGCGGCTGCTGCTGGTGCCGCTGCTGTGGTCGGGGCTGACTCTGGGCGCGCTCTCCATGGGCAGCAGCCCCAATAGGGTCCTCTACGACCTCCTCTCGGAGCAGCAGTTGCTGGAGGTGGAGGACTTGTCCCTGACCCTGCTGCAGGGCGGAAGGCTGGGGCCGCTGTCGCTGCCCCCCGACCTGCCGGATCTGGATCCAGAGTGCCGGGAGCTGCTGCTGGACTTCGCCAACAGCAGCGCAGAGCTGACCGGGTGTATAGTGCGCGGCGCCCGGCCGGTGCGCCTCTGTCAGACCTGCTTCCCCCTCTTCCAACAGGTCGCCAACAAGATGGACAACATCAGCCGAGCCGTGGGGGTGGGTAGAACACACTCAAGACCTCTGGCATGGAGGGTTGGCAAAGGAGGAGGATGTAATGATGGTTAAGTCTGGGGCCTCAGTTTCCCCATCTGTAGGAAAAAGGGGTTGGACTGCGACTGAAGAGTTTGGGGCATCAGAAAAGAGGGAGGAGGCGTTATGGGGCTTGGGGGTTTGGATTTTTGCCTCAATGGCTGCTGTTGGGCATCCTTTTGGTACATATTTGCAGATAGGAATGACTAGTTTTCTTGGGGTTCCCGCACCCCTAACTGTACCTTTCCTTCCTCTCCTTTACCTCCTTCCCCCAACTCCCCCACAGCTTCTTCCCATCTCTACCTGGAGTTCCCAGGAAGGACCCTTTCGTGAAACCCCTAGTGGAATGGGGACATTATAGTGTGGTAGTGGGTAGGAGCTTGAGCTTTGTAGCCAGAAATGTTCAGATCCACCACTTTCTAGCAGTTTGACCTTGGATTAATTATCATAGAGTCTTAGTTTCCTCCTCGGTAAAACGGAGAAAAACTGCTCCCTGATGTGACTGATAGAAGGATTAAAAGAGATAACATGACAGTTCATCTTAGTGATTAAGACGGTTTGGAGCCAGTCTGCCAGGAGTCCAGTTCTACTCTGCTTATTAGTGGTATACTCTGGCCAAGTTGCTTACATTCTCTGTGCCTGTTTTCTTATCTGTAAGATGGAGATAAAAGGAGCTCTTAGAAAACTGGCTCATAGTAATAGTTCTCCGTAAATGGGAGCTGAAATTTTAGGCAACGGTAAATCTGCCCTCCATTCTTGGTACCCTTAGAGCTTTCCTGGTCATGTGGTAGGTGCTCTGAGGGATTTAATTAAAAAAAAGAAAGACAGAAGACAAGGTCCTACTCCTAAGAACCTTATAGGGTCTAGAGTAGGAAAGGATGAGAGTGTCCAGGGCTGGTGGGAGTCATGAGGTATGGGTGGGATATGCCTTGTAAAGGAAAAACATGAGGAATGACGTTGGGGTTGTGGAGGGGGAAAGTTCCTCTTGTACTGAGAAGACAAGTAGTCTCATGAAAATGTGGTTGGAATTATTTCATAAATCATGGTTGATTTGACAAAATATCAACCTGTATACAGTTGCATCCTGCTTTAAGTCAGCCTGATATTACTTAACATAAATCTATTTTTTTTACATAAATAGGGAATTTATTTGCATTAAATAAATTCTTGGTCAATCTTTCTGTAAAGAGCTAGTTTTCAAGGTAGTTTAGATAAATTTAGGCTTACCTGTGATATTTTTCAGGCATACTTCTGTCAAGTATAGCAAAGGGGATATATAGGTATGTCTCACTATGATTTTAAAATAAGGCACCCAGGGCTTGTCCCTGTCAACTACAGCAGGGTACAATATGGCATCATATTCTGTTTTGAGCAGTTAGGTGAGTTTTGTGGCCAAAATGACTGTGAATCATGATGCAAAGCTTGGATCTTTTGAGGCAGCAAATGCTTTTCTCATTTGTTTAGATACTGTGGTATTAAAAGAGGTTAAAAAAATCACCCCAAACTCTAGTGGTACAGCATTACGTGCATCACAATCTCTGTATGAATTTCCACATGAATTCCCCACTGCCCAGGGGAGGCTTCCCAGCGTGGGGGAGGCAGAAACTTCCTTCCTCTTCTTTCTGCCTCTCAGATTCTACCAGTTACTTGGGCACCTGGTTTGCCTCACCCTTGTGTGAAAGGAAGACGGTAAAGAGATAAATAGAGTCAGAAAACCCCTTTCTCCAATCTGCATGTCCTCTCCAACTCAACCTAGACCTTGGTCTCTTTCCCCTCCTTTCATCAGTAGGATTGGATGCGGTTTATTAGCTCAAAAGCACGATTTCCACAGTTCTGAGGTACTTTATGGATTTAATAGGCTTTTTTGGGTTAGTTTGGGAGTTGAACCATCATGTGTAATAATGAACCTATGGAAAAATGTGTTCTGAGTTTCTTAGGCATGAAATTGAAGGAATCAGTTGTCCTTTGTGTGTGTGGTGGGGGTTATTTCTTGAGAGTAACATATTTTCTTTGACTCATATAGACTCAGTCTTTCATTTAAAAAAGTTGAATTAGCAAGCACATGCTATTCTTAAATATTGGGCTGGTAAAAGAATATAGAAGGAAAAGGAAGATAAGGTCCAGGCCTCAAACTATTTCAGTGTAGTTGGGGAAATAAAATAAACCTATATTGAGAAGAAGAAAAAAGGAAGAAATCATCAATGTGAATGTTATAAATTGTACAATAGTAATTTAGAGCAAAAGGGTGAAGGAGATGCTGAATTAAGGAGGGAACAGAGCAAGGTGGAGTTAATCAGAGAAAATCTGCAAGTGAATTTTGAACAAGACATCCTTTCTCATCTCTTTAGGATGAGTCCATGTCCATGGATTGATTGAGAGAGGAGGGGAGTATAACAAGGAGAAAAAGAGTCAAAGGTAGAAATTAGCAAGCTAATCCTGTGGTACAGCAAGCTAATTCATTTAATTTTAATAGAATTGTCTGATGAGAATTCTGTTTTCTTGTCACTTCCTCATGGAGTTACTGTGACAAGGACCACATATAGTTTTTCTCAAGGTAAAGGATACAGGTAAAGAATACAGAGATTTGTGAAACTTGAATGGCAGAACTGACAGATTCCCTCTTCTTTAGAGTGATACTTTCTTCTTTTAGTTTAAACTGGTTTTAGTTTTAAACTGGATGTGGTTTCACTGAGCTGTTCAGCATCATCAGAGTGGTTGCCAGGATACTTTCACCCCCCAAATTCTGAATTGCTAAGCTCTATCTTATTCTACTTGGTTTGTTTAAAATTTATATACTTAAATAGGTAGATAGACGTATAGATATGTGTATATATTCATGAAGGTGCTAGTGATTGGGACTATGGAAGTGTTCAACATACTTTTAGTATAGATTAATAAATAAATTCTTAGGAATATAGGGAGAACATTGGAACAAAGCATAACATAATGATCCATGTCTTTCATTAGAGATTAGAAAATGTAATGCTGCTTGTGCATTCATTCAAAAAAAATTGAGTACCTGTTATGTGCAGGCTGGTGGTAGTTACTAGGGATATAGCTGTGAATGAGTGGAGCTTGTAGTCTGGTAGGGAAAATAGACATTAAACTTTTCATTAAAGAAGTAATATTTTAATTCAGGTGTGATAAGTGTTACAACAACAACAAAAACCCCAGATGCTACCAAACCATATAACAAGGGTGCTGATCTTGTCTAGGGCTGGAGGTAGATAGAGTGGTCAGTGATTAAAGCTGACACCTAAAATTTGAGAGTGTGTGGGAGAGGGGAGAGAAGGTATACACGTAAAGAAGTAGCAGGTGTGAAGACTCTGAGATGGGAGTCTGGTGTGTTTGAGGACTAGAAAGAACTGAAAGCACTGTGAGCCAGGGGGAGACTAGTGATCTGAGCCTGAGGAAGTGGGCAGGTGCCAGGTCATGTGGGCCTTGTTGGGTGTGTTAAGGGTTTTAGACTTTAATTTTAAAGCAATGCGATGTTATTGAAAGGTTTAATTCTGCAGAATGACATGATCATATTTGTACTTTAAAAGGCCATTCTGGGGGGCTGGCTTGGTGGCATAGGGGTTAAGTTCACACATTCCGCTTTGGCAGCCTGGGATTCACCAGTTCGGATCCTGGGCATGGACCTACTCACCACTCATCAAGCCTTGCTGAGGCGGCATCCCATATAGAAGAGCTACAACTATGATACACAACTATGTTCTGGGGCTTTGGGGAGAAGAAAGAAAAAAGAGGAAGATTGGCAACAGATGTTTGTGCAGGGCCAATCTTTCAACAAAAAAAGACCTAAAAAAAAACAACCCATCTGGGTGCTGGTCCCGTGGCCTAGTGGTTAAGTTCAGTACGCTCCACTTCAGTGGCTTGGGTTCAGTTCCCGGGCACAGACCTACACCAATTGTTGGTGGCCATGCTGAGGTGGTGACCCACATACAAAATAGAGGAGGATTGGCGCAGGTGTTAGCTCAGGGCAAATCTTCCTCAACCAAAAATGGGAAGATTGGCAACAGATGTTAGCTCAGGGTGAATCTTCCTCAGCAGAAAAAAAAAAAGCCATCTGGCTACATGAGAGAAGGGACAGGTGCTGGGGTGGAGAGGGAAAGAGTAGGTGTGAGGAGATGAATTAAGAGACTCTTGCAGTGATGTGAGAAATGGTGGTGGCTAGGATACATGGGGGCCATTGTGATGGGGAGAAATGGATAGATTTCAGAGATATTTTGGGGATAAAATTGACAAGACTTGGTGGTTAATTGAATGTGGAGAGTGAAGGAAAGGATTTTAATAATTTCCAGGGTTTTAATAAGAGCAGCTTAGTGAATAAGTGTTGCCATTTACTGAGATGGAGGGAGGAACATGTTTGGTGGGGGAGGATCATGAACTCGATTTTGAACTTGTTGATTTTGAGGTGTTCATGAGACATCTAAGTGGAGATGTTGCATATGTGATTGGATATGTATATCTAGAGATCTGGATTGGGGATAATACATTTGGGAGTAGGCAGCTTAAAAGTAGTGTTTGAAACCATGGCATAGTGGATGTACCTGAAAAATGAGTAAGGAATGCTAAGAATTGAAGGTTTGGGTAGAGGATAAAGTATCAAAGAAGACTGAGAAGAAAGAGTCAGAGAGATGAAGAAAAATCGGGAGAGTGTGGTGTCCTATAAGTCAAGGAAAAGGGAAGGGGTGGTTATTTGTGTCACATCCTGCTGAGAGGACTGGAAGTACATCTGTCAACATTGATGTTATTGGTGCCATAACTAGAGTGGTTTTGATGGAGTGCTTGGGGACGAAAGCAAGATTAAATAGTTAAATAGTGAATGGAAGATGAGGAAGTGGGAAGAATGAACTTACACAGCTGTTGATGAGTTTGGCCTTGAAGAGGAGATAAGAGAGAGGTCACTAAAGAGGACTATGTGACTCAGGGATTTTCTTTAATTTCTTTCTGTCCCTTTGTCCCTCCATCCCTCTGTCTCTCCTCTTCTTCCTTTCTTAAGATGGGAGAGACCTGAACATGTTTAAAGGCTGATGGGAAGGATCCTACTGAGAAGGTGAAGATACAGGAGAGAGTGGAAAAGTAAACAAGGTCACTTTTCCTGAAAAGGCAGAGTAGGTGGGATCTAGGGCATCCAAGAGAGATGGGCCTTTGACAGAGGCAGGCACTTCCGGCACTGCAACAGGAGGGTAGGAGAGGTTGGTGTAGAGGTTGGCAGGTCAAAGTTTCAACTTGATGGCTTCTATTTTTTACTGTCAACTAGGAGGCTAGATCTTCTCTTGAGATTAAAGAGTGAGTGGAGA
Organism: Tapirus indicus; assembly: GCA_031878705.1. NCBI lineage: Eukaryota > Metazoa > Chordata > Mammalia > Perissodactyla > Tapiridae > Tapirus > Tapirus indicus. The sequence goes on along the minus strand of CM062933.1, from coordinate 30,821,699 downwards.
AGATTGGAGTAGTGGTTTTAAAGAGGGGAGAATGAGCAGACAGGACAGTGAGGTGTGCAGTTTGGGATTGTGGATTTATTGTGGAAATAATCTGCTTGGTTGTTTGCTTTTTGCCAAAATGACATGATGAAAGTGGATGGTTGGGTTCACTGTGATTAGGGTTCTGCTAAGTGGTTATGACAGATTTGAGTATTAAGAGTTCTAAATCAAGGGCCAATGTTTTTTGGTTAGGTGCTCGGCATTGGGAATACGAAGATATAAGACTAAGTTTCCATCCTAAAGGAACTTCTGTCCAGATAAGGAACCTAGACGTATGCAGGTGGATATCGTGCTTTAAGAAACTGAGCCTCAGAGTGATTAACTAACTCATCCAAGGCCATGTAGTGGAAGAGGCTGAGTTTGAATCTAGAGAGATACTGCTATTTCATAGAGTTGTTATATGGATTAAATTAGTTACGCATTTGGAGCATTTAGGACCGTTAGGTACTCAATAAGTACATCATCATCATTGGGATTATTCATCACTTCCTTTCCTTTCCCACTATCGCCACTGCCTTTTCATCATACCTGAATTATGAAAATAGTCTAATTGGTCTCCCCGCCTCCTTACACTACATATTGTGACCTAGAAGTATGTTCCCAAACTCTGCTTTTCATGTCACTCTCTTCAAAAATCTTGTTTCCCACTGTCTGACTCTCATGACCATCAAGACCCTTCATAACCTTGCCCTGACATCTCCCTTTAATGCCTCTACTTTCATAGAGGTACCCTCCATTCTAGCTATATTGGCCTACTGAATACTCCCTGAATACCTCATAATCACTCCATGTTTACCCCTTGATCATTTTATTCTCCCGTTTTAGAATCCTCTTCTCTTTTTCAGTATAGGGCTTAGTTCAGATTCCACTTCCTCCATGAACTCTTTTCTAATTTCCCCCAACTACACTTGTATCTTCTTCAACTGAACTATTCCACACATTGACCACTCATACAGGCTATACTGTATTGATTTTTTAAATGGCCAGCCGTGTACTTGTGAAGATTCAACTTAGATAACTGATTACGCTAGCCAACTTAGAGCAGTTCAGGTTGGCAGCAAGGTAGCTAGGTGAAAGAGCATATATCACTTTCTTACTAGGTGCCTGACATTGTGCTAAGTGATTAACATACGTTATTTCATTTAATAGGGTCCTGGTAGGACTCATGATTATGAAACTGAAGCCTCAGCTCCCCAAGATGACCAGCTAGTGACCCAGGCCTGTCTGACTCCCTTGCTCTATTTAAGAAGTAATAACAGAAATTTTCTTCTATGGCTGATATTGCTCTGAAAGCAATTCCAAGAAAGGGACTTTTTAACTGATTTTTGTAATTCACTATTTTAAAAGCAAACTTTCATTTGGATCCACCTTTTAATGAGATGACAAAACTAAGCCACAGAGAAGGTAACCGTCCCTAAATGAATATCAGAGATATTTCAAAACAAGAATTCTGCTGTTAAGCCCTCCTTCCCTCTTTTCCCACCCCAGACACCTGATCAGTTCTTCTAGAGTTATCACGCTCTCTCTTTTATTACTCATCACACTGTGTGATTCCTTATCTGTTTGTCTCTGGGGAGATTCTTGAAGCTCCTGTGTTGATGGTATTCCCTTACACTTTTTGTATCCTTAAAACTCCAGGATTCTTGTACTACCTGGTAAATAGTAGGAGTTAAATAACTTTTAAAGAATGAAGGATAAGCAGGACTTAGTTCTTTGCTTGGGACAAAAGAGAAAGGAAATAGGATCAAATAATTTAGGAACTTGGGTTTATTATTTGCATAGTGTGAGTTCATTGTTGAAATGACCTGTGGAAAGCATAGTCTTCTATCTGGGTGCAAACTATTTGGGTTCAAACTTGATGTGTCAACATTTTCTTGTGGATTATAAGATTTTGAACCAAAAATTGCCCAGAAGATGAAACTAAATGTTTTGTGATCATTTACCCACCAGGTTAAAAAAGTTCTGTAAATATATGCTCAGTGTAGAAAAATTTAGACAGTGTAAAAGAGGCAAAAAAGAAAATAAAAATCACAATGGTTCCATATTCAGAGATGACCACTGCTACATTTTGGTGAGTAGCTTTCCAGAATTTTTTCCTTTGCATAAAAAGTAAGAAATATGACATGCACACAGTTGGGGCCTGAGTAGTTGAGATTGTTCTATAGAAGCAAGTACTTATTTAAGAAGCAAAGATTTTCTTCCTGTGCAAGTGAACTTGGTACCAATAAATGTTAGCTGCTATTATTTTATTAGTTGTTATTATTAATGACATCATTATTTGATTATATCAAACAAAATGTTAAAATGCTTATAACAAATATTTAAATTAATTTTATAATTTTTACCTCAAGTTGTTGTTTGGGAAGTCTAAAAATACTCAGATTGTATTTTTCTATTTTTTGTTGTTGTTACAGAATACTTCAGAGAGTCACAATTGTGCCAGAAGTCTCTTAATGTCAGATAGAATGCAAATAGTTGTGATTCTGTCTGAGTTTTTTAATTCCACATGGCAGAAGGCAAATTGTGCAAGTAAGTAATTCTTTCATTTTCATGTTGCAGTTATGGTTCAATAGTATAGATGTCACATTTTAGTGAATTCTAAAATCTTTGAGGCTAGATAATACTTTTTATTACTAAGTTTAAATGAACTGTGATTAGCATCATGGTTTATTACTGGGAACTACTTGGGTAAGTACTGAGAGGCAGAAAAGTGTAGCAGTTACCAGCATGAGCTTTGCAGTCAGGTAGATCTGACTGACTTGATTCTAAGCTCTGCCACCTACTATCTCTAACTTACCAGCTGTCAGACTTTGGGCATGTAACTTTCCCTCTTGGAACTTCAGTTTCCTCATCTGTAAATTGGTGGTAATAATGGAACCTACCTTATATGATTGTTTTGGAGATTAAATGAAATAAATTGTTTAAAGCACTTAGCTCAGTACCTGGCACATAGTTAATGTTTTAGCAATGTTACCTGTTTAATAATAATTATGATGTTTATAATAATCTGTCAAATGTGGGGCGGGGATGATAACATCTGTTCTTCCAGTTTTGCAGGTGTGTGTATTTGTATAATAAAACAAGATATATTTTCAGGCATTTTTTGGAAAAATTAAAATCACTATTTCAATTAAAAAATGTTTTGAATACCAACTATATACTAGGCAGTTCTTGTTTCCCATGCCTTATAATTTAGTGAGGGAGAAAGTTATATTTACAGTATAGCTGAAGGCAGACAAATAAGTGCTTTAATAAAGTTATAGAATCCTTCGGGGAAGTAGAAAATAAATCATATTGGGGAGAATTTGAAATGACTTCCTGGAAGAGGTACCTTTTGATCCTATACCTTTATGACTAGACATGATTTTGATAAGTAGAGATAAGAGGAAGGATATTGCAGACAGAGAGGAGTCATGAATAGAGGCCCAGAGGATAAAAGAGTAGTAGATGTTCCAGGGTTCTGGAAGCACATGGGAGATAAAGATGGAAAGGGAAACTAGGACCTTGACTGATGTAGTGGTTTATCACTTATGCCAACTTTTTTCATACTGCTTAGGACACAAGCATATTAAGAAATAGTTATATACTATAGTATCTTGGGGATTTACAATACACATGGAATATTAAAGGCAGTGAGAAGTATGGCAGGTTAAAAAATTTTTTATTAATATCATTTGACCTTGCACTTCCCAAGCTTTTCCTTTTTTTTTTAACTACAAAGACCCTTTTTTTCATGGAGCCCCATTGGAAGAGGAAGCGAGAGACCAGTGAGGAAGTTGTTATAATAATTTAGGCAAGAGGCAAAAAAAACATGAAGTAGGGCATGGACTGTGGAAACAGAAAGGAGAGGATGGATTAAAAATCTGTGTGTATGAGTCATTAAGGAGCTTAACTTTTCTAAGGACTTGTTTTTTTGTTTAGTTCTTATGTAGAAAAACTGTAAATGGGAAAAAGACTCCCTGCTAAGTTTCTTTTCCTTTGCAATATACCATGGTATATTGATTGAATATAGTCATGTACCACATCACGATGTTTTGGTCAACAATGGACCTCGTGTATGGCGGTGGCCCCGTAAGATTAGTACCATATAGCCTAGGTGTGTAGTAGGCTATATCATCTAGGTTTGTGTAAGTACTGTGGGGAGGAAGACATTTTTCTCTACCCTTCTAGGTTCTTTTGGCTGGTCTAAGAATTAAATTGACATGAGACAGATTAACAGGAGAAAAACAAAAGTTTAATAACCTGTATTCATGGGAGAAAACCGAGTAACTTGCCAAAATGGCCTAAGCCCTCACTTTAAATACCATTCTCAGCTAAAGAGAGAAGATGTTAGAGGTGAGGAGACTCAGGGATTTCAAAGGGAAGGAAGGCAATTCATAGGTAGGTGAAAAGGAGCAAACGTTTGGAAAACAAGTTTGGCCACACAGAAACAGAAGAACAGAGGAGCCCAACAAACAAGGTTCCTCCCTATCTACCACCTAATTCATGTTATGCTAAGGTGATAGCTCACCTCCTGAGGTTTTTTTTTAATCTGAATTCTTTTAGGCAGTTAAGGGGGAGGTAATAAGAAAAACTTTCTGAGTCTTTTGTTTCTTAAAAATAATCAGCCCCCAAATAATCCTCATGTTAAAGAGACACGTTGTGAGGTGGCAACTTTTTTTTTTTTTTTGGTGAGGAAAATTGGCCCTAAGCTAATGTCTGTTGCCAATCTTCCTCTTTTTGCTGAGGAAGATTGGACCCGAGCTAACATCTGTGCCCATCTTCCTCTATTCTGTATATGGGATGCCACCACAGTATGGCTTGGTGAGCAGTGCGTAGGTCCGCACCCAGGATCCGAACCCGCGAACCCTGGGCTGCCAAAGCGGAGTGTGTGAACCTAACCACTGTGCCACTGTGCCTGCCCCTGAGGTGGCAACTTTTGTTCACCTTCAGTATACTCCATGATGTTCACATAATGACGAAATCGCCTAATGGTGCATTTCTCAGAACGTATCCCTGTTGTTAAGCAATGCATGACTGTATTGACTCTTTTAATTTTGTCTGTGTTAATTCAAATTTTCTGGTAATTTGAACAGAGGCCTGGCTGACAGCTTTTTTTTAAAAAGCAAAACCTTTACTTTTTTGGAGTAAAAATTTCTAGTATAAATATGATGGACAGAGTTTGCTTAACCTATATAGTAGAACTGTATTTTAAGCCCTTTAGGAAAAGCCATTGGCATAGAAAAAAATATGTTAATTACAAATAATTTAAAATCAATTAGAATAAGTGGAATGTGTACTGGGGTTCACTTCTTTGGACTGATGTGACTTAATTTATATACTTTAGAGGTAAAGCATCTCTTCTTTAAAAGGTATTTTGTAACAAAGACTCACTGATTCAAAGTAGCTTTCTTCTCCAGTTAGTTAAAAAAAAAGCAAGGAAACATTTTGCTGCATATTTACTCAATATGATAGGTATAAAACTCTTTAGAATAAATTCTTAGAGTACCTTCATTTTTCTGTGAGGCATCCTGTCTTGAAAATATTTCTTGATTGAACTTCTTCTAAAGAACAATTGAAATGCTTACTTCCCAATTAAAATTAATTTGGCCAAGACATGGTCAGTGAAAGAAGCAAGGTGCAGAGAAGTATGACATCTTTTGGGGAATTAGATAGCTGAGTGCGCAGAAAAGGAAGGAAGACTTGGTTTTCATTCTACTTACATTTGTACCTTTGGATTTTATGCCATATGCATTTAATACCTATTCATAAATAAGTAAAATTTAAAAAATTTTAACAGAGTGTCCAAGTCTAGGGTATTTAGATGTTAGATATAGTCAGAGGGATTGGCTATTTTCTTTTCCAGGATTATGCATTAAAAAAGTTATCTTCCGGGCTGGCCCGGTGGCGCAGTGGTTTAGTTCGTGCTTTGGCAGCCCGGAGTTCACGGGTTTGGATCCTGGGCGCTTGCTGATGCACTGCTTGTCAGCCATGCTGTGGCAGGATCCCATATAAAGTAGAGGAAGGTGGGCACGGATGTTAGCCTGGGGACAGTCTTCCTCAGCAAAAAGAGGAGGATTGGCAACAGATGTTAGCTCAGGGCTGGTCTTCCTCATACGCACACGCAAAATTGTCTTCCATTCATTGTTTCATTCACATGTGGAAATTTCATCATAGTTTATATTCTATATTTTAAATGGGAATAAAGTAGTTCTATAAATTTGTGCTTCTCAGCTGTTTTCTCTTGGGCATTCTACAATAATCCTCTTAACTAGAATTGAGTAATCTTTAACAAATTACCTGGATGCACTTCTAATTATGGTCTCTGCAAATCTATTTCATAAAGATAATGTGAACATTTTCTGAAAATTTTAAAGAATTGTTCAAATAACTTTAACACTTTTACCAAAATTTAATAAAGCATTCTTACTTGAGCCTCATAGTCTCTTACAAAGTAGTGAGAAAAGAAATTTGAAGGAAGGAAAAAATGAGGAGCTAAAGAAGGTGAGTACCAAGTCAGCAATTAAATAATATTTCTCAATTTCATAGCCCTTGTCTCATTTGAGCTTCAGAGTAAGCCCTGTGAGGTGGACTGAGGGCTCGGAGAGTGTAAATGAACTGCAGATCAAGAGTCTAGAACTAAATTCAAAAGGCTTTAAGATTGTTCATCTGAATAGACAGCGTTCACCAGTAATGCCTAATTCTGTTTTTTAAAGTGCTGTTTGATAAGTTCATTGCATAGTCTCCATTTTAAGAAATACAAATACACTCTAATTAGCCCTACAAAAGTTGAACGTTTATGCTATATACATGTTTGATATTATGGTAAACCTAATCTTTTCTTAAAAACATAAACATAAAATACTCTAATTTTTTCTAAAGACCAAATTAAAACTAGATAATATGAAAAAAAATTTTTTAGTAGAGTTGCACGTTTTCTAATGTTAACCCTCTGCAATGGTCAGGTTTCAGGTTCTGATGCAGTCACATCTCTAGCAACCAGATCTATTACACCACTGATTTCATGGGATCCTCACTCTTCTATTTCTTTTTTTTTGTGAGGAAGACCAGCCCTGAGCTAACATCCATTGCCGGTCCTTTTTTTGCTGAGGAAGACTCGCCCTGGGCTAACATCTGTGTCCATCTTCCTCTACTTTATATGGGATCCCGCCATGGCAGGGCTGACAAGCGGTGCATCAGCAGGCGCCCGGGATCCGAACCCGTGAACGCCAGGCTGCCAAAGGCGAACTTAACCGCTGCACCACTGGCTGGCCGCCTCACTCTTCTATTTCTTAATGAATGATGCTAAAGGCTTGTCTTTACCTTTGCACTTAAAAGAAAATCCATTCCTTACCTATCTAGTCATTGTTTTTTAACTCATTGGCTTTTAGAAACATGTAAAGGAATACAAGAGATGTTTACTTTTTTAATAAAATGGAAGAAGACAGTCATATCACACTATAATTTTAAACGAATTATGTCCCATTAGAAGTTTGCCTAGGATATTGTCATTTTGTATTGTAGGAGACCAGAATATCCTACCCCAAAATATGACTGTGGGAGACCAGAATATGCCACCCTAAAATATGCCTCTTTGGTATAAGGATTATTTTGAGCTGATTATTTTGAGAAACAGCAGACACAGGAGAAGCTCTGAAAACCACTTTGTACAAAATATACAAACGTAACCATTTTGTAAGGGAAATTGATATTTTTAAAGGAAATTTCCATTTGTGAGCATGTTTCCCTCTCTATACCAGGAAGAGAAGGATGACTCTAAATCACAAGAGAATTTTATAAATGGAGAAGGCGGGAACATAAATCTGCATAACAAACATTACACTTGTTGACCATGCTTTTCCTGGTCACTTCCCCATGACCTTTCCTATACCTTTCTTTCTTTGTCTTTAGCTGAAGATGGTATTTAAGCCTGAATTCTAAGCCACCTCTTTGAGTTACTTTTTCCCCGTGTATCTTCCGTGTATAAGATATACAAGTTAATAGACTTCTGTTTTTCTCCTGTTAATCTGTCTTTTGTTACAGGGTCCCCAGCTGAGAACTTAGAAGAGTAAAGGAAAAATTATTTTTCCTCACCTACAGTATATACCTGAAAATCACAATATAAATATTCAAAAAATATTTCTAGATTATTTGCCTATTTAAACACAAAAAATCAGTTTTCTCAGAACTTGTGTAAAATTGTTAAATGCCAGCCACTAACCCATTTGTCTCAGTTACCTTTTTGCGATGATCTAGTTATTAAATTTGCAAATATGCAGCTGATAAGTGATGCCAGCAATAGGATCTTTAATGGTAAATAATATGGAGTTCATTCAGTCTGGTACCTAAAACATAAAATGAGAAGGAAAAGAATTACAAAGGAAGAACAAAAACTCCTGATGTGTTTTAAAAATTTGTTTTTAGGGGCCGCCCGGTGGTGCAGCGGTTTAGTCCGCGCTTGGCAGCCCGGGATTCACGGGTTCAGATCCTGGGCGCCCGCCGACACACTGCTTGTCAGCCATGCCATGGCGGCGTCCCATATAAAGTAGAGGAAGATGGGCACAGATGTTAGCCCAGGGCCAGTCTTCCTCAGCAAAAAGAGGAGGATTGGCAACAGATGTTAGCTCAGGGCTGGTCTTCCTCACAAAAAAAAAAAAAAAAAATTTGTTTTTAACTGAGACTTAAACCAATATGTGATCCATTTTGTAGGAATTTATCTTTTGATATAAAATGACTGACTATTCCTTTTTTATCTTCTATGCTAATGAAGGGGAGAAAGAGTATTCTCTACCCACTCTGGGTCCTTTTTGGCTGGCCTACAAATTAAGTTGACATGAGGCCGAATAGCAGGAGAAAATCAAACAAAGCTGTATAACATGTATACATGGGAAAGACTCAGGGAAACTGAGTATCTCTCAACAAAATGGCGGAGATTCTCCTCTTATATAGACAAAGGAAGATTTTGGGGGGTTGGGGGTGTCAGCCATGAGTGATTACAAGAAAAAGCACAGTAAACAAGAGTATAAAGATTTAAGTCCTCACCTTTGACACTGATAAGTTTCTAGAGATAAAGTCATCCCCCTTCTTCCTGGTACAGAGAGGGAGATACCTTTACAAATGAAGATTTCCCTTACAAATGTAAATGTCTGGTAAACAGAACTTTGCTAAGAATGGGCCCAGCAAAGACCCTCCCAATCTGTTGATACCCAGAGTTATCCATGGTGATGGCCTGGCCTGTCCTGGGGACAGGCCTTCCATCCCAAATCCCTTCAGTTAGTGGTGGCAGGAAAGTCAAAGCCTCCTTCAGTGATAATAAGGTAAAGAGACACATCTTGAGGTCCCCACACTAACAAATGCAAAGCTATAATTATATGTAAAAATTGTTCTAAGTGAATTTAAGGGACTATTAGAACTTTTGAAAAAGAATATATTAAAAAACATTAAAAAAATGGGCTGGCCCAGTGGTGTAGCAGTTAAGATTGCACACTCTGCTTTGGCGGCCCGGGGTTCACTGGTTCAGATCCTGGGTGTGGACTGAAGCACCAATCATCAAGCCATGCTGAAGCGCTGTCCCACAAAGAGCAACTAGAAGGATGCACAACTATGACATACAACTATCTACTGGGGCTTTGGGGAGAAAAAGAAAAGCAAAAAAGGAGGAAGATTGGCAACAAATGTTAGCTCAGGGCCAATCTTCCAAAAAAACAAAAATGTAAAAATGTAAAAACTAAAATATTGTTAAAAATAACATTATTAAAATTACTACACTGCCAAAAACCACCTTTTCTTTCCACTTGATCTCGCTGTGGGTTGGCACCTAATCTCCACAGTTGTTAATTGATGAAAGGAAGGCTAGAAACCCAATAAAAGAGAGAGTGCCATCCATGTACCACTCCCATCTCTTTTATCTTTAGAATTCCTGTGTCTTTGAATGATAGTAGTCTTGGTAGGAAACGAGTTTTTGGAAATTGATGGAGACTCAAACGAAATGTTAAGAGCTCAGTCCTTCCAGTAACATGGAATGGAGAATGGCTGCTAAGAAGGAAAGAAAATATATCAGATTTCTCCTGTGCAGAATTTTAAAGCTGTTATCAGAAGTGTATTGTTGACATAGAGATAGCCTTGTTATTGAGATGCTTCTTGGTTATCTTATGCATATGACAGTAATAATTAGAGTGACCAGATTTGATGAGACTATGGTTTGTTTTATGGTAGTGTTTTGATTCTTTGATTTTTCTTTTTTCTTTTTCAACTTTATTGAGATATAATTTACATGTAACATTGTGTAAGTTTAAAGCGTACAATGTATTCATTTGATCCATATTGCAAAATGATTACCACCATAGTGTTAAGTAATACTTCCATCATGTCGCATAATTACCATTTCTTTTTTGTGGTGAGAACACTTAAGATTTACTCTCTTAGCAACTTTCAAGTATGTAATACAGTATTGCTAACTATAATCACCATGCTGTACATTAGATCCCTGGAACTTACTCATAACTGAAGGTTCGTACCCTTTGACCAATATCTCCCCATTTCCCCCACCCCCCAGCGTTTGACACTCGCCACTCTTCTCTCTGTTTCTGTGAGTTCAGCTCGTAGTTGACTGTATATGCAGGGGTTTATTTCTGGACTCTCAATTCTGTTCCATTGATCTCCTTTCCTATGAAGAGTCAGTCCTCCCTGTTTGATGAAACTCCCAGGGAGGAGATTTATGACAATTGAGTTTCTTTTGGAGGATCTGTCGTTAGGCAGATAAGGGGAATTCACAGAAAGATTCTCTCTGCATTTGCTGTTTTTCAAGTGCCTTCAGCTCAAAATAATCCTTATGGCAAAGGGGCATGTTTTAGAAAGGCATATTCTGCTATCCTTCACTTATTATGTCTTGAGTCTTTAAAAATCAGTAATAGGGGCCAGCCCGGTGGCGTAGTGGTTGAGTTCACTCGCTCCGCTGTGGTGGCCCGGGGTTTGCAGGTTCCTTCCTATCCAGGACGCAGACCTACGCACTGCTTATCAAGCCATGCTGTGGCAGGCATCCCACGTAAAGTAGAGGAAGATGGGCATGGATGTTAGCTCATGGGCAATCTTCCTCAGCAAAAAGAGGGGGATTGGCAGCGGATGTTAGCAAAGGGCTAATCTTCCTCACCAAAAATAATAATAATAATAATAATAATAAAATTTAGTGGTTGACCAGAAGTTCAATTAACCACAACCCCTCTTTCCTGTATTTTATATATATGGTAATTTACTAAGCATTAGACTCACTTACTTGTATCTTATAATTTGAAATGTCTTAGTTTTCATACTTATTAAACTTAATTATGTTGTTCAGGTACAAGTTCCCAGTTTATATTTTCTTAAGTTTGCCCTGTTTTTCAGAAATTGGTGATTGTCTCTATTGCTTTCTATAAAACTAGTTTTGAAAAACAGCAGAGATCTTTATACAAACTCCTAATAGATGCCAGTACTTTATCTAAAGATGCATAATGCCTGTTATGATAGTTTAGTGGGTTTCCATGTAAGGTCTTAACTTGAACCTTTAACACCTTTAAGAATGGCTCTTGAGCTGATGCTTGAGCCCTCACTGAGAAAGAAGCTATGCTAATCTGTCCTTGATGAGGCTGCATTGATTATCTGAGATGAGGAACATTCATAATGACCACTTCACTTAGTGCTTATAGGAAGCTTTATTATTACTAATATTCCTTAATTTACTAATTTCTAAAATATATAGCTTCTCACTGCTTATAACCTTACACTCCCAATTCTTGCAAAAGGATAAAAGAGGAATTTTGCTGGAGTTCCTTTGTTTTAAATCAGAAAGTCAGGGCTGTTCAATAAAGACATTTATAACCCCATTATATAAATGACCTCCTTTGTGCTTTATAATACCAGTGTCTAATGATCAGTGGAACAGTTTCAGTGGTACTGCACTGACGCAGGACTTAACAAGACGACCAGTCTGTATCAGCGTTTAGTTTAATTTTCAAATAATTCTAAGTGAAAAGGAATGGCTATCAGTAAAATAGAAGAGATTAATTTCTTTTTGTTGTTCAGAGCAGCTTCATGTTACTTTTTTCTTTTCTTTTATTTTTCATAATTATTGTATAAATTACTTTTTATAAAGAAATTATTTCAATTACATACTTTGTATAGAAGAAATTGCCATTGTTCTCTCATGATCCTGTGCTTTATACTACTGTTGTAGGCAATGCAGAGACACACACCCATTTGTCCCTATATTGTGTATGTCAGTTGCCATGACATGGCTCGTTATAACACAGATGTACTATTGCCGTGGATGAAGTTGTATTCCCTCTATCCCTGCAAAATGTTAACTACAAAAACTGAAAACCTGTTCAATCTTGTTAGCCCAATGTACTAATATTCTACATATTTGTAATTGTTTTTATTTATATATACTCTGCCTCACTCGTAAAAGGATTCAAGGCTACTTTGTGATTACGTTAAACCAGGATTAAGAGGGGCTTATTTTTTAAAAAAAGAATTTAGTATGAATTTTTTGAAAGCTGACTGATGGAGTAACATCTTTAAATAATAAAGAAAAAATGGTATAATTAAGAGAATACTTAATTGAGAGTCTGGAAAGTGTATTTTGTATTTTAATGCCTAACTTGATGTATGATCCTCAGTATACGACTTTATTTCTCTGGCTGCTTCCTAATTTGTGAGGTGATTCCTCAGATTTTTAAATGATAAGGTGAACAGTCAGAATGGGACTTAAATTCTTGAGAAGATAAAGCTGCAGAGAGTATAGAGTACATGGGTTCAGAGAGGGAAAGACTCTAGGAATGGGTTCATCAGCAGGGCCCCATGTGTACCAGCTGCAGACCAAGCCCTGAACCAGGGGCCTGTGTAAGGGGGTGGATGGGACTGAGTTTCCAGCTCTTCTTCTGGAAGCAGAAGTGCCTTTTTGTAATTTAATCTACCTGGAGGGGGTGTCTTTTTCTAATTTGCAGAAAGGAGGGTTTTTTTTTTCTTTTTTGCTGAGGAAGATTTGCCCCGAGCTAACATCTGTTGCCAGTCTTCCTCTTTTGGTATGTGAGCCGCCGCCACAGCATGGCCACTGACAGACGGGTGGTGTAGGTCCATGAGAGAAAGGAGTCTTAATGTGCTAGTTGCCTCCCTGTTCACCAGGTTTAGGTTTCATCTCAGTTGCCAACACTGGTCAATTGGTAGTGACCACCACATCCCTGCGTGGTGTGAGACATCTAGGGTAGTGGAGGGAGGAGTGGTGGCATGTAATTGTTGACTCTGAGTATTGAACTTTAATGGTTTAGAATGTAGATGTGAATATTTTATTTATTTTGCAGTGTTTGAAAGTACAGGCTCAGGAATCAGACTGAGTAAAAATTCTGGGTTTTTACTTTCCAGTTTCATGATGGGCAACTTCCTTAATTCCTCTAAGCCTCTGTTCCTTATTTGGAAAGTGGAGATAATGATAGTTCTTGCCTGATGGGATTGTTGTAAGAATAAATGAGTGAATGTGTTTAAAGTACAAGCAGAGCACTTGGTACACAGCAAGTGCTCAGGTAATGTTAGCTTTCCGTTGTCGTGATTGTTGTTTATCATAGAACACGCACATCTCGTAGTGCATCATGTCCTAGTGTCTAGGGGAGGAAAAAATCTTTTTCCTCTACCCATTTTAGGTTCTCTGGATGAGGCTGTAAATTAGGCTGTCCAAAGACAGATTAACAAGAGAAAAACAAACCGAAGTTTATTAACTTGTGCTTTGTGCACGTACACCTGGGTGTAGTGCCCAGTGATGAGTAACCCAAAGAGATGGTTAGAACCTGGGCTTTTATACCATCTTAGGCTAATCAAAGGAAAAGGGATGTGGGGCTTCTGGGTGGAGGAGGCAAGTTACTGGACGGTGATCTGGAAAAGTATGGTAAACAAGGGTTGTTTTGTAAGGTTTGTTATGCACATGTAAGTTAGAGCCTTCTCCACTGGTAAGAGTTGTTTAGAGTCCCCCTCTACCTTTTACACGAGAGGGAGACATCTTTACAAATGGGAATTTCCTTTATAAATGTAAATTTTATTTACAAAAGGAAAACTTTTGTCCTGTTTTTAGAGGGGCCCCCCTCCTTCATCTATCTGCTGGTTCTCAATGGCCTTTAGCTCAAAATAATCCATATGCCAAAGAGGCATATTTTGAGGTGGCATATTCTGGTACTCTTCACTACCTATTCAGTCTGTCTCCTATCCATTGAATTCTTTCTATTTGCATTGCCACCTTTCTCCTGGATAATTGCAATAGCCTCCTATCCTGTCCCTCCATTCCCAGTTGAGAGAGATCATATTAGATGGCCCTGAGTGGGTATAATATGCAACTATCAACTGAAATTAAGGGGTAAAGAGTAGGGTTGAGTACTAGAGAATAGAAAATATTTGGAACATCCCTTGTGGAGTAATTGGTGGGGTGTTTACAAGGATTGTTTTGTGGCCCTGAGATTAGAATTTGAATTGAGTCCCTTCATTATACCTTTAGAATTTTCTATAATAGTGCTCTACAACCAGAACTGGAAGTAGAGAAAGTAAATGGAGGCTATCCGGGGTTTGTAGATGTTTGTGAGTATGAGGACTAGAAAGAGAGCGAGGATTCTAGGAGAGTCAGGTTGAAGTTGCTGACCAGGAGTTCCAGGATTGAACCTAGATCTGAGAGAGTAAGCTGAGAACACAGGGAGAGGTAAAGTGAAATGAGGATGAAGAATAGGTTCATGGAAGAAGGGAGAATAGATTAATAAATTGTGCTGTATTCATACCTAGAAAACAATGAAAAGGGATGAACTTCAGCTAATGCTGAGCAAGAGCAGCAAGTTGCAGAGGAATATCATTTGTGTAAAAAACATGTGAAACAATTCTGTTTATTTCCAGACTTTACTTGAAGCCTCTTTATCAATATTTTAGGCAGAATTCTCACCAGCTTCTTTCTCTAGTCTCCCAACTCACAATAGATTAGAAAGAGCAAATTAAAAAAGGTTATCCTGTTAGATGCAATAAATGACCCACTAGTGAAGATGGAAGAGACACAGAACTACTAAATTTGATACAGAAAAGGATGAAAGGCATATGAATTTAGGTAAAATTAATGCAGGATAAACAGTATTATGCCTAAACAGCACTAAGAGTACCCCAATTAAGGTAGCTTTTGATAACTGATATTCATGATTAAGACTTTGCACCATCAAAAATCCACTTAAATTTTATTTGGTATATTGTTTTTATGAAGAGAGGAGAATATGTGATTATTTTAAGATTTTCATGGAAATAGTTATGATTTTAAAAAGTTGTTTTGGAAACTAAAAGGGATAAGCTTCATGTATTTGAAAAATTCTCATATGTGGAACACTTCATACTTGTTTGAATGAAGAATTACTCTAATGCGAAACAGGATGATAGCTCAAGAGATATATGACAATATATAATTGTTGCTTGAGATATATTAATATACCTTTTTGGTTTTTTGACAGATTGTTTAACGAACAAAAGTGAAGAATTATCAAATAGCACAGAATACTTCTTCAGTCTGTTTAACCAGACCTTGACCTGCTTTGAGCATAACCTTCAGGTATTTTATATATGATACTTGAAATTAAAATGCTGCCTTGTACAAATGAATAATAAATAATTCCGATTTTTATAGCATTAATTGTTGATATTTATCTATACACACAATGTTGAGGAGTTAGTGGACCTGGATTTCTGCTACGTTCTTCCATTACCAGCCCTTAGGCAAATCATCAAAACTTTAGTTTTCTTGTTGGTAAGGTGGGGATAGTAAGATCTACCTCCAGGTATTTTGCAGTGAGAATCCAAGAATCCAAGGAGATAATGAGTATGAACACATTAACTGAGGCAGGTGATTGTTTAATTAAAACACAGTGTTGTTCTATCTGACAGTAATTTACCATGACTTTGTTTATGCAATAAAGTATTTTGCAATGCAATGCAGTGTGATTCTGTCTACAGGAAGCTTATTCTTGGCCTCAATATTTGCTTAAATATGTTTTACCTACTTTAAAAGACACTGTTTAGTGAGGTAACTTTGAGTATTGAATTATAATATAAAAGGTAGCCTTTAAGAAACCTACTTTATTGGTTTTTGTTTTCTTCACCTCTGACCCTTGAATGTTGGTATTGGAACTTCCCTGGTGGTGATGAGGGGCGGGATTGGAACTCTGGTAAACTCTAGGTTTGAAACATGCTTAACAAGTAAGGAATCCCCACAAATAGATGTAAACATGTTTAGGATATAGGTATGTATGATTTCCTCTTTAATAAATGTGATAACACAGAATTATGAATTTTCCTGAGAATAATAAAAACTATTAGATGAGCCTTTCCCCAAATATGTTCTGCAAGATGTTACTAGATGGCCCATAAAAAACAGTGTTCTGGTAAGGTTGGGAAATAAATGCTTTACTACAGGACTTCAGAACTTTAGTGGACTAATGTACCTTGTAAAACTCCAAATGGTGATTTTTGTATATACAGCATTTACCAAACTTATTTGACCAGGAACTCTTTGGTTTAAGAAACTAGTGTTCTGATGAATGAATTTTAGGGAAATTAGCATTTTTCCTGCGATGTTAGTTGCAAGTATTTTTTCCTAGTTTGTCTTTTTATCAAGCTTTTCTTTTTGTTATGAAGAAAATTTTAATTTTTATGTTGTTAGATTTATCAAAAAATTTTTAATGACTTGCAGACTTTGTGTCATACTAGAAGGCCTTTTCCCACTTTGAGATTATTTTAAAAATTTCTCCTGTGATTTCTCTTAGTACTTTTATGGTTTTATTTTCTATATTTAAACGTCTTTTCTCTATCTGAAACTTATTTTCGTCTAACATTAAGGCATAACTCAAGCCATTTTTTCCCGATGACTGTCCCAAAATGATTTACTAAATCAATCCATGAAATGAATTTTAGAACCAAGTTCAAAAAATCAGTCATTTTGAGATTTTATTGAATTTCATTGAATTTTAGAATTATCATTTGGAAGGAATTGACATGTTTATGTATTGAGCTTTCCTATCTAGGAGTATGATATGTTGTCTTTTTTTTTTATTGTGGTAAAACAGAATATAAAATTTACCACGTTATCATTTTTAAGTGTACATTTCAGTGGAGTTAGGTAATCTCACATTGTTGTGTAACTGTCACCGCCACCCAGCTCTAGAACTTCTTCATGTGACTCCCATTTCCTCCTCTTCTAGCCCCTGGCAACCACTGTTATTCCCTGTTTTTTAATGTCCTCTGGCACAGTTTTACTTATTTATATAAATTTCATATAGTTCTTATACATTTCTTAAGTTTATTCCAAGGGATTATACAGTTTTGGGTACCATTTTGAATGATATCTTTTCTTCTCTTGCTACAGATTTTAACTGGTTACTTTCTTTTAAAATATTTTGTTTTGGAATCATTTTAGATTTACAGAAAATTTACAAAGGTAATACAGAGAATTCCTGTACATCCCTGACCCAGGTTCCCCTAATGTTAACCGTACATTATTATGGCACATTTTCAAAACTAAGAAATCAACATTGGTACATAACTGTTAACTAAATGCCAGAGTTTATTCTGATTTTACCAGTTTTTCCACTGTCTTTTTTTGGTTTCAGGATCCATTCCAGGGTAGTGCATTGCATTTAGTAACTGGTTACTCCTTAAAATTTCTATCATATATGTAGCTACATTCCCTTTCTTCTTCCAAATGCTGTTTTTGTGACTCCTTTTTTCCCTTGAGTTTTCTTTAGGCTTGTTAAAGGTACATTTGTTTTTACTGATCTTTTCGAAAACCTGCCTTTGGCTTTATTTATTAGTGTATGTTTTATTTTTCTTAATGTGTGTATTTATGCTTTTGCATTAGTAATTCCTCTTATATTCTTTTGGTTAATTTTGTCACTTTTCTAGTCCTTTAAATAAAATGGTTAATTTATTTTCAACTTTTCTTGCTCAACAATAAAATAATTTTCAGACTGCAAGTTTATAACTTTGGCCTTTCCAATAATAGATTCTGATATGAAGGGGTTGCATTTTCATTTATTTCTAAATAATTTTAATATTGATTTGTTTTTTGACTTGAGAGTTCTTTGGAAAATTATTTTTTGATGTGAGTGGTGTGATTTCTTTTGTTTATTTGCATTTGTGCATCTCAGATTTCACTGCAGTTGTGACCAGTAAATGTAGCCTATCTACATTTTGGAATTTATTGAGATATCTTTGTGATGTAATAATCAATTATTAAAAATGTTTTGTGGGCATTTCAAAGAATTTTTTATAGGATCCAAAGTTATATATATATATATATATATATATATATATATATATATATATATATATATATCACTATCGATATAGATATATATATATATCTATAGATATAGATATAGATATAGATATAGATATATCCAGTTTTAAGCAATTATTTTTAATATAATCACTCTTACCTTTTGGGACTTTTAAATTTTTTTTGCTGAGGAAAATTTGCTCTGAGCTAACATCTGTGCCAGTCTTCCTCTATTTTGTATGTGGGTCATGCCACAACATGGCTGACGAGTGGTGTAGGTCTGCGCCCCAGAACTGACCCTGGGTCACGGAAGTGGAGCTTGCTGAACTTAACCACTAGGCCATGGGGCTGGCCGCGGGACTTCTTTTTTTTTTAAGAGGCAGCCTGATCTTCTTTTATCCCAGATCTTTGCAAATAAATGTGACAAGCAATGTGCGTTATTTTTTCAATCTTTTTATTGTAAAAAGATTTCAAACTTGCAAAGAAGTTGCAAGAGTGTATAATGAAGACTCATATCACCTAGATTCAACAATTATCAACATTTTGTCATATTTGTTTTATTTATATATGTGTGGATATGTGCATTTTATATTTTTTTGCTGTAGCATTTGAAAGTAGTAGATATTATGACACATTACTCATTTAATTTAAAAAAATTTTAATTTTAGAATAGTGTTAGATTTATAGCAAAGTTGCAAAGATGGTACAAAAAGTTCTCATACACCCCTCATCCAGTTTCCCTTAACATCTTTTATTGCTGTGGTACATTTGTCACAACTGGAAAACCAACATAGGTGCATTACTATTAACTAAACTCCAGAGTTTATTTGTATTCGCTAGTTTTTCCAGTAAAGTCCTTCTTTCTTCATCCAGGTTACCACATTGCATTTAGTTGTCATGCTTCCTTAGTAAGCTGGTTTTACTCATGACACTTCTGACACCAAATGTGTGGGGGTTTTCCCACACTAACAACCAATTCTCTGATCCTCTGACACCAACTAGGTGTCCTATAAGTCAGTTTAATTCTGACACTTACTACCCGGAATTAGCATCAGACTCCACAGATACAAGGGCTCAGTCTCACAAGACATCCCTCATTTCAGATGCCAGTCACAAACAAGGTGCCCAAGTTACTGATACTTCTGTCCAACTTGGCTACAAAGTCGAGGGGTTCCCACAACTCGCCCCCTTTCAGGTTCAGTAATTTGCTAGAATGGCTCACAGAACTCAGAAATACTCTTTACTTATGTTTACTGGTTTATTATAATGGGTAAAAGTCAGGAACAGCCAAGTGGAAGAGATGCATAGGAGAAGGTAGAGGGGAGGGGTGTGTGCTGAGCTTCCCTGCCCTCTCTGGGTGCACCAGCCTCCCAGCACATTGATGTGTTCACCAACCTGGAAGCAGGCTTTCTGAACATTTAGGGCTTTTTACAAAGGTTTCACTACGTAGGCATGATTGGGTGAATCATTGGCCATTGGTGATTAGCTCAATCTTCAGCTCCTCTTCCCTCCTCAGAGGTCAGGAGTGGGGCTGAAGTTCCAATCCGTGATCATGCCTTGGCCTTTCTGGTGACCAGCCTCCATCCTGAAGCCTTCTAGGAACTCCCAGCCACCAAGTCATCTCATTAGCATACAAAAGACAGGCTTGTCACTCGGATATTCCGAAGGTTTTAGGAGCTGTGTGCCAGGAACCAGGGACAAAGACCAAATACCTCTTTCCCAGTATACTACACTTAGTCTCCTCTGGTCTGTGACAGTTCCTCAATCTTTCCCTGTTTTTCATGACTGACAGTTTTGAGGAGTACTGGTCAATTATTTTGTAGAATGTCCCTTAATTTGGGTTTGTCTAATATTTTCCCATGGTTACACTGAGAGTATGGGTTTGGGGGAAGAACACCACAGAAGTGAAGTACCTTTCTCGTCACTTCGTGTCAGAGGTACATGCTGCCAACATGATTTATCCCTGATGATGTTAATCTTGATCACCTGGACCGGGTAGTGTTTGCCAGGTCTCTTTAATGTAAAGTTACCTTTTTCTTAGGCTTTTGGCCCTGAGTAGCTGAGAGGATGATGAGGCCATGGGGAAGACTGGTTGTAGGGGAGTGGGGACTAAAAATTCTGTTTTGAACAAGTCAAGTATGAAATACCTATTAGACATCCAAGTTGAGGTGTCAAATAGTGTTAAGAATGAGATTGGAGCTCAAGGGAGAAGTGTTAGGTGAAAATATAGATTTGAGAGTCATCAGATACAGATGGTATTTAAAGTCACAAGACTGGACTTGTGTGAGTGTAGATAGAGGTGATAAAGAGGACCCCAAGGACTGAGTCCTGGGGAGCTCCAATGTTTTATAGGGGTGTGTGTGTGTGTTTGAGAGGGGAGGGGACCCAGCTAAAGAGATAGGTGGTAGCAGTGAGGTTGGTGATACTGGCTGTGGTAGTGGCTTCTAGCTCAGTGATCAGGCAGGGATGTGGGTTTAATTCCATACCAGATCCATCTTGGGTAGTAAGCGTTTGCAGGTGCCTTCTCTGGAAACCTGGACTGTCTTGGTGGCTGTGGAAAGACTGCTTTTTTGTGGGAGGTCCCACAGACAGGGTGGGGCTTTTATTCCGGCTTCCTGCATCTCTAGAGGACAGTGTGGGTGGATGCAGGGGATAGAGGTTCACAGGAAACTGTAGTCCTGGCTAGTTTCTCTGGGAGTGGTGTGGTAGCTGTTCTGCAACCTTCCTGTGATGACATGTGCATGTCACACCTTTACATTTTACAGTGCCATTCAAGTGCCTGGGTTAACCCTTTCTTGAGTCTCTTCAGTAAAGAAATCAGGAGACAAGGCATATGCTGATGTCATCATCTTCCCAGCATCCCACTTCCTCATTCATTTTAGAGGCTGCAGAGCTTTTTATTGTTTGGCTCTGCTACCATTTATTTAGTCAGTCCCTATATTGATGGAGATTTTTGTTTGGTTCAGTATTTTCCTATTACAAACATGGACAGTCTTTTTTCATATAACTTGGAGTATTTGTATGAGTTTATCTGTCTGTTAGATTCTTAGAAGTGAAATTGCTATGTCAAAAGATATGTGCATTTTAAATTTTAATATATAACGGCTAAATTACATTCCCCCATCAAGGTTCTGGGATCAGTTTTTGATTGAACACATTTAGCTAAATGCACAACTGTTTTGTGAAAAACAGGCAATGGGCTATTTCTTATGGTAGAACTAAAGGGAGACTTGGTTTTTTCTGTCAAATAGATGGTGAGGGTGACATTGGGGGGCTACATCGGTTTAATTCCTTTAATTTTTTCTTTTCCCTTTCATTCTGATATTCAGTTAATGTCATTTTTCCAGGCTACAGGTAAAGAATAAAGGGAATAGGAAGCAAAGGTGTGAACTGATGTTCAGCACACTTGTTCTTGAAAAGATAGTGTCCGTTCTGGAAGTGGAAGAGATTGAGATTCACTAACATAATATCTTGTATGTTATATCCACGACCTTGATTTTAGTTTATACAATTCTTTGATATTAGTCCTCTTCTGTTGCCTAGAAAGGCCTGGATTACAAGCCTTGGGGTAAGAGGGTTGAGTGGGGATGTAGTTTTGGTGCCTTTTCCTTTCCCATTAATAAAGTCTTCTCTGTCTCAGTAAGGCAGACTTCAGTGTTAAAGTTGGCACAGGCAGGGGTATATTTTATTTATTTGGTGAGAGTAGGCTAGATAAGGGCAGATATATAAATGACAAGATAATTTAGGAAATTTTTGGTATTTAGGTATCAGTAATTTGGTATGTGAGCTAGTGTTTTCCTCAGTTAACAGAGGCTAATGCAGTGGTTTTCAAAATTTAGGGGCAACTAGAAAGTGCCAGATATTTTGCTATGTGCTATACATACCAGGTCTGTAATCCTTGGGACCTATAATACAGGTCGTGGCAGCCCTATTTTATGGATCATAAAACTGAGGCTTGGAGTGATTTAGCGATCTGCCCAACATCACAGCTCAGCACTAGCATGCTATATTGTTTCTGTCCTCTAGGAGGGGAAATTGCTTACATTAAAGAGATGTAATATTTATTGTTTGTATTACATGTGCCTTTGACATTTTAGGGAAGCACACACAGTCTTCTACAGTTAAGAAATTATTCAGAAGTTTGCAAAAACTGTCATGAAGCATACAAAACTCTGAGTAGTCTGTACAATGAAATGCAAAAAATGAATGAACTTGAGAATAAGGCTGAATCTGGGAGACATTTATGCATTGATGTGGAGGATGCGGTAAGTACTTTGTTTCTGATGTGATATGTATTTTGCAGTATTGCTGAATGTGCCTTCAGTATTACCATCCCTTTTAGGGGTATATTGGAATCTGCATTTGTTGTCTTCAACCAGAAGTAACTAGTTATAAAGTAGTGAAGTTTTAGAATATCTGATCTGTCAAATTAAAATGGAAATTAATCAGGTACTTCATAAGTGAGTTGATAATTTGATACATTTTGTTTTTTGTTTGATACTGTGTGTCATTTTCAGAGGCGTGGGCATTATGTTTACATTTCAGTTTCTTGTATACTTGTTGCTAGTTCAAGATTTCAGTTTCTTGTATACTTGTTGCTAGTTCAGGAAGCCTCTAAGTTTTGCTACCATGTGTTTCTGAAGCCATTCCTCAATTACTTTCTATCTCATCGCTTTGTTTATTTCTTTATACTCTTTACCATCTGAAAATTTTTGTTTCCTTATTTATAGTCTGTCTCCCCTCACTAAAATATAAGCCACATGAGGACAAAGACCTCGTGTCCTTTTTTGTTCACTGTTCAGTATTTAGAACAGTGCCTGGCATTACAGAGTGGGCCCTTAGTAATATATACTGATTGAATGAATGGTCAACGACGAAACTTTTTTCTCCATTGTATAGCCTGCCTTTACATGGGGCACCGCTAGATGGCGATCATGCCTTTTTGTGGGAATATGATGCCTGCATATCAAGGCCTTAGAGGAAACTGAGAAATTATATGAGAAGTGAGAATTGATCAACTTAATGGTTGAGAAGGATGAATGTGAATTATCATAGCTCAGAGTGAACTATAGTGGATCAATAATATTCAGGACTGTAAAAAGCACTTAAAATGGGCACACCATGGGGGTTTTTGTTTATTTTCTACTGCTCTGTTCCTAATGTCTAGAATAGTACCTGGCTTCTACTAGGCTCTCAATAAATAATAAATATATGTTTTAAAAATGATAGTCTATTTCATTGTTTTTAAAATAAAGGAGAAAAATGAATATTGGTTCTATGTCATAAGTTGGATTACACAGGAAACAACATGACCCCCTATTGTAGAACATCCTTCTTGCAATAAGCAAAACTTATAATAAATATACAGTGTGCCATTTGCAAACCATATCTCAGTTAAACAAAAGCTAGACAAAAACAGTTTTCTACATTAAATTGATAGTTTCCTTGTATCACTTAGCCTGTTTGGCAGAAACCATGAGCTCAGTGACACTGGGGTTCTGCTGCCCCTAAATCTATTATTTCTAATGTATGCTGCTAAATAAGATATTAACGTTGTCTAATAACATTTCTGTGACTCATTAGATATTACGTACTTAAAAGTTGTTTGCCACAAGTATGAATCTTTCATGATATCTTAGATAAGATATTAAGCATTTTGTAGATATCGTCTCTTGAAGAGAAGCCCTATAAAGTTGATGTTTTTATTTCCATTCTAAAAATATTGCAGTAAGCTCAGTGAGATTACATATGTAACATGAAAAAAAAATTTTGTTTTTTTTTGTGAGCCCTTTTCCCCCAATTTTATTGAGGTATAATTGACAAATAAAATTGTAATATATTTAAAGTGTATGTGATGATTTGATACACCTATATGTTGTGAAAGGATTCCCACAGTCAAGTTAATTAACGTATCCATCATATAGTTGCTCTTTTAAATGTTTTTTAGTGAATGAAGCATGGTCTAACTATATTCCTATTGATGCAAGTTCTCTGAAATCTATAAAAGGTTGACATTTTGGGGGCAGTATTATGAATTGAGAATATGAAATTTTTATATGGATATAAATTTATACAATGATTAATTGTGAACCAGCTTATTTCCCTGGCAGAAGAAATTGTCCTCAACTATCAATAGGTTTTTTAAGGATGTCTATTTAGTCTAAATTCTGGGTGCCTGTGAAGTTATTAACAAAATAACTATGGAATTTAAGACAAATTAAATATAAAATGGAGTAATATTATTTGTCATTGTTCCAGATGAACATCACTCGAAAACTTTGGAGTCGAACTTTCAACTGTTCGGTCCCTTGCAGTGACACAGTGCCTGTGATTGCTGTTTCTGTGTTCATTCTCTTTCTACCTGTTGTCTTCTACCTTAGTAGCTTTCTTCACTCAGAGCAGAAGAAACGCAAACTTATTCTACGTAAGTTTCTTTTTACAGTTGTTCATTTATTTAGATAAAAACCTATATTTTAGAAATTTAGGCCTGTTTTAGAAATATATATACTCTGAGAACTCAAACTATATTTAAAACAGCTCTCTGCTTCAACTTTTACAATTATACTTACTAATGGAGGAGATGTGTAAGAAGTTTATAAGTGCAGATAATCAAAAGTCTATCAGATTCTTTAATTGAGAAAGCTAGATTCCCTGGAATAAGGTTGACAATAACAGAGGAATAACAACAAAGGCTTTGCAGACCTGAAATGGCCATATTAGGGAGATATAGACAGCTCGTAGACCAGTTGGAGCCATGGCAGAATCGCCTAAAAGTATGGCAGGCAGGGGGAAACTATAGCTTACACACAATTTGTCTGTAGACAAATTAGAATTGTAGTTGCAAGAACATTACTTGACATATAGCATGTACTCAATACAAATTAATTCCTTTCCTTTCTCCCCATCAAATAGAGTAGAGTGAAAAAGCATTAACTAGAAGATCTTATCCAGCTGAAAAAGAGTGGTTTCTAAGTCTTATGGGTTTCTTGTTTATTATCAGAATAAAAAGGCTTGACCTTTAGTAATTTTAGTTTTTAAAAAAGAGAATTTTTTTGGAGAAAAAAGTTAGACTTTTTTCCTCTCAAATATTATTCCAATCTATGATATAAAAATCCTTTCCCCTGGTAAATTTCTTTCTGGCCCTTCTTCTTCATAGTTTATCTAACTTCACTTCTAATATATCTAACTTAAAAAAAAAAAGGTTATTGTAGATCAGTTTGAACTGAATTTGTAATGTCTCATCTCCTTAAAAAACTAGCTAGAGGGGATGTCTTTATCATGGGTGTATTTTGTAAAGCTTTTTGAAGATTGCCAGCATTCTGTAAATATGTAATAACTCAGTCCTAAAAGCACTTATTTAGAATAATAACAAAATACTGCAGAGACCTCACTATTGAGAAACTTTATTTTTCAGGACTTGGTATACTTTTAAAGTTTAGCATCTTATTTGCCTTGCAAATCTATTTAACTCTTTGGAAAATATTTACTGCTTCTGAGCAGGGTTTTTGTTCTGTTTGTTTGTCTTTACAGTAAAAGTCATTACCATCCATCTGCTTGTGTAAGCCACAAACCTTGTTGTCTTCTAATATCTTTTAATTTCTTAATTCTTTTCTTTCTTTTATTTCCCTCTTCCTGCATTCTCTTCCCCACCCCTTTTCAATTCATCAGCAGGTACTTCCAACCCCACTTCCAAAAATATATCTTAAATGGTCCCTTCTCTACCTCCACTGCTAACACCCTACCCCAGGCCATCGTCATCTCTTGGCAGTAATGCAGAAGTCCCTTAACTGGTATCCCAGCTTCCATTTCTTTCTTTCTTTTTTTTTTTTGTGAGGAAGACCGGCCCCGAGCTAACATCGGTTGCCAATCCTCCTCTTTTTGCTGAGGAAGACTGGCCCTGGGCTAACATCCGTGCCCATCTTCCTCTACTTTATATGGGATGCCGCCACAGCATGGCTGACAAGCAGTGCGTTGGCAGGCGCCCGGGATCCGAACCGGCGAACCCCGGGCTGCCAAAGCACCAACTAAACCGCTGCGCCACTGGGCCGGCTCCCCCAGCTTCCATTTCTTGATCCACTACAATCCATTCTCCATATGGTGGCTGGAGTAATTTTTTAAACACAAATTTTACCATGCTCCCCTCCCACTTGAAACCCTTCATGTGTTCCCATTGCACCTAGAATAAAATCCAAACTTATTTCCAGGGTCTACTTTCCAAG
This sequence comes from Tapirus indicus, assembly GCA_031878705.1. Taxonomy (NCBI): domain Eukaryota; kingdom Metazoa; phylum Chordata; class Mammalia; order Perissodactyla; family Tapiridae; genus Tapirus; species Tapirus indicus. The sequence goes on along the minus strand of CM062933.1, from coordinate 30,795,146 downwards.
CTGTATGTGACTTGGCCCCATCCACCTTTCTGAAGTCATTGCATCCACCCCTCTCCTTGCTCATAGTGCTGTGTGCAGTCTGGTCTTCTTTCCGCTCCTCTCTAATATTAAACACATTCACACTGCCCCCTTTCCAAGGCTCTTGTACTTGCCCTCCCCACTTTCCTTGACTGGCTCCTTGTCATTCAGGTCTTAGGTCAAAGGTTGCTTAACTCAGAGACCTTTTATGACCCCTCCCAACCTAAGAATACACCCTTCTTTTAATTCTTCTGTATCATCTTTCTTTAATGACACTTAATCACTATTTAAATTAACTTTTTCATTTATTTTCTACATTATTTGTTTGTCTGCTCTGACTCAAGTGTTAGCTCCATCAGAACAAGGATTTTGTTTATCTTGTTCACCACTATGTCACCAGCATCTAGAAAGTACCTAACCCATACATAGTAGGTGCTCAAAAATATTTGTTGAACAAAAGAACATTATACTTAACGTTAGCATTTCCTAGAATGTGTTCCTCAGAATACTAGTCCTGTGAAATTCCTTTTTATGAGCTTCATAATGTACTTGAACATAAAGGCTCTGAGATTATATTTCCAAAACTTGACAGTAAAACTTTTGCATCATACCTATTAATGTTTCACAGAAGCATTGTTTATGAATTAAATTATGAACCTAAGGAAATGCTAGCGTAAGCAGATGGTTCTCGTGCTGTTATCTCATGGACATTTTTATGTACTTTTCTTTATGCCACTCTTTCACATGCCCCTGTTCAAGTCCTGTGGTAGGAATTAGGAATTAAAAAAAGGAACAAAGCACAATACATGCCCTCAGAGAACACACTGACCTTAATCCAATTATTACAACAAATGTCGTGGATATACATTTGTTGTGGTTGGACCATGGAGGAGGTAAGACTGACTACATTAGGGGTGTTGGAATTCACCATTAGATGATCCCTGGAGTAGAATTTTGAAGGATGTGGGGATTTATCAGATAGAGAATAAAGAAGCAAAGAAGTTGTCGGTATATGTACTCATTGGTATTGCTACCTGGTTAGTTTAATAAATTTGGTCATTAGTCAGTAAGAAACTAGATTACTTTAAAATTTTTTTTGATTTAGTTTTCTTCCCAAATCCACTGAAGGCTTAAGAAGTAGACTTTTAGCTTAGACTGTTTTTCAGGTTAAATTGCCCTTTAGTTTAGGCTGAACCAATACACTGGTCCAGGAAGTCATGTTGTCATCTTGCACTTAGAGTGGTGGTGAGGGGAGACCCTGATAGAAACTAGAACAGTGGTTCTCCTCTTTGACCAATATTAGAATTGTCTGCAGAGCTTTTAAAAAAAAATACAGATGCCTGGGTCCCATTGCAGACCTTCTAAATCATAACCTCTATTCCAGTGTTGAGAACCTCTGAAGTAGGGAGATTCCTGGTTATCCAATTTAAGATACTTTCACTCTGGCATGATTGTTTTTCATTTCTGGAACATGAGAAACATTCACGTTTAACTATAAGTACAAAACATATTACCAAGCCAAATGGCCATGATTTTCTTTATTAACCCTAATGACTTAGTCCAGTTAGCATCATAATCAAAATTCGTTGTACATATTTTATTGGCAGCCGTATATGTTTGTGTATGTGTTTGTGCACGTGTGTGTAATATACAACTCACTTTTCTTTGTGAGACATTTAAATGTAATTTTTTTTAATGTTACAGGGTTATGTCACTAAATTCTTTTAAGAGAAATTTAGATTTGAATTTCTAACTTAGACTTTTAAATGTATAATTTTATTATACCTTATGGCACTTCCATTTTTTAAGTAGAGTACTTTCACATCTGTTACATATTTAAGATTGTAATGTTCAAGATGATATAAATTATGCCTGTTTTATTTGGTACTACTTCTAACAAAGTCACGTGCAGCTTCTAACAAAGTTATGTTTTTTGGGGTTGGTAGAAAAAAATAGACTTAGGTTTTAATTCTTAGAAGATTGAATCTATTCAGATTCAAACATAGAATTAATAGATGAGTAGTATAGTTTACATAAAAATAATGAATAATCATGTTTAGAGAATTAAATGTAAGTTAAAATATAATACTTTTTGATATATCTAGCTAAACGTCTCAAGTCCAGTGCCAGCTTTGGAAACGTGCAAGAAAATTCAAACTGAAACCTACAAAATGGAGAATTAGCATCATATCCTGTGGATGAATGGTGGATGACACAGCTTGGTCCAAAAGAAGATAAAGTGTGATTTGACAAGTCAAGTTCTTAAGAAATGCAAGGACTTCAGATTTATTTTTAAAAAAGAATTTTCAATTTTTCTTTCCTTTCCACCCCTTTTAAGGATTTGGGTATTTTTAATTTCCAGGCATAGCAATGTTGTCTATTTTAAAGTGTATTTGTTACAATAACAAAAGATGCAAGAACAATCTTTGTTTTGTTTTGTAGGCATATTATTACTGTTTGAGACTTCTGGTATCTCCTTATTAACGTTATCTCAAGTAGCAACGTTTTTGAAAGCTAACATTTAAAAATTAATCAATTATAGCAAAGACTTTGAAAAAGAAATATTCTTGCCAAAAAGTAGCAGGTCCAAAGATTAATTTAAATTGCTCGCCATTGCAGTATTATTGTTACATATATATGTAATATGTCATATATTACAAATAATATATAATTCAATCTCTAGTTTCCTTAAAGTCATTTTTGAAACCACTAATTATAAACCTCCCTAACAATTTTTAAAAGCGGGAAGGCACATTACATTTATCTTTGTAAAAAGATTTATGGTAACTGGTTTCTTACTTGACTTTTATAAATAGTATTTTACACCTTATTTTTGCCTTTATTTAATAAGTAACTTGAAATCACTGGACTGCTTTGTTATATTCAGGGCGAGATGGATTCTTTTTATACCAGGGATTTGCATTGTGAATTACATTAATTTATTTGGCAATTTATAATTTATTACTACTTTAAATCAAATGTAGCATTATCACACTGTATTTAAATTGTGATTTTTTTAATGGAGAGTTTCTCTTGGGATATCTGGAGATTTTTGGAGGGGAGAGAAAGGAGAAGTTAAAAAAGCTGAAGTTTCAGAAAATAGTCAGGGACCTGAAAGGATACCCATTATAAGACTGTTGAATGGTTCATATTGGGGCAAGAGTCAGAATGAAAGTCTGATACAGAAAGCAGTTAGGTTAAGGTGATGCTTGTTTTTTTCTAAATTACTTAAATTGGATAGTGTGATATGATTGAGTTGAAGTCACGTATTTCACTCTCAGAAAAATTCTATTTTGGAATGTTTATATCAGTCTTAAAAAAAAGCTTCATTTCAGAATTGTTCACTGTTTTTTTCTTCAGGTTCTTAGTGTTAGGTATTTCAGTTGTAAATCCCTTCTTCGCTTTCTTGGTGGAAATAGACTTTGTTTTAAACATTGAGAATATGAAGACTGCTCTATATAGAAACAAGAGTTTGGTTAAATGGTACGAGAATTTGAATTCCTTCATGTACTGTAAAATGCTCTATAGAGACAAGAAAGTGTTTTTATTTTTTAATGTTTACCATATTTGCAGAGTGAAAGAAAAGGCTCCTCTTTGGATATGTACCATATCCAAAAGCTGCGACAGTTTTTCTAGTCTTGTGTGATCCATTTAAAACGTGCTGAGGTTTGTTCTGCTGTCCCTGTTCACGCTGCTGATACTAATAGCACTATCTGATTTGAAGCATATAGTGGAGGGCCATTGAAAGCAATCTTTCCTTAATGCAGATAAAACCAGTTTACATGTGTAAAGTTACAAAGTGGCATATTCGATTCTGTAAGTAGTGACTCTTTGAGTACCTTTCACTATTATGTATTTCTAAAAACTGTTGCTTTTGGATTTGGTTGCTAATAAGCACTTTAAAAAAGAAAAGGCAGCCTTTACTGTTTTGAGTCATTGCTCTTTAGAAGTAGCATCAGCAATAGATTTCAAAAATAAGTATTAAGCACTATGCTAAAGTGTGTAAATATTTCATTTTTTAGCAATATTGAAAAATTCTTTGCATAGTTCTGAATTCTGAGACACATAGCTTATATGTGTGCACAAAAACATCTTTAGTTTTTTTGACATTTTGAAATAAAGGAAGTAGCTTAAGAAAACTGCAGTGCTCTATTTGATTTTTAAATACATTTTTAAAACTTCAGATGTAATTAAACATCACATTTCAGTTTTTCAGGTATTGAGTTTAAATGACTACTTTAAAAGTACCATCTAGCTTATAATTTTGCTGTGAATAAAAATGTACTTTTGGATTATTTATTTTTTTGTTGAACTTGAGAAGTAGAAATAGCATCAGCTATCTTAAAGTATAACTCTAAATCAGTGATTAACACCAGAGTTTAGTCGGTAAATGTTACTTCTAATGGGACCAGTATTTTCTAATGTTTCGTGGATGGGCTCCACTTTTTACTGCAGTGTATTCCTTATAAATGTTTTCCCAGAACAACATTGTTTATTGTAGTTGGGGTTGCATTCCTGACCAAAGACTTGACATCACTTAAATAATAGACATCACCAGCAATGAATTGTGAAAGCAAAAATATACTAGTAACCTATGTAACAATTTAAAATGGAAAAAATGATGTACCAAGTACATATATTTTCTGAGCTAGAAGAAACCTTAAGAGATCATCTGGTCATAGAATCCTAGAGCTGGATGGATCCCTAAAGACCACTTAATACAACCTTCCATCCGCTGCATGGATTCCCTCTAAAAAGTGTATCACTTATTTCCTATCTTCTTAACAAAGGAAGCAGAACACCGCAGAGCTCCTTATTTAAGACTGAGCCATTGTTTGGTAGTCAACTCTAAAAGTGAGACTTGAGATGCCTAATCAAATGTTTTTCCACTGCTCTACTCTGCTTATCTTTAAAAATTCCGTAGAATGATCATATTGATTATATAAAGGGCTTTGGTCTATGCTGAATTTATACATGTAACACATAAAAGTTACAACTCTACCAAGTTTGCTTGTTCTAAACTGTTACATTGAGTATAATAAATATTAGTCATACATGTAACACATTTAATGACCAGTAATTTTCTTTGTGTCCTTGGAAATAAGAGAGTTTTTAAAAGACAATAGGACTGATTCATGCTTCTTAAAGTATGAAGGTTTTTAATAATGATTTTTTAATCTTTTTCCTATGATAAACAGAGGGTTTTTTTTTTTTAAATCTATCCCCATACCCAAATGCAATCAAAATATTTCAAACCTTTTAAAGGAATGATAGTCCCATTTTAGCTAGATATTGTATTAGTTCCTCCAATGCCTTACTTAAATATCAGAATTGTATCCAAAAGATTTGCCCAATAGCATTAGAAGTGAAAAGCAATTCAGCACTTGTAATTTCTGGAATAATTGTAGACAACTAGAGTGTAGATAGGCAGGATTGAAAATGATTAGCTGCTTATCCTGTTTTGACTTCTGAAACAAGAGTAATCAGAAGAAGTTAGGAGAAGGTTTCTGATCACCGTATTGTGTATCTTTAGAGGCGAGGGCCACAACAGAAAGCCTTGCAGTCAACCCTGTTTCCAGAGGGAACCAGTAATTTCTTCCCTTTTCTCTCTCTCCTATTAGTACCTCATTTTGTACATTCATTTGTAGTGCTATTGTCAGTAATGTAATAGGAGCTAAGATAGAAAGGCCTTGGCTTTTTAAAATCCTCTTTATATCTTGGCTGTTCTCCACTAAGGCACAGCATTTATTTGTACAACCCAGGGACTCTTAACAGTCAAAATCCAATATTCCCCCCAACACTCCTACACATGCACGCTCTCATTGCTTTTCTCCTATGGGCTTGGAGAATTAATAACTGGTGTGGGCAAACAGCTAGCATAAGGATATAAAGAGGGTGTGTGAACAAGTAGAATCTCCAGATTGAATCTCCTCTCTTCTCACTCACTTCCACCCTCATTCCTGAGTGTTTATACAGGAGGGACCAAGGGGTGGCAGTCTATACAGAAAAGAGGAGTTGGGGTCCCTTGTCTTGAAGCTGTATGTGCATGGCAAATTCACTGTGTATTTACTGGAGAAGGTTTTTTGGGAAGTGATGGATATTATGAGAGGGCTAAAGCTCTGCTTGACATTACACTGCTTGGCACACTTTGCCCATCATCCACTCAGGACTCACTCCTTGCTCCAAGCCAGCATCTAGGATAGGAGCAGCATGAAATAGCTGTTTAGCTGCTTTGACTCCTCCTCCTAGGTTTATGTCCTCTGCATCAGGAGCTTCTTTGTTCACTTTTTTCTTCTTGTCTCTTAATATCACAATATATGGAATCATAGGAACTGTCCTACATAGTTTGTCTATTGTCACTGAGTCTGCACCACTCATTCTATGTCTGAAACACCAGGGATAGGTGCTTGGATGGGCACCAACCCCACCATGCTGAAACTGATTTAGAGAATACAGTCTCTGACCTGGTCAGGCTCTGGAAAACCTTTTTGGGATTGGGGTCCTTGCTTATTGATGGTCTGATTTCAAGAGGCGTATCCACATCACACTGGCTCTCATGCATCTAAGTTCCTTGCATCTAAGCCATATCATTTACTCTTGTTCCCATAGTGCCACCATTTTTCTTCTTCACCCTGATTAGCTTCACCAACCTCAAAAATTCAAGTGACCTGATGGAATTTTGGTCTAAGTTTTCCAGTTCTTTAAAGAAATCACTCCATTGCCTTCTGACTTGAAAAGTTTCTGATGAGAGGTCTGCTATAATTCTTACATTTGTTCTTCTATATATGGTGTTTTTGTTTGTCTCCTGGCTGCCTTCAAGATTTCCTCTCAATTTTTTATTTTCAGCAGTTTTACTATGAGGTGTCTAGGTGTATTTTTCTTTGTGTTTATTCTGCTTGGGATTCTCTGAGCCTCTTGGATCTTTTTGTTTTCTTTAATTAATTTTGGAAAATTCTCAGCAGTCATACCATCAAATATTCTTCTGCCCTGCTCTCTCTCTCTCTCTCCTCCTTCTGGGACTCCAATTAGATTTATATTGTACCATTTGATACTGTCCCACAGCTCTATTGGATGTACTCTTCTGTTTTATTCATTCTCTTTTTCCCTTGGTATTTCAGTTTGGATCATTTCTGTTGACCTACTTCAGGTTCATTGATTCTTTCTTGTGCTGTGTCTAGTCTGCTGATAAGCCTATCAGAGTGATTCTTTAGGTCTTGATATTGTATTTTTATTTCCAGCATTTCCATTTAATTCGTTTTTATAGTTTCCATCTCTTTGTTGAAATTCCCCATCTGTTTTTACATGCTGTCCACTCATTCTAGTAGATCCTTTAGCACTTTAATCACAGTTACTTTAAAGTTCCTGTTGGATAGTATCAATATTTGGGCTATCTCTGGATCTAGTTCTGTTGACTACTTTATCTCTTAACAATGGGTTGTTATTTTTTTCTCGCTTTTTAAATGTGTCATAATTTTTGATTGAATGCCAGACATTGTAAGTAAAAGAACAGTAGAAACTGAGGTAAATAGTATTTATATCTGAAAATGGGCAAACCTTTCCTATCAGGCCATTAGCTGCAGGGGACTGAGTAACTCCCATCAGTAGTTGATCTGAGTTTGAGTTTTATTGTTGATATCATTACCTTCAGTATACTACAGATTTCAAATTCCTCCAGTGATGGACTGCTGCTACCTTGTGCTTGGTATATGGCCTGGAATGCCAGAGAGGTTTTCTCAGTGTTCCTGCTTCATCCTCAGCCTTCAGCAGACTGTACGCCTATACTACAAGTGTGTAAGTGTCTGTGTCTTGTGTGTCTGTGGTCTTGTCCCTCCCTCAGCTGTCGAGGTCTGATGCTTGTTTCATTGTGCTAAGCTTGTGGTTGGAGCAGGAAGTGTTTCTCCCCCTCTAGCCTTAGTCTCATGCAGGCCCTGGGCTCTTGAGCTATAGGAGTGGGCCTCCCTCTCCCCATGGCAGTCAGACTCTGCCTTGTAATGGAGGGAGTCTTAGATGAGAGCGAGTTTCCTTTCTCTCTCACTGGCAGCAGACATCTGCTTTGTGTCAATGCAAGATCCTGGTCACAAGTGAGTTTCTTGCCTCCCTTCAGCATCTGATGGCTTTTGCTTCAATCCCTCCACCAACACAGCCAACCTTTTCCTGGGACCACGGGACAGGAAGGTTTTGTACCTCTAGTACCTTTAGTACCTCCTCTAGTGGCGTATGGCTTTTTCTTTGTATGAAAGAAGGACATGGGCTTCATGGCTCTCCCCAAGTGGTAGCTGGTTGTCATCTGCATTCCTGTGTCACCAAAGGGAGGCTCTTTCATTTCTCTTGATCTGCCACCAGTCTTTCTTATGAACACCTAGAGGAGGCAGACTCTCCTTGTATCCCTGGCTCCCAAGGATTCTAAGCTGTCACACTAGCCCACACTTGGTCTTTAAGTATTTGTTAAAATTTAAGTTTTTTCTCTCTTACTTTTTGGCTGCTACTCTTCCTCCTGTACTCTGCCCAAAGCAAAACAGTTTGTAGGAGCAGTGCTTCTTGGCTTTCTATATCCTAAGTGGGACTGAAACTCATTGATTGCTTCTTTGTTGTCAACTCTTTTTACTTGACAGCAAATTGCCTTGCAATTTGCTTAATATGTTCAAAGACATAAGACAAAAAACAAGATTGATAATTATGGAAACCATAAAAAGGAACCAAATCCCAAACCAAAAAATATAGTAGCAGAAATTAACTCAGTGGAAGAGTTTTATAGCAAATAAGTCATAGTCGAGATATTTAAGAATATATAAAAGAATATCTCTAGAAGGAAGCATGGAAAGAAAAAAGTTTGGAAATACAGATGAAGGGTAAGAGATATAGGGGATGCAGTAAGAAGATTTAACAAAAATGTATTTAGAGTCCCTGAAGCAAAGGAGAGAGAAAATGGGACAGAAGCAATTTTTGAAAAGATAATGGCTGAGAATTTTCCACAACTGGTGAAAAACATAAAGTCACAGATTAAGAAGCCCAAACAGAATTTAAAACAAACCGAAAAATCTAGGTACATTCATAATAAATGAAAACCAAAGAGAAAATCTTACAAAATAGCTAGAGAAAAAAGACATTACCTTCAAAAGAGCGATCATTACTTATTGCTGGTTTCTCAAGAGAAATAATGAAAGCCAGAAGACAAATGGAATATTATCAAAGTGCTGAAAGAAAATAACTGATAATCTAGAATTCTATGCCCAGCAAAAAATATTCTTCAAAATTAAAAGAGAAATAAAGGCATTTCTGGACATGAAGACAATTATCATAAGCAGGGCTGCATTAAAGGAAATAATAAGACAGTTCTTCAGGCAGAAGTAAAATGAACCTAGATGGGAATTCAGAGATATAAGAAGAAAAGGTTGATGAAGAGGGTAAAATATATGGATAAATCTAAATAAATATTAACTGTTTACAACAATAATGTCCAGTGGGTTTTAAAAAAATATATATGTATGTATACAGTGAAAACACGACAATGACATAAAAGTCAAGAGGGGATTCTTGGAGTTAAAATGTTTTAAGATTGTTACATTATCTTGAAAGAAGGTTATTTCTTTGGGCTGCTCCTGGGAATAGAATTGACTAAGTGGGTATGCACTGGTAAAAGATTTTGTTGTTTTTAACTTGGGTTGAAGGTACATTCTGACTCAGATCCAATTCCACTTCTTTCATGACGTCTCTTATGATATTCTTCCGCTCTTGACTCTTTATATTTCTTAAGGAAGCAGCTTGCCATAAAGGAAAAAACAAAGGCTTTAGAATCAGACCTGAGTTTAAACTCCTGCTTTTCCCCTTACTTGGACAAGCAGTTTACTTCTCGGAGCCTTCACTTTCCACACCTGTGAAATGGGAGGTAATAATACTGGCCTCACAAGATTATTATGCAAATGAAATGAGATTAAATATATGAAGAGCCCACCCTATAGTGCAATGACCAATATCTAGTACTTCATACGGCTCAATAAGTACTAGTCTTTTTCCTTATGGACTGCAGTATGCAATTTGGCACTCGATTATACGCCCTCTCACATTGTTTCCTAGGTCCCTTGTGTTTGTGATTATTATCCCTCCTCTCTCGACTAGAATGTAATCTTCTCAGTTCAGGGACTGTATCTCCTTCCCTCTTGTACCCCTGGTTCAATGAAGGGTTTTTGGAGTCAGAGTAATTCTTGTTTGAGGAAAGCACGTGTATCTGAGATAAAATACGTTCCTGAACTACACATTGTGTTTGAAGTTGTCTTTGTAGCAGGTCCACACAAAAGGATGTTTGAGACCTTAAAGAAAGGCCCTTCAACTGCCCATGAAAAGCATAAATAGTAAAAAAAAAAAATAACTATTTAATGGAAAGAGAGAGGTGCTAGCTTACCATTCAGGAACCCTCCAGTTTAAGCACTGAAGATTCCAGGCTGGAGCCAATGCCGAGTACCGTGGATTGCTGCCCTTAAAACCCGTGTCTTAAGTTGTACACAATACCTTTTCTGGGCAAGAGTCCCATTGGCTTAATCTCTGCTAAATGAGTGTATATTAGATCTGACTGTTGAAAAATACCAAGTTAAATCGGACAGTTAAAAAAAAATCAACATGATGCCCATAACTGGTTTAATTTATCTTTCCTTTCAGTAATCCCAAATATTACCTACTTATTTGCTGTAATGAACATGCTATTCAGCTAAAATAAGATTAACTGCTTAAACCGTGGCATTACAGGCAGAGAACTTTAATGCTGCTTTGTGTTTCATTGTAAGGTTCAGCAGTTAAACGATATGGTGTTGTCGTTTCTTCCTTTGTAATCAAGACGGTTTCATTGAGGATTAGCGCTCCCCAGCCGATTCTCCTGACGGAACATTTGAAGCAGCAAATTTATATGTCTGGGTTACAGCCTGGCAGCAATAACAACCTTCAGAAGCAAATCTGTTGACCTCATCAGCACTCAAATTGCACTGCTCTTTGTGAAACCCCTCTCTGCTCTAATGGTGATGGAAATCTCGCCTGCCATGCAGACCACGGAAGGAAAATTGGAGGAGGGCTTGGGCATGCATCTGGAAAATAGCTCTGTGATGCCTCAGGTGGGATCAGGGTTCAGAAAATTAACCCTAGTTCCCCCCCGAGTGAATGAACATTTGCTTGTTCTCTGTGTCAAGGTCAAATTCCACTTCAGTGGAGCTTCCTAGACTGTTCCAGCCCACTCATCTCTCTTTTCTGTGAACTATAATTGCAATTGCAGTTCTCCCTATGTTACTTAAGGCTGATTATTTATTGATTTGTATGACTCGTATCGTTGTTCTGTATAGGCTGATACTGTCTGTTCAGTTGGACTCTCAGAAGTCAAGGACTAACATCTACATGGTTCTGGGCCCATAGGAAGGGCCCAATAATGGCTCCTTGACTGAAGGAGATGTGTGTGATGTGACCCATTAGGACTCTGGATAGTCTGGAGTGGGGCCTATCCGCCTCAGCTGAACCTGCAAGGAACCCCTATCCTTATCATGCCTTCTCTTCTATGAGCATCTTCCATTTTTGTGGTTCGTCAAAGAGGCAAAGACAAAGAGAGTCAACATGGTGACCAACAGATTGGTCCATCCATCCGTTCACTGATTTATTCGTTCAATAAGTATTTATTAAGCACCAACTGTGTGCCAAGTCTTGATTCTCAGAACTCTAAGAACTGAGAAACTCCTTGCTGACCATTTTGGCAGAAATGGAGAAAACAGTTTAAAAGAGCTAGAAGAAAACTCTTTTCTTCTCACACACTACCCTTCAACGCCAACTTTTGAGCGGGAGCACACTTCTGTGGAGCTTCCTTCCCCTGTGTGTTTATTCACCACTTCCCATTCTCACCTCTCCTCCTACTTAAATCTCTGTGATAGATGAGACTGCCCGTCCCCTGCCTCCCTGGCTGTAATAATAGCAGGCTGTTGAATTTTGCTATCCGAAACTGGTTTGGATGGGTTAGGTTGGATGGGTTCCAGGTATGCTCCTCTGGATGGGATTTAGTGTGGGTCAGGATTCCTCAGTGGGTGGGAAGAGGATGGAGAGGGAAGAGAGGGAGATTAGGTTCATTCTGCCCTCTCTGCCTAGGGAATTAGATGAATTATTTAATGAATTTAATGAGCAAGGAGCCCTGCCTTGGATCTACCCCTGCCCCCAGCCCAATACTGGCTTGTAATCATTGACCATGTTTTGACCCCTCCAGAGAAAAGTCAGAGCCTCAATTGCCTGTGGGATGATCTGAGGCTGGTTTGGGTTATTGGAGCAGCTGCCATCCAAGCTGGACCTCTTGGAAACCTCAGGTCACTCTTGACAGCTGTGAGTCCAGTAGTGATGCACCCTACTCCCTGGCTTCCTTCATTTTCCTGCTAGAAATAGGGGATATACTAGAATGATAGACTGTTAGAACCAAGAGGGACCTTAATCATCCTTTAATCCAGGCCTCTTTTTTTCTCAGGTTTTCTCCTTTTTCAAGCAGAGTGGCTTACCCAAGCAGATGGAGTGGTAATGGCAGAGCCAGGACTGTGACCCAGGTCCCCTGACTCCCGGGGCTAGAGCCCTCTGATATGCCATCCCTTCTCCATCACTGTTCCTGCACCTCCTTTCACTGCCTCTCAATCTATTCTGTCTCCCTCGACTGACTCATCTTACTGTTTTTCTTCCTCTTATAATTTCAAAAGCAAAAACTACCAGTGTAAGAAGGAAAACAACAAAAATGAACAAAACTGGTTTCCTCAACATTCTCCTAAACACTTTTGATTTATCCATAGTTTGCTGATAAGTATTTCTCAGATACCAATCTGTCTAAGCATTCATTCCATTGAATTTACTGTAGACTCGAAGTTTAAGTCTATTTCTAATAGGAAGAGCATGTTATTTAACGTTTTTTCTTTTCTTTCTTTAGTTCAGACTTGTTTTGATTATGAGTGACAGAAACCCAACTCAAACTAGCTTAAGCATAAAAGGAGATTTATTGGATTACATAATGGGGAGGTCCAGGAACTGATGTAACTTCTGGTTTGACTAGACGTGTGAACTCAAAGGAGGTTGCCACCTGCACCCTCCCCCGTCTTGTCCATGTTGTCTTCATTATTTCCCACGGCACACGGGAGTTCTCCACGTAGTGAAAAAAATAGCTGCTGACAGTCTCCATTCACATCCTCCCAAAAAGCAAGACCTTTTCTCCTCTAGCTCTAAATTGAAAAGTCTCAAAAAAGGGCTCTAACTGGCCCATATTAGGGCACATGCCCATCTCTGGACACATCATTGTGCCCAAGAGAATGAGGTACTGTGCTCGGCTGCTCCTACCATTAACACACACACATCCCTCTGTGTTCAAAGCACAGAGTCCTGCAATTTGGCAGCCTCGCCAAAATCACACAGAGTGGCAGAGGTGCAGTTCCCTATAAAAAGAAACTCTGAAAAGACAAAATTGGTAGATCCTACTTCAAACCTCTTCCCACAGTCTCCCCTGAAAACAATCTACTTCTGAGGCCTTTGGAGTAGATCTCTATCTGTATCCTTTCCATTCCCATTGTGTATCTCACTTGTCATTACCACTGACAGGGACAATTGCTACCTGGTGTCAACTCCATTCCCTCTCTTTCCTATCCACTTAATACCTTACCAGGTTAATAGTCTTAGACTACAATTCTGATCTTATTTGCTCATCTACTCAAAAATCTTTATGACACTTCAGTCCTGTGAATTATGGAGATGGCTACAGAATGGGTTTGCTGAGCAACAGCCATGGCTACTAGCTGAATCCATACCTCAGTGCTTAAAGAAAAAATTGGATCGTTAAACCAGGCTGTCTCCATCACTCAGATATGAAATGTGTTCTGTAATTCCAGTTATGGTCAACGTTATATTTATCCAGATTTGCACTCTGGCTGCTTGGTGTGTTTGGACAGTGACAATAGTTTAAGATGAGGTCTACTGATTGCTCATGTTTGGAAATTGTGCTCTGAGCAGAGTTTGAGGTAGAGCAGTACAGGTGTCTGATTTTCTTTTAATTTCACACCATACTGCTTCTGAGAGGCTGTAAACCACTTTAAAATGCCTTCTTCTACTGTCAAAATGACATTGGTTTTTAAAAAGTCTCCATGCCTCTCTTTTTCCTATTAACTGTGGTGAGGAAGAAGGAGAGTGGTGGCAAGGAAGATGTCTGTGTCAGAGCATTCTAGTTGCCTCCAATATTCACTCTACATTTCTTCCACTATTATAGAAGTTTTAGCTGGACACATGACTTCCGGGATAAAGAAGACATTCCCCAGATTCCCTGATAGCTAAGGTGGCCGTATGACTGAGTTGTGGCCCATGGGCTCACGGCAGAAATGTCGAATGGCATCTTCTAAAATTGTTGTTTTTAGAGAGACCTAGTGTAGGCCAGTGTAAAGGAAAAACCCCTGTGTTTCTCCTTTACTCTTACACTACTACTACACTTCACTCTGAGACCAGATGTGTGGGTTTTCCACACATAGAGCAATTGTCTGGCACCAGCTGGGTGTCCCACAATTTAATCAATTCCGACACTATCTACCCAGAGATAGCATTGCATCCCACAGGTTAAGGGCTCAGTCCCACAAGACTCCCCTTTTCCCCCACTTCAGATGCCAATCACAAGTCCCAGGTTGTCGCCTGTGCTTCTGACTGGCTATAAATCAGGGTTTCCACGACCATCTCCTCGGGTTTGATAATTTGCTAGAATGGCTCGCAGAACTCAGGGAAACACATTGACTGGGTTATTATATAATTAAAGATATGATAAAGGATACAGATGAACAGCCAGATGAAGAGATACATAGGATGAGGTCCGGAAGGGTCCTGAACACAGAAGCTTCTGTTCTGTCCCTGTGGAGTTGGGGTGCATCACCCTCCCCACATGTGGATGTGTTCCCCAACCCAGAAAGTCTCTAAACCCCATACTTTTGGGATTTTTATGAAGGTTCATGATGTAGACATGATCAATTATTAATTCAATCTCCAGCCCCTTTCCAAACTTCAGAGGATAGGGGGTGGGATTGAAAGTTCCAACCTTCTGGGGCCGCCCGGTGGCGCAGTGGTTTAGTCTGCGCTTGGCAGCCCGGGGTTCACGAGTTCGGATCCTGGGCGCCCGCCGACGCACTGCCTGTCAGCCATGCCGTGGCGGCGTCCCATATAAAGTAGAGGAAGATGGGCACGGATGTTAGCCCAGGGCCAGTCTTCCTCAGCAAAAAGGGGAGGATTGGCAACGGATGTTAGCTCAGTGCTGGTCTTCCCCACAAAAAAAAAAAAAAAAAAAAAAGTTCCAACCTTCTAACCATGGCTTAGTCTTTCTGGTGACCAGCCCCCGTCCTGAAGCTATTCAGGAGCCCACCAAGAGTTGCCTGGTTAGAACAAAAGACACTCCTATCACCCAGGAATTCCAAGGGATTTAAAAGCTGTGTGTCAGGAACTGGGATCAAAGACCAAATATTAGAACAAAAGATGCTCCTAGTGCTCTTATCATTTAGGAAATTACAAGGGTTTTAAGAGCTTTATGCCAGGAACTGGGAGGCAGAGACCAATATATATATCTTCTATTATTTCACAAGACTTGTGTCTTTCTCCCCTCCCTCCATCCTGTTGCTTAGAATATGGCTGTGATGGCAGGAGCTCCATCTTGAAAGAAAGGACAAAGACCATGCACAGCAGAGCAACAAGCCTACATCACTGACACCATGGAGTCCCCTACCAGCCCAGGACTGCTCACTCAGATTTTATGTGAGGGAGGAATACACTTCCATCTTGTTTAAGCTACTATTATTTTGAGTTTTTTGATCATTCATAATTAAACCTAATACCAGTTGATTCAATATATTTTGGGTGGAACAGATGAGAAGTGGAATTCTGTTTTGCACTAAGGGAGAAGAAAATGTATTATATTACCCAGGACAGGGGTGATGTGCTGGCTGGTGTGAAAAGGGTGAAAAGCTAGACATGGGTTTTTGTGAGTTGGTGGGAGCAATGCTATTTCCTAGAAGTAACCGAGGCCAAGGCTCTTGACTTGCCTTCTTTCTCTGCTATTGGTCGTCAATATACCAGTGCAAATCCCTTGAGAATTCCATGTCCATTTTAGTAAAATATAATAATGTTCTATAATGTGTTTGGCTTTTAATTTCACAAATAAGAAACACTGAACAATTAATAGAGACATAAATATACATTCTCAGATAGTTTGAAAATTGAAATATATTTCAAGAAAAATAATGAAAAGAAGAGCTCCAACTTATTGACAGTCTTCTATGTTTTAAGTACTCTGCTAATGTTTTACAAATATTATCTCATTTAATCCTAACAGCAATCTTATGTGTTAAATATGTTTTTAGCTCCATTTTCTGGATGAGAAAACTGATGCTTTGAGAGAAAGGCTAAGCATCCCTAGAATCTCAAAATTAATAAGGACATATCTGCATCACCCCAAAGCCCATACTCCTGAGCAATATTCCGATTAAAGTTGAGAAGAAAATATATTAACTCCAGATCTCTTTTAATAGCTTCATTTTGAAAATAAATGTCAGTTGATGTATCAGTCAGATTCCCCACAGGAAACAGAGTTCACCCAGATAGTTCAGTGAAAAGACTTAATAAAGGAACTACCTCCAGATGTATGGGCAGGGTTAGGGAAATGAACGAGGGACTTTGAGACACTCCGAGTCTGGCATCAGCAGGAAGCTATTATTTCCCTTAGGGCTGAAGGGGCAAAGGAGGAAAAAGTGGTACTGGAGCCTGGTGAGAACCGGATCATGAAAGATGGGCCACCTGAGGGGAGCCATAGGGTGGAATATCACAGCTTCCGACAGAGACACAGCTCCTAAGCAGGGAGGGTGGAGAATAAAGCCTGCCCCTGCTCCCCTTCCACCCTCTCATCTGAAGGGGTCAGTCTCCTTGGACACAGAGCAGGGCTGGAAAGGATGGAGAATGGATCTGGCAAGCAGAGAAATTATAACCAGCACACTCCATCTCTGAGCTACAACAGCTCTGTAATCCAGCCATCATTCAGACTTTCATAGAATATAGACACTTTGGGGAGTTCTTTGAGGGAAAAATCCCATAGGATTGAGGGCAGCTCTCAGAGCTCAGGACCTACTCGCTTTCTTATTCTGCTTTGCAAGGATGACCCTGGTGAATGGAATCTGCAGGAAAGCATAGGTACTTCTGTTCTTCAGTCCCAGTGTTCTCTTTACCTCGATATCACCTCTCCAGCCATCCTTTAGGACAGTCTCAGCCTTTGTGGCTGTATTCTTTCATGCCACAGGGAGAAGAAGCACCTGTCGCTGTGTAGAGGTGGGTATGTGATGGTCAAACAAGAAGCTGCTTACCTGGGCCTATACAGTTGTTTATTTTTTGAAAATCCATGAATATCATATCAATAGGAACCAAAAATTTGTTTTACACTGCAGTAGACATCTCTTAAATGACAAGTGATGATGGGCCAAGGGCTGTATGACTACTGTCAGTTGTGTTTATCTCATGTTATTCACAAATTTTCTGTTAAAATGAAGTAAGAGAGGTGAAGGAAATTTGTGAGAAAATATTTTGGATGAAATGAAGCATAAATAAATTGATAATCTATTGTCTTTTGACTTCTTAGGAAGAAAATATTCTAAAATTTGTACTTTCCTCTCAAAGAATATTTTCCCCTCATTAACTATGAAAAAAAATTGTTATTGCAAAGAAAAGGAAAAGGTAAATTCTGATCATATAAGCCTCTGGGAAGCGTGAGTGACTAAGTGACACTGCCGACCGAGAGTGCGATCTTGTTTTAATGAGAAAAAGTCTGAAAAAACCTTCAACAGCCTATACAATCCAAATCAAGGCTTTAATAGGTAGATATTGCCACCTTTACCCAGCCCTGGTGGTCTAGTGGTTAAGATTCGTTGCTCTCACTGCGTGGCCCAGGTTCATTTCCTGGTCAGGGAACCACACCACCTGTCTGTTGGTTGTCGTACTGCAGTGGCTGCATGTTGCTGTGATCTGAAAGCTATGCCACAGGTATTTCAAATACCAGCTGGGTCACCCATGGTGGACAGGTTTCATGGAGCTTCCAGACTAAGACAGACTAGGAGGAAGGACCTGAAATATTGGCCATGAAAACCCCATGAATAGCAGTGGAGCGTTGTCTGATATAGTGCAGAAGGTGAGAGGATGGTGCACAAAGACCCGGCAGGGTTCCACCTGGCTGTACACAGGGTTGCGAGGAGTTGGAATCAACTCGAAGACACTTGCCACCTTTTGGGCCACTAGAAAATCAAATCAAACTTCTGGGCAAATTATAAAATGGTGCTCTTAGGAATTATGAAAATAACAAGACATTGTATTTTTCAGATATATGGTGATGAAATCACATTATATCTCTGTTTTGTGGTTAGGTTTTATCTTCAAGTATTTTCAAAAGTTATATTTTGGAAAACTGTTTTTCTAACTTCATGTTCTTTCACAAAGCAGTTTCGTTATGTTTTTCTGTTTGTGATGGTCACTAAAAGACTATTTTATATATAAAAGAAGGAATAATACCAGTTCTGGCTTCAACAGGCAAAACAACCCCCCAAAACTTAGGAGAAAAACATATTTCTTTCGTATTGAAAAGATATATTTCAAGTCTTTAAGCTTTCATTTTTGCTTTTGCCGTGCCACACAAAAAGAAAATGAAGACCACTGAAGAGAAAAGTGTTGATATTGATGGGGAATTTCTTTATCAAAAGAGTGCATACGAGAAAGGTGGAATTACTCATTAAGTCAGTATTTTCCAAAAAGCTTTCTGCAGAACTCTAGTCTTAAGAGATGCTACACACACACACACACACGCATATATTCTCTTGGAGATTCATAATGAATATTAATGTTACAGGTTCTGAGAATTACTACAAGAAAGAAATCTGCTTAACATTTGTTTCACTCACCTTTTTTTTCCCTTCCACAAACGCTATTAATCCCCATGTAAATTATGAAGAAAAATATGCTTTGGGGAATGTGGCCTTGAACTGAAGTTCCCCTGACTACAGTATAACTCACTGTAAAGATTTTTATTGTCAATTGTTCTGAAATTTTTAAGTCATCCCGGGAAGAGTCTGATTCCAAGAAAGGTTCTATGGGTCCTAGCTTAGTCTTTAAGCTGGAGGACCTGCCTGTATGTCACAGGACCAGCACCAGCAAGAATGACACCCGGGACCTTTGCTTTGTTCTGAGTCTCTAAATCATTTCACTTGCCCTGTTCATACCTGAGTTCCTGAGAAGTTCCTGACCTCCTCTGCCTGAACTTTCCCCTTATCTCTTATCTTTGGCCTCACAAAAATCGCTCAGGGGAAAAACCCAAAACAAAGCACATTCGATACTCCTCTGGTGTCGGCTCCCTTCCTCTGCTTTGATTCACATTTATCCCTTAAACGTTATCTCCTTCCAGCCACCAGAAATAATCCAACCAGATTCAGTTTGTCCTAAAGCCCTGGTTCTGGATTGTGTCCACTCATTCATCCACTGAAGAAATGTTTCTGGTCCCCTAAGATGAGGCAGGCAGTGTGCCAGGCACTGGGGCTCCAGCAGTGACCCAGACGACGTGGACCTGACCTCACGGTGCTTTGGGTCTAATCACAATGCCAACGGGGTGCTCTAGTGCCCAGGCCAGGAGCCAGGCAGGTCCCGGGTAAGAAAACCAGGGGTTACTAACTATTAAAGATCATGGAGAATGGAACTTAATTGTATATAGGCAACTATATTTTATTCAAAATTTAAAATTGCGTATCCTTTTAAATAGAGTGGTTATTGTTCCTTTGGCTGTTTTAATTTTATATGAAAAACAAAACTGACTATAAAAGCATGATGATTTCCCTCTAGATTAACTGATCTTATAGATAATATAACCATCACCAAGTTTACTTGGTGGCTGCATATTCTAATTTCAGTAAAATAAGTGACCAATAAAAAGTTTCTTCAGAGATGGCATTGTAACTCAAAACCTTTTAAATGCTAAGTGAATGGTAGGTATTCACAGATATGAAGACAAAACTTTTTTATGAAGGACATTTTTAGGTACAAATTCTTTTGAACTGAGGATTGTCATTTTTTTCAAGGTGCTCCTCTGGATGGGTTTGGGAGGGACCACCGGGCTTGGATAACTTTGGAGAAGAGCGAGGTTTCTGAGAATCGGAAATCAGAAAACCTGGCTTCAGACAGACAGTAGTCTCTCTTCCTTCCTCACAAAGCTCTCTCTTTGTGACTGAAATTCTACCAATTCCAGCATCTCCTCCTGCTTCTCACTGATTTTAAGGTGAATTGAGCTCCTTTTCCAGAGACAGAGGCTGGCAGCTTTTAGGATGCTTCAGCTATTCCCTCCCTCAAGGGCACTGGGTTTGGGGGCTGGAGGTGAGGTGCTGCTTGGGGAGGGGAATAGTGGTCACTTCCTCTCAAGTCACTGCAGGTGAGATAGATTTTACCCAGCCTTTTGGATCAAGATGTAGTCAGGAGCAACTCAGGGACAATTCTCCACCAAAGCTCAGGTTCCCAGCACCAGAACAAATCTTAAAAAAAGGGGAGGAGGTTTAGTAGAGGAGGTAGAAGAGGAAGTGGCACAGGCTTTCTCCTACAGCCTGTGCCCACCTCCATAATAGGTGGTCATTGTGCCCCAACTAACCTTATCCATGGCAGGGTGGGTAATCCCTGATTCAAAAACGACAACCCAACGGCTTGCCAATCCACCACTCTAGCTTCACCCTTTTTAATTCTTGAGAGCTTTCTTCTTTAAAATGCACATATCCCTCTGAGGAGTTATAACTTAATTTTAGGAATTACAGTTTATCAGATAACATGTCCAAAACTGAATTCCTGATTTTCCATCTCAGTAAACGGGTACCAATGCCCTCATAGTTGCTTAAACTAGAAATACACCCTTTCCCCATGTTCCTTTGCAGTCCCTCACCCTTTCTTGTCAAGTTTTCCTCCAACATATATCTCGAGTCTGTCTACTTCTCTCCCTTTCCACTGCCACCATCCTAGTCCAAGCCACCCTTGCAGCTCATTTGCAATGTTCTCCTGTGAGCTCCCTCGGCACCCTATACCACCCCCCACTGCTGTGTGCTGTAATTGCTGTTTACTCGCCTGCCTCCTCCCACACGAGCTCAGGGCCTCGTTCGTTCAACAGATGAATGATCTGAGTGACAGTATTTTCTAAGCTACTGCTGGAGGCAGAGGTTGCGAATTCTATTTATTGTGCTCAACAAGAATATTCTTTTCTTGGGTCTGGCTTCTGAACACTATAAGAAATTCACAGATGTATTTTGAAGGATAACGGCCTGAAATGAATCCTAATCCGTTTAGACAGTAAAGTTTAAGACTCGATTTCAAACTAAGAGACTTTTGTAAGAGTCACCTATCAAAATATCTTCAGGACTTTTTCATCACATTGTTGAAATCCCTGAAGAAGCAAACACACTGCTAAGGGTTTAAGAGATGATTCTGGATAAATTAAACAACTGGGATACTTTGACTTAAGGTTTTTCGGAGCAGCCCACACAGAGTAAAGATCACTTTTAACCTTTTGGACTTCAGGGTCAAGTTGTCAGGTGAGGAGGGAAAGACATTTTCACATGTAGATGACTTGGGGGGCTAACCATGCAATGTCTGAATCCTTTCCTTCCTCATCCTTATTCCTCCAGCTCCCTGCCTTTCTCCAATGTAGTGCTCATTTGCGCTACTACCAGCAGATGCACAGGAGAAGAGAGAAGATAAAGTAAAAACCCTGTAGACCCAGGCAGGCTTCTTTACAAAGAGGGTGCAGTCCAATAGCACATTGTATTGATAGAATTGTTAAATAAGCTTGTAGGAGCTCTAAGAATACCTAGACGACATGGGGCAAAAATAACACTAAACAATGAGTGACAGATGTGGTTGACACAAGACCCTTAATGGGCTCAGCTTCTGCTTCCTCATTTATAACCTCAGAGGTTTCTCTTGTTTCTTGCCTTAGCATAGATATTTGCAGTCCCTAATGGTCACCTAAAAAGTATTCATTGATGAAAAGTGGCTGTGTCTTCCAAGTGGTGTGGCTACCCCAGTGGACGGGCAGCAGTGAGCACTGGTTTCCCACTGGAGCCAACCACTTTCCCCACCTCAAGAAAGCAGTTCTTCTCCTCCTAGCCTCTGCGGACATGATTTTCACAATTTTTTTCTTTCAGATATTACTACTTGGAAAATTGTGGTGTCATTCCTGCTCATTAAGTCTTATAAACATTATGATTTGACACGTCACATCCTCCAGTGAATTTTCTCTTCATAGACTGTGGGCTGTTTGGTCAGTTGCAAAAACTAGGCAGGGAGGCTGGAATCGGCAGTGATGAAGACAATCACCCGCTCCCTTCCCACACACACCATCTGGACAGCGGCAGGGCACTGCTGGAAAAGTAGAAGTATGAGAGAGAAAAAGTTTAAGAGTAATTATTACTCTGCTGAGGGAACAAAATTGACTTTCCTCAAAATCACTTCTTTGGAGTATCAGGCAAATATCAAATATCTTTCAACCTCTTGAGTTTGAAATGGTTTTGTAGGTACTTGTGAAAACTGACTTCAAAACAAAGGCTTTTGGAGGAGACAGATCTCTAGCTGCTGTCTTCTCTAAATATGTTTTATAAGCAGGCATATGCCCGTGGGAGAAGGAGAGGGTGAGGAACTAGGGAAATAGTGGAAAAGAAAAAGAGGAGATGCAGGAAGGCTAGGAGAGAGGGAGGGACAGAAACAAAAGACACATGGGGTTTAAGAGTTTGGCTTCCTTTTCCCTTTTGTTAGCACAAATGATGGGGCTCCCCGTGGATTTCAAATCCCCTCAGCTCTTCTTGGGAGCTGGTTGTGGCCTGAGGCAGAAGTCAGATAGAAAGCTGAGTCTGACACAGTGAGCTGTCGGGTGATGTCAACAACAGCTGACCTGTCACGAGACCTTAGGAAGAAAACCCATGGGAATCTTGTTTCAGAGTGTGTAGTGCCCTGCTAGCTCCCTGCTAGGTGCTTGGAAACAGATCGACTAACATAATGGAGTGATTTTGTAATCTGTCATAATACCATAAGCCACAGATCCACAGACTTTGACCCCTCACAGGTATAATAAGCTCCTTTATTCAGCTGCACATGTTCTCCCTATGGGGAGGGAGGGGGGGGGCCCTTCTTCTAATTACATATCCAAAGCAGATGTTTTGATGGAGAACAAAGCGTTATATTCATTAGCAACAATCTTATAAACCAGGTTCTTTTTACTAGCCAGTTAACTAATTGACAGTTAAGAATTTGTATTAATAATATACCGCAGCCAGGCATTGCTTAATCTGACAGTTTTATTAAAAAAGTAGGCAAGTCCTGTAAGCCAGCATGACTGTCAGCCTTTATGTAGGAATCCTGCTTACCGAGGATCTTAACTTGCCTGTAAAACAATATCACACTGGCAGAAATTAGTCTCCCAGGAGTCAGTAGAGTTACTCGCTTGGATGATTTTTTTGTTGTTGTTCCCTTTGTGACACATCTGAACAAGGAAGTGATTTTGTCCGTGTTTTCTTGAAATCTTATTGGCATGCTTCACTTGTTCTGGACCAAATTATCCAGGTAGTGAATTATCCTGACCTTCCCTTTCTGCTTTTCTGTGTCCCTCACCCTCTTCTTAAAAATGCCATTTTATGGAGTATAGAAAGAACGATTTCTCAAGTCATTAGCAACTCAATCAAAAGTTGTGTAAGTGATGGCAGAGATGATGAAATTAAAAATCTAGTCACTGCTCTTTCCAGTCTTTGCCTTTGAAATTCTACCCATTTTTCAAGACACAGCTTAAATACTCCCTCCTCCATGACATCTTCTCTAATTTCCCCCGCCGACGGAAATCAAATATTTCCCTCTTCCACTTGCCCAGCACTTGCACAAAACTTCTCTCATGCCCTCCATTCACCTGACAGTAACCCCCTTAGGGCCCAATTTGTCCCATCTATGCTCTCATCCTCCCTCCCAGAATCCCTTGCCTCTAGAAAATACTTACTAAATATTTGCTAAGTCAATCTGAAGTCACTCTTTATTGCTAGCTCGAATCTCAGTCAGTCAGTGTGTATGTTTTTTGCTTTTGTTTTTGGTGAGGAAGATTGGCCCTGACCTAACAACTGCTGCCAATCTTCCTCTTTTTTTCTTTGCTTGAAGAAGATTGTCCCTGAGCTATCATCTGTGCCAATCTTCCTCTATTTTGTATGTGGGTCGCTGCCACAGCATGGCTGATGAATGGTATAGGTCTGTGCCCAGGATCCGAACCCACGAATCCCAGCTGGTAAAGTGAAGCACGCAGAACTTAACCACTATGCCATGGGGCCAGTCCCTGTAAACACTCTTTTGATCTCTATTCTCTTTCTAACTATCTCTGGAATCTAGTCCTTCTCCACGGCATTTCCTTTAATACCTCTTGCCCTTCTCCCTGCTTCAGTCTCAGCTTCCTTGAGAGGGATCTAAGACATAAATATGGTCACAAGATTCCTCTGCTTAAAATCCTTCCATAGTTCTTCATTTATTCATTCTCTGAATATTTACAGAGCATGCACTATGAGCCAGGTACTGTACTGGGAACTGGGAATTCAGGAGCAAACAAAACACTACAAAATTCTGCCCTGGTGGACTGACATTCTAGTGGGGAGACAAACAATGCATAAACAATGCATAGGATGTCAGATGGCGGTAAGTGCTACAAGAAAAAGAAAACAGTTGAGGGGGGTCTGGAGCGAGGCGAGGAAGGCCTGTGCCATCCTGGGTTGGTCAGGAAAGGCTTCTGTGCCAAGGTGACCTTGAGCAGAGACTGGGGGTAGCGAGGGAGTGAACCTGGTGCAAACCTGGGGAAGAGCTCACCAGGCAGAGGGAACAGCAGTGTAAGGAAGGTCCTGTGGTGGGAAGGAGCATGCCAGTGTGGTTGGAACAGAGCAGGGTGAGAGGTAGTGGGTGGAGGTGGGGGGACCTTGTCGGACTTGGTGGGCATTACAAGGACTTTGGATTTTACTCAGAGTGAGATGGGGAGCTTTGAAGGATTTTCAGCAAAGGAGAGCTTTGATCTAACTTCAGTTTTTAAATGATGATTCTGGCTACTGTGTTGAGTAGAACACTGGGGAGGGCTGGGCAAGGACAGAAGTAGGGAGACCTGTTCAGAGGCTGTTGCAGCAATCCAACAGGGGGATGACAGTCACCTGGACCAACGTGGACCATGCAGAAATGACTGGACTTGATGTTTGAAGGTAGACCCAACAGGAGTTGCTATTGGAATGGATGTAAAGTGAGAGAGGGAGAGAGAGAGAGGAATCAAGTGTGGCTGCATGTTCTAAAATGTTATTATTTATTTTGAGCAACTGAAAGAATGGCTTAGGATGAAACCTATGGACTTTTCATCCGAGGCCTCTATTTGGCCCACCTCTCCAGTGCTGTCACCTGCCTCTCCCTTTCGATATTCTATGCTCCATTCACACCCGGCTCCTCCATATTCCACACTCAGATTCTTTTACAGGCCTGAGTCTTTGCTCATAATAATCCCTCCTACTGGGTTGCCGAAGTGTGGTCATTTGTCCTCCAGGCAAACTCCTATTCCTCCTTCAAGACTTCTAAAATGACACATCCTCTGCGAGGTCTGCTTTCTTTTACACACACACACACAAACACACCTCGCTTTCCCATGGCCCTTTATAAATGGCTATCCTGCACTCAACTCACTGATTTGTTCAGATTTCATGCATCTGGGGCCTCGTAGAGGAAGCCTGCTCCCTGAGGGTGGGACTTGGCCGTATGTATCACTCTGGCCCCACCACAATAAGTGGAGCATGGTGGGGCTTCAGTGAGTGTTTATTGAATCACTGAATGGATGGGAAACATGGAGGGATGTGCCTCTCCCTCTAAATCCCTCTTCCTCCTCTCCTGTGCCTCCACAAAAAAGTTTTGATTTTTCCCTCTCTCTCTGTAACCACATAAGCGCTCATGCTACCTGGCAGGGCACATGATGAAGGGACGTGATTTGATAAACACTGACTTGGTTTGGAAACTCAGGAATAAAATTTTATTTGCACCTTAAATATGTTTTAAAATATCAAATGGACTTAAGACTGCTTTAACTATCCCCCAAATCAGGCTGTTGTGAGGAATGCAGCCTCCGAGTTCACTCCCAGGAAAGCTTTCTCAGAGGTCATGGAACAGAAAGGCTCACGGACCAAATTAAATTACTTGAATCATATGATTTATTGAATCTGTTTAAAGCAAAGAATGAGAAGCAGAAGGATGCAGGTGGCATGGGTTAACACCCTTAGCATAGGAGGCAAGGAACATGGAAGGAAGATTACCTTTCTCTCTCCGCATATTTTGTAGGTAGGAGGATCAGAGTTGAGGCTAAACAAGGTGGGATGGGGTCAGCAGAAAGAAGGTGCCTGAACTACCCCATGCTTGCTTTACTGAAAAGATGCAGGTCAAGTACACATGCACAGAGCTATAGCTCGCCAATTTGTTTGCTGAACAGATATGCGTTTTATTTGTGTTTCTGGGGCAGAGCATACATGGGGCCATAAAGGATAATACTGAGGTCACTGAAAGGGGGCCGATTTAGGGATGATGTAACTATCAGCCTAGAGGTAGCATAGTCCACACTTTATGACATGTCTTTCCATCCTTTTTGTCTATAAATAACACTCCTGTTGTTCTGTCCTTTTTAACATGCATTTCACAGGTTACCAATTTACTCACTGCCTGATACTTAGCTCATCTTATGAATTCTCTCCATGTTTCATAGACTATTTGCTCATTCATCAATACTTAATAGATCCCACGAATTTTCTCTCTCATAAACTACTCATCTACTTTCTATCTATGCTGAACCCTTCTTAGGAGTTATATCCATCTTATGTGTTTTTCTTTCTTCTATAGCAGAATTGGATATTCCTAACACAGAAAACACAAACATTATAGTCTGGAAAAGAGAGATTCTAACATGCCAGTTTAAGTGTACCTGTGCCCTAATGCAATGTCTCAGGAGGTAATTACACCCAGTAATTTATGCCTCTCAACACCCAACATGCATTCCCACGATTGGCTTATTGAAGAACATGTTTAAAGGCAAAAGAAAAAGGAAAGTCATGAAAACCTCTGGGATCATTAATTTGTAAACCCATGCTGGCTGGTTAATGATCATAATAGTTAATTGGAAAATTTTGTTTCCAGTCACCTTAGTAACTCAGAATCTTTTCATTTTCCTGCTTACTCCCTAAAGGTCCCAAACTATTTCCAAAATGGTATTGCACAGCTGAAAGAAAGGAAGTCCAGGGGCACTTACTTATTTAGTTAGTTATTTTAGATTTGCTCTGATACTTTTTATTGTGCAAATTGCTTTTTAAAAATAAACTTTATGGTATACTTTGCATACAATAAAACATACCCATTTTAAGTATGCAATTCGATGGGTTTTGACAAATGTTTGTACCCACATAAACACCTCCACCAGCAAGACATAGAGCATTTCGATCACCTCCCCCAAATTTCTCCATTCCCCAGCAGCAGTTTAATACAAAAAGGAAAAACCTCCAAAGTGTCCATTTTTAAAGGATTTTGCTTTTCCTTAAAACCCAACTCTTGTCTCCCTGGGCAAATCGACTTTTTGTAAAACATCGCTTAACAGTTTCTTTCCAATGAGCCCTGGACATGTTTATCCAACACATCATTTTTAGTTATTGGTGTCAATTAGGAGTATAGGTGCTTTTAATAATTAGTGTCAGCCTTGCCTTCTGCCCTCATCTTGAGAAGTGGCCCAACCCCTTTCCAGAGTTACTTCTTCCCACTTCTGGACCCTCAGCCATGGTCAGACAGGATGTGTGACAGCCCTTTAAATGCACCACATTCGCCACCCAACACAATGCAACCTGTGTGCATTTGCTCACATGAAGTCCCAGCCTAGAAAGCCCTCCTCCAGGGACCAGCTCAAGCCCTGCCTCTCTGAGAAGCCTTTCCCAACCCACCCAAACTTTTGGAGATCCCCTTCTCTCCAGAACGTCCATATTGTGCACTGCTCAGCACACATGGTGAGCATTGTCTGTCTAGTGTCTCATGTGTATCTGTCTCCTCCACAACTGGATAGTAAACTCCTCAAGGGCAGGGAGCTCCCTTCACCCCAGCAGTGTCCAGTGCCCAATGGATAGCCACTGAGTGACTTAGCCCACAAGACTTTCCCTTTGAATAGATCCCAAAACACTTCTTGACTCACAACAGATCATTGGATATTTATCTCATGCCCTAGCCAATGACCTCAGAGGAACACAGTGAGAGTGTTGAGCCCTGCACTCTGATATAGAAGCCATTTTGCCTTAAGGAAACCTGGTGTGTGACAATCCAAACTTACAGAGTATATAAATCATGCATACTTTTTTGGAGAGCAGGATAGGAGTTGCACGAAGTGGGAGGAAGGGGAGGGAGGAGGGAATATCCATGATTACTTCCCTTACAAAATATTGTTTCACTGTATAGAAAGCAGTCATCACAGGGGTCCCTGAATTCTTGATTCCTTCCTCCTTTGGTCTCCTGTGAGACTCCAATCATGCATCTTCTTTCTCTCCAGAGATCCTCAGTCTATAGCTATGACTGTGTCTCCCTCTTTCCCTTCTCATCCAATTTTCTGAGTCACCTACATTCTTTGTCTATACTTTCTCTCTGTCTTTTCACTCCTAAACCTGCTCCTGCCTGGTGTCATTGATCTGCAATGACATTCCTCCTACAAAGACCACTGAATTCATAACTGCCAGGGCAAATGGTCAATTTTCAGTACTATCTTTGTTTCTTTCACAGAGCTGATCATTCTTTTCTTCTCCCTTCCAAGTTTTTTTCCAATTCTCCCAAAGCTCTTTCTCAGTCTCTTCCTTGTACATCTCTTTCTTTATACCTTACTCTCCAAAATGTTGCCATTACTCAAGATTCTGCCCTTGGCTTACTTTCCTTTTCCTTTATATAATCTCTTCCCAATTGCATTTATTCCCAAGCATGAACTATCACCTGTACAAGGATAATACTGGAATCTGTTTTTCCAGCCCGACACAGATCTCTCTCCCAAGATTTATGTATCTTCTATCACATCTTCACAGTCAGCATGCCCGAATTCTACTCATAATGTTTTAATGGCACCACCATCTCCTTAACACCCAAGTCAGAAACCTGGACATCATCCTGACTTCTTTCTCTGCTCTCCTCTTGCCACTCATTCATTCAAGTCCCCCTCCAGGTAGAGCAAACATTTTTTCCCCTCAAATTTCCCATATAATCTAGAATGGAGTTGCATTTTACTTGGTGGAGATTGTATCCCAATGATAGCGAGCACAGTGACAATTGAGAGAGTTAAAATTAACCTGAAAGATTTTTGCTTCAGTCTATGAAGGATTAAATGCTACAGGAATTTCCTTTCTACCATAAACAACTAGAAAATCAGACAAGATTTTGAAATAATACTTTCCAGACCTGGGACAACATGCCATGCAAGATTATGATCCCTGAGAAAAGGGAGAGAAACAAAGGAACCCTATCAGCTCTCTAGCTCATTGTCTGGGAGCAATTTCTAGGCCATTGGGCAAGAAGAAGGAACCTAAACAGAAGCTGATGATCTCGCTGAGTTGAAAGACAGAGATCAGAGTTTGGGGAATCTGAGGTGTAGAGTACCAGAGTGGAGGGAGGTGCAGAGAGAGAGAACTCCAAAAAGCTATAGAGGAGTCCCTTTGAGTATTGATCTGAGCATGTGTAAGAGGAAATTTCCCAAGACCTGGGAATAAGCCACTATAAAAACAGTAGGATGATCAATGCTCAAAGCTCACACAGGGCTGAGAGTAGTTTGTATTTCCCCAGCCAGGACAGAGAGACCTCATATTAGATAGAGTGCTTGCTCCTGTAGTGGGGCTAACTTAGTTCTAGAACAATGGGTCCTCTGTAGTGCAGTTCTGCTGGAGATGAATTCTTCCACATTTTGTCTATCTGAAAAAGTTTTATTTTGTGTTCTGAAAGATATTTTGCTGAGTATAGAATTCTAGACTGCCATGGGGGCCCGGTAGTGTTGTGGTTAAGCTCGCATGCTCCACTTTGGGGGCCCGGGGTTTGCGGGTTCGGATCCCGGGTGTGGACCTACGAACCACTCATCAAGCCATGCTGTGGCGGCATCCCTTATACAAAAAAAATGGTGGAAGATGGGCACAGATGTTAGCTTAGGGCCAATCTTCCTCAGCAAATAGAGGAAGATTGGCAACAGATGTTAGCTCATGGCCACTCTCCCTCACCAAAAAAAGAAAAAGAATTCTAGGCTGCCAGGTTTTTTTTTTTTTTTAGTACTTTAAATTATTTTACTGCCAATGAAAAATCTGCCGTCATCTTTATTGTTCCCCTGTATATAATGTATATTTTTTCCTTTCCTGCTTCTAAGATTTTCTCCTTATCACTGATTTTCAGCAACCTGATTATGCTGTGCTTGGAGAGTTTTCTTCGTGTTTCTTGTGCTTGGAGTTTTTTGAGCTCCTTGGATGTGTGAGTTTATAGTTTTCATCAAATTTTGGAAAGTTTTCAGCCATTATTTCTCCAAATATTTTTCTGTCCCCCTTCCCTGTCTTTGGAGGCTCTAATCATGTGTACATCCGGCTGCTCAGAGTTGTTGCACAGATCACTGATCCCCTGTTCATTTTTTAAGTTTCTTTTTTCTCCCTGTATTTCATTTTGAATATTTTCTTCACTCTCACTAATTTGCGATGTCTAATCAGCCATTCATCTCGACCAGTGTATATTTTATCTCAGATATTGTAGCTTTACCCTCTAGATTTGAGTCTTTTAAAATACCTTTCATGTCTCTACCTAACTTTTTGAACATATGGAAAAATACAGTTTTAATATTGTCTTCTAATTCTAACATCTGTGCCAGTTCTGGATTGGTTTCAATTAATTGATTTTTTTTTCCTCCTCATAATGGGGCATATTTTATTGCTTCTCCGTAATTCTGGTAATCTTTGATTGGACGGCAGACATGGTGAATTATACCTTGTTTGGTGATAGATATTTTTGAATTTTTATAAATATTCTTCAACCTTGTTCTGAAATGCAGTTAAGTTACTTGGAAATCATTTGATCTTTTGGGGCCTTGCATTTAAGATATTTTAGAGTAAACTAGAGCAGTGTTTAGTTCAGGGCTAATAATCACTCCCCATTATTGAGGCAAGACCCTTCTGAGGACTCTACCAATGCTCCATGAATTATGAAGTTTTCTATTCTGGCTGGTGGGAACAGACACTATTCTTAGCCACGTGCAGGTGCAGGTACTATTCTCTCTGTTCCTTTTAGATAATGCTTCTCCAGCCATGGGTCATTTTTTCATGTGCTGGTACTGATAAATACTCTATTGAATATTTGAGGATGATTTTCTGCAAATCTCTGGGGTTCGCTCTCTGTGCAGCTCTCTCTTCTGTGGCACTCTTTCCTGTAAACTTTAGCTGCCTTGGTCTCCCCAGACTCAGCTCCATTTCCTCAATTCAGGGAGTCCAACAGGATCCATCTGAGTTCCACTTTTCTTTGCTGTGGTCTGGAACCCTCTGAAGGCAGAAAGCTGAGGCAATAATAGGACTCACCTCATTTGTTTCCTCTCTCTCAGAGATCATTGTCCTTCATTGCCTGATGACCTGTGTTTCATACTTTTAATCTGGTTCATTGTTGTTTCTTGTAGAAGAGTAAATCCAGTCCACATTACTCCATCATGGCTGAGAGCAGAAGTCCTAAAGGCACCTCTAGATCTGCCCAGAAAAAGTTTAAAAGAAAGCATTGAAAGGATCAAACTCAAATAACTTACCTGCATGTCAGAACAAAGTCCAAAACTCTTTAAGAAAACAGCAAAATCCAGAGTCCAACAATATAAAATTCACAATATCTGGCATCTAATAAAAATTACCAGGCATACAATGAAGCAGGAAAATACGACCCACACCCAGGAGAAAAATCAACCAATAGATACAGCTCCAGAAATGACAGAAGTAATGGAATTAGTAGATGAGGAGCTTCAAACACCTATTATAAATCATATAAGTGTATTTGAGGACGTAAAGGAGAACATAAGCATGATGAGGAGAGAGATGAAATATACATATTTTAAAAAGAACCGGAGACTTGGATTCTGGTATTGATGCTTCCACAGGCTGGCTATATGATGCTAGAGAATACCTCTTCCCTTTCTGGGCTGATGACATCCCTGCTGATACTCTCTTCCTCTCAATCTCTTTCTCATTCCATAAGTTCTACATCCTAAATATCTGCATGTCTCCATCTCTACTTCCCAATCATCTCTCCTCTAGACTACGGCAAGTCTCCCATCCTAACCACCACCACACCCAATCCTTTTCTCCCACAACATAGCCAGAGAGATTTTTCTAAAATGAAAGATGAACCATGCCTCTCTTTTAGCCTTTCACTGCCCTTAGGATAAAGTCCACAGTCCATATTGCAGACTCAAGGCCCTTCTTGGGCTGGTGCCACCCTGCATGCTCCCTTGAGCCTCTCCAGAAGCCATTCTTCTCCTTCCCTCATCGCTCCACTCCTTCTCTTTCATCTTGGGGCTTCCTACCTGGAACATTTCCCCCCGTGATTTTTCACTCAGTTAATTTCTGACTGTTAAGTTTCCAGCTTAAACACCACTTCCTAAGGGAAGGCTTCCCTGACCACCTATGTCCCTCCCCACGACTCAGATGCTGCTGCTCCTGCTATGCGCTCTCATATTTCTCTGATTCAATGGTCATAGCACTTATCTCACCACATTATAGTTGCTTGTCTCTCCCTGTCCCAACCTCTGTGCCTGTTCCTCATGATATTCCAGCACCTAACCCAGTGTCCAGTTCTAAAAAGAATGAATAAATGTTGATCCTCTGTAATATATTCTAGTTCTGCTCCTTCCATCCCATCCCCAGAGCCCTCTTCTAGGCCAGGCCCCTGTAACCCTGGATTCCTGAAATAGCCTCAGATCAGCCTCCCTGCCCGATGGTCTCCTTCGTCTAATCCATCCTCCTCACAGCAGCAAGAACCATTGTCCTCAAGCATCATTTTGATCATATCACTCCCCTCCTTAGAAGCCTACAATAGCTCCAATTGCCTCTTGAATTAAATTAAAACTCCTAATCATGGGTTTCAAGGGTCTCTACCAATTAGCTGCCTCCCTTCCCCCACACCTAACTGCTGTCATCTTTTCACAGGCCCTCGAGCATGGCTTCCCCTGCTGCCCTGCGGATCAGCTCACATCTGCTTCCCTCCTAAGCCTGCCCCATGGCACTCTCTCCTCCTTCCTTGGCTTTCTCCCCACCCGCCTTTCTTTCTCTCAAGTCATATCCCTTGCCCCTCTATAAAAATATTGCTCAATAATTATTTCCTTCATGATTATTTCCTAAATCAACTCCATGTGGTTTTGTCCTTTCTATCATAACTCGTTTTCAGGTGTGTAGAATATTTGTGCTGACATGTATGTTGTTAGCGCCCCATGACCCATGGCTTCTGCTAACTTATTTTTGTTAGTCTGCCCTATTAAGTTCCAGTAATTCCAAGGACAGGGATGATATCTTTTCACCCCTTGTGACTCCCTGTGATCCTCAGGCGTGTTCTGCGCCTGAGGTCCTTGCTTACCTTTGCCACAGAGATGGAGGGGAGACTGGAAAGTGGGAATTCCTAAGGGAAACCTGTTTTCCTTCAGGTGTCCCAGACCAGCCTCCAGTCGTCTGATAGGTGCAGCCCCAGCTGAGCAGTAGATAGTTCGTGCTCAGCATCCCCATCATAAGGGGATCTTAGTGTGGTGGTGAGGAAGAGGGACAAAACCAAACATTTCTGAGTGCCCACTCTGTGACAGACACTGTGCTAAGAGTTTTACAGACATTTTTTTTTCATGTCTGCCTCCCAACAATGGGACCAATTAAGAACGATTATTCCTGACTTACAAGTACATTAGGAGTCAGAGATGTGTGTCATCTGCCTTGTCACTGATACAGGTCTTCCTGGCCCAAAAAACATGCTTCTGTTCTCTCTCCAGAGAAGACATGTTTCTGGACGAGTGGACATTCTAGCAGAGTGCCCCAAATCTAAACCACAGTCAGGACATGTGCTCTGACAATGTTGTGTCCACGCAACATATACAATGTTGTGTCCACCACTTCAAGTCTGAAGAAGTTGCTCTCCAAGCCCGCACCACATGGCTCTGCTCAGCCTGCTTGCTTGTCTAGCCCTCGTAAGACAGATGCTTCCCATAAATGATTCCTTTTAAAATTTTAGCCAAAGATTCCTTTAAGAATTTATGAAAGCTGTGGACTCTCTGCCCAGAAAAAATACATCAACACGTGACATTTGTGTACAATATCAGTGTCCATAGACACTCATCCCCTTGCTGCGATCCATAGGTTTATCTAGACCCCAGGTCTACAGAGAGGACTACACCTTCTCTTTAGACCTTTTCTATTTTCTATTTTACAGAAACAAGAACGTATTAAAGGTAAACTTTTGAGGACTCTGTGTCAATATTATTTATATACATGTTTCAGACGATGTGCAGTGTAAGTCTTGAGTTATTTAACAATGCAGAGCCTAGCTTTAAAACGGAGATTTAAGACAAAACCTAGGGATTGAAAAGAAGTTAGAAAAGGGGATTTGGGGAAAATAAATTTCATGCTCCTTCGTTCTGGTTGTTCCTTATTATTTGGTGGTCCCTACTGTTGGTTTTAATCACAACACCTGTATTTCCAGATTAGCTATCATCTTGATTGTAGATAACACTATCACTCTGTTTCAGCTGAATTTTTTGAAGCGCTGCACCAGAGTCTGCTCTATTTACAAGGAGAAGCTCCTTTTCAGACAGTAAACTCATTTCCCTGGGAAACTCTTCCCTTTGTACTGAGGAGAAAGGAAAAAAAGAAAAAAACTGGAGTCTTCTGGGAGCCTGTTTGAGGCTAAAGAGTGACATCTCTTGGTGGAGAGATGGAAGGGCTTCTTATTAGGCCACCTTTACCTGGGACACGTAGGACACCAAGCATCCATGGCTTCAGGGTGTCTGTGAACCCCCTATAGTTATGTGCAAAATTTGAGGGGTAAAAATGTGCATTTTTCTGAAAAACTGGTCCAGAACTTTCATCAGGTTAGCAGAGGGTTCTTTGCTCATGAAAAGTTAAGGTCCACTGGGCTGGGTCTGTGTTTTCCCAAAGTGTTTGAGGTCAGAAGATGACCTGCAGCAAAACCACTTGGGGAGCTTGCTAAAAATTCAGATTCTGGGGCCCCATCCCCAGTCTTCTGAATTAGAATCTCTAGGGGGATGGCCTGGGACTCTGAATTTTTAAGAACTTTCCTGATTTGGTGAAATTTCTGAATTAGCTAGGATGTTTCAAATGTTTAACATCACCTGTTAGGAAAAGATCAACAATTACAGTATAGGGAAGTGCTTACATTTGAACCCCTGAGTTCAAATCCCAACTCAGCTACTTACTAGCTGTGTAACCTTGGCAAAATCATGAATCTCTCTGAACCTTAGTTTCCCTATCTGTAAATAAGGGGCTAAATAATTTATCTGTTTTGAGATAATATTGCCTGATACATAGTAGGAGTCCAAAAATACTATTTACTTTTCATAGCTTCTCTTAAACTCCAAGTATTCTCCAAACTCTCCAGGTCCACTGATTTTTTTAAGTGCTTTATGGGGCTTTTTTCATAAAGGTATTGTCAAAAAATAAAACAAAACAGGTTAATCATTTTTTACAGTGATCCACCAGCCATGTATAAAGGGGTTTTGCTTTGCTGTCAAATATGACTGAACTGTAAATTATAAACTGAAATTTTGTCTCAACCTGAAAGAAAAATTAGCAATATTCCTATTCTGCAGGCTCTACCACACTGCAGCTCTTTGTGGACTCATAGTGATTTTAACAAATGGAAAGCATAAATACCAGAATTGACCAAGGACAAAGTCTTCCATGCTTAATAATCACATTCTTGAGAGTGTTTGATTTAATTGAGAATCTACTCCTTAATACATCTTCAGAAGCAAATTGCAAAAAGGAGAAAAGAAGAAATTCCTATTTTTGTAAAACCAGTTGTAAAATCCTGTTTGGTATGAACTCCCTCCCTGACCCCACCCTTATGCACACACACTGGATTGTTTTGAGCAAATTCCTTCCTTCTGGTGATTTTGCAGCTCTATTCTACCATAGTTGTGTATTTTCTACCATTGGAAAAGCATTTGCACAAATGTTCATTCTTACATACCAAAGAACATTTACCCTGGTTCATGATGTAAGCAGAAAATCTAAAGGAAATACAATGCCTAAATAAAAACAACAAACTCTTCTAATTCATCTTCCCATTTGATTAACTAAAGAAACTAAGAATTTGTCTTTGGTAACTTTTTTGAGGTGAGACATTTATTTCAGTCACTGGTGGAAGACTTGTTTGGAGCATAAGAAATTGTGGCTCTGTGAAGAACTGGTATTCAAGAGGTAGAATGCAGTGGTCTGCTTAACTTAAACTTGTCATCTTATCATTCTTAAATCTATTTATCAAAATCTTCTTGAATAGGATAAGCTCAAGTTTTGTATTCTTTGATTGCCATCTGCTGGTGGTCCTCCATACTAGAAAATAAAAATTCCCGGGGCCGGCCCAGTTTGGCATGCTCTGCTTTGGTGGCCTGGGGTTCACAGGTTCAGATCCTGGGTACAGACCTACGCCACTCGCCAAGCCATGCTCTAGCAGCATCCCACGTATGAAATAGAGGAAGATGGGCACAGACTTTAGCTCAGGGCCACTCTTCCTCAAACAAAAAAAGAGGGAGCTTGGCAATAGGTGTTAGCTCAGGGCCAATCTTCCTCACCATAAAAAAATAAAATTCCCAAGAAGACTGCAACAACCTGGTTATTGCTTGATTTAAGTAGTTCTTGAAAACTCAGAAAAAATGATATTTTTAATGCCCGTGGTGATAGAACAGGGTCATGCCAAAGTTCCAGAGAACATGCCCCTCAGAAACATACTTAATGTAGTTGTTTCCTGGGAAGATGGGTGCACAGCTAGCTACTAGGTATCACTCAGCAGGGCCAGTTGCTCATTCTTTTTTTTAAAAAATAGACTATTTTTTAAAGGAGTTTTAGGTTCACAGCAAAATTGAGTGGAGAGTACAGAGAGTTCCCATACACACCCCCTGTCCTCACACATGCACAGCCTCCGCCATTATCAACATCCCCCACCAGAGCGGTCCATTTGTTACAACTGACGAACCTACATAGACACATCATAATCACCCAAAGACCACAGTTTACATTAAGGTTCACTCTTTGTGTTGTACATTCTATGGATTTTCGACAAATGTATAACGACATGTATCCACCATTTATAGTATCATAGAGAATAGTTTCACTGCCCTAAAACTCCTCTGTGCTCTGCCTATTCATTGCTCCCTAACCCCTGGCAATCACTAACCTTTTTACTGTCTCCATAGTTTTGCCTTTTCCAGAATGCCATATAGTTGGAGTCATACAATATGTAGCCTTTTCAGATTGGCTTCTTTCACTTAGTAATATGCGTCTAAGTTTCCTCCTTGTCTTTTCATGGCTTGATAGCTCATTTCTTTTTAGCACTGAATAATATCCCATTGTCTGGATGTAGCAGTTTATTTATCCATTCACCTACTGAAGAACATCTTGGTTGCTTCCAAGTTTTGACAATTATGAATAAACCTGCTATAAACATTTGTGTGCAGGTTTTTGGAACTCACACAACTCATTTGGTTGTGAGTGTGTGGAGCGTAATTGCTGGATGGGATGGTATGAGTTGCTCATTTTTAAGAGGATTACCTGGGCACCACTGGCTGCGAACGTCTATAACAAGAGCACTTAACCTCTAGTCCCTGGGCCTACGATAGGCTTCAGGTGTTTAGGAATCCCACCAATATCATACACAAACTGTAGGGTAATGTGCATTTTGGGGGGGGATGGTTGATTGTTTTCATCAGATGTTCAAAGATGGATATGGTTCAGGAAACACAGCTCCCTGGAACCTTTGAAAAGAGTGTAGTTGAGGTGCTCACACAGGAGATATGACAGGTCTGTGGTGGTTCTCAGTGCCACATGGCATCCATTATTGGAGTTGGAATTAGAAAATAAGAAAACTAACATTCCTTAAGGACTTAACACATGCCTGATACTTTTAGACAGCTCCCACAATTTAAAAAAATAATGCTAAAAACAATAGCTGAGATTTGTTGAGAATCCACCAAGCTAAATAGTTTAACTTTATTACTGTATCTCTAATCTTAAATGACCCTCTGATTAGAAATTATTTCCATTTTATAAAAATGACCAAGAATTAGAAATATTACATTGCCCAAGTTTGTGCAGCTAATCATGGAGCTGAAATTCAAATGCAGACCTCTTTAGACTCCACTCCCCAATAACAAAGACAATAAAACAAAATTCCTGCCTTCAATGGCTTCCATGAGGGAGGACAGAGCTGAACACACTGTGGTGAGGGATGGGGCCCTGGCTCCTTCTGCTGGGGGGAACCTGGGGACCACCAAAAGGGAGAAGAAAATGTCTGAGCCAGTATTGAAAGGCACCTGGCTAGGCAGAGAAGATGGGGTCAGAGATGGAATTCCAAGTAAGGGAACAGCACATGCCATGGCACAGAACATGAGAAAAAGGCCGATTGAAAGTTCCAGAGCTGGTGCTGTGATGCTCAAGAAGAATGAATCCTTGTCAGCCCGTGGAGCAATAGGACAAAGACCAATCATCTCTGGTCTTAAAAAGAAGAAATTTCAAAAGTGAATTCAAAATAGATAAACTGGACTTCATTCAAGTTATAAATGTTTGTAGTTCAAAGGACATCATCAAAAAAGTAAAAACAGAACCCACAAAATGGGAGAAAATACTTGTAAAAGAACTTTTACAACTCAACAATAAAAAGAAAAATAACCCAATTTTAAAAAGGACAAAGGATTTGGATAGATATGTCTCTAAAGAGGACATACAAATGGCCTACAAGCATATGAGAAGATGATCAACATAATGACCAATGGGTTATTAGGGACAGGCAAATCAAAACCACAATTAGATATCACTCCACACTCACTAGGATGGCTAAAATAAGACAGACAGACAATATCAAATGTTGATAAGGATGTGAAGAAATTGTAACCCTCATACATTGCTGGTGGGATTGTAAATGGTGCTGCCACTTTGGAAAACAGTTTGTCAAAATGTTAAACATAGAGTTAACTATGTGACCTAGCAATTTCACTCCTAGGTATATACCCAAGAGAATTAAAAACATGTAACCACACAAAAAACTGCACGAGTGCTCATAGTAACATTATTCATCCAAACAGTAGAAACAATCCAATTGTCTGTCAACTGACAATTGTATAAACAAAATGTGGAATGTCAATGTACTGGAATATTATTCAGCCATAAAAAGGAACGGAGTACTGATACATGCTACAGCATGGATGAACATTGAAAACATTATGTGAACTGAGAGAAGCCAGTCACAAAAGACCACATTATATGATTCTATTCATATAAAACATCCAGAATAGGCAAACCCATAGAGATAGAAGGTAGATTAGTGGTGGCCAAGGCTGAAGGGAGATGAGGGAGAATGAGATACGGGTACTGCTACCGGGTACGGGGTTTCTTTTTGGGGTGATGAAACGTTCTGAAATTAGATAGTGGTGATGGCTACACAACTCTGTGAGTATACCTAAAAACCACTGAATTGTACACTTTAATAGGATGAATTTTATGGTATGTGAATTATATCTCAGTAAAGCTGTTGTTAAAAAAAAGGGGGGAAATCATTCCTGAAGCAGAGCTGTCCTACGGGGCCACAAAGTGAGGGAGGGACCTTCAGTAATGACAACAATAACGAGTATAACAGCTAACTTCATTGACTTAGCAAAAATATTTATTGAGCATCTACTACAGTCTAGATGCTGGGGATGCAGAGAAACAAGACAGACAAAATCTCTGTCTTCATGGAGATTCTATTCTAATGGGGGAGGTAGACAGTGAGCAAGTAAGTCAGTATGATATCAGATAGTGCTAAGTGTTACTTAGAAAAATAAAGCAGAGGAGGGCTAGAAAGTGATGGTGGAGGGAGGCATTCTATAGATAGAGAGGCCTGGTAAGGCCTTTAGGAGGTGACATTTGCATAGAGACCTGAACAAAGTGAATTTTATCGAGTATTTCTCCTATGCTGGCACTTGAGCCGACAGCTTCATATGCAGCATATTCTTCAATCTTCTCAACAACCTATGAGGTAGATACTACTCTTGTCCCCCTTTTACTGATGAGAAAATTGAAGTAGAGAGAGATGGAGCTGGTATTCAAACCTGGGTGTTGTCCTATTATAGCACTTTATAACTTTTCAAAGCCCTTTCATACAAATGGAATAATATATGCAGAAGTGATTTGTGGCTGATAAAGTACTATGCAAATGTAAGTAATTATAACTATTTTAATGTAATCTGATTTGACCTCCATGGCATCCCTGTGAGGGAGATAAGGTGTGTAATATTATATCATTCTGTAGACAAAAACAAACACACAATTGTGAAGTGCAAAGTAAAGTGACTTGCCCAAGGTCACAAAGTTCGTTAATGGCGTATTCAGAACTAGAACCCATGTTTTTAAAGTTTTGTACTTTTATCTCTTGAGATGATAAATCTGCTAAGTATTTTTCTTGCCAAAAATGTTTATAAGTACATTAATTATTAAAGTTAAAAACAGTTTAGGGTTCATAATCTTCGAATTATCCTTTCTTCTGCATCTTCGATTCCACTCACTCCACAGGCTCCTTCCTTCTCCCCATCTTTTCCTATTCCCTAACTCTCCCAGACACGGACACACCCTCATACACACACTCCAGGAATTAGGGAGGAGCCATCTGGCTTCACATTCCTCTTTGTTAACACAGGGAAGAGGTATTTAT
This sequence comes from Tapirus indicus, assembly GCA_031878705.1. Classification (NCBI taxonomy): domain Eukaryota; kingdom Metazoa; phylum Chordata; class Mammalia; order Perissodactyla; family Tapiridae; genus Tapirus; species Tapirus indicus. The sequence continues at coordinate 30,754,121 of CM062933.1, read as the reverse complement.
CCTCTTAACAGAGTGGGCCCAGATCATCAGCTCTCAAGCTAGAGAGTCAGAGTACAATTACCAAGAGAAATATGGATTTCTTAAGGTGACTACACATGGTTTGAAAATCACTCTTCAAGGTGATTAAATGTGCTTGATTTTAGATGCTCTAGGTCAGAGGGAATTAGCAACATCCCCCAAAGTAAGACCCATTAAGAAGAAATTATAGCATTTATTCTTCCCTTCATCCACAGGACCAGAGCTCCATCCTTCAGTGGCCACTGAGGGCCAAAGCAGAAGGCTGTGAGATTGTAAGATTTCAGAACACCCCCCACCCCCTACTCCCCGCAGTGGGGATCTGGTTTGTGAATGGTGCCTGAGGGCAAAGTGGCTGGTTAGGGGCCTGAGGATACTTACCTTAACTTCCCCATTCTCAACTCCCATCCCTTGTAAGGCTTGGTTCTGAACTTCTTTCCTGAACCTTTGAGCAAATCACTGCTTAAACCTTCTGTAGGGATTGGAGGTAACGCTGTATCTAAAACTGAGAAGGACCCAGGCCCCTTCCTAGTGGGCATAGGACCTTCACGGCCGACCAGGAGGGGCTCAGCCCCGGAGGAGGACAGAGGGGTGATTTCTATAATGTTTCATCCAGAAGAGCAGCTAGAAGCGTCCTATTAGGGACAGAAAACAGAGAGGCTGACAGCATGTCATACATGAAAACATGGCAAAGTCTTCCCTATGTAAAAAGGAAAAAGACTCAGCAATTGGTTCTCCCTCGGTATCACGTCCCCACACCCCCATCCCGAGTCCCTTCTTCCAGCTCTCGTTCCTGTTCCTTCCCTTCCTGAGAGAGCAGTCCGGAAGCTGAGCACCTTCACTTGTCTCTGTCTTTCCTTTTCCTTCTAATCCCTACACACTGGCTTCTCCCTATCCCAACTACTGTAGTCCCCCTTATCTGCAGGGGATGCGTTCCAAGACCCCCCGTGGATGCCTGAAACTGCAGATAGTACACAACCGTATGTATACTATGTTTTTTCCCATACATACATAGCTATGATAAAGTTTAACTTATAAATTAGGCACAGGAAGAGATTAACAACAATAACTAATGATATAACAATATACTGTAATAAAAGTTACCTCAGCATATGATTTTTTTCTTTCCATAAGTCAAGAACTTTCACCTTTTCACTTAAAGGAAGCACTTTGGCTTCTCTTTGGCATATCTGAATTGCCAGCATCACTACTCTTGTGCTGTGGAGCCATTGTTAAGTAAAATAAGTGTTACTGGAACACAAGCACTGCAACACTGTGACAGTTGATCTGATAACTGGGACGGCTACTAAGTGACTAACCGGTGGGCACACTGGACAAAGGGATGATTTACATCCAGGGCAGGATGGAGCCAGACATACGAAACTTCATCACGCTGCTGAGAACGGTGCACAACTTAAAACTTATGAATTGTTTATTTCTGGAATTTTCCATTTAATATTTTTGGACCACTGTTGTATTTCAGTGGGTAACTGAAACCACGGAAAGTGAAATGGTGGATAAAGTGAGGGGACTACTGCACTCCACCAAAACTGCTCTTGATAAAGTCACCCATCAATGGCAAACATTTTGACAAAACTACTAGACCAGCATTTCCCAAAGTGCATTTCTGCAGACCCTTGTTATGCTTATTTTTTAAAAGGGGGCAATCGCCAAATAATTTGGGAAACGTCACATTTTATACCTCATCTTAGAGATTTAGGTTTCTGTTAACATATCAAGGATTTTGGGGTGTGCTTCAATCCCCTCTCCTCTCCTTTTTCTCTCTTGGGCCTGATTCCAGTTTAGGATCCCTTCTTCTGACACCTGCAGGTGAGGGGTGGGTCACAGCAGCTTTAACACTGTGTGCACAACGGTTAATACGACATCCTGAGAGCCGCTCACTTGTTCTTATATTCATTTACTGGAGACGAAAGTCTATTTGAAGCACCCGGGGCTGCCCTTATCACTAGTGTTGGAACCCACATCTGAAGGCACTGACAGCCTGAGCAAATGAACCCAGAATTAAATTTTTTCTCCCTTTTGCTTTTTTTATCCTCCTCATTCCCTGTCCATTATATTACTGATATAGTCATAGAATTTGCCTACAGCTTCAAGTCCAGATTTCTTATTCTGGTCTTCAAAGCCCTTTACAAAACTGGCTTCATCATTATCATCTTAATCCTATAACTGAGTGATTTTGCTGAGCCAGCGCTGAGACTCAAATACTCTAGGAGAGTGGAGCCTGGTGACCCTCTTCACCTTGTAGCTATTTGCATTCACTGATGTGCATCCAGAACTGAGGAGCCCTCTGGGCAAAATACTTGAACCCTGGCCACAGTTGGGGTTAAGACATATACAGACATGTCTGATTGACTGTGGATTCCAGATGGAAGGCAGGCTTCCGGGAGACTGTATTTGTAAATAAGAGGAATCCGGTACAGGGAGCAGGACAGGGAGTGGACACAGAGGACCACCTCTGTCCTGGAGTCAGACTGCCTGGATTCCAAACTCACCTCCACTGCTTACCGCCTGTGTGACTCTGGGCATATTTCTTAATCTCTCTAAGCTTCCTCATGTGGAAAATGAGTACAGTTCCAGTACCTACTTCATAGGGCTGTTTGAGGAAGAAATGAGCTGATGTTTGTAAAGTACTCAGCAAATATTCCTGTTATCAGCAGAAAGGCTTTAGCATCAAGGAGCCGGTAGTGAGCAGTTCTGGATAGAGTAGAAGTCAACCCTGGAACTTCCACTTCATTTGTGTGCTCTGGGGAGAAAACGCCTATGTGTGTGAACGGAAGGTTCTGTGATCCTTTGGCTCAAGAATCCTTCCTGTGAACTTCTCCACTGGCTCCACTGTCTCCACCCCGACTTCAGAGAACACCCTACTGCCATCACCAAATCCTAGACAAACAACATAGTAATTCTAGGGTATATTCTTTTTGCGAGAGCAATGATATGGATTTCAACAATCAGATGCAAAGGCGCTAGCATTTAGGCAGTGGCAACAGTGGTGGTGAGGGCCGGGCAATGGCCTCTCTAGGTTCTGTTGTAGTCTGAGCCTGCAGGGTTGTACCTAACTAGCCACGGCAGAGAGCAATGAGCAAGTCCAAAATGGGCACACAAGAGAGCTCCCCAGGTTATTTGCACGACTTCTGCATGAGGCTGGATTTTCTGCAGCCTGCCAAGCAGGGATGGAGAGCCATCAAGATTGGGTGAATGAGGGGCCTGCCCAGTGGCGCAGTGGTAAAGTTCTTGTGCTCTGCCTTGGCGGCCTGGGTTTGCAGGTTTGGTTGGGCAGGACCTATGCAGCACTCATCAAGCCATGCTGTGGTGGTGTCCCATATATAAAGTAGGAAGATTGGTGCAGATGTTACCTCAGCGAGAATCTTCCTCAAGCAAAGAGAGGAGGATTTGGCAACAGGTGATAGCTCAGGGCCAATCTTTCTCACCCAAAGAAAAAAAAACTGGATGAATGAACCTACATCTGGTAAAGACTTAGACACTTGGGCTACATTTATATAGTTTAGATATGTATGAGTACATATGATTAATTCTCATTTACTGAGGACCTACCATTGCCAGGCCCTGAGCTGGGCCCCTTTCATTTACTAAGCACACACACAAAAAGTTATGCCCATTTTACAGATGAAATTTGCCTAAGGTCACATAGGTGGTAAGTAGTAGAGCCAGGTTTTGAATCTTAAGCTGATTTGGAAGCCCAAGCTCTTACCTTCTATGCTACCCTGCTTTCCTCCATCAACCCTCTAACCATATCTTTCGGTATTATTGTACACATTTTTTGGTTTAACTTTGATTATCTCAAATCTGTCTCATCAGTTTGGTCTACAGTTCTTTTGACTTTTGGTTCTTGAAGCACCGCCTCTGTGATGGTTAATAGCAGCCTGCCTAGATGAGAGTCACAGTCCCCATTCCCTTCTCTCTTAGCATATTTGCCATAGCTGTATACTCTCACTGCTTTTCTCTGTTGACACTAGATTTGGGGGAAGATCTACAGCTTGCTACTCAAAGTGTAGTTCGTGGTCCAGCAGTATAAGCATCATCGGGAGCTTATTAGAAATGCAGATTCACAGATCCCACTGTGGGCTTACTGGATCAGAACCTTCATTTCAATAAGATCTCCAGGGGACTCAGATGCACGTTAAAGTTTGAGAGACACTACTCTATAGCCTTGAGCAGAAACTCTGAAGCCACCAAGCTTTGGGGTAGCTCCTGATCCAGTAAAGAGTTTTCAAAGCTAATAGGCTGCTGGCCTCAGCAGATCAAGAGCCCTCAAGATCATCTGATGAGACCTCACTGGCCCCCAAACTTAAGTCCGCAACACTTAAGCAGGATGTAGGTTTTCATGGCGATGGGAGGCAACTACAATGGGAAGAAATTGTGAAAGGTGCTTCAAGATAAAGAGGGGTTTAACTTATATAAATGATTATACTGGCTCTAAAACTTGGCTGCCAATTGGGTTCACGGAGGGAGGTGGGGAGGAAAATTCTGATATAATTGGTACAGGGAGTGGCTAGGCATTGGAAATTTTTAAAATTCCCTGAGTGAATCTTATATGCAGCAAAGTTTGAGGGCCACTGAACTATTGTGAATACCTTCTCCTTTCAGCTAAGATAATTCTGGGGTCTATGTTGGATTCGAAGATAGTTTAAAACAAGGTTTCCTATCCTTCTTTGATTTTAAGACTCACTTGGAATAATTGCTAAAAATACAACAACCAGGCCTCATCCCTAAGCCACTGTGTCAGAATCACCAGGTCTGGGAACTGTAATTTTAACCAGCACTCAGGTGCTCTGCTCCTCCTCATAGAGGAGGTCTGAAAAATACTGCTTTCAAAGACTAGTGGGCGAGGAGCTCTAAAACATGCAGCTGTTGCCTGCCTTTATCATCTTCCTGTTTCCAGAAGAGCACCTGATCCACACCCATCAGGACCTAAATGGTTTTAAAAGCATTGAAAAATGGTCTCTGCATCCTTCTCCAGCTTTCTGAAGGGGAATGTTTTCTTACAAAATGCTCAGGCTGACTGTAGTCTCAAGTATAGCACAGCTCTTGGCACACGGTCTCAAATATTTGTTAAATAAGTGAATAAGTGGTTAAATAACTCTGAAAAGGAGCACCAGAAGGGTGGGAGGAAGGAACTATCAGGCAGACTGTCTCCCTTAGTTCCTGACTTTTGACCCCTTGCTCATACACGAATGACATTCACACACATCCAACCAGTACATTATCCTTTGCTTCAGTAAACTCGACATATGACAAACAGATAAATTAAGAAGTAGTTACTCATCACACAAAAGGATTATTTGATTTACAAAAATGCTTCACTAGAGCAGTGTGGTTCTCACACTAGCATCATCAGCAGCATCTGGGAACTTGTGAGAAATGCAGATTCTCAGGTTGCCCTGTCCTGCCTGAATCAGAAACTCTGGCAGTGGGGCCCAGCAACCTGCATTTTAGCAAGCCTTCCAGGGGGTTCTCCCATAACTAAAGTTTGAGAACTACTGCACCAGAGGAGTTCTTTAAATGAGACGCTTCCAACCTGATAATACAAAGAATGTTCAAGAACACACTGTCCAAGGGGACCCGATCTGTATTCCATGATCAAGCATCCCTATGCATTTTCAGAAAGCTTCCAGACTGCAGGTATTTCTTTAAGAAAGCATTTTATATATGAAAAGTATAATTTATTTATATTTAATATGAATAAACGTGTAGTGTAAGATAGAAAAATCTCACAGCACATGGCACACAGTGGGGATTAAGTACTATTTTGTGACACTTTTTTCAGTTACTATACTGAGCCATAATGTAAAATACATTTCTTGCTATGAATAATGGCCAAAAACAGTTTGAAGAGCACAGCTGTATATGGTACCAGGTTTGGCAGTTCTCATGCAGGGAAACAAGGAATGACATGTAAATAGGCATAGAGAAGGGCTAATTATAGGGATCAAATCAGTAATCCCTACAAGGAAGAACATTCCTTAGGTTCTAAAAAGGCTTTTTATTTCTGTGGTCCTGTCTCAGATTCAAGCAGTGAGCTTGATTCTCAGGTTGGTTGGTTGGTTTCCTCCCCAGAATGTCTGGGTTTTGGTGAGATGAGATGTAGGCACTTGGCAGATCATTAAGACATCTATGCTAGACTATTGGTTAGTGTGCAATACTACACCTAACAACTGTTAAAAGTAATTCATTTACGGTGGCGCAGCGGTTTAGATCGCGCTTGGCAGCCCAGGGTTCGCGAGTTCGGATCCCCGGCGCCTGCCGACGCACTGCCTGTCAGCCACGCTGTGGCGGCGTCCCATATAAAGTAGAGGAAGATGGGCACGGATGTTAGCCCAGGGCCAGTCTTCCTCAGCAAAAAGGGGAGGATTGGCAATGGATGTTAGCTCAGGGCCGGTCTTCCCCACAAAAAAAAAAAAAAAAAAGTAATTCATTTAGGGGCCGGCCTGGTGGCATAGTCGTTAGGTTCACACACTCTGCTTTGGCACCCCTGGGTTTGCAGGTTCGGATCCCAGGCACGGACTTATGCACCGGTCATCAAGCCATGCTGTGGTGGTGACTCACATACAAAATAGAGGAAGATGGGCACAGATGTTAGCTCAGGCCCAATCTTGCTCAACAAAAAGAGGAAGATTGGCAATAGATGTTAGCTAATGGCCAATCTCCCTCATCAGAAAAAAAAAAAAAGTAATTCACTTAGCATCCACCTAATGTAGGATTAAAGAAAGATCATCCAAATGAGAACAAACAGAGGCTATTTATTCAGAGCTTGCTATAGCAAGAGATTCTGCCCCCATCACTTGTGTTTGGCGGAGACTCAAAGCCAGGCAGGGGAGTGGGGAAGCTTTAGTGTGGAAAAAAGGGAAGGCTTCAAGTGTGCTCTGATTGTAGGTTGTTGGTCTGGAGACGCTGGAGGCGAGCTAACTAGGAGCGGAGCATCCTCTGTGACTGGTTTAGGTAGCATGTTTGGCTGGTTGATCCTGATTTGGAAATGGGGGCAAAAATTGGGGAAGCTGTCAGTTGACCTGGTCCTGATGTTCTGGGCTGATTGCTGAAGAAGTTGTGTTTTGGCTTCCTGGATTGGTTGCTGTAAGGGTTACGGGTTAGAATTCTATTGTCATATAGGTCTGGCCATTGTCTCACTACCTATCAAAGCAAGGAAACAACTTAACCTGTAGGGCAAGTTTATTCATTTATTTAACACTTATGATCTCTTGCCAACTTGTCCAGTGAACTGGAAATTAAGATAAAGGTTGAATTTACTCAGCCTGTAGGTCAAAGTTTCCCTCCCTCAATCCAATTAGTTACTGTTGGCAGGGATGGCCCATACCAATGTGCTTTTGGTGCACTGGAGATGCCCATTGATGCTGAAATATCTTGGCTGGTTATCAGCCAGCTCTATGGTGGCTATTCTGAGTCTGAGCTAATCTGAGTGAGCCATGAGAGTGGGGGACCCCAGAGTGACCATAGCCACTCACCCCTCTGCAGCCCAGCAACAAAGCAGGCCCCCAACCCAGCTGCTTGCTCTGGTTCAGGCTGCTTTCGCTTGTTTTTGAAGTTACTGAGCTCAGTCTACCCTGTGGGTGGGATTGCTGCAACCTCAGCAACTCAGAGAGGTCAAAGTTCTAATATTCTCCTTTTTAAATTAAGGGTCTCAGCAGATGCCAACTGTGGCACCTGTGGCTAGAGGATCTCACCACTTAACCACCCAGTTACCGTGAACCATTGACATTTTTAGTGGCATCTGCACCCCTTCCAAAGTTTGGGAATCTCCCACCTCATGAGGCAGAACCTTTGTCTCCCTGTAGAAGATAAAAACACTAAATACTCACTTTCCCAGCCTCCTCAGCACCCAGGGCATGGCTGGGACCAGGCTCCATCAAACTGGACACACCTGTACAAGCCTTAAACTTCCTCTCTATGCAAATACAAATATACCGTACATAACATACTCATGTCCCATTATTTATACCTTCTGATGTTTTATAGTGTTGACCAGAAAAAATGGGGAGAAAGAAGAAAAGGGAAAAAAGAGTGAGTGAAACTTGTTTTATTTTTTTTATTTATTTATTTTTTTGTTTGTTTTTTTTGTGGGGAAGACCAGCCCTGAGCTAACATCTGTTGCCAATCTTCCCGTTTTTGCTGAGGAAGACTGGCCCTGGGCTAACATCCGTGCCCATCTTCCTCCACTTTATATGGGACGTCGCCACGGCATGGCTGACAGGCAGTGCGTCGGCGGGCGCCCGGGATCCGAACCCGCGAACCCTGGGCTGCCAAGCGCGGACTAAACCGCTGCGCCACCGGGCGGCCCCGAAACTTGTTTTAAATGAAAGATTTTGACCAGGCTTTTGCTCACGTTTAAGCAGAAAATTCAGTTTCTGAAATTGTAACAATTAACATGAATTTACCTAGCACCTATGGTAAGGGGATAGGACATACAGAATGTGACAAGTTTAAAAGTGATTATAAAATAATACATCAGAAAGTTCAATATAACAGTATAAATTGAATATTCACTCACTCAACAAATAATTTATTGTGCACCTTCCATATGCTAGACACTATTCTAGGCACCTGGGGTACAACAATAAACAAAACAAGACTCTAATTTTGTGGAGTTTACATTCTACTGGGGGAAGAAATTAAATACATAAAGAAACAAATGAATATAGAATATATCACCTGGTGACAAATGTTCTGAAGAAAAATAAAAGCAAATAAGGAGATAGAAAATGAAGGAGGATGCTACTTTATAAGGAGGTCAGGAAAGGCGTCTCTGAAGAAGTAATATTTGAGCAGAGACCTTGAATGAAGAAAGGAAGGGGACCCACAGGGAACCACAGGAACTAAAGGGGAAGAATATTCCAGGCAGAGGGACTCACTATGTGCAAAGGCCCCAAGAACACAAGGAGGCCAGTGTGGCTGGAGTCAGATAATGAGGGGCAGTGGTAGTAATGGACTCAGATTGGGGGCAGGGCAGATGACTTAGGACCTTGTAGACCCAAACCCTTGGCTTGTACTCTGAGTGAGACAGGAAGGATTTGGAGGATTTTGAGCAAAGTTACATGATCTTAAAGGCTTTAGAAGGATCTCACACACGTGCACACATATGTGTGTGTATGTAAAACTGGTGCAATCTGAATAAGGTCTATAGATTGTACCAATGTCAGCTTTCTGGTTTTGATATGATACTATAGTTATACAAGATGTTACCATGGGAGGAGACTGAGTGAAGGATACATGGGTCCTCTCTCTACTATTTTTGTTACTTCTTGTGCATCTATAATTATTTCAAAACAGAAAGTTAAAAGAAGAAGAAAAGAGATAGGATCCCTGGCTTCTTTGTAGAGAACAGATGTGAGGCAGGACAGAGGTGGGAAGGCAGGATTGGACGTAGAGAGTGGGACAGGATGGGAAATATAGGAGCCAGCAAAGTGAGGTATGGTGTCAAAGAAGTCTTTTTGGGGACATAACTTTTGTATTAGATCTTAAGAAGATTTGATTGACATCTAAGAGGGAACTATATTCTGGGTAAAAAGGAAAGAAGAAAATAGACATGGTGACCTAATCCACCCTCTTGTTTCCTGCAGGACCATACCTAAACCATGCTAGTTAAAACCATTTCTTTTTCTCTCTTTTTTAAGGCATTCAAAGGAGAGTGTGATGTCTCCATTCAGGTACTCCTCTAACAAACCTCATTTTAAAGACAATATTGCTGATATGCAGCCTGTAACTTGGAAGCTGGACTTAAAAGTATGTTTCCCATCCCTGTTATTCCCATTCACAGCCAGGCTGGACGTCATGCTATTCTCCAAATGTGCTTGAGCAGACTCTACCTGGATTCTTTTCTTCAATTTCTTTTTTGTTTGTTTGTATTTATTTTTATTTGTTTTTTAACTGCAGTAACATTGGTTTATAACTTCTTCAACTTCTATTTAAGTTTCAAGGCCTAGCTCAATTGCCACCTCTTCCTTGAAGCCTTCTGATTCTCTCTGCGAAAAGAAATGACTCTTTCCTATGAGCTTGCAAATCATTTTATCTGTAAATCTCTTATGGCATTTATCAATTCCTTCGTTGGGTTTTTGTTGCTTATTGAAATAGTATGTCATCCTCATTAGATTGTAGGCAAGTTTCCAGAGGTCAGAGATCCTGTCTTAAACATTCTTGTACTCCTCAAACTGGCTAATAGTGTGTGTGAGCTCAACAAATGTTAAATGTTGAATGACTGAATTTCTTTATAATAACCTGTATTTTTGGAGGTTAGGGGGTACATTCATTTTGGAGTTAGGGTTATATGTTTATGTGGTCTACGGTTACTTCCATTTATAGTTGTTACCACTTCCAGGAACATTCCTTCCACCTCTGCCCCCACCCAGGGCAAACTCACCCAGTATTGTAACATGAAAGAGTGATTTATCTTGATTCCTGATATCACTATATCCCACTAGGCCTGGCACCCGAAGTATATAAGCAGAGGAGGAGAAACATTGAAATATATGGAGTCAGAAACTACTCTGTGGAAAATTCTTCCACTCATTATATGTTAAAATTGTAAGCAGAGGATTTGGTTCTTATTGAGCCCTGTCTAAAAGGAAAATCTCTCTTAATAGGAATATACTCAATATGCAGTGTGTCCAATTATAAATGTACTGTATTTTTTAAAAATTCTGTTGGAAATTATGCAAAATATAATTTATCAGAAATCTGTTTATAGAACACAAACCTATAGCAATTACAATTATTGTAATTATTAACTGCTTTTTAGTAGAGTTTATTTTTTCGAGCAGATTTAGGTTCACAGCAAAATGGAGTGGAAGGTACAAAGAGTCCTCACAAACTCCCTGCTCTCACGCATGCATAGCCTCCTCTATTATCAACATCCCCCACTAGGGTGGTGCATTTGTTACAACTGATAAACCTACATTGACACATCATTATTACCCAAGTCCATAGTAAAGATTAACTTTTGTACCTAATTTTATAATCATAATTTTATATTCTTTTTCTTAATTAGCCCCCCCAATTTTATAAGCTTTGGGCCCCACAAGTATTTGCTTTTCCTTGAGATGGTTTATGTTTTTCCTGAAGTTCTTAATCTCTATTGAGAATTTTTTTTCTTTTTACTCAAATACATACCTTTGAAATCACTCATAGTGAACTCTTCTATTTATTTATGGCCACTCTTCCAAGTTATATTTCAAACTGGGTGGGAAATTTCATTAAGTGCTATTTTATGGCTTACTGTGCAATGTCAATCATTATTTTTTCACTAAGTAATTTAGATATGTTGGTAATGCACAAAAGTAATTCATAAAGGAATGACCTGAGTTTGTTGATACATTGTTGTACATGACTTTAGAACAATAAATTCTCAGCTTCGTAATCACAAAAGCAGGGATAGCATAAGAACAATATTGACAAGTCCAACATACTCACGAAAAGAGAGGAGCCAAAATACAAACCAGGTCCCAATACTAAAGGAAAACCACAACCCTCAAATCGTCTTTTAAAATTGTTTTCATTGTTTCGGAGTTGAGTATAATCAAGCCCTAATGTCTTTCCAACCCACACCTCCCATTCACATTCTCTCCAAGTGTAAGGATGGAGTTTCATTGGGTTCTAAGAGCCTTAGCAGGTAGGAAATGAAAGGATTGCAATGGTTTAGTACCTTCTACCTAGTCGAAGTTCCAAGATGTAGGTCATGATTTGAAATTTCAACTGGAATAATGTTGTGAAAGCTTTCTGTAAATCACGAAAGTGTTGTACAAATGTTACTTTGTGGATGTTACTGTTGTCGTTATGATGGGGGTAACTTTTCATCTCTATTAAGGACAAATAAAAAAGAATTAATTTGTATCAGAATAAATTTAGCTTTTAAGAAAATCCTGACTGTGAAACAAAGTAATAAGGATTTTAACATTAAAGATGAGTTGCTAGGCTTTGGCAGTGAAGATTACTTTAGGGTGATAGGAGGGGAAAAAGACCGGAAATAATTGCATTTACCTACTTAGTAATTCTTTCCAGTCTCTTTGTGGCTAATTCCATTAAGCAGAAAATTAAATAGTGTTATGGCTACACAAATGTATTTTGGTATGTATAAATATAAGTCAACACCAGTTATACAAGGATGATTTGCAATGAAGGAAAGATTCACTCTAAGGAAAAAGCAAATTAAGAGGAACCTAAAAATAGTCAGGTTTTCTACACTTGAGAGGAAATATCTACCTAGCAATTAAAATGAAATTGATTAAAATATTCGTTTACAGACACATAGAGACAATACAGAAATGCCTTTTAACATGTCCTATTAGACAAGGAACAAAATGTGTTCGTAGCTCTGGTTCTACCATATTCACTTACTATTATTAAATATTTCATTAAAATGACCTCTTGAAAGAAACAATTGTGTTAGTTTAAAAAACATCACTATGAATCAGATATTGTGATTAATTAAAGTTATGATTTAGATTTGCTTTGGAGAATATTTGGGTGATTTGAGTTTATCTATGTTCAGTACTGTTAAGTTCTAGGATAAAATGTGTTTATATCTTTGAAAATGAAGGATACATTTTCAAATCTTTAGTCTGCTTTAGTAAAAAAAATCATATTTTAGATTGGTCTGGAGTTTAGCAAATAAATGTGATTTGTTCAAAATGTTGTTTCATGGTTCAGTTCTGTTTAAGCCACTTTTATGCATGACCCTAAGGCTGCCGTAAAAAGATTACTCCTGCAGAAAAAAGTCAAAAGGGGAATATTTATCATCAATAATTTATATTGCCACTAAGTTATAAAACTGATGTATTATCTTCACACAAATGCTGAGTAAAACGTATAATCAGAGTAATAAAATATAACCAGTTCAGCATAATTAAAACCTGGGAAGACTTAATAACAAATTCAACATAAACCAAAGGAACTTCAGTATCCTACCCACTTCAGCTGAGCCAATTTTATGACTAATTTGTTTCTGAAGCAAGACAAATTGTTCTGGGCATACCACCATCGGGTAATCACAAGGCTGTGCTAACTTCATAGTCCAATCCTCTTCTCTTCACTTCTGTTTTATTTTTTTCCCTTCTAATATAGTCTTTGAAAACTTTATACAGAAAAAAGTGAGGAGGGAAATGCAGAGAAAACGATTTTCTGAAATTTCCTTTCAAAATGGGTAGGCAGGATATTTGAAAGGGAAGAGAGAATACATGTGAACATAATCTCTTACGAAGGAAAGCATAATGGATTGTGATAAATACTAGCTTTGAGGACAAGCGACCAGATTTCTCTTCTAATAATGGAAGGCATATTGAAAGGAACTTAGTAAATAACTATCAAGTCTTAAAATGAGTTTTTAAAAACGTGTAATATGTGGCATTTGCTTATTACATAGTTCTTCCTTTGAAAAGCATTTTCACTCTAATTCACTTTAATCTTCACAAGCACTCTGTGAGGTGGGTCAGGTGGGCCTTTCTTCTTGATCCACAGAGGGGGACGGAGACGCTGGGATAGGTCCCAGCCAGGGCTCCGCGGGTCATTCCCAGATCAGGGCACTAGCCCTGTCCGCTCCCAGCTCGGCTGACACCCGCCTCTGGGATCTCACGGCCAACGAAGGGAGAGGCTCCCGGGAGCGGACTGCTACCCCAGCCGTGCCTTCTCGAAGGGCAGCTTCCTGCCCACACCCTTCGGGGAGTGCTAGCCGCTCTCAAGGAAACGTTAAGGTGCACGCCGAGGTGGTGGTCAAGGGCACTGGCTTTGTGGCGTCAGAGTCACCTGCGTTTGAATGCTCAGAACTTCTCTTACTGTGCATGACTTTGGGCAATCTCTCTGAGCCTCAATTTGCTCACCAAGGGGTTTACTGACGATTAAAAGGTATAAAGCAATAAAGGTCTTAGCCTACTGCCTGCGTAGAAGAAAACGCTGGTGAACTGGCGGCTATAAATATTACTAGCTCTGGGATGGGTAGGTCACCATCTCTGCCGGCTTGGGGAATCTCCATCTGCAAAATGGGCGCAGTGTAGATCGCAGGCTTTTAATAGCAAACACTTTGCAAACAAAACTACAGAAAACCCCTCACCATCCCCCCCTGCGCTGCCCTATTCCGAATGACCCTGGCTTCCAAAGTGTGGGGGTTGGAGGAGCGGATCCAGAGCCTAAGGAAACACTATTATCAACCAGGGAAATTAAAAAGCGAGAGGGCAGGACAAGATGAAGTACTGATGGGAGAGAGAGGGAGGCAAGGAAGCCTCAGCTTTGCTCCGAATAGTTAAAGCTAGGTGAACCCCCACGCCCACTGCTCGGCCCGGATGCCTTCGCTGGGACCCCATAAACCAACCCTCGGGACCCGGCGTAGGACGCTGGGAACCGCAGCCGAGGAGGAAGGGGGTGGGACTCTACGGCTAGGGGCGGGGCCCTCGAGGAGGCGCTACAGGCGCTCGGGGGGCGTACGGAGCGAGCTAAGGGCGGGACCTCGCAGAGTTCCACGGCTGCGCGCGCCACGTCTCCCTTAGCGAGCGCGTGGGAGAGAGGCGGGGCAGGAAAAACCGAGAGGGGCGGGAACTACCTCTTCTCGCGAGAGCTGGCGACGGCAGCGGCGGCGGCGTGTCGGTGAGAGTAGCGTGGGGGCGGGGAGAAGAGGCGGCGGCGGCGTCGGAGCTACGCCACACGGGGCCGGAGCGCCGGGAGCGAGAGCGCTGAGCGGGGTCGTGGCGGCGGCGGTGAGAAGAGGGAGGCGGAGGAGGGGGCGCCATGGCGGGGCAGCAGTTCCAGTACGATGACAGCGGGAACACCTTCTTCTACTTTCTCACCTCCTTCGTGGGGCTCATCGTGATCCCGGCCACATACTACCTCTGGCCCCGAGACCAGAATGCCGGTGAGCCTGAAATCCCCGCGCAGGCCCCGCCAGCCTCTGCGGGCCGCGCCGCTCCCGCCCGCCCCAGCCCGCCGCGTCCCGGGTGATACTGCCCGCACGGCCGGGCCTCGCGTCCAGGCGTCCGCCGCTGGCGGGGCCCGGGCTCGCACTGTTTCCCTCGGAGCCTCTCCGGGCTCCTGCCCACCTCCTTGATTGTCCTTCTCGGGAGTTTCGCTTCGCACCCTTTCGCCCATTGTTCTGAACACTCCTTGCAGCCGCCTCCTGCCCCTTTGTCTTCTCTGCCTCTGGTTTCATTGGGTATTTTTCTTTATGGAGGGAGCAGGACGGAATGAAGAGGATGGGAATTGGGAGGTGAGAGTTGGTCAAGGGGAAAGCCGAACGTGCAGGCACAACTCTGAGCCCCCAAGCTACGGTCCTTGTCCCCCCGCACCCCGTTTCCCTGTTGCAGCTGTCGTTACAGATGTTCGGAGCACCGTCTGAGCTGGGTGGCATGTTGAGGACTCCAACTGAGCTCGCCAACCGCCCCTCCCCCGTCCCTTTCCCCCTTGCTTTTTCATGTGTTCACTCACGCTGTGGGGGTTGGAAGCAATGCCGTTATTCCCCTTAGCAGAAATTGGTTTTTCTCTATTTCCTTTTCTTTGGAGTTTCTTGTTTATGGCGGAAAAAGTGCAAGTATGAAGGATTAAATCTTGTAGGTAGTTGTGAGGTAGCTGGTCCATTTGCTTTTAGTTCTAAATCTTTTCACATTAAACAACATCGGATTAGAGCACAGAATAATACAGATTCTTTTCAAGTCGTTTTATGTTTGGGTAATGTTTGGATTCCACTGGTTGCACTCTTAGGACATATGGCAGGTGATAGTCTTAAAGCTATGGAACTGCAGGGCCCTAATAGGTTATTTATGGGAGCGTTCACAGTAACAATTACTAGGTTTTGAGTATTAACATTTAGGGAAAGCTTTCTGTTTCGCAAGAGCTATGCTAACTTGATTAAATATCTTCTCTCAAGTTGGGTGTGGTGGAGGTCTCGGTTGTCCAGCTTATGTACTGTACTTAGGGGAAATTGTTTTAACAGTGAGGTGTTGAATCAGCTCAGAACTAATGCTTTCAGACTGATTCAATGCTTTGTAAAATTCTTGAGTTACATGATGAAACTAAGTTAAATTGACTTTAGGATAAATAACAACAAAGGGTTCCATCCTTTTGTACATTTGACAATAAGTTTAAATGTTCATTAGGTGCAAAAATCTGCCCGTAGTTGCCGGTTTTCTCATTCAGTGGATAGTTTATGAAAATTGGATTTGGGACTGTTGTGTGTCATCTTTTTCTAAGCACATTTAAATTGTCTGGGTTCTTTGGACACTGGTTGAATATAAGTGATGAAGTCTTCATACCGTAATGGTTTCCCTTATCTGCAAAACAAACATAGGATATTCTGGTAATTTTATTTCAAGGTAAGAGTGCCGTTTTCAGTATAGTAGTTTATTTTCACTTATCCGTTTGTGTGTGCAGGTGGTTGTGTGGAAGACAAAAGAGTATTGGGAAAGTAGGTAGATTTGGTTAGAATGTGTTTTGAGAAGCTGCCTTGATTTCAGAAATTAGTCATTTTAATCTACATTGGCTTTTCGAAATTTGAGTCTTATTTTCATGGTGAGTTTTGTATTATAAAATTTGCCTGATAACTTATATCATAGGAAAGTCATACTTGAGCCCCGTCAGCATATATTTAGTGGTAGGGAATTAATATTAACTATTTATGTCATGGACTTCAAATGTTACTTTATTTAATCCCCTTAAAAATACGACAAAGTAAGTTCTGCTATTACTGTCTCCAGCTTTACATGAAGAAACTGGAGAGTTTAAGTAACTTTCCTGTGTGGTGGAGCCTAGCTTAGCTTCAAACCCCTCTGTCGTTTCCATATTGCTAGATAGAAAGTTAGTTGTTGATATGCCTCTTCTTTGCATCTGGCTCTCTGCTTCCTACTTGCCTTAGTCAGTAAATGTGCACAGGTTGATGTATTTGTTTGGTCTTGCCCAAAATTGCATTATGAAAATTAAGATGGACACTTATATGCTATTCTAATCATCATGAAAATTGGTGGATACCACTTGAACTTTTTTTGTGTATCTACCATAATAATTTGAGTCGTTTCTTTAGCATTACAGTGGTATTAAAAGAATGTTTTTATCATAGTGACTTTTTTCTGAAATCCAATTGCAATGTCTTGAATATCAAAGAGAAATCTTGAATTACAGGTTCACTCAAAGCTCTGAAAAAGAAAGTTTTTTTCAGATGTTTGCAGCAAAATAATTTGATGACCTGTACCAACAGGAGGTTACTTGTAATCTTTATTTATCTCACTTAGAAAATAGTCATATTTTGCTTTTGGCGTATTAATTTGTTTGATTATTGGTACTGTTTTAGACCCTTGAGGGCTTGTTAGGGTTGAAACACTGTGCTATCCTTCTAAAATCTGAAAAATTCTGAAGTATGTCTGTCCCTCAAGGATTTTGAACAAAGAATGTGGACCTGAGCAAAGAATGTGTAGTAGTATTTTTGAATAACACAACAGGATATTTTAATATTTGATTCTGAAGCTTATTTATTATTTAGCTTTCCTCTGAAACTGTAAGTAGCCAAATACAAAAATGTAAGCATCTTGAGTTTGAATTTCAGAGTTATTATGGCAATCTTGACTTTTCAGGGATATCTTCTGTGTGAAGGCATGAAAAGACTTGCCAGCATTTACACAACCTTAAGGAAACCTTCAGTTTAAGCAATCTTTATTTGGTTTTTTAAAAAGATGACACATTTGGGGCTTTGAGTTTCAAGGTTGATAGTTGTTTTGATGTTGCTCTTTTGGAATTATTGGGCTCTAGAGTCCATCAGAAAGCATGGAGCCATTTCACAGATTGTAAAATCTAGAATTTGAAAAATAAAAATCGCTTGGTCATTGGCATATTTGACATGTTAATTGAAGTTACTCTGTTATCCAAAACATTATCAATGGAATCCTTTTGCCTTGATTTTTGTCTAATCTATTGGGCTAAGTGCACTTATAATTAATACCCCTTTTAATAGTTGATGGGTCCTATTTATCTTACTTTTACTCTCTTGGTTGTTTGCAAATTGGCTGAATAAGATGACTGAATACTTTTTCAGACCATTATGGACAAAAGCTCTGTATGAGGTAATAACACAAGAGGGGTTAGATTTCCTTAGAATAGTGGTTCTCAATCCTGGCTACACATCAGACTCACATGGGGGAACTTTTAAAAACACTTATACCTATTCCCAGATATTCTGATTTAAATGGTCTGGAGTGGGTGCTGTGTATTGTTTTTTTAAAAGGTCCCTATGTGATTGTAAGTTGTAGCTAGGTTTGAGAAGTGCTGCTAAGAGGAAGACTTCTTAGTGGTCTTTTGCTGGAGTTGTCATTTTGGGAGGTGGTGTATTTCTTTTGATATCTGCTCTTTGCTAAAAAGAAAACCAACCCTCTAATGTCTTAGCCTTTTTGTTTTATAAAACTAGGAAGCACTCACTATAGAATAGTGCTGTCAAGTTTTTGTAGTTGAAAGCCAAATATTTTTGTTAAAACAACTTTAATAGTACAGATTTACAATGATATTTGACAAGAGAAAATAATTGCTTGTAATTATTAGAATTGCAAATAGTCAAGAGCATGCTTTTATTCTTCCCATAGGTTAAGGATTATAGATCCTTTGAATTGAGATAAAATATAGCATTACTTTTTCCAAGTTTTTGTTTGTTTTTTGACTCCTTGACCTTACTTTTTCAGAACTTACTTGACCTTACTCCTTGATCTTCCTTTTTCAAAACTGCCTGGTTTTGAAACCTGGAACTGCTGCTTACTATGTAATTTTAGGGGAATTATTTAACTTCTCCATGTTTTAGTTTACTTGTCTGTAAAGTAGAGACAGTAGTTATCTGTTTCATAGAATTGAAGTGAGGATTAAACAAATAAATATATGTAAAGTGTTTAGAACAGTGTCTGGCATGTAGTGAGACTGTTAGCTCCTACTGTTTTTGTTGGTTACATAGGCTTTCTGGAACAATTTGATTTGGTCGTTAAGTACTCAGATTTTTTTTTTTTCCATTGTTTGAAAGGAATAATGAAATGTTTAAAAAGTTATATTTCTTTATTATTCTTTACTTGCTCCCTCTCAGTGTACAAATGATTCAGCTCTCTGACTTGGGAATGTGAGTAGGAGTTCACTTTTAGTGCTTAGTATAATAAGAAAACTCTGAAAAGTTAGAAGTTTTAGTTTTAAGTTTCAGCCTAGTCCCTATTTAGTTATTTCTGAACTCTCAGCCTCATTTTCCAGGGGTAATAATAACCTGCCCCACCTACCCAAGAAGTGATTATGAGAAGCTAAGAAATAGGTGCATATAAACATTCTTGAAAAACTAAATGCACTGTAGAAATTCCTTCATTTAGCAGATATTTATAGATCATTAACTTTGTGCTAGATGCTGCTTCTAGGTGATGGATCAGATTTTTAAGTGCATATAACTTTTTTTAAAATAAGTTACACATACCCAATGGAGACAAGCACAAAGGAACAGAACAAAAACTGCTTGTAATTCCATCACCCAGTCACCCATAGGTGATTCAGCATTTTGGTGTATGCAACCTTTTTTTTCTACCCTGTAGGGACGACTTTATACGTAGTCCCTCCTCTTGTGGGGGAAGCCCCACATCCCCCTCCAGTCTGAGACAGGTAATTGTGATCCTCTCCATTGAATGTTTACTAGCCTCAAGGCGGATAGTGCTGAATGCACTCACAGTAGCACTTTGAGCTAGGCTCATGTATTATCCCAACTTTATTAATGAGCAAACTGAGCCCTAGAAGAGGTAACCAACTTGCCTAAAGCCATATAGCTAACTACTAGGTGGAAGATTGGGTGCTGCATCCAAATCTGTTTTATGCCAGAGCTTGTTAGCCAGTACTCTATACTGCCTCCTGTAATTAATATAGCACATTATGCTAAATATTAAAATGGCAAGTGGAAAGTGCTGTGGGAGCACAGAGGAAAGAGTGAATACTTTTCTTTTGGGATTTGGGTGTTTCATGCAGAGGAGGTGATTTGAGATAGGTCTTAAAAGGTAAGTGGGAGAAGCACATTCCAGATGTAGGGGAAAGCATCTGCAAACGTGTGGAGATGTTCAGTAAATGGTCAAGATTTAATGTGATTGGCCCTTAGGAGCAAATCAGTCATTTTAGGAAGTTTATGCTTTATCCTGTAAGTTGTTGGGTAGACAGTGGAGGTTTTTATTTTTATTTATTTATTTTTTTTGTGAGGAAGACCAGCCCTGAGCTAACATCTGTTGCTAATCCCCTTTTTGCTGAGGAAGACTGGCCCTGGGCTAACATCCATGCCCATCTTCCTCCACTTTATATGGGACGCCGCCACAGCATGGCTGACGAGCAGTGCATCGGCGGGTGCCCGGGATCCAAACCTGCGAACCCCGGGCTGCCAAGCGTGAACTAAACCGCTGCGCCACCGGGCGGCCCCAACAGTGGAGGTTTTTAAGTAGGGTAATAACATGCTCAGTTTTGCTTTTGTGGAGCATTGTGTGGAGAATGGTTTGGTGGGAGGTGGTGGTAGCTGGATGGGGAAAAACTAGATGAGAAGGAGTCCGTTTCAGAGACTTCTTAGTCCATTGAGATGTCTAATGTAGGGGAAAGGGCAGATTAGAAAGAGAATTCTAAGATAGCTTGGGCTATTTATGGAATATGAGTACTGTGGAGGGAATGAGAGAGTCGAGTGCAGATTTTGAATTTTTACTCATTTCTGTCTAAAGAACTTATTTCTTACTTATTTCTCTCCCTCTTAAAAGCTGTTTGGTGATTGGCTCAGTATTAACTTTTATCAGTTTTGGAATTGAGTGCAGGGAAAAGGATGGGGATGAACATTTTTGTTTAAAATGAAATGTTGGCCTTATCTATTGCTTTAATTTATCTAGATGATTTTTAGTTATAGTAGAGTTGATTATCTCAATCTCTTGTTGGGTGGATTTTTTTTAAACAATGAACTGGCTAGTATCAGTTTTGTGTTCAAAGAAGTGTATTTTATGAATGTTCATAATTAATTAGAGCATATAGTCTTCCTAAGACTATAAATCTTGAAGGGATATTAGAGATCTGAGAAGTTTGAGTAGTTTTAACATAGTCATTTCCTCTGTGTTCTATCCTGACAGAAAGGGGTATCAGACTTCTAGCGTAACGACACTTAGGTCCTACACAGTAGAGGAAACCAGCTGGGAACTTGGCAGTATGAATTATAGTACACTTAGCCTTTATAAATGTGGTGATAAACCTTGGGTTAGTAAATGCATTATGTAAAATTTTTATTTAAAGGTCATATTGCATACTTGCTTGATCTTGGAGAACCTGAAAAACAAAGATAGGCTCATTTTCCTTTTCTCAGATGTTTGTTCTCTTACTCATACTTTTTATTCAGACATAAAGAAGGTCATAACAAATATGTATCTGTATTGTACTGAGACTTCCTTTTAAAAAATGTTTTCTATTACCAGACTTTTGATGAGAAATCTTGTCATACCATCTCACCCTCACATTGTTTCATTGAAAGGCATTGTTGTTCATTCTCTTGAAAAGGTGTTACTTATATTTTGGAATTGTGTTTGTGTCAGTATGGATGAAGGAATTTTTTCATGTAGATTCCAAATCTTTTTGGCTTTAGATTTTTTCCTGTTTAGTTAAATCTGTTATTTATTGATTGAGCATTCACTGTTTGCCTGCACTAGGAGCAGCAGACAATACGAAGATGAATGTAGTGTAAATATAGTTTTGTTTTGATAAGAGTTGGTAATCTGGGTGGGGTGGGAAGATTAGAATTAGACAAATACCCGAATTATTATATCCAGAGCACAAGAAAGGAAATGTAAGAGAAGTGAAAACAAGTGCTATGGAAGTTAGCCGGATAAAGTATTTGCCTGTAGTTGGGGTTGATGGTGGGGATCTAGAAGTCAGGAAAGCCTCTTCAGAGTAAGTCGATTTTGACTGGATTAATCAAGGATGAGAAAGATTTAATGGGTGGAATGGTGGCAGGTGGCGGAGGGCGGTGCAAAGAAGAAATCACATGAGCAAAAGTATGGAGGCCGGAAAGCATGGAATGGGTTCAAAGTACAGATCAGATCAGTTGCACCAGAGTTCAGAGTGAAAAAATGGAAGAAAAGGCCAGAAAAGTTGATTTAAGTCCTAGGGAGAACCCTATATGCCCAGGTGAAGAGTTTGTCATGTGATTTGGTTGACAGTATGTCATTTTCGGATATTTTTGCAGCTGTACTATATGCAGGTTAATGTATCTCAAAGAATGAGAAGGAACAGAGATTAAGAAGCAGATAGGAAATACTGTAGGCCTAAACAATGGTGGTAGCAATAGGAAAGTAACGGACATACTTGAGAGACTACTGAGGTAGAATCTTTTTTTTTTTTTAAAGAAATTTTTATTGTGGTCAAATATATGTAGCATAAAATTTGTAGTTTTAACCATTTTAAATGTAGCCTTAATTACATTCCCAGTGTTGTGCAGCTATCACCACTATCTTCTTCCAAAATGTTTTGTTACCCCAAACAAACTCTGTACCTATTGAGCAATAACTCCCCTTTCTCCCTTTCCTCCAGCCCCTGGTAAACTCTAATCTACTTTTTGTCTCCATAAGTTTGCCTCTTCTAGATATTTCATATAAGTGGAATCATACAATTGCCCTTTTGTGTCTAGCTTATTTCATTTAGCATAATGTTTTCAAGATTCATCCGTGTTGTAGCATGTATCAGAACTTCATTCTTTTTATGGCTGAATAATATTCCATTGTATGGATATACCACATTTTTATCCATTCATCTACTGATGAACAATTGAGTTGTTTCCACTCTTAGTCTGTTGTGTATAACGCTGCAGTGAACATTGGCATACAATATCTGAGTCCTTATTTTCAGTTCTTTTGAGTATATATGTTCCTAGGACTGGAATTGCTGGGTCATAGGATAATTCTGTGTTTAGGTTTTTGAGGAACTTCCAGACTTTTATATAGTGGCCGCACCATTTTACCTCCCTACCAGCAGTGTACGTGGGTTCCAATTTCTGCACATCCTCTTCAACACTTATTTTCAATTTTTAAAAAATTATAGCCATCATAGGTGTGAAGTGGTATTTCATTATGGTTTTGTCTCTTCAGCTGTTCAGGCAAGAGGTCTTGGGGTTATTCTTGACTCATCTCTTTGTCTCGTACTCTACTTCTAGACTGTTAGTATGTCCTGTTGGCTCTATCTTCAAATTATATTCAGTCTGACCATTTCTCATTACTCCACCATCACTGCCATCCTGGTTTATTGCCTGGATTATCATTAGCCTCTTAACTAGTCTCTGTTTCTCTTTGCAGTCTATTCTCAAAATAGCACCAGAGTGATCCTCTTAGAATAGAAGCCAGCCCTTGTCACTCTTCTACTCAGAACCCTTTAAGGCCCTCCTATCTCAATCACAATAGAAACTAAAGTCTTTAGAGTGTTCTGTAAAGTCCTTCTTGATCTCTTTGATCTTATTAGTACTCTTCCTCTTGTTGTTTCCATTCTAGCCACACTAACCTCTTTGCTGTTCTTAGAGCACGAGGCACACTCCTTCCTTCCAACCTTTGCAGTTGCTGCTCCCTTTACTGAATGCTTTTCCTCTAGATGGCCACATTATTGCCTCCCTCATCTCCTTTATGTCCTTGCTCAAATGCCATCTTCTCAGCGATGCGTTCTCTGAGTACACTGTTTAAAACTGTGATGTTTCTTTTTACCTCCAAGAAAGCTTTCCTTTTTTTCTGCTTTATTTCTCTCCATAACACTTATCTTCTAATGTACTATATAATTTATTTATTTTGTTTATTGCTGTCTCATCCACCAGAATATATGGTCTGTGAAAGCAGGGGTTTTTGTTTTTTTTTTTCTGCTGTATCCTCAGTGTCCAGAAAAGTCCTGGCACATAGTAGGTACTCACCAGATATTTGCTTAGTAAAGGAGTTATCATTCCCTGCAAGTATTTACACAGTGCCTACTATATTCTCGGCAACTGGAAAAGGGAGGGATGATGGTTTATGGATAAGATACAATCTCTACCCTCAAGAGTTTGAATACAGATGAATAAAAATTGGCTTTGATATTGGCTGCTGAAGAGTGGTGGTGCCATTCATGCATACTGCTGAAAAGAGTTTATAGTCCTACTTCCTTTTTTAGAAAGGAGTTATAAAAATGTTAAAATTTTTAAACCTAGTAATTCAATTCTGGTACTCTGATCTAAGGATATAGTTCTAAATGCTTATAGGACCAAAGAATGATACTGCGATATTGTGATTTATAAGAAATATATATTTAATCATTCAGATGGTCTTTGTCTCCAGTTCCTGGCTCACAGCTCCCCAAACTCTTGGAATTTCCTAAGTGTTCAAAGTGATAAAGGTGTCTTTTGTTGTCTGAATGAGGTGACTTTTGAAAGCACCTCAGGTTTGGGGTTTGTTGCCAGGAGAACCAACCCTGTGATTAGAGGGTTGGAACTTTCAGAGAGGGGCTGGAAATTGAGTTCATTTGCCAATGGCCAATGAGTTAATCAGTCATGCCTATGTAATGAAGCCTCCCTAAAACCCCAAAAGGACAGGAGTCAGAGAGCTGGATTGGTGAACACATGGAGATTTGGGGAGAGTGGCGTGCCCAGAGAGGACATGGAAGCCCCACGCCCTTTCTCTATACCTTGCCTTATGCATCTCTTCCATTTGGCTGTTCCTGAGTTATATCTTTTTATAATAAACTGGTAATCTAGTAAGTAAAATGTTTCTCTGTTCTCTGAGCCCCTCTAGCAAATTAATTGAACCCAAGCAGGGTGGTCATTGGAACCCCCAATCTGTAGCTGGTTGGTCAGAAGCACAGGTGATAACCTGGGCTTTTTGATTGGCGTCTGAAGTGGCAGGGGAATACAGTCTTGTAGCACTGAGCTTTCAACCTGTGGAATTTGATGCTGTCTCCAGGTAGATAGTGTCAGAACTGAGTTGAATTCTTCGACAACCAGCTAGTGTTCTGAGAATTGCTTGTTGGAAGTGAGTGTGGGGGGACCCCACCCCATGTTGGAAATTGAGTTTTAGAACACCATATTTAGATACCTATAATACCAAAAAATTTGAAACAATTTATATGTCTAATTATAGGATGGTAGGTATATTTTGGTGTCTTTATTCATTTGGTTATTAGTAGTTGTTAAGTGACGTTTTCAATGAATTTCTAAACATGGGAGGTATTTAGAAATTAAAAATTACAGGTAATGTGATCTTAACACCAACTTCAGCTTTTTGTGTTTGTGTCTCTCAGTTTGTAAACTGGTATATTACAGAGTGCTACCCTTAAATTAGCTTTGGTATGTCCTATTCGTTCTCCTACTCTCTGAGAAACTATCACTTGGGCAGCTGCTGCACTGGGAAGTAGTAGGTGTCATCAGTGAAAGTGTCCTTGAGGGCCTTGATTGAGGCAGTGCAACAGCCCTCTCATTGAGGGAAGCTCATTGCCCCTGGAAGTTAGTTGCTGAAGCTCCCTTGTTCGCAGAGGTGTCTCTCCTAAGTGTGTACCCTCAACCTTGCCAACTCCCCTTTCTTCCTTCCTCTTTCCCAGATATTCTCCTAAAGAGGACTAAAAAGGAAACATTAAAATTCTGTTAGTGATTATCTGTGTGTTGAAATAGTGAATATTTTTTTCTTTCTGCTCTTATCCATATGCTGAGTTTTGTATATGGATTTGTATTAATGTCCAAAAGCTTATTTAAACAGTTTCTGGATAGATTGGCTGTTACCTTGAGCAGGACATTTTCTGTACCTCTTATCTCTAGAGGCCTTTTCAGCTCAGTGAATTGTTTTTACTTTGGGCTATGTAGTGTTTAAGGTTGCAGTGGGACACACATCCTTGTAAGTGTTTTAAGTTGTCTTTTCTTTTTAAAAGCTAGCAAGCTAGTATTTCTTTAATAGTACTTGAGTTTCTCTGTTTTTCTCCAGTTTTCTCTCTTTCACAAGTAATTAACCTTTGACCTGGTCTATGGATTATCACTATAAGATTAGGGTGAAAAGAAAAACAAGGGAGAGGTCATGGTAGAGGATTGGATGAAGAGTGAAGTAGTTAACAGGGTAGATGTGTTGTTGGCAGATGAGGTGGCAGGGTAGAGAGGACCCTTTGATGGGATTTTGGGTCATGTTTGAGAGTGTGCTAAGGAGACATAGCATCCTTCTCAGGGACTCACTTGGAGCACACTGTAATGTGTTTAGAATTCTCCACTGTCTTGCACCTCTAGTTTGAGAAATGCAACTTGAAATGAATCATTCCTATAATTGAGAATCCCCTTCTTTCCTTAGTATTATCTTCCGGCTTAGAGACAGATGGCTCATAAAAATCCCTGTATCCTACAGATATAAAAGATGGATGTTGGCTTTTCTTTGAACACTTTCCTGAACACTTCTATAGCAAATTGAGCTAAAACAAACAAAAAAGAACTGGTTTGCCACTTTTTCTCCAAAATTTATATGCTGTATTGCCTTATCCCACACTATTTAGTACTGAAATCCTTGCAGCAGTTTTATTTGTAGCACTTTTTTTTTTTTTTGATCTGTAAACTTCTGTTTCACCAAACTTTTTGTTAGAGGTATCATCTGTTCAGTTGTTTTAGCTACCCCTTGTTCTTAAATTTTTTCATTTGGATTTCTTCATATGACATTTTCTGCTTTGGAGATGTAATCAGGATAGATGTGGTTAAGTTAATGAGAACAGGGACACCGTATATTTTAGCTGCTTTTGAGAATTGTCTAGGCGATCTAGTTACTCTTTTTAGGGGAAGGCAGTTAAAATAAAGTGATAAGCACACAGACCTATGAATTTAAACCTGGGCACAAGTCCTATCTCTATTCTTTAGTGTTATTTGCTATTCATTTGGTACCATCTGTAACTTTGGGCAAGTTACTTAACCTCTGAGCTTCAGGTTTTGTTTATTTTTTAAGTATAATAATACATATATTCATACATACTCCCAGGGTGGTTGGTGGGTCTAAATGAGATAATTCATACAGTCAACAAATATTTATTAAGCACCTCCCATTTGCTAGGCATGGTGTTAGGCAGTGGAATATGGGGGTGAACAATATAGATTGGATCCCTGTTCTCTTAAAGCTTACATCCTAATGTGGGGGAGATGATTGATACACTACATATAAACAATAAAAAAATCAGATAGTGATAAATAATGTATAGGGAAGTAAAGTGTTCAGAGAAAGTCTTCCTGAGAATGTTTCTTCAAGCTGAGTGACAAAAGGGAGCTAGCCGTTCAAAGATCTGAACTGCATGGGAAAAGCCTGTTTCAGGCTGGAGGAACAGTTGTGTGCAAAAGCCTTTAAGGCAAGGAGTTGGGCATATTCCAGGAACAGAGAAGACCAAAGTGGCAGGAGTGTGGCAGGTGAGGAGAGTAATCTGGGGTAAAGTCAGAGAGGGAGCTGGGACTTAGATCATGTCTGTAAACCAGGGTCAGAAGCTTAGATTTTATTTTAGGTGCAGTGGGAAGCTATTGAAGATTTTTAAGCAGAGAAGTGACAAGATCTGACTTACTAGTCTCCTA
The DNA here is from genome assembly GCA_031878705.1 of Tapirus indicus. Lineage (NCBI taxonomy): Eukaryota > Metazoa > Chordata > Mammalia > Perissodactyla > Tapiridae > Tapirus > Tapirus indicus. The sequence goes on along the minus strand of CM062933.1, from coordinate 30,726,556 downwards.
TATCTTGATGAGGTGAAAAAAGTTTTCTGGCCAGCTTGAATATACATCCTTTTAAGGATGAAATCATATCTACTTAAAATGTTTAATTTATAAATTTTAGTTGCATATTTAAAAATCACATACTGTAAAATATAGTACTTCAAAAATACAGTTTTATCTCCTTACATTTCAGGAAACAATTATTTTCAAATTCCTCATGTATTCAACTTCAGTGTCTTTGTGATTACCAGAGCTATTTTTTGTCACCTGACTGTTTCAGAATATATACGTTTCATTTGCATTTGTTTGGGATATAGCACTTTTGGGTTCTGAATATGATACCATCGTTGGAAATTTTATTCCAAGTCATAAGTGTAGCATTATATAACATTAGGTATTTTGATCATCCTGTAGGTATATATTTTTAATCTCCATTATGTAGCCACTTTGATCTTTATTAAGGTTGCTTACAATGACAGCTGACACTTGTAATTGTGAGGTATACCCCCAGGGATAATTATGGAATATCTTAATTTTTAAATTTTTCCTTCAGATGACCTCTAAGTATGCTAAATTACCATTAATTGAGATTGTTTGGGGCTGTCTTCCCCAAACTTTTTTGTTGTTGTTATTGGGCTTTTTTGGTCTTTTAAAATAAAGTAATCAAGCTGCCGAACTACTCCCCCTCTACAGTGTTCATAAGTATTCAAATATATAGTGATTCTCTTTTTCTGAAGATACTTTTAGGGAGGAAAAAGATAATTGTTGCCTTATCACCTCTGTTTGTTCTTCCAACCATTCTTCTCCCTGTGTCCATGATCTGCAGGCCATATCAATGAACTTACTATTGGTGACCTCTCTGTAACAGTATGTTTTGGGGGGTGTGTGTGTGTGTGTGTGTTTTGGCGTGTGTTGTGTGTGTGTGTGTGCGTTGTGTGTGTTTAATATTGTCTCCAGTGGGGAGGTGCTTCTGGCATCTAGTGGGTAGAGACCATCATGCTGCTAAAAATCCTCTAATGCACAGAACAGCCCCCCACAACAAAGAATTTTCTAGTCCAAATTATCAATAGTGCCGAGGCTGAAGAACCTTGTTCTGTAATACTTGTTTCAGTATTATAAAGGGAAAAGAAAATTGAGGTAGTTGGAGAATATGCTATAGTTGTATGCTGCTATCCAGTCAAGTGCCACTTTAGGAAGACCGAATAGTTCTTAACCTGTTTGAACCACTTGGTTTGTATTTGTTTGCACTTATATTACACTTATATAATCCTCAGTCATTCCTGAGGATTGTGAACTTTGATGGTGGGATGGTTCTACTCTGATCTGAACATTTTCAGTTACCTTCTGAGTTTTCTTCTGCATTGCCAGAGTATGCGTATGGGATAGGAGACAGAAGAACCCAGACTTCTGAAATCTTTCCAATTTAGATAACCTGTGATTGTGTGCACTGGGTGGTGGTGGTGATGGTGAGTAGTGTTTAGTCAAGCCTCTATTTTTCCTAAATCCAGATTGTTCTGAACTGGCTTTGAGAATGACACATCATGGCTAACTGTTCAGTTTCAAGTTAAGAGCATAACAGAAGCTTTAGTTTCTCTTAGTCAGTTTGAGATTAGGATGACTAGGTGCGCTATAGTTTTGGTGGTCTAGAGCAGTGATTCCCAATTTTTCATTCCAAATTATCATTCTCATGCCTTTCCTATTTTGAAGCATTCTGGGAACCAAATTGCATCATTATAGTAAAACACGTTTTCCTATTTTTTTTAGTTAATAAAAGAACAAAATTGTTCCAACAAATGATCCAATATCATCACAGTGCGGTAGTATATTCTTGACTAGCAGCAGAGAGACTTTGGGTAGCTAGAAAACTGATGTATATGTTTTTTAGACTTTTTTGAATATTGAATATAACCTTTTGATTCTTGGGACTTTTTTATTGGACCCCTTAGGGACTTAGGAATAGTTTTAGGAGTCATTGAATTTTGGAAAGAGAAATGTGGTACATCTTTTTCTTTTAAATAAATTATGTTCTCTCTATATCATTTAGCTTTATTAATTTTAGTAATCTATATTACAAGTTATGTTCTAAAATTTATTTCTCAGTGATTTTTATAATCAAAATATATGTTGATATATTTATTTGAACTGAAAAATGAAGTCAGACTTTTTTTTAACCAAGTTTGATTTGCCTAACTGGTTTAACAATGAGGACTGCCTTTGCCAATTAGGTTACACAGCATATATTTTCTATAAATTGAATGATTCAAGATAATCTGCAACTTCAAGTTTTCACAAAATATACTTGAAGTAGAAGATAAAGCTATTTTACCTAACATTGTGCCATATTGGCAAAAGTATACTTTTTTTATTTTTAAAAATAAGTTGTATTTAGAGTTTTAACTCTTTTTGAACATTTGCGATATTTATGAGTTACTTATAAGTGATAGCATAGCAGATACTTTGCTCTCATTTTACTAATTTATCAATTTGTAATATTTATGTTGCCTTGATAATACCAAAAAAAATGTAGGATCAGAAATTTTAACTCGTAAAACCTTATGAATGTTAAACTTGAGTATAATAAACTTAGTGATATTCTTTGGTGATATGTGCCAAAGGTTTTAGAGGTGAAGTGTCTTGATGTTTGCAACTTACTCTAAAATAGTTCAGATAAAAAGGAGCGGGAGGGAAAGAGGGAACTAGAGATAAAGCCAAGAGTTGCAAAATGTTAACAATTGGTTAATTTACATGAAGGATATTCTTCATTATAATATTCTTTCAACTTTTCTGAAGGCTTGAAAATTTTCAGAATAAAAAGTTGGGAAAAATTTAATAGTCACATGGAATAAAAAAACTAATTTTAAGAAGTATGTGTCAGTATTATAAGAAATGACTTTCCAGGATAAAAATATATTACATTAGGATAAAGTTATATGGGGGAAGTAGAATGGAGGGCTTGTTCATGAATTTTTGTAAATGGATGATGGTGCTTATGAAATTGCTATGGTTTTTCAATTTCATTGGTACATTTAAAAGCGATGGAACTATTTTATTGTAAAATGTCAACTTTATGTCTGAAATGACATCTTTTGCAACTCGAGTAACCTATGTTGAAAAATCTTAGATGCCGAATTAGACATCTACCTGAAGGTACATGATTTTTGAAAATTCTTTTGTGGTAAAGCAGGCAAACAGGTTTGAAGACTTCAGATCTGGCTGACATTGTTTCAGCTCTTTGGGTTCTAGGAATATGGTGCTAAGAGTTCACTGAGTTATACTACATCTGGCAGATCATCCTGGCATGGACAGATGGATGTGACTGTTTTAGCAAAGGCATTGTACAGCTTATGAAACACAATAGTAATAACCTTCCCCTAAACCTGGACTACTCCCACAGACATATAAACTTTATGTTCAGCTGCTGAGCAATCATATATTGTTATGTTGGTTTTTAAAATCACAGAATTGTTTTATGACCCTGTAATTTCCCTTTTCTATAAATGTGGATAATTTCTTTTAAGAACAGTATCATAATTTAATGATAATACTAAGATAATTTTTACTGGCCATGAAACTAGTATTCTATAAACTAGAAGTTTATAAATGAACTTTTTTTTTATTCTTCTAAGTGTCTTGTATACTGTCTGGAAGGACTTTACTTGTGATGGTTACTTTGACTTGAGGTCATTCATATAGAGTTTTGGAACGTGAACTATGAATATTTAGGTGTACTGGAAATCTAAATGCCACTGTGTTAGTTTGTAAATCATACTCTGAAGTACTTATTGATTGACTTAAATTTTCTCCTAAAAAGTTAAGATTTAATTTTTGGATTGGAAAAGTGAAGCTTACAAGGTGCATGTATACATTGTGCAAGACCACAGGGGCTGAAACAACGCGTACTTTCTCTTGGCCAGGGACACTGGGAGAATGTCATTCCCTTGAATGGGTCAAGCTGTCTGGTTAATAAAGAGACTTCAGAATTGTTGTTATAGTCTTATCAAATGTTTCCTTGGTTTCATACTTGAAAATGGGAGACTGTGGGGGCTTAGTTTAATGAATACACATTAAAAAATTGCCAGTGGTATTTTCAGAAGTGTCCATAATTTAACTACGAAAATCAGAAAATTAAGATTACTTGCATTTCATTCTCAGACCCCATTCCAGTTTTGTCATTTGTCTTAGTGATGTTCCTTATAGCAAAAGATTCAGTTCAGAATCACACATCACATTTAGTTGACGTTTCTTTTTTTTTCTTTTTACACTTCATGAATTTGTGTGTGATCCTCGTGCAGGAGCCATGCTAATCTTCTCTGTATCGTTCCAATTTTAGTATATGTGCTGCTGAAGCAAGCACAGTTGACGTGTTTCTTTAGTCTCCTTCAGTCTGGAACAGTTCTTCAGTTTTTCCTTGACTAACGATTACAGGACATTATTTTGTAGAATGAACCTAATTTGGGTTATCTGGTGTGTTTTCTCATGATTAGATTTAGGTTGTGTATCTTAGACAGGAATTTCACAAAACTGAATCTTTGTTCTTCTCATTGTATTCTGTCAGATATGTCAGATATGATTGCAGTTTGTCCCATTGCTGGTGATGTTCACTGATCACCTATAATTAAGATGGTGTCTGCCAGGTTTTCTGTATTAGTTTCTTATTGCTGCTATAACAAATTCCACAACCTTAATGGCTTAATACAACACAAATTTATTCTCTTTTAGTTCTGGAGGCCAGAAATCCAAAATCAGTTTCACTGGGCTAGTTGTGGTTTTGGTGGGGTTGGTTCTTTCTTGTGGCTATAGAGTAGAATTTGTTCCCTTGCCTTTTCCAGCTTCTAGACACAGCCTGTATTCCTTGGCTTGTGGCCCCTCCCTCCATCTTCAAAGGACATTGCTCCAGTCTCTGCTCCCATTGTCACATCACCTGTCTTTTGATCCTCCTTCTTATAGGGACCCCTGTGATTATATTGGGCCAACCCAGATAATCTAGGATAATCTCTCCATCTTGAGATCTTTAATTTAATCGCACCTGTAAAGTTCCTTTTGCCATGTAAGATAATGTATTCACTGGTTCTGAGTATTAGGATGTGGACATCTTGGGGGGCAATTATTCAGCCTACCACACTTCACTATAAAATCATTCTTTTCCCTTTTGTAATATTTTGTGGGAAGATACTTGGATCCCTGGTTCATGTTAGTAGAGAATGGTATTTAGAAGCCAAGATCTGGGTGCTAGGTGTGCTCACTGCTACTGAGATGTCCCTGCTTTTTAGGCTCACTTATGTCTGTGTATAAATCTACATCTGTATTTCTGTATTAAAAGATATTAGCTTATACTGACACCTTCAATTTCAACCCAGCACTGCAGGGTTCATTCTTGTTTTCTATTTCTTCATATATGTAATTCCTTTCTCTGACAGTGGAAAACAGACTCCATGTATCCTTAATATATTAACTTATTTGATCAGTCCCCCTGCATATTACCAGTCTCCTTTTCTGCTATCACTCCTTCCCTTACCTAGATGCCTCTTCATCACACTTGGTTCTGATACCTCCTGTCACATATCTCTCCTGTGTGGATGTTTTCCTCAAAACATGGTGATAACAGGTAGTTGGAGTTCTTACATAGAGGCTTTGGAGCGTTCTTTTATATGCAAAATTCTTTTACTTATCTCGCATCTCATTTAAGGACTGTGGCTTTGCAGTTTTTTAATATTGTGAAAAAATTGATGTTTAGTATTGTCCAGCCAGACTCAGTTTAGGTGATCTCAGTTTTGTTGACAAAATCTAAAGCATCATAGTTAGGAGTCAGTCGAACATATGCCTTCTTCTCTACATCAGGCCTGATCAGGGTGTTAACCTTGGCTGTGTCAATGTCATAGAGCTTCTTCACAGTCTGTTTGATCTGGTGCTTGTTGGCTTTGACATCTGTAATGAACACAAGTGTGTTGTCTTCTTCATGGCTGACTCAGTGTTCAGGGGGAACTTGATGATGGCATAGTGGTCAAGCTTGTTGCTCATCCACGGATATTTGGGCTGCCTTTGGAGTGTCTAGGGCCAACCAGAAGGTGGATAACTCGCAGTTCTTTTTTTTTTTTTTACGGCTGTGGATGCCTTTTGGCACTGCTTTCTTGGCCTTCCAAGCCTTTGTTTTGGCTTCGGCTTTGGGAGGGGCAGGTGCTTCTTTCTTTGCTTTCTGCGTAGCATCTTTGTGAAAAGGTAGATTTTATTTGAAAATTTACTTAAAAAATGTTTTTAACTTGGGAGAGTTATTCAAACCAAGTGATTGTGGTGAGTTTAGTATAAAATAATACATGATATTTTGGCTTCGATTTAATTTCTTTTTAATTGAATTGCAGACTTTTCCTGGGGACTAAAGTAATACCTTTTGTCATAACTCTTTTCTGAACCTATTTTAAACTTCTGGGTTTGAGTGACTGTTCTAATTTTTTTCTGTGTGTGTGTGAGGAAGACCAGCTCTGAGCTAACATCCATTGCTAATCTTGCTCTTTTTACTGAGGAATACTGGCCCTGGGCTAACATCTGTGCCCATCTTCCTCTACTTTATATGGGACGCCGCCACAGCATGGCTGACAAGCATTGCGTCCGCAGGTGCCCAGGATCTGAACCCGTGAACCCCGGGCTGCCAAGCGTGAACTAAACCGCTGCGCCACTAGGCCGGCCCCGACTTTTCTAATTTTAACATAATTATTTTCATGTTTGAAGAATGTCATTTCTGCTTAGCTTCCTTAATAAACCAAATGTTTCAGCTATTTTATACTTTTTTATTTCTTCTAGACCAGAAGGGACAAGAGGGGAGAATTTCTCAGAAATTGCTGTTTATGTGATTAAATATTTTAGGTTCAAGTTAGTTTTTGCATTTTTCAGTTAGAAGTTAAGTCTCACATGGAAAATGGTTGGTAGTTGAATAAAATTTTCCAGGTAGATCTTTTGTTCTAAGTGGCAGAAAATTTAACCTATCTTGTGAATTTTTCTTAAAGGTTATTTAAATAGACAGTACTTTCATGTTCCAATAAAATACTACCATGGTAATGAAGGTTAGTATGGTATTAACTCTGGTTTTGCCTTCACTGTGAAAAATGGTTTAACTTATCACCTTATTTTTCTTTTTTGACAGAGCAAATTCGATTAAAGAATATCAGAAAAGTATATGGAAGATGTATGTGGTATCGTTTACGGTTATTAAAACCCCAGCCAAATATTATTCCTACAGTAAAGTAAGTAATTGGTTTCAATAAAAAAACATACTTAGTACTTACTCTTTGCTAGGGGGATATAATGATGCATAAAATCTGTCTAAAGAAATTGAAGCCTTACTAGGGGTAAGATGTGATTAGTAAATTTGAGAGCTGTCTGAACAGAGAGATTTAGAAGTTCAAAGGAGAGAGTGTATTTCTGACTCAGGGAGGAGGGGAGAAAGAGAAGTCATATCTTGAAGGAAGAACTTGTACGTCTTGTGTCAGGATTTAAATTTTGTCTTAAAGACTATAGGGGAGTTTTTAAAAGATTATCAAAAGCAGGGAGGTGACGTGGTCAAGTTTGCATTTCATGGTGATAATTAAAGTTTATTGAGCACATACTGTGTGCCAGGTGCTGTGCTAGGGCTCTGTATGTTATCTCATTAGTTTTATATTAACTTCAAGGTAGATGTTTTTGCTTTTTCTCAGATGAGGAAACTGAGACTAAAAAGATGAGGTAACTTGACCGAGGTCCTGCAGCTAGAAGTGGTGGAGCGGGGACCCAGTCACCTTTATTTTGGCAGGCCCATCTGCTTAAACAAGCCATTAGCATGTTTAATTAGAGCGGGCTTGTTTCATTTTGTGAGGTATGGGGTATGCTGGTTTAGAGCCTCGGCTTTGGACCTTCACCCTAAGTCCTCAATTTAGAGGTAATAGATGGGACTGAGAGTGAAAGAGTTGCTCTTATTGCAGGACTGTATCTTGCGAATTACCTGCGTCTATCTATCCAGTAGATAGGAAGGGAAGACCTAGCAGAGGAAATTAGTAAAAGTAGAACCAGTTATTTTTTAATCTTGTTTTAAGTGATAATGATAGTTTTCAATATCTGTGTAATTTCAGGGGGTTTAGATAGTTTTCTTTGTAAGGTTTGACTTTGTCTGGTAGGTCTGACTTTTGAAGGTCTCTGACTTTTCCTTCGTAGAGAGAGGGAAATCTTAGTTTTGGTGTTAAGAATTCTTCAGTGATGTGAAACTAAAAGGCAAAGTATGTATCTTGTATATATAAGAGTAGTTTCATGTTCACTGTTTATTCTTTGCTATTGCTTCTCATTTTAAAGTAAACTTTTATGAGGTAGCAAGGCAAATACTTTCGGGCTCCCAGTCTTTTCTTTTTTGGGCTTGGGTCAACACTGTGGCTATCTGAACCTCAGTCGTCAAGGAAAAAAAACCCAACTCTGAAGTCCTCTTCAGTGATGAGTAAACTGATTTACTTAAATGGAAGTACAGATTAAAGGATGTTTAAGGAAAAATTAAATAGATACTGGTAACAATTTTAGATAAGGTCAGAAACCATCAGAACCTTTTTACTACTTAACCCCGAAGCATTCTTTCAAAATTAAGCAGTCAGATTAACCAGTCCTTGTGTAATGCTCTAATTCCTGCAGTTTGCTTCCAAAATGACTTTTAAAGTATGCTTAAAGAAAAAACACAAGACTTTACAAGTTAATTATTGAAGCTATATGTAGGGAAAATGCTTAAGTTTTCAGAGGAACCAAACATGCTTTTACAAAATTGGGCATGGAGCATGATGTAATCCATTATGTTTCCCCCTTTGCTTTGGCTCTCAGGAAATTAGAGCATGGTTTTATTGGTTGCGGTAGTTTTCATCAGCCTGGGGGTTCTGTCATGAGCCTCTCCCCTCCTGCCTTCATCAGCCTGGGGGTTCTGTCATGAGCCTCTCCCCTCCTGCCTTCATTCTTTGGCTTAAAAGCCAGATGCTACATGTAAAGCATCTAACATGGGGTGTAGCGTATCCTGAGTGTTTTGTTCCCTTTCCCTTCTACCCTTGTTTGCTTTTAAATCTTGCTTTAATGGTTTTCAGTTTCACTATTATCTTTGTTTTCTGAGCTTTTGGTGGAGTTGGCAAAACAAAATGTGGAGTTATTAGTTTGTGTGGGAGTAAAGTGTATTTTCAAGTGTTCTTCAGCATATTGTGGGTATTAGCAACTTTGGGTTGGAGTTTAAAATTACTATTTTAAATTATTTTCATTTTTCATTCAATAAGTAGTTATTGTATGCCTACTATGTATGTGTCAGGTATTATACTAGGTGCTGATACACTGTAATTAACAAATAGACATGGTTCAACAACTTAGTCTTGGGGATACTGGCAAAGTAAACAAGTAATGACAGTAAGGTTTAGTAAGGGCTTGTGAGGGGAATGCCTTGAAAGAGCAGAGGAAGGGCTCTTAACTCTGGCTTGAGACAGAGAAGGCTTCCCCGAGTAAGTGAGGTCCAAGCTGAGATTTGGGTAAGTTACTTACTAATAACAGCCAATAGCTAACATGAATTGATTGTTTACTATCTGTGAGGCACCTTCTAGGTGCTACCTAATCTCATTTAATTCTCAAACCCACCCTAAAAGTTGGAAATTGAGTTGTAAAAGGCTAGGCAGCTTGCCAAGATCTTTCAAGTTAATAGGTGGTGAAGCTGGGATTTGACATCAGGTAGTTTTGTTCCAGAGCTTATTTCTTAACTACCTCTCCCTAAATAGCCAGGTAAAAGTGGGAGTGTCCCAGGTAGGGCTTCCTCTTTGTCCTTGAACATATAGATAGTATGGACAGCAGCTTGTAGTATTATGCCTTTAATACGGTTTAGAGCATTATTTTGGCCAGATGGAAAAAGTTTGCATCTGAGTGCCAACTGTGTTTAAGTGACTCTGGGGTTAGTCAAAACTGAGTCAGATCCTGTCCACATGTTCAAGGAGCTTGCAGTGGGTCAGAGGAGGAAAGTCATGGTTTGTGCTTCTTTGTGACTGTAACCACGGTCCCCCCATTGATCACCTTGACAAGCGTTAAGTACTGCTTCTTGGATGGTGGATATTTTGAATTGAGTCTTGAAGGAAGAATAGAGTTTGGATAGGCAGAGATGGGGAATGGGAATTCTAGGTAGAAAGATCCAAGAGAACAAAAGCATGATGGTGGGAAAAGCTTAGGGAACTTTGGGAGATAGATGGGGATTTATTTTGTTTGAAAAATCAGGGTGATTAAAGGTTGGAACTGGATCCTAGAGGCTCATTCCAAATAAACATGTTTAAGCTAGGTTTCTACCAAGAGAGCTTAAACACATGGAACATCTTTCTGTCTTTGAAAACAGGTCAGTTCAATTTTGTTTGATTAGGCCTCCTGTTATTCATTTTATATGTCTTTGTTTAACAATTCCTGCTCAGTGTAACAAATTGTGATACAAAGGGTATAAAAAAATAAAAATTAATCACATCACTTAAAGATAGCCACCATTAAAATGGTTTACCTTCTATATTTTTATTTATAATCAACTTTTATTTACAAAAAATGGGATTATATTATACACACAACTTTGAAAGCTCTTTTTCTTTTTTAGTTTAACAATGCAAGGTAGATAATCTTCCACAGCAAATATTATTTTTGGTGGCTGGATAGTATTTCACTATGTGGATATACTGTTAATTTATTTGTCCAGTACTCTATTGATGGACTTTTTTGTGTGTCTGTGTTTTCTGCTATTATTTATATCTGTAACCACCCTTTTACTCTTTATATACTTAATTCTAGTTTATTTCCTTCTGAATTTCTTGAAGTGGAGTAGATTGATAGTTAAAAGGGTATGTACTTCCTTAGGGCTTTTGATACCTTATTGCTAGATATTCCTTCAGAGTGTAAAGTGTATGAGAGTTCTTTTTTTCTTTAGCCTCTCCAACACTGATAATATCAATCTTTTAAATATTTTTACTAAACAGGATGTATTGGAGAGAAGAAATTAGTTCTTTTTCAAACTATATGTTCTTTTGTCTCTTTTTTTTAACCTATTCACATTTTTCTATATCTGTATTGGCTAAAAAGTGTTTCATTGTGTGGCTATATCTTGGTTAAGTCTCCTACAAATGGCTTATTTTATTAATTTAATTAATTCCCTATAAGTGGACATTTAGGTTGTTTCCAAAGTTTTACTATTACAGACAAGGCTTATTTATTCCTCTTTGCACAACTGACCCATTATTTTTAGTAGTTTATCTTACTGAAAGTGTAGTTTCAGAGTCAAGAGCAACTCTTTTTCACATTAAATGGTTTACTGAATCCTCAGTATTAATATTTTTTGATTTAATATAATAGGTCCAGTAAGTTAGTACGTTGAATTAACTTCTGTACTTAAAATTCTGTGAATAGTAACTGAGAGAATATTATATGCAGGGCACTGTACTAGATTCTAGAGAATTCATAGGTGAAAATGACACTGTCCTTGCTGTAACAGGAGTTTACAACCCAGTGATTGTAGAATTCGTCAATAGCCTAGTGATAATGGGGCTACTTTAGGTTGTTTTATGCCTTGATCTTGCCATAATGTCTTTAGAATCTTAAAGGAAAACCATATAGATGTATTTATTTATACTTCACTTATCTTTTTCCTAAACAGGAAAATAGTTCTGCTTGCAGGATGGGCATTGTTCTTATTCCTTGTATACAAAGTTTCCAAAACAGACCGAGAATATCAAGAATACAATCCTTATGAAGTATTAAATTTGGATCCCGTAAGTAGTATTTTTGTATAATGCATGTTAGTTTAATGATCCCATGAAAATACCAAAGGTCCATATCCTAAAAGAAATTGGGCTGTGCCTAAAGAAATCAGACTTTGGTCAGTTAAACTTTTAATTAAAATAAGATCTAATCCATTATCATTTTAATGCATATATGTTTTTTAAGCTACAGATGTTGATTGCCATCCTGTTATTGGTTTGTAATGGTTAAAATGTAAGAATGTTTGAAGATGAGATGAAAAGTTAGTGAGTATATTTTTAAAAGGCATGTGTAAGAGTACTTTAATGTAAAGTTAAAACCAGGAGGTTCATTTGTGTTAGTTGGATGATAAAAATCTTATGACCCTGTGTTAGTTGACACAAGGCTGTATATTAAGTCTTTATGTCTTATAAAGAACTGGTGTCATTGTCATGGAAATTCAGGTTAACCTTAGGTGTACCCCTTAGATGATCTCTTGATTGAAGAGTCTCAATAGAAAATTAGTCTTTTAACAGTGGAAAGTTAGAACTGAAATGAATGCTAGAGATCATCTAGTCTTTTTTTCTGGTGGAGAAAATGAGGCCTAGAAAATTTGTGTCTTGTCTGGGGTCCCATGACTTAGTAGCCAGACTGAATCTAGTGCTCTTTCCATTTTTTTCCCCAACCATTTTCTTTCACTTCTAGTCTCTGTTCAGTAGGTGACTTGATCCAGAGATTCATACAATGCAAAGTAAGGAGTGTGTTTATTGTCTAGTGTTCTGCTTTGTAGAAGAAAAGTTTGAATATCATCTGATTTTTCTTATTTTTTTTGCGAGGAAGACCAGCCCTGAGCTAACGTCCACTGCCGATCCTCCTCTTTTTGCTGAGAAAGACTGGCCCTGGGCTAACATCCGTGCCCATCTTCCTCTACTTTATATGGGACGCCGCCACGGTGTGGCTGACAGGCAGTGCGTCGGTGGGCGCCCGGGATCCGAACCCACGAACCCCGGGCTGCCAAGCGCGGACTAAAACGCTGCGCCACCGGGCGGCCCCACTCATCTGATTTTTCTTATTGTGATGATCATTATCATCAAGAGAGATTTTTTTAAGATTAAGAGATTTGGGGGCAATTTAATGCCATAAAAATCAATATGAAAAATTTATTAATTGAAACTGAGTGTAATTATGAAACAAGTAAGGTAAACTTATTAAATGTTTACTTAAAATATTGACAAGCACATGAAACCAGATATTCTTCAGATTATTTGTTAGAAAGGAAGTTAACCTTTGATTTGAGGGTTTTTTTCAGCCAAACTTAATTTACTGTGATCAATTTTTGATATTTAAATGTCACTACCCTTGTATTTTACTTAAATACAACATTATATAGTTTCATTCTCAAATCATCGGTGCCTAGGGTACTGCATGGCACATAGTAGGTGCTCAGTAAAATAAATATATTGGACAAAGTAAGTATATTTTGATTTTAAAAATACATGGGGTGAAATTTATGAGACAAATATATAGGAAGAAAACTTCATTTTCTCTTTCTGGAAATACTGAGTAGTTCGTATTTTAGGTTCAAAGGGGGGTGCATTATGCTTTTACAGCATTGTGCTTATTTTTTTACTAAAACAAAGCTTTTCCTTTTAGGGAGCAACGGTAGCAGAAATTAAGAAACAGTATCGTTTGCTGTCACTTAAATATCATCCAGATAAAGGAGGCGATGAAGTTATGTTCATGAGGATAGCAAAAGCTTATGCAGCGTAAGTATCATAGGACCCATTACACACTTTTAAGAGTGGTATGGACAGTTTTCTATTTGAATAAAATAGTTGTCATACACTTATTAAATACTGACCTCATATGTTGAGCTTGTCACTTATGGGAACTACCTGGCACCCTAAAGTGGTAATTTAACTAAACCTTAATTTTAAGTAACTTAGAGTAGTGCTTTTGCGGTGTGAAGTTGGTTAAATTAAGTAGTAAGTGATATGTTAATTGAGCTATTTTCTAAACGTCCTAATTAGAAGAAGATATACTTACACCTTATTTTCATTTGTAGGCTCTTTATTAGGCTAGATCTATTTCTCTTGTTTTGGCAATGTAGCTTGTCTCATTTAAACTATTTGAAGACCAGTTTAATCTTTGGGAAACAGGATAGAGTATATAAAATTAGAAGTCATATTGCTTGAGTGTTAATATTACAAGAGATAAAAGTTAGCTGGATTCTTCAGGACTCATGATAGTTACATCCCCACACAGCCCTTATATTGAATTAAGAGTAAAATACATTCAAAATGTCTGGTTTTTTGAGGACTTGGTGATGTATAATTTTGTGAGCTAATTTAAAAAATATAATATAAAAATAATAAGATACTCAGGTATAATAGCAAATTGTGAAAGTGGTGTGTGAATGACAGAACTTTAGGAAATATTTTCTTACTCGTTTTTGTGCTTAATACAAGTATATTGACTGTGTCTCCTCTCCCCGCTTTCTGTGGATTGCTGCTTATCTGTGTGAATGTGATTCTGTAGTAAAGCAGTGCCTTCAGGAGCTTCTGAAGTGTGAACTACATTTTCTTTTCTGCACAGCAGGTGTCCTCCAGATTGCTGTCTTTTAGTTGGGGTCTCCTTTCCCCCCTTTTTTCTGTGTGTCTCTTTTGAGCTTTTACTCTCGTTGTACAGGTATTGCAGTGCCTTGGTTGCTGTCTTCAGGTAATTTAAGAAGAACCGAAGATTTCCAGAGGAAGTCAGATAGCCAAGATTATTTAATTAGTAGCTTTCATTTTAGTGCTTTTGGTGCAGTTATTTTTTTTCCTCCCTCAGTCTTCAGGTATTGTAACATTTTCAAGTTCATGATTTTGTTCTCAGCTTACTAAAAATCTGACTCTTTGTGTGATGTATTGTCACTATTCCAAAAAGTACAGAAGGATAATATGTGGCCTTTGGTTTTGACTCAGTTACATGATCAAGATATAGAATGTTTTGTGTGTAAAATGTCTTAAGTAATTGATGATCTGTCAGACAAATGAAGAAGTAAAATGATTATGGCATCCAGATTTGAGATCTTGTAACTTGTACACGTATACCTAGATTAGATAAAGGTGTGCATTTTACTAAATGTAAGTTCTGAGTGAGTGAATTAAAGCTCCCATCTTATGTATAACTCTTAGCAGCCTACGTATAACTCAAGCATCTTTTGGAATGCAGTTACGGGCTTTGATCTACAAAGTTTTTTACAGTTTTCTTTGGTTATTCAGGATATTTTCTCTTCTCTTATTTGCCCATTATAATAAACTAGCTGGGTCATTTCTATTTCTTCATACCAGGTTCTAACTTAAAGGAAAGGAGGTATGGTTATTTTTGAGGAGTTAGACCAACTATTGAATTCTCTGTTTCATTCTTCTGGATATAGTTGGGATTTGGCTTTTAGGTGTAAAACCTCTCTTTAAGCTACTTTATAACAAGTGGGCAACATAGATGTTACCTTAAAGCTATTTTAATTTTCAAAAACATGTGTTTTCATATGTTCCTACACATGAATATGTAACTTAGCCCTACATAGCCAACTCAGGGTCACTCATATATAATTGAGTGAAAGCATTCTCTGGATCAGGATTTATAATCTGGGGTCCCTGAAATTGTGTACAGAATTTATGTGTATTTGTAAATGTGCATTTTTTCCGGGGCAAAAGGGGCATAGATTTCATTCGTAATAGGATCTATGACACAACCTCCCACCTCCAAAGTTAAGGGATATAACCATGTTTAGGAAACTTTATACTCATTGAATTTTTAAAATTATATTAGCATCACTGGTTTTGTTTAAGCTTGTAATAAGATGAATTATACTAAAATCACATAGTTTTAAAGTACTTTAAGTCTTAGGAATGGTATTAGACTGAAGCACTAATTAAGTAGCAAAAAATCAGTTGCTTTTTCACACTGACCTTTTAAAAAGTTGATGATTCCTTTAATTTGATTGAGTATCCAGCACGATGCCTGTCACATAGCAGTTGTACAAGTCAGTTTAATGAATGAGTTAATAGAATTGTAACCAGGTATATGTGCAGGTTGAAAAATCAAGTGCTTCTATGATGTGAGCTGTGCTTTATTTTGCAAAATCTGAGGGTGTTGTATAGTGAATAGAGTAGTTTATTGTGTTGCCATTATCAGAAAGGCAGAAGGGGGCAGAGATCATTATTTTGGGAAAAAGAATCCATTAGAAGACTTAATATTGGGAGAAACAATAGTTAAAGCTCTGGGTAGGGTAGACGGTTGTGCGGGGATACCAGGGCAAAATTTTTTGAGAAACATCCTCCCCTCAGCAGAAAAGAATCTTAGCACCACTCCTTTTGAACTTGCAATCTCTTTAATAATGCTTTTCTTTTTTTTTTTTTTTTTGTGGGGAAGACCAACCCTGAGCTAACATCTGTTGCCAATCCTCCCCTTTTTGCTGAGGAAGACTGGCCCTGGGCTAACATCCGTGCCCATCTTCCTCCACTTTATATGGGACGCTGCCACAGCATGGCTGACAGGCAGTGCGTCGGTGGGCGCCTAGGATCCGAACTTGCGAACCCCGGGCTGCCAAGCGCGGACTGAACCGCTGAGCCACCGGGCGGCCCCCAATAATGCTTTTCATTGGCTCCAGTATTCTACCGTGGCCTTAGGTCAAATAGTATAAGTGGAGTTACGGTTAAATAAGGATTAAAGATGTCAAGGTACTTGTTTTCATAAATGACCAAATCAATAAGTTTAAAAATATTTTCAAATCATTGAAAAGTTTTGTCGTTTTATAAAGGTACTTATGTATTCTCTCTCTCAACTTGGAGCTTTGTTGAATATAAACTACATTATATTTTAAGTGCATCTGTTCTGGGAAATAGAAATATAGCTAAAATTAGATTTGGACATAAACATAATCTTTTGCCAATTGGTCTGCAAGAATGCCTTTCTTATTATACTATTGGTCACTTTTGTGTGTGTCTGCCTTGTCTCCTTAACAACATTGTAAAGTTTTTGAAGGAACTGGGTTGTATTTATATTAAGGTTGGTTTTTTGTGCGTGTGAGGAAGATTAGCCCTGAGCTAACATCCGTTGCCAATCCTCCTCTTTTTTCTGAGGAAGACTGGCCCTGGACTAACATCCGTGTCCATCTTCCTCTCCTTTATATGGGATGCCGCCACAGCATGGCATGACAAGCGGTGCGTCGGTCCGCTCCCAGGATCGAACCTGTGAACCCCGGGTCACCGAAGTGGAGTGCACAAACTTAACCGCTATGCCACCAGGCTGGCTCTATATTTAGGTGTTTAAAAAAATCTGTCTGTCACTTTCTTATTGCCTGGGTTAGGAAGCTGTTGCTTTAGTAGGTATTTTCCTAGTCCTGCTGGCAGTTGGCTTAGGAGAAAATGGTGATCTTAGCACAATGCAAATGACCTTTTCCACAGCAGTAGAGTTTTACAGATGTTCATTTTTTTTCTTTGAGAATGTGGTAATGTGGTGCCCGTTTTGGAGGGATTATTATTATTAATTATACATGAAGTTTATATTTAAAAAATAGATATCTATCATTGTTAAAATGATATATAAACATGTTCACTGAAGAGATTTTAGAAAATAGATGAGCATGTAAGAAAAAAAAAGTCACCTATAATCCTTGCCTTCTCAGAAAATGAAATAGTGTTTAAAGTTTCATCTTCTGGCTTGAACTGGCTAAACTTCAGAACCAGGAATTTGTATCAGGCTCAATAGTTAGCATTTTCTGTTAATGCAGAATTCCTTGCTCTCCTTTCCCTTTTTTTTTAGATTTCAGAGAGGCTTTTCTTAATTCTCTGAAATTAGTCTCTTTAAGAAGTGAGTTCTTATTGTCAGATGTGGCTTTCTAATTGTGCAACTTTGTTCTTTTGATGCTAGTTTAACTGATGAAGAGTCCCGGAAAAATTGGGAAGAGTTTGGAAATCCAGATGGGCCTCAAGGTGTGGTAAATGATGATTAAAAAATACTGAGGATATGGTATATATTATGAAAATATTAAGTGGGGTGAAAAGAATATTTTGATTTTCTTAGTTTATGAATAGGAAAATTATAACCACAGAAGTTAAACAGATATGTAAATTGAGTTCCCTTTAATTTTTACTTGATTTTTCTTTCTAGAGACTGGTTTGAAAGGTAGAACTTAGATTGATTTGATAAGAAGAGTAGTCACTGTTGTTATTCATTATTTCCAGTTAGTAGTTGATAAAAATTGGATGAAAAAAAATCTGTTTTTCTTTATTGACTTTAAACATTTTCCTGTCTTTGTATAGGTTTACCTAAACTCAGGACATACGAAAGAATTTAGATTATCTAGGAAGAAGGAATTCATGTACTTAGAGTACTTTGTGGGGTTTTTTCCCTCTGGAAAATTTAAAATTTCAGATATAAGCCATATCCATTAACTTTTGTGTTTTGGGGACACAGATAATAAGATAGTTTTTCTTAAATCTTTTTTTGGGAGGTATGCTACAGAATTTTGGGATATAAATAAATAAAACTGGAAGTGGAGACTCTTTAGAAATATTCTTTCTCTATTTTAGCCACAAGCTTTGGAATTGCCCTGCCAGCTTGGATAGTTGACCAGAAAAATTCAATTTTGGTGAGTACATTTAAAGAAGACACGTTATAATGTATTTGACATATTTTGGTAATGTAAAGAGAGCTTTTACAAAAAAAATACTGGTATGCTGTTTGAATTTAATGCTGTATTGTGAAGACTGTTTTTACATAATGGAGAAAAGAATTGGTTTCCATTATTAGGTTGCTGGTTTGGGGCAGCGTGTTCTAAATGTAGTTTTAAAACCTTAAAGTTGTGGTGATTTCTTTTCTTTTGGAGGCAGTTTGAAGTTGGGTCCTGTCCTTTGTTTGAGGAACTACTGTTTTTTATGGTGTCTACATTTATCTTAAGTAATGCTCAAAATTGAAATTATCCTCATTTCACATTTACCCTCATTCACATTGCTAGATTAATTTTAATGTGTGCTAAATTATTGCTGTATATTCCATATGCTTCTTCAGGAGGCAGTAGGATATCAGACTTCAATCACGGATAGATGCTGCAACTCTAAAAACAGCAGGAATTATCTTAACGTATTATTCAGGAATAGATGATTCCCTACTTTCTTGAAAATAGTTGTCCAGGAGCTATCTTTGAAGCAATAAAAAAATCCATACAGTGTAATGTGTTTTGAAATGGCTATTTAATGTTATTTTGTGACAGATTAACATTCATTATCTTCAAGGGTATGTGGTTGCTGTATATAAGCTTGTTTATCATACTTAGGGTTACTCTGGGAATACTAGAGAAAAGAAAGATAGTTAGCTACCAGATTTCAGATGACGCTGTAGGAGAAAAATCTAAGACCAATAGAAATTACTTGCAAACAGAACATTATGAAGTTGCTCCTTGATGTTTAGGCAAAGGAATCAGGGTTCCATCATTTATTTCCAAGGCACTAACTACTTGCCAAGGTGTGGATATATAAATACCTGACTGGAAGGGAAATGTAATTTATAAAGCTGTTTTGCAAGTGTTATCTATAGAGCAAATTAAAAGGATAAGAGTGTAGGTTCTTGTGCTGGAATGCCTGAATTCCCATCCTGGCTCCACTAACTACTAGCTGTGTGATCTAGCAAGTCATGTAACCTATGTATGTCTGCAAAAGGACATAGAGCTTGAAACTAAGGATTAAACAAAATATATGAGAAGTGCTTTTAATAGTGCCTCCCCCGTGTAAGCCTCAAATAAGTGTTCATAGATGTTGTTATAATTTACCTGATGAAGGCCATCAATTTTTTCTCTTCTTTTCAACTCTAGGTTTTACTTGTATATGGATTGGCATTCATGGTTATCCTTCCAGTTGTTGTGGTAAGTTCCAGCTCTTTTTATTAACATTTTTTTGGAAAGGGAAGTGGTGGCATGCTTTGGAGAGTCTCCCTATATGATTGTAATTTGTATTAAAATATAATCCATCAATCCTTGAATTTTAAGAATCTTATATTCACCTATACTTTAATGGTCTTCTAAAGGTGACATCACTTGAGTATGTTAAAGTATATCTCCTCCCAATCCAAAAGTTACATACAACTAGGATAATACAGATGTATTTAGAGTTTAAAATGAAAGTCTTCCTTCACCACCTCCCTCAATTCTATTTCTATGTCAGAGATAATCATTGCTAAGTTGGGTGTTTTCCCTTTCAGATATTTTTCTATGCATTATGTATACATACACACATTTTTTTTAATGTGATCTTAGTGTATGTATTGTTCTGTGGCTTTTTTGCTTCATATATTAGGGGCACAGCATAAAGAACAACTTCATTTTTAAAAACGGCTGCATAGTACTTTAATATGGAGATTCCATAAAGTTTATGATTTTACTGTTTATTGCTTTTGTAACTGGTGGTGGTCTTTCTGATCTTATAGTTCCTCTGAGTTCCATAGTGAGGCTAAAAATTAGCTTGTCTTGCCTTCTTCATAGTACTATTGTGTGAGGATCCAGTTGTATGGAATAATGTGAATGAAAGTAGTATGTATCAGCTGTAACATTGCTCCTACACTTACTTATCATTGAAGACATGCCGTGTGTCAGGAACTAGCTTGTTGCTCATAGCAATTGGTTGTTTTGTTCCTATTTTGTCATCAAACAATTTCTAGCTGAAACAAATGTTTTAATCATATATATACGTGGTGAGGTAGGTTGGTGTTTAGATGTCAGGCAGTATAAATTTTTGGTAAATAAATAATTTGAAATATGTAAAAAAGGCATTTGTTCTAAAGCTCAGGTATTTTTATTGGTTTATGAACATTTGGAAAATTTGATGCTTTATTTCTTCTTTAATTTTATTTGTGGTTTAGGGCTCTTGGTGGTATCGCTCAATACGCTATAGTGGAGACCAGATTCTAATACGCACAACACAGATTTATACATATTTTGTTTATAAAACGCGAAATATGGATATGAAACGTAAGTAAATTTAAGTAATTGTGATATTAGATTATTTTCTGAGTCACTTATGTGGAGTTGATTTATATTCAATTGGAGAAATTCCATTTTATAGTTTATAGATTCTCAGTTCACATAACGCTGGAGGAAAATGCTAACACCCTTTATCACATTTCTTGATATGTATTTCTGTTATTCCCATTTACCCAGACATGTATATATGTATTTTTTTTCCAGAAATTTTATGGTAAAGCTTCACATAGACTAATTTTTCAATAATACTAGCTAACATTTCTTAAGTATTTGTTGTGTGCCAGGCTTTGCTAGGGACTAAACATGTAGTAACTCATTTAGTCTTTGCTGTGCCTCCAGAAGTAAGGCTGTTGTTAAGCACATTTTATAGATGAGGCAACTGAGCCCAAGGATACACAGTAAGTGACAGCTAGGATCCAACCCAGGCACTCTGGTCCCCGAGCCCTAAACCAGTACATTATGCTGTATTGATGATAGTGAAATGAGTAGAGGTCTTATTTTAGGATTTCTTTTTTTTGTGTGTGTGTGAGGAAGACCAGCCCTGAGCTAACATCTGTCGCCAATCTTCCTCTTTTTGCCGAGGAAGACTGGCCCTGGGCTAACATCCATGCCCATCTTCCTCTACTTTATATGGGACGCCGCCACGGCGTGGCTGACGAGCAGTGCATCAGCGGGCGCCCGGGATCCGAACCTGCGAACCCTGGGCTGCCAAGCGCGGACTAAACCGCTGCGCCACCGGGCAGTCCCCTTAGGATTTCTTATGAGAAAAAAAAAGTACCATCCTAAATACTTGTTTTGATCCTATAAAGTTAACATTGTAAATTTTTATCCCTGGAATATATAGTGTTGCCTTTCAGAATCCTGCTCTGCAGAAATCATAGACATCCCCTTTCCCTGCCTTAATAAAAAAAAAAAATAAAGACTTAAGTTTTAAATTGTGCTTCACTGGAGAATGCATTTTTGTTCCAAAACCTATATGAACTTTTCTCTGTTTTGGATTTGCCAATTTTACTAACTTTCTTGGTAATGAGTAAGACTCCTCAGGATCATATGACTGAACAGATCTTATATTTTCTGAGGAACAAGCAGGTCCTTTATTCTTGAGAAATGAGTGAATGTTACTTTCCCCTATGCACACATGTCACGCTTCCTTATGCTGGATTGAAATATTAGTATAGAAACTTATTCCCTTATGAAAATGTTTCATGTTTATAATCTGTTTTAATGTGTTTTTTTGCATCAGTGATCTTGATTTCTGTTTCATTTCTTAGGGTGATATTTAGCCTTACACAATTAATTCTATCAGAAAAGCATTGTTTAGCTGGTGGAATTGGTTATATATCTTTGGTTACTTTAGCATTGGCACCGTTCACATAGCTGTCTTAGGAACAGTTGTTTTCATGAAAACATTTGAGGGTAGTAATAGTAAGAGCTCACGCATATTACTGTGCTTACTGTGTGTCAGGCACGTATGAAGAAACTGAGGCCCATAAAGAGGTGAAGAATATTGTCCTAGGCCATTTAGCTAGGAAGTGAAAACTCCAGGGTCTGTGCACTTAATGTTTATACTGTCTTGCTCTTTGTTAGTACATGGCATGTATTTTCTGCTGTAAGGTGTGATTGATAGGATAGCGTCAGTCATTAAAGAGCTTGTATAGGCTAACGAGAATAATGCTCATATAGGTGGCTGCAAATCTTGTGTATTTCAAGGAATACTACTCCCATAAAACCCCCCAGGGTTCCGTAATTAAAAATACTCTAAATTACAGAGTATTTTAGTTTACTCAAGGCTTTGAGAAGTCATGAAGTGAAGAAACTAGAACTTCTCAGCCTTATTTAACCACAGAGCCCCCTTTTTTCACGTTAACAGTTACTAACACCACATGGAATACTTAATGCGCTATAGAAGTTTCTGTGGAACACATGCTTAGGTCTAGAAACAGATGCTATTTGAAGTGATTTTAATGCATCCAGTTGCTTTCGGGCCCTTAATTTGATGCATATTTCATTCACTTGTGATAGATAATATTGCACAGCATTTAAAAAAGACACATTTCCTTTTTTATGGGAGAAATTAATACTTGTTAGTAGTGGAGTTGCGATGATTTTTAGCATTGTGCATGATTGGAAAACTGCCTTACTCTAGGGTTAATGAAGTATCGTAGGAGGGAAAATTAATAGATAGAGCACATTTATTTATTTACCTTCCTATTTCTTTTGTTTTCTTAGGTCTTATCATGGTTTTGGCTGGAGCCTCTGAATTTGATCCTCAGTATAATAAAGATGCCACAAGCAAACCAACAGATAATATTCTAATACCTCAGGTTAGGCCTATGTCTCAAATTCCTTGATAAGCATTTAAGTATTAAAGTTAATGCTTTTTTAAGTATATATTTTTTGAATGAGTATTTTATTTACTCTAGCTAATCAGAGAAATTGGCAGCATTAATTTAAAGAAGAATGAGCCTCCACTTACCTGCCCATATAGCCTGAAGGCCAGAGTTCTTTTGCTGTCTCATCTTGCTAGAATGAAAATTCCTGAGACCCTTGAAGAAGGTATCTGTGATTCTGATGTCTGCAGGGTTTTGGTGTATGAAAGCAGTGGATTTAATTAGACCTCATGGTGCAGTGTTTTTGTCGCTGTTCTTTTTTGCTCAAATAATTGCACAAGAGCCTTTTAAAAAGAAATCTATGTGCTACGTAATTACTTCACAAATACTTCGAAGGTCTAAGTCAGATGTTTTGGCAAATGTTAAAATTTAGTATTTCAAGGTGAGAGAATACTCTGTGAGAAATGTTTAGTCAGTTGCAGATTATACAGTAGTTCCTATGAACTACTGTATAATACTTTAAAAAAGGGTTTTGTAAGCTTTTTGAGGGGAGAAAAAATGGATTTCACAACAAATATGTCTATCAACTCCACCCCCACCACCACCCTCCAGCATGGTTACCAATAAAGTGTCTGTTGAATCTTTGTTTAAAGCTTTGTTAAGTACTTGAAGCCATCTATTCTACTTAAAAGAAAAACAGTGGATTGGGACAGTGGTGTTTCCAGGGATGTTATGAACTTGAATGTCCTCTTTTCTTAACTTGCATTATTTCAAGTGAAGTTTTAAAAGAAAATTATTATCCTTAGGGAATAAATGTTCTTTTTGAATGAAACTCCCCTGTCACCTGCATTTTAAGCCAATAATTCAATCAAATTCCTCTGAAAACAAGGCCAGTTGATGCTTAATGATCGGTGATAGGATAGAATGCTTCTGATGGAGTGAATGAAGGAGCACTATTTAGGCATTGTTATTGAAGTTGCAAGTTAACTAGTAATTCTCTTCCTCATGTTCCCTATAGATATGAAATTTCCATTTTTACCAATTATCTAAGAAACAGGGGACAAATATTTTTTAGGTTGAGTACCAACCTCAGTGGATGATCTTAATGGGTAACTATTATGAAATATAAATGAAAGAGTCTCTCTGCCCTCCCCCCCACCCCGCCCTGGCATTTAGTTGACATTTATTCTCAATCTTAGTCTTTGGACTTATCTATATTATATTTATAGAAACTTAAGTGCACAAGAAGAAAATTCTTAAAGTTTTTAAATATAGTAAGATTAGGATGAAGTTTAAGATTGACTGTTTCCAAAAAAAAGGTAAGAAGTTAACTTATAAAACCCAACACCATAATATTAAAAATTTGCCTGTGAAACATCTAATTTGAGCTAGGGTTTTCTAGCTGATTTTTGACATAATGCTGCTGAGGAGAAACTATTGTGTTCAACCTGTAAAAATTCTGAGTTCATGCAAAATATTTGTGGGACAACTTAAATTTGGTATTAGTCTTGGACTACAGGTGATAAAGATGTTTTAACTATGAAACTAGAATGATTTGTTTCAGATTTCTTGTTGTTTTGCAGATCAGCAATTTATGCTGAAAAAATGCCCTGCTCTACTTCAAGAAATGGTTAATGTAATCTGCCAACTAATAATAATGGCCCGGAGCCGTGAAGGTGAGGAGAAAACATAATTGTGTTGTACTTTTTCTTGCAAGCATATGCAAATTACACTTTATAGTTTTAAGAGTTATGGGTATTTACTCTAATTCTGTCTATAAGTTAAATCAGCTTTCCCAATTTTGTTCATGGTTTTTCTTATTTCTTTCCTATATTTCCATTTCCATTATTTCTTTATCACAATTCATTATGTTTTTTAATTTAATTTTTCATTGTTTTATTGTTTATTGGTATTTATTGTGTATAAAGATTTAAAATATCCTTTTGCTTCCTCTGAATGTTTTTAGAATTAGGTTATTCTGTATTTTGACAATGAGTTTGAAATAATTCTTTAAGTGAGTTAACGATGATTCACCTGACATGTAGTGTTTTTTGGATGAAGGGAAAAAAGAATGAGGGAGTTTGTGGTCAGTAATGGAAAGGGAGACCCTTAAGAAAGAAGTTAGTGGTTGTGGTTTGTTGTTATGGATGATGTCAGTTCTTGGCATAGTGTCAGTATGTTCTTGATGCTGATAATGTCTGATAATTTACTGTTTTTGGAGGTGATGCAAAGAATTTTTCAGTTAAATCAGTGGTCATTGCTGGATCATGTGCATTTGATGAAGTTTATATATTTTTTGTATCCTATCCAGTAACTTAAAAGGAAAATCAACACCATGATCATAACATTTGAGGTGAAGATATTCACATGAATCTTGTCTTTGTGATGAATTGTATACTCCTGAACATGTAAAAAGTCCAGCCCTGTTTTTTCTTTTCCTCCTATTCTTTCTAAGAAAGGGAGTTTCGTGCTCCAACTTTGGCATCTCTAGAAAACTGCATGAAGCTTTCCCAGATGGCTGTGCAAGGCCTTCAGCAGTTTAAGTCTCCCCTTCTGCAGCTCCCTCACATTGAAGAGGACAATCTTAGAAGGGTTTCTAATCATAAAAAGGTAATTCTTTGCTATTTTAAAACCAGTTTAAGCAGTTTCTCCTGTCATTTAAAGGTAATATGAATGAAAAGCTTTTTAGAAATGTTACTGTGAATTTCTTAGATTTAGAATGTCTTAAACATTCTAAAACTGTCCCTCAAGTGGTTCTGTTAACATTTTCTTGATTAGGTAACTGTTTTATAATATTTTACTACTGTAAGTGATTTTACTACTTTGGGGGTCAGTCTGTTTTAGCAATTAACACTTTGTTCCTTATATTATGTTACCAAAAACAAATGTACTAAGTAAAAATGCAGCGTGTATTTTACAGTCACTTCATTCATGGCTTAATGGTTGAGTATGAACAAAAAAAATTAAGCATTCAAAAAATAAGTAGATCAAAGATAATTCTTTTTTTTTTTTAAGATAATTCTTATTTAGAAAATATCTGTAGTAAAGACATGACAATGAATCTTAACATAAAGCAAAATCTGTATAAATGAAAAACTTGAGGAAATATAAGAAAAAACTGAATGAAATTGTAATTTTGGTAAGAGATCTTAAACATTACTTTGTATACATAAGACAAAATGGGCAGAAGATAGACATTGGATTTGATAGTATATTAAGGTAGAATTAATAAATGTGTATTAGAAATTTGCATCAGAGTTCTGTGTCCTTTCAAGTAATTGTGTTACTTTTACAAATTTGATCACATTTTAAGTTGTAATTGAAAACTTTAGAATTCAAAAGCAGGCATTTCACATGCCTCATGATCTAATTAATCCCTGTCTGTGAAAGTAAAATTTAATAACTAATACCATACACCTGGAAATTAAAGAACACTCTTGGAGTATCCATTTAGCCAAGATGGATATTACTGCAATAATAGACAGTTATATTTAGAAAATAACAAAAATGAGAAAATTGCATAGTAAAACCTTAAGGGTGTAGCTATACTTAGAGATAAATTTATACTCTTAAAAGTTGTTATTAAAATTGAAAATAAAGGTCAGCAAACCGAACACATCAGATGGTAGTAGTTCTTGCTTGGGTCAAGATTCTATTTGAATTTTACTATTTTTTTCCTCGAACTTTATTTTTTCTGGTTTAAAAAAATAACTGTGTATTAACTTTGTAATTAAAAAACCCTTATTTAGGGGCCGCCTGGTGGCGCAGCGGTTTAGTCCGCGCTTGGCAGCCTGGGGTTCGCGAGTTCGGATCCCGGGCGCCCGCCGACGCACTGCCTGTCAGCCATGCCGTGGCGGCGTCCCATATAAAGTGGAGGAAGATGGGCACGGATGTTAGCCCAGGGCCAGTCTTCCTCAGCAAAAAAGGGGAAGATTGGCAACAGATGTTAGCTCAGGGCTGGTCTTCCCCACAAAAAAAAAAAAAAAAACCCTTATTTAAATTTCCTTGGAGAAAAAGGCCATGAAATGCAATAAAGTTGTATTTTCTGCTTTGAAATGTATACAATCTTAACATTTCTAAAACCTGTTGGGTTTTGTTTTAGTAAACTTGCTAATAATTTTTCTTTTATGAAAAGATTTGTGACTTCGGGATTTACTTTCTCTGTCTCTTTAAATTCAGTACAAAATTAAGACTATCCAGGATTTGGTGAGTTTAAAAGAATCAGACCGTCACAATCTACTGCACTTTCTTGAAGATGAGAAATATGAAGAGGTTATGGCTGTCCTTGGGAGTTTCCCATATGTGACTATGGACATAAAGTCGCAGGGTAAGTGGGAGGTTTCCCTGTCGAACATTGCTTCCCTTTTGATAGATTGGTTCTCCTTTATTTGGCTCAGGGTTCTCAAAACACTTCATTTAATAGCATAACTTGTAATTAGACTTTGCAGAACTGTAGTTTATCTGTCAGATTTACTATGATGGAAAATGATGTATATTTATAGTTTTGAGAACACTGTTAGAGTCCTACTTTTATTATCCTTATAATGGGATTGAGTTTGAGGACTCTTCTGTAGTTCAACTTTTAGGAATATCTGAACTTTTTAAAGAATGAAAGAGATTTCCAAATGTAATGGAAGATATTTGAAATATATCTGTTGTTAGTGTGAAAGAAATAATTGCTTAGTTCTAAAATTAATTTTTAAACCCAACTTGTTTGTGTTCATTAAGCCTTGAGCATTACCATGTTCTATGCCACATTTCATGTGTGTTTTCTTGACTTACCTCTTAGCTTTAATATCTGCTTGGAGTGAAAAAATAAAGATTAATTTTCTAATAGCTCAGTAATAATATCTTAGAATGGTGTCAGAATTAGAGATTATCTGCTCCATTCCTTCATTGTGACATTGTTCTGAGCTTGGACATTTACTCAGTTACTGTTGTGGGAACATTCTTGCAGGACCAAGAATACAAGGATGCATTAGGAATGGTTTCTGTCTTTAAAGGGCCTATAGTCTAGTTGAGGAAATAGGACATAAATATAGAATTAAAAACAAGAAAACATAGGCCAAGTGTTAAGTGAATGACACAGATGTTGTGCCATTTATTCATTCAACAAATACTGAGTGCTACTTATTCTTCTGAGTGCTGGGGAAGCAGTGGTGAGTAAGACAAAGCCCCTGCCTTACTGAGTTTGCATTCTAATTGGAATTGAGAAGAGATCTTTGGCTTCCAAAGACTGAGGTGTTTGAGAAAGGAAGGTTAACTACAATTTGGTTTCAGTTTGGCTGGAGTGTAGAATACGTGTAGTGAAAACTGGGATTGCTTTGGTGGGGAGTTGGGATTTCCTTGTGGGTCCATGAGTTTTTGAACATTAAATACACTAATCTAAAAGTTTCAATTAGGACCATATTAGTTTAATCCAGAAACTATTTAAATAAAAATCTAGTTTGAGACTTAAGAGATACTCTTTGATATAATCAAGGGTTGTAAAAAGTACATGCTGCTGAGAAAAATGAATGTCAGAGAGATTTTCTCATTAGAAATAAGATAAAAGAGTATTCAGTCTCACTGGGAGATAAATTATCATGTATTCCATTCCATAGCATCTTGTACAGACAACTTGTTATTTTATATTTTTACAGTGTTATCCAAATGTGTAATATGAGTAATATAGTTAATGGAGGGAGAGTAGAAGAATTATAGAAGGAGGAAAGGGGCATCTGCATGATCCAGTGCTGGATATGGTGCATCTCTCTTTTTTTTTTCTTTTTTGTGTGAAGACCAACTCTGAGCTAACATCTGTTGCCAATCTTCCTCTTTTTTGCTGAGGAAGACTGGCCCTGGGCTAACATCTGTGCCCATCTTCCTCTACTTTATATGGGACGCCGCCACGGCATGGCTGACAAGCAGTGTGTCGGCTGGCGCCCGGGATCCGAACTCGCGAACCCCGGGCTGCCAAGCGCGGACTAAACTGCTGCACCACTGGGCCGGGCCCTGGATCTGGTGCATCTCTTTCCCCACATTGTTGGGAGCTGTACAGAATCTCCTGTAGGCTTCTTCTTAACTTTAAAGGGTCACTTGGCAGGTAGACATTATTACAGCTGTTAATTCACATGCAGTGCTCACACATACAACTTCACAGTGTTGATGAATATGTAGCCCAGATTTCATTTAAGATAATGGACACTCCTGGATTGAAGAAAGGATATTGTACTCTCTCCTGATGCCCAGCTGTTGCACCTCAAAGCCAGTGATGGAGGAGATTACAGGTATAGGTTGTTGAAGGCCATAATTTTCCAACCAGTTGTGTGTTAGTGCAGGTCAGAACAGAGTATGGCAATCTAAATCTGTGTAAAATAAACATAACAAACTTAGAAAAACCTGTAGGTGGAAGTGCATGGTGAAGAAAACTCGTACAGATAACATGTGTAGGAAAAAATGAATTATATCTACATTTGACTAGGAGATATGTTTCATAAGTTAATTTTATTTATTAATTTTAATGTTAAGTTTATCTTATTGTTAGACTTTTGGGGTTGTGTGTGGCAAATGTGATTTTAAAAATTAAACAATTATAAAAACATTGCAAAAAATATTCTTAACGTGCTTTTTAATATAAACAATATTTTGAAGTTCTTGCCTTAAAAAAATAAATCTCTTTAATGTGGCTTAGAATACTAGTTTTAGTTATTTTATTCTGACAGACAAGCATACAGGTAAAATCTTATGAATATAAGGTTTGCACAATTTTTTAATAGAGTGACAGAACCCTATTTTTATGTCACTATGAGAGAAAGCTGTGATATGGTAGTCCTCACATTATACTTTGTCTTAAAAGACCTGGGTTTGAAATTTGGCAGTGCCAGTATAGCCATTATGTGACTTGGGCATTTTGCTTTATTTGTGAACCTCAGTTTCTTCTTTAAGGTGGAAATAATAATAATGCTTTATAGAGCTATTTTTTTATTGATGTCATAATAGTTTATAACCTTGTGGAATTTTTTTTGTTTTGTTTTTTTATCATTTTTTTATTGATGTCTTAATAGTTTATAACACTGTGGGGTTTTAGTTGTACATTTTTGTTTGTCCGTCACCTTGTGGATGTAACCCTTCACCCCTTGTGCCCACCCCCCACCCCCTTCCCCTTGGTAACCACCAATCAGTTCTCTCTGTCCGTGTGTTCACTTATATTCCATATATAAGTGAGTTCATGCAGCGTCTGTCCTCTCTCTGGCTTATTTCACTTAACATAATACCCTCTAGGTCCATCCACGTTGTTGCAAATGGGACAATTGTGTCTTTTCTTATAGTAGTATTCCATTGTATGTATATACCACATCTTCTTTATCCAGTCATCAATTGAGGGACACTTGGGTTGCTTCCACTGGTTGGCTATAGTGAATAATGCAGCAGTGAACATAGGGGTGCATAAGGCTCTTTGGATTGTTGGTTTCGGGATCTTTGGATAAATACCCAGTAGTGGGATAGCTGGATCATAAGGTATTTCTGTTTTTTAATTTTTTGAGCATAAGGTATTTCTATTTTTAATTTTTTGAGGAATCTCTGTACTGTTTTCCATAGAGGCTACACCAGTTTGCATTCCCACCAGCAGTGAATTAGGGTTCCTGTTTCTCCACAACCTCTCCAACATTTGTTGTTTTTTTTGTCTTGGTGATTATAGCCATTCTAACAGGTGTAAGGTGATACCTTAGTGTAGTTTGATTTGCATTTCCCTGATGATTAGTGATGTTGAACATCTTTTCATGTGCCTATTGGCCTATTTGATCGGGTTGTTTGTTTTTTTGTTGTTCTGTTGTGTGAGTTCTTTATATATTATGGAGACTAGCCCCTTGTTGGATATATGATTTGCAAATATTTTCGCCCAGCTGGTGGGTTGTCTATTCATTTTGATCCTGGTTTCATTTGCCTTGCAGAAGCTCTTTAGTCTGATGAAGTCCCACTTGTTTATTTTTTCTTTTGTTTCCTTTGTCCGGGTAGACGTGGAATTCGAAAAGATCCCTCAATGACCAATGTTGAAGAGTGTACTGCCTATGTTCTTCCAGGATTTTTATAGTTTCAGGTCTTAGCTTCAAGTCTTTGATCCATTTTGAGTTAATTTTTGTGTATGGTAAAAGAAAATAGTCTACTTTCATTCCTTTGTATGTGGCTTTCCAGTTTTCCCAGCACCATTTATTGAAGAGACTCTCCTTTCTGCTTTGTATGCTCTTAGCTCCTTTGTCGAAGATCAGCTGTCCATAGATGAGTGGTTTTATTTCTGGGCTTTCAATTCTGTTCCATTGATCTGTGTGTCTGTTTTTGTACCGGTACCATGCTGTTTTTTTTAAACAATTTTATTTTATTTATTTATTTAATTTTTTTTTTTGTGGGGAAGACCAGCCCTGAGCTAACATCCGTCGCCAATCCTCCCCTTTTTGCTGAGGAAGACTGGCCCTGAGCTAACATCCGTGCCCATCTTCCTCTACTTTATATGGGACACCGCCACAGCATGGCTGACAGCAGTGCGTCAGCGGGCGCCCGGGATCCGAACTCGCGAACCCCGGGCTGCCAAGCGCGAACTTAACTGCTGCGCCACCGGGCGGCCCCCTGCCATGCTGTTTTAATTATTATAGCTTTGTAGTATATTTTGAAGTCAGGGATTGTGATGCCTCCAGCTTTGTTCTTTTTTCTCAGGATTACTTTAGCTATTTGGGGTCTTTTGTTGCCCCATATGAATTTTAGTATTCTTTGTTCTATTTCCATGAAGAATGTCAGTGGGATTCTGATTGGGATTGCATTGAATCTGTAGATTGCTTTAGGTAGTATGGACATTTTAACTATGTTTATTCTTTCAGTTCATGTGTATGGGATATCTTACCATTTCTTTGTGTCATCATCGATTTCTTTAAGTAATGTCTTATAGTTTTCATTATATAGGTCTTTCACCTCTTTGGTTAAATTTATTCCCGGATATTGTATTTTTTTTGTTGCAATTGTAAGTGGGATTGTCTTTTTGAGTTCTCTTTCTGTTAGTTTGTTCTTGGCATATAGAAGCACAACTGATTTTTGTCAGTTGATTTTATACCCTGTGACTTTGCTGTAGTTGTTATTTCTAATAGTTTTCCAGTGGATTCTTTAGGGTTTTCTGTATATAAGATCATTTCATCTGCAAATAGCGAGAGTTTCACTTGTTCATTGCCTATTTGGAGTCCTTTTATTCTTTTTTCTTGCCTAATTGCTCTGGCCAAAACCTCCAGTACTATGTTGAATAAGAGTGGTGAGAGTGGGCACCCCTGTCTTGTTCCTGTTCTCAGAGGAATGGCTTTCAGTTTTTCCCCTTTGAGTGTGATGTTGGCTGTGGGTTTGTCATATAAGGCCTTTATTATGTTGAGGTACTTTCCTTCTATACCCATTTTGTTGAGAGTTTTTATCATAAATGGATGTTGGATCTTGTCAAATGCTTTCTCTGCATCTATTGAGATGATTGGGTGGTTTTTATTCCTCATTCTGTTAGCATGGTGTATCACATTGATTGATTTGCTATGCTGAACCATCCCTGTGTCCCTGGTATAAATCCTACTTGATCATGGTGTATGATCTTTTTAGTGTATTGCTGTATTTGGTTTGCCAATACTTTGTTTAAGATCCTTGCATCCATGTTCATCAGCAGTATTGGCCTGTAATTTTCCTTTTTTGTATTGTGCTTGTCTGGCTTTGGTATCAGGGTGATGTTGGCCTCATAGAACGTGTTAGGGAGTATTCCATCTTCCTTTATTTTTTGGAATAGTTTGAGAAGGATAGGTACTAAATCTTCTTTGAATGTTTGGTAAAATTCTCCAGAGAAGCCATCGGGTCCTGGACTTTTATTTTTTGGGAGTTTTTTTTTTTCAGCTTTTTTTTTAAATTGATGTCTTAATAGTTTATAACACTGTGGGGTTTTAGTTGTACATTATTGTTTGTCTGTCACTATGTGGATGTATCCCTTCACCCCTTGTGCCCACTCCCCCACCCCCCCACCCCCCTTCCCCTTGGTAACCACCAATCAGTTCTCTCTTTCCGTGTGTTCATGTATATTCCATATATGAGTGAATTCATGTAGTGTCTTGTCCTTCTCTCTCTGGCTTATTTCACTTAACATAATACCCTCTAGGTCCATCCATGTTGTTGCAAATGGGACGATTCTGTTTTTGATGCCTGTTTCAATCTCTACTTGTGATTGATCTCTTCAGATTCTCTATTTCTTCTTGATTCAGTTTTGGGAGGTTATATGAGTAAGGATTTATCCGTTTCTTCTCGATTGTCCAATTTGTTGGCATATAGTTTTTCATACTGTTCTCTTACAATCTTTTGTATTTCTGTGGTATCTGTTGTAATTTCTCCTCTTTCATTTCTAATTTTATTTATTTGAGCCATCTCTCTGTTTTTCTTAGTCTGGTTAAGGGTGTGTCGATTTTGTTTATCTTCTCAAAGAACCAGCTCTTCGTTTCATTGATCTTGACTACTGTTTTTTTGGTTTCAATTTCATTTATTTCTGCTCTAGTTTTTATTATTTCCCTCTTTCTGCTGACTTTGGGCTTTGTTTGTTCTTCTTTTTCTAGTTCTGTTAGGTGTAGTTTAATGGTGCTTATTTGGGATTTTTCTTGTTTGTTAAAGTGGGCCTGTATTGCTATGAGTTTCCCTCTCAGGACCACTTTTGCTGCATCCCATATGAGTTGGTATGGTGTACTTTCATTTTCATTTGTGTCCAGATATTTTTTGATTTCTCCTTTAATTTCTTCAGTGATCCATCCGTTGGTTGTTCTGTAGCATGTTGTTTAGTCTCCACATCTTTGTCACTTTCTCAGTTTTTTTCTTGTAGTTGATTTCTAGTTTCATAGCCTTATGGTTGGAGAAGATGCTTGTTAAGATTTCAGTCTTCTTAAATTTATAGAAGCTTGCCTTATTTCCCAACATATGGTCTATCCTTGAGAATGTTCCATGCACACTTGAGAAGAATGTGTAATCTGCTGTGTTTGAATGGAGTGCTTTATAGAGCTATTTGAAGGATTATATGTATATATTGTTGAAGGCATCTATTGGAGAGCCTTATACAGAGTAGACAGTCAATAAATTATTTTTTATTGAGTAAGTTTAAAATATAGTGTTT
The DNA here is from genome assembly GCA_031878705.1 of Tapirus indicus. Classification (NCBI taxonomy): domain Eukaryota; kingdom Metazoa; phylum Chordata; class Mammalia; order Perissodactyla; family Tapiridae; genus Tapirus; species Tapirus indicus. The sequence continues at coordinate 30,692,355 of CM062933.1, read as the reverse complement.
GAAATACAGAAGTACCAGATTGATTTGGGAAAGTTAAGTTTTGCTGTTTGTTGACATAGAGCTTGATTTTTATTTTTTTACTCTGTTTTTTCCTTTCATTTTATAGTGTTGGATGATGAAGATAGCAACAACATCACAGTAGGATCCCTAGTTACAGTGTTGGTTAAATTGACAAGGCAAACAATGGCAGTAAGTAATCTATTTTTATTCTTATGCTTTAAGAGTTATGTGTTAAGCTTTTTATATTTATTTTCTCATTTTAAGTCATACATTCTCAAAGTCAGAACTTGTAGTAACAAAATCTGATTTTGCAAGTTCTGTTAGCTGTTTAGAAATTTTAAATTAATTTTCCTAGTTTTTCACATTAGTTTTCATACACATAAACTTGGAAAATAGATTAATTCTTCATGTGATGATTTGTTAATTCTCTTTAAAACATAACAACAAGGTAACGTGGGTAGTAGTTCTTAAACTGTAAAGTTCTGTACGGAGGTTAATTATTGATAATTGTTGAGAATTTCATCGCCTATTCCTTTTTAGTCAATTCTTTAGGGACTTCACCTTTTATTTTTTATTTTAAAAATTTAAAAATTACATGAAGATAACTTTTTTTCTAATTATGTGAAAAATTCTTGCTGTCTGGGGAAAAATTCAGGCAATGCAGAAAAGTATAGGAAGAAATTAAAATTACCTAAAATCCTACCACTCTGAGATTATCAGTTTTGAAGCTCATCCCTGTAGATGGGACATCCTAATGCATGAATACCTGTAGAGTTAAATGATGTTTTTGCATGGATCCCTTCTCTCATCCTCCTCCCTCAGGAAACCCGTTGTCAGCCCCAGATGATCAGAATTCAGTCTTATGTATATCCTTTGATGTCTTTCTCCCTGCTTGTATTTACTGTCTCGACCTTTACAGTGCATGAGTATACGCACATCCATATATCCTGGTACTTTTCTCTTTTTCATTAAATCCAATCGTATTGTATATATTTCCTGGATCTTGTTTTTCTTAGTTTCTATTACATATTTATATTACCTCTCAAGTCAACTGTCCCTCCTAAGCTACAACTATAGTTGTAATTCATTGTTTTAATAGACTATATAGTATTTCAACTCAGTTTATTCAACTAGTGGTAGATTTTAGCCTGTTGTCCTCTGGGGTCTATAAGCATCTGCAGGAACCATATGCTGCATTTAAACTCTATGTCTAAAACCTCTGGTAGGAAAAGCATATTTGACAAAAGTAGTAGGATATATCAAATCAAAGATGTTGATTTTTTTTTTTTTTTTGTTTTTTGTTTTTTGTTTTTTATTGATGTCTTAGTTTATAACACTGTGGGCTTTTAGTTGTACATTTTTGTCCGTCACCTTGTGTATGTAACCTTCACCCCTTGTGCCCCCCCACCCCCCTTCCCCTTGGTAACCACCAATCAGTTCTCTCTGTCCGTGTGTTCACTTATATTCCATATATGAGTGAGTTCATGCAGTGTCTGTCCTTCTCTCTCTGGCTTATTTCACTTAACATAATACCCTCTAGGTCCTTCCATGTTGTTGCAAATGGGACAATTGTGTCTTTTCTTATGGCTGAGTAGTATTCCATTGTATGTATATACCACATCTTCTTTAACCAATCTTCAGTTGAGGGACACTTGGGTTGCTTCCACTTCTTGGCTATAGTGAATAATGCTGCAATGAACATAGGGGTGCATACGCCTCTTGTGATGGTTGATTTCACGTCCATTGGGTAGATGCCCAAGAGTGGTATTGCTGGATCATACGGTATTTCTATTTTTAATTTTTTGAGGACTCTCCATACTGTTTTCCATAGAGGCTGCACCAGTTTGCATTCCCACCAGCAGTGAATGAGGGTCCCCGTTTCTCCACAACCTCTCCAGCATTTGTTGTTATTTGTCTTGGTGATTATAGCCATTCTAACCGGTGTAAGGTGATATCTCAGTGTAGTTTTGATTTGCATTTCCCTGATGATTAGTGATGTTGAACATCTTTTCATGTGTCTATTGGCCATCTGTATCTCTTCCTTGGAAAAATGTCTGTTCATCTCCTCTGCCCATTTTTTGATCGGGTTGTTTGTTTTTTTGTTGCTCAGTTGTATGAGATCTTTATATATTACTGAGATTAATCCCTTGTCGGACAAACGATTTGCAAATATTTTCTCCCAGCTGGTGGGTTGTTTATTCATTTTGATCCTGGTTTCATTTGCCTTGTAGAAGCTCTTTAGTCTGATGAGGTCCCACTTGTTTATTTTTTCTTTTGTTTCCCTTGTCTGGGTAGACATGGAATCTGACAGGATCCCTTTATGTCCAATCGCAATTAGTGTACTGCCTATATTTTCTTCCAGGATTTTTATAGTTTCAGGTCTCATTTTCAGGTCTTTGATCCATTTTGAATTGATTTTTGTATATGGCGATAGGAGATGGTCTACTTTCATTCTTTTGCATGTTGCTGTCCAATTTTCCCAGCACCATTTATTGAAGAGACTTCCCTCTCTCCATTGTATGTTCTTTGCTCCTTTGTCGAAGATTAGCTGTCCATAGGTGTGTGGTTTTATTTCTGGGCTTTCAATTCTGTTCCATTGATCTGTGTGTCTATTCTTGTACCAGTACCATGCTGTTTTGATTACTGTAGCTTTATAGTATATTTTGAAATCAGGGATTGTGATGCCTCCAGCTTTGTTCTTTTTTTTCAGGATTGCTTTAGCTATTCGGGCTCTTTTGTTGCCCCATACGAATTTCAGTAGTTTTTGTTCTATTACCGTGAAGAATGACATTGGGATTCTGATTGGGATTGCATTGAATCTGTAGATTGCTTTAGGTAGAATGGACATTTTAACTATATTTATTCTTCCAATCCATGTGCATGGAATATTTTTCCATTTCTTTATGTCCTCCTCGATTTCTTTCAATAGTGTCTTATAGTTTTCATTGTATAGGTCTTTGACCTCCTTGGTTAAATTTATTCCCAGATATTTTATTCTCTTTGTTGCAATTGTAAATGGGATTGTCTTTTTGAGTTCTCTTTCTGTTTTTTCATTGTTAGTGTATAGAAATGCAATTGATTTTTGTAAGTTGATTTTATACCCTGCCACTTTACTGTAGTTGTTGATTGTTTCTAGTAGCTTTCCGATGGAATTTTTGGGGTTTTCTATGTATAGGATCATGTCGTCTGCAAATAGTGAGAGTTTCACTTCTTCATTGCCTATTTGGAGTCCTTTTATTCCTTTTTCTTGCCTAATTGCTCTGGCCAGAACTTCCAGTACTATGTTGAATAGGAGCGGTGAGAGTGGGCACCCTTGTCTTGTTCCTGTCCTCAAAGGAATGGCTTTCAGTTTTTCCCCGTTGAGTAGGATGTTTGCTGTAGGTTTGTCATATATGGCCCTTATTATGTTGAGGTATTTTCCTTCTATACCAATTTTGTTGAGAGTTTTTATCATAAATGGATGCTGGATCTTGTCGAATGCCTTCTCTGCATCGATTGAGATGATCATGTGGTTTTTATTCTTCATTTTGTTAATGTGGTGTATCACGTTGATTGATTTGCGGATGTTAAACCATCCCTGTGTCCCTGGTATAAATCCCACTTGATCGTGGTGTATGATCTTTTTGATGTATTGCTGTATTCGGTTTGCCAATATTTTGTTGAGGATTTTTGCGTCTATGTTCATCAGCGATATTGGCCTGTAGTTTTCCTTCTTTGTATTGTCCTTGTCTGGCTTTGGTATCAGCATGATGTCGGCCTCATAGAATGTGTTGGGAAGTATTCCATCTTCCTCTATTTTTTGGAATAGTTTGAGAAGGATAGGTGCTAAATCTTCTTTGAACGTTTGATAAAATTCTCCAGGGAAGCCATCTGGTCCTGGGCTTTTATTTTTTGGGAGGTTTTTGATTACTGTTTCAATCTCTTTACTTGTGATTGGTCTGTTCAGATTCTCTATTTCTTCTTGATTCAGTTTTGGGAGGTTGTACGCATCCAAGAATTTGTCCATTTCCTCTAGGTTGTCCAATTTGTTGGCGTAAAGTTTTTCATAGTATTCCCTAATAATCCCTTGTATTTCTGTGGTGTCTGTTGTAATTTCTCCTCTTTCATTTCTAATTTTATTTATTTGAGTCTTCTCCCTTTTTTTCTTAGTGAGTCTGGCTAAGGGTTTGTCAATTTTATTTATCTTCTCAAAGAACCAGCTCTTTGTTTCATTGATCCTTTCTACTGTTTTTTTGGTTTGAATTTCATTTATTTCTGCTCTGATTTTTATTATTTCCCTCCTTCTGCTGATTCGGGGCTTTGTCTGTTCTTCTTTTTCCAACTCTGTTAGGTGCAATTTAAGGTTATTTATTTGGGATTTTTCTTGTTTGTTAAGGTGAGCTTGTATTGCTATGAATTTCCCTCTCAGGACTGCTTTTGCTGCATCCCATATGAGTTGGTATGGTGTATTTTCCTTTTCATTTGTCTCCAGATAGCTTTTGATTTCTCCTTTAATTTCATCAATGACCCATTGGTTGTTCAGTAGCATATTGTTTAGTCTCCACATCTTTGTCCCTTTCCTAGTTTTTTCCTTGCAGTTGATTTCTAGTTTCACAGCATTATGATCAGAAAAGATGCTTGTAATGATTTCAATCTTCTTAAATTTATAGAGGTTTGCCTTGTTTCCTAATATATGGTCTATCCTTGAGAATGTTCCATGAGCACTTGAGAAGAATGTGTACTCTGCTTTTTTTGGGTGGAGTGCTCTGTATATATCTATTAAATCCATTGCGTCTAGTTTTTCATTTAAGTCCATTATTTCCTTATTGACTTTTTGTCTGGATGATCTATCTATTGATGTAAGGGGGGTATTAAGATCCCCTACTATTATTGTGTTATTGTTAATATCTCCTTTAAGGTTTTTTAGCAGTTGTTTTATGTACTTTGGTGCTCCTGTGTTGGGTGCATAGATATTTATAAGTGTTATGTCTTCTTGGTGAAGTGTCCCTTTTATCATTATATATTGCCCTTCTTTGTCTCTCATTACCTTTTTTATCTTGAAGTCTACTTTGTCTGATATAAGTATGGCTACTCCTGCTTTCTTTTGTTTGCCATTAGCTTGGAGTATTGTTTTCCATCCTTTTATTTTGAGTCTGTGTTTGTCTTTAGAGCTGAGATGTGTTTCCTGGAGGCAGCAGATTGTTGGATCTTGGTTTTTAATCCATCCTGCCACTCTGTGTCTTTTGATTGGAGAATTCAATCCATTTACGTTTAGAGTGATTATTGATATATGAGGGTTTAATGTTGCTATTTTATTGTTCATCTTCTGGTTCTTTTGCATTTCCTTCCTTTCTTGTCCCTTGTGTTTCGGACTGCAAATTCAATTTGGTATTTCTGCATGTTCATTCTCTTGGTTTTCTCTTTATTTGTCATGTGTGGTTCTCTTCTGGTTGTTTGTTTAGTGGTTACCGTGCGGTTTATATAAGCGATCTCCTGGATAAGAAAGTACATTTTCAGATGCCTCCTTTTTCCTGAGGCTGGGTCAGTTCAATCCCTTACCTCTTCCCCTCCTTATTTGTTATCTCTTTATTCCAGATTGTGTCATGAATGTGTGTTTCCAGTGATGAGCTTGAATTAATTTTTGATGTTTTCCAACTGTATTTTGTTCTGGTTTAGTCTCCTTGCTTTTCTCCTTGCTGAAATCTTTGTATCCCCTTTCTCATTTGTTTTTTTTCAGGCCTAAGGGCCTTCTTGAGCATTTCTTGTAGTGGGGGTCTTGTGGTGACGAACTCTCTTAGCTTTTGTTTATCAGGGAGAGTTATTATTTCTCCATCGTATTTGAAGGATATCTTTGCTGGATAAAGTATTCTCGGCTGAAGGTTTTTGTCTTTCATAATTTTGAATATATCATTCCAGTCTCTCCTAGCCTGTAGAGTTTCTGTCGAGAAATCAGCTGAGAGCCTGATGGGGTTTCCTTTGTATGTTATTTTGTTTTTTTGTTTAGCTGCCTTCAATATTATTTCCTTGTCACGGGTATTCTTCAAGTTTGCTACTATGTGGCGAGATGATTTTTTATTCCTGTTTATATATTTAGGTGATCTATTGATTTCATTCACTGTTATTTCCCTTTCGTTCCCTAGGTTGGGGAAGTTCTCAGCTATTATTTCTTTGAACAAACTCTCTGCTCCTTTTTCTCTTTCTTCTCCTTCTGGAATACCTATTATCCTTATGTTGCTTTTCCTCATTGAGTCTGATATTTCTCGAAGAATTTCTTCATTTCTTTTTAGTCTTAGCTCTCTCTCCTCCTCTACCAGGAGCATTTCTGCGTGGCTATCCTCAATAGTGCTAATTCGTTCCTCCATATTGTCAGTTCTGCTCTTTAAAGACTCCATTTTTTCCACTATCTCATTCATTTTGTTTTTCATCTCCAATAATTCTGATTGGTTTTTCTTTAGGGTTTCAATCTCTTTTGTGACATAATCCCTGAATTCGTTGATTTGTTTCTGTGTGTTCTCTTGTATTTCGTTGAGCTTGTTTATGATAGCTATTTTGAATTCTCTCTCATTCAGGTTATCAAATTCTGTGCCTTCAGGGTTGGTTTCTGGGTGTTTGTCATTTTCCTTTTGGTCTGTAGCCCTGACATATTTTCGCAAGGATCCGGCGGGGACGGCTTTATTTTTACCCGTCATGATTAAAGTTAGTCCTGCAGTTTCCCCCTGCTGCCACTAGATGGAGGTCGCGAGCGGTTTGCTCTGAGGCGGCTGCGCGGCTGCAGCCCCCGGAGGGATTATGCTGAAACGCCGGGTGTGTGGGGGGAGGGGTCCTCTCTTTCTCCTGCTTGACCCGGGGGTTTCCTTTCTGGCTCTGTTAGGGTGTTTGCTACACCCCCTAAACAGTCCGTCGTCGCTTCCCCGTGGGGATCTCGCGACAGTCTGTGAGAGCACCTGGATGGCGCTAGTTTTCCCCGCTGTGGGCCGCCCCTCCCCCCTCTGTCCGCGAACCGCGCTGTTTTTGCCGATCGATTGGGGACGGGGAGTACAACCTCCTACCTCTCCTCCCGTTCTCCTGGGCTTCCAGCGCCTCCACCGTCCGATGTATGGCAGCAGGGGTTTCTCAGAAGTCCTTCGTAGTGTTTGATTGAGCTCTGTTGGAATGTGAATGATGTTTTCGTTGTGTCGTAGGGGGCAGAGATTCAAAGAGGGAATCTCACTCCGCCATGATACTGACGTCCCAAAGATGTTGATTTTATGGTAGCAGGTGGTAAGGAAGCATTTGTGTAATGGACTCCAGATGAGAGGTACCTCCTGGGAGAAGAAGAAACTCTAAGCCAGTGGCCAGGATTAGGTTTAGAATCCAAATTTACACCACCCACATACTTTGGAATTCCCAGCTTGAGAAATGAGCAAAAAATTGGCCTTGGGCTGTTGACACTTCTGAGGTAATTGGTAGAAGAAAAAGCAAAACTGCCCTGGAGGAAGGAAAGGAATCAAGTATTTATCTTCCAATTCTTGTATGAACTGTACCTCGGAGTAATTAGGTATGAGAACCTAGCTACTAAATGAAGAAAAGAAGCAAAGATGATAGACTAGGAGTTGGCAAACTTTTTCTATAAAGGTCCAGTTAGTAAATATTTTAGGTTTTACAGGCCATACAGTCTCTGTATGCAACTACTGGACTCACAAATGGACATGATTGTGTTCCAGTGAAACTTTGTTTAAAAAGCAGGCAATGGGCCATAGTTTGCTGATCCCTGAATTAGGCTAACAGTTTAGAGCCTAATAGTTGTCATTGATTTTACTTGTTAGCTTTACTAATTCCAGGGAATTTATTAAACACATATTATTTGTTGTCATCGTCTAGTACAGATTCTTACTGGAATTTAAATCCTAAATTTATAGCTTCCGTACTGATTCTAATGGATTGATTATATAGTGGGTGGATATGTCTTTAGGATATGTGGATTTTCTTGGCGTTCCACTTCTTAGTTACAGATCCAGTGAGCAATATCACTGACAATAATGAATAAACGAATATTGGTTTCGTGAAGTTTTAATGTTTAATGAAAATAATGTAATGTATTCAAATTCTCATAACATTGAAATAGTCATACCTGATTACCATTAGAATAAAAGTTAAAATTTAAACTATGAAATATTTTTGACTTTGTAATAAGTTTATATATCTTAAGTCATTGCATTTGTAAATTTAGACTGTACTTTTCAAAATACATTCAAGACACATGAGATATTCAGAAGGTAACTTCTGAAGTATCATTTAGTAATTGCTAAATTTGCACACATTCATCATTTAATAATTGCTAAAAGTCTCTTGTTTCCTCCCCTCAATTGTCACCAGTTAAAAAACTTACTGGTGATATATGTTGAGAGATTGCTTTGTTTATCTGAAAGATATAGATGGATAGATTTTATATTTTTCTTCTTGCTGTCTCTAGGAAGTATTTGAAAAGGAGCAGTCCATCTGTGCTGCAGAGGAACAGCCAGCAGAAGATGCGGTAAAAACTTGAGTTTTCTTACCTTTCCTGGTGAAAGAAATGTTTTGTATAGTTCTCTGATTTATATATGTTGCTGTGGGAGAGTAATTCAGTTTATGAAAACATTTAGTTTAGTCATTTACATCTAGAAATTACTATGACTACCAAATGAAACTATTGCTATAACTTTTGAGTGTGTATGTGTGTTGTGATTTGTAGCAGGGTGATACTAACAAGAATAGGACAAAAGGAGGATGGCAACAGAAGAGTAAAGGACCCAAGAAAACTGCTAAATCAAAAAAAAAGAAACCTTTAAAAAAAAAACCTACACCTGTGCCCTTATCACAATCAAAGCAACAGAAACAAAAGCAGGCAAATGGAGTCATTGGGAGTGTAAGTTTATTTTTGTTATTATCTTTATTGAGATAAAATATACACTAAAATGTTCAAATCTTATGTGTATAGCTCCTGAAGTTTTACATATGTATGTACCCATGATACCAGATCAAGATATAAAACCTTACCAGCAGCCTAGAAAGCTCCCTGTGCCCCTTCTCAGTCAATGACCCCTCTATCCACCTCCACACCCTCCCCTCCATTCTGACTGGTATTACCATAGATTAGTTTTGCCTATTCTTAAACTTCATATAAGTGGATTTATGTTTGACTGCTTTCATTCAACACTGTGTCCATGACATTCATCTGTATTGTGTGTAGCAGCAGTCCATTCTTGTGTGTGTGTGTGGTATTCCATTGTATGAATATGCCGCAAGATATCTACCTGTTCTATGGCTGGTGGAAATTTGAGTTGTTTCTAGTTTTTGCCTATTGTGAATAAAGGTGCTATGTTTATTCTTGTACATGTCATTTTGTGGACATTCATTTTTCTTGGGTATATACCTAGCAGTGGAGTTGCTGAATCATAAAAAAGGTGTATGTTTAACTCGTTGAAAGAGCCCATATTCCAAAGTTGTACCATTTTATGCTTCTACCAGCAAAATATGAGTCCAGTTGTTCCACATCTTCACCAATACTTAAGTTTTACCAGTCTTTTTTATTTTAGCCGCTGTGGTGGATGTATGTGGATCTAAGTGGTATCTCTGTGTGTGGTTTTTATTTGTATTTATCTGATGACTAATGATACTGATATGCTTACCGGCCATTTGGATGTCCTCTTTTTCTACTGGGTTGTTTGTCTTCCTGTGGATTTGTAGGATTCATTTATATATTCTGGGTGTGAGTGCTTTTTTACTTTCTTAATGATAGCTTTTGATGATTCTTAATGAAGTCTATTTCATCAATCTTTTATGGTTAGTGCTTTTGTATCCTGTTTAGGGCATCTCTGCCTAGCCCCAAAATACAAGGACATGAAGATATTTTCTGTTTTCTTCTAGAAGTAGTAGTATTTTACTTGTTATATTTAGCTCAATGATACATCTTGAAATTCTTGTAGATAGTGTGAGATAGAGATTGCGGGCCACTTATTCTAGCACTATTTATTGAAAAGATCATCCCTTCCTCTTTGAATTGCAGTAGTGATTTGTTGTAAAACAAGTGACTATAACTGTGTATGTGCAGATCTGTTTATGGACTCTCTGGTGTATTGCATTGATTGTCTATTCTTGTGCCAATACCACACTGTCTTGATTATTGTGGCTTTTTACGTTAAGTCTTGAAATATAGTAGTTTAAGTCCTCAAACTCTTATTTTACTTCTTTAAAATTGTCGACTATTTTAGGTCCGTTTTATTTCCAGCTAAATTTTTAGAGTAAACTTGACAATTTCCACCAAAAAAAGCTGCTGGAATTTAGATGTGTGTTGCATTGAATCTGTGGTTCAATATGGGGAGAATTCACTTGTTAACAATATTAAATCTTTTTATTCAGAATCATGGTTTATCTTTATTAATTTGGACCTTCCTTAAATTTTCTCAGCAGTTTTGTAATTTCCAGTGGCAGAGATATGACATCCTTTATTAGAGTTACTCATATGTATTTGATGCTTTTTGGTGCTTTGCAAATAATATTTTAAAAAATCCATTCTTCAGTGTTATTGCTGGTGTATAGACTAATATTGCTTCTAAATATTGACCTTGTCTCAAGGAGTCTTGATGAATTGTCAATAATTCTAACCATTTGTAGATTTTTTTTAAAAAAGATTTTCTATATACACGATTATACCATTTGGGAATAAAGTTAGTTTTATTTTTTTCTTTTTAGTCTTTATGCTCTTTTTTCCTGCCTTCCTGTACTGGCTAGAACTTTCAGTGTAATGTTGATTAGAAGTGAAGATGGTAGTCATCCTTGTCCTCTTGTTGATCTCAGGGAGAAAGCAAACATTATTTCACTACTAAGTATGATGTTAGCCATAGGGTTTATTGTAGATATTCTTTATCAGGTTAAGGAAGTATTCCCTTCTATGCTCAGTTTGCTGAGAATTTTTATCATAAGCAGGTACTGAATTTTATTAAATGCTTTTTCTCCATCTGTTGAGATGATTGTATGATTTTTCTCTTTTCTCTTAATATGGTGAATTGTATTGATACATTTGAAATTCTTAAACTGTTCTCGTATTCCTGGAACAAATCTCACTTGGTCATAATGTAGTCTCCTTTTTTATATTTACCTGGATTTGATAATACTTTAAGATTCCTGCATCTATTTTTATGACAGAATATTGGCTTGTCATTCTCCTTTCTTGTAATAATCAGGTTTTGTATCAGGTTTATGCTGGCCTCGTTAAACAGGTTAGGAAATATTCTTTTTCCTGGAAGAGTTTGTGTAAGATTGGATTTGTTTCTTTCTTATTTGGAAGAATTATCTAGAGAAGCCATCTGGGCTTGGAGTTTTTAAGAAGAGTTTAGTTATAGAGTCCATTTCTTTAACATATTCTACTTTTTTTCTTATTTCTATTTTAGTAAATTGTGTTTTTCAAGGAATTTGTCCATTTCCTCTAAGTTATCAAATTTATTGACAAAGTTATTTCTAATATATTTTTAGTGTCTTTTGGATCTGTAGTTATGTCTCTTTTATTTGTAGTATTGGTAATTTGTATTCTCTTTTTTTCTTCAATTAGTCTTGCCTAATAAAATTTATCAGTTTTATTAATCTTTTCAAAGAACCAACTTTTGGTTTTGTTTGAGTTTCCTTTTTATATAGCTGCTTTCTCTTTAACTGATTTCTGGTCTGTATTATTTACTTCTACTCTCTTTGCGTTTAATTTGATGTTCTTTTTCTTGCTTCTTGAAATGGACTAGTAAGTATTTTGTCTGGGATATTGTCTTTCCTTACTGGATTGTACTCCATCAGTTGTAGAAGATAATATTAAACTCCCAAAGCAGTACTTTTCTATAAACTTCCCATTTCTCCTGCTATAGTTGATGTTTTTGAAAGATGAGCATCTTAGCTATTATGCCGGTATACTTTGCAAATAAAAATAAAATATTTTTATTTTACAAACTGTGAAGAATGAATAAAGTAACTAACAACAGATAGGACAAATGTTCAAGTCTTCAGTCTGACTCCCACATATTTATAAATAAGAATGTTTATAATTGTCTGAAATTCTGTATGAATAGTGAAATTGTAATCTTGAGCCACTTTAATTATAATGCCAATAAGTTAGCTTCGGGGACTCAGAATGATATATTCACTGAGATATTCAGAACTTTTGTGGTTGCTTTTTCCTTTTAGGAAGCTGCAGTAAAGGAAGATGAAGAAGAAGTTTCTGACAAAGGCAGTGATTCTGAAGAAGAAGAAACCAACAGAGACTCCCAAAGTGAAAAAGATGATGGTAGTGACAGAGACTCTGATAGAGAGCAAGATGAAAAACAAAACAAAGATGATGAAGCAGTAAGATGTATAGGTTTAAATAATTGGAATTATACCCCTGATGAAAGTTTTGGTTTTTGTTGTTTTTCATTTACTTGCTTGCTTGTTTGCTTGTCTTAAACAATACCAGTATGTTTTATAATCTTACAGTTACTTTGTAAGAATATCTTTGAGGGGTGGTGGTCAAAATTATAAAGAAAAATTGTTTCCAGCAAGGATTGGAAATCCTAATTTTCTTAAGTCATAAATTGCTAGGTGGAGTAGGACCTGGGTCTGAGGTGAAATCAATTTGGTCTTAAGGCAGATATGAGTAAGGAAAGGTGGGTTATGAAATATAGGTGGCAGTTACCTAGAAGAGTCTCTCGAAAGTTCCAGGTAATGTTTAGGAGAAGAAACATTACTGTGGACTCTAATGTCAAGAGGTTGGTTAAGGGAAAAGCTAACATTTACAGAATGCCACCTTGTTTCAAGAGGTATATAAGACATTAAGGACAGGGGGAGTCTCTAGGGAATTTATTAAGATTGTGAGGGTATAGAGAATAGAAAAGAATCTCATGGCATGGCATTAAATTGCACATGATTTAAGGGGGTGCTGTAGAAATGAATGTTTGGTGGGCAAATAATGATCCTTAGAGGCTCACTGCACATGAACTGTAAACTGGTTGGCTGTTTCCTGGATGTTTGTGTTCTTTTTGCCTGGGCTGTTGATCTAAAAGTAACCCTTGTGGTTTAGGAGAGAAAAAGAGGTTCCCTGAATAGCCTCTGAGGCAAAAGCAGAGGCCAAAAAGAGGAAATGGTAAAGGGCAAAGGATAAAAGTATGAGGAAATAGTGTACCTGCCCTTGGGAGTGGTGGGAACAAAAAAAGGATGACTGTTTTTAGCAGTTTCTGGCCTTTGACTGTTTTTGTACTTTAGAAATTAAATTGATTGCCAGGAGATTAAAACCTATCAAATAAATTATTTCCCCAGCCTGGCTTTGAGAAAGAGTTGACATGTTCCTTTCTGAGTATATTGAGGTTAGTAGAGGTGACTCTTAGGGTTTTGACAGACTAGTTTCTTCAGATAACCAAAAATACATTCATTCAAATGACAAATAATTATACAAATAAATAATTATTTATTATCTGTCACATTGCAAGCAGTGTGTTAGATAACAGAAATGCAAAACCAAGTGTGAAACAGTTTCTGCCCTTGAATGATAGTAGACTAGTAGGGAAGGCAGACTTGTAAATAAACATTATAGTACAAAAGAGATTATGCACATTTTGCAAAAGGTACAGTGATAGCACGAAGGAGGGAGTGATCAGCTCAGTCCTGAGATAGAGGGAGATTGTGGTATTCGGGAGCTCATATTTTAGCTGCTCCTGAAAAAGAAGGAGTAGGAATTTGCCAGGTAGAGAAAGGGGAAAACAAAAGTCCAAACAGGGTTTAGGAGGAGTGAAATAGCTTGGTGAGTTCAGAGAAGTCTCAGTAGTTTGAAATGACTAGAATAAAAAGTGCAAGGAGGACAGCAGTGACAGGAGACTGGAGAGAGAGGCCCAGGTCAGATCGTGAACAGCTGTGTAGTTCATGCTAAAGGGCTTAGATTGGATTTATGAAAAAAAGCATTGTATATTTTGAGCAGGGAAATGATCAGATTTGTGGGACTGAACTCAGTAGTAGTTAGCATTGTTAGGAATAACAGCTGAAAGAAGATGGGAACTCCTTAGGACGATCGAAGATATACTTGATTTCAACCATTTAATTTTTTTTTTTTTTCCTAGTCCCACCACTTTATTGCATTTGACTTTGAACCAGCCACTTAACTTCCCTGGAGACTGAGACTAGTAGTGCCTACTTCACAGGATAGGGAGGGATAAATAGGATCTTATAAGTCAGAGCTCCTAGTACGTATTCAGTTTCCATTTACCCCAGAAGTACTTTTGAATGACCTGTGCTGGCACTGGGTTAAGTGTGTTACAGGCTTCCCATTTAATTCTTTTTTTTCTTTTTCCTTTCCATTTTTTTTTTTTTATTGATGTCTTAGTTTATAACACTGTGGTCAACCATTTAATTTTTACTTTACCAGGAGTGGCAAGAATTACAACAAAGTATACAGAGAAAGGAGAGAGCTCTCCTGGAAACCAAATCAAAGATAACACATCCTGTTTATAGTCTTTACTTTCCTGAGGTGAGTTATACACAGCCTAGTGTTTCCTTATTCCATTCACTTTCTTTTCAGATATTTCTCAGTTGCCTTTTATCCTTCTGTGGTGTGTACTTGCTCACATGTGCTAAATGTGGTCTATTCTTGATGGGCCCACATTTTTGAAGGATATATTTCAGTATGAATTATGTTCAATGAATGTGTTGTTTAAAAGGAGGATTGTTACCTTTTTAACTATTTCTGTGGTTTCCTGTGCTTCTGTCTTTTCTGTGCCCAGATTACTGAGGGTTGTTCTTAGTGATGATTTCTCATTAGCCGTTCAGGCAGTCTTACTCAGACGAATGCATATTTTGCCTGTGACTACGTGGTGGTTGTGAATCTCTCACTTCTGTCAAGTTTTAAATAGGACGAAAAGCTTCTTAAATTTTTCCCATGGATTTTCTCTGAGAGTCCTATACTGGCCACCTGGAGCCACTAGATTTGCTCTGGCCCCGGTCATTGCCCCAGTCTGTGGGAATAGGCAAGCCCATGGCTGTGGGACTAGCTAAATTCAGTGAGAGCTGAGTGTGGCTGAGCCCCATACTCAGGATAGGTCATTGCAGTGTTGTTTGTTCCCATGTCCTTCCTTATTTACTTTGTGGTTGTGGCCTGCTCAGCTTTTGATCTTGATAGGCTGTGTTGTTTGTCTTTCAAATGAATTTGGGATTTGCTTGACATTTTGCTTTTGTGGATGATTCTGTCTGTGGCTAGAGGTCAAGAACTGGTTGCCTCTTCGTTCAGGGAAGCTGTTTCACAGATTGCCTCACAGCTTTGCCACAGAACCTTCTGCTCACCACTCATGTTTGGCAGGTGATTTCGTGTATAAAGCTGCTTTCTGCTCTAGAGGGTCAATCCAGAGTTGCTGGGGGCTGCTGAAGGCAAATTCCTAAGTAATTTGGCTTTCCTAATAATAGAGTGGCTCTGCACAGGCTGTTGTTTTGACTTGGAGAGAAGTCAGCCCAGGATTCCATCTTACTGCACACACTGGTCTTCTGGCACATTCTGAGCTTTAGCCCATCTGTTAGGGGCATTTTGCCCATTGCGGTGGTAGTCTGCCAACACTAAGGCTCCTGAAATCAAGCGAATAAATTCCACTCATTGATTGGTTTTAAAAGTGCCATGGGATGCTCTCAGCTGCATAACTTGTGCCCTTGTAACGGACAGTTCATTTTAGACCATGCTTAGTTAATAGGCAAAACATTCATTCACTCCCTTAAAACATTTTAGCAGTGAAAATGCCTTTTTCTGATTTAATTTGCATTTGCATGATAAACATCTCAAAGTACCGTTTATCAGATAAAATTTATTTAGGATTTTCCTAACATCTGTGTATCTACCTTCACATGTACCTACCTATCTACCCTAACTACCACATTACCCACTTAAATTACTTAAAGCTTTATGTTAATAATTGGCTTACGTGTTATTGAAACTTATTTATTATATTTAATATGTTAAGAATGGTTGGAAATCTCACACAACAGGAAAACAATTTTTTTTAAGTACTAATAACTCATGGTAGAACATCTTTTCCACTTTCACCATGTGCATCAGAGAGTCTAGGCAGAGGTGTAATGCCATAGATTGATATTCACTAGGTTCTTAATAAATATTCTTGATTTTAAATAGCCTGAGAGAAGGGAGAGAAGGGCATTCTCCAGGTGGAAAGATAAAGAAGAAATGCACATTCTTGAACATATCCCTGTGCTTCTTATGTTACATATTTATTACATACAGTAAAATGTCAGAACCTCTTAAACAATACAGGTGTTTACCTCATTTCATTAGTAATCATAAACTATCGTTTATTGCACTCTTTGTGCTAGACATTTTAACATACATTTTACTTGTATTATCTCAGTTTGTCTTCACAACACAGCCTGAGATGGGCACTCATCATTTAACAGAGGAGAAAGAGGAAGTTTAGAGAAGTGAAATAATCCAGGTCCATGTGGCTTTAAAACAGGCATCAGCAGAGTACAGCCTACAGACAAATCTGCCTCCCTTCACGTTCTTGTGAATGAAGTTTTATTGGAACACAGCCACACTCACTCTTTTTGTGCTACAATGGCAGAATTGAGTAGTTGTAACAGAGACTTTATGGCCCACAAAGCCTGGGTGTTAATACTCCACTTGGAGTCCATTATGTTTTTACCCACTTTGTGTGTGCAAAACACACATAGACAAGCATAAATATACGCACACATCTGTTGTGGTAGTCCTAGCCCTTGGGTTAAGCAGAAGTTGAGTTAACCATGCACTGGTGATTGATTTATTCTGCTTATTAATGTTGCAGTGATTTAAGGCATTTAAACAAAAGAGCTTTTAATTGAACTTAGTGTAGCATTATTAGAAAGATAATAAACCAAATTTTAATGTCTTATGGTTAAAATAGAAAGTGCAAGTGATTTTGGCTTAAAAACATATTTTCCCTACGAAACTGGTTTCAGTAAAAAGTTATTTTTTTAACCTTCTTTTGGATAGTTAGGAAGTTGGAATAGTCTAGTGTTGTTTTCATTAAGTGAGTATTTAGAATATCCTAGAGTTTATTTTTAGCTCCAAAACATTTTTCTTGAAGCCATTTTAGGAAGATATCATCCCTACCCAATTCTTTTCTTGCTGAGGAAGATTGGCCCTGAGCTAACATCCACTGCTAATCTTCTTTCTGTATGTGAACCACCACCACAGCATGGCCGCTGACAGAGGAGTGGTGTAGGTCCTTGCCCAGAAACCGAACCCCAGGCCGCCAAAGCGGAGTCTGCCGTACTTAACCACTAGGCCACTGGGGCTGGCCCCCTACCCAGTTCTTAAACAGCAGATCCTAAGCAGATGACTAAATAGTTACTGATGTGTTCTCTAATATGTATAGCAGTGGTCACTGAGCACACTGAAGTTTGGTGCTTCCAAACTGCTTGGTCTTCTAATTTTTTTTTTAATAGTTTTCTGTCTCCTGTTAGTTCTCCCTGCTGTCATTGTATATTCTGGTAGCAGTTTCTTTACCCATCTCTTTTTCTGTCCCTAATCTTTTATGAAGTACCACTGGAAATGCTGAGCTTATTAAAATCATATGTGGCAAAGGTATAAATGGGCTCCTAGAATCTGAGATGCCCTTTTCTAAGTAATGTGTCGATTTCTCATTTGGTCTCCCAAGTCCCTTTCACTCCTACTTTCTGGCCCTTGCTTATTACTAGGTAGGATTACTAAGATTTGCTAGATGATATTGTAATAGTTTATACTGTTTTCTTTTTTAGAATATCTTTCGTTATCTGAAATTAATCAGAGGTTTTTAATACAGAGGCCCATCAGTAGGGTTTAAGGGGTCATTTGAAACCCTAAAATTACATACAAAGTTCTTCTGGAGAGAGGATCTAGAAATGGTTAAGAACAGTTTCATTTATTCAATAAATATTTATTGAACATCTGTTTTGTACCAGGCACTGTGTCTGTGCTGGGGATACATCAATGAATAAAATAAGGACAACACCCTTAAAATGAGATAAGGCAAAACTGTATTTCTCTAGTTATTTCTGATTATTTATACTCTTCTTTTTTTTCTTTGCAGGAAAAACAAGAATGGTGGTGGCTTTATATTGCAGATAGGAAGGAACAGACATTAATATCTATGCCATATCATGTGTGTACACTAAAAGATACAGAAGAGGTAATTATCCAACACTATTTCAGTTTTTACAGATATACAGCCTCTCGTCATTATACTGCTTCATAAAATCTTTTTTAGAAATCAGTTTATCATATTTGACTTATTGCATTTTATTTGTTAAGACACGTTTTATAACTGTTCTCTGATGTCTTTTGGGGGAGCTCGTTGGAAATTTATAAAGTATTGTTAAAGGCAGGCAGCTTGGTCAGTCTTTTAAAAACTTATTCTCAGCTTATTTTTGGGAGTTTTTATTGTCAGTTTCTAAAAACGTATGCTTTCTTCTCTGCAGAATTTAATTATATTTTACAAAAATTTATGGTTTTTATCCTCATTGGATAATGCTAAGATAAATACCTTTGTCTTAAAAACAAATGTAGGGGCCGGCCCAGTGGCGCAGCAGTTTAGTTCGCGCTTGGCAGCCCGGGGTTCGTGGGTTCGGATCCCGGGCGCCGCCGACACACTGCTTGTCAGCCATGCCGTGGGGGCGTCCCATATAAAGTAGAGGAAGATGGGCACGGATGTTAGCTCAGGGCCAGTCTTCCTCAGCAAAAAGAGGAGGATTAGCAACGGATGTTAGTTCAGGGCTGGTCTTCCTTACCAAAAAAAAAAAAAGTAAAAACTAGTAATTAGGTTTCTAGAGTGGAAATTTTGATTAAATGGCATTGTCCACTCTTAATGACAACATTAATATAGCATTGTGATGAACATATTTTACCCTTGGGAACTCCTGTTTTCTTCTTAAATTTCTTTTTTTTTTTTTGGTGAGGAAGACCAGCCCTGAGCTAACATCCGTTGCTAATCCTCTTTTTGCTGAGGAAGACTGGCCCTGGGCTAACATCGTGCCCATCTTCCTCCACTTTATATGGGACGCCGCCACAGCGTGGCTGACATGCGGTGTGTTGGCAGGCGCCCGGGATCCGAACCGGCGAACCCCGGGCTGCCAAGCGCGGACTAAACTGCTGCGCCACCGGGCGGCCCCTTCTTCTTAAATTTCTATTACTTTTCTAGGAAGAAGGTTCTGTCTGCCTAGACTTGGTGGACAAGAGCAAGGCTTTGGAATTTTAAGATAGTTCCATGATGTTGATTTTTAATCCAAAAAGGTTTTTTTTCCCTCTTTGTAACAAAGTAGTAAATGTATAAAGTGGTTTATTGTTGTTGATTTGACATGTAGAGCCAACTTAATGGTATTTCTTTGACAGAGCAATTTTATTACTATTTTTTAATTTAAATTTTGCCTATTTTTCAATAGATAATACATTTACCTAGTTAATATTTCAGAAGATATACAAAAGTGCACACAATGAAACATCTTGCATCTGTCTTTCAGTCACCCATTCCCCTTCCTTTATCAAATTTTTATATATTCTTCATGTGATGTTGTATGTAAATTACAAGCAAATACGTATGTGTATTTTCCCCAGTTTTATGCAAAAAGTAGCATACACCATGTTCAGCATCTTACTTTTTTCTCTCAGTGATATAACTTGGAATTTGTTCCATGTTAGTACAGAAAAAGCTTCCTCATTCGTTTGCACAGCTGCATGATATTCTTCTTTGTGGATGTTTATTTAGCACTCAGCTGTTTAAATTGACTTATAGGTTATTTCTTGTCTTTTGCTGCAATGAATACCCTCATATGTCATTTTGCACATGTGCAAACATCTATAGGATAAATTCATAGAGGCAGAATTAATGAATCAGAGGCTCTGTACATTTGTAATTTTGATAGATATTGCTAGATATTTATTTCTCCATAGGGAGAATGAATGTTTAACTATGCCCATTGCCTCTCAGTATGTCAGACATTTTAAATGTCATTGCTAATCAAAAAGGTGGAAAATGGCATCTCAGTGTTATTTTTTCCCTCTGATCTTTTATTTTAAAAAGTCCCAAACCTATAAAAATGTTGCAGTCTCATGAACCCCCATAGACCCTTCATCTACATTGAGCAATTGTTAATATTTTGCCACATATGTTTTATATCTTTCTCTGTATGTGTACACACAAAATAGGTACACACACATATATGTATGTGTATTGCCCGCCATCCACTTTAGGCACTTGTAGACATCATGACATTATACTCCTAAATACTTGAACATATATCTCCTAAGAACAAAGACCTTCTCCTACATAAGCTCAATATAATTAATTATATTCAGGAAATTTAACACTGATATGGTATTATTATCTAATATGCAGTCCAAATTCAGATTTCCTCCAGTATTCCACTAATGTCTGTTACAGTTTTTATTTTGTTTCATTTTTAAATTCAGGATGCAATCAAGGATCATGCATTGCATTTGGTTGTCATTCCTCTTTATTCTAGAACACTTCCTTGGCCTTTCTTTTTTTAAATTTTTCATGCCATTGACATTTTTGAAGAGTCCAGGCAAGGTATTTTGTAGAATATCCCTTAATTTAAATTTGACTCTTGGTTCCTTGTGATTATATTCATTTAAAATATTTTTGGCAGAAATACTGCATAGGTGATGTAACCTTCTCTAGTGCATCCCATCAGGGGCACGTTATATCAGTGTGCCCCATATTAGTGATTTTATGGTTGATCATTTAGTTAAGGCTTTTCTCTTTTGTAAAAGATATTTTTTCCTCTAATCAGTGGGGTGATAACTTGGGTGCTATGTGAATATTCTGTTCTCCAAGAACAGGTTTCTTTTACCCACTCATTTCAGCATACGTTGATGATTCTTGCCTGAATCAGTTTTTACTATGCAGTTGTATTCGGTGTATTTTTAACTTTGTATTTCTCTTAAGAGTGAAACTGAACGTCTTTCAGTGTGTTTGAATCGTTTCTCTTTTTGTGTCTGTTTGTGACCATTGTTCATTTTTGTTGGGTTATTGGTCTTTTTAGATTGGTTTTGGGAATTTTTTTTTAATACTATGAAATCAGCTCTTTGTGATGTTTGTTGCAAATATTTCTCCCCAGTTTGTTTTAGTATTATGGTTGTTTTTACCAAGCAAAAATGTAATTTATTATTTATTGGGAGGTTTTTTGTGGTGTGATTTAATTTTTTCTTTTATGATTTCTAGGTTTTGTGTTATAATTAGAAAGGCCAAACTGTGAAATAAATTTTTTAAAAAAAGATTCTTCCATGATTTTTTCTAGTTTGCTTGTTTTAGTGGCATATTTTAATATATAATCTTGCCTACAAAATCTGGATTTTGGAGATTGGAGGCAGATCACCAGAACATCCAAATGTCATGTTAAAAATTTATTCTTTCTTCAGATGGAATTGAAATTTCTAAGAGTTTGTAACTCTTTGTATTTGAAGTTTATGATTTGATAGGAAATAAAATATTTTCTTGATCTTTTAAGGCATTGGGCATTTGTAAAGGAAATACTTTTGTTTGTTTCTCCTTTACCCTCATACTGTTACCATTCTTGCCACACTTCTGGCACCAGATGTGTGGGTTTTTCCCCACATGAAGCAATTTTCTGTGACACCAGCTGAGTGTCCTACAGTTTAACTCAATGCTGACACTATCTACTTGGAGATAGTGTCAGATCCCACAGGTTAAGGGCTCAGTTCTACAGGACTCCCACCCTGCCCTCCTCCCACTTCAGATGCCAATCTAAGTCCCAGGTTGTCACCTGTACTTCTGAGCAACCGGCTGTTAGTGGGGGTTCCCATGACCCCCTCCTTGGGTTTGACAGTTTGCTAGAATGGCTCACAGAACTCAGGGAAACACGTTTACTGGTTTATTGTAAAAGAATATGATACAGGATATAGATGAACATCTAGATGGAAGAGATACATAGGGCACGTGGGAAGGGGCATGGAGCTTCCATGCTCTTTCTGAGCATTCCACTCTCCCAGCATCTCCATGTGTTCACCAACTTGGAAGCTCCCCAAACCCTTACTTGGGGGATTTTTATGGAGGCTTCATCATGTGGGCATGATTGATCATTGACTCAATTTTTAGCCCCTCTCTGGAGGATGGAGGGTGGGGCTGAAAGTACCAAGCTTCTAACATGACTTGGTCTTTCTGGTGACCAGCCCTCATCTAGGAGCCCACCAAGAGTCATCTCATTAGAACAAAACACATTTCTGTCACCCAGGAAATTCCAAGGGATTTACAAGTTCAGTGTCAGGAACCGGGGGTCAAAGACCAAACTTTAGAACAAAGATGCTCCTTGTGCTCTTATCACTTAGGAAATTACAGGGGTTTGAGGAGCTGTGTGCCAGAAACTGGGGGCAGAGACCAGTATATATATTTTCATCTCACAGCATTTCTTCTAGAAATAAGAAAACTTGGCAAGAATTATCTCTCGTCTGGTGAAGTCTATTTTATTAATTCCAACATCTCATTCATTTTACTTTTATACCCTATTTCATTTCTTCAAGTTGTCTAGGTGATGGTAAACACATAACTTGGTTGCTTTAAAATATGCCTTCTTGAATTGTGGAGATACAAATTAACCCCATCAATTCTGCCTAATTTGGTTTCTTTTTTGTATAGTATGTATGATATATGATATAAATGTCATATATATATTTGTTATTATTGTTAGAACTTCTTAACATTTGTTAGGACTTCCTATGTCATCTGAGTAAATACCTAGCTATTAAATACTCTGGTCTAGGAATTTTAGGAGTGAGCTGTTGTTTCTTCCAATCCTCAAAATACAGATTTTAAGTGCTGATTTTATCTTCTAGGTAGAACTGAAGTTTCCTGCACCAGGCAAGCCTGGAAATTATCAGTATACAGTGTTTCTGAGATCAGACTCCTATATGGGTTTGGATCAGATTAAACCATTGAAGGTAAGAATAGTGACTCTTCAATAAATATAGTTGTCTATTTGAATAAGTACTTAATATACTAGGGAAGCATTTCTAGTTTTGAAATGTAGAGTAATAGAGGGGAAAAAAAGTCATCTCATACTTTATATATGATACACTTGATGGACTACTATTTCGATAATAAACTTAAGTTGTTGAGTTAAAGGAGTGTAATGATTTAGAACCTTGAATATAAATTACCTAAGTGATAACATTTTAATGTGCCGTAATATGCTATGACTTTACAGGGCCTCACAAATGGCTTCTCTTTTCTTTAGAAAAGCACATGTGTTTTCCCAGAGATTCTACTGAAGTGTTTATTAATTTCTGAAACATTTCTTTTTTATCATTTTAGAGTACATTTGAAGCACACTCCCATCAGTGTTTATCATTTTACTTGGGGTTTTTATAAAAGGCATTCTAGTATGTTAGTGAGATTGTGCTGAAGTATTGTTGCACTGTGTATTGGAGTCCCAAAATAAAGGGAGCCTCTTTTTTCCCACAAGGGTTTGGCTATAGAATTTTACTTCATGAGTATGGAGGCTGCAGAATACTTCTTTTTTTTTTTTAATTGATGTCTTAGTAGTTTATAACGTTGTGGAATTTCAGTTGTACACTATTGTTTGTCAATCACCATATCAATGCTTCCCTTCACCCCTTGTACCATCCCCCCGCCCCCTTGCCCCTGGTGACCATCAAACAGTTCTCTCTGTGTTAATTTATATTCCACATATAAGTGAAATCATGCAGTGTTTGTCTTTCTCTCTCCGGCTTATTTTGCTTAACATAATACTCTCGAGGTCCATCCATGCTGTTGCGAATGGGACAATTTTGTCTTTTTTTATGCCTGAGTAGTATTCCATTGTATATATATATACACCACATCTTCTTTATCCAATCATCCTTCGAGGAACACTTGGGTTGCTTCCACTTTTTGCCTATAGTGAATAATGCTGCAGTAAACATAGGGGTGCATAAGCCTCTTTGGATTATTGATTTCAGGTTCATTGGATAGATACCCAGTAGTGGGATAGCTGGATCATATGGTATTTCTGTTTTTAAATTTCTGAGGAATCTCCATACAGTTTTCCAGAGAGGCTGCACCAGATTGCATTCCCACCAGCAGTGGATTAGGGATCCCGTTTCTCCACAACCTCTCCAACATTTGTTGTTTTTTGTCTTGGTGATTATAGCCAATCTAATGGGTGTAAGGTGATATCTTAGTGTAGTTTTGATTTGCATTTCCCTGATGATTACTGATGTTGAACATCTTTCCATGTGCCTATTGGCCATCTGTATATCTTCCTTGGAAAAATGTCTGTTCATATCTTCTGCCCATTTTTTGATTGGGTTGCTTGTTTTTTTGTTGTTCTGTTGTGTGAGTTCTTTATATATTATGAAGATTAACCCCTTGTTGGATATATGATTTGCAAATATTTTCTACCAGCTGGTGGGTTGTCTATTCATTTTGATCCTGGGTTTCATTTGCCTTGCAGAAGCTCTTTAATCTGATGAAGTCCCACTTATTTTTTCTTTTGTTTCCCTTGTGCGAGCAGACATGGAATCCGAAAAGATCCCTTTATGACCAATGTCAAATAGTATACTGCCTATATTTTTTTCCAGGAGTTATATAGTTTCAGGTCTCACTTTTAGGTCTTTGGTCCATTTTGAGTTAATTTTTGTTACAGTGATATAAAATGGTCTACTTTCATACTTCTGCATGTGGGTGTCCAATTTTCCCAGCACTATTTACTGAAGAGACTTTCCTTTCTCCTTTGTAAGTACTTAGCTCCTTTGTTGAAGATTAGTTGTCTGTAGACGTGTGGTTTTATTTCTGGGCTTTCAATTCTGTTCCGTAGATCTGTGTGTCTATTTTTGTACCAGTACCATGCTGTTTTGATTATTATAGCTTTGTAGTATATTTTGAAGTCCAGGATTGTAATGCCTGCAGCTTTGTTCTTTTTTCTCAGGATTGCTTTAGTTATTCAGGGTCTTTTGTTGCCCCATATGAATTTTAGTATTCTTTGTTCTATTTCTGTGAAGAATGTCATTGGGATTCTGATTGGGATTGCATTGAATCTGCAGATTGCTTTAGGTAGTATGGACATTTTAACTATGTTTATTCTTCCAATCCATATGCATGGGATATCTTTCCATTTCTTTATGTCATCATCGATTTCTTTCAGTAATGTCTTACAGTTTTCATTATATAGGTCTTTCACCTCCTTGGTTAAATTTATTCCTGGATATTGTATTTTTTTTGTTGCAGTTGTAAATGGGACTGTCTTTTTGAGTTCTCTTTCTATTAGTTTGTTCTTGGCATATAGAAGCACAACTGATTTTTGTCAGTTGATTTTATACCCTGTGACTTTGCTGTAGTTGTTATTTCTAATAGTTTTCCAGTGGATTCTTTAGGGTTTTCTGTATATAAGATCATTTCATCTGCAAATAGCAAGAGTTTCACTTGTTCATTGCCTATTTGGAGTCCTTTTATTCCTTTTTCTTGCCTAATTGCTCTGGCCAAAACCTCCAGTACTATGTTAAATAAGAGTGGTGAGAGTGGGCACCCCTGTCTTGTTCCTGTTCTCAGAGGAATGGCTTTCAGTTTGAGTATGATGTTAGCTGTGGGTTTGTCATATAAGGCCTTTATTATGTTGAGGTACTTTCCTTCTATACCCATTTTGTTGAGAGTTTTTATCATAAATGAATGTTGGATCTGGTCAAATGCTTTCTCTGCATCTATTGAGATGATTGGGTGGTTTTTATTCCTCATTCTGTTAGCATGGTGTATTACACTGATTGATTTGCTGATGTCGAACCATCCCTGTGTCCCTGGTATAAATCCTACTTGATCATGGTGTATGATCTTTTTAATGTATTGCTGTATTTGGTTTGCCAATATTTTGTTGAGGATTTTGCAAAATACTTTGAAAGTCACAGTTCAGTTTTTCTTCCATCAGCAGAAGACTTATTAAGACATTACTTAGTGTTCTTGCTCAAGAATCACACTTATTAATCTTACATGCCACAGAATAAATAGTATAACTTCTGTAAAATCAAAATATCAAACTGTATTAGAAATTTAACTACATTTACATGTTAGTAGATTGACCATTTTTATTTGTTATGAATGTCTATTCTCAATGAATGTGTTAAATTTAGAGTTACAACCATAAAATCTATTTATTTATAATTGTTGTCAAAGAAAACTTGTGTTGGATATTTCTTCCGTTATTCCTCCCAAAATTTCTGATGTCTACATTTAATTCTTCTTTATAGTTGGAGGTTCATGAGGCTAAGCCTGTGCCAGAAAATCACCCACAGTGGGATACAGCAATAGAGGGGGATGAAGACCAGGAGGACAGCGAGGGCTTTGAAGATAGCTTTGAGGAAGAGGAAGAAGAAGAGGAAGATGATGACTAAGCAGTACTACGAATGGACCACAATATTGGCACATATTTGCAAATTTTTGCTGTTTAATAACCCAGAAACAGCGCAGAACTGATGTTGATGGTGTGTTAGTTCTTGACTAGAAATGGGTGCATAATATAATTAGGCAGTGGTGGTGCCTTGGTACAGTCTAAAAAATGCTTAAGGCTTGTTAAAGCCTTTCAAGTATGGGATGGTGCATTTATTTCATCTGCAAATGATAATAAACCCTTTGTTACAACTGTCCAGAAGTGTGGGCTATGTATTATCTGATCAGTTTATGGTCCAAGTAAAAGTAAAGGTACATAAAAAACAACCTATAAATGAGCAACTTTTCTTCGTTTAGCTTTAGTTTTAGCAATCATTAAAGTATGATAAACACCACAAATATGTTTTAAGTAACATCTGTTCAAGTTTTAATCTCTTGGTAAGATCTATCATTCATTTATTGACATTTTGCAGTGATACAAGACTGTTCATAACAGCTCCATTCATAGCTTTAAACTTTTTATTTTTACCTGTCTTGGTCATAAGTTGGCATTCTCTCACATTCCACATAATGTAGAGGGCTACATTTTGGGATTTTCCTTTTCTTAATTGCCCAGAGTTATCAGACAGATTATAAAAATGGCTTTTAATGGCTTAAAACATTTCTAAGCCTCTATTTTAGCAGGATCTAATTCTTTTTATAAGCTTTAGGTCTAAAAATGATTGTGGGACCACATGTTCTCTAACGTTGGTGACTTATGTTATTAAACCTTTTTTAAAAGGTTCACTATAAAAGCTGAAATACATTCTTAGCTTTTAATCTACCTGACTCTCTCAGAAGCCTTTTAAGGAAAAAAATATATAACATGCAAAGGAGGCATGTTTTGTATTCATTTTGGACTCCTGTCAATAAAATAGAAGTTTGACTCATTTTATGTTTGTGATGGTGTCTTTTTACTCCCAGAGAAAGGATATAATAGGATAATTCATTCTTTTGTTTTTCAACTAAAAATGTAATAATAATATACATTACTGCTGAAGTGACTGCTATTTCTGTATACTATAGAAAAACCCATGAGTGGGAAGATTTCTCCCTCACACAGTACAATCCAGAAGGATAGTGCTTATAAAGAGTAGAAATGTCTACGTGATGAATCATTGAGGTAAGATGAATATTTAATTACTAGGTATGGAGGAAGCATAAGTCCATAATATTATAGGACTGATTGCAATAATCCTCTCCTACCAAAATCTTCATGGGCCAAAGTACTGTTGAAATACTAACTTTTGACCTTGATTACTTAGAAGGTTGCCACTTTCATGCAGAATTACCATTGGTATTTTTATTACTGCAGTAGCTGGAAATAAAATTTGAAAATTACTGAAAACGTGAATGGTTTTTTTTGGTTCTAAATTTAGGATGTAATATTTCCTATAATATGGTCAAAGCAGTGTTTTCATTGGAACCTCCATCACCTGTTTTTTCTTTTTAAAGGTGTTAGTGAGACCCTTCCTTGGCAGGCAGGCGTGCCACTGATTTGTTTCATGTTACAAATAGAGAGTGGGTTTAATTTTCGAGTCAGGTTTTGGCGGGAAGCTCCAGTGTCAGGTGAGGCAGTTGTTGGTCACCTAAGTGTGGTGGAAGGGAGGGAGCCAGCCTCCAGCACAAAGTGAAAGCAGAGGTCAGAGAAAATGCACGTGTGGCAGGAAGGCAAGGAAAGGGAGCAAACAAGACAATGCAGTATGCATGAGTCCTGGTTTTCTTGAAGGATACTTTTGAAGAAAAGGTATTTCTATCCTAGTCGCTATTTTGTCTTAAGGAGGCTTTATAAGTACATTGAGACAACTGACTTCTTGTTTTAAGACTTTAGAGAGGATGATTTCACAACCCAATAACTCACCACAGTGCTTAAAAAAACAGTATCACCTCAACATTAGAAAACCCCACGTCTGTTCTTTGCCCTTTGTGTGACATCCATGTACTTCCCAACCAAATAAACACATTTTCCTCTAATGAGTCCTGAGGTAAACTCCATATTGCAGCAATGAAAGGACTGAGCCTTCAGTTTATGGTTCTCATCTCTCCTGCAAGTCTCTGACTTCTGCATCCCTCCTTTCTTTCTCTTGATGGAAATTTAATAACTAACTTAACCTGGTTTGCACTTAATCTAATGGAAACAGTGTATTTTCAGTTTTGTTCCCATCAAGAAACCATGACATTTTTGTCACTAGAATAGATGAACATATAGATGAAAACATTCAGTGTGTTGTATACAGAGTGAAACGTTATTTATGAAATTGTTACTTATGTAACATTTTTATCTTTAAGTTGAAGTACCTATTAAAACAAAAGATAATCTTCCGTGAGGAGACCACAATTGAAAGCCTAGCAGTTGTACATTTTACTGTCACAAAACGTGGTTGAGGCCACACCGTGTTTTCCATGTGCATATCTCAATCTCCAAGTCAGGAGTTCATTGACTTTGCAAAACTTTTTAAAATTTTCATGAATATTTTTTTAAAATTAAGGATCATATTGAATAAAGGTTCTCTGTAAACAACAATACTCTGTTCTATTTCTCCCAGCTTTCACTGAGGGGTGGAGAAGGATGAGCCTGTCTGGCTGTTCTATTGCACTGTGTGGTGGGAAGGCATCCCCTGGGTGGAAGCAGAGGGGGTGGATGCCAAAGGACTGATGTGGAAAAGGGGAGGGAGGGTGTTGAGGAATGTGATGAGGCTCTCTGAGTGTATTATTTTTGACCACAACATTTATCCGGTCATTTGCGTCAGTCAATCAAAACCAGATAATGGAGTGTTCTTTAGCGATAATGCTTATTTGAAATGTTATTCGATGCTTTACATAGTTTTTGAGGGGTTGTTCATCATTCATCACGTGTTTTGCTGAGTTTCTATGAATGGGTCTGTGATTGGATACTGGGCCTATAAAAATCAAAGGATCTATGTTCTTAAAGACTCACTGGTATTAGGGCAGGCAGATGGGGGCAATCTATTTTAATCCATTTGCATTGGCTACTGGCCATTGTTTGGAATGCCATTTTTTTTTTTACGTCCACTGTAGGCAGAGGAATTTTTTTTGGTGCTAGCTATTTGTTGGCTTTTTTTGAAAAATAGGCAAATTCTCATTCTTTAAGTGTTTCTCTAAAGCATTTTTCTCCCCAAATATCCATACTCCATGAAATCCCCTATTTAGTCTGCCTTAAGTGAAACAGCTATCAGTGAACCATGATGTAACATTTTACCAGCTGTGTAGCGATTAGTCTTAAGAAGTTAGCATCAAGCATCTTCACACCTTTAAACTTGATGCTAGGGCTGTTTTGCGAAACTTCAAAAAAATGCTGTGATCTTGTACGTTTTTCTGTAACCTGAGCTAAAACTCCAAATACAGCAATCACTGGCATGCTTTAGGGCTGTGGTTTCAGATGGGGGTGTGTACATCCCAGGGGTATGCAGACGATCAATCCATCGGGAAAATGTTAAAATGATTATTTGTATTTAATCTCATCCTTTTAAATTTCTATTTTTGTGTGTTTTATAATGTACATAATATTGTACAATTGTACACTTCTATAATTTATAAATAAATAATACATTTGGTGCATTATATATTTTTTCCTGATTTCAATGCATGATCAAAACATTTGGATACACTGCTTTGAGGTATTAATAGGGTGACATTTAAGCTAAAATGAAGGTTTGGACCATTGGCACTCACCGTTTGAGTTCGCAAGGTGATGTTACTTTGCTGGAGTCAACAGGTTGGCATTCACTGTGTCCAGCCCTGCTGTAGCCCCCAGGAGCAAAGTGATGCTTTTTGAGATGGAATTGAGTAGTTTGGTAATGGGGTTAATAGATAAGGGGAGGGTTCTAAGCAACTGTTGTCCATGGAATGGAAGTGGGGGAGGTGAAGGCAGAAGTGCTAGGGGCGACTTACTGGGACCTCCAGCAAAGGCTACGGCTGTTAGTGGTCCCTGCAATCAGTGGCTGCTACATATTAAAGGTGAGTGTGGGAAGGATGGTCCACCGTCCTTTCAGCACTAGATGGTTCAGCATTAACCTGTCAAGCTGGATGTGCAAAGGGAGCTGTGTTGCTCTTACCTTTCTGAGCACCTGAGGTTTACACTTGAAAACCTAGGTGACGGCAGCAATGGATACCGCATAGGTGTGAGTAGATTCCGTAAAGAGCAACTTAACTGTTTCCCTGTGGTATCCAAGCCTTGTTCCAGTAGAGGGTGATGGGGCTGTAATTTTCTTTAGCAAAGAATGGTTTAGCGTATGGGACTAAAAACCAAGATTAAAGATATTCTTCATAATTTATTTCTATCTTCACCTTCTAGGATTATTTTCTTCCCCTTTAATCTTTTTTATTCCTATCTAACCTTTGTCTTTCTTACATGTATCGTTTAATATGTTAAATTTACTTTTCGATTTTTAAATTTACTTCTCGATTTTCTGGCTGAAAACTCCAGAAGACAATTCGTATTTATTCATTGTGCTAGTATTGTATTTGATTGTTAGCTTGAGAGAGGCGGGAAGTCAGGTAGGACAAAGAAATCCTTTCAGTCTACAAAATTTAAATTTTTTGGATGGTTGGTGTCAAGAACTGTGAAGGGTCTGAGATTTTTACTGTGTGTGCAAGCTTACAAGTTAACCTGCCACAGTGTCACGGACGCTGGCAGAAGACAGGAGACTCCCAGGTCAGAGGCACCACAGGCCGCACGAGCTTCATGGTCTCCATCTGCTCCTCTTGTCCCCAGGTTTCCTGGGGTGATGCTGAGTAGCCCAGGTGGATGCTGCCATGCAGTGTGTGTGTCACAGCGGAGGAATTTCGAATTCAGGAAACCTAATCTAAAGGGTGTGCAAGCAGGGCTGTCCAAGAGGGAGATCCTTTCTTCCAAGGCTGTTCCATGTACAAACATAAACAGAGCCTGGAACAAAAGCTGTGTGCCTCTGCTCACAAGATGTGCAGAAACATGAGGTGCCCGTGGAAAATTGTCTCTCAAAAGTTGGAATTCAAAATATAGAGTACCTCTGTTTACAAAGAGGTATAGAGTACTTATTTTCAAAGGAGATGAATTCTATTTAGTGAAAATTAGGATCAGCCAGGTCACCTTCTTTGAGAATAATGTACATGTAAACTTCTTGCAAATATTTATCTTGTTGTCGAAGATAGTTTTATGTTACAACGGAAGAGAGTTCACTTAATCTCTAAAAAATACACCAGAATTTTTCAAGTTGAATCCAGTTCAGCGTGACAATGGAAAAGGAATGTCTAAAAAGTGAGCTATCTGTTGTATATTGTAACCATAAAAGATGTTGATTATTGCCCTCTGCACCCCTCCCCAAAACCTGTCTCTGCCCCACAACCACCAAAAAAAAAAAAAAAAAGAAAGAAACAATGTTTCTTGGAAGCAATGTTTGCTTCCAAGTGAGTCTGAGTCCTTGTGGAATAACTGCCATTTCTTTAGTGGTACTGTTTTTCCTAAGATGCTCCCCCCAAGCCCAGGGAGTCTTTAGACCTTCTTTGGTTGAAATCATTTAGAAACCTCTGAAATATTCTTCTGAACAATCATGCTGGCACCTGATCAACGTTGAGGGAAGGTTTATTTTTGTTTTTGACTGAAAAGTCATTTAGAGATAATGCAGAGCAATAGGGAAGGTAATCAAATTTGTGATAGATGCTTTGATCAAAAGTTAGGCATGTGACTAAAAGTCAATGAGAGACTTTTAAAAAACCGTGATTTTTAACCGCATTGGAGGATTCCCAAGGAGACATCCAATAATATTACTGGGTAACTATAACCTCCATCTAGATGCATTAGTCTGCATCTACGTCTTTGTAAAATTAGTCTACCTAGTTTATAATCACATCCAAAGTTTCTCCAGTTTTTTAATTTCTAGTTTCTCTGCCACATTCTTGGGACTCTAGTCACTGGCTATGCTGTACCTCACCTTTCAAATTTCTCCAAAAGTCTACAGTTCCTCTTTTTGACATGACAACACATATGAGAGAGAGAGAAAAGGGGGGAACCAGAAGGGGTGCCCCAAGTTGAAGGGAGGCAAGGCACCCCTTCCAGTATCTTGGAGTTACTGCTCTCTCCACAGCCGACTCCTGCTTCAGAACTCTGAACTTACTCGTGTTCCCAGGATCCCAAGGAGATCGTGCCCCTCCTACCCCTCCCCTTACTCACAAAACACTGATCTGGGCCTATTATCATGGAAATTATAAGGATTAATGTGATTTTCAGCAAAGTGCTTTTGAGAATTGGAGATGAAACTGCAGTGTTATGAATCACGGCATTATTTCATGATAACACTGAAAACCCCCACATCCTTCAAGCCTGCTGACTTAATGACAGGGTGTCGCACTAAACGTCAGGAGTGACGCTTCAGGAGCAGCGCATTTCAGACGGGAGTTTAGGTTTGGTGATACTGAAACTGAGTTTTGAGTAGAATTGTGAACGTTTCCATGTGTTAAAAAGAATAATTTTTAGAGCAAGAAAAAAAAATCTTAAAAAAAAAGTCTTCCTCCATCTCGGTATGATTTGTAAAGTTTTCTTTGCATTTGGTACTAGGGTACTTATAATCTGATTCACCCAAGTGCCTGCCCCCAAACCCCTCCACTGCCTAATATAAGCAGAGCTGGAATGTAGGGATGGAAACGAAATCCCTGGACTTTAGTCTTGGAGCCACCTCCATAGGGTGGCATTATCATGGGAGGTTAATGACAGCATGTGTGTAAGTGCTGAGGACTTGTGAGGTGCCCTCTCTGCAGCTCCGATTTCAAGTAACTTGTACTGCCCAGTTGCACCCACAGAGGGCCAGGCATTGATGTAAGGGAGAGATATAGACACGAAGTCCCAGAGAAGAGATGTGACTTGTCACAGCTGGTGACAGAACTGGAGCTGGTACTCAGGCCCCCACCCCTACAGGGTGCTGCACCACATTCCACAACTCATCTGTATTTCCCTGCACACACCCCTTCCTACAGCAGAGCTACAACAGGAGGCGCCATCACTGAGGTTCCTCACGTGTCTGCTGCGGGTCCAGGGGCCTGAGGCTTTAGGGTGGGGCAGAGGACAAAGCTGATGGTAGACAGTTATCCACTCTTCTAGGTGCTTGGAATACAAAGAGAACAAAACAGAGAAAAAGAAGATAAAGTTCTCTGCCATACATTCCAGAAGGGGAGAAAGAGAATGAACAATAAACATAATAGATAAATAATTTAAATAGCATATTTGAAAGTGATAAGTATGATAGAAAAAAAGAAAGAGCAGAGAAAGATAAAGAAGGCGGGAGGAGAGCAGGTTTCAATTTTCGTGGTCAAGATGGGTCTCATCTCAAAGTTGACACTTGGGCCAAGGCATGAAGGAGTGAAGAAGTTAGCCATGCAGATGTCTGGGAGAAGAGTGTTCCAGACAGAGGGTAATGCTAACACACAGGCTGAAAGACAGGAGCAGCCTGGCACATGAGGAGAACAAGGAAGCTGGCGGCTGGAGCAGAGTGAGTGAGGGGAGAGCACTGGGAGATGAGCTCAGAGAGAGAACGGAAGTCGCAGCAGGCAGGGCGTATAGTCCTTGTAAGGACTTTGGCTTCTACCCTGAGTGAAGTGGGAGCCACGGCAGGGTTTTGAGCAGAGGATTGACAGTACCTGACTTATGTCTTAAAAGGACCCCTCTGGCTGTTGTGTTAACAAAGAAAAAAGAAAGACTAGGAGAAAGTAAGTTGAAGCAGGAAGACCCATCAGAAGGTTATTGCAGAAATCTCCCTGAAATTTTTACATAAGTTGTAAGGCAACAGATGCTAAACAGCCATCCGTTGTCTATAAGGAGGCTGCGTCGGAGCGGCAGCCATGGAGGTGGGGTGCAGTGTTTGGATTTGGGAAGTGCGTGTTTTGAAGGTAAACCCAGCAGGAGTTCCTCATGAATTGGATGTGCCTTTACGAGAGGAAGAGAGAAGTAAGGATTCTTCTAAGGTTTTGTGCCTCAGCAACTAGAAGGATGGAGTTGCCATCAGCTGAGAAGGTAAAGGCAGGATGTGGAACAGGTCTTGGGGAAAAGATTAGAAGTTCTGTCTTGGATATGTCAGTTTGAGATTCTTCAAATGGAAAAGTTAGGTAGGCAGCTGGATGCATGAATCTGGAGTGTTGAGTACAGGGTCCTGATAGAAATATGAATTTGGCGTTCAATGACATTTACACGCTGACTGAGATCGCCAAGGAAATGAGTGGAGATCGGGCTGCGTGCTGAGGAGGATTAACATTCTCAGGCTGGGGCGAGGAGGAGGAAATGGCGGAGGGGTTGAGAAGGAGCACACAGTGTGGTAGGAGGGAAATCAAGAGTGTGGTGTCCCAAAGACACTGTGTCAAGGAGAAGGGGTATCACTGGTGTCAACTGCTGCTGAGAAGACAAGTGAGATGAAGACTGAGAATTAACCATTGGATTTAGCCAGGAGGAGGTGTGGCTGATCTTCATAAGAGCAATTTCAGTGGAACAGTTGGAGACAAGAACCCCACTCCAAGTGGGCCTGAAAGAATGGGAATTATGACAGTGTGGTTTTGGGACAAGAGCAGACAAAGAGGCCAATGATACAGAATGGTGATCCAGAAACAGACCCACACATGTGGACAGACTCACACACTTCATACATGTGACAAGTTGGTGCTGCAGAACAGTAGGGGACAGGAAGGCATTTTCAAAATATGGTGCTGGGACAATAGGATATCCTTTGGGAAAAAAAATGATGCATGGCCCCGTCTCATGCCTTATACAACAATTAATTCCAGGTGGCTTGTAAGTCTAAATTTGAAAAGCAAAACAAGAAAAGCTTTTAGAATATAACATAGGAGAATGTATTCATGACCTCAGGGTAGGATACAAAGAGCATGTCTAAAAAGGAAAAAAATTGAGAAATTCAATTACATCCAAATGAAGGACTTCTGTTCTTCAAAGACACAATAAAGAAATGAAAAAGGCAAGCCCCAGAGTGGGAGAAGATATTTGCCAGACACATAATTGACAAAGGACTTGTATCCAAACTAAACAAAAAACTGCTACAAATTGGTAAGAAAAAACAACAACAAAGCAGACAACTCAATAGGAAAATGAGCAATAGGCTTTAAAAAGGCACTGCATGTCGCAGATTGGGTTCTTCAGAAGCAGACCCTGAGAAGGTTTGTGGTGCAAGATGTTTATTAAGGATCAAGAAGTTTATTGTGAACAAAATGAGGGAGGAAGTAGGATGGGGCAGAGAAAGGAGTTGAACTTCGATGTAGGCCTAGCAAAGCCTGGGCCAAGCTGGCAGGGGGCTCAGGAGGGAACATTGCTCATTAACGTGTCCCATGTCAGACTGAGGTGGTGATGCCTTTATGCTGTTTAGTCCCACTTTGCTCAGTTAATACATGGGCTCCCTAGCAAGAGCGTGACCTTGGACAAGGCGGTTCTCTGCAGTTGAGGCAGACCCTGAAGAAGGGGCTGGATGAGGCTGTCTGTTGACCACACTCCCTGACACTGGGCAGCAAGTCCTTCTTTGAATCAGGATCTGAGCACCATGTCTCCATGTCTACTACTCTTCACAAGACACTGTATCCCAAGGGCCAAAAAAAGTACATGAAAAGCTGTTCAAGCTCTTTATCCATCACGGAAATGCAAATTAAAACCAAAATGAGATATCACTACAAGCTCACCAGAATGGCAGAAGTTGAAGAGATTGACAATACCAAGTGGTGTTGAGGACACGTAGCAACTGGAAATCGCACATGTTCCTGGTAAGAGTGTAAATTTGTAGATTACTTTGTAAAACAATTTGCCATTAGTTACTAAATTTAAAGTTATGCATAGGCAGTGACCTAGCAATTACACTTCTAGGTACTTACCCAACAGAAATGCATGCACACATGCACCAATAGACATGTGCAAGAGTGTTCATAGAAGCTCTATGCATAACAGCCCCAAACTAGAAACAACCCAAGTGTTGATTTATAATAAAATGGATAAATAAATTTTTCTATGTTAATACAAAAATTGTGGTAGGCAGTCTCCAAGATGGTTCCCAATGATCCCTGCCTCCTGGTACTCACATCCTGGATGGTCCCTCCCACATTGGACCGGGGTTGGTCTGTGTGATCAATAGCATACAGCAGCAGTGATGATGTGTCCCTTCTGAGATTAGGTTATAAAAGACACTGCAGCTTCCGTCTTGGGAGCTCTCTCACTCATATCTTTTCTTTTGGACTATTTGTTCTTGGGGAACCTATGTCATGTGGAGCCCTATGGAGAGGCCCACATGGTGAGGAACTAGCCTCCTGTCTACAGCCATCTGAGCGAGTTTGGAACTGGATCCTCCAGCCCTGGTTATGTCTTCAGAGATTACAGCCTCAGGTGACAGCTTGACTGCAGCTACATGAGGGACCCTAAACCAGACCACCTGGCTAAGCCACAAATGATTCCTGACTCTTAGAACAGAGGTGATATGATAAACATTAGTGTTAAGCTGCAAAGTCTTGGATAATTTGTTACCCAGCAATAGATAACTAAAGCAACCGGATTCTATAAAGCAATGAAAATAAATGAAATGCAGTTACGTTTGTCAACATGGGTAAATTTTACCAACACAATATTGAGTGAAAGAAGCCAGCCACAGAAGACATTTTTTGTTATCCCATTATTTAAAGTTCAAAAAGCAAGTAAAATTCAAGTACAGTGTTTAGAGATGCATGCCCAGATGGTAAAACAATAAAATAAATCAAGGAAGTGGTTACTGTAAAAGTCAGGCTGGTGGTTACCCTTGGGGGCAGATAGTGGTAGGAAGAGGGAGGGGCATGAGGAAGGCTTCTGTACTCTTGCTAATGTGCTCTTTCTTTCTTCTTCTTTTTTTTTTTTTGCTGGGAAAGATTCACCCAGAGCTAATGTCAGTTGCCAATCTTCCTTTCTTTTTTTTTCCTTCCCCAAAGCCCCAGTACATAGTTGTATATTCTAGTCGTAAGTCCTTCTAGTTCTATGTGAGCTGCTGCCACAGCATGGCTACTGACAGACAAGTGGTGTGATTCCATGCCTGGGAACCAAACCAGGGCTGCCAAAGTGGAGTGCGCCCAACTTGAACTACTAGGCCATCAGGGCTGGCTCTAATGTGCTCTTTCTTGACCTGGGTGGTGGTAGCAGGGGGATTTGTTTTGGATAAATGATTAAGCTGTATGCTTCTGTTTTTACCCTCCCACCCTTTTTTGTATATGTGTTATATTTCACAATAAAAAGGTGAACAAGGAGAACGGAAGGAGACAACTGGAGACAAGAGTGTACACAACTCTTAGGAGGACTGTTGTTGCAAAGAGGACCAAAGAAACTGAGTAGTAGCTGGAAGAGAACTGAAATCAAGATCTTTTTTTAAGATGAGAGAAACAACAGTACGTTTTATGCAGAAGGAAATCATCCACTGGAGAGGAAAAACTGACAAGACAGGAGAGGGCTATTGCTGGAGCCAAGTTCTGGAGCAGGTGAGAAGGATGGGTCTCGGCTGAGCCAGAGACCAGGCTCTGGAGATACTGAATTAGAGTTCTCCAGAGAAACAGAACCAATAGGATGCATCTATAGCTATACACCCTATTAATAAGCCTATATCTATAGATATATAGAGAATCTATGTCTATGTCTATCTATCTCCCTGTCTATTGAAAGGTATATATTTTAAGGAATTGGCTCACTGATTCTGGAGGCTGGCAAGTCCAAAATCTCTGGAGTGGACCAGCAGGCTTGGAGACCCAGGGAAGAGTTGATGTTGCAGTCTGGAGTCCGAAGGCAGTCTGGAAGCAGAATTCCCTCTTCCGTGGGGGAAGTCAGTCTTTTTCCTTTTGAGGCCTTCAACTGATTGGACAAGACCCACACACATATGGAGGGTAATCTCCTTTACTCAAAGTTTACTGATTTATTTTATTTTTATTTATTTGTTTATTTTTTTGAGGAAGATTGGCCCTGAGCTAACATCTGTTGCCAATCTTCCTCTTTTTTTTTTTTCCTTTTTGCTCCCCAAAGCGCCCAGTACATAGCTGTACATCCTAGTTGTAGGTCCTTCTAGTTCTTCTATGTGGGACACCGCCTCAGCGTGACTTGATGAGCAGTGAGTATGTCTGTGCCCAGAATCCTCCCCGGGCCGCCCAAGCAGAACGTGCCAACTTTACCTCTGCACCACCGGGCCAGCCCCAAAGTTTACTGATTTAAATGCTAACCGCATCTAAAAGATACTTTCACGGCAACATCCAGACCAGTGTTTGACTAAATATCAGAGTATCTTGGCCCAGCCAAACTGACACATAAAGTTAATTGTCATGGGGACTTTGACAGTCCCTGCCAAGTTAACTTGCTTGGAGCAGAGAAGGAGGGCGAGAGACACATGGGGTGTTAGGACATCGCTTGCTCTTGGTTTTCACTCAGAGGGTCTGCCTCTTGATTCTCCCACTGGTCTAGAGCACGTCCCCACGGCGTTGTGGGAAGGAGAGAGAAGATGGAATCATTGTGTGAATAACATAAAACAAGACCCAAGATCTTGATCTTTTTGAGTTAGCAGCAAGAGCCTGACAATACTAATTCTGAGTGAGGAAGATGTCTACATGTATTTTTCCTCCAGTTTGGGAAGTTTTATTATCGGAAAGATGGAATTCCCCTATCACAGGTACTCAAGGTGATCTAACCGATGGGGCCAGCAAAGCCTTAAGCTACCTAACTCCTGCAGAAGAGATGGGCAAGACGCTCTCAGGGGCAGTGGGCGTCTTCCCTGGGGACATTCAACCAGGCGCTCAGTCCTCCTACCAGGTAGATGCTTTGGGGAACTCAGAGCTGTGATTCCCTTGTCCGTGAAGACACTGAAAGAGGTGTCTTCGGTGGAAACGGTCACGTTCTTTTTTCCTGTGCCGGGAAGCACTAGCTCCCCCAGGACTCTCGCCTCCATAGTGCAGGTGGTCAGTCCCGGGTGCCCCAGTGCCCATGGGGGTAGGGGTGGGTGAGCGGCATCTCCAGCGGTGGCCGCCAGGGGGCGCGAGGTGGCCGAGGAGGGCCGGGCCGGGCCGGCAGGGAACGGGGATATCCGGGGACCCTTCCTGGAGCGCTGCTGCGGTCCCCCGGCTCCCGGCGCCCTCCCGGCCACCCGCCAGGCCCCAGCCACCGCCGAGCTCAGGGCGGTTCGGGCATCCGCTCTTTCACCCGCCCGGAGTCCCGACCTTGTCCGTTTGCCCACCCCCGGGACCGAGCTGCTTCTCCTCGGACCCCCAGACGCAAAGGGAGTCGCTGCCGCTTCAGTTTTTGGTCTCTCGAGGGGACAGAGCTGGCGCTCTGCCTCCTGAGGGGGCTCCACCCCGTCCCAGGCCCTAGCCCGCTGACCTCCACGCGGGGCAGGAGGACAGCTGGTTCACTGCCCCAGAGGTGTGACCACTGAGCTATCAGGGCCTCTCTCTAGGGCGGGGAAAACCCACCCCCACGGTCAATGTAACCATCACGCTCCACACCCCATCCCAGCTGTCTGGGGACGTCTTTGGGGCCAGGAACAGGGTTGCCAGATTTAGGACACACAAAAAAGAATGCCCAGGTGAATTTGAATTTCAGATAAACAACAAATTTTTCAGCGTGTGTTCTGTGCAATATTTGGGACATATTTAAAAATTTTTATGTATATATAATATGTGTATGTATATTATATATATTTTTTGTTTATCTGAAATTAAAATTTGAGTGTTCTGTATTTTTTCTGGCAACTCTAGCTAGGAATGAATTTATGTGGAGGGAGGAGGGGAATGGTTGTGGGGGAATAAAAGAATGTGTGAAGCTCTTGCTATGAAAGATACTCTTTTCTGTTTGGTCTTTTGAATATCTTCCTACCTATATATTTTAAATTCCGTTTATAAAACCCCAGTTAGTTAAAAAAAAAATCCTACTTCTCTCTGTTTTGTTTCAGTTAAACTCAAGTACAACCCTGTCTGTGACTTTTTTCCCCCAAGCCATCAGTTTTCTTAACAGATTTTAAAAAGAAGCAACTGATCATTTTAATCACGGCATTCAGCTTAAGCTGCTACCCTTTGTGTCTCTAGAACATTTTCCTTTGAAGAGATTAATATTTTTATAGTAATTTTTTTTGGGGGGGAAAATCTATATTTTGCTATTTAGGCAGAGAGGTTTATTTCCTGACTGGAGTCCAAGCTGAATAGGAACTTTGCTGTGGGGCAGAAATACAGAAGTCATGATACCACCCACACCACCCTGAACAAGGCCTGTGGGAGCCTCCTGGGGACCTCACTTCTGGGGAACCATTTCACACCCACTATCCTATGGGACACACATGCACACAGTCTCTGTGTTCATTATGTTTCGATTCTGGGTGAAGGGACTCAATCCCCTTATAATATTCCTAATAACACTGCTTGGCTCTTGTTTAGCTCATTTCCCTCACTCCGCTGTGGAATCCCATCAAAAATAGGACTGGCTCGGATGTAGATATGCTCCGCCTTGGTCCTGACCTGCTTGGTCCTGGAGGAGAGGAAGCCAAGTATATTAGTTTCCTAAGGCTGCTGTAACAGACAGCCACAGACAGGGTGGCTTAAACAACAGAAATTTATTGTCTCACTCTTCTGGAGCCTATATGTCCAAAGTCAAGGTGTCAGCAGGGTTGGTTCCTTCTAGGGGCTGTGAGGAAAGGATCTGTTCCAGGATCTCTCCTTGGCTTATAGGTGGCACCTTCTCCCCGTCTCTCTTCACGTTGTCTTCTCTCCATGCAAGTCTGTCTCTGTGTCTAAATTTCTCCTTTTTATAAAGGCACAAGTCATATTGGATTAGAGCCCACCTAATGACCTCACTTTAACCTGATTACCTCTGTAAAGACCCTATCTCAAAGTCACGTCCTGAGGTGCTAGGGGTTAGGATTTCAACATATCTTTTTTGGGGGGGACACAATTCAACCCATAACACCAAGGAAACCCTGATGAGTGAAGGTACAATTCATTGGTACCTGAGAGATGACTCTTTGAGGGGTGCTGTCAGCCCCTCAATAGATGGGGCCTTGGCTGCCAGGCTGGGGGCTTGGGTCAGGAAGCTTCTAGAACCCAGGGAGTTCTAGCTTCATGGGAAAGCTCTCTGTTCCTATTGGAGACCTAAGCTGTGTCTGAGAGGCCGACAACTCCTGGCAGGAGAGGTGCTTTCGTCTCCACAGTGAGCCTTTCTGTGGTGGAGATGCTTGCCTTGGGGAGCGTCCTTCTCTTCCCCAAGGCAGAACCCACTATCCTCTCACCGCAGGGGGAACAGAACCTTGAGCAGAGCATTCTCCACAGATTTGTCCAATATGTGTGGCTCCTGAGTTCACTGGGGAGCTGGGAATTAGTCCAGGAAAGAAAAACAAGGGCCAGGCATTTGGAGGATTTGAGGTAAAAATTTAATAACCTGTGTAGTAAATGTTCACAGTAATTCGGGTCTCATAAAACCTTGCCTCCCCACACCGTATCCCCTTACTAGGACGATAAAACTCTAATGCAACTCTGTGTTCTGTCACACACAATTGAAATCTGAGGATTCAAAATAATACACTTGCCTATTCCTTTCTAAGGGAGCATAGTCACTGAAGAGGTTCAAATTCAGACTTTAGTCACCTCATCATCCTCATAAGATTTTAATATTCTAATTAGTAACAGGAAATCGTGCAAGGGAGAAAATCCCAGTTCCTCCATTGGTTCATGGGGAAAAAAGAATCCAGTCCATCATTCTGTAATTTCTAGAGAACCATCACCTTTCCAGTAGCTGCTAGGTCCAGAGTGAAAACAGGCTAACAACACATGCGATCTCCCACCTTTGCCTGTCCGCCTGGGAGAGTCTCCAGGCTCCAGCGATGCTAACTTGGTGGTCACGGCCATCATGTCCCGGTGTGTCAGGACAGGTTTTTTGACCCCCAAGCCCAATTTCAGATGGTCCATTTTGCAAAGGTGAGATCCTTTTTGTCACTATGTTGGAGATATGACTTTTCAGTCCCCCTAAAATATATAGTGTGTTGGAAGTGCAAAATTTGGCATGTGAACAAATGGGATGGAGAATTGACTGTGGGGAGGGAGTCCCCCCACTGTGGCTGTCGGTGCAATTTGGGGCTCTGGAGGCAGTTTTTTGGGAAATAAATTGGATTCTGTCCTTAAAAATAAAATTTGGCAAAGTAAGGAAGCCTTGATCCAGCTAAAAGCTACCAGAGCAGCTAGAGACTTACTACCGCTCTACACACCTTTAAGGACAGTAGAGTCTACTAATCAGTACCTGCATTTAATCATCAGCTTCTTGATACATTGTGAGCACATTAATATTTTTTTCTCAATATGTTCAAGGTAAAAAGAGATTGCGGGTAGAAGACTATTTACTTTCATCGTGTGTGCACACGGGCACCAACACCCTTCTTCTCTCCTTGGCTCCCTCCTTCTATGACATCTATACCGTCAAGGCTTAGGGACTCAACCGCACTCCCGAAGACCCACTCACCCTTTCATAGCCAACACGTGCTTTCTTTCTGTCAGCCTCTTCATTTCCTTTTCTCCGCCTTACGCACATTCACATCTGTTTCCCATCATTTAATTGTTGTCATGGTTTACATTTTATTTTTCAATTTCCCTCTGTTTACCATCTTACATCTAGCTTTTCTTTAGCAAACTCATACTCATTTCATTCTGATACTGGTCCTTGATACTTTCCTCTACTCAGTTTGCTATTATTTTTTTTTGTCTTTGTTGATTTTTTTTCTCTAGCTTTGTTTTTTTTGTCTCTCTCAGGGGTAGGGAAACCAGGGTGCAGGTGCCAAAGCTGGTCAACAGGACATTGCCAGCAGCCCTGTGCCATCAGCCCTGGTGCCATACCTGCCAGTCTCTTCATTAGTGGTCTAATTCCTGTGAAAGCAGGGTGTGGTTACATCCCCTTCCCGTCCACGCCAGCCTGTTTTGGGAAGTTTGGGTGGGTCATCCCCACCTGGCAACACGTTCAGTCTCCTTCTTCCCCAAAGTTGAATGTGCCTACGGGTGCACTTCTCTTCTACAATCCCCCACCGTAGGGCCTGTGGGGATAAGAGCACAGAAGTCACTAGCAGTGTCTGCAGGCAGAGCAGGCAGGTTGATGAAGACGTTGGTGAGTGGCAGAATGTACTTGTGTGGGGGGAGTTGTTTTCCTGGGTTACTTTAAACAAGGCACTTCTCTGGGATTTGGAATATCAGGAGGTGAAAGGGCATGCTACTGAACATTTTAAGATGGCTGCAAAATAGTTTGGTATAAGTTTGGTGAAGCCAACTCTAGATTGTTTTTTAAAAAAATTTTGGATTGATGACCTTCTAAACGGGCACTGGAATAATACTTCTGACTACTCTTTGAGAGTGTCTTGGCTTCCCCAGGGAAAGTAATGTGCTTTTTTTCTCTGGCTGCCTTTAGGATTTCCTCTTCATCTTTTGTTTTCAGCAGTTTGAAAATGATATACCTAGGTGTGATATTTTTGTTTGTTTGCCTCTATTTTCTGCTTGATGTTTCTGAGCTTCTTGGGTCTGTGGTTTGGTATCTGTCATAAATTTTGGAAAATTCTCAGCTGTTAGTTCTTCCAATATTTCTTCTGCCTCATTATGTCTCTCTTCTCCTTCTTGTGTTTCAAATGCATATATATTAAACCATTTGATATCGTCTCACTTTAAATATAAAAATATAGATACATTATGAGTAAAAGAATGAAAAATAAATAAGATGCAAAGACTAAGGAAAGCTGGAGTAGCTAGATCAATATCTGAAAAGGTAGACTTCAGAATAAGGAATACTATCAAGGATACATAGTGACATTACATGATAAAGGGATCAATTCTCCAAGAAGACATAACAATCCTAAATGTGTACATAGCTAACAACAATGCTTAAAAAGACATGAAGCAAAAATTGCTAGAACTGAAAGGAGAAAGAGATAAATCCACAATTATAGATGGAGGCTTCAGTGATTGATGGAAAAAGTAGACAAAGTCAGTAAAGACATAGACGATCTGAATAATATCATTAACCAACTGGACTTAATTGACATTTATGGAATACTTTACTCAACAACAGCAGAATACACATTCTTTTCAACTGCACACAAAATATTCACCCAGGTAGACCATATGCTGGCCCTTAAAGAAAAGCTTAACACACTTTTAAAAATGAAAATCTCTTTTTGGCTCCTGGAGCTGCAGCCCTTAGGCAAGAGTGGCTTTCTGGAGCATGCACCGTGCTATTGGGTGACAATGCCATCTGGAGAGATTGTAGGGTACCCCTGTTGAGTCCAGGGGTGGAGGGCAGGTGGAAAGGTTAAAAAAAAAAAGAAATCTCACAAAGTATGTTTTTGGAGTATAATGAAATTAAACTAGAAATCAATAATAATAAGATATCTGGAAAATCCCCAAACATTCAAATATT
Organism: Tapirus indicus; assembly: GCA_031878705.1. Lineage (NCBI taxonomy): Eukaryota > Metazoa > Chordata > Mammalia > Perissodactyla > Tapiridae > Tapirus > Tapirus indicus. The sequence continues at coordinate 30,647,550 of CM062933.1, read as the reverse complement.
AAGCAACACACTTCTATATAACCCATGGGCCAAAAAGGAAGCCTCAAAGCTAACTTAAAAATACCTTGAACAAAATAAAAATGAAAATACATTATGTCTAATTTGTGGGTTGCAGCTAAAGCAGTGCTTAGAGGAGAACTTATAGCATTAAAATGCTTATATTAGAAAAGAAGCAATGTCACCAATCAATAATTTAAGCTTCTACTCTAAAAAAATAGAAAAAGAAGAGCAACTAAGCCCAAAGCAAGCAGAAGGAAGAAAAACAATAAAGAGCTTAAATCAATGAAATTGAAAAAAAGAAAAACCTTCCTACCATTCCCCAGAAGAATTCTAAGTCCCCATGTTCATCAGTGGATGCAAATTGAGATGTGTGGAGGAGGAGTTCATTCATTCAACTACACAGGTCAGACTTGTGTTAGTTCTCTCCCAACTAGGACCTCTGTGAAAACTAGAGTTTATGACTTTTTAAAGAAATATTATAAAGTATTTATTTTAAAAGCTAAAATCTGTTAAGTGATTATGACATTCCAGGTATTGTTATAGGCACTTTAAATGTATTAGTTCATGTAATCCTTACAAGTAATATATTTTTACCGCAATTTTACAGATGTGGAAACTGAAGCACCCAGAGGTTAAGTAATCTGCCAAAAGTTACTCACCTAATAAGTGACAGGCAGGATTTGCGCCCAGGCCCTCTGGCCTCAGAGCTCAGATGTAAAGGAGTGTTTTTGCTGGTGTCTGCAACCGTGAGTCCATGATGGAAGAGGCTGTATTTGTTTCCTCCGTGCCTAGCACAGTGTCTGGCATACAAATTGCTGTGGGTAAGTGTTAGTTGGCTGATTTACAACTTGACACCATTTAAGACTAAAAATGAAAAGAATCTTGGCCTACTGGAAAGGTGATGACCACCACTCTACATTTTAAACTATTTATAAATTACTGATGTTGGTCAGTGTGGATGCCACTTCACTTTGTATGGTATGATGTGATATAATGGGTGACAGGAGGGAGATGGAGTTTGGGGATTGAGCAGATAGATGGGGACTGACGTTTCCCTGATAACATCACAAAAGTCACAGAGGAGAGCAAAGAATTGAGTGTCTCGAATCTTCATGTCCATTCTATGAGTTAACTCCGAGGGGCCCAGAGAGATGTCGGGTAACTTGCCCAAGGCTGCTCTGCCTACACACAGTGGGTGAGGGGTCCACCAGAGCAGGCTGATACCCTGCTTGCCCTCTTTGCACTACATTACAGCAGAGGCTCAGCCCTCTCCCTCCCTCCCTGCCTTCAGGTCTTAAGCCTCCTTCACCCGCATGAGACTTTCCCGTTCCTCTAATTTTAACTAAAATCCCCTCCCCCTTGGCGCAACCCTGATACTCTCTATCCCCCTTCCCTACTTAAATGTTTCTTCTTAGCCCTCATCACCATTTAACATGTACACATTTTACTTATTTATCTTGCTTATCGTCTGTCTTTCTACAGTAGAAAGTAAGCTCCATGAGGGTAGGGCATTTAGTCTGTTTCTTAAGCTGAGCCTGAACAGTGCTTGGCACACAGAAGGCATTCGTTATCTATTTGTTGAATGAGTGAGTAAAGATTTGCTGCCATCTCAGCCGTCATAAATTAGTAGACGGACATTCAGAAGTCAGGAATCTGTGAGCATCTGATATGCTGGATAGCTCAAAAGGTGCCATATTTATTACAAAATTCCTGTCTGTGATAGCTGTGTGCTGGGCACATAGTGGGTCACATTATTTATTCCAAACCAGGACCCAATAATAAATATGACAACATTCTCTGCTTTCAAGCAACTCTCTCCCACTCATTCGGAGTTCATTGATCTCTGAATTTATTGAGTGCTACGTGGCGGATACTGTTCTAGGTTCCACACTGTTCACTGGATCTCTCCAAGAAAAAAATTCCAATATCCAACTAGAGAGCAATGGTTAAGTGTTTTCATAAATGTGTAGTAACATGGAAATCTTTTATTATGAGTAAAAAAACAGTCAAATTAGGCTTAAGTTTTTTAAAATTATGTTTACAATGTTCATTTTAATTTACAATTTAATTTTATTACATATTTTAAAAAATTACGACTCTTAGATGAAAAAAAATCATGTTCCTAGTATTCGTGAGCCCCTCCACACTCAGTGGGAGAGGATCAATGGTTTTCTTTTTTTCTATTTCTCTGTATCTTCCAAATTTTTTAATGAACATGCTTAAAAATTTTTATTTAATGCTTTTTAAAATCAAAGTTGCATATCTATCTGACTTAAAAAGTCTTTAATGAGGGTTTAGCTTGAAAATCTCATCCCACCTTTTCCTCCCTCCATCTTCCCAATAAAGTTATAGCATAATTTTTAGGAAAATCAATACTTACTGTTAATATTGTTTTGAAAATGTATCTACTATTTTGAATTGAGCCGTAAAGTGTACTACGGTTATATTTTCCTTCTTTCATTCTCTTTCTTTTTTTTTAAGTTAATAATTTTCTCTCTTTTTAAAAATTTTTGCTTGGTTTTCCAGGTACCTATCACAAATTTATCCCCAAATCACCCACCAGTGCTGTAATGCCTTCATTATGTTCAAGCATTACCTTACCTCCTAGTTTTAATTTTTCCCTTGGAGACATGCCTCCAGGATGGGCAACTCTCTAGGTCCATTGCATATCTGTCATTCTGGGATTTCCCCTCACCGTTATCCTGGAATGAATCACTCCTACCAACTGCCCTGCGATGATTTGTCCATCTCAGATGCTCCTGAACCAAGCCTTAGAGGACACAGGCGAAGAACTGAAGACAGACCAGAACCTGACATCATGTTTCCTTTCACCCCTGGTGTTAGCTGCCTGGGGAGAAAGGGAGGCTGAGTGGTTACCTCTGGGACTCTGGATGGCCACAAGCTCTGCCCAGTTGATGGTAAGCCAGTGCTAACCCTGCCCTGTTACTTGTGGGGAGAAATTTAAGGAGTATGCTGCTGTCCTCTTAATGATGGTGAGATTATTCTGGGACATGTTGAGTTATGATACCAATTGGAATACGATTTATGCCAATCAGCTTGCCCTAGCACCGTGCTATGCTAACATGGGGAGCCAGCTGCAACTCAAGAGATAATGTCATCACAACCTTAGTGGGCAGGGTTATGGCACCCTTAGGGCAGTCAGGGCCCCTGATAGAGTGTTTATCTATACCAAGATCTACATCTACATCATTAGGAAAAATACCCTTCTAGAGTTGGAAGACCCCTCACTTCATAATTCCTAAAGGATGGGCAACCATAGTGTCTGGTTTTAAGACGAGCGAAAGCCACAGACTACCAGTGGCTTCTGGGGGACCTGTCCCCAGTGGTAAACCTGATAAATATCATAAATGAAGAGAAAATGTCAGGAGAAGCATTTGCCATTATGAAGGAGGGTGGGACCAAAACTCTGAATTCGTGGGATGTGGGTGGAAGCACGTTAGGCCTACTAACTTCTGGACGTCTGGGTTTGGGGACCACAATGCCCAGAAACTGAGCACTCAGAACTCACGAGGCAATCTAACTCCCAAACACTCCAAGACACCCACCCCTATAGGGCTACTCCCTTGTTCAGGTATACAAGTTTCATAAGCCCAGGCAGAAGTGGAAGGGCACAGTTCTTGGAACATCATGATGCTTCATAATGGTTCCATACCATCGCCTCTCAATGCAGATCCTACAAGTGGGCTCTGATAATGGGTGAAGAATGGTGGCCTGCTCCCAATCCTACCTCCTGGATATGTGGGACATGTATGGATATTTGGTGGATCCCTGAGAGATGGGGAATGAGGAGGGAGACCCAGACTGGGAGTCAAGGACCCAGGATAAGCTCCAGAACAGTGTTTAAATATATAATTCCCAATGTATGGGGGGGGGGGCAAAGGAGAGATATGAGAGATTAGAAATATATCACTGTAAGAATGATGACTTTGAGAGATGTAGTGCTCCAAAACTTCATGGCCTTAGATCATATCCCAGGTGAAAAGAGAGGAGTATGTGATATTGTTGGGGAAGAATGTGGCATTTATATGCCAGACAACTTCCCAGATATATAGGATTTAGCAAGACACACATAAGGAAATGGCCAAATTTAGGCAGATTCTTAGTGAGCCCTGGGATATGTGGTACTGGTCCTTCTCATTTTTTTTGAGCAAGTGGGAGCTTATGTAATATAATGGGTGTTATGCTTTGTTTTATATGAATTGGTTGTATTAGAATATGGAGGAACAGGGACCTTCACCTGACTGAGGAGTCACCACACCTGTCTGGGCATTCAAAGGTGTTAGTGGGAGAGCTACTCCCATCCCTGACCGAGGAGGTGGACGATGATGGATGCTGTGGCCAGGGTGCTGCTTGGGAGGTCTGGAGACACTGAGGGTACCCCGCATTGTTGGTAAGCCCAGGGGTTGGAAAGCCCCTAGGTCTTGTGATGTGGTTAGAGATTCAGTATCTAGAAACTTGTCCAGAGGACGTGGTACCTCACGTGGAGTTTTATCAGTTAGGATGTTAGTGATGTGGCCTCTGGGTGAGTGAGGTATAAAGCACTGACAATAAGGAGACAGTGCTTCTCTGACCTGCGGGACTCGTCCCTGTGCCGGCTCCAGACCCATCAGTACGTCTTCAGAGTGCTTCCCTTACTAAAGTATTTTCAAGTGAGAGCAATAATATTCCAATTAACATACTTTTCCAAAACAGCATGCCTTCTTAGCAGAGGGTCTAAATTTGTTTTAGGAAATTTATTCTGTGCTTCTAAAATATATCTTAGAGCAGAGGAGCAATCAAAATTTACTTCAGATTATTCATGTCAGCAAAATGGCAGATTAGGAAGTTCCAAATCCTTGTTTCCCCAAGAAGACATCAAAATACAACCCCAAACCGGCTGAAATAAACTTTTAGGAGGGTGAAGCCAGGGGGACACATATCTCACTTCTGTGGACCCTTTAAGGGCGTCGGCCTGCCAAGCATCTCCTGCACCGATTCTCTAATTCCTTCTATTTTCCTTCTTTCAGCTTTTTTCTCTATTGTCTTGGACCTTTCCTCGACAACAACCTCTGATCTTTCTGTTAAATTTTCCATTTCTGCTCTCGTATTTTTAATTCCAAAGGACTCTCTTTTATCCTTTTAATGTCCTTTGTTTTAGAGCAACCCATTCTCATGTTATTGATGTGATTTATTATATTATGTCTTCCAGGACATTAATCATAATTTTTTAAATGTTTTTTATCTCTCTGAATTTTGCCTGTTTTCTCCAGATTCCTTTTCTTTCTATTTGTTTGTTTTGGTCTGTCTTTCATGTCAGAGGCTCAAATTTAGGGAGGCCCTTACAATGTGACAGGAAGCTCTGCATATGGGCAGGCTTGTCACCGGTGGGCATCACTGGAGGGGGATCTTGTTGGGCCATCCCGTGTGAACCCCACAGTGTGTGTAGATCTTCTCTCGAGGGCTGGTCAGTTTCCCCAGAGGAATCCTTTGATGTCCCGTCTCGGGGTATAAGCCCAGCTGCTCACAGTCTAGCAGTTGAGTGGGGGCGGGCGCTGTGGGTTTCACTGTTAGGAATGTGGACTTTCTCTGAATCCTGGTTCAGTGCAGCCCCTCTGCCCTCAGCTGTGCCCGTGTCCTTGAGAACAGAGTGAGCTGCGTTCGGTCAGGGTTGAGGGACAATCCCCAGCAGCACAGGGGTGGGGTGGGGTCTGATCTTCTTGTTCTTAGTTCCCCTCACTTCCACTTTTGGAGATTCCTGAGGCCTCCAGTTTCAGAGTCTTTCTGGGCCCCCTGGTGTGAACTGTGTACTTCCTGGGATCCCCCACTTCAGAATAAAGAGTCAGATTTCTTGGGTCCACCAGGTCAGTTCCCTCTTGTCCATCTGCTTTGCAGCTTCTATGATTTTGTTGCTTTTATCCCCTTCTTCTGTTTCTCATAGTGTATTTATAGCATTTAGAGTCCCTATTCCTTGTTATAGCACCTAATATAATGTACATTCCAGGCACTATTCTGACAGTGTGACATTATATCTATACTGACTCATTTAACCCTCACAACAGTATTACTATCCCCATTTTACAGACAAGAAGCTAAAGCCAAAGCTTGGAGGAGTTGAGTTTCTTGACCAATGTCACAGACGTGGCCAGAATCCCTGCTCTGAACCACTGACCTTCACATAACACTTGTACATTTTTTGTTAAATTTCTTTTCATTTTAGGTTCTGCTATTCTCATCTTCTTTAGTATTCACATGAATATAACTCTGGGCTGGTCCCCTTTCCACAAACCAGGGGAAGCTGGGCGTCCCTTTCTGGAGAGTCCCACAAACTCTCTGGGTTTTGTACTTAGTCCAAAGAGGTCGTTCCTGGTCTGGGTCGCTGGAAGGTCGGTAGAGGGCCCATTCGCAGATGGGCTGCCACGTCCTGTTGCTGAGTGCCCACAGTGTCCCCTGAGCCCCAAGCCATATGGTGCCTGCTCACCAGCTCCTTCAATTCCCACCTTGCCATTTTCCCAAGGCTTGCCTGCAACCCCCACATAGTTCAAGAGGACAGAAGGGACCCTCCCACCAATTCCCTTCAGGCAGGTCCTGGCTGTTAACTCCCACTTCACAAAACACACACACACACACACACACACACACTGTGTGTGAGCAGTTGAGTGATGAAGTGCACAGGCAAATAACGTAATCTCAGTAGTCCACAACACTTCTCTCAAAGTATAAGTTATTCGATCTTAAATAACTCATCTTGAGAGTACCAATTCTAGTCAAGTCTTCCTGTCCAGATGCAGTACAGCTAAATAGACACCCAACTTACATGGCTGTAGTCTCTTTGTTAGCTGGCTGCCTTTCTGCCCCTTAAATTCTTATGTTCACAACCCAGGGAAGTCCAGAGTCCTCCCCACACGACTGCCAACTTCCCCTGGCTTCTCACGTGTTATCTTGGTTTTACTTGCATCAACCCAGGATGCAAAACTCAGCCTCTTCACCAGTTTCTATAAGAAATTCAACCACATCAAGCACTTCACAATTTCTGTGGTCTTTCCTGAAAATGGGTGTCTGAGAACACGATAGGGATGTGGGTCACGTGCACAGTGCACAGCATTCTACCATCCCCCCACCTCTGCACTCTTCTTCTCCCAGATCTCCCCCTCCCCACCTTCAACTAGTCAGTCTCTTCTTGCTGATTTTGGTTCTTTAGCGCCCCTTCCTCTTCCCTTTTGCTAAGAAACAGCACCGCAGTTGCAATTACTCAGGTTTCCACCCCTCCCCAGTTAGCCCCTGTGCCTGGGAGAAAGCAGAGCACGCCCACTCTCACACCCAGTTCAAAGGTGGACTCAAGCCAATCAGCATATCCTGGTGGCAGTCATTTATTCAGGGGCGGGATGGCGTGTGGCCCACTTCCAGCCAATGAGATGAGAGGGATGTTGGCAAGAAGCTTCCTTGCTCCTCTGCGGAAGCCACCTGGAGAGGCTCTCCCTTGTGCTGCATATGAATGGGGAAGTATGTGGCCTGGAAGCAACTGGCAGCCATATTGTGGCCATGAGGAAAGCCAAACATAGGATGACTCAAACCAGGTCTTTGGTGACATCATTGAGTTGTTGGGTCATCCTCACCTAAAGCTCACTGAACTCTCTGCCAATGAATGCTCTTTATTTTTAAGCCAGTGTGAGTTGTTTTTACTGTTACCTGCAACCTTATTACCCTCTTCCTTCCTCTGGGAAGTTTTTGGGGTTCAGCTTCTACCCCAAGTGGGCTTATCAAAGACATGCTCCACACTAAAGTTGGTTGTTCTTAAGAGGAACTCATCAACCAGTTGCTTTTTATTCACTCACCAGCTACTTTTTTTATTAAAGAGAATGAAAATTTTCAGACTGCATCATCTGCATTCAGATTCAAGTTTTATTCCGAGGACAATGGTTGTATTCTCGCTTTTTGGTAACTAAGGGGCCCATCTTGGAGATCTTCCCTCAAAGAAAGGGAGATGGAGCCTCAGGTGATCAATGACTTTATTCTACAAACTGAAACTGCAGGCAACCCCCAAAAGGCTATTTTCTAAATGAAATTTTAAAAAATGTAGAGTCTCTCTTAGCTGGGCCCCCTGCTATGTCCCTCCTATGTTACAAACCTGTGCATGTACACACACACACACACACCTTTCTATAGAAATTGAGCCTAGAAACAGTAACTGTTATCAACTGAAATTGCACATACTCTTTATTTGAAATCTCTCTTTCTGTCTCTATGGGGTTCACATACAGGCCTGTCTGAGGCTGATATTCTCCAATTCTAGGAGTTTCTCAGCACTCCAAGGCTGTTTTCTCAGATTTAACTTGGGGAAAACATTTTAGGAGGAAAAGGGAAACCTAGTTAATAGCCAAAAGTGCTTGGAGATCACCTGTGTGAATTTTGAATAAAAGTGTGTTAGTTTCAAACAAACATGGCTCAAAGCAGAAGTGACCCCAAGGAGATAATAGTTTAACAGCATAAAGAAGGAAAGGGATAGGAAAAAGAAGTCATCCTTTCAATTGTAACAAATTAGAATTTTTTTTCTGATGACAGACATCAGAAGTCTGTCCAAAGTCAACCAGTTTTTCAGGGAAAATTAATCAGGTCTAAAAGCCTGTACTAATACTGGTTAAGATTAGGTCATCTTCTTTAACCCCTAGTTTCTTTTATTCGTTCAGCATTAATTATTTGTTGATTTCCTACTACAGACCAGACACTGCATTACAGGCTGGGGGTACAGTGGAGAGCAAGATTGGTTCCCTGCCCTCTTGGAATTTACAGCCTAGTGACCGAAGAAAAAGGCCCTGCTGTTGTCCCCCTCAGCTCTCCTGGCTGTCAGCACATGCCCTCACCGTCCGGACCCTGTTACCAGACACTGCCCCTGGGATGAGGGTCTCTGGGCTTGCTACCACCAAAACTGCCAGACCTTGAGACAAATATTTCCACTAAGTCAATCCCTGAATATCAGCCAGGGCCACAGGCCCAGAGCCACAGGGAGAGGAGACGCCATTTGAAAGGAACCATGTTTTAGGCCCAGGAGAATTTGAATGAGTCACTCTTTCCTTGGAAGGGAGTGCTTTTTGCTTCATTTGATCACCTTCCTCCCTTCCCAACCTCCTGTGTCTCGTCATTGGTTCAGGGATGGGGTGTGGCCCAATTCCAGCCAATGAGATGAAAGGGATGTTGGCAAGAAGCTTCCTTCCTCCTCTGTGGAAGCTTTACTAAAACAAGACTGAATATTATCAGCTCTGAAAGGACTGTGGGAGCTCTTGGGTGGGGAAAGGTAGGGAGTCTGTTCCTGATTTTGTATTGGCCGTGCTGCGTACCCTGTGTGGGCTCAAAGATATGAGGTGATGGGGAAGCCCAGAGTGAGGACAGCAGGGTGACTTGAGCAAGTTGGGGGTGGTCTTGAAGCTTGAAGGCCAGGGCTGACTGTAGTCTACAACCGCCGGACCAAGGTTTTATTTTTATTTCATTGATGAAAAAGAAATTTGAGACTTAAGATTTATGAGAATTATAAGCAAATACGTTTGCAGATGTGATAAGGAAAAATTCTGTTACTAATCAATTAATTCATGTAACTTTTTATCGCAAAAAGTAAGTCTTCCTTTGTAGAAATATTTAAAAGATAGATAAAAATTACCTATAATTCCGTCACTAAGGGATCAGTACTGTTAACATATCTCCAGTATTTTCCAAATCATTTTTTTTGGAAATAAGATTCTGTTCTGCATATTATTTTGTAACCTGCATTTTTTTTAGCAACTATATACTGAGAGCATTTTTTTCATGTCATTCCCTGGTTTTCTATGACATCCTTTCTGGTAGTTACATTGTATATTCTGTGGTGTGGACACATGATACATTTACTTAAGTAATCTCTTTGTATTGGACATTGAGTTGTTTTCCGTTTATCTTCACCATGAAGAACAGTTTTGTTTTTAATTTAGAGAGATCCCTCCTTGTGTAGTTTAAACTAAGATCTGGTCCCATGAAAGGCAAGGCTTTGGGTTGAAGCAGTGGCGGGGATCCAGGGGTCCTGGCATCCACTCTTTGTTCTGCCTCTCTTATCTGACTGTTGATGCAAATAATCCATAACCAATCTTTAAATCAAAATTGGGGTGAGTTATTATGAGCCAGATCTGAGGACTAGCCCTTTCTTGGGGAAAGAAGGGCACCAAAGAAGTGGGGTATACAGAGTTGTTGTATGCCGTCAAAGAGCGTGTATCACATATGATTGGAATGTCCCTTTTACAACAGTCACGAAATTGCCTAGCTGGCACAGTAATTCACACAGCAATTGATGAACACAGCATGTAGCAGGTCTGTGGTCTCCAGCTGGGTGGTAACAGCAGGTGAGCAATCAATCCCTAGCCTAGGGAGAGATGCTTATCCTTAAGGAAATGCCACTGTGGGGGAAGTTACATCTTTTTCTTAAAAGGCATTGTTCTTGTCTTTGGGACTAGTAAATACTTAGAGCAGATAGACAATGCATGCTCAGTGGCCTTATGTCAGGCTCTTTCGGAAAAACAAGGTCAGGCCAAATTAGTGTTACATCAAATGGCTTCCTCATATACTCCAATATATCCTATTGCTTGTCATTTATTTATCATGACTAATCAGGTTAACCATTTGCTGCCTTGATTTCTCCTTCGTCAAAATGGTGATCATAATCCTCATACCTTCCATAACCCTGAAACTTCTCAAACTTTCAGGAACACTTAAGGAAAAGTCTCTGTGAATGATGAGGAAGCAAAGTTGTGGGGTCACTTGAGTGTGGGAGACTGGTCTCCCTTTGTTACTCCAGAAATGGAATCCTGGCTTTTAAAACTTCTCTGTTCTTTCTCTATGCTCCTACCTCCACCCCAAAAGAGAGTGCTTTTCACCCCGTAGTAGTCATGGCTATGCCCACAACCACAACTGAGTTCTCCTCTAACCCAAAACATTGGTGTGTTCCAGCCCAGCGGATAAAGCAATTCATTGGATTATAAGATGTCAGAACTGTAAGGGACCACAAAGATGGTCTAGTCTACTATCCCTATCCCCCATGTTATAGAAGGACAGTAATTTGATGGATGTCATTGGGTTAATGACAGAACTGGAACAAGGGGCAGTGCCAGGAGGCCATGTGGCCGAATGACTAATTACTGTGTCTTTGGGAACAGACTGCCTGGGTCAATCCTGTGTCCAACACTTCTGACCTGTGTGACCTTGGGCAAATTATTTAACATCCCCAAGTCTCAGTTTCCTTATTTGTAAAATGGAATGGTACTCATAATTCTTGCTTCATAGGGTTGTTGTTTTAAATGAGATAACATAGGAAAAGGGCTTGTACATCGTATTTCCCTAGTAAATGTTAGCTATTATTATGAGAACAAGGGTTGTTTTTGCAGAAGCCCTGTCTCCCCTGTCCAGAACACAGCCCTCTCCATCTAATGCTGGTGCTGGAACCACAACTCTTTGCCAGCAGCTGACAGAGGGATTACTCTTTAAATGGAGACTACTCTAGGTAGGTTTGCGTTTGTGATGCCCCCAAAGTAACCTGCTCCCTCTGGCTGCCTCTGGCTAACTACCAACCCGGTAGCATTGGTGTGGAAAGAGTGGAGCATGCTGCCTGTGGTCTGAGACAGAAATGTAACCATAGCGCCAGAGAAAATTAACAACGTGGCACAACCTAAGTATCCTGATCATAGCCCAGGGATGTACAAGAGAGAGATATCTCAGCTTGGAAGGCCCCCTTTTCTTCCCAACAGACCCCTTAGCTTGTATGAAGCCATCTCACCAAATTTCTTTTCTCTAACATGTTTAACTTAAATTTTTCTTGGAATTGAAAACTTTTAGGATTTTTAAAAACATGGGTTTAATTCCTTAAGGCATACACACACACACACACATATATTTTTTTAAGCAAGGCAGCTTTAGTTAATTTCCATTTGAAGCCTTATTGTGCGGTTGACCTGTGATGCCAAAGCCTGCATCCCAGACACACCGGACCTGAGGACAGGCCACAGTCACAGCGCATCTGGGAGGAGGGGAGGAAGTGTGGACCCTGAGGATCAGAATCACAAACTCTCACAGAGCTGGGGGCGGAAATCAAAACTCCCTTCTTGCAGGCAGATTCTTTTCTTCTTTTTTTTTTTTTTTTTGTGGGGAAGACCAGCCCTGAGCTAACATCTGTCGCCAATCCTCCCCTTTTTGCTGAGGAAGACTGGCCCTGGGCTAACATCGTGCCCATCTTCCTCCACTTTATATGGGACGCCGCCACGGCATGGCTGACAGGCAGTGCGTCGGCGGGCGCCTGGGATTCGAACTCGCGAACCCCGGGCTGCCAAGCGCGGACTAAACCGCTGCGCCACCGGGCGGCCCCTAGATTCTTTTCTTCTTTACAGGATTTGTGAAGTAATTTTGATTATTTAAGAAAGATTTATTTATCTGAAGAAACATTTAAAAGTGAAGACTGGTCTCGCATCTCAGACACTCAAGGTGCTTTGCTGAGTGTAAGGTGGGGTTGTGTTCAAGGCCACAGGCGTGGATATAGCCAGTGTGGCAGCTGTGACAGAGATGCTGGCCAAATCGAAATCATCCATTGGGCCCTGTTTTCTTTCCTCCTCTCCTCTTCATCTCCCTCCCTCCTCGTCCTCCTCCTTCTTAAATGAAATCAACTTGTATTAAATGACCAGAATGAAGAAGTACCAACCTTGCCTTTTCCCACACAAAACAAAACAACAAAATTAGATGATTAAATGAACTAAAGTAGTGAATTTACTTCTTGCTCAATAAAGACAATGCTTTGACTTAAAAAATATTTAATTTTTTGTACGTTCACAATTCGAGGAGAAAGATTTCTTATTTCTTTCTAGTGTGACTCTGCATATATATTCAGAAAAACTTCAAGCTGTAATTTCTTTTTTTTCCCTCTTGGTAACTGCAAGTTGTGGCCTAAGCCTTAATGAGTCCTAGTTGATGTTTAGTCCTGGCTCAATTTGCTTGTTGTTCACCCCCAGGAGTAAGCCTGTGGATGGCCACCTATTTGTTGAATGGATGTTTCATCTTGGAGGAAATATTTGGGAATAATACTCCAGAAATAATATCCCAGGAAAAGAGGAAGACCAAATGTGAGATGGATTGACTCCATAAAGGAAGCCATAGGCATGAGTCTACAGAAGCGGAGCAGGGCTGTTGAGGGCAGGCCATGTGGACATCACTCATTCATAGGGTCGCCAGGAGTCAGAGCTGACTTGATGGCACGTAACAACAATGACAATACCCTAGAATGCAGTGAATGAAATGGGCAATTGGTAACCTTTTTCCACTTTACAAAAAAAGGAAAAAGTCCCTTTACCAGTATAAATTGAATTGCCACAGGAACACAATGGGACATGAAGGATGAATAGTAGCCTTTTTCCTGTGTGAGGACCATTCCACCCCGTGTAGGCCCCGACCGTGTTCACAAGTGTAGAAATGCTTCTGCACTTACACACACAGATCCAGAGCCCAAGTCAGGGTCCTGTTTTAATGAACCGACCACATGTGTGGTATGCAGCCGTAGAGCTAATATGTATGACCATTGTGTGTTCACCTGTGTCGGCACACTCCTCTGGCAAACACACAGTCTCTCCCTAACCATAATGTCATTAGAATATTTCTTTTTGTTTTATTTGTCCGAAGTCAAACATTTACTCCTTCAGATCACCAGTATCTTATAAGCCTGGTGCTGGCCCACACTGCTGCAGGACTGGGACAAAGAAATGATGTTACAGTCTGGTTTCTATGGCAACAAAGGAGGGGTAATGAAAACCGAAATGTTGGAAACACCCATTCTGACAATTGTGACATAATTCAGGTTATTACAAGGACGTAACTACCAAAGAAGCAGAAGTGTCATTACCTCGCAGCTCATGTCGGCAAAAAGCTACAGGGCACATTTCTCTTAGTTAGGCTGCTAAGAGGAAGGAAACACGACACACACACACACACACACGCCTCGTTTTTCTGCATGTAAAATGTGTGTGTTCTTTAAAAGCCAGTGGTTGGCTGGTTTTCCGGACATGATGTGGTTGAAGCTGTCATCGTAATGGAAATTCATTGCTGTAGCTATGGTAAATCGAGTTTTCTGCCTGTGCTGAATGCATTAGTCTAATGAGATGTTTGCAGCCGGAGAGCAGGGCTGCTGGAGACTAACTGTGAGCTCCTAACACACGGGTGGAAGACTAGCTTTTGCAATACTCGGTTTGCATGTACTGAAAGTCATCTCTCCTCTGAGTCAACATTCCCGGCCTGGTAAAGAACATGATCAGGGCTGTGGTGAGCAAGCCGTAGGTAAGGGAGATGCACAATCGGCGGGCGTGCCGTTGACACGGGGTCCTTCTCTGTTTACTGTCAGCATGACAGCTTACCTGTTTCAGATTTTCTGGGTTGCATCCCTCCCTCTATGGCAATGCACGAGTGTCCTGAATGAAAACCACTGGGGCCAGCAGGTAAACTTGACTTCTTCCTGCTCAAAATACAATGTTTGCTTTCAACCAGATCTCAGAGGGGAAGATGCAGTATAGAATTGTATAGTTTATCAATTTTGGGTATATACATGTTCACTACTCTTTAACTCTGCATTTAAATATGTAGAAAGTTATTTTTTTCCCCAAATGTGAACTCAGATAACTGGTTAGCTTTTTCTTTTTGGCATGATGATTTGCTTTGCTTTGTTTTGTTCTTCAATTTTAAAAAATTGTAGTATGTTTTGGGATTAAAAAATATTTACCTGAAATTTAATTTTTAAATTGATGTGTTGTGAATATGCAAGAGTGACTTTTTAAATTGAATTTTATTTTTAACAACCCAGATGGAATATTTTATGTGTCTTTGTGCCAGTTTTTCCTAATTTACCAGGGCAGATGAGAGTACTATGTATTGCTAGTTGCTGGTGTGGGTTAGTTTTGGGAAACAACCAGGTGACCATGGAGCATCAGGAGCAGTTTTTCCAAGTTCAAATCCAGTCACCTCCTTCTCAGGTGGAGGGTTGTGTGACTTGAACCCCGTGGCACCAGGCTTCCCACCCACAGTGCTTGCTGAGCAGGATAGTACTTGGATGAGGGTCAGGTGCCCGCTTCCTGTAAGTCATTTGACTGATTGTTGAGGTACTAGGTCACAGTTCTTTCTACTACCTGTAATAGTGACAAAAGGTGGCTCGTGGTGTTGCCTCTCGATTCTAGGATGCTTCCCAAGCTGGTTAGACAATCAGCAGCTTTCTGAGAAAGTGGTTTTTTGGTTGGTCTCAGACTCTGTGGTACTTGAGAGAGTAATCCAGGCACTTCAGAATCGAGATGTTTGTTGTATAATCTCTGTATTTTCTTCTTTTTCAATCAGAGGAACCATTTTTGAAGAGTGAGAGACAGTTGCTTTTTTTCTCAAGACTTAAAAAAAATAATAAAACAGAATATTTGGAGTGAAAGGATAAAAATAACTAAGAAGGAATTTACAGTGTGGTTAAGAAAACTACCTACTGGTACAGTATCTGTGTGGAGCATTTTTTGCGCTGCTTGGTAGATCGAACCTGAAAAAATGAGGGGGTATTTGAGCAACAGCAGCGGGGTGAAGATTACCTAGAAAAGCAGCTGTGATCATCTAAACTCAAATAAAATGTTAATGTAGAACCTTCAGTTTTAGGGAAGTTGTTGGGTGGCTTCAAAATCTTTACTTTTTACACTTATTTGAGACAGATATTTTTAAAAATATGAATGTGTTTTCTTCAGCTCTCTAACTTGTGTGTGTGGAGAGGCTCTGTCATATTTTGGTAAATGTCTCTGTCTGCTTGATTTGTGGAATTATAAGAAAAGTGCAAATCCCACAACAACCTAGTTCTTTTATGTGGAACGTGTTTAAATTTCTTCCCTGTGCCACCAAAATTACTTTTATTTTACTGCAAAAAAAAAAAAAAGGTAAATGAACAATAATAGAAAGAAGAGAAACAAGAGAAAATTGCTTTCGATCATTTATTGGTTTTTGGTGGTGTGTTTTTGAGGCAAGTGAAACCAGTAGGAGGAGTTTCACTTTCTGGTTCCTGGCTCCTGGGGGCTAGGGTCTCGGGGTAAGGCAAGCCCACCAGCTGCTAGAAAACAAGCCAGCCCTGAGGACTGTCACTCTGCTTTAAGAACTTTCATATTGAAAATTCGAAAAAGTAATGACTTTTTAAATGTTAAATAATATTTGCTTGTTATAAAAATTCAAGCAATGCCCCAAAGTACAAAGATAGAATTTTTAAATTTTTTAGACTTTAAATGATGTGAAAAATCACAAACAGATTGCGTTAAACCTCTCATGTGGTGGCTTTTGTTTATTTTTTAATATCAATCTTGTATCTCAAATACTTCCACGAGTTTAAGGAAACATGACTGAAGTTGCCTTAAATCAAAACGAGAAATGCTCAGAGAGAAATAACCTTTATGTACCTTCGGGGAGTTGGATTTTAGAGTGTTTTCTAGGTCTGTTTATGATGTGGCATGGCCAGAGGACACATCACACACACGTACACTCGCCCCTTATGACACCTTAAAGCGAAGGTTGGGTCCAGGCAGAGGTGGGAGTGGAAGCAGGGAATCGCCCCCAGGGGCCCCGGCAGAGCTCCGCGGGACGCTGTTCCTCCCGGGTCGGTCGGTACCCCTGGAAGCCTCAGCATCACACTGACGCCAAGTGGCCGGGACGTGCTTACCGCAGCCCACACGTCCTGAAGAAAGCGGAGGCGACACTGCCCCTCGTCGGGCTGGGGACTTCAGATTCCAAGCTCCTCCAGTTTCCTTCCCCGCAGCTTCTCTTCCACCGAGCCTTCTGCTCTTCGGGGCCGGTGTGGGAGAGAAGGGAAAGGAGGGGAAGAAAGACTTCTCGTTAACTATCCAAGAGCATAAAACTCCGTCTAACATTTTAGAGGTGAAGTTTGTGAAAGCAGTCTTTTCGGGTGTAATCACACGTGCTTCTTAATTTTGGTGGGCAAATTTGACATCGCTTGGGAGGGAGCTTTAAGTGTCACCTGGGACATCTTCCTTCTTAATCCTGCCGTCTCCCGCAAGGCTAGTTTAAGATTTATACGTTTTTAACGTTTTTGTTGCCTTCAAAGGCAGACAGGTGAGGAGAAAAATCAAAAGGTTTGGTACATGTATAATGTAACAGAACCCACCTCTGTGTCTAATAAATTACTCTGAATTTTAATTAATGAGTCACAAAAGCCACGCCACAAGCTTTAAAAATTACCCCTTTATCAATAAGGTGATAATTAACTTTCTTTGGAATTAGCAATTCTCTCAGCTCTGGGCGGTATGCAGCCTGGTAAGTTCTCTGGAACGCTGCCAATTTTTAACAATTGGTCTTCTGGCAAACCTACTGGATTTTAATTCAAATGTCTATTGTGACATTTTCCAACGTGATTTAAAGACCATTAGGATCACCCAAATTACTGTTAAAATTTCTGAGGTTGAGCGGGTGGCTCGGAATGTTTGGATTGCATTTGAACTTGTCGGTTTCTCTTTCTTCATTTTCCTTTTCTACCTTTCCCCCCTACAAACCTCTGCATTTGCAAGAGCGCCACACTCTAGTCTCTGCTATAAATCTCTGCTATAAACCGTTGTGGCCGATCCTGCGTTCGTTGGTACGCGCATACCAAGTTCGAATGCTTTGGCTGCAAGCCCACGAGGTTCGAAGTGTTTCTCATTGTCGTTGCCTGCATTTCGGTTTCAGTTCTGGCAAGGGTTTGTTCCTTAGTATTTCTGCAAACTCGCAGCCGCGTCTTGTCAGATGCGGAGATTTAGATTGAGGGTAGAAGAAGAGAAGCTTCAGGCGGAAGGACCATTTTGGACATGCTTAACTGTGTGAAATTTGGCTTATTCTGACCTACACATATCAACGTCTGAAGAGGTACAGGAGCATTGAGAATTTCAGAGCAGCCTGCTCCACAAGGAACCCTCTTAGACACACCTGCCCGCACACACACTCACACACATACACACACCCGATGCTGCTGGTCACTGGTGGGCGGCATTCAGGGGCAGCCTGATGGGCAATGGGGACGCTGCTATTTGGCCACAGCAGATGGAAGGCAAGTGGTGATGGGTGCCAGTTACGCCTTCAGAAGTCAGACCTCTCTCTCCTCATGCTGGATTCTTCAAACGTTAGCATTGGTGGGTTCCTGCTCCTCTCAGCCTAGAGACCTGGCTGGGACAGGATGCTGGTGACAAAGCATCCTGCTGGGTTAAGCTGGCAGTTCCAACACAGTCCAGAGTATCTCTGCCTTCAGGAGGGTGGGACGGAGACGAGCAGCAAGCAGGATTTGTGTATTCTGGAATAAATCAGCACTTTCCAATCAGAAAAGTCACTTTGCCAACACCAAGGAGATAAAACACCTCCTGCTCCTTACAATGATTACTTCGTGGACTACTTTTTTAGGATAGAAAAGAATTTATCACCCAGTGGCAGTTCTCACTTTGTATTAAGTTGAAAAGTCATTCCACTGAGTCTAGGTGACACCCTGGAGTAACGGGAATATATTCTGAGATCCACAGCACCGATTTCCCTGGGATTGCTATTGTTACTGTTTGACCAGTTGTGTTTTCCAGAGAATCTGGTGGCACAGAATGATATAAACTCCTCTTTACTCTCCCATCAACTCAGACACGTTCTACCTAAGTTTTTACCTGTGGGGAGGCAGACGTGCATTTCTTTTTCAGCAGCTGCATTTATTGATCAGAGAAATGGAACTTGGTCCTGGTGTTGCTGAGCTTCAAGAATGACTGCACACTCCTGCAGTCAGGCTGCCAGCCCTTTGAGGAAGGGGCTGGGCTGGGGAGAGGTGGCCTTACTTTCTCCATAGGGCACACAATGCAGAAGCAGAGGAGTAGAGCTGGCTGTTAGGAGGAAATTAATGTGCCAGGGAAAAATAGTGTCAACACTGCTTTGAAAGGTGGTGATGTTGTCCGGTTAGCCCCGTGATGGTGACTCAACTTTTGGGAGTAACAAAAGCCTTTGCCCTTTTTCTTTCTTTGTGCTGATCATTATAGAGCAAAAGCCCTAATTCTTTCAAAACAGAAACATATGGCTTGAAAGTAATCCTAAAGAAATACGCAGCCTTTCTTGAAGATGAGTACTGGACTTGGGAACAGATGATGAGCTGGGCAGAGCAAAGAATTCCCCCGGTTGGGTCCCGGTCCAGCCAAGGGAAAATAGCACCGAACAGAGAGGTACTGGGACAGAACTCAGAGGAAAGAGCCTCTCCCAGCCCCATTCCAATGAGGGCCTGACCGTGGCTCTCCCTCCTGCATCCCCTGGTGCGGTTCAGAGAGGATTCAGTAATAGCCAACAGCAGTATATGGCTGTCAGCTTTAGACCTTATGGGTCCTTTTCTTTTGGACTGAAGAAAAGATTTTCTGTTTTCCCTTTGTCCACAAGTCATCCTGGGACAACATCGTTCTGATGAGGAAACCAGGCTTGAACACCAGGGAGTGTGTTTTCCCCTGGTGTCGGGAGCCAGGCCCTGAGCCCTCTCACCAGACCGACGTAAATACCCCCGGCAGCTGTGTCTGAGGGTCTGCCTTGGATGCAGCCTTCGAGACGGCCTGGCTGCCTCAGAATTTTCATCCTGTTTGGATGGGCAACCAAGCCCTTGATACCTGAGGAAAGGGAGAACTGAAGAGAAAAACGCAAAGTGGAAACCAGCTTCAGGGCATCCACGCTTTTTGTTTTGGAGCCGGGATTTGGAGGTTGTGCAACAAGCAATTCCTTTGGGCCTAACCATTTCTAAACTGTTCAAGCCAATAGGCATCATTCTCAGTCTTTGTAGCTTTCCAAAAAAGAAGCTGACGTCTTTACTTCCCAGTCCTTCCCAGCCCTTTAGGATTTAGTGTCCTCTCTATTGGGAAATGATGGTGATGTCAAGGCTTAATCAAACAACTAGCTCTTAAAATATGCTGTTCATCCCAAAGAGAACAACTCAAAAGTGTCGTGTGAGGCACTGGGTATATTGATCAGTAAAGAACTCCACCGTGGGAATAGGTTTCTGTCATTTTTCAGAAATCATTGGTCATTTGTTTGGTTCATGCTGTTGCCATTGTTGCCTGTGCTGGGGGAGTTTGCTATGAAATTTGGATGTCAGTCCAATAACCATCAGTGCATTCCTCCTTATACTGGGAATTGTCTATTTCAGATGCCAAAAGATGCTCGAGCATATTTGATTATATCACTTTTAAGACCTCATTTGCAAAAAGGGCTCAAGGGGAAAGCTGTAGATAGTTTTAAATTTTGGTGCATAAATTACAAAGCATTGAAACAGTGAAAAAAACCCTACTGGTCCTAATGCTTGAAATCACCATGCACAATGTGAAAATATAGCTCTTGTTTTGAGTATTTGTAAATAATTAATATTAAGTACTTAAATAATGAGGCCAAAGTGTATGGTGGGGAGATGTTGGTGCCTGATGTGGAAATGGTTAATTGATCCCACAGTGAGAAGCTCTACAACTGTATGTTGCCTTAATGAGACCAAGTGAGTATAAAATCTCTCCAGAGAACTAAAGTTAGAAACTCAAGTTGGGGTGTTATGTGTGTGACAACGTGTGGCAGCTGATGATATGTGTTGGTATAGAGGACTGGTCCTTTCTTTCTATCGCCTCCCTTTTAGTTAGGAGTCATTTGGCATGAACCCAGTAAAGAATAAAGGAACTAAAAGTTCTCCGATAGCAGAGTAAGGAAAAAGCAGATTCAGAAAAGTTTGTTTCACACACTTTTCTCAAGAATCAGCTCAAATCTCTGCTAAGGTCAAAGGCTGAGAAATCGAGTTCTTACTCATTGGCTTCAGACCAGAATAATGTGGAATAAACTGGAAGTATGATCATTAAAAAAATATATTTCTGGGCACAGGTTAGGTCACTGTTTTTATGACTATATTTGACATTTTCATGTCTGAAGAAAAAAAATTTCCATGGGACCAAAGACCTGGCTGGTCCTTGTAGGTTTTGAACAATGGACAGTATGGGTTACATGGCTTCCTGGACAAAGTTAAGCAAACCCAGGGCACCCTCTGGCCAAGATTTCCTGTATTCTGCTTGTATACGTGGTAGATTGATTATCGGTTTCTAGGAGGTTTTCTTTCTTATCCCTGAGAATAGAAGAAGAATTTACACTGGGACCATGGAACACTTAAGTCCCAGACCACTTTCCAGACAGCTCACTCCTCTATGGAAGCTGGAAGGTTAAAATAACAACCAAATAATGAGCTTGAGGGGAAAACAGCTGACATTTGAAGGGAAGAGTTAAAAGCAAAAACCTGTACTTTGAGAAGTGGCCTGTAAGTGATTCCCAGATTCTTAGACTGAACGAGTTTTGAAGGCCTCCCTCCCAGGGCAAGCCTCAAACCCTTCCCTAGTGTCTGGCAAGGATGCAGACAGTGCAGCCACCATCCTCAAGAGTCTGTCCCTTCTACTGTTGGAAGCTCCAGTTGTTAACAAGGGCGTCTTTCCCTCCAGAACTTCCCCCAACTTCTTCCTCCAGAAACTTCTTCCTCCTCTGAGGGTGTAATGCTGTCCTCAGAATGGCACAGAATAAGTATGAATGGAGCAGCATGGATTCTGAGTGGGAAAAACCAGTTTAATGGCTACCAGTGTGATCCAGGGCAAGTATGGTGGCAACCCTGGGCCTCCCTGAACCTCCCCTTCTCCCTGGGATGGTATTCCTTGTCAGTCCCCACTGCTGATGCCCAGTGTCTCCACTGTGGCAAGTGCTCAATAAATATTTGTGGAATGAATGAGTGAATGATTGAATGAATGATACTGTCAGCACAGTGGAGGCATCATAGTGTTGGGAAAGAGCGTGCACAGTCTTTGGTGTTACCCCTACTTTATTAGATCAGAAGTTATAATATTTCAGAATTTGTTGGAAAGGTTACTTGGGATATTGCGTATAAAGTTCAAAGGAAACAGTATATGGAAAAGGGCTTTGTAAACTGTAAAGTGGTGTACGAATGGTAATAAACAAGTTCCCATTTATTGAGTGTCGTATGTTTAGGGATGCTGAGGGAAGCCCTAAACATGTTTCATCTTATTTAATCCACTTAGGAAGTCAGTAAGAGAAGGGCTATCTTTATCTCCATTACACAGATGGGGAAACTGAGGCTTACGTTAACTAACTTGTCAAGGGTCATGGCCATAGGAAGTCTGCTGAGTCTTTTCTTCTCCAGTTTTGAAAGCCGATTGGGGCGTTCATGTCTTTTCACCTGCGGGGGCTGAAGAGAAAGAGCTCTTTCATGCCTCAGAGCCAGCTGCTCCGGTTCGGGCTGGCTAGGCTGTTCCCAGGTCCAGCAGGTTCCAGAAAGGAAATGATTCCCTGGTGTTTCCACTTGGAGAGGCAGTTTTGATCCACAGCAAAGTTCTTTTAAAGCAGCGGACACTCAGTCCTGTCAGACTCAACCCTCATTTTTATTACAAATACTTTTTAACGCCCTGTTTACAATCCTGAAGTGAAATTCCCAGATAATATAATCCACCCACACCCATAATTTAAGAAAAATCAGTATAATGTCATAACTGAAATATAAAGAGGAATGAAGGCAAAGTAATTTATAATTACTTCCAGCAGATGCCATAATGAAGTGACCAGGTGTGTGATGTCTGCCACCTCAAATGCGGCCTCAAAGAGGCGAACGGTATTGGGGACTCAGATCACACGAGCTGATGCTGCTGCCGGCAACACAATTTTCCAAAATGGTAAACAATGTTTGGAATTCTGAACAAAACAGAGAACTGTCTTCCCCCGATTTACGTACTAATTGCATTCCTGGAAAATAAAGTATATATGATAGCTGAGTAGAAATGCATTATGTTTGTGTGTAGAAAGAAGTTAGGTCTAGGTTCAGAAGAATGGAGTTTTCACTTACATAACTACATGACGATTCTCATTATGCAGGACAGCTCTGTGTGTCCAGCCCTCTAAATGCAGTAATGCTCACCCCGCCCCAAGATTGTACCGGATAAAACCATCTCCGATACATTTCCAAAGTGCCCCTTGGCAGGGGATGGTATCACCACCGCTGAGCACCTGTAGATGGGAGCACGCCAACCTGCCACGCATTTCCCTCTCTCCTTCCTCCCCAAACATCGATAATCATGGTTTAGAAAAAAGGTGGTGCTGTTTTGCCGGTTCCCTACATGATTACTAAGCAGAGCCACCCCAAATATCATGGCAGGAATATTGGGGTAACTTTGACATTCTGGGAAGGTGCTTGCTAGTGAATTTCCTCTAAGAACTGTGGCTTTAAGCTAAGTGAGAAGACCCTTTCTATCATGTCTCATTCTCCTTCAGATTATGCATAGGTTTTATCATAAATACAGTACTTCAAAAATGCCTTTGTAAAATCCTCTCTATTCTCTGGGTTTGCTTAAAAACATTAACACTTACTGAGGGACCACGATGGCTTTGTACTAGGTATCCACACAATAGCCCTGGAACGTTATCATTATTCCACTTCACAGACAAAACCCCCAAGATTCAGTGAATTTAAGCAACCGGCTTAAGGTCGCCCTGTAAGTGGTATAACTGGTCTCAAAGCCAGGTGTGTCTGACTCCAAACCCACGCCTTTGCCCCACTGTGATCTGTCTCCTGCATTAGTTCTGGAGTCACGGTACACTTTCATCCATGTTGTGGAAATCCTATGTCTGAGGACCTTCTCTTTGTTCAGAACATAAAAATGGGGAGGATGAGTAAAGATGGCCACAGATTCTTTGACATTCTTTCCATGGAGCTGGGGGGTCTAATTCCCCTCTTCTTGACTCTGGGCTATCCTCAGTGATTTGCTTGACTCATAAGATGCGGCAGAAGTGACATTCCAGGACTGACAGAAGGAGCCTTGCAGCTCCAGCTGGGGCTCTTGGAATGCTTGCTCCTGGAGCCCTGAGCCACCACATAAGAGTGATCTATCTATCTTGGCTGCCCCAAGGCTGCCATGTAGTGAGAAGCCAAAGCCCCTCGGAGAGGCTCTGGAGGGTGAGACAGCAGGGGGAGAGAGAACCAGGCAGGAAACATGGAGCCGCTAGACATGTGGGTGAAGAAACCATCTTGGAAATGGGTCCTCCCATCCCAGCCTCCCCAGCTGATGCCACAGGGGATCAGAGGCAAACTGCCCAGGCGAGACTTCCCTAGATTCCTGACCCACAAAATGATGGGACAAAATTAGCCACAAAGTTTGGAGTAGTTTTAAAAGGAGCAACTGATAACTAGAACACATAGTAATGGAATTCTTTCTGTTGTATTGTGTACTATGGATTATTTTTGCTGCCTAAGAGAGAAGGATTTTCTACCTCAGAAGGAGGGCAAGGTTCACTATAGAACATAGTTGATCTCCATTTGCTAGGGATTGAAATGAGAGACAGAGGTTTTGTTCTATATGCAGTTACCATCAGAAGTGTGTTTTCGGGGGGACTATTATTTTAATAAGTGTGTATTTAATTTTACAGTTTCTATATTTATAATTTTAACAAAAATACTTGATTTGAATTTATGAATGTGACATCAAGTTGCATTTAAAATTTATTTATTTAGATAGGCCATTTAAAGATATTTAGTAAGTATTAAGTGAATACAGTACAAGAGGTGTATTAGGATTCTCAGAGAAACAGAATCAATAGGATAGATAAATAGATAGATTGATAGATTGATAAGTGATAGAAAGAGATTTATTATAAGAAATTGGCTCATGTGATTATGGAAGCTAAGTCCCAAGAGCTGTAGTCAGCAAGGTAGAGACTCAGGAGAGCCAATGGTATAGTTTCAGTCCAAAAACTGGCAGACTCAAGACCCAAGAAGAGCTAATGTTTCAGTTTGAGTTCAAAGGCAGGACAAAAACTGGTGTCCCAACTCAAAGACCATCAGACAGGAGGAGTTTTCTCTTACTTAGCCTTTTTGTTCTATTCAGGCATTCAACTGATTGGATGAGGCCCACCTACATTAGGGAGGGCAATCTGCTTTACTCATTCTACAGATTCAAATGTTGATCTCATCCAAAAACACCCTCACAGATACAGTCAGAACAACGTTTGACCAAATATCTGGGCACCCCATGGTCCAGTCAAGTTGACCCATAAAATTAACCATCACAGGAGGTGTTCAGACATGACAAATATTGCAAAGCTTGTACCTAAGGATCTGAAGTTTGGTAAGCACGGCTTTGAACCCTGGGCTGCCCCTGTCTCTGGTCTGAGGGTTTGGAGCTGAAATCCCAGGTACTATTGCTCAGTTCATCTACAGGGATTGGGATCCTCTGAGTCCTTCCTGAAATGTCTCCTGAGAAAGTTATCCTTTGGCTTTAGAGCAGCTTTTAGAGAATGCTCCTGTTGGTGATTCTTACTCTGGGAAAGTTTGAGCCACCCTTCAGATTTCTGGCTGCCCTCTCGGGAGTGGCCATTTCCTAGCATCCCACAGCTGGCGGCCATGTTTACTGCCAGTGCCTTGGGCTACCCACAGTTCTGCAGCTGTAGTTCAGGCTCCCTGCCAGCTCCCACACAGGATTGTATGTCGCAGCAAGCCTGGTCCTCTAGTGAGAGAATGTCTGCTCTGGAAGTCAGGGTCATTGGACACCCTGTTTCACTATTTAATGTTAAGTCTGGCTCAGTGGTGACAGGGAGCTCAGAGGTGATATATATGACATGACATCATAGAAGCTCTGATTGGTTCATGACTCACAGCCATGAATGCTGCTGAACATGTTCATGTCCCCTTCTGGGCCCTGCTTGTTTATATGACGCTGTGTGGCACCATCAATTTCACTTACCCACTGCCCACTCTCTGTGAATTTGTGTCCAAACTGCTTTACGTCAGTGGTTTTATCTCTTTGGCCTCTTTGACTTGAGGTGTCATTGCAGAACAGAAAATCAGTGATGGGTGCCTTGCTGGGATTGAATAAGACATATCTTTTTCTTCAGGTGGATGCCTTTTGATAGGGCATTCTGGGCAGACCTCAGCTTACACAAGGTACTGCAAATTGGCATAACCTGTTATTGCTCTCATCCTATCTTCAGCTGTCTGAGAGAGGGATAGAAGCTTCCACCCTGTGGAATGATGAGTCATGGTAGGACTAGAGAGAGGAGCAACGGTAGGTTGATTCAGAAGTAATATGAGGAATGACAAGAAGCACAAAATTCAATAAAGAAAACAAACAAGGTCACAAAAATAAGATGCATTTATTTTAATTATATATTTATAGGATGGAAACAATGGCCGTCTGTTTTGTGCTAAAGAAGAAAATATATTCACAGTGCCTGTATTAGCTTGCTAGGGCTGCCATAATAAAATACCAGAGGCTGGATGGCTTAAACAACAAAAAGTTATTTCCTCACAGTTCTGGAGGCTAGAAGTCCAAGATCAAGGTGTTAACTGTTTGGTTTTCCTGAATTCTCTCTCTTTGGCTTATACGTTGTTACCTTCTCCCTTTGTTCTCATGTGGCCTTTCCTCTGGGTGCAGGCACACCCCTGTTGTCTCTCCCTCCTACTGTGAGGACATCAGTCCTATTGGATTAGGGCTCCACCCTTATGACCTCATTTAACCTTAATTACCTCTTTAAAGGCCCTATCTCCAAATACAGTCACGTTGGGGGTTGAGCCTTCAACATACCAATTTTGGGGATACATAATTCAGTGCATAACAGTGCTTATCTTAAGATTTCATCTGACAGTTTTCATCTATTTCCCTGGAAACTATCAATGGCAAATGTGCCTCCTAATGGTCTCTTATGACTTAGCAAACGCCTACATTTCTTCGAATTTTAGGTCAGTCACATTTCTGCTGTACGCACTCCTGATGGCAGAGGGATGTACTTCACAAAAGTTCCAATCTTCCTTCAGGGCAAAGGAGATGGTTTGATGTTTCCAAATCCTTTTTAAGTGGCGACTGGAATCTCCCCCATCTCCTCCTCCCCCAGCGGTGCAAGTTCACAAAGTCCATAAAATTGATGAAACTCAACAAGGAGAGTCATCCTGGTAGAGTTAGTCTAGCACCCCAAAGCTTGTGTTTGCTGACACAGCTCCCACTGGACATTCTGCCTCTCCCAGTGGGACATAAGGACACCACCACCCCAGTGGTCAGGAGACATCCTAAGATTCTTTGCGCACCAGTTGGGAGAGGGAGTCTTGAAGATACAGATTCTATTTGAGTGAAAATTATTAATCTTACTTTCACCCCTTTAACTAGATTTTCTTGAACTCTTCATCTGAGATTTCCCCTTAATTCTTGAGAGATTAATTTGTCAAAAGTGAATTATTGTGCCCTGAATTTTAAAACTGATGCTTGGATGCATTGTATTGCACCCCCATGTGGTGGTTAACAAGCTTCATTGCAAGGAGACTGAGGTGCCATAAGTTAAATGTCTTGCTTCAGGATCAATGACAGTAGCAGGGTTAGGACAAAAATCTTGCATTCTTGAATCCTGGGCCAGAGCCATTGTCAACTGGCCCATAAAGTTTTCCTAGAATCTCTGATTTGAGGATGGGCAATATGTGATGCTCGAGCATGGAGAAGTTTGAAAATACACTGCTTATAACATATAACTCAAACCCTCTCCTTACTCGTGTCTGATAGTGTGAACTGAGTTTGACTCTGGCCTGTCACAGTTTTGGTTGATGTCCCAGGCATTGAGAGAAAGTACCAGGAGAACCGCCTTGCCTAGGGGCCAGTGGTTTTCCTGGGGACTTTGTCGGTGGCTTTCTTTATCCACATACCACCAAATGTCCCCTGACTGAAGATTTCCAGTGGATTCTGGTCCTGGTGTGGCAGGCAGTGTGGGGAGGGCTGCAGTGAAAGGAGTGAGAATGAGTACCTTCAGCTTGGGTTCTTCACCTGGGAGTGATGGCGTCAAGATTGTTGAGTGAACCTCCAGGACAGAGGCTGATGCCCAAAGTGGCTGGTGCCAGGGCCCTGCCCTATCAGCCCAGGAACGGCCTCTGCTTAACTGCCCCTTCCCCACTGACCACGTGAGCATGGGCCTGGCATAGAGAGGTGCTCCCCATGTTTTCTGGATGGATTAAAGATATATGGACAGAAAGGGGGATGAGTGGTTACATGAAAGGGTTATGTACCCAAAGACTTGCTTGGCTAGCTCCCTGAGTTCCAGATTGGAATTTCAACTGTTTTAATGGACAGCTCCACCTACATGTTCCACAGGCACAGTAAAGTCAACATTTCCAAAGCCAGACTCATCATTTGCCCCCTTCCCCACATCTTCTCCTTCTCCTTTATTCTGTTTCCATGAAAGCTGTCACCCCTTCTCCATCTATCCAAGAGGACAGTTTCAGAATCCCAAATTCTCCTCAAGTTCAAGTTCTAATTGATGCTACTTCCAAAAGAATTTCCTGCACTTCCCCCCTTTCTCCCTCCACCCTCTCCTTTCACCTTGCTCAGGCCCTCATTAGCACCATTCACCTGGACTATAGCCATGGCCTACAGCCCAGCCTCTCTGCCTGCAGTTCTCCCTCCCTTCACCCACCTCATGCATTGCACCAAGGTTATCTTTGTAAGATACCCATCCACTCTGGTCACTCAACTGCTTACAAATCTCAGATAGATCCCATTGCTTACATCAGTGGTTGCCAAATGTTTGGGCCATTATAAATAATTCCTTGAGTGCACATCACCACTATATGTATATTCATAGATGATATACATACTAGTATATTAAGGCATTATACATAGCATAAAACATTTGCAAAAATAGAAAGGAAAAAGTCCACATGAGCATTTTGCCCTTCCCTGTACATTCTCAAAGCCTCTGTATTTTTTCACTTTGTATTCCTGTGTCCTGGAATTCTCTTCCCTCACTTCTCCAGGTGATGAAATTCTATGTGTCCTTCAAGACATGACTTACACATCACTCCCCTGACCCTGATCCTCCACAGACTTCCTCTGTGTCCCTTTATATGGTATTGAGATCCTTAACCTTCTCGGGCCGCATGACTTGAGAATTTTTTTCTGGTGCACGTGGAGGAAGAAGGAAGGTATCAGAAAGTATGTCCCTGTTGTTGCCAAAAACAAAATTGTAATAGTAACATATCTTTCCTTCCTTGTCAAACGTTCCAAAGAGGTGTTTTGTTTTGTTTTTTCCCCCCATTCCGACTTTCCTATTACTCCAGGTAAAATGTGTCTCGCACAGATGAGCGTGGAAGCAGGCAGCCAGAGAGACGCAGGGCGGAGGGGAGGGGGAGGAATTGAGAGAGATGTGCAAAAGTAAACTTCACTCCGAACACCAAGCAATTAGGCTAATACGACTTAGAACAACGGGGTGGGTGAAGTTTGTGTGTGTTTTCCTCTCAGACTGTAATTAATTCATGGAAGTGCTGGAGGATGTTAAATTTTAGTAAAGGAGTAATAGAACCGTTCTTTGAAATAAAAGTGGTGGCAACAACCTAGTCATTTTACAGTAGCGTGAATGGAAGTTAATTACAGTTGGAGAGAATGTCCCCATCCAGCGTGAGAACAGAGAACACCAACGGCTTGTTGCGAGCACAAATTGCATAGTTTCTGTGTGCGGCCGGGAAATGGCGAAGCATGTTCCCCATCTAGCCGAGGAGAGCACTTAACTCCCTTGTTAGATATTTCAACCAGTGTCCTACAGGGGATTGTGCTAATAAATACGACAATAACATTGTAACGAGACAAGAAAGGCTGACACAGCGTTTTGTTAATTTGTGTTCAGCATTAGCAGGGAGCTTTGCAACCCCTGGGCAAGGAGACAGGAGCATCTTGGTTTGACTGTAGGCGTTTTAATTAGAGGTCCTGGGAATATGTCTTTGCTGTGGCAGCAGAGTGAGGCCCCACAAAGTTTACCCAAGACATGGTTTCCTCCCAGCCTTCAGCAGCCATTAGAACATCTTACCCAAGGCAGGGGGCCGGGGGAGGGCGAGGAGGACTTCTGGCGGGCTGGCGGCCAACACCAATTAGCTACTCGGCTGTCAGCACCCAGAGCCCTCATTTTCACAAAGTGGTGGCAAAGATTGACACAAATGGCTTGACCCCATGATGGATCCCAAAGCAATTTTAAAAGGCTCTTTTTACTCTTGCTACCTTTCCATAATTTGGCTTAAATACAATGCAAGAATACAGACATCATAAATCAAAAGTTGTTAGCACACGCGGCCCCTGAAATTTATGGGTATTAAGCAGAAAAAGCTTAGAAACATTTCACCAAATAATTTTCCAATCCCCTAAGACTCATTTAAATTTCCCTCCTCTCCCTCCCCCGTCACTGATGCACATTCCCTGGCTGCCAGCTATTTATTGCACAGGAGCACCTGAGCCCCGGGGTGGATGGAGCCAACTCTTTGCCATCAGACAGGCTGATTGATTCTTACGGGGTGGAGCCAAATCTCTGCCCAGCCACCGGCAGCAAGTGGGCAAAGAGCCAAGAACTAACAGAAAGACTTGGCAGCTGCCCTCAGGTCAGTGATGTGGCCTTGGAAATGGCAGGTCTATCAGCGATGGACCTCTGTCCCCATTTCTTTCACCTTTAGCCCTGGGGCTGGAGGGTGGGGAGCTTCAGAGGGAGATGGCGGTACTAACTGGAGGTAAGGGGTCCACTGCCAGGCCAAGATGGGGACTTACTACTCCAAGCCAGCCACTTCTGTGATGGTTCAGGGAAGCAAGTGCCCTTTGGAGGCCCCATGCTCAGTCCTGGAGGGCAAGGTGCAGAGCAGTGGGTCCATCAGAGGCCGACATTAAGGAGCAGAACTATCCAGTTATGCCCTGGATGGTAGTTATTGGGTCTCACTATGTTAGTGGAGAAGTAGAAACAATTGGTGGTGTTACTTATATATGTTAGTTAATTAGTGAACTTGATAATTATTGAGCCTCTCTGGTGGGTGAGACACATGGAATAACTTACTCTGGCCATGCAGATGGGCAAAATCAGGTGAGTGTGCACAAGGGCCAGAAGTGGGTCTCTTGTGCTTCAAGGATCACGTCCTCCAGGAAGCTCCCTGCCTTCCTCCAGCCCTTGTGCTTACCCTTAGAAGGCCATTCAGGTCTGCACCTCAATCCCCTGCTCCCTTAGGTTGAGGTTTAACTATTTTGTGTGTATGTGTGTGCACACGCACGTGTGTGTGTGTGTGTGATTGTGTCTTCTCATGTAGAGCAAACTCTGAGGAAGCAGCTGACTCCCACATGGGACCCTGTGGTGCAGCGTTGGTGTTCAGGCAGCCCAGGGTTGGAATCCCAGCTCTGCCACAGCCTATGTGGTTAAATCACCACTTTTCTTCTTTTATTGGTGAGGAAGATTAGCCCTGAGCTAACATCAGTTGCCGATCCTCCTCTTTTTCCAGAGGAAAATTGGCCCTGGGCTAACATCCATGCCCATCTTCCTCTGCTTTATATGGGACACGACCACAGCATGGCTTGACAAGCTGTTAGTCCGCTCCCAGGATCTGAACCTGCAAACCCCGGGCCACCAGAAGCGGAGCGGGCGGTCTTAACTGCTACGCCACTGGGCCGGCCCCTAAATCACCACTTTTCATCTCTCTGAGGCTCAGCTTTCCCTTCGTTAAAATGCAGACACTAACACCTATATCACAGGTTGCTCTGAGGAGCAAATGAGCTGAGATGTGTCCAACACTTTCTATATTGCCTGGCCCACAGGGAGTGTGCAATAGGTTGAAGCTAATATTATGTCATTTAGCACGTGCATTGTGAGCCCCTGTTCATTGTCTGTTAGGAACAAAATCTGTTTTTGATTGTCTGTCCTTCTTGAGTTGAGAAGGAGCCCTCTAAGTTGAAAGCTGCCTGGACAAAGTAGAGAAGGTGGTAGGCACAGGATTCTCCTTGGTGTCACCTGGCCCTGCGATAAATTCTATTTTATTCAATGAGGAAAGAAAAGAAAAAGTGTCTCCTTAGACGTTCTTCTGAGGCTTCTAGGGATATATAGATGAAGAAGTCGTAACTGTGGGCTTCTCTGTGTGAATCCCCGGGCTCTCATGTTTCCGATCCCGCACTGGTCCTGTCTTCCTGTGAATAATGTCTGTCCGTTTCAATGCTGTCGTTCTTATTATCATCAGGAGTATTATAGTTCAGAACCAGGCTGATTTCTCCTCAGGTCTCATTGCCAATGTTACAGCTGCCATGTGCTCTTAGATCCCAGGGCCTGTAAAATAGCTCACTACACATGCAAAACTTTATGTCACTCTTCGCTGAGCTAAGTTGGAAAATTCATAGTTTAGAAGAACACAGAGTCAAGTTGAAAATGTGGCTTTGGCTGAGTCTGGGCATAACTGGGGTTTTCAGGTGTACAGTAGTTTGGCAGCTTTCATCTAAAAGAAACATCAAGGCCCATAAAATCGGTTCGGTGTCAGAGCTTCAAGGTGCTATATTAAATATTCCTGCAATGGCTGCCATTCCTCACCTTTTTAAAAATGAGGGTATAAAAATGGCAGGAGGTGTTGCTTTAAAAGTGCCACAATCTCAATCTTCTTCACAGTTAGTGAGAATAAGCAAGCTGTTGAGGAAGATGGTATGTGATGTTTTTTAATTCATTCGTGTTTTCTTAATATCTACGACATCCCTGTATTTTAGGTATTGTCCTGGAATATAAAGAAAAGTGAGACATGGTCCTAGCCTTCATGGAGCTGATGGTGTACTAGAGGGATCAGCAAATATTTTCTGTGAAGGGCCAAATAGCAAATGTTTTAGGTTTGGGGGGCCATATAGTTTTGATTGTAACACCCTCAACAGCGATTCCAGGCCTTCTCCACACCTCTCCAGTCCTCCCTCCCTCCCTCAAGCCTACTGACCCCTCTCCTCTCTCCCTACACCCATTATCTCTTTACCTGTAAGACAGGTAGTAATACCCTCAGCACAGGCTGATTGTGAGGGTGAACGGAGCCGACATGTGCAAAGCCCTCACTCAGGTTCTAGCTGCCACTTAAAAATGTTAGTCTGCCTCCCTCCTTTTCTTTTAGATGAATCTGAGGAAGAAAAATCCCCCCCCCTTCCAGGCTAACCCATCTACCTGTGCCCCAACTCCAACCCAAGCACCGTCTCCAGGACCTTTATCCACTTAGCTCTTTCTCTCGAACATTCAACCTTCCCTTCTGTCTTATTACACTTTGCCTACAAGCACACTTAGGTCTCCTGTATTTAAAAGAGGGATAAGATGAAGACAAAGGCAAAGAAGAAGAGGAGGAGGAGGAGGAGGAGGAAGGAGAAAAAGAAGGAGAAGGAGGGGAAGAAGAAACCTCTATGTGACCTTACATCCTCCTCGAGCTACCATTCTTTTTCCCTTTTATCCAAATGTTCTCCAACTGCCTTCACTTTCCTACTATCTCTCTTTGTTAATTCTGTTTCTTCCTTATGTTTTTCCGCCTCAGGCAATGATGGGCATTCTGCCAGGACTTAATTTTGTAGCAGGCAGTTGGAGGTTATTTATTTATTTTTAAATTATTTTTTTGAGTTATACAAGTAGTACACACACATATTCACGTTTAGCATGAAAATTAGTAAATTAGTACAGAATCTACATACTGTGCTGTGGAAAAGGAGAACTTTAGGGCCACGGACACATGTCCACATTACCTTTGTGGTGTCACAGACCCTGGGCAACTGACACAGCACCAAGCTCCTCATCTATAAAATGGGAACAATGAGGCTGCCCTCGTGAGGGGATTTTGAGAATTCAACAAGGGGATCAATGGGAGGCACTATGCAGGGCTTGGCATATGGCAGGTGCCACTCAGTAAATCCCTGTTCTCTTTCTCCTCCATGAGCTGCCTAAGGAAGGGCAGGGGCCTCTGTCCTTGGGGAAATTGGGAGAGGAGGCGGGTAGAGACTGTTTACTGATCCAAAAAGTACCCCCCCAAAAGACTTTTTCTTTTTTTTCATCTTTGTTAAGACTTGAAAAAAAGCAACGTGGGAGTCTAGTCATGTAAAATGGATAGGTGCCCGGGCAGTTACTCTACTCAACACATACTTATTCAACATCAGCTCTACGTGCATCCCTGTGAAAGGGCTGGGCATACGAAGGTGTTTCCTGCTTGAGAGGAGCTGTCAATCTGATTGGGAGAGAAATGAGTCAGGCAAGTCACACATAATCCCCACACACTGAGAGGTGAGCTGTAGGAGGAGTACTTAGAAAGTGCCATGGGAATGCAGGAAGCAATTGGCCCTCTCTGCTGGAAGAGGTGGGGAGTCTTGCCAAGGAAATGCCCTCTGAGCCATCTGGAAGGATGACTTTGAGTGTGCCAGGGCAGCAAGGGAGGTGGGAAGGGATTCCACGAGGCTGAAGAGCGTGTGCAGGACAGTGCTGTCTGTGGACCAGTGAGAGCAGGCGCTGGGTCTGGCTCAGAGAGAGGTGAGGTGAGAGGCAGGCTGAAGGTGTGAGCCTCATCTTGATCCTCCTCTGGGAACCTAAAGACTTCTTCTTCCATATGGAGGGGAATGTGGTCTTCCCCACGTAAATCCAGAGGATAGAGGTAGGGCCAGGGGAGAGAAGTTTCTAGGTGGCAGAGTTCGGCTCACGATTAGGAAGAATTTGTAGTCAGTCATGTCCAGCAGTGGAGTAGGCTTCTACCTCCCATGTGTGTAAGCGGGAACTGGGGCACGTGGGTGCAGCAAGCATGGGGGTGCTGCTCCTCTGCCAAATGTAGAAGGAATTCATGAATGGGATGAAGGGGAAAGATGAACTTGACTCCTAGCCCATCACCCCCACCCCCACCCCACTGGATGGCCTTGGCTCTCCTGCCTCAGGCCAGGGAGGAAGCAGGGCCTCCTCCCAGATAAGGGCTTGTGTGTCCAGCTCAGCTCTGCGCTGCCTCAAGAACCCCAGTTTTGCCACATTTTTTCCTTTCAAGGGATAAGAAAAAACCCAGGAAGACTGGATAATGTCCTTCTGCTAGCAGGAGAAGTTTGGAGAGTCAGCCAATTTTTAAAATTAAATGGGTATATACCTATACATAGGTACAAAATAAAGTATTGTGTTTTGATTCCAAATATTAGGTCTGCTTGGAATGCTTAAACAATTTGAATGCAATTTGAAGCTGGCCCACATTCCCTCCTGTCTCCTCTGGACTCCCTTTTGGGCATCCTGCATCTGAAAGGCTGAAGTTAAAATGGAGATGTGGAGTCTGGATCCCATCTTGCCTTCCCATGGGCCTGGCCTCAGGCAATGATGGGCATTCTGCCAGGACTTAATTTTGTAGCAGGCAGTTGGAGGTTATTTATTTATTTTTAAATTATTTTTTTGAGTTATACAAGTAGTACACACACATATTCATGTTTAGCATGAAAATTAGTAAATTAGTACAGAATCTACATATCTGCATTCTTCACACAGCAGCTAGCGTGAATCTTTTAAAATATGAGTCAGATCACACTCCTGCTCAGCTCAGAGAAAGAGCCAATGCTCATATGTGGCCTACGAGGCACCACATGCTCTGGCCCCCCATTCTCTGCCTTACCTCATCTCTCTCTCCTCCTTCCCTCAGTCACTCTACACTCAATATCCTAGCCTCCTAATGTCCTCTGACAAACCAAGTACACACCCACCACAGGGCTCTTGCACTTGCTGTTTTCTCTACCTGGAATGCTCTTCACTCGCATATCCTCATGGTTCACTCTCCAAGTTCCTTGAGGTCTCGGCTCAGATATCCGTTACTGAGAGAGACCTTCCCAGACCATCAATTTAAAATAGCACCCTCCCTTGCCATCATGCTTTATCTTCCTTAACCGATTTTAGTTTTATAGCATTTATTGTCACCTGGCTTATTACATTTTTGTTTGTTTGTTTATTGTCTGTCTCTCCCCACTAGAATAAAAGTTCCATGACTTTTTGATGTCATTCATGTTATATTCTTAGTGTCTGGAACACTGGCACATAGTAGGTACTCAATAAATATTTATTGAATGAATTAATGAAGTGTATAGTAAAAAGTAAGAATATCTCTCTCCATCCTCTTATATGCTCACTCCCATTCCACATTTTTCAGTTCTTAGCACAGTAATAGCATATCCTTCTAGAAATTCTCTTCGCATATGCAAGAATACCTAGAGGCTTCTGCTCCTAGTTAGGATATAGAGAGATGGGAAAAACTTTTGGTCATGGGAAGCAACAAGTAACAAGAATAACCTGGAAAAATAAAAACCATACTTTTCAATGGAACTAGTGAAAAGTGATGAGTGCAAAGAAACCTTGGTGAACCATA
This sequence comes from Tapirus indicus, assembly GCA_031878705.1. Lineage (NCBI taxonomy): Eukaryota > Metazoa > Chordata > Mammalia > Perissodactyla > Tapiridae > Tapirus > Tapirus indicus. Next base: position 30,611,348 of record CM062933.1, on the reverse strand, counting down.
TTCCAGAAAGAAATGAGCCCTTCTTAGGTACAGCAGAGAACTCTAGCTTCCATACCTGGGGAGTGGGTAGGTATAGGTAGACGTAGGAATGGGTGGTTTCCCCACGGAGATGCTTTCTGAACCATTTGGAAGGATCACTTTGAGTGCACCAGGCCAGAGAAGGGAAGTGGGGAAGGGATTTCAGGAGTTGGGGATAGCATGTGCAAAGATGGCGCTGTCTGAGGACTAATGAAAGTATGACTTGGGTCTGGAACGGAGAAGACAACCCGCAAAAGGGAAAATTTACAAGGAGAAATCAGTCGAGCTTTATATAATAGTGTGTGCTGGTAGGAGGCATTGGAATCTGAAAGACCTTTGGATTCAGTCCAAAGACATAAACCACACCAGAAATTTGAATAGAGAAGATTTAATATAAAGAATTGCTAACTACATAAAAAGTGTTTAACTAACGAAAGAGATAAAGGAGAACTCCAGTAACGGCATAGAGCAGTGACTATCCTTAAAGCTGAAAGAAAAGTAAATAATGAAACTCAGAGGAAGGGGCCCCTGCAAGGCTAAGGTTCAGACCTCTGTGGAGACAGTGTGTTGACACATGCTGGAGAGTGCTTGCTGCTGAACCAAAGAACCATCCTCCTCTCTAGGAAGCACTGGCAGGACCCCTGCATACTGATCCATTTGCCACCAAGTAGAAAAACAAAACACTAGATGAAGAAAAATTCCCTTCTTTCTCTTCCAGATTTGCAAGTTCTCTCCAATGCCCTCTGTTGACAGGGTCTAACATCAAGCCAACTGGCAAGGGAGTAATGTAGCCTGTAGAATCCAGCCCCAGTAATACAGAATAGGGCAAAGAAAGATGGGTTTATTGCTGAGAAGCAATAAATTAATAAGTGGCACAAAAATACATATATAAAAAAACAAAACAAAAAACCCCCAATAAATTCATCGCCCTCTTTCTGAATTTTGCTGGGACAGCACCAGTGGAGGAGGGGTTGGTAAGCAGGGAAAAATCATATAGATTCAAACATTCTCCTGGTTTTTGGAATGCAAAGGTAAACCAAAAATAGAGGAAACTGGTTGGAATTTGGGCAGATCACTGGTAAACTCCATTTGAATAAAGCTGCAGCTCAGCACCAGCTCAGTTCAATTCTAGGTAAACCTGAATAGCCACCTGACAGAGGAAAGGGCTTGAAACTCTGTGAAACAAACAAAATTAAGCAAAAATTTATATTCCATTCTCCACTATTTTTCTGTACACAATTCCTGGAGCACAATTCAAAAAAAAGAGAGACATGTAAAGAAGCAGGAAAATGCTACTCATGATTGAGAAAAAATACAAACAATAGGAACATATCCACAGATGGCCCAGGTATTGAAATTATCAGATAAGTACTTTAAAATAACAATTATAAATATGTTAAATAATTGAAGGAAAAGAGATGGATATTTCAAGAGGGAAATGGAAACTCTAAAAATAAAACAAGTGGGAACTGAAATCCTAGAACTGAAAAATAAATACATGACATAAAAATCACTGGATGGGCTTAACAACAGATTACCCATTGAAGAACAAAGGATAAATGAGCTGAGATAAATGAAATTCTGAAAAAATACTCAATTAATACAAAAGAAGGTGGGAAATGAGAAATAAAAGACAAGTAGTAAACAAATAGCAAGATTTAGACTCAAAGTCAACTCTTTAAATAATTACGTTAAATATAAATGGACCAAATGCTTCAATTTAAAGGCAGTGATTGTCAGGCTAGATAGCAAAAACAAAACCTAACTATGCTGGCTACAGGAGACATATTTTAAATATAAAATTGAAGATAGGTTACAATTAAAAGATCAATAAAAGAAAAACCATGCAGACATTAATTATAAGAAAGATGGAGTAACTATATTAATATCATACAAAGTAGACTTAAAGACAAGCAGTTTCATCAGAAATAAAGAGGGACACTCATAATGATAAAAGAGTCAAATCATCAAGAAAACATTAAAATCTTAGATGTATTTGCATCATAATGACAGAGCTTCAAAATACATTTAGCAAAAGCTGTCAGAACTAAAGGGACAAATAGACAAATTCACAATTAGAGTTGCAGACTTTAATACTGCACTTTCAGTAACTGATAGAACAACCAGACAAAATTTATAAGAATACAGGGGATTTGAACAGCATGAGCAACCAACTTAACCTAATTAATATTTATAGAACACTATATCCTACAACTGCAGAATACTCATTCTTTTCAATTACGCATGGAACATTCACCAAGATAGACCAAAATCTGGTCCATAAACAAGTCTCAATAAATTCCAAAGAATAGAGATCATACAGAATGTTTTAAAAGTCAATAACAGAAACACATCAGGAAAATCCCAAATATGTGAAAATTAAAAACATGCTGCTAAATAAACCTTGAGTTGAAGAAGAAATTATGAGGGAAATTAGAAAATATTTTGAACTGATGGAAAAAGAAAAAAAAAAACCCAACATACTAAAATTTGTTGGATGTGGCTAAAGCAGTGCTTAAAGAGGAATTTATGGTTTTAAATATTCATATTAGAAAAAGAAGAAAAGACTAAAATCAATTATTTAAGTTTTCATCTTAAGAAGCTAGAAAAAAAGAGCAAATTAAACCCATGGTAAGTAAAAGGAAGGAAGCAATCAAGTTAAAAGCAAAAATCAATGGACTGAAAAAACAGATAGTAGAGAAATATCAACAAAGACAAAAGTTGGTCCTTTGAAAAGATTAATAAAATTGATATTCCTTAACAGGATTGATTAAGAAAAAGAAAGAAAGAAAAATGCAAATTACCAATAGATGAATGGAAGAAGGAATATCTCTGCAAATACTAAAAATATTAAAATGATAATAAGGAAATAGTATGAACAATTTATGCCAATAAATTCAACAAACTCTTTGAAAAACAGAACTTATCAAATCTGATACAAGATGAAATAGAAAACCAAAATAGTCCTCTACCTTTTAAATAAACTGAATTTATAATTAAAAACCTTCCCACAAATAGAACTTCAGACTTAGATGACATCACTGGTGAATTCTATCAAATATTTAAGGGAGAAATAATATGAGTCTTATACAAGCTTTTTGAGAAAATAGAAGAGGAGAGAACACTTCCCATCTTGTTCTTTTGAGGCCAGCATAACCCTGTCATCAACCTTGAGAAGGATATTGTAAGAAAAGAAAATTATAAACCAATATCCCTCACAATAACAGAATAAAAGAGAGACATTATGTGATTATCTCAATAGATGGAGACAAAGCATTTTACAAAATTCAACATCCATTCATGATTAAAACAAAACAAAACTGTTAGGAAACTAGGAATAGAAGAAATTTTCTCAATCTGATTAAGAGCATCTGTAAATACCTAAAGATAACACCATACTTAAAGAAAAAGTATTGAAAAATTTCCCCCTAAGATCAGGAACAAGCCAGGATATCCTCTTTCACTATTTAGGTTCAGCATTATCTTGGAGTTTCCAGCCACTATAACAAAGCAAGAAAAAGAAATTAAAAACAAAAATTAAAATGCAAAAAGACTGGAAAGAAATACAATTTTAAATTTACAGATATGTCTATATATGTAGAAAATCTAAAGGAATCTACAAAAAACCTTACTAGATCTGGTCATTTAGAAGTACAGTAGTTCACCAGTAGAATACAAGGTCGATATACAAAAATCATTAGTATTTCTAGGTAGAAGGAACAGTTGGAAAATGAAGTAAAAGTACCATTGCAAGAGTATCAAAAAACAAAATGCAGGGCTGGCCTGGTGATGTAGTGGTTAAGTTCATGCACTCTGTTTTGGTGGCCCAGGGTTCGCAGGTTTGAATCCTGGGCATGGACTGACACACTGCTCATCAAGCCATGCTGTGGCGGCATTCCACATACAAAAAAATAGAGAAAGGTGGGCACAAATGTTAGCTCAGAGCCAATCTTCCTCAGCAAAAGGGGGAAGATTGGCAACAGATGTTAGCTCAAGGCCAATCTTCCTCAGCCCCCCTCAAAAAAAAGTACTTAGTGATAAATTTAACAAAATACTTGCATGATGTATACACCAAAAACTACAAAAACATTTCTGAGAAAAACCAGAGAAGTCAAAAATAAATGGAGAGATATACTATGTATATGGATTGTAAGACACAATATTGGTAAAATTTCAATTCTCTCCAAATTGATTTATGAATTCAATGCCATTCCCAATCAAAATGCCAGCGTCTTTTGCACTTATATGGAAATTCAAATGTAAATTATGAAATAATCTTGAAAAAGGAAAATAAAGTTGGAGGACTCACATTGGCTGATTTTAAGACTTACTATAAAGTTATAGTAACCAAAGAGTTTGCTATTGGCATAAGGATAGACAAAAATGTCAATGAAATAGAATAAATAGTTCAGAAATAGACTCAACTTCATATGGTTAGTTGATTTTGACAAAGGTACCAAAGCAATTCAATGGAGAGAGAAAAGTCTTTTCAACCAATTGTGTTGGAATGACTGGATATCTGCGTGTGTGAAGAATGAATCCTGAACCTTCTGTCACACCAAACACAACAGTTAATTTGAGATGAATCATAGACCTTAAACTGTAAGGCTTAAAACCAACAAGCTTCTAAATTAGAAGAAAACAGGAGAATATCTTCATGATCCTGGGGTGGGAAAAATTTTCTTGGAGAGGACACAAAAACCATTAATCATAAAACAAAAGGTCACTATTTTAGACTTCATCAAAAATAAAACAGCTTCTGCTCATTGAAAGACACTATTTAGAAGTGTTTTGCGGTAGAGTTTAGAAGAGTTTTGCGGTACATACATTTGACAAAGGACTTGTATCCAAAATATATAAAGAACTTCTACAGCTCGATAATAAAAAAGGCAAACAACCCAATAAATATTTGGGCAAAAGACTTGAACAGGCACTTTAAACAGAAGATACACAAATGGCCAATATACACATATAAAGATGCTCAATGTCCCTACTCACCCAGGAAATCCAAACTAAATTCCATCCATTAGAGTGGCTAAAATGAAAGCCTGACAGCACCAATATTGGTAAGGATATAGAGCAAGTGGTCCTCTTTTACACCGTTGGTGGAGTGAAGATGGTACAACCACTGGAAAATTATTTGGCAGTTTCTTATAAAGTTAAACAAACTTATTGTATGGCCAAACAATTCTACTTCTAATTATTTACCCAAGAAAATGAAAACATTTGTCCACAAAAGACTTGTACATGAATGTTTCTAGCAGATTTATTCAAAATAGCTTAAAACTGGAAACAATCCAAATGTCTATCAACAGGTAAATGGATTAAGAGATTGTGGTGTATTCATACAGTGGGATACTACTCAGCAATAAAAAGAAATGAACTACTGATATATGCAAAAATATGTTTATGAGCTAATGAAGTCATATGCAAAAGAGTACACATGATTCCATTTATATGAAGCTCAAGAACAGACAAAATGAATGTATGGTGATAGAAATCAGAATAGTGGTTGCCTTTGAAGGAGTGGGGTTGACTGGAAAGAAGCATAGAGGAATTTTCCAAGCTGATGAAAATGTTCTATATTTTGATTGAGTTATGAGTTACATTGGTGTATACCTTTGTCAAAATTCATTAAACTGTACCTTTAAGACCTGTGCTTCAGTGTACGTAAATTATCCCTCAATTAAAACAAATATTTTTATTTGGAAAAGATAAATTTAAATGGAAATCTTCACTTGCACAAATTAGCCTGAGGGTAAAAGAAATATGGTAATATTACAAAAGGGGCTATCAGATTTTCTTCATCTTCCTGGAAGATGTAGGAAGAAAAATGCCTTAAATTATAGCAAAATACGTCTATAGAAATTCATATTCGAGTTAGCACAACACCACAGCTGATAAGATAAAAGGCACTATTTCCCCCAAGTGGAAGGTTGATGCATACTCCTTGTACTGGATTGAATAGAGTTCCCCCCAAATTCATGTCCATCCAGAACCTCAGAATGTGACCTTATTTGGAAATAGGTTCTTTGCATTTGTAATTAGTTCAGATGATGTCATCCTGGACTAGAGTGGGTCCTAAATCCAAAGACCAGTGTCATTATAAGAAGGCCATGTGGAAATATAGAGACACAGAGAGGGATGAAGGTCATGTGACAATGAAGGAAGAGATTGGAGTAATGTAGCTGCTGGCCAAGGAATGCCAAGGATTTCGGACAAGCACCACAAGCTGGGAAGGAGGCCTGAAACAGATTCTCAGATTCTCCCTCAGGGCCCCAAGAAGGAACCAACCCTTCTTGACACTTTGATTTCAGACTTCTGGCCTCCTGGACTGTGAGAGAATAAATTTCTGTTGTCCTAAGCCACCAAGTTTGTGGTAATTAATTATGACAGTGCTAGGAAACTAATACACTACTCAACGAGGTTATCAAAGAATAGAGTTTTAAGTATTCAACCATCTGTTTGGCATACTCAAGTAGATTTTAATCGATAAACTAAACAAAATGTGCTCTAAAAATTGTCTTTTCTTGTATACAATTTGGATAACTTACAAATGAGATGACCATACATACTCTTAGGCTACTTCTTGTTATTATTTTCTAAGGGAACAATAAATCCTGGAGACATTTCACTATTAGCTCACAGGGAAGTCTGAATGTGCCCCTCTGGGCTGCTTTGGGACCAGAGAATCAGTCTTTCTAAAGACTGTACGATGTTCCAGAATATGGATTTACTGTGATTTATTTTGCCAGTCTAGTTCAGTTAGATGAAAATTTATTATATAGCTCATCCTGAATGCTTCAATATAAATCTGTTCACTTCAGTCCAATCCAGCGCAAACCAATTCAATAAGCATCTGCTGAGCCTCTTTGTGTCAGTCACCCTGCTGTGATCACAGCTTTGGTTTCCTCTTGATTGACTACCTCTGCCCCTCAGGTCTCATAGCAAAGATACTTTAAAAAAATCTATTATGAAATATAACAAGAGACTGATAACAAGACCATAGTAAAAGAGATGAATGTTTGGGATACATAATTTTTTTCTTATTATTTTGATAAGCTCTAATGTCCTTACTAAATTGGGCTCCTTAGAATTTGGGATTTGCCCCAGTTAGAAAGGTGCACCTCAACCTAGAAAGAAGTGACAGAAGAGATGAAAGCAGAAGGAATGGGATTCCATCTCGTTCATAGTGAGGAAGGCACACTCCTCGAAGTGGTGAAGAGGAACCTGAATGTCCTGTCCTACAAGTGTTTGGCTTGCGTTAAGTATTAGTTCATTCTGTACATTTCCCAGTTACTGCTTCCGTGTTTCAGGTGCCTGCAGAGGCTTCCTGTCCTGTAGAATAAATACCCACTGGCTGTAATATGGGTATCTCATGCAGTTCTTGCTGCTGATGTTAAGACGCACGTTAACTATTGCTTTCCTGCTTTTGAGTTGGACTGGGTCCTAGATAACAAGAATTCTGAATAGTCATCCCTTTCACTAACGATTTAATTTAAACTCTTGACATGGTGTGAGAGCGGACTACACAGGAGATGGGGACCACCGGGAGCCATCTTGGAGGCTGCCTACGATATACTGGTTCTGCCTTCTGGTGCCACATGGAACAATCTGTCTCTTCTTCAGGCTAAATGTCCTCGGTTATTTTAACTGTTCCACAAAGGAAAGTTTCCATAGGCCTTTCTCTCTTAAAAATTCAATATTTACTTTAATTCTTGCCCCCCGAAATAAGTGTAGAATTCCAGATGTTCTGTGGACAATGGGGTTATTGTTTCCCTTGATCTGGACACTATACAATCTATATTCCCACGAGCTTTTTGATAAAGTGGCTCACACCATAATCTAAATAAAGCTTTTCACTAACAAAAATTCCTAAATCTTTTTCACACAAGAAGCCTCTCGTGTAAAGTTTCTCTGTACATCTGTGAATGATATGTTAACTATTTCATCGTTTAAAAATTTCGTTTGATTGGTTTGCTCTACCCAACTAAAAACTTTCAATCTTCCTTCTGTAATCTGTAGCATTACCTACAGATTTGTGTCATCTGTGTGTTTGATAGATCTGTCTTCTAAATCTTCATCCATGTCATAAGGGAGAATATAACTAAAACCAGAGACCTGTGGCATGCCACCAGAGACAACCTGTAGATTGGTGCTGTCATTAGTCATGCAACTTGGGACCAGAGTGGTATCTAATTAGTTATGCTTCTATCCAAAAGTATTATCTTTCTGCTCACATTTATTATCCGATTCATGAAATAATCTTGGGAAATTTTGTCGAATACTTTTCAGTAATTAAGACAGTCCGTGGTTCTAGTGTTCTTCGGATTTCTAACCTAATCCCCCCTCCCCCTACCCAAGTAAATCTAGTCAGGTTAAGACTAAACCTTTAAGGCAATTTGCTCTTAGGGAGCCAATGTTCCAATATTAGTGTTTACCACATTCTTTTATGAGAGCTTACTGATTTGTTTAGCAATCAGTTCTGTAACTGATGATTCACATCCAGAATCCAATCTGTTTTGAAAACTGGGATAAAATATGCCCTTCTGCTCTCCTTTCTAGGACTTCTCTCCTTTCCGTGATTTCTCAGAAATTTCCAAGAGCAGGTCTGAGACCCTATCTGTGAACTCTTACTGCGCTGGACAGTGTGTTTTGTCTGAGCCTGGAGAGATATGAGCTCACAGAAATGATGCTCAGCTGTCAATACCTCTGCCCCCACCATGGGCAGCTGTCCCCTCTTAGCCTGTGTCCTGCCACCTCCACTTTGAGATCCTTCCCTTTTCTGTACTAAACAAAAACGAGTAGTCCCTGAGCAGTTCTGGCATTCACTGTCACTGTCGAGCTCCCCAGTCTACATTAAGCCGTAGGCTAATTCCGTCCTTGTTCTTCTTGCTCTGAAAGATAAAAATCAACCCAACGACACATCTTTGTATTCTTTAGTGCTTTTTGTGACTCTCAGCTCCTTCTCTGTTTTGACCTCTGCTCAGACTTTTCTTCCTGCTCCTGCAGTGAGTGTGCAAGGCTCGTCCCGGACCAGGTGTCCCTGCGGCTGTAGGGGCTTTTCTCCTTGCACGCTTGTCCTGGTGCCTCTTGGTATCCCCAGGGCCCAGCACAAATGCCTTGCACCCAAGTGTTCAATAAATATTCATATAGAGATGGATTTTCAAAAGGCACACTTTGAAAGGTAATTAAGAATTGATTTAACTGCTGTTCCATGGCCTCAGAAGACCTTTGAGAAGGGGAGAAGATCTGGAAAATTATCCAGGAAGCCCCTGTTTGTGACCGCTCGCCACTGGAGAGGGAGCAAGACAGAAGAGTCATTATTTTTTCCTTTTTTGACCTTCCCTTTAGCAGCCAAGAAGTGGAAGGCTACAATTCTGTCACTGTCTTGCTCCCCTCTCTCCCTCCCTTTCTTTTTATGAGTCAATCAAATCATATTTGCCAAGGATTCCCTGCATACAAGGCCCCGAGAGGTCACATGAGCTTTTATGCAGCCCAGATACGGCGGTAATAACATTGTTGACTCGTCTCAGGGTATGTGCAAGGCTTCCAGACTTTTTGGTCTGGAGGAGTCGGCTTTTAAAATGAAACATCTCCCACCCTACCTCCAGCCAGAAACAAAAGCCCTGGGAGATGACATCCCTTGGGTCTCAGCAGCTAAAATCTTGTTAACTGGGTGCTGGTGGAGTGAGGCTGGGCTGCGCATTCGTGCCACCTCTGGCCAGACACAGAGGCATCCTGAGCTGTCCTCTGTGTAGACTTGACAGACTCTTCATCTGCACCATGGGGGTATGTAATAATACTTGCCTTAAAGGCTTGCAGTGACATGTTCACAAAATAACGTATGCATGTGTATATGCTCCATTAGCTCATTTATTTATTCATCTGCTATTTGTCACCTTGTTGGTCCTGTGAGGGTCCTGTGGGCCCTCATAGTGTGTAACTGTGTTGACCAGGGGCAGCGCCCTAAGCAAGGGGACATAAGTGTGCAGGAGGTAGCCGACAAGGGCTGGAAGGACTGGGAATCCTTCCTTCCAAGGGTAGGGTGCTCCGAGGGAAATAGGGATTGTTTAGGGAAGATCCCAAGATAAACTTGGCCGTTTTGCCATGAGCTGGCAGGCTTGGGCTATTGAGGCTCCGTCTTTGTGGCAATTGGCCACCCCATCCTTGTCTGGGCTGAGTGTTTGCTGTGATTTGTGAGTGTTCCCAGGCTCAGAGCCATCCTAGGAGACTGAGACTGAGAAGCGTGTGTTGACAATTGGGGCATGGAAATTCAGCTGTACAATATGCCAGTAGGACCCACCTGGGAGGGTGTGTGTGTGTGTGTGTGTGTGTGTATGTGTGTGTGTGTGTTGGGGGGTGCAGTGGGGTTGGATGGGGACTTGAGGGATCATGATGACTCATAGGTGCTCTGCTTCCCTGCTCTCCTCCTGAGAATATCTGGAGAAGGGATCATTTTGGGTCCATCTTCGTGTCCCCAGTGAGCTGTGAACAGGGCCTGACACGTAGTAGGTGCCCAGAGAATATTTGTTGAATGATTGCAGGGGTGAGTAAGGGGAGAAAGTCCGTTTTGGGCCAGTGCTTCCCTTTTGAAGGCTAAGCATTTGCTTTTTGGCCCTGGTCTATAGTACTGCGAAGCCTGCCGGACCAACACGCTGTGTAAGGGTGGCCACCGGGGGACACTGGTCAGAGAAGTAGTGACCTGCCCCCCGTGTCCCTGGTGGGATGATGCTGTGACTGCACCTAACAGGACAACTGAGAAGCCTTTGGGATCCTTGGTGATCAGAAGCAAATTAGGACTGCATGTTGTTTTCCTTCCTTTAAGTTAGAGAAAAAACACGGGGGAAAGTTTTCCATACTCCTTGTTCCAGCCCCTCCTTCCCTCCACTTATTCTGTTCATAGACTCGCTGATGGTTTACATTCCTCATATTTGAAGACCCTGTGATTTTTCTTTGTGAAATGACGGGGGGAGAGTGAACCAGTGTGCAGTGACTGAGGTGAGGATGATGGATAGTGACAGTGCCAGGCACCAGTGCCCCACCTTTCTTCCCAGTCTCACAGCTTTCCAGGGGATTCTGAAGACTCCCGATGCCAGGGTGTCAGGAGCAGCTTCACCCCATGAGGTGGGTATAATCTAGACGGGAGACAGGACTAACGTGATGTTCTGCAGGAAGAGATGAGAAGCGTGGCATTCTTTGGATGCATTTGGGTGTATTTCTTTAGCGAGGTAAATAAAAATAAATGATTTTGTTGTGTGTTGTCTTTGGGGGCCCTGAAAACAAGTTAGTTGGGAAATAGAATTCCTATTGACTCTCTGTTCTTTGCAGAAGGAACAAAAGAAAAGAATGACGTGTCTGGGAACAGTAGTACTTTATATCACACAGGGCTTTACAGATTACAAGGGGCTCTCATGGTCATTTCTCATCAGATCCTTTCGGCAGCCTGGTGATGGGACCCTGGCAAGTACTGGTGTCTCCGTGTGACAGGTCAGGATTCAAGAGTCACAGTGCTGCACTATTTACTTCCCATTGCGACTCAAAGCCAGCTTTCCTGATCCGTGCTTGCTGGCTCCTGACCACCTTCTCCTCCCACTGTCCCCTCAACCACAGAAACATTGTCCTCTTCTCTTGGGAAGCAAAGCTTTCAGCTACTAAACACAGAGGAACAAAATCACCTTCGAGATAACCATGCACTTGCTCTTGCCTTTCACCTCTAAATGCGTCTCTCCTTGACTTGCACAAGAGGTGAGGCTGTTGGTTCCTGGGTTGTTTTCCTACTTGTTTTCTGCTGACCGCTGTATCCTGCATATGTGTGTCCAAGGTGTGTATCTTTCTTAGTCGATTTTTCGAGGGCAAACATCAACTTGCTACAAACATTAAGTTGCTACATTTCATTACATAATGTAGCATGAACAGTGTCTTAGATATGTCAATGTTTTGCAAAAAGTATCAGAATGAAGATATCATAGTTACATATTTCTATACTTCAGTCTGAACAACTATGTGCCTGCAAATCTGTGTGAAAATGTTTGTATTGGAAAGATTGCTGCCTCAAGAAGCCCTGTGTGAAATCCTTGAGGAATTCACAAACCCCCAAGACCGGTGAATGGATTCCCACTCCGTGAGGCATTGACTTAGAGAGTTGTGATTTGTCTTATTTTCATCGTGTTGTTTTATTGTTAAAGCTTTAAAAACTTTTCTTGGCAAGGTATTTTGAAGGAATCTGGGTGTACAGTTGGTTTATATCACAAAAAATCATGTTGAAAAGAGAGTTTGCTTTGTAGATAAAGATTGATTCGGAACCAAAACACCAAACCACCAATGCTTTCTCAAAACTAAACGTAAAGTATAAATAGAGAACAAAACAGGAAATAGTGGTTTGCAAAAAAAGAAATACTCGTAGCTGCCCTAAAAAGTGCCTTTCCGTACACTGTCCATTGTGAGTTCAGAGACTGTGTGACAGAAAGTGCCAGCTCCACCTCCTAGCAGAGAAGCATCTTCCAGCAAGGGCTGCCTTACTGTCACTACTCTTTAACAATCTTTTAAAAGTATTCAGATCAGTCTGTATGTTGTAGATGACTAAATAAGTGTGCTCTTCTCTCCATCCATTCAGCACGCGCTTAGTGAGTTGACTGGGTTGCCTTGTACCACCTCAGCTTCCACTTGGTGTCCGTGCCATCTCTTTATATCCTAGAGAGATGTGGAGATGTGGCTTGAACGGTCAGGTTTTCCTCCTGTCCCCCTAACCATCTCCATTGCCAGCTCCCTGCATGCTATCCAGGGCTGACCTGGGAGGCAGCTGTAGGGATTTGTGCAACGAGCCCTGGGGTGGAATGTGAGTTTTGCTCACCAATGATGATTTCACACAACCTCTTCGGGCCTTGGCTCCTCATCTGTAAATCCAAGGACAGCGATCCTTACCTCACAGAAAATTAATACAGATGGAGTAGGTGAAGGCCCATCTTGGCAGCGGTGGGGCACTGTGTCTTGCTGGCGTGGCCTTGTTGGAAAGTGGCTATCATGGGGTGGAGTTCTGAGCCTGGCGGGGGCAAGTGCCCCAAGCTGGATCCTGTTGCCTCGGTGCTGGGGAGTGGGGGGAATCCTGGAAGAGGGCTGGGTTGCTGATCATTCATTCGTCATTTATTCAATAAACATTTGTTAAATCCCTAAGGTGTGCCAGATGCTGAATTAGGTGGGAGGCAGTGATCAAGACATAGCACCTCCTTCAAGGAGTTCAAGCATATTGGGAGAGATAGACATGGATACAAATAAGCGGAATGTCATGTGGAGGCGGTGAGATAGAAGTGGTTCAGGTACCGCCGCAGGGGAGGATGTAGAATAGAGACATGCTGTTCAGGCAGCACTCTTGGGGAGGAGCCTCTGGAAGGCCATCTCCTTGAGGAACACAAGGCTTTGCAGGTGATTCCTTCTCATCTAGCCTAGGGGAAAGGTCCCACATTTCAGGCAGAAGCTGATGCCTTTTGGAGAGAGGATAGATTTCTCTCTTGAAAAGCTGAGCAAAGATCAAGTAACACCACTTCTCTGCCTGCAGCTGTAGGGAAAACTGAGTGGGGGCACCAAATTCCAGGCTTCTGAGGAGACCTGTTGTGATTCACTTCCTCGAATTCTCCTTTTTACCTTTCCTTCAGATTGGGAGCAGGTCAGTTTCGTTATCATGTGCAAGCCCATGAATGCCTCCTGGAATGAGCTGGGAGTAGGTAATGGGGGAAAACTCCAGGGCTGCGTTCAGGGGACCCCTTCAACACGGATGTCCTCCAGGGTCGGTCGCAAAGGGGGAGGGTGGACAGGATCCCTCAGGGAGTGCCAGGCTGCAAGGACCTGGTGAGGGAAGGTGAAGAGGAGCTGGCAGCCCAGTGTATGCCCCAGGCTCTGACTTTCCTTTCATTGCCCTGTGGCCCCCGAGAATCTCAGCCCCATGGGACCTTTTCTCTCTGAGCATCCTGAACTCTTTGGTCCTCGGCTTTGGGATATGAGTTGCCTCAGAACTGTCCTCCCGCTACATCATGGACGAACATCTCTTCTCCCCTACTAAGTGGTTAGCTTCCCAAAGGAGGAGGGGAGTGTGGGGACCAGCTCCACCCTGGCGCCCCAGCCCCCTTGCACATCTCCACGTAGGCACGCAGGTAAGGCTTGCCCGCAGCTGATCTAAGTCTTGGCAGAATCCCTGTGATCCTCCTGGATCCTGAGAGCTTGGGAGGCTTGTGAGGGGCTGCTCCAAGGCCATTTGCCACTCACCTTTCTATCTGCCCAGGAGGCTGTTGTAGGACCATTTCTCATTGCCCCCCGGGTGCTGATGAGCTGTGAAGCTTTTGCCTCGCGCTCTCCTGGGGTACAGGCAGCATGAAGGATTCTCAGCAGCAGGGTGCCACACTTCTCTATCATAGTCATCTGGCCCTTTTGTTTCTGTGTTTTCCTGTAGGACAAAGGACACGGCAGAGTCAGTCTCTTCTTGCTTTTGCTGTCTATGTAAGTAAGAAACTGTCTGAATCCAACAAGGACTTGTTGTCTCTTTACCTATGAATCCAAGAGCTGTGCTCCACAGGGAGTTTAGACATCTAAATCTGTGCAGATGAGGGGGAGGAGGCCCAGAGATGTTAAATGACTTATCTCCATCTCTCAGCTGATTAGGAGTAGAGCCAGGACTGGAGTCCAGCCCCCAAGTCCAGGGTCATTTCCACTAGCACCTAATACCGAGTCTCATTTGCTATGAATACCCACTGAAACAGTTGCTGGTCCAGTCAGTCATGTCACTGAGGTTATTAGGGGTCTTGGTCAGTGCAAATACACATGACCATGGGACATGCTGAGTGAAGCACCCAGGTATTGGCTTGTGATTTGCAGTCCTTTCAGGGTCCAGGGCTCCCAGCCCACCCCAACTCCCGCACGATTGTGCAGCTGGCCCTGGCCCAAGAGCAACAGCTGCAGATGGCAGAGCCACTCACCCACTCTTCTCTAGAGTAAGAGATTGAGTTTATTGATTTGTTTGTTTTTATTTTCTTAATGCATGCAAAATTCAAAAGGTAGAAAACAGTTTGCAGAGACAAGTCCCTTTCCCTCTCCAGCCCCTAGAACCCCAGCCTCCCCCTCTCCAACAGACAATTGCTACCATTTTAAACACATCCAGAGATGTTTTATGCAAATATAAGCAAATTTGCATGCATATGTATCCATATTTGTATGTGTGTCTTCCTAACCCACCATATTATAGCATACTATACATACTACTATGTCAACTTCAACATTTATCTTGAAGATCATTTGGTCTTAGCCATGATTCTGCTGACTGCATCAATGGCAGAGGGCATCCTAGCTCCTCCCTTCCCCAGGTTTCTTTTCAAGACCCATGAGTTTGCACGTAGGTACATCTTGAGATGTGGCCACAGATAGAGAGACTCCAACCTTTAAGATAGCAGGAAAGATGGGAAATTCCTAAAGGAAGATTTCTTACAAGATTCCCATTCTGCCTGATCATTAATTGACTTGCCTAAAGAGCAGACTTGCCTAAAGATAGCAGATGCTATCTTTTCCATGTATGTCTGTTGGGGTCTAACTAGGAAATCTCTTTAGTATTCAAGGCACTGGGTATTTAATGCAGGGAAATGGTTGCACAGTGATGAAAGAGCCCAAACAGAAGACTGGAGAGTTAGCCACAGTCCATGCAGTTGCAACCACCCGTAGGCTAGAGGGGCAGTGAGAGGAGCTGGAGTAACAGAAGCCAGGGCCAGATCACCCAGCAGTGTGGGACCATGTGGACCTGTCCAGCAGAGCTGGGGCCACAGAGGAAAAGCAGTTCCTGGCAGAGACCTAGCAAAGCAAAGAGAACGTGCTAGGTCCCTGGCTTCACCCGTGCCAACTCCCATCCTCCCAACTCAGACCAGCACCTCCCACTGAGCAAACCCAGCCAGCACCAGCTGTCAATCTTGTGAAACAGCTTTGGGGGTTAGGCCCCTTTCACGCAGAGAATTGCAGGGGCAGGGTGAGGAATGGAGCTAAGGGAGATAGGCCCAGGGCCAGCCCACAGAATATCCAGAAGGCTGTCTTCTGTAAGGACATCATCTGAAGGGTACGGTCTGTCAGTGTGGGTGACTTGATTTAAAAAAGGGATGGACACCTGAAACATGGAGGTGGCAGCTGGTCCCTCCTGGGCCTGGCACCTGCTTTCCTTTGCTCTCTGAGTTTCACCTTCTGAGAAGCAGCTCCAGGCAGCAGGCCCAGATGGCAATGCTGGAGTTAGAGGCAGCTTCTCTCCTCTTCCTGTGCCAGCTGAGGGGACTGGGAGGTCCCAGAAAATAGGTAGATTTAGGGTACAACTGAGAAGCTGCCCAGCCAGTGAATTATTCACACCTCTGTGGTATGCCCATCTCTCCTGCTTTTAAACGTTCTAAAGTTTTTCCAAATCCTGCAGGTTGGAATGGTGTTTTCCCCACTTGAATGTGCATATTCTCTGCTCTTCCTTTATGTATCTTTCCTCCTTGCCTCTAAATTTGTGAATCTTGGTTCTCTATCACCCTGGCTTCTATACCCTTAGTGGGTGCAGGGAAGGTTCCAGTATTGGGGGGAGGGGATTTTATAAGTTCAGCCAAGGGTGGAATGGATTTGACAGGCTTTCAGAGTCTGCAGATGGCCTGTTACAAGGGGGCAGGAAGCCCCCCACACCCTACCCAATAACAGAGTTAAGAGTTCTACCTGTGGAGAAGGCAGTGCCTGTGTCTCAAGGTCTCCATATATTTACTAGGCACATCTAGAAGCTTCATGTCTGGGGGTTGAGAGAACAAGCCTGCACATTACAACTCCTTTAAAGACATTTCTTGGATTCATCACCTTTGAATATTCTGTCGAACCTGCTTTCTACCTAGTTATTATGTGGGACAACTGGGGCTAAACAGTCTCTTTTGTTCCTGGGTCAGTTCCTATATTTCCAGGATGTTAGCTTATTTACAATTTCTTTGCACTCTCTCTTGTCTATTTAGACAGGTAGAGGCAAGGGCCTATCAGTAGGTAACTAATGGAACTAAATACTTGTAGATAAGCTCTCATATACTTATCAAAATCAAGAAAAATAAATTATACTTTATTCTATCCACACTTCTATTGCATTATAATGACTACAACTAGAATTTGGTGTACCTTAGCTTCGTCTTCTGTGTATCACAAGGAACTCATAGCATTTCACAATGATTTCAATTCACTATGTTAATGTTGTTATTATTATTAATGATTCATAAATTGTTGCAACCTGCTTCTTTGTCCTTGTAGTACTACCCCTGATACTCTTAAAATCATCCTTGTTCTGGTAATAATAAGACATTCCAAACTAATCCTGACCTGTCTCTGCCCTCAAGGTATGGAATCAGCTTCCTCTAAGGATCCTGGTTCTACTGAGAGTGGAGACTAGTACCAGAGAGCAAAATGTGAGTGCTAGGAGTGAGTACATAGGAGTATTGGCTTTGGCTTCTGTTGGCCCACTTGTAGTGTTAGAATTGGGGAAAAAAATGCATATTAAGGGAATGCACTTTCTCCATTTAGCAGATTATATTGCTGTCCCTCTTCTTATGGTATGAAAGTTTCATTGGCCGTCAAAGTCTTCTGTTACATTTCTATCCAGAATTTAAGAATACGAGGGCTCACCTCTGACCCCGGCTGCGGGCTATTAGTCCAGGTGAGATGGTGGACTCCATGGTGACTGATATTGCCACAGGTGCCAGGTGCACTCTGTGGGTGCAATATTGCACCAGGTGCTGTGAAGAGCAGAGTGACATATGAAATATGGCCCCTGGCCTCCAGGAATGTACAGAAATCATTGATGTGCATGAAACAATGAGAAGAGTATGTAAACCATCATTTAATCAGTGCCTGCCGAGACTGGTGGTGCAGGCAATGGGTGGTGACGGAGCTGAGAGAAGTGAGAGATCAGTGTGTGGAGAAGGAAAGGTCTCTGAAGCAGGAGGGCTTGGGCCACCTTGGAGAATGGTTGAATTTTAGATAGATGCCAAGGTGCATCCTTATCACTGGAAAGCACTTCACACACAGACCTGAGCAGCCTGTGGAGCTGTGGGTATTTGGGTGCGTATGAGGCTGCTGGCAAAAGAAAGACACTAGAGACACTGGCTTATGGTGAATTCAACATGGTGCCCCAGAATGAGAGAAAGTAGGATTCCAGTTGTACTTTTTAAATGACAGTGAGAAAGAGCATAACACCAAGGTCAGGAACCCATTCCATGCAGTTAATAGAAGGAAATAATTTAGAGTCCATTAGGTGTCTAGAGATCCTTGTAACCACCTCCTCTCAATGCTTTTAGAAAGAGCGGAAAGCCATTGATCCTGTTTCCAGTCTGGCTGGCCCACCCCTTGTCTGTGCACCACCAAACATCCCCACATGTACCTGCTCTATTGCCAGCTCTGTGCATTTAGCTCTGCCCTGCCTGGGAAAATCCTACTTCTGATGTCACCTTCTTGTGCTTTTCCTGTCCCCACTCCTCCAAACCCTGCCAAAAGAGCTGATTTCTTTCCTTCTTCATGTTGTCATAGCATTTCATATGAAACTTGTTATACCACTGATCTCACATATTATTATTGCCTCTTTGCTTGTCTGCTTCTCCATAGTCTGAGAATATTTTATTCTCATCTGTAATCCAAGAGGCTAAGCACAGTATTTGACACTCACCGCGTATTCAACAGATGTTTGTTGGAGGAATTAATAAATGAATGAGTGAATGAATGAGTGGATACGTGAACACATGCCTCAGGACTGAGTTATGTGACTCAATGGCCCTGTGGAATTGGTGTATGCTTTTGGATTTGGCAATTCCTTGCTCTTTAACTTGATGAAGCACCATTAGCCAGGACCTTGGTTTATATGCATTAGATTTGCAAGGCTACAGGTAAAAAGTCACCCCCAAATTCATAGACTAGATCTTAGTTACTCTTGGTTTCAGTTGTAATATTTCTAGCCATGCCTTGTTTTGATAAGAAGATGGAGACTTAGGAAACCAGCAGCAAATCACTTAATTTAATATGTCAAGCCAGGATTTGACAACCGCTTAAAGGTTATAACTTGGAGATTTAGAGACTTTATGATTAGGCTGTTCTAGGGATTCTAGCAAATCTTTTAATGTTTACTAAAGCTCTTTGCTCCAAGATAGTTTCCAAATGTGACCTGGACAGAGGCAGTCTGTGTTCGCTGAAGTTTGCAATTGATTGCAGAGAAATTCAGAGGTATCATGTACACCTCAGAATTTTGACAGTTCTCAAGGGATTTATATATTTGGTTGTATCAAATTATGTATCCATGGCTAGGGTATCTTTGGACAGCATTTGAAGTCTTTGAAGATCTTTGGAGATGGGGGAAGATCTTTGGGGGAAAGGTAGTAACTTAGCTGCTGCCTGGTCCCTTGGTGGAAAGGCCTGGAGGGAGGTGGTATCAAGGGTGAGGGAGGTGAGCTGGTTCTCTCGAGGATCCAGTGAAGCACCTCTGTCCACTGTCTGTTTATAGATATTCTTCTTAGCTCTGAAACAGCCTTCTTTGATATATATATATATATATATATATATATTTTTTTTTTAGGAAGATTGGCCCTGAGCTAACATCTGTTGCCGATCTTCCTTCCTTTTTCCTTTTTTCTCCCCAAAACCTCAGTAGACAGTTGTATGTCATAGTTGTGCATTCTTCTAGTTGCTCTGTGTGGGATGCCTTGGCAGCACGGCTTGATGAGCGGTGCATAGGTCCGCGCCCAGGATCCAAACCGGTGAACCCTGGGCAGACAAAGTGGAGCGCACAAACTTAACCACTATGTCACCAGCTGGCCCTCTTCTTTGATATTTTTGGTGATAAAGTCCTTTTTCCTTTTTTGTTACAATTTGTTCTGGATGTTAAAGCAGCAGCCAGTGAAGTTCTGTAGCTCAGGAGCCAAAACTATTAGGAAACAAGAAAACAAAACGCCATGTAAAGAAGCACAAATTTCCAAAAGAAACTTCCAGAGAATGAGAATTATTCATTCATTGTTTATTTTTCTTTTTATACTCTTTCTATCTATGGTTTAAAAAATTCAAACAATGCAAAATGGTACAAAGAAGAAAGCAAAAACATCTTTCAATATCTTTCTGCCTGGAGACAGCCACCATCAGCCTTCTGATGATTGTCTTCCCCAGACTTCTTTCTGCGCCTAAACACAGATATATCTATATTTGAAAAAAATATGTGAATAGAATCATACTATATATACTATTTTGCAATCTTCATATATGCATGTATATATATGTGTATGTATATACACACATACTTAAAATTGCACAGTATTCCATTTTATGAATGTGAAATAATTTACTAAACTAAGGCTGTTTTGAGAGACATTTTGATTGCTTTCAGTATTTCACTATTATAAACAATATGCAAAGAATATCCTTGGCCATATATTCTTGTGTTCTTCCCAGATTATCTTCTTAGGATTTATCCTTAGCAGTGACATAGCAGATTAGGAAGTGTGCATGTGTAGTTTTTAAGTGATTTCAAATTGTCCTCCAGAAAGGTTAGCCAGTTTCCACCCCAAAATGAGTATTTGACTACTTGTTGGCACTGTGGAGTACAGTCACTAAGTCTAGAAATAAAATGATGTTCTTTGTTTACATGTTGATGAGTTTATCTTCATTGATCATAATTCCTTGACTCTATGATGTCTTTGATTATATCACACATGATTATTTCGTGTACCACTAAGAAAGAAAAAATGCTCCCTACGGAATTCTGACATGCTCACAGTGCCGTAGGGTGCTTCCTGATTTCAGAGATATTCGTGTGTGAAACAATACGCATCTTAGAATCAATGAGATATAGTATTTTTCTTAAACTGGAAAAAATAGGGAAAATTAATATTCTCAACAGCTTGTTCATCTATCTGAAATATTTAACAATGCACTCAATAAATAAATTTATGATTTAAAATTCTATTTACTAGGTATGATTTTCCAAGAACAATCGAGATCGTTGATAGAGCACTGTTAACATTCAGAGAATTAACAAAGTGACCTTACATCTATAGAGGATGCCCAAAATTTCCCCTGTCATGTTTTTAAGAATTTCCACTACTTGATATTTTCCTCCCTGAGCAAAGCAATCTGGTCCCTGAGGTGCTGCCCAGACCAGGGTGGAGGGACTGCGTCTATTGTTTTCCCAACTCTTTCTGCAGCCTTCTGAGCAAGAGCCTCTCGTTTCCGCTGTTAGGTACCAATAATCCTCAGAAATGAGTTTTATCAGCTAACGTCACCCCCGAATTAAAGTCTAAAGTTCTGTCCCACTCATCACATTCATGAACATTTCAGGACGTCTGATCCCTGAGCTCATGGTACCTCTTTGTTCTCTGGGTTGGGGCTGATCAACTACCTCTTGCTGCAAGATTTAGGCAATTCTACCTGAGAACCTCATTATTAGTATTTTTAATGCTAAGGATACTATAGTATGTGAGGGATAGTATAGTATCTGCCTGGGGGAAAGGATTTATACATGGTGGACAATTACCCAGAGTCCCACTATCTTTGCCATTGGTGGCAATTTAGCACATTCCCTTCCACTTTTTCATATAAATTTTTGGATAGTTGAGATGATTTTTTATATGCAATTTGTTTGATGCTTTTCCATTCAACCTCGTATTACTAAAAGAGTAATGTTAAAGGATTTTAACTAGTTGATTGTTTTATTCTGTAGATATATTAACTCTTCTCCTATTGCTTGTTATTTGGGCTGGATCCATTTTATTTTTGCAATTCTGAATCATGTTAAATGAGCATCTCTGTGTGCAAATCTCTGTCCACATTTTGATGGAGGGATGTAATCAACTTTAATACAATTGATTTGTACTGTTAAATTTCTTTCACGGGGAAAAAGGAAAGGTCATAACAATTTATAACCCAACCAAAGGGATAGGAGGGAATATGAGAGAATGGTTGTGTTAAATATTATTATTGTATTAGTTCAAAGTTGAACTAACTGGGACACAGATAGATAAAGTTGTTTTGTTGCTGGTGACACTATTGGTTGTGTTTGGCGCTGGGAATCTAGTGTCCTCTTCACTTAGCCAGTATCTTCCCTACCTTCACTATAGTCTCGTGGAAATTCTCTATCCTTGAAATTATACTAGGAGCCCAACAGCACCATAAAAGCTCCTAGTGGTGTCTGGCTCTCTCGTATTTGGTCTTCTCCTATAAGGGGTCGGTATGGCCAAAATCACCAAACCAGATCCATGTTGGCCTTGCAAACCAAACAAACACTTCTGTTTTTGTTTTGCTTTGTGTCTGGACTAATTCTTAGCACCTCTTCTGCCTGTGAGCGATTTGTCACTTCCTTCTGTAAGACTGGCACCAGCAGACATGCAGTCTCAGAGGATCCCGGGGAGAAAGCGAGGCCGACCCCCACTTCACTCGACACCTATGAAGATGGCAGTTCATAACCTTTATTCTGCTTCAGCTGGTCCTTTACCAGCAGTGAAGATCCCAAAGAAAAGAGGGCGGAAACCCGGGTACAAGGTACGACTCCATCATCTCCTTTCTCCAAAGTGGTATTGGGCTGGGGCAGGGGTGTTTGGGCAGAACTCCACTGCAAAATGTGATGAGAGATTGGGAGCTGGGTAAACACAGGATGAATAAGTTTCTCTCAATGGGGCCTGTGACGGACGAGGCCTCATTGTTGCAAGTGGCACACAGTGCAGGCCGGCGCTGTCGTGTGCGTTTTCACAAGTGGAGAAAACAAAATACACCAGATGGGGAAAGCTGTAAGGCAAGCAGATTTTAAGGTCATAGCTAAACACACATTATTAAGCCTCGTGTCTAAATTAGTGTTTCAGACTGTGCCTGCTAGGGCGGCTCTCGAAGCCACTTTCCAGAACTCATTCATCATTTATTTTGGTAGAAGCAGACGATGTTACTGAGACATTTAAATTAATAATGCGAGCAGACTAGTGTTGAAGTTTTCCCAAACAGAACCTCAACAAGGGGACGCATCGTGAAAATTCGGGGTGTTAATTCATAGTTTCCTGCTTATAAAAGATGCTGACGTCAAGTTTGGCTACAAGGAGGCATATCAGGAAAAGTTTAAATCCCATGACCCTTTTAAGAATTAATTAATGATTTGCAGAGACTGGGGGGTGGAGAATAAATTTTCTGATGTAACTGCAATCATATAAAGCAACCCGAACCCAAGGGAGAACACCTCCTCTCAGATGGTTTGAAGAGGCTACTGGAGAAGAAAGAATATTGACCTTGTTCTCCACGAGCCTTTCCAGCATTAGAAAATGAGCTACAGAAGTTTTCCTTCATTTATTTTTCTGGAAATAAAGAGCTTATGTTTCCATCTCGAGATCTGAATACTCAAACCAAAATGCAAATTGGCAATTAACTCCCACATATTTAGGAAAATGTATGGACATTATTTCAGGTCAGCAGAAAGACAAAGCTTCCGGAAGAATTGGTAATGAATTCAACTTTTATCCCTTTGGTTTTCCACAATTCTTCCAACTGCTGGAAAATAAAAATGGTAGGTTGGGGGAAAGTGACTCAAAGTTATTTGGGGGTCATTGGTTTTGGTGAAAGCACATTTTACTCAGCCATCTCCTGAGGTAAAGTTTTCTGTCACTGGTTATTTTTCTAACAAAGACAGCCTCCTTTTTCTCATGGGCACACCAGCTTCAGAATTGTGTCTCTGAAACTGGCACAAGGCAGGTCTTCCTGCTCATCTACCTGCGTAGTTGCTGGAGTCTGGGAATTGCATCTGGAAGGATGGAGCGGGGCAGCCCTTCTGTTTATAGAGCCAGGGAGCAAATCCAAGATCTGAAGAAACACGCTGAAAACTTCCCTCTCCTATTTGGCTTTCTGCTACTCCCCAGGGAGCTGTGACCCAAGAAAGAAAATTACCAACAGACACAGCATTTATGGGGCCAGGAAAAATGGAAATTCACTCCATGGAATGAACCCGACTTTGCAATTTTCCTGTCTCTTCCAAAGGGCAGTTTTCAGTGTTCCTAACACTCAGAGGCACTTCAGGGCAGGAAGAAAGCTTTGGGGTGCTTAGCTGGTGATCCAGGCCCGGCACAAAGCAGGCAGGTCTCATGTCCATGCCTCACAGGGTTTCTTTTCTGGGAACAACACAGCTCTTCCTGGAGTCCACCTCCCATATATTTGGGGAAAAGTGTGGGAATTGTTTCAGGCCAGCATCTCCCAGACAGCTCCCCAATCATGGGCTTAGCGTTGGAGAAGAATGGCTCCAAACCAGGTGCCAGTCTGCATGAAATTCCAACCCACTCACCGTGACATGATAAAAATAAGAACAGTCTTCATAAAGCTAAAATGATTCCACTTAAAGGGTCATCCTTTATTCTGAAATATCTGCTTTCTACTATTTTGGTGTGAAAGTTTATTTTATTTTCTTAAATGTGCTATATTGTCAGCATTTGGTAATTTAAAAAAATGTCCTTACTTGGCAAAATAAAGTTGGCAACCTATTAAGTCTCTCCAGTTTTATTTTGACAGTTTCTTAGACCCTGAAGTCCCATTTTACCATTAATGAAAGGGTTTTAATGGTGGAGAAGCCGGCAAGGAAACTGTACAGTTTCATTCCATTTACCAAATGGTCACTAATTTGGCAGTTTTAACTATCTGGGACACAGTTGGGGAGCCAGAAGTTGTTTAAAAAAATCCTGAGCAAGCGAAATAAGATAGTACTTGGTCTACTTTTAAAGATCTCGTATTTTATTACTAAGAAAATGCTTCCAAGCCCTCCCTCAGAGTCTATTTACCTTTATTGTAGACGTATTTCTTACAAGCTCGATTATAGCTCTTTAATAGCCTTAGATTTGAAGGGGAAGATATTTTGGGGGAGAAGACAGCACATACAGCTGGACACCGAGAGGATAATAATAATTATTGTTATAATTCTATGATATGATATTAATAATATAGAATAAAATATACAGTAATATCAATATTATAAAATAACATGACAATATAATTCTGTTATGTCAGTAATGACTTTGTGATGATATATTTGTACTAACAAAATTATCGTCATAAAATGATCAAGGTTTGAGCCTTTGGCAGGCTCTTCCCCAGGAGATTCTGAGGATGCCTGGTTGTGCTGACTGTATCACAGGTCTATGCCAGTTGACATTTGTCACTTCTTACCTGGTGCTGTCCCAAGCTGCTCTGTCAATCACCTCTGTGCCCCTGCACATGTGGAAACTCTCTCTGGTCCAAGTATGAGCACAAACCTCTCCCTTAAAGGCCCAAGAACAGCTAACACAGGCTGTGGCATTTAACCCCTTCTCTGAGTCTTGAGAATAACAGAGTGAATTACAGGCAGAAAAATGTCAGTCAGTTGTCAGTGCTCCAAAGTTCATAGGTCACGCCTCCTCCCAGGGCCCATCTGACCATCTCTCTCTTGGCCCTAGCCTGCAGCCACATTGTTGGGGCATGATCACTGCTGTGAGAGCATCATTTTATGTCCTTACTGCCCCCCTCTTGCCCCAGTCAAAGGAAGCAAAAACATCTTAACATCATATTTTCTCTGAAGAGCTGTGTTCTGACTGCCATGAAAACAGCCTTCTTCACTACCAAACAAAACTCTTACGTCTCGGTTTGAAGCATCTGCTGTTGGTTTGGGTCCTTAGTTCAGAGTCTCTTCAAAGAACAGGTAGATAGTCCCTACATTTCATGACTAAAAAGACCATCGAGTTCTTTTTAAAGAGATAAAGAGAGAGGGTCTGCACCAAGGAGAAACCCTAGCTTCCATTCTGTAGACACAGCTGATTATAACACCTTCACATAGTGGTATTTCCAGCTTCCATGTCTTTATGATTTAAGCAGGAAGAAAAAAGTGCTGGGTTTTAAAAATAGTCGTTTGTCCCCTATACCGAATAATAATAATTAATACTAATAGCAATAACAGTCACACGTAGCATTTATTGAGCATGTCTACATTTGAGGTTCTGGGCCTAAGCACTTTATGTGTATTTTCTTTTCTGGTCCTTGATAGTTTGGTAGTGAGGGCACAGAAAAACTGCAGGAATTGGACATGAATTAACCAAGCACCACAGACTGAGGCCACTTACTGTCAGGCCAGCAGCCCTTTACACCTCAGCAAACTCTTTGGATTATTGTTTAGAATAGTAATTATGCTTCTTGATTCAAAAAAAGAGTAAATTATGTTCTGTCTGCTCCATTTAATGAGCTAAGAAAAGTGTAACATGTTCTAGAAAGAATATCATCCCTGAAATATTTAAAACAAATGGCTAAAATGTTTTAAAATGTTGGTCATTGTATCATTCAGGATACAAATTCAGCTGCTGTAACAAAGGCCAAGTAACAGTGGCTTAAAGAAGATAGAGACTAATTTCTGTCTCATGTTAAAGTCTGAGAAGGCCATCTGGGGCTGATAGATTGGCTGCACGGTGTCGGGGGCCCAGGCTCTTTCTATATTGTTGCTCTGCTATCTTAACACAAAGTCTCTGCCTCATGCTCTATAACGGCTCCTCCAGTTCCCACTATCCCACTATCCCAGTCAGCAGAAGGGGACAGAGGTAATAGAGGGCACATCTTTGCCTTTTAAGGATCCAACCCTCAAAGATGCATATACCCCTTACTCTTCCATCTCACTGGCCAGAACTTGGTCACTTGGCCACACTTAGCTCCAAGGGAGGCAGGAAAATGTGTTGAGTAACCAGATAATCATTAAAATTCAGGGATTCCATTAATAAAGGAAGAAGGGAGCATGGATATTTGGGAACAACCAGCAGTCTCTGCTAAGTACTTAAAGGACAGTCTTCTGTTAACTGGAAAATTCACTTTAGAAAGAAAGTAATTCTCTAATAAACATGGGTAAATGCAACATTTTGTTTTATTCCCTCTTTCTTACTGTCATCCTTTTTTCCCCCAAAACAGTATGTGTTCTTGGTATTGTGTAATAGGAAGTTAAGTTCACAAAAATCTCAATTAAGAGAATGTTCAAACTTAAGTAGAAAGGGTTTTGTTTGTTTCAACACTTCTTTAAACCTCTTTCTAAAATGTGTTTTCATTAGAACTGTTGAATTGGCTTCAATGCTTCTTTGATTATCCAGATCTTGTATTGCCTTAGAGTCATATTTATAAAGACCAAATGAAACTTAACAGTATGTGAGGGAAGAATGGGTATCTAATAACCCTTCTGTGCCTATTTTCAAGGTCCCCCCTTGCTGACGGTAGGTATGTAGTACCACCTGTGCCCCATGGGGGAACATGATTACACAGGCACCCTCGGGCTGAAGAGTGCAGCACCTAGGGTAGGGACTGTCTCTCCTGTGGTCTTCTGTTGCCCCACCCCCACCCCAGGGGTCAAGAGGCAGGGGTCAAGGTTGAGGCTCAGCAGTGGGTCTGGGGCAGTGGTATGCTGGTAAACGTTTCCCAGCAGCATTCTGAGCGCAACTCCAGTGTGAACGTTAGCTGATATTTTTGCTTATGCTAAGAAGTAAGAGAAATGTAAACAGTGAAGTTGTATGTTAGAACTTCGCTCATTTGTCAGGGATGTGATTGGCTTCTTTGCTGAACTGGATAATAGTTTGTGAACACAAAATATATTTTAGCTTTTTATGCTATTCACAGTATAAGGGCCACAGACAAGACAAATTGTAAAGTTTAATTTGTATTTTTAACATTTTCCCCATCACTTTCTTAAGTCTATAAGTCAACAAAATAGTAAATCCAGCCCTAACTTGTAGCATTTGCCACTTTTCAAGGTGTAAATATTCCCAACACGGCCAATTTCAAGGTGCCAATGCGATGCTGCGAACATGGAGTGGGGAAAAGACGTGCAGCAGCACATGCTTGCGTTTGTATTTCCATACAGATGTAATAGTAAAATAACTAGAAAGTGATGAGTTTTGAGTATCTGTTACCTTTGTTTTACACATATTTTATTTAATTAATACTCTGTAAGTGTATATACTTTTATTTTTAATAATCACTCTGTTTAACAAACAACTTGCAATATTCCTGAAAATTTAACAATCATCCCTTATGGATCAATATCACCCAATTCCAGCTCCCCAGTGCTCTGAGTCTTACCATTCACAGGATGCCTGTAATCATATGTCCCATGTCCCCTCTCTCATCTGCAGGGCTGACCCCATGCCTGCTGGTGCACAGAACTTGGCCACCTCACCAGGTTCTGTAAGAAACCCAACCGCACCAAGCATTCCTTGAAATGTGCGGTCTCTACTAAAGATTATTGGAGTCACAGGGCATAGTGGACAGCATTCCATTAAATAACTCTCAGAGATAGATCTGTTTTTCTGAATTCTGCTTTATCCAGTGATGGCGTTTTTTGTTTTCCTTTTTCTTCCTTCTCTCTCTTGGTACCCATGGAGTACCGCTTCATTGTCTCCTTTCTCACCTTCCCTCGGTTGGGAGGAAATTAAGCCATTCTTCCTCACCCCCGGCAAAGCAGCCCCCCATCCCTCCCGGCTGCACTTCACCAGTTTCAGTGCCTCTCTGGGCCCAGAGGAGAATCTGAATCCAACAGAGAGTTGGTGGGAGAAAGCTCCAGCATCCTCATCCTATCCCCACCCCATTTGCACCTCTGAAAGTCACAAGAGAGCTGGACCATTCCCCTCCCACTTCCAAGCACCCACCTTCTGTCTTCATTGTGATACAGGCAGTATATTGTACTGAGGTAATTTTGTTTTCCTAGGGAAGTTTTAGTGCAAAGACGGTTTAACTAGGATCTCGGATTTGACCGAGGGGCATGTTGCTGAAGCACGCTTCAAGGCTGAAGGATACTGACCCCTCCATCCCTTGGGTGTTTAATCTCTCCTGCAAGAGCAGGGAGAAAAGGGCATGGGTAGACCCAGCAACAGGCTGACTCCTAGGAATGGAATTAGGTCATTGGCTACAAACTTGTTGTTGGAGCTGATTTGCATTTCCAACAGGCAAGTTTTTAGACTAAAGTCTGAGGTTAAACACGGTGAGGTATTCAATTTCCCGTAACTCTGCTCCCCACAGCATCTCCTCAGAACCCTGAGGGAGTTTTGTATGAAGAAAGAGTGTGAGTCTAAAGGAAAGAGTGTGCCCCCAAGGAAAGCTATGGACTAAGTTATCCTTCTCAAATAGGGGTGGGGAGGGAAAGGACGGGAGGGAGAACATGATTCAGAAAAAAAAATCTGGTGTGTTAGTTTCCTAGGGCTGCTGTAATGAAATGCAACAAACTGAGTGGTTTAAACATTAGGAAGTATATTGTCTCATGGTTCTGGAGGCTAGAAATCCTAGATCAAGTTGTTGGCTGGGTTGGTTCCTTCTGAGGGCTGTGAGGGAGGAAGGGTCCCAGGCCTTTCTCTTAGCTTCTGCTGGCTTCAGGCACTCCTGGGCTTATAGGTGGCATTCTCCCTGTGTCTTCACATTGTCTTTCCTCTGCGCTGTCTCTGTGTCCAAATTTCCCCTTTTTATAAGGACACTGTCCTATTGGATTGAGCCCATCCTAATGACCTCATCCTGACTTGATCATCTGCAAAGACCCTCTTTCCAAACAAGGTCACACTCCCAAGTAGCAGGGGTTAGGACTTCAACATCTTTTGGGGAGACATATTTCAACGCACAGCACTCAGTATAATAATCTTTGTCTTTTAAAGAGGCATTTAGTCCGTTTATGTTTAAAGAAATTGATGATAAGTTTGGGTTTAACACTATCTTATTTTGTGTATTCTATTTGTCCTGTTCATTCTAGGTTTCTCTTACCTGTCTTTCCTGCCTTCTTTTGGATTATTTTTCATTATTTAATTTTTTCTTTTCTGCTCATTGAAAGGTAAGCACTGTGTTTTCTATTGTATTACTGATTGTTCTAGAAATTATGGCATGCTTACCTACTAGAGTTTCTAAAGTTAATCTCACCTTCACTTCTTCCTAGGTAACAGAGGGACCTTGGGACATTTTAAGTCCATTTATCTCTCCACTTGCATATTATTGTTGTCTCACATTTAATTCTTTTTTGCTTTTTTAATCCTTCAAAACATAATTATTGTTTTATAGAATCATTTTCATTTAGATTCACCTGCTTATTTAGCACTTTTTAAAAATTCTTCATTCCTTTTTTGCATATCAGACCTTCCACCTGGGATCACTTTTCCTTTTCCTAAAGTACATCTTTTAGAAGTTTCTTTAATGTAGGTTCTCTAGTGATGAATTCTCTTACCTTTTGTTTTCTGGAAGTATCTTTATATCACCCTCATTTTTGGAAAAAAAAATTTTTTTCTGGGTGTAGAATTCTAGGTTGTCAGTTATTTCCTTGCAGCACGTTGAAGATATTATTCCATTTTTCTTCTCGTGCCGGTTATTGTAAAGAACTCAGCTATCTATCTACCTTATTTGAGTGTTCCCTGGAAGGCTTTGTATTTTTAAACTAATTTTAAGATTTTTTTCTTCATCTTTGGTGTTCTACAATTTTACTCTGTTGTGTCTACCCGGGGATTTCTTTTTTATTCATCCTATTTAGAATTTGTGGGGCTTCCTGATCTGTGGATTAGAATCTTTTGTGTTTCATGGAAAATTCTCAGCCATCATCCATTCAAATATAGGCTTTGTTCCATTCTCTACAACCCTTCCTTCTGGAACTCTAATGTTAAAATTTCTTATGTTCACAGTGTCTTTTAACCTCTCCTCCATAGTTTTCATCTATTTGTCTCCAGGCTACTTTTTGGATAATTTCTTCTGACATATCTCCCAGCTCACTAATCCTCTTTTTAGCTATATTTAACATGCTGTTAAATCTGTCCTTTTAGTTTTTAATTTTAGTTGTTGTATTTTTCATCTATAAAAGTTAAATTTGGTTCTTTTTCAAATTTGCTATGCTATTTTTTATAGTTTTCTATTTTCCAGAGATATTTTCAAGCTTGTCCTTTAGATCTTCATACATAGTATCACAGTTGTTTTTATAATCTAAGCCTGATAATTGAATTATCTTAAATATTTGTGGGGTTTTATTGCTGTGTATTTTTATTGCTCATTCTTGCTTTGGATCCTTGCTTCTTTGTGTGTTAGGGTATTTGGAGCTGTGTTATTCATTGACTTTGAAAAATTATTTTTGGGACTTCTCTGAGAACTTTCTCCACAGATGATTTGAGTTTGCTTTTCCAGGTACCTGGGGGCCCTGCCAGACTGGGCAATTTTTTAACTAAATTCACAGCCTGAAGTTTTCTTGATCACCCAAGTTCTGTGAATTTGGGTTGCAAATCTGCTTGAGATCTGGCTTGTGGCGATATCTTCTCAGGGATTCTGCACACCCCTCCCCCAGTGTCAAGGCCACTTTTCTTATAGTCAGATGTGGGTGGGAGTAGGGCAGGACAAGTTTACAGCTGGCTCACCCTGACCCTGAGGTTGTAGCCCTTTGGGTGAGCCCTGGGCTCCACAACAATTCCCAAGGCCTAGATTTCACCTATATTTTGGCCTGATTATTCTTTATATGCTGTCAGCTCCTCTGGACTTTTATTAATCTTACATTTTATCCATTATTTGTAGTTGTTTTCAATCGATCCAAATAACCTAGTTTTCTATATTTCCAGAAACAGAACTCTAAAAAAATTTAAGATGCCACATGTCTTCTAGTCAACATTCAGAATATGGTACTCATGCTGGTTTTGTCTCAGATTCTTGAATGTTTTCATGAGTAGTCTAATACAAGGTGTGGACACAATTATGAGTTGAAAGAGAACTTAGAAACCACAACTCTACCCCATTTAATGGCTTTGAAAGACGAAGCCCAGAGGCATTGAGCAAGTTGCTCAGAGGCCCATGTGCACTGGTGGCAGAACCGGGATTAGAACCCCAGTCCCGTCTCTGAGTCTTGTGTTCTTGCCGCTCCCCTGCAGAGCGTCGAGCAACGTGTAGTTGATGGCTGAAATCATGCCAGTTCTCCGCATCCGTTCCCCAGCTGAGGAAATGTGGACGCTCTCCTTCTCCTCATGTCCTCTCCGACAAGTTCCGCACAGAACTTTTCCTGTCCTGTTCTGAAAGTTTACTGCTTGAGTGTTAGAAGAGGAATGTTTTGAAACTTAGAGACGGAGCCAGTGTTATTGCTCCCCCAAAGTTAACGAAATCAGCAACAAGTAAAATGCTAATGTTTGAAAACTAATGTAGTAAAAATATACTATCAAAACAAAGTTTATGTGAATAGATCTAGAAGCTATCCTTGATTTTGCACTTTCTCTCACCCATCACCTTAATTTCATCTCCAAAGTACATCCTGAATCCAACTAATTCTTTCTGCCTCCCTTCCTTCCACCCTAGTTCAGCCACCAGTGTCTGTCCCCGGACCATGTGATAACCTCCTTACTAGCATTCTTCTCGCCACTTTGCCTCCCCTCATCCATTCTCTCCACAGCAGCCATATTTATCTTTACAAAACAAAAACCAGGTTGTGTCTTTCCCTGCTTCAAATCCTCTAATTGTTTCCATAACTCTTAGAATGAATTCCAAACTCCTATTTGTTTACTAGGGCTCCTGTAACAAAGGACCACAAACTGGTTGGCTTCAAACAATTCTGGAGGCTGGAAGTCTGGACTCAAGGTGGCGGCAGGGCCATGCTCTCTCTGCCGGCTCCAGACGAGGACCCTTCCTTGCCTCTTCCCAGCCTCCGGTGGTGGCCGACAATCTTGGGTGTTCCGCTATAGACACATCACTCCAGTCTCTGTCTCCATCGTCACATGGTGTTCTCCCTGTGTGTCTGTGTCTGTGTCAAATCTCCCTCTTCATAAGGACACCAGTCTTTGGCTGTAGGGCCCACCCTAATCCAGTATGACTTTATCTGAACTTGATTACATCTGCAAAGACCCTATTTCCAGATCAAGTCACATTCATAGGTACCCAGGGTTAGGACTTGAACGAACATATCTTTTTGGGAGGGACACAATTCAATGTACAAAACTGACTTAGAAAGCTCTCATGACCAGGCCCTGACCACCAAGCTAACCTCATCTTGCATCATTTCACCTCTCGCCTACAATTCCAGCCAACTTGCCTTCCTGGTTTTTTGAAGAAACCAAGCTTTAGGTTTACAATGGCCACTCTGTCTGCCTAGAAAGTTCTCTCTGCAGTCACCACAGGCTCCCTCTTGCCATTCAGATCCTGAAGTAAATGTCACCTCCTTATAGGCCTACCCTGGTCACGTGGTCCCTTTTTATCACATCACTATATTTTGCTATATTTTGTACTTATCACAATTTGACATTTTTGTTATGCATTATCTGCCTGCTTCTACTACAATATTAGCTCATTGAGAACAGGGACCTTATCTCATCCATTCACAGCTG
Organism: Tapirus indicus; assembly: GCA_031878705.1. NCBI lineage: Eukaryota > Metazoa > Chordata > Mammalia > Perissodactyla > Tapiridae > Tapirus > Tapirus indicus. The sequence continues at coordinate 30,577,998 of CM062933.1, read as the reverse complement.
CATCTTCAGCACCTAGAACAGCTCCTGGCGCACAGTAGTTACTCAGTATTTGTTGAATAAATGACTGCATGATGGAGTGAATGAGTTTTTTCCCTTTTAGACTCAGTTTAAATGATGCAACTTGGAAGGGGCAGCTCCTGCTTAAGCAACACATAGGGGCCATTGCAAGATGTATTGGGAGCATGTTTCTCAGAGGGGATCATCTGGGGTGGGAGGTAGGAGGTAGGTTTGCAAAGATTTGTGAAGATGTGATCCCAAATGATAAGTGTAGAAAATGCAGATGGGTCCTAGAAAAGATGGGCAATTTTCCCCTCCTGCCATGGTCACATGAACAAGAAACTTGGAACTCATTTGCATTTCTGGAACTTCTAATAATAACAATAAAAATACTAACAGCAATAATGATAATAAACATCTATTGAGTTCTCACTTTGCGTTAGCCCTATGCTTAAATGTTTACATTTAATTCTTGCCACATGCCTGTCAGGAGGGATTATTAGCCTTACCTTACAGATGAGGAAAGGCAGACTCCTAAGTAACAAGACTCAGGACAGGATTAGTGGGTGGCCCAGCTGGACTTTGAATCCAAATCCAAAAGCTAGTGTTCCATTGAATGTGCCCACTGCCACCCCAAACTTGTTTTTAAATTTTTCTTTGTTGGTTCATCTTCTGTTGATGTGCAGGCAGCCTCCACACATCTCCCCCAACCACATTCTCTATCTCCAATCACCAACCTCTTGCTGTCCATCCATCAAACACTGTTTAGTTAGTACTTCTGTTTCTGCTGCACATACATATTTCTGGAAAAATACTTGAATTTTACATTAAGTGACCCCTATTGCTTTAGTGTCCCCTGGGCACACACCTCAGTTCGCGAGCAACTCTACAGTGATTCTCTAGCAAATGTCTTAGAGAAGACATTTCCCCTGAAAGATGGCTAGTACAAGAAACTCTCCAGGCCCTTATTTTGGATGTGTAAATGGAAAAAAAGAGGAGCAGATCCCAGATTCCCCAGCCCCCTTTGGTTGAGACTCCAGCTGGAAGGGACTAACTCTTTGCTCTTCTGCTTCATCCCAGCATGGTACTCTAACAAGGCAAACCCAGCCCCTCCAGCCGCCACTGGCAACCACGCCCTGGGAGAGGAGGCGCCACACCCGTTTGATTGAGGTTTTGAATTTCAGGTAAAGGCGCCAACTTTGCCAGCATCCGTACCAAGTCGTTGGCTTTGAAGGTCAAGGATTAGCTCCTGAATGTCAGAGCAAGGCGTCCTGGGCAGCAAATCTCCCAGTCTTATGCTGCCGAGAAAGAGAACTCTCCTCCCTCCTTCCTCTCCGTTTTACCCAGTTTATTCTGCCTGATCCTGTTTTCAATATTTTAAAAATAAGCTATATTTTAGAATGGTTTTAGATTTACAGAAGAGTTGCAAAGGTAGCACAGGGAGTTCTCACATACCCACCACCTAGTTTCCCCTATTACTATGGTATGTTGCACAACTAGTGAACCAATAGTAATACATTCTGATTAAATAATGTCCATATTTTATTCAGATTCCTTAGTTTTTCCCTATTCTGTTCCAGGATCCTTCCAGGACACCACATTACATTTCGTTGTCATGTCTCCTTAGGCTCCTCTGGGCTGTGAAAATTTCTTAGACTTATCTTGTTTTTGACGATGTTGTCAGTTTTGAGGAGTATTTGTCAAGTATTTTATAAAATGTTCTGCAATTTGGGTTTGTATGATGTTTTCCTCATGATTAGACTGGGGTTATGGGCTTTGGGAAGAACATCCCAGAGGTAAGGTGCCATCCCCGTCATGTCATGTCAAGGGCAGGTACTATTGATGTGGCTTGTTACTGGGGATGGTGACCGTGATCACATGGCTGAGGTGGTGTTTGTCAAGGTTCTCCACTGTCAAGTTACTTCTTTTCCCATTTCCATATTGTCCTCTTTAGAAGGAGGTCACCATGTGCCGCCCACACTTACGGAGTGGAGAGCTATGCTCCACAATAAATTATTTGGAATTTTTATGCATAGAAGATTTGTCTATTTTTCTCCATGTATTTACATAGTCAATCATTCATTTATGTCAGTACAGAGTCATGGATCTTTATTATATACTTTGAATTATAATCCATTACTACATTCTTTATTGGTTGCTTATATTGCTCCAAATTTGGCCGTTGGAAGCTCCTTCAATTGGCTCCTGTGTCCCTATGACCTACCCCCGTCATTGTGTGTATGTGTTTATTTAGTACTTTCTCACTTTCTGCACAACCAGATGTTCTAGGCTCATCTAATATTTCCTACCCTAGTCCTAGAATGAGCCATTTCTCCAAGGAGACTTGGTTCCTTTTATTGAAGAATAGTATTAGAAAGCAAGATAGGAGCATTCTGTTTTATTTTGTCCATTTAAAAAACAACACAAAAAAATTTAAAAAAAACAGTGATGAAAAACTCCAATGTCCTGCCAGAGGATAGCTCTGATAGGCTGGGGCACACGGGAGCTTTGCATTCCACACTTGGGAGAGGCACTGACAGATCGGGCCCTATGTCCCACCAAAGGGACATTCCCAGCCAGTGGGCTCATACCTATTTTAGGATCTTTCTAAAAATCATGGGTGACTCCCTTTTCTAGGCTAGGTTATTTTTATTCTTTATATTAAGCAATGAGGTAGAAATTTCAGAATGCTAAGTCAAAGGGTATTCCTACTGATGATTTATTCTCTTACCAAAAGGATATTTTTAAAAGTCACATACCACCCATAGCTGCATGAGATTTCTTCTTTGTTCAAAAGTCCCAGCAGTTTTAAAGGTTGGATAGATGCAGAAGGTTTTCCCTGCAGCCAGCTGACTTATTCTAATCCCTTTAATTGCTTCACCTGGGCAGAAATGATGGGCAGAAGTAACAGGCAATTATATCACTTCATTGGAGGTGGGCTTAATGGACAGGTCCCTACCTAATAAATATTAAAATAGTGAGCAAGCGTTAGATGTCAGCATCATTATGAGGTTTACACAAACAGAAACAGTGCCTGACTAAGTATTAGCTACCACGACCATCATCATGATCATGATCATCTTCTTCTTCTTCTTCTTTCTAGGGAAGGATCACAAGGATCTTTTTGTGATTTAATTAAAGACCACAGGGGAAAAAATGACAACTTGCCAATTCTGTTTTTTTTTTCTCACCAACATTGCTGTCTGCATGTTGGGAGTCAGAGGACTTTAAGCCTGTACAGGAGGATTCAGCCAAGTCTCTCCCACAGCCCGCTACCCACAGATCTCAGGGATGGTCACTACCAGCCTCTCCAGCAGAAGCTGTGTAGAGCGGGATATCATTCCTAGAAAGACCATCAGGGGGACCCTTGGGGCATGACCTGGGAGAGCAGCGAGGGCACTGCCCTCGTCACACTTGGCAGACGAGGAAACCACACTAAAGTCACGGTGACAGTCACAGCAGGTTTCTGGTCCACTCCTTCTCACCACTGAGGTTTCTTTTAAATTATTTTTATAATATTTAGCAGTGTATTGCTACAGGATGGGCCATTTAATTTTTCAAACGCTAAACTCAGAATAAGGCAAAAATCTCTGTTGTTAATTGCAGCTTCTGATTAATACAGCGTCTCTCTCAAGAGCCCCAGATTCTGCACCCATATAGCCCTGTGCAGCCAACGTGCTCACTTTTGACTGGTCTCATTTTAAATTCATTTCCACGTGTCTCACTGTGCTCTCAAAGTGGCTCAGCAGCCACATTCCATTCCCCCGCTTCTCCCATCTTCCTGGTTTATTAACACGCCCTCCTCCTCCATCCTCACTCTCAGCTTCCTGCATCACCGAGAAGGTAGACGACATCAAAAGAGACCTTCTGTAAGCTGCCACCCCCACATCCACCCACCGCAGCATCCAGACTCTTATATTCCACCTTTCTACCTATTGCAGTAGATGAAAGGTCTGTGTTTCTCTCTAAGGCGCTAGCCTTCCTTGTTCACTGAATCTCATCCCCTCTTACCTACTCAAGGTCCTGATGCCAGCAGTTCTCCACTCACTTCCCTGGATCGCCAACTTTTCCCTCTCTACTGGATTATTTCCATCAGCTTTAAAACACTGTTATTTCTCCCATCTCAAAAAAGAAAAAAAAAACCCAAAAACAATCTTAAAAATTTTGTTAAAATTTTTACTTGTAAAAAATACATAGCATAAAATTTACCATCAACCATTTCTAAGTGTACTGTTCAGTAGTGTTAAGTATATTCAACTTTTTGTGCATCCGATCTCCAGAAGTTTTTCACCTTGCAAAACCAAAACTCAAAACTACCCATTCTCCCCTCTCCCCACCCCCTGGCAACCACCATTCCACTGTTTCTATGAATTTGGCTACTCTAGATACCTCATAAAAGTGGAATCATACAGTATTGTCTGCTCGTGACTGGCTCATTTCACTTAGTATAATGTCCTTAAGTTTCATCCATGTTGTAGCATGTGTCAGAATTTCCTTCCTTATTTTAAGGCTGAATAATATTTCCTTGTATGTATACACCACACTTTGTTTATCTGTTCTTCTGTTGATGGACATTTGTGGTTGCTTCCACAATGACTGCTGTGAATAATGCTGTTATGAACCTGAGTGTACAAATATCTCTTGGAGACCCTGCTTTCAATTCTTTTGGATATATACACCCAGAAGTGGAATTGCTGGGTAACTCTATTTTTTTTTTTTTTTTGGTGAGGAAAATTAGCCCTGAACTAACACCTGTTGCCAATCCTCCTCTTTTTGCTGAGGAAGGTCAGCACTGGGCTAACATCTGTGCCCATCTTCTTCTACTTTACATGTCGGACGCCCTATCCTGCATCCTGACTCAGAAGGCTTGCAGGTTTCAACTACTCAGACCTCTATGTGCTCCCACACCCACTGCCTGACAGTCATTTCCTGGGTGACCCCACTGTAAGGGTGGGGTGCAGACCCGACCTCTGAGTGTGACCCCACACATAAACCTCGATCATGGACTTGAATTTGAAGTTCAGCCCCCAGAGATGCACAATAGAAATGTGTGGAAGCAGGATAGAGTAGTAATGGTTAACTGACATCAGTAAAGATTCCGGGGAGGTGTAGAGAGCATTTCCAGATCTTCATTGACCAAATGGGCTCTCTCTTGCAGCTCAAGTCCCGGGTTCTCATGACTTCTTTGGCCTTCTCACCTCCGCGGAGTACACCGGAGCCCGACCTCAGCTCCATCCCTCAGGATGCAGCCACCATACCCAGCTTGGGGGCCCCACAGGCTCTTACAGGTAGGTCAGGCAAATGAGCTCCCAGGCTGCGATGGCCTGCCTGCCATCTAGCAGTCACTTTGTGAACTAGAGAGCTGCCACTGAGACGGCTCAAATGAAGGATTTAGTGGGTTAGCTAGATGGTAGATGGGATGACCAAATTCTCTGAGAACAGGAGTTTAAGTGTCTCACAGCTTGGATTATTTGAAACTTGGTTTCAATGCATTTTGGGTTCTGCTGGTTGTCTTGGGGTAGAACTAGAAAGAGTGGTCGGTGGCCCAGTTTTTTCTTTTCAGAGCCAGGTTTACATTGCACCAATAATGAGCCTGCTCACCTTGAAGAGTTTCCATCCCTGTGTTTGTACTTCCAGAACGTCTAAGGATCCTAATTTCCCTTAATCTCATCTGGGCCCTCCAATCCAGTCAGAGTAGAGCTCAGCCCAGTCTCTCTCATGGGGTGTCCACCAATCAACGGTTCTATCGTAAGAGTAACAGCAATCGGATGATGTTTCTCTCTCTCTCTCTCTCTCTCACACACACACACACACACGTGGTCCCCCCTCATCACTAACCACCCACCACTTCAACCCTTAGTCTCCTCTTGTTGCTCTTAGGTAAAGACCAAACTTGTTAATATGGCCAACAAGGCCCTGCAGCTCACTCTTCTCTCAGTCCCTAGGGCCCACCACAGGATCTTAGCATATTCTCTTCCCTCCATCTGGAATGATCTTCGTTCTGGTCACCCCATTCCTCCCTTGTATCTCAGCTCAGGACTCCCTCCCTACAGAAAGCCATCACTGGCTTTCCTGCCAGGGTCCCCAGGATGGGCTCTCCTAGCACCTCCCTAGCATTTCTCGCAGCCCTGGTCCCACATCACATCTGTGATTCTGTGAATGTGTCTGCCGTCCCTGCTGGGCCCCAAGCTCTGTGAAGTCAGGGGCCATGTAGATTTGGTTCACCATTTTCACTGCAGGGCCAGCACAGGGCCTGGTGTGAAGGTCTTTTATTAGTGAGATTTTCCTCAATTGTCTAGGATGAGTGAAAAGAGCACAGGCCTTGATGTCAGAAAGACTTGAGTCCAAATCCCTGTTGCACCACTAATTACAGACTTTATGAGCAGCCATCTAACCACTTTAAGCCTCAGTTTCTTCACTAGTAAAGGAAGCAATAATTCCCAGGCTTGTCTTGAGAATCAAACAAGAGAAAGTATATAAAGTGCCTGGAGTAGAGTAGGTGCTCAATAAAAACAAATTTTCTTCACCTCTGTTGTTACTGTTTAATCCTTCCAAAATGCTATTGGTCTCCTCTTAAAGTCCCTCTTCAACACTCCTGTGCACTAGTGGCCCCCAATTTAAGATGCTCATTCCCTGGGGTGGGGGTGGGGGAAACATAAGAAGAGTCATTAATGTATGGAAGGAAATATGGCACTTACTATTATATTTATTTTTATCTCATCCTTTAAAAATTTCTGTTTTTTGGTTATGTTTTAAAGTGTATGCAATACATTAATACAGTCAGGAATGTATATAACCTATAAATAAATAAACACATTTTGGGGCACGTGCTCAAAAATTTTTTACCGATGGGGTGTCTTACTTTGAAAGTGTGGGGACCATGGGTTGGGCTCATTCAAATGGGCAGCTGACTGTTTTTCATCTCTGAGACTGTAAATAGCAATCTCTTTAGAATTTCATTGAATATATAGTCTTTGGAGTAATCAGCATCATCTTGATTTCTTCGTTTACCAAAGGTGAACAAAAAAAGTGGCAAACATTATGTGTAGCTTGACAGCTCCTCTGGAGGAGGAGGGAAGGTTTTGTATGTATACATGCCCAGCATGGAAATACATTTATACATACAGTTTCCACGGGCCTCTGTAATGTCTACAATTCAGATTTGCATATATCCCTCTGTTCCCAACCAGGAGGCTTTCTTGAGAGTCAGCCCTGGCATTTGGGGTGATTGGCTTTTTTGCCTCTTTTACTTATTAAATTGGGAACATTCAGTCCCACTTTTGGTCTTTTTTAGCTTTCCCAAGGCCAGGGCTAAGGGGCATGGGTGAGGCATCGCCCATGCACATGGGAGCAGCCCCCTGGCCCGATGTGTGTCCGATGCTGAGGGCTCTGTGCGTTTCTGTTTCCACAGTCTGCCTCTACATCAACAAGCAAGCCAATGCAGGGCCGTACCTGGAGAGGAGGAAGGTGCAGCAGCTCCCCGAACACTTTGGGCCTGAGCGGCCGTCGGCGGTCCTGCAGCAGGCCGTGCAAGCGTGCATTGACTGTGCCCACCAGCAGAAGCTGGTCTTCTCCCTGGTCAAGCAGGGCTACGGTGGCGAGATGGTGTCTGGTAAGGCCCTGGGGCAGGTTGTATGAGGAGGGCTATGGGTGTCTCTCTGAAGAGGAAAGCAGCCATCATCAGGCTTGGGGGACAGTGATCGTGGCCTCCATCTGCTGGGCTTCAGAGGCCTTATATGAGCCTGTGTGCTGAAGGCCTCTCTCAGGGCTCAAGGAGAAGATTCTTGCAGACCTGGACAAGAAGACTGGACGTCTGAATCCTCATCCTTAACTCTTCTCTATCTCCCACCTCCCACTTCGACCCCATCAATAAATCCTATTGCTCTAACTTCAAAATGTATTCAGAATCCAGCTACCTTTCACCACACACAGCAACCACTGGTTTTTTAAAAATCTAAGTTAGATCACACCTCTCCTCTGCCTTAAACTCCCAATGGCTCCCATATCACCCTGAGAAAAAGGCCATGGCCTTAAGTGATCTCCTGGTCATTTCTCTGGAGTCCCCCACTCTGCTCCGGCCATGGTGGCCTCCTTGCTGTTTTTCCTGTATCCTCCAACCCTGCTCCTGCCTCAGGGTCTTTGTACCTGTTGTTCTCTCTTTCTGGAATGCTCTTCCCCCAGCTGTCTGTGTGACTTGCTCTTGGATTTCTTTCAGGTTTCTACTCAAATGCCGCCTTATCGAGGAGCTCTTTCCTGACCACACCATCTAAATATCAGCCTAGTCACTGTCTATTCTCCCTCACTCGGCTTCACTCCTTTTTCATAGCACTTAGCACCATGCAGGGCAGTGGGGAAAGCTCACGGTCTCAAGCCCATCTCACAAGAGCCTTCAGGGTCAATCCCTTCTTCCACTCTGCCTCCTCCAGTTTCAGCCCCGACCCAACAGCTTTGAGAGGGAGTGGAAGTTGCCACAAGTGAGAGGCGGAGTTGGGAGCTCTGCGCCTTTCATATGTTGGCCTGCAGAGGCTCTTTCTGTGTTACCCCAGGCTCTCTGCACAATGGTGGTCACTACCTGCCCTTAAGCCCTGGAACACCAGGCCTTTGCAAGATGTCATGATTCTAAGGGGACAGCCTTGTGTCTTCTGTGGCCTGGCATCATGGACACGGCCTCCATATCACCAGGGAAAAGGGAGAAGATTCCCCAGCAATGGGGCGGTACGGGTGACCCTGCTGGCTGACTAGGAGAGGGTCAGGGGAGAGGGTTCTCTAATGTAGCTGCGTCCTGCAGAACCAAAGCAGGGACGTTTTATTTAACTCCAGACCCCAGGGCTTGGGCATGGGGAGGTTGTCCAACACAGCTTCTCCAGCTCTGACTGATTCAGCCCACCTTCTGGAGCTCCCTCTGTGCAGGAATCTGGGTCTGACTTGCTGGTAATTGATTAAAATAGAACTTGGCAAGGTCTGGGTGCATGTGTCTGACCTGGGGTGACTTTTAAGAGACTTTAGCAGATGCAAGCAGAGACAGGAGGAAGAAGGGCTGCACCAAGAGAGACCAGGAGGAGAGTCCTGTTTCAGGCCCTCTGAGAGCCCCTTGGCCATTTTTCTCCTGGTTTCTGTCTGAGAGCCAAGTTCTTGGTCTTGGGTTGCCCTCTGAGGTCGAAGGCCTTGTCCTTTTCCTCGCTAAAGAGCAGGGCTCAAGACACAGACCTGGTGCTGAGAGAAAGCTCCTCCTGCACTGTGTGCCCACCCTCTTGAGTGAATCCCATCTAACTGAGTTCTTTATGGCCTTGCCCCCTAAGCTGGGAGAGCTGACCCCATTTTCCCTGCTCTCTTGCTCAGCCCTTCTGTGGCCTCAGGGGCCTTGGCACTGGGGAGGAGGTTCTGCAGTGCCTGGCACCAATGCAAGAGTGGGCAGAACCCTGCCAAGTTTCCCTTGGCTGAGGGATTCCCAGGAAGGCCAGAGCTGAGCACTTGGCCTCAGTGTCTTGGAGAATGCAGTAGCCCTGAGGGGGCTCCTCGTGCCTCCTCCTTGAGGTCACGAAGTGGCAAGGTGGCTTTCATGTTACTGATGGTCATATGGAAGCTCAGCAAGGCTGTGATGGTACCAGGGTGGTCTGGGGAGGGACTCAAGGAGAAACAGTCAGACTCCCGCTCTCTGTCTGGAACCTGATCCTTAGGGCACTGCTTTCCAAACATTCCCACAGCCCAACACACAGAAAATGGTGACATTGGTGCTGGCAGCATGGGCTAAAGGAACCAAACTGCCATGGCAGGGCCTCGGGCCACTGTAAGGGCTGAGGGGAACAGTATTGCAGTACCCTATAACCCTTTTGCAGCACACCTGCTGGGATGCTTGGCCTTAGCCACCTCTCCCAGAGGGGTAGACTTTACGATCTCACAAATTCCATGACTGTGTCCAGGAAGTGGACTGTCCCCACTTATGTGATCTTCCAGGTACCTCTGGGAATGTATGCACAATGATTTATGGGACAGGCCTGGTGCCCCAGACCCTCCTGCTGTGGGTTCAGTCTCCATCACACCTCATCTTTTAAAGGTATTGGAGATAAGCAGCAGTGCCCACACTAAGAGGGAATTTCCAGAGTGTCCAAGTGGCCAGGATGACCCCCTTAGTGAGCCTCTTGGCCTCTCTTTGCTGGCTCTCTCAATCAGAGTCACCTGGAGTATTAAAATGACAGGCAAGTGCCATGTAGAGGCCACAAGAGCTGGAAAAACCACTCCAGACTCTCTGCTCAGTTATCTCATCTGTAATATGGGATAATGACCTTTTGTCTGTTGTCCTCACAGGATGGTTAGGAGGCCCAAATGAAGTGATGGGTGTGAAAGCTCTTGTGAAACTATAAAGAGCTACACAAAAGAAACGGATTCTTTCGATTCCTAATTAAAATGGGTGTTGCTTTTTTTTTAGTTCCGAAATCAAATCTAGCTCTGGTTGCCCCTGTCCCAGCTCCTGCCGTATACCAGCCTTTGGGAGATATAATGTAAAAACTGGGCTGCCCTCTGGGTGCTGACGCTGACTGGGGGAGGCCTAGGTGGGGGCAGAATGTCCTGTTTGGGATCTCCTCATGTATTCCTTACGCTGGAGTAGGTGTGCAAGTTTCATGGGGCGAGAGAGGGCTGTGAGGAGAATTACAGAAAGGAACATGCTGGAAGAAACCGGTGTTTCTTTTAAATTCTGGTAACCCTATAGAAATCAAGTTTGATAGCATCACTGTGGAGAGATTATTGTTCTTTTATAAAGACTCCTCCCCAGAAGGCTAGAATGGACCCTGAACTCTGTGATGCTGGATTAGAGTTGGAGACCTCAGTACAAACCCAGGTTTATGTGAATATATCTATCTATCTAGATCTAGATCTATCTATCTATCTATCTATCTATCTATCTATCTATCTATCTATCTATCTATCAATCAATTCATCTACTTAGCTATCTAGATCTATTTTAGATCTTTGATAGTCTTAGATAGACAGATATAAATAGAGAAATATTATAATGGGATAGTATACATTCATACATTTCTTAGCTGTCTCCCTGAAAATGCCCAGAACTACTGACACCCCACTAGCAACGAGCACATCCAGAGCTCAAATCTTGGTCTCTAAATATCTCTCTTCAATAAAAGGAATCAGGGCTGTTGGGGAATGGCTGATTTGGGGACTGGCACAGGGAAAATACGACATGAACTTGGAGCATATTGAAGTGTCAGTGACCAAAGAGTTGCTAAAAAAGGGGGGAGGGGGAGGAGGGGGCATATCATAGGGACATAGGAGTCAACCTGAAAGCTCCCAAAGACAAAAACTGGAACAATTTGAGCAAGAAAATAAATGACATCGTATTGGATACTCTACAGTACAAAATAAATATATTGAGTCTGCACTGGTATTAATAAATGATTGAATAAATAAATATATAAATGGAGGAGGAGGGACAATTCTTCCTTATAGAAGAATTCCAAATGATACAAAGACTCTCCCTGCTCCAGGAGGTAGAGCTTAATCCCTCCATTGTCCTTGAGTGTGAACAGGACCTTATGACTTATTTCCAGGGAATAGAATATGGAGAAATCAGTGGAGAAATGTGGCAAACACTATCGTGGCCAGATGATGAAGGTCAACATCCCAGTGGCGCCATGTGGCTATCATATACCCCCCATCTGATGCAATGAGAAAGGCACTTCACCTCTGTAGTCCACCTCCCTCAAAACCCTTAATTCCAGTCAAATCATGACAAAAACATCAGACAAACCCAAATTGAGAGACATTTTACAAAACACCTGACCAGTACTCTTCAAAACTGTCAAGGTCATGAAAAACAAGGAAAGACTAGGAAACAGTCACAACCCAGAGGAACAAACAGAAACCTCCTCCCTGGGGCTGACAGACTGTGGCTTTCTCTAGTGCCCACTCTGAGCTGCTGTCTCTGGTTTTCCAGTCTCAGCATCCTTTGATGGTAAACAGCACCTGCGGAGTCTGCCCGTGGTGAACAGCATCGGGTATGTCCTCCGCTTCCTCGCCAAGCTGTGCCGAAGCCTCCTGTGTGACGACCTCTTCAGCCACCAGCCCTTCCCCAGAGGCTCCAGTGCCTCCGAGGAAGCCCAGGAGAAGCAGGAGGGCAGGATGGAGTCAGGTAGGCTTTGTCTGTTTGTCTTCCCGCACCTGCGAGTGGTCCCAGGTGCCCCTGCCCTCCTGGGGCAGGTGAGGCTGCTGCTGAGGGGGTGGCCACAGCTCTTGGGAGCTCTCCTGCTGGAGGCCCACAGCTGCATCTCTGGGCACCCAGGGAGCAGTCAGGGCTGACCAGGACCAAGGATGACCAGGACCTAGACTGTTCCCACAGTCTAGGGGGCTGCAGTGGGAGGAGATCACTCCAGCTACTGTGAGCTGACGTTATAGATTTTAGGCTTATGTTATTAGAATTTAGACAATGAGACCACATCGCATATAATAAGTGATTTTCTTCACTTTCCTTTAATTAAAACTCTTGGGCATTTATCCATCATTGTTGAGTAGTTGAAAGACTATGAAGCTAAGGACCTAAGAAATCCTAAAGAAACTAGGGCTAAAGAACCGATTACATTGGTCCTGCCTGGAGGCCTCAGATCCTTACCTATGTCAATAAAAGGTGTCTATTATTGCAGGAAGTTGACCAGGCCATAAATCAAATATGTCTTCCAGTAAGACTTAGTGTCTCTCTCATCACAGCTTGGAAAGTGACCCAGGTGCTGAGTGCCTTTTGTCCCAACAGCCCTGGAATAGCTCAGCATATGAAAGTGGCCAGTGGGAAGGGCAGCAAGGCCACATGGGCAAACTTGCCACAGTGTTGTCTGCCCAAGGGCTAGATGCCCACAGGAGGTGCTCCTTCCCCATTTGGCAGCCCTGAGTTATGGATTTGCAAAGAGTTGAACATGACTCCGGGTTCTGGATTCCAGATTCTCAAGGACGAGCAGAAATGTTGCCTTTTTTCTTTCTCCGGAAGCAGTGTTGTTGATATATAAAGAACATACAGACAATGAAACTAGAATCTAGCCATCATGTCATTCTGCAAACATTTGCTGAGACTTCTTCTGTTCCAAGTGCCACATGAGACTCTGTCTTGGCATAAAACAAATGCATGAGCTTAGAAAAAGTTTTTGAGGTGTTAAGTGACCTTTATGAATAATGAAAAACTGATACGTTTGCAGGTGTGTGCTTACAGACAGACTTAAAGCATTCAACAAAAGGATACTTATAACAAGAGTGGATCTGTCTTAAACCTAGGAGGACAGCAGGGAAGGATAAACTTAGATTTTTAGGATAGATTTTCTCAGATACTGCCAATAATCTTGTCTACAATTTTCCTTTAATCTCTCTGAGACCTAGGAAACAGGAAGAAATTTGGCCTTTACAAAGAAAGGTGCCTAATTAAATACAGTCTGTGTGAGCAGATGCTGTACACCTCTATGCTTTTTTTGATGTCTCTGTATATGTGAGCTTGGAAAAGTCTTCACATCTCTCCAGACCTCAGTTTCCTAAATGAGGGGTTGGAGTTGCTCATATGTATTGTTCCTTCTGGCCTGACAGTCTTTGAATCTGGCCTCTCCTGTAAACCTTAGCTGACTCAGAGACACGTTCTAACTCTGATGTATCTTCTAGTAAATCTTGCAACAAGAATAGCAAAATGGTCTGATTTCACTTTGCAAACTCTTGAATCATTGTTCCATCAAACAAGCAATGATCCATGGGACGTAATTGTAAAGCCACATAACTAATGTCTCCTTTCTCTCTCTCTCTCTCTCTCTCTTTTTTTTGGTGAGGATGATTAGCCCTGAGCTAACATCCATTGCCAATTCTCCTCTTTTTGTCCAGGAAGATTGACCTTGAGCTAACATCTGCACGCATCTTCCTGAACCCCAGGCCACCGAAGCAGAGCATGTGAACTTAACTGCTATGCCAGCAGGCTGGCCCCTCCCATTCTCTTTTAAATATATCCTGTGGGACCATTTCTTCCTTGCTCATGGATGAAATTTAGGACAAATCTTGTGACTTTTCTGGCTCCTTTCAGGTCACAAAACATTCTGTAGTCAGTAATTAATATGTCCAGGTTAGTGTGATAACCAAACTTTAAATTTCACTCAAAGATATGAGCTCCCCATTCTCCAGCTCAGACTAACTTCAGGCCAGTTGCCTGAAGCAGTAAAGGAGGGCGTGATTGGCTTCCCTCCACCTCTGCCCAATCTGGTGTTTTGCCCCTCCCATACCTGGCCAAGAATGATTTTGAATCCTTCATGATCAGAGTGGGGGAAAGAGGAGAGGCCAAAGTTAGGAGGACTTTTATCTGACTAATCCCGCTGGGAGTTGGCATCATGCTCCCTGGTTCTGGCAGGTGTTTAAAGCTGATTCTTCGTCCTGTGGGCTCTTACATGGGCCCTTCGGTGATCCTACCTCTATCACCTGCACTTTCTTTGGCATGCACAAGTGTAACTCTTCTCTGGCTGGTCATTTACAATTCCTTTCACATCCTCAAGGCATCTTCGGGGAAATCTCTAGCTTCTTTCTGCTGAGGCCCCCTTGTGCCTCCAGAGAGTCCTGCGGAAAGGATCTAAGATGATCTCTCTTCAGCTCTCTCTTCTGACGGCCTGCATCTGGTCCCTCAGAAACACTCGCACATTCTTTGCCCAAATAAACTCTGGGCATGGAGGCCGATTCCTGGAGGCACCTCTCCTTCCTTCTGCCATCAGAGCAGCCAGACTTTTAGATTTCTCGTGGGAACCAAAAATGATCCATTGTGTCTCTCAAGCTCCAGGGACAGATGCCAAGCTAGTCACACGGCCACATGGAAGCCCTTGGGACAGTGGACAGTTCTCTCCATAATTCATCTTGTAGTCAATCTGTTTCTCAACCTCTACAATTTCTTTTGCAGGCTGGACGTGGGTGGTCATCTATAGGTGTAAACCCGGCTTTCCATCAACTTGTTTTGCAAGATCTGCACACTTCACTCTGGTATGGGGTGTCTATTGTCTTGCAGCCTCAGCCAAAACTGAAACTAAAATAGTTTCATTTTAACATCCTGTCCTGAGCCCCCTTCAGCTTTCCTTAAGTGATCACTGAGAAAACTCTTGCCTTAGTTTCCATCTTATTGTGTCCCCTTCCAAGCTCACCATGCTGAATGAAATTCTAGTCTTTTCCTTGGAGTAGTGTCGCTGCCTCACTTCTTCCCTTGACTGAGGCAGGTATTTCTACCTGAAAGCTGGTTTCGTCCCTAGTTGGCTTGGCTTTGGAAGTAATGACCCCAATTGTCTTCATGAGCCCTTCCCTAGCCCACGGCTGCTTTGAAAAAATGAATTGCTTCAAATCAACCAACATCGTGGAAATTGTTCCTCATGCCCTGTGTGTGGCAGAACTGAGTGCTGTGTGTCTCATGTGTCTGGAAGACTCAGGGAGGGTGGAGGAAGCAGCTATGGCCGTATGCTCTGAGCGGCCCCCTTGCCGTACGTCTTTCCCACCAGTCTACCATGAAACCTAAAATGACATTAAGAAGTTTGCCTTTAGATTAAGACACTGCCTTGTCAAAGTTCCCTTAAAGGATAACACATCAAATTATGATTACTTTAGGTGAGGAATTAGTTTATCAGCTGCCTTCCCGCCATTGTGGTGAGAAAAGGCACATGTATTTATAAGAGGGAAGGAATGGAGGTCTTTGTTGATTTTTGGTCCCATGTACATCCATAGGACCTCTTCATAGCTAAACAAGATTTTACGGTCTTGAGCTCATTTGAACCAGGCCTTACTCTGCCCCAAAGTTGTTCAGTCAAAGCTGGAGGGTTCCAGGCTTGGTGCTGCACAGTTAGAGGATTTGCCAACACCCATTAGAGCATTTCCAGAAGACAGCTCATCAGACAATAAGAAAATGCAAAGCCATGACACATAAGGAACTACCAAAGAAACTATGATGTTTGTGGTTGAAAAATGGATGATTTGGGGAAGGCATGATTTTCTGTTCCAGTGTATGACAGCAGGTCATGTGGGTTCGTTCTGTATGGTCCTGAAGGTAGATTTAATGAAACCTAAGGTCTTGCCACTCAAACTCTCATCGGGAGAATCATCATCACCTGAGAAAGGCAAGAGCTCAGTGGCCCTCCCACAGTCTAACAAATCCCAGGTATTTTGAAGACACATTAAAGTTTGAGAAGCATGGATTTAAGGACGACTCGCACAGCTAGAGAAGCTGAATAACCGAATGGAACTCTCAGAAGATAGCTCCCTCAGGAATCAGGTGGGGTTGACACGACAAAGCACTTTGAAAGTCAAAGCCATTCAGAAGCAGAAGGGGCTGCTTGGGTGGTAGTGATCTCCCTGTCATTGGGTGTCCACTTGTTAGGGCCACTGGAGGAACTCTGACAGCCCAGAGCAGTGTGAGCAGATGTCTTCTCTGGTCCCTTCCAGATTGAGAGTCCTGGCTGGAGGTGACAGAGGAGAGCCCTGGACAGCAGGAGATCAGAGTGCCCCAGGAGCCCCAGTGAGGGGCCCGCTAGTGGTGAAAATGTGGATACCAAGACAGAGGGACTCGAGTTAGAGCAGAGAGAGGGCTTCTTCTAAATCTCTTCCTCAGACCTTTGAAATATACTCTCTCGCCAAATGATCTTTCTCCTGTGTCCAGGGAAAACCAGACTTCAGACCTACTTGCTGCCTGAATTCAGTCTAGAAGGTAGAGTTCTTGGCTTGAGATCAGGAACTTTCAGTCATTTTCCTTCAATTCTGTTAACCAACAGCC
The DNA here is from genome assembly GCA_031878705.1 of Tapirus indicus. Lineage (NCBI taxonomy): Eukaryota > Metazoa > Chordata > Mammalia > Perissodactyla > Tapiridae > Tapirus > Tapirus indicus. The sequence continues at coordinate 30,561,236 of CM062933.1, read as the reverse complement.
AAATGTGGTTTGTGTCTTAGGAAGTACAGCGGCTCTCTGGGTGCTTTAGGAGAATGGAGGCAGAAACATGGATTTGATAACATTTGTGGTTCCGTCAGAAGTCATGAGATGATCATGGGGAGATTTTTATCTTTCCTTTGAATATTGAAAAGAAAAAGGCTCAATTATAAATAAACTTTAGCCAATTCTTCTCAAACTTTAATGTGCTCGGGAACCACTTGGGCATCTTGTCAAAATGCAGATTCTGGCTCAGTCGGGCTGGGGTGGGGCCTGCGAGTCTGCACTTCTAACAGGCGCCCAGGTAGCATGGGTGCTGCTGCTCGTCGGGGACCACACTTTGAGCGAAAAAGTGTGGACTGGCAAAGTCCTGCTCCCATAGGGGAATTTATTTTGGGTTTTCAGGAGAGTAAGTCCTCTGTGCTAGGACAATGCCTCCCCTGTACAAGTGTTGCCACTGAAGATGACCCAGTGTCCCATGGAGGTGTCCGTGGGCTGGAGAAGAAGAGAAGGACATGAGGGGGCAGAGTGGTCAGGCGAGGTGGTACATGTGCAGATACAGGGGAGAAAAAAGAGGTTTGCAGTGCTGGAGAGGAAGGTGAAAGAAAGGAAAGAAGGAGGACGAATTTCTCAGTGTGGCCCGCCCACCACCTGCAGCATGGTCTCTGTAGCCCTGTAAGTTTCCTTGCATCCCTAGAAGATGTCCACCTGTTCTCCCAGGCCCTTGTTTACACATCATCCATGGCACTTAATTCAGCCTTATATTGCAAGAATCTGGGTCCAGATCTCATCTGCCTGCTAGATAAACTCAGGGGCAGGGCCATGCAGGCCCCAGCAGAGCCTGAGACATAACGAGTCTGCAGTAAATATTTACGGACTTGATTCTACGCAGCACAGCAGAACAAGTTGTCTGCTCACCAACCATAGGGGAGATCGTCTTTGGAAACCACAAATGTGATAGCTCAACTCTTCTGCAAGATCTAATTTAGTGATTGGTTTCCTGCCTTTTGAAGGCTTAACATGATGGGAACAAATTGTTTACTTTCTGACGAGTAGCTTTTTTGATTTGCAGATTGTAGGGGGTGGGAGATGAGGAAGGACATTTATTCCTGAGGCTTGTTTTCTTCCTTGACCAGACACCTTCCTTGGCCTAGTCTTTGGGTCAGACACCAGAAAACGACTGGAGTAACAGACACTCGCAGTGTGTTGTGTTATGGTTGAACCTATATACCCAGCATTTAGAAATCAAATCTGCTTCCTTTTTGAGTTACAATTTTGTCTAATACAATAGCTCTACAGAGGATGACTATACAGAGAATATCTACCTTTCCAAAAGATAGTTTATTTCTAAAAGGAAATAGAGTTTATCAAGTGGCATAAGTTCCATTATACAGAAACATCATTTAGTCAGTCAGCAAACATTTATTGAGCTCCCCCTATTTGTGATGCACTAAGGCCCGCAGAGCCACACAGAAAAGCTGCACGGTGGAGGGAACCGAGGCCAGGTCTTCTCCTCCCTGGCCCTTTGTTTTTCCTCGCAAGCCAGTCTGTCGGTAGGGCCCTGTCACCCAACACTTGCTGGGTGGGGTGTGCGTCCTGTTTCTCAGATTAGAAGCCTGACTACACAACATGGATGTTCACAAGTGGCTTGTGGTACACTTGTGTCACTTCTAGCAAAGATGTAAAAGAACAAAACAAACCCCAACCCCCATCTAGCAAAACCGAGGCAGTAACTGCACTCCAAGTAGATCGATTCTCTTTCTCCTTCTGGGTTTCCTATCTTGGCCCCAAGGAGTGTTTTGTCCTTGTCCTTGTGCTCCAGCTACATGGGTGCTGAATGACATCCACAGCGCAGGCAGAGTTCATCATTCTAGACACCAGGAGAACTTTCTCATCTCTACAAAACCCACACAAAGTGGCTTACTCCGGGACATTAGGCTTAGTTTGACCCGGTATTTTAAATAATATATGAAAATGATGGAAGCGAAAAAAGATGTGAAGGAAGGCGTGTTACTCCATATTCCCTTGAAGCTGCCGGTTTCCCAGTGCAGGCCAGTGATTGGAATATCCTAGAGCTACGTTAGTGCTGTCACAGCCATGGGCCACGTGAACACAATGAGCTGTCTGGTTTCAAGCCAAGTGTCGGAAAGGGGGTCATTTGGAAGGAGAACAAAGTGTCAGTGTCAAGGTCAGGTCTTAAGAATCCTCACAGAAAGTTTTGATGGAAAGGTTAAAAGAAATGTTTACCAGTTTTGCAGCAAATACAAAACCCTTCATATATCTCCAGACAGGTCCAGGAGAAGCCCAGCAAGAGCTCTTACAGCGTGGAACGCGGCGCATTTGCCAGTGTAGGATTCTTGATCTTAGTTCTGCCTGTGTGTCAATATGAGTTCATTTAGGAAAAGCTCTTTATTATATTTTCAATTATATCATTCATTAAAATATAATATCTGTATATATTTTAAAACATTGAGCTAAAAGGGAGAAATATAACCTGAAGAGAAAAGCCTAGGTTTTGTAGAACTTAAAATAGATTTTCACAGTATTCAGTAATTTATCGGATCCCTTTGCATTGTAAGGCTTAGGTTCTCTTTCGAGTCCTGTAGATATTAAGGAAGCACAGATGGGTGTTCAATCATTATTGGTTGAATGAATGAACATTCCAATTAAGTTGTCAGAACCTCCCAAGATACTTTAAATATGCAATAAATAGCATAATATTGAATCATGTTGACCAGTTAGATAATATTTTAATAGAAAGTGTCTATATTAAAATGAAACAAAAAGAAATTAAGATAACACTCTCCTTGTCCAAGATCACAAATAAAATCATTTTGTGGATTAAAGATGTCAACACCCAAGACTTGAGGAGCAGAATGATGGTCATGGTAAATCTCTAGTAAGCATTCTGCTGTGGGAGAGCTCCTTCTTGGAGGGAGTGTGGAGGAGAAAAGGAGCCTGGGGGCCAGCCCTGTGGCCTAGTGGTTAAGTTCAGCGTGCTCTTCTTCATCAGCCTGGGTTTGGTTCCCAGGCACAGACCTACACCACTTGTCAGCAGCCATGCTGAGGCAGTGACCCACATACAAAAGAGAGGAAGATTGGCACAGATGTTAGCTCAGGGAGAATCTTCCTCACCAAAAAAAAAAAAAAGAGGCCATATGGACACTTCTTTCCTACAAGGCTGGTCTCAGGGATTCTCTGAAAGACACCCTACCACAGCCCCGTGCCCTCTCTTCAAATAACAAATCTACCAGAAATCTGCTCCTTTGTTCCATGAGGCTGACTGTCCTTTACGTGACACCCCCACCCACTGATCCCCCATGAGCTGCTCTCCCACTGGCCAGATGATGCTGGGGACTGCTGGGTCAGCTGCAGAAGTCCTTCTGTGTCTCTGGCAGACCTGTCCAAAGAGGCTCCTGCCTGTGATGAAAGAACAGATGTAGGAGATGGGCCAGGCTTTTAAGGAGATCCAAGGAGATGGTGACCAAGTTCTCTGATTTATACATCAGAACACAGAGAGCACAGGACTGGTAGAAAGAAAGAACAGAGTATATGAGATGTAACCATTCCAATACCTCTAGGGCCCATCGTAGCTGTAATTGGAGAGTCTATCCACGCTTTTGGTCTGTTCCCCCGGACAGATACCCTGAGCCCCTTGGGTGGGCCCTCAGACAATATCTGTGGGTTATTCACACCACTCACCACTATCTGCTGACCAGGCATCAGAACTAGGGTTAAAATGGCAAACCATGCCAAGAGGAACTGGAGCAACTTAGGAAAGCAATAGGCCTCCAAGATAAACTTCATGAACTCTCTCCTATTGGGGGGTAGTTTCTGGGTCTCATACATAAGCAGTAAATGCTTTGCTGAGAAATATTCCATCAACTTCCTGGCAGAGGTTGGACAGATACTCTATGGCCGGTACATCCTAGCTGCTACTGGATTAACAACTACAACTTCCAATCTGGATATGCAGAGTCAAGAGGAGTGAAACAAATCCCCTTTTCCCATCTGTATTAGTTATCTATTGCTGGGTAACAAATTAGCCCAAAACTTAGTGGCTTAAAATAACATTTATTATCTCACAGGTTCTGAGCCAGACGTTCAGGTGCAGCTTAACCGGGTCCTCTGGCTCTGAATCTTTCACGAGGCTGCGAGCATCTCAAAACTCAACTGGGGAAGGATCCACTTCCTAAGTCAGTCGTGTGGTTGTTGGTAAGGTTCAGTTTTCCACAAGCTGTTGGTTCCTTCCATATAGGCCTCTCCACAGAGCACCTCCCAAGAGGGCAGCCTGTTTCACTAGTGTGAGGAAACCTGGAAAGGACTGTGCGGCTTCCTAAAAGTCAGGATGTGCCTTTAGAGCCAAAACTTACAAGGCGTCCTCTATTCCAGGGACTCCAACATTTTCCTGATTAAGGACCACTTTTAATTTCCCCAAAGTTCTATGAAAGACCAAAAGGTGTAGGGGCTGTTGAGGAAATAGAGCATGACTTTGCAGGTCCCCCCACCTTCTCCCTTTCCTCTCTCTTGTGACTTCCCATAAGCCTAAGTTGGAGGCTTGGTAACGCTGTAAGACCCTTCCGAGGGTGGTTATGGATCCTGCTCTCCTCTTGAGACAGGAAGGGCATTCATCATTCCAAATGGCTGGCTTTGGGCAAAATTGCCTTTGGGCAAAATTTCCACGGAGGAAATCAACCCATAGACTTAGTACAAAGTCTTAGGCAAACAAGAAACATCCAGCAGGACTAAGGAAGTTCAGGTGTCAGGCATTAAAATTATGGTTGGTTTCTGTGCATCTCATTAGGGGATAAAAAATAGAAATGTCCTTAAATGGACCAGAGAGGAGTCATCTGAACTTAGGGACACGCTTAAAGAGAAAATCTATACTGGCCAGGGACCAAGTTAATGGAAAAGTTAATTGAAGCTAATGAAATGCTAAGCCTCATAGGTGGTGTGGCCTGGTGCCCTTTGAACCAGGAAGGCTGGGACAGCAGGCCACAGAGGGCCCTGAGGGAACACACGATGAGCTTATCTGAGCGAGAACAAGGGGCGGGACTGCCTGTGAAAAGAAAATCTGTAAACCTCCATGAGAGAGAGAGCCGCGGCAGCAGGAGGGCAGAGAGGAAATCTCCTGGTTTCTGCCACCAAGGAGTCCCTTAGAGGCCCTGTGTGCCTCCCACAGCACAGAGCACGTGCTGGGGTGCCGGAGAGGAGTGAGCGTGAGGCTGCCTGGTGGCAGTGACACAGCCACCCAAGGTAGGAAACAATGCCCCTGTGTCCCAGGCTCTGAGCAGGGGAGGTGCAGCTCACTGGGGACCTGCTATTGTTTCCTGGGGCCTTCTCCCTCCCCTCTTCCTCTTTCTGCTTCTCTCCTTGCAGGTCTCTTTCTCTGCATTCCAGGGCGTGCTGACTGTGCTCCTTAGGTGGGGGCACCTAGTGAAGTTATTCCATAACCTGGTAACAGTTATTCCACAGTTGTTCAAGGGGCAGTGTTATCGGCTGACTGTATGACCTCCTTCTCTCATCTGGGTTTCAGGGCTAGGGATCGGTGGTGCTGCTGTCTCTTTAAGCAGCCGAGCCAAGCTGTGCACACATGGAGCCCTCTGGACACTGCTCCAGTGGTCTGAACTTCTTGCCGGCCTGGGCAGGGCTGTGTGGCCTGCTGGGCCGGGCAGACCTGCTGGCAATGGATCCCGAGAAAACCAATGGCTCCCAGCCTGGGGGAAGGTGGCAGTGACGACTGTAGGGGCTCGCTCTGTGCAGCTGCTCCTTCAGGGGGGCAGTTATGACTCATGTGAGGAAGTAAGGTGGGAGTGGAGGGTGAGTGCGTGTGTGTGTGTGAGTGTGAGAGAGTGTGAGTGTGAAGTATGTGAGAGAGTGAGTGTGAGAGTGTGTATGTGTGTGAGAGAGTATGTGTGGGTGCGTGTGAGACTGTGAGTGTAAAGTATGTGAGTGTGTAAGTGTGAGTGGGAGACAGTGTGTATGTGTGTGAGAGAGGGAGGGAGAGAGAACTGTTTAGTACTAGAAAAGAATAGTGTCTAAGACTCTGGCGTTCTGGGGTTATCATTGCATGAACAGGTATTATTTGAGAATAATTTTGTAGATGGTGGTATTGTTGCCTTTCAGGGCTTCCTTTGGTTAGAGAATCCAAGTCAGGTGCCAGTTTAATTTTTTTAATAAAACGAATAGTCCAAGTTCACTTAACTGTGGGCAGTTAGGTTTTGCGTCCTAAAGGACAAGGGTCCACACCAGCCTGAACCAAACTCCGTCAAGAGTGTCTACAGTTGAATACACGCGGGCGTCTTTTTCCTTCAGCCGCTCTGGCTTCTTTGGGACTTTCTCTTTCTCTGTCTGGCTCTTGGCTTTCTTCTTCCTGTCCCTCAGCCTCTTCCTGCTTCTCTTTGGAGGTTCTCTGCACTACAGGTGCTCAGGCCGGACCCTCCAGAGCTCCAGCGGGAATGGGTTGCACGGGGCATCCTGGAAGCCTGCGCAGAGGCCTCTGCAGGGGTGAGGGAGGAGGGGGCAGCCCGCGCACTCCTGACCCTGGAGTCGCTGCCCAAACAGGGAGGCTTAGACACGGTTCAGATTCAGAAGCAAACAGGTGTCCCTTGAGGCTTGAGTGGGTTTGAACTCTTCCCGAGTGTTCTTTGGCCTCACTAACGGGCAGGCTTTAGCCACAGTGACTGGGGGAAACCGTAGTCCACAGATTAGCAATGGGGAAAAAGGAAGATCAGGTTCTCCTGAAACTTCCCAACGCATGAAACCCGGAAAACATGGCAGGCTTCTTTGAAGGTACCATTTGTGCTCTTGCCTTTCCATTTAAGCACACTCAGTGACCATACAAAAGCAGATTATTTCTTTTTCTGAAGGAAAGATTTACTAATTCACAAGTGGCATCCTTGGTCTCTTGGGCAGAGGCAGGGGGTTATAGAAAGGAAGTGCATAAAATGTTCCTCATTTACACTGCTTTGCTGAGCTGGTGACCCCACAGTGATTAAATGGCCTTAAGTAGAGGTTGGGCTGGATCCTCCTGCTTAATGAGAGGTGCCAGGGTGACAAGACACCTCATTTCAGATGAGAAGGGATTTTCTAAGAATCTCGAAGAAAAAGACCACGAACATCTTACCCAGTCAGCCCTGTGGTTTGCTGCAGGCCTGTGTGCAAGAGTGGGATCCTGCAGGGCACTTGTGCCTGACCATCCCAGGTCTGCTGGCCCCATCTGGTGTTCACTCACCAGTCAGCCACAAAACCCCTTTGAAAAGTGTAGTTCTCTCTCCAAGCACAGGTTTGGTCCTTCTTTTTACCAACTTTAAATACTAGTTTTAGGTAACAAACAATCCATGTACCATACTTTATTAACTTCTTAAGTTACAGGAAGTTCTGCATACCTACAATTCATCTATCTGTATGTTGGATGACTTAATGGTTTTTAATAGTATAAGGGGTACGTATCCAGCAGTCATTTTTTTAACTGAAGCAAGAGGAATTGGGGTTAAATGTAAGGAAGCACTTTCAGACAATAAGATTTGTAGCACAATGACCTAACTGTGAGGGAGATTGTAAAATCTCTTTGGGGAAGCTTTTAAATGAGGCTGTTATTCCCCTTATTTTCCTCTCTAGATAGCATCCTGCCTGAAGAGAGAGGTTGGGGCCAGCTCAATGCATCCCGATGTTAATATACCACCTTCACAGTTTTTGCTATGTCTGAGTAACACCTATGTGTTTACTCAAGATATTCCTTTGAATGGATTTATTTCTTTTATCTTTAGCCTTCAGTCTTCTTAAGCAATGATATCATATCAGCGAAATCACAGTGTGATGAGCTAATTATATTTTATTGATGCACACTAAATATAAGACTACAAAAATATAACGTTCATTTTTTTTGTTATGTCTTCCAAAAAAGATATATGTTCAAGTCTTAACCTCTGGTACCTGTGCATGGGAACTTTTCTGGAAATAGGGTCTTTGCAGGTGTAATCAGGTTAAGATGAGATCACATTGGATTATGGGTCTTAATCCAGTGACTGATGTCCTTCTAAGAAAAGGGAAATTTGGGCACAGACACAGACACACAGGGAGACACACCATGTGACAATGGACACAGAGATTGGAGTGATGTGTCTACAGCCAAGGAACACCCAAGATTGTCGGCCACCACCAGAGGCTGGGAAGAGGCAAGGAAGGGTCCTCGCCTGAAGCCAGCAGAGAGAGCATGGCCCTGCCAGCACCTTGGTTTCAAACATCTAGCCTCCAGAGCTGTGAGAGAATACATTTCTGTTGCTTTAAGCCACCAAGTTTGTGGTAATTTCTGCAGCCTTAGGAAACAAATACACCAAAGTACCCCCTAAAGTCATCCACTGTCCCACCAGTGGGGCGCGTGGAACACTTGGGGATGCTGGCATAGGTGCTCTGGAAGGGTCCTTTTCAGCCCTGTGGTTGCCTTCATTATATCAGTCATTTTTACACTCAGGTATGATGCAAGTATCAGCATCCCTCTTTATAAAGGTGAGAAAAGGCTGTTTTAATCGGGTTTGAGCAGGTGCATCTCATCAATTCTGAACGGCACCCTGGTGTGTGCACCTGGACGTGCAGTTCACTCCCAGGCTTCCTGGGAGCTACAGGCTGTGCAGAGCCATGGCTGGGGCTTGGTGATCTGTCTCCATGACTGTCCACCGGGCCAACATGGGAATCACTGGTGCATCCTTTGTCGGGTAGAGGGCTCCTGCTTGATGCTCTCTCAAGTCAGTTTCACTTTCTGATGAATTCATTTGGATCGTAGCCCAGATGCTGGCTTTTATTACCTTTGATCTCACCCATGGTCGTCAGTAGTCTTTAAACCAATAAAGTCCACGATCCCTTGTTGTCCATATCCACACATCGTTACAAGAGAACGATCTTCCGTCTGCATCTGTATTTTCCAATGATAGTGCAGATTGGTGAATTACCTGCATTTTCTACCTTAGACTGTCAGAATTACATAGACATATATAATTTGGATTTAAAATATTTAACAAACAGAATAAATGTTTTAATCAAATCTTTTTTCGTTGTTTATCACACCTTTACATGAAGAATTTATATTTAGTCCTTTATAATTTGAATTTTGATGTTTTTAATGCATATTCTGTGTAACGGCTGCCTCACTGCTGACTCTGGCCCAAATGTCTACTCAATAAATATTTATTGAGTGCCTTCTGTATGCCAGACACTGTGAGTAGCTTCCTCACATCTACCAAAACACCTGCCACTGGGAACACAAAAAGGGTTAGTATCCCAGACTATGAGAACTTTCCAATAGAGGGGATGTAATGACAGCCTGACTGCTTACTGGCTTAGAATGGTTCTGGCCCATAGTAGGTGCTCAAAAAATTTTAGTTTTCCTCTTGCTTCATTCAGGAAGCAGCCTAGTATATAGCTCTGTAGTGTGGTCCTCTTTAGAATCTTCCTCCTGATGTCTTCTGACCCAGAGGGAAGAGATGCAATAGAGGCCATCAAGGCGAAGGCGCAGAGTTCCAGGTTCTTGAAGATGTCTTGCAGCACTGCATTAGCCACAAGTGTGAGCACAGTGCATGCACACCCTTAGGCTGCTCGGCTTACTTGTGTCCTACTGGCCAAAGCAGGATTTGTCGGACTTAACTGTACAACACTCTCGAGAATGTATTTACACCTAATCCTGGGCTTCTGCGATGACTTTTTTTAACAGTCTTATTTAGATATAATTCATATATCATACAATTTACCCACTTAGAGTGTACAATTCAATGGTTTTTAGTGTATTCACAGATATGTGCAACCGTCACCACAATTGTAGAACATTTTCCACACCTCAAAAACCACATAACCTTTAGCTAGCACCCTCTATCCCCCCAACCCCCAAGCCCTAAATAACCACTAATCTACTTTTTGTTTCTATAGATTCGCCTATCCCGAACATTTCACATAAATGTAATCACTTAATATGTGGTCTTTCGTGGCTGGCTTCTCTCACTTGGCATAATGTTTCAAGGCTCCTTCATGCTGTAGCAGTCAGTACTTCATTTCTTTTCATGCCTGAATAATATTCCATTGTATGGATATACCACATTTTCTCTACTCATTCAGCAGTTGATAGCCATTTGGGTTGTTTCCACCTTTTGGCTATTATGCGTAACGCTTCTGTAAACATTCATGTACAAATTTTTGTGTGGACATATGTTTTCATTTCTCTTGGATATATACCTAGGAGTGGAATTGCTGGTTCATATGGTAACTCTATTTTTAACAATTTGAGGAAGAACCAGACTGTTTTCCAAAGAGGCTGCACCATTTTACGTTCCCACCAGCAGTGTATGAGGGTTCCAATTTCTCTACAGTATCACCAACACTTGTTATTATCTGATTTTTTTACTATAACCATCCTAGTGAGTGTGGAGGGGTACTTCATTGTGGTTTTGATTTGCATTTCCCAGTGATTAATGATATGGAACATATTTTCATGTGCTTATTGGCCATTTGTATATTTTCTTTGGAGGAAGGTCTATTCAAGTCCCTTGCCCATTTTTAGATTGGGTTTACTTTTTGCTGTTGAGTTACTCTGGATCCAGGTCCCATATTAGTATTTTCTCCCATTCTGTGGATTATCTTTTCACCTTATTGATAGTATTTTTCAAAGCACAAAAGTTTTAAATTTTGATAAAGTCCAATTTACCTATTTTTTTCTTTTGTTGCTCATGATTTTGGTGTGAAATCTAAGAATACCTCAGCAAACCCAAGGTCGAGAAGATTTACCCCTAAGTTTCCTTCTAAGAGTTTTATAAGTTTTTGTTCTTACATTTAGGTCTTTGATCCATTTTGACTTAATTTTTTTTGTATATGATGTGAAGGTCCAACTTCATTGTTTTACATGTGGATATCCAGTTGTTCCAACACCGGTTGTTGAAAAAACTATTCTTTCCCCATTGAATGATCTTGGCACCCTTGTTGAAAGTCAGTTGAACACATAGGCTTATCTCTGGACTCTCAATTCTATTCCATTGATCTATATGTCTACCCTTATGACAGTATCACACTGTCTTTATTACCATTGCTTTATAGTAAACTTGAAATTGGAAAGTGTGAATACTCTACTCTGTTCTTTTTTTTTCATGATTGTTTTGGCTATTCTTGGTCTCTTGACAATCCATATGAGTTTTAGAATCAGCTTGTCAATTTCTACAAAAAAGTCAGCTGAGATTCTGACAAGAACTACATTGAATCTGTAGATCAATTTAGGGAGTTGTATATCTTAATATCTTAACAACATTAAGTCTTCTGATGCATGAATATGGGATTTTTTTCCATTTATTTAGATCTTTAATTTCTTTCAATAATGTCTTATAGTTTTCAGAATATAAGTTTTACACTTCTTTTGTTAAGTTTATTCCTCAGTGTTTTATTCTTTTTAATGTTATTGTAATTGGCATTGTTTTCTTAATTTCATTTTCAGATTTTTTAATCTGAGATACAATTAATATTTGCACATTGATCTTGTTTTCTGCAACCTTGCTGAACTCATTTATTAGTTCCAATAGTATTTTAGTGAATTCTTTAGGATTTTCTATATACAAGAGACAGTTTTACTTCTTCCTTTCCACTCTAGATGCCTTTTCTTTCTTTTTATTGCCTGGCTGGAACTTCCAGTAAAATGTCTAATAGAAGTGGTGAGAATAAGCCATCCTTGTCTTGTTTCTGATCTTAGGAGGAAAGCATCCTGTCTTTCACCACTAACTATGAGGTAAGCTGTATGTTTTTTTGTAGATGCCCTTTCTTGGGTTGAGCAACTTCCCTTCTCTTCCTAGTGTTTTTTTCAGGAAAGGATGTTGGATTTTGTCAAATGCTTTTTCTGCATCTATTGAGATAATTGTAACATCTTTGTTTTTTATTCTATCAATATGGTGTATTACATTAAAGGATTTTGTAATATTAAACCAACCTTGCATTCCTGGGATAAATCCTACTTGGTCATGGTGTATAACTCATGTTATATGTTACTGGATTCAGTTTGCTATTTTTTTGAGTATTTTTGCATCCATATTCATAAGAGATATTAATGTGTAGTTTTCTTATGATGTTTTTGTCTGGTTTTGGTATCAGGGTAATGGCCTTATAGAATGAGTTGGGAAGGATTCCCTCCTTGTATTAGGCTGCTTGGCTACCACAACAGAATACCATAGGCCAGGTGGCTTAAAGAATGCAAATTTACTTTCTCACAGTTCTGGAGACTAGAAGTGTAAGATCAAGGTGCTATCAGGGTTGGTTTCTGGTAAGACCTCTCTTCCTGGCTTGTGGACAGCATCTTTCTCGCTGTGTTCTCACATGGCCTCTTCTCTGTGTGTGTATGTGTGGAGAAAGCAAGAGCTCTCCTGTGTCTCTTTCTCTTATTGTCCATACTATCTTCCTAACCAGTCCTATCAGGTTACCGTCCTCCCCTTAAGACCTCATTTAACCTTTATTACCTCTTTTATCGACCCTGTCTCCTAATGTAGTCACATTGGCAGTTAGGGCTTCAACATATGAATTCTGGGGGACACAATTCAGTCCATAACTCTCCTCTTCTATTTTTTGAAAGAGTTCGAAGAATTGGTTTTATTTTTTCTTTGAAGGCTTGGTAGAATTCACTCATGAAGCCATCTGGGCCTGGGATTTCTTTGTGAGTAGTTTTTTGATTGTTAATTCATTTTCTTTACTTGTTATAAGTCTACTCAGATTGTCTATTTCTTTCTGAGTCAGTTTTGGTAGTTTGTCCATTTCCTCTAAGTTACCTAATTTATTGGCATATGATTATTCATATTATTCCTTAATAGTCCTTTTTTTTTGTAAGATTGGTAATAATGTCATATCTTTCACTTCTGATTCTAGTCATTTGAGTCTTCTCTTTTGTTTTCTTGGCCAATCTAGCTAAAAGTTTGTCAATTTTGTTGACTTTTTCAAAGAACCAGCTTTTGGTTTCATTGATTTTCTCTATTTTTTTTAGTCCCTATTTACTTAATTTCTGCTCTAGTCTTTACTATTTCCTTTCTTCTGTTTGCTTTAGGTTTCGTTTGCTCTTTTCACCCCAGTATCCTAATGTGGAAGATTAGGTTATTAATTTGAGAACTTTCTTCTTTTTAAATATAAGTATTTATGGCTATAAATGTTGTCCTAACCACTGTGTTAGCTATATCCCATATGCAATGATTTTCATTTCCAGGCAAACTCCATATGCATCCCCATCTGTGAGAAGACTTGCTAGCTCCTCTAGTAAAATCAAGTCTTAATCTTTCAATATCTATACTATGGGAGGAATCCATACATGAAGAAAATATCTGGATCTTGTGGCTCCAAATGTGTTTCCCTATTGCCAACCATGGAGGATCTATTGGTTTTTGTTACTCTAGTGTATTTTCTTTGGGGGTGTCAAGATCTGTTTTGATCATGTCTACTATATAGAAGATTATTGATGGGGTAGGCAGATATGATCTTGTCTGCAGTGGGAGAGACTGAAGAGAAGGAGTTACTAGAATATTTTCCTTCCTCTTTCTATCCCCATAATTTTTCTAGACTATGTCTTTAAAGATAAAACAAAACAAACACCCCACACCATTTGGCCACAGGTATAGCTTACAGACAGAGTTCAACAGGCTGTAAGATTGAGCTTTAAAAGTGTAGAAAGTCCTGATTTACTTGGTGGGAGCTGATGATGAGGTTGGCAGACTCTATAGGTCCTCTATTGCCCCTGCACTTTAGATTGGCTCTTTATCTCTCATCTGCATGGTTTGGGGAGGACCATGGGGCTGTCCAGATCAGCATTTGTGTCCCCAGTTTGTTAGCTTTGGTGGAAGGTTAGTGCCCTCATGGGTATTGGGACTAAAAGTGTGGGAAGGAAGCACCATCACACCTGTGTCACCACCCAGGCCAAAGTTGTTTCTACTAACTCTGGGACACTGGGACTCCCGCTGGATCTCTCCCAGGAATCCCAGACCAGGTGAGGGAGGCAGTGGTGGTGGGAGGGAGAGGGAGCGGGGATATTCAGACAAGCTAGCAGAGACAGCCAGAGGGGCAGAGCCATGGAAGGCGAAAGACCTTTGTTTGAATTTTATTTCCAAGTCATCAATAGCCAAGACAATCACTTTTCCTCCGAATACAGAGGAGCTCATCTCCCAATCCCTACTATAATATGCTTTGTTGGTGAGTCAGGTGTCTCAGTCTGCTGAGAGGTGAGCTATTTGGGATTATGCCATGGGGTCCGTTCCTCCTCACTCCCATAGATAGTGGCACCTGTGCTGCTGAGGAAAGGTATGCCAAGACTGAGCTCCAGGTGGCCTCTTGAACTGCTCTTTGATCTCTGTTTCTCTGCCCTGCCTTCTTACCTAGCAAAAACAGTCACCACTGATGAGTGCCTGGTGAAACCTGTGAGCATGAACCGCTACAGCATGGACCCCTCCACCTCTACCTTTAGCCACAGGGGCTCCTTCCCCACCTCCTCCTCACTGTACTGCAAGAGGCAAAACTCTGGAGACAGCCACCTTGGGGGAGGCCCAGCCACCACCACCTGTGGTCCCCGCACCAGCCCCATGTCCTCTGGAGGCCCCTCGGCACCTGGGCTGAGGCCCCCCGGCTCCAGCCCCAAGAGAAACGGGACCTCTCTAGAAGGAAACAGATGTGGTAATGTAACGCACGCACTGGCTTCCCCATGACTCAGCCTCCCCTCCCCTTACCCCGGGACCCTGCATGTGGCGGGAAGGCGGGGGAGCTGTGTCTGTTAGAACATGGGAACACTGGGGAATTAGAAGCTTCCACGAGCCCCTTCATGGATTTTTGTTGTTCTTGAAGGCAGCTGACTTCAACTTCTGACCATAAGCAAAGAAAATGGTGTCTTAGAATAGGCTAGGCTATAGGAATAAGTAGACTCCAAAACATACAGTGGTTCAAATACAACTGAAGTTTATTTTTTGTTTAAGAGTCAAAGTGGGTGTTCCTGGTTGGTGGGTGCACCCCAATTCAAGGACCTGGGCTCTGTCCATTTTGTGGCTTTGCTATTCCCTCTGGCCTCCATGCCCCATACATCTAGTGGGTCGAAAGGGAGAGAGCTAGTGGAGAAGGCATGTGCACTGCCCTAGAGCCAGAAGTGATGCACATCACGTCCACTCCCATTTCATTGGCAAGAGCTGGCCATTTTGCCACACTTAACTCTAAGGGAGTCTGAGAGGTGTAGACCAGCTCTGTGCCAGGAAAAAGAGGAACCATGTTGGTGAAGAGTTTTTTTTCCTGCTGAGTGGGTGACATTCACAGGATTTGAATACATGGGCAGAACCAGAGTTAAGCAAAATACCCACAATGCTAGCTGAATTGCCACTGTCTCACCCATTAAAGACAGTTTGTTGGGATGCAGTGTGTGAAAGTGATGTCATTCTAGGGATGGCTTGGTGTCCATTGTGATTTATGTTTTTCTCAAAAAATCATTTCCAAGCTTCAGTATTTCGTTATTCAAGATTCATTTCGTTTCAATGAATAGAGGCTGTAGAGCATGGGGGATAATCACAGGGACTGTGGAGCCAGACAGCCTGGGCTGGAATCCTGGATCTGCCACTTCCTGACTGTGTGAGCTTTTGCAAGCCTGAACTTCTCTATGCCTCAGTTTCCTCACCTGTAAAATTGGAATAATAACAATAGCACCGATCTCATAGGTTTGTTAGGAGGATTAAATAAGTTCATATGTGTATTTAGTACAAGGCCTAGGACACAGTAAGAGCTCAGTAAACATTAGTAGTCACAGGTCACGTGAACGCACCCTTCAACAGATCACAGCCCATCAACTCTGCACCTGAAAACTGCTGAAGAAAGGAGGCCCTAAGCCAAGGAGTCAGGGAGTCTTCATCTTGCCCCTCTAGAGACTGCCAGTGGCTGGCTGTCTTCTTTGGCAAGCCACATTTCTGTTCTGAGCCTTGCATCTCTCCACCAGTAGCCCTGACAAGCTGCAGCGATGAGCTATTATATATGATCCAAGATCCTCCACATGCTCCCCTCAAAGAGCCTCACCCATCCCAGACAAGCCTCTGCTGGCTGAGAATGGAGAGGCCAGCAGGGGCCCCTAGAAGGGAGGAGTTCTAAGGGGCAGGTCCCAGATTCCCTCAGCCATGGGGCCTCTTGCCAAGTGTAGAGGTGCCCTGCAGACCACTCCCCAACATTGTCACACGGGGTCATCAGCCAGGCAGAAGATTTGAGTGGGCAGAGCCCATTTTCCAGAGGGGAGAGACATTGTTCCATTTGATTGCTAAGAACAAGAGAAGGGAACAAGATCTGGCACAAACCAACATCTTAAAGTAAATGAGGGGCAGCATTTATTTCCTAGGTTTATCCCCAGAGTCAGCATAATTTCTGGCATATAGTGGGTATTCAATAAACACTCATTATCTCTGTGCCCACCCACAGTGCCCAATGTTCTCATGTTGCCCATGGTTGTCAAAACCCTCATCCTGGTGTCCCTCTGCCCTTTACATGTCTCTTTCTCTCAACCTCTTCTACTCAACCCAATTCCCATTTGCTCAGAGTGGTGATCACAAGACACCATGCTGATGGAATTGACTCGCAATCCTAAGAATGTTGCCACTTTTTAAAAAGGAGATATTTACTCACTCTCCCATTCAAGTTGGTGAAATCTCAGGCCCTGTGTCTTATGTGTAGGGTTTCAAGCAGTAACAGGAAGGCATGAATTTGGTGGAGAGAACTTCTACCACTCACTGAAGAATTGTCTGTTCCATCCCAGTCCATCTGGTGCCCCTGGATGAGGGGAACCCAGGACCTTCAAAGGGGTCTCAAGGTCGCTCCCCTCCCTAGTCCCTTCCTGCCTCCTTCCAGCAAAGCCCTGGGATGTCCTCCCATCCCAGATTCAGCAACCCTCCTGTCCTTCATTTTCATCTCCTCCCCAGCCCTTTGTTCTCCTAGAATTAGACTTTGATCAGCTGTCTGAGTAATCTGCCCAAGGGGAGGCCCAGACTCCTGCTCGGAACCAGCTCTGAGAAAGCCCTCTCTGTTGGATCCGTGGTTGCACCCCAGAAGAGCCCCACTAGCTGAGGACTTCTGCCCCTCAGAATCTCGGGTGAGATCAGAGAAACGGAGCCCACCAGTGCCTGCTGCCTTCCACTCCAAGCAAACCACTAACTGCATCCTGAATATTGATTGTCTCTTTACAAGTTAGAAATATTAGTGAGAACTTTGCCTGATACCCTGAAAATTAGAGTCGTTCATGATCAGCAGGACCCCACAGGGCTGTGGGATGTTCAAAATCACACAGCCACTCAGGCTCCTTGGAGTAAGGCTGCTGCAGGATGTCACAGTTGAAGTTCATTGTTGAGCCTTTGTGATACACTGAAGAAATATGAAATTATTCACCCTTCATAGGCGCATTAACTCTTTAATGCTCCAAAGATTCCTTTTAACCAGTGCTTTCTTTGGGGTGCTCAGTGGAACCACAGATACCGGAAAGAGCCAGCCAGCCATGCATATTCTCAGCATCAAGATGGGGGAAGGAGGTGGGGGGAATAAGGGGTCAGAGGGCAGTGCCAGCATCTCTCAAAGAGTTTCTGCTTCTGCTTACATCTCATTGGCCGGAATTTAGTCACATGGCCACTAGCTGCAAGGGAAGCTGGGAAATATGGTTTCAATTCTAAGCATCCATGAGCCCAGTTGGAAATCAGGGATTCTATTACAAAGGAAGAAGTGGACAAAAGATATTGGGTAGGCCACTGGCAGTCTCAGCCATCCCTCCCGATTAGAAATGTTCATTCCCTCCTTTGTCCTCCTGTGGCACTACAGTTCCACATCTCTAGTACTTCCTCTCTCCTGTCCCATGGTAGAAACCAGGCTCTTAGTGCTGTGAGGTCTCTCACTCATATTTGAATCCTCCACAGTCCCAGAAAAGGGGCCTGCTTGCTCGAGGCATATACTAAATAGCTATTTATTAAGCACCTACTATGGGCCAGACACTTTCTACACATTATTTATGACTTGTTATAAGTTATACTTTAAAATTTTGTATTATAGTAGGTATTATTATATTCAATTTACAGATAAAGAAAGTGAAGATCAAGAGAAAGTCAGGCAAGTGTTGGTCCAGGATTTGACTTCAATTGGTTCCAAGGCCTGTGTCTTTCAAAACTACCCCAGGGATTTTCAAACTATGCTCAGTGGGCATCAAGGGGTCCCTCTGAGGTTCTAGGGGACAGGGAAGAGGAATGGGAGCAGACAGGACTCCAACACCCTGCCCTCTTTAATCAGGGCCTCTTCACATTTGCAGGGTGGGATTCTCTATATGATTTTCTTGAACAAAATTTGCACAGTTAAGCACATTTGGAAATCATGGAGATAAACCATGCTGAATGAGTGGCAGTGTATTCAAGTAGGAGAGAAAAATCACTGGCCTCCTTACCCATTTGTCACCTGGCTGCTAGTCAGGGTGCCTGCTATGGGCCCTCTGGAGGGCTATTAAGTTTTCCCTCTGCCCAAAGAACTGCTTAGTATTGCTCTGAAATTGCATCCCAAGTGAAAGCAGTTGGTATTAAGAAATCATTCCTCATTAAGAGGGTTTGACCCAAGTCATAAACCCTGGAAGGGACCTAGAAATGGATTTTCCCCCATGGTGCTAATCAAAATGGTTTAAAACCACAGAAGCCAGAAAGCTGCATGAGGCTGCAGGCAGGAGGGGAGGTATCGGTGACATGGCAAACTTCTCAGCCTTCTCTGTCATGTGAATACTTACCCTGGCCTCCTGCTGTCTTGATATATCGTATCTATCGCCTTGGCCAGTGGACTCTGAAGGGATGTATTCACAGGATACATTTCCCTGGTTTTTGCTGATTCTCAGGTGAACATTCAAGAGCTCTTCCCTGTCTCTCATTCAAGATATAAGCACCAAGAGCTATAAAGAGGTCTCGGACAACAAAGCTTCCTGAGTTTTGCATTTAACAGGATGTGCTGTGGAATTCCCAACCACAACTAGGTCCAAGCTTCAGAATCAAGAAACAAAGTAAATCTGACATTGTTGTTACTACCCAAATGCTTCCCATGGGTTGGAGTTTGCTCCCATAGGGTGTGGCATTGGGAGACAGATAGAGTCAACTCAGCCAGAAAAAGAAGAATGGGGACAGCGCTCTATGTGAGGGGGGTAGAATGAGCGAAGGTGTGGCAAGGGTTTATTTATTCTGGGGAAAGAAAAGAGTTTGTGCAGGGACACTGAGGGAAATTGGGGGTCCACGTCAGGCAGATTGGGCTTTAGTCTGTAGAAACCAGATATTTCTGAACAGGGAAGGGAGCTGATGGCTGTGGGATTTAGGAAGACGAATCTATTGGCCAGTATGGAATGACATATAAGAAGAAGAATAGCAACCACCTTTTGATTAATTCTTACTGTTTAATGCTTTGCATTACCCATATAATCCTCACAACATGGTAGATGTTTGACAGGTAAGGCAACTAAGAGAGAGATTTTGGTCAGTCCTCGTCAGCAGATACCTATTGAACACAATATGCCAGGGCTCAGCTCGGGTCTAAGGATGGAGCTGTGAGCAAGAGAGATGTGGGCCCTATTCTCTGACAGTGTGCAATTCCAGAGAGACAAATGTTAACAATATTGCACAAACTTAATTACAACTGTGACTATTGCTCTAAAGGAAAAGAATGGATGCTATGAGAGAATCAGATAGGGAGGGAGTTACTGAGCCTACTCTGGGGAGTCAGGAAAGGCCTCCCGGAGAAGTGACAGTGGAGCCAGCTGGAAGGGGAAGCAGGAGTGGGCTGGGCAGTGGCAGTGGGGAGAAGAGGTGGCTGGAGGCTTCCAGAAAGAGGTCAAATTGCTTGCCCAGAGGTCACAGTGTCTGTGGTGGCAGAGAAGGAATCCAGCCCAGCTTGGCCTCACTTCAAGCCTG
The DNA here is from genome assembly GCA_031878705.1 of Tapirus indicus. NCBI lineage: Eukaryota > Metazoa > Chordata > Mammalia > Perissodactyla > Tapiridae > Tapirus > Tapirus indicus. The sequence continues at coordinate 30,541,317 of CM062933.1, read as the reverse complement.
TGGTCTCTCCTTGTCTCTAGAGGCATCCTTTCTTCTGACCCAGGCATGTCAGCTGGTCTTGAAGGAATAAAAGGAAAATCTGATTAAAATCTAAGGATTGGTCAGGCTGTCTTCTATCTCCCATCTCTCTCACTGCCTAGTGTCTTGAAAATTCTTACAATAGAAATAATGGAAAGCACACTGTTTCAAACTACCTGGTGTTCCCAGATTGTGGGCTAGCCTGGGCACCTCGTACACCCTATATGGGCTTGTTTCTAGGAAGGATACATTCTATGGGGACCAGGTCACTAGGAGGAGCTGAGAACAGATCTACCCTCCCCTTGCTTTCAGGTACCTCCCCTCCCAACCCAGCTCCAGCTGCCAGGGAGGCTGAGAGGGCAAGGGGACTTACAGGCAGCCTAAAGAAGGGTCTTTAGCTGACTGAAGGGTCACTTTTGGAGGCTGATGGGCTTCCCTTGTTATCAGCTCAAAGCCACATATTTACTTGATTCTTACAATACTCTTGAAAAACAAGATGAAGAAACTGAGGCCCAAAGAGAATGATCAGGGCCAGGAAAGGGCTAGAAGCATGGACGTTGGCTCTTTGTTCATGGCTGTTGGCTTTGCACGTGGACACAGTGATGAGGCTCTCAGATGTGTGAGAAGGTAACTCCCTTAATGTTGCACGGGACAGCCTGTGGTGTGAAGGGACCACACAGCATCACAGGAGGGAGGGACCTTAGAGACCCTTCCCAACTCCCTTATTTCACACTGGAGAAGCACAGAGATGCTCACATAGCTGGTGGGTGTAGAGATTTCTGACTCCCAGCTCATTGCTCATCCATTCTTCCACATAACTCTACTGTTAGCTAAAAAGTTTTCTCTGAATTATGAATGAGCAAAGGAAATTACGTGCTTGTGGGTATGTGTGAGACAGAGAGAGACTCACACACAGCAGTACAAGTACCTGTGCTGTGAAAATGTCCTGCATTGCTTTAAACACTGATTCGTAGTCACCCTATTCCTGGTGAATGTGAGTTCAGCTTTAGAAACAACCACCGCCATCTTTAATTACACATCCATTCACAACTGGGTTTCTCTTTTCACAAGTCTCCGGCAGCCCCAGTGAACAGACACGACCATACACAAAGTTCTCTGTGCTGGAGAATGCCGCCATCCTACAAAGGTGTTTGGTGAGCGCTTTGCATGCTCTGTTCCTTAGGAGCAAGATTTTTTCACATCCATCATGTCTTACCGCTGTCCAATCACATCTGCCTGGCCTGGCAGTGTCAAGTGGGACCCATCTGTCTTCCTGACACCTTCACAGCAGCTGGAGGGGGCTGGTGCATTTATTATCTTTGTGAGCACAGACCGTTGCAAAGGCTTTACAAATCTACCACTGGAAAGTTCCATTTCTAGAGAGAGTTTATGTGCTTTGGATCTTGAGCAACTATCGAGATGTGGCAGGCTTCTTGCTGTTCTCTGACTTGTATGACTAAAAGGCCCCTCCGGAGGCTCCTGAGCCAGGCCCGGCTGCTGCTGTTCCATCCTGGAAAAGTGAAAAATGCCCACGGCAAGCACCACGCGTCAGGAGTGAAGCCACTTTCCCGACCGGGCTGTCTCCCTCCACAGCCATCACCTGGAGAGTCTCCTCCGGAAAGACAAGCCTTGCTCAGTCCAACATTGTGCCTGACCGGAAAGTACTTCCTTGACCTTGCTCAAAGGAATTTAGGCTCCCGTGGATTATGCTGTGAATTGGCCCGGTATTTTTGCTTCCCATCAAATACAGGAAATTAGATTTGACCCCTGCTCTCATCACTCTAAAATCTTTCCTGGCACCAAAGACTTCCTGCCTTTGTAATGAGAGCATCTATTATCACCCTGATTAACACCGCAGCTCCGATGGGGCAGAATCCAAAGGCGAACGTAATTTCCATGATTCCTCGTCCCCATGTCGAGTGCAGATGTCTTCAAATGCAGTGAAATCATCTTTAATAAGCGTGCATCAGCATTCAGATGGCCCCAGGGTGCATTAACAGTTTCCTGGCAAAATGCCCCATGCCGAACCACCTTACGGGACTCTTCCAGGTCCAACGAGGAAAAGGCAGAGAAAATTCGCAAAGTAAATCCAGTTCTCAACCAAACTATTATGTGTTTAGGACAGACTCGGAAATGTGATGCTCTGTTTTTCTCAGCACTAATGGAGAACGGTGTACTTCTCACGCACATTAAAAAAAGAAAACAGAGGGACTGGCCCAGTGGCATAGTGGTTAAATTCAGCACACTGCTTCAGGGGCCCTGGGTTTGCAGGTTCAGATCCCGGGCGCCTACCTACACACCGCTTGTCAAGCCATGCTGTGGCAGGCGTCCCACATATAAAGTAGAGGAAGATGCGCACAGATGTTAGGCCAGGGCTATTCTTCATCAGCAAACAGAGGAGGATTGGCAGCGGATGTTAGCTCAGGGCTAATTTTCCTGATTACAGAAAACCACTGCACCCTGGGATAAAAGAAGGGAAATGGAAGTGATGGCTTCTCAACTTCTAACTTAGAATTATTCTGTAGGAAGCTGCTTCATTGCTCAGAGCCTCAACCTTTTTCTGGCCTGAAAATAGGATGAAGGACTTACCACACATAAGTTACTTATACAGTTTCTGCAAGGTATATTGATTCATTTTATATTTATCAAACCCATATGTACAAATACGTTTACTTAGAACCGCGGAGAACTCAATAACTATAAATCCTGTAATGAAAAAAATCTGGTTTTTCGCCCCTTTGCCCAGGACCCGGTACAGAGAGATGCTCAGTAGATGTTTGTGGAATGAATAGGGGGAAGATGAAAAAGATCATCACTGAGTCCATTCCGATTCTTAGTGACCCTGCGCACAGCAGACTGGAACCCTGACCGGGTCTTTTCGTGCCATCCTCTCACTTCCTGGGGCTCCGCTGCTATTCATAAAATCCTCAAGAAATTAAAATCTAACTGAAGGTTGCAGACAAGTACATGCATAATTGTAATATAAGGCAGAATGTGGAAAGCATCTTAAGGGAAGAACAAACAAAGATTTGGGGGTTAAAGGTAGATGAAGGTGACATCTAGATGGCAGGACACAGAAATGCTGCCTGTGAAGCATTGGTGGAACTTCTATGGAATGGAGGGAGGGTAAATGCCTTCTAGAGAGAGGCATGGCTAAAGGTGGAGAGCCAGCCCTGGGGGTCCAGTGGTTAAGATTCATTGCTCTCACCACCATGGCCGGGTTCCTTCCCCGGTCAGGGAACCACATCACCACCTGTCGGTCACACTGTGGTGACTGCACTGCTGCTGCGATGCTGAAAGCAATGCCACTGGTATTTCATTTCAAATACCAGGAAGGTCACCCATGGTGGACAGGGTTCAGCAGAGCTTCCAAACTAAGACAGACTAGGAAGAAGGACCTGGTCACCCACTTCTGAAAAACTGGCCGTGAAAACCCTATGCACAGCAGCAGAGCATTGTCTAATATAGTGCTGGAAGGTGAGAGGGTGGTGCAAAAAGATGGGGTCAGGGTTCTGCTCTGCTGTGCACAGGGTCACTAGGGGTTGGAATGGTCTTGATGGCACTAAAGGTGAAGAAGGGAAGCTGGGAAACATCCGGGTCACAACCAGTGTGCCCAGATGGGGGTGTGCAAGAGGGCAAGGGAGGCAGACAGGGCACCAGGTGCTTCCTTCCCTCTGTGGAGCCATAGGGCCAGGCCAATTTCCGTCCTCACACCTGCCCTTCCAGGTGGAGAGTATTGCCGTTTTAGAGCTCATGAGCTGAGTCATGGTCAAATCACTAGCAAAGGGCAGCTCCAGGCTTTGTCCCTATGTCTCTCTGACACCAAAGCTCTTTGCCTCCACCTGGAAGGAAAGATATTATCGAGACCAAAGAGAGCCCTTGATGTTGAGCTACGGACTCAGTGCATAGGCAGGGGGCATCCACAAGGGGCACGGACAGAGCTGGGACTAGGGAGAGCATGAGGCAGTGGCAGTTTGCTCTAGAAGGAAAATAGCCTGGCAGGGATACCCATTAGAAAACCATTGCAGGGCTTTGGGTAAAAGGTTTCTGGATTGGGGCAGTAGGGCTGGAAGGGAGGAGACCAGTGTGAGAGGCACCCTTCCAAGAGCGTCAGAATAATTCAATGTGGGGAGCAAATCAGTGGCAGGAGGTAGAGATATCACGGAGGATTCAGAAACACGAGAGATAGGAGGAGAAGCTGGTTCTGTGGAAAGAGGATGAGCTGGTTTGGGATATACAAAAAAAGTCAACTCCTAAATATTGCCAGGCATCTGATTCATTACTCTCTTCCTCTTTCACTTGCCCTGCACCTTTTAGTCTGCAGTGTGCGAAGTGCATTTATGCAACAATGCAACTCATGCACCAATCATTTATCAAGGATCAGCTATGGATCAGGCACAGGGTTAGGCCCTCTGCTCTCCAGGAATTCCCAGTCTAGTTGGGGAGACTGGAGTAAGTGCCGTGGAGGTGCTCCGTGTGTATTTCGGGTGGTGAGTGAGACGAGGTCTTCTTTCTGCACATGTGGAGCAGGGAATGGACCCCCCACACACTGGGGTTCCAAGGATATGGCATCAGAGACCCAGAACAAGGACCAAAATGCACCTTAATTCTGCCGCATCTTTACTGTCTCAGTGTAATGCCAGTGGAGGCAGAAAGGGCCTGAAGTCATTTTGGCCTCACAGCACTACAGAGGCCCATTTGGACATTCATCTTAGCACACTCTCTCTGGTCACCAAGTACCCGGTTACAGGAGGCCCAGGGCTCACTGAGACAGAACTGAGCAGGAGGGGTCTTTACAACTCTCGCATGAATCAGAATTTCAGCTTGTTGAAGGAGATCCATTTTCTAGTGTTTTATTCCCTGGGAGAGCAGAGAACTTTTGCATAGATGGGGAGGGTCTGCCTCCAGGAGTGGTTCTGATGTGCTCCTGATGAGAGCAGCCACTCACAGCCTTTCCCTGTCACAGGAGGTCACTCAGGCCACTGCCTTGGATTCGAGAGCCAGGTGGGAGCTGGCAGCACCAGGCAGGCGCTGAGGTCCTCATCCCGGTGTCTAATGGTCTCCCTCTCTACGCCCACCCATCCAGCCTCAAGCCTTTCTCCGGATGGGCAGGACGCCAGGCGGCCGAGGAGCAGGAACCCCTCCACCTGGACCGTGGAGGACGTGGTCTGGTTTGTGAAAGACGCCGACCCACAGGCTCTGGGGCCTCACGTGGAGCTCTTCAGAAAACATGTATGCACGTGTGGGCCTGGCTCATGAGGGGACAAGAAGGTGGGGGGAGGTATGGAAGGATGGAGCTACAGGCTGTGGAGATGGGGTGGGGGTCTGAACTAAGCCCTGGGGGCACATTGAAGGGAGGCCACGTGGAACCACAGGCTTCTCAGAGCAGAACAACCACTTAGTTTTGTTTTTAAGGGATATTTGTCCCATCTGTTCCCTCATTTTGGCCTTTATCAGGAGTGCCTATTTTCCTGCCCACCCATCCGTCTGTCTGTGCATTCAGCAAACATTTCAGCACACCTACAATGTGCCAGGCAGACTGTGTTAGTGACTGTTCTAAGCCACTTCGAAGCTTAAATGAGAAAATGCACATAAAGTGTTCAGCTCAGGGCCTGGCTCGTATATCAGTTAGCAGGTATTCTTATAATTATTTAGGAGATTATGTAATATATAAAGATGGCAAATGAAAAAAAAGGTAAGAATTAATGCCTTATCTGCCAAGCTTACTATGTCAGTTTTCTATTGCTGCTGTAACCAATTACCACACTCGTAGTAGCTTAAAACAATGCAATTCGTTATCTCACAGGTCAATGGGTCAGAATCTGACCCCGGTTTCACTGGGCTAAGATCAAGGTGCTGGCAGGGCTGACTTCTTTCTGGAAGCTGTAGGGAGAATTCATTTCCTTGCCTTTTCTAGCATCTTGATCCACTCTCATTTCTTGGCTCATATCCCCCATCCTCATCCTCAAAGCCATTACCATCAGGCTGAGTCCTTCTCGGGCTGCCAGCTCTTTGGTTCTGCTGATTTCTCCTTACACTTTTAAGGACCCTGTGATTACATTGTCCCTCCCCCAGCCCCAATAATCCAGGATACTCTCCCTTTATTAAAGTCAGCTGATTAGCAGCCTTGATTCCATCTGCAACCTTAATTCCCCTTTGCCAGGTAACCTCACATAATCACAGATTTCAGGGATTAGGATGTGGACATCTTGCGGGGAGGATAGGGAGCATTATTCTGCCTACCACAGTTACCATTATTTTTTCCTTCCTATCTCTCATTTTATTTGGTGATTCTGTCATAGAAATCATACTCTCAGATCTGGGGAGGATCCTCATCAAACCCAACCCTCACATTTTATTAGGGATGTATTGGACCTCACCCAGCAGTGGGGCCTTGAGAGCAAGGACCACAGCATGGGTTATGTTTAGACAGATCTGGGTGGAGGAGTCTGGCTGTCTTCTGGAGTGGCAGGAGATGGTGGAAGTCCAGGAGGTGGGGTGACGTGAGAACGTTAGGCAGTGAGGCCCCTGAGAGGGCCCAAAGGTGAGATTCGCCCACTCTGCCATTTTGCCAAGGACGTGGCGAGTGCATGACACAGAGCAGGTGCTTCATCAATGCTGGCTGGCTGGATAGATGAGTGAGAGGGCCTGATGACCCTTGCAGTTACGTGAATCCTGTAACTGTGCTTCTTCTCCCTATTTGAGCACCCCAAATTTCTCCCTTTGTCCCTAGTGACCTGAAAACAGCACTGCAGGTGAACAAGGAAACCCAGACTTACTAGGTTCATGAATTCCACCTGCATTCTGGAGGGTTACCATTTTCAGAGACAAATGGGAGCAATACCAGGACCTCAAGGGCGTTGGCATTCCCTTAGTAGTTCTTTGCGCTAAACCCTGGGATGAAGCAGTTGCATTATTTAGTTGTATGTCACCTAGTGTTATTGACAGGGCCAAAAAAACCCACCTGAAATCCCTCATAGAGTGTAATTAGCAATTTGATAATCAGCTAAAGGTAGGTGGGCTTACCAAGAAAAGAAACAAGAGATTAGCGTGATGGATGGCAGTCAGGGCCTTGTACCAGCACCTGGAATGGAAAGGTAAACCCTAGTTTCAAGGTCTAATGGATGACACTTTGTCTTAGTGAGTTCAGGCTGATATAACAAAGTTCCATAGACTGGCTGGCTGATGAACAACAGCAATTTATTTCTCAGTTTTGGAGGCTGGAATTCTGGGATCAGGGTGCCAGCATGTTCTGCTTCTGGTGAGAGCCCTCTTGTGGGTTGCAGACTGGCATCTTCTCATTGTATCAGGACACTAATCCCATTCACAAGGGCTCCACCTTCATGACCTAATTACCTCCCAAAGTCCCCACCTCCAAATCCCATCACATTGGGGGTTAGGATTTCAACATATGAATATGGGGGGGGGGCACAAACATTCAGTCCATTGCACACATCTTGCTCCTTTAGCCCTAGACTGGATGAGGAGATAAAATCATATGTGGGCTATTGGGAACATGGCTGGGTTATGTTTGGGCCCTTCAATGGGGAGAGAGCAGGAATATGAAAGACCCAGTGTATCAAGCGACCCCAGGGAGATGATGGGGAGAGGACCACATAGTATTTGTTTGCTTTCATTTATTTTTTTAAAGAAGATCTTGCCTTGGGACTAAGAGAATACGTATCTAAGTCAGTCCATAGTCCCTTGCCTCATTCCTTGACCACACTTTAACCATAGCCACTATTTGAGTGCTCTGACCATCTTCTGGGTTTTCTTTTTTCTGATCCTCTTCCACCAGGAGATTGATGGCAATGCTCTCTTGTTGCTGAAGAGTGACATGATCATGAAGTACTTGGGCCTGAAGCTGGGACCTGCACTGAAACTCTGCTACCATATTGACAAGCTGAAGCAAGCCAAGTTCTGAAGTTTTGGAGAAGAGAGAAGCAAAATCCAGATGAGAGATCTCAAGACCATCTTCTGCCTTACCAACATCCAGCCACCATCACAAAATAGATTCTCTTCTTAAAAATAATGGCCACAAAGATTTGGTCTTTTTATAAAACTTGTGCATCTTTGCCTTTTAAAAAATTCTACATGGCCCTTTTGAAAGGCTCCTCTGTGTTAATGATTTGCCAAAAAAACTGCAAAAAAGCCTATTGTTTTTAAAATTCCTGATAGGTTGGTTGCTCTGAGAGTGGGTCCTATTTTTGTAATGAGAGAGTGAGGAACTGAATGCCATCGCTCAAGGAGAGGGATGTGAGAAGATATGAGAAGAAGGACCTTTGTCTCTGCGGGCTCTGCAGGGACGCCCACCACAGCACCACCTGTCTCTTAGTCTGACCCGGGGACCTGTCATTGTAAGCCTTGTTTGATTCAGCTCTGGAAGCTGTCTTCAGAGGATTAATGCCTAACCTTGCACTATCTGGAAAACTTGAATTCTTTTGCTCTCTGAACGAGAAGAAAAAAAATCTTTTCTAGTCTCAGTTATCTGAAGTACTGTGTTGCCCCACTAGAGGGCAGACTGCTAATGAAATTTCAGGACCCTCACTGCAGGAGCCTGATAATTCGGTACTCAGTGGATGGGTTAGGGTTTCCATGAACGAGATCTAGCTTACACAGACATGGGGAATTTATTCCAAAGTCAGCACCACAGATTGCAACTTGGGAAGAAACTGTCTTCTAGAAGGTTCTAGTACATATCCAATCATTATTGACTGAGATGCACAAGCAGCAAAGGCAAGAATTTGGAAGTATATTCTTCCCAGATGGGGCTTTGGAGTTCCTTCCCTTCCAGAGTCCTTACTGAGGTGTCGATGTGTTGGCACGCCGAAGAGTCTTAGTGACATTTAGCCATGAGTGTTTCTTTAAAAAAGAAGAAGAAAAATGTCTCCGCTAAGCTTTGAAATGAGAGAGTGTTGATTTCTAGTTACATTGCTGGATTATGTAGTTGTATCTGTGGCTAATTTTTCTAGTCCTCAACAAACACACAGACATGCTATTATTGGGTTTAATTCAATTTACAAATAGGTTTTCCTTCCTCACCATGAAGTAATAGAAAAAATTGATTTTCTACCCCTCTGCAGCTGTGTCCAGGGAAGGACGATGAATCCACAATTCACTAGGCAGAAGGGCAATCTTGTCTCCATCCTTCTTTTTATCCTTTTCTTTTCTCCCTTTCCCTCTCTCCTTTTTTCTTTCTCTTTCACCGATGAGGAAACGTATCTTCAAAATGAATTCACCTTTGCCATGGGCATATCCTCTTCCTTAAGAAACATCCATTGTATTGGAGGTGAGGCGATGAATTCTAGACTTTGCGATCTCTGGGAGGGTTTGGATCAAAGAAAACTCAGGGCCTCCCTTGGCCCAAATGCAAATTCGAAAATGCACATCTTCCTCCCAGATGCAGCCTGAGCAGGGGTCTGTAGAGCAGGTGAGTGGACAGGGTGGGACTTCAGCCCCCTCACCCCTCAACCAGGTGCCCTGTGCAGGACATGACCTGTACAAACTTGAGGGCAGCCCTGGTAGATTTGCATATTGATCCTCTGTAAATCAGTTAGAACTTAGGTGAAGATGATAAGACATATTGCACGCCATGCTGTTAGACCCACTTTGATGAGCGATATTTGAGAAGGCACATCATAGCAAAAGCCTGTTTAGACACACAAATGGTGGTTGGACTTAAAGCGTGAGGGAGAAGGGAAGGAGGAGAAAGTCCTAAACCTGTCCCTGGAGCAGCTTAATGTCTGTTGGTTTGGGCACCTGACCAAACTACCCTAAATCAGGTCTTGGGAAAGAGTCTAAAAGATTTTGAAGCAGTATATTGACTCTGTCCCTCCAAGTTTGTTAACTGTAACAAATTGTTTGTGAATTGCTGGTCTGGAGTTAGAAAATCTCCCTCAAAAAGCCATGAATAGCTTGTGTATTCAGAACTGCCAATGTGAAGAGTAGATCCAGAAAATTCCATGACAACCCAGGTTTCTCAGTCCACTATTTCTGCTTGATCCTCTAAACTTGTGGTGCCTCTTCCACCAACATGTACCTCGTTTAGAGTCTTTCGGATCTTCCTACCCACCCTCACTAGTGCCTCCCTCACTGCAAAAAGATGAACTTTGGCGCCTCCAAATTAAAATCATCCCCAAACAGTGTCAAAGATACTTTGAGTAGTTTTCAGAGAAGAAATACTTTCCCATCTCAAGTCTAGGAGAAAACTGGATCCATATTCACGTGTAACTGCCTCACAGAGGTGCTATATCATTTTGCATTAAACTTTAAGCAGGACAGATTGCTGAAGCCATGATATTTAAGGTTCGACTTTTTAAAAATCTCATTACTCTTAACATGAATGCTGCCATATCCGAGACTAACCCGGGGAGGAAATTCTTCCCTGCCTGTTTTTGCACTGAAATGCAATTAGCCGACCAAATTATTGTAGCAGTACTGCAATTATAATTAATTTCACCCCTTTCAAAAATCTTGTCAAACCAGGAGGCTAACTAGCTTAGCAAATGTGAAACATGCCAGGCCATTTCCTCTAAACAGACCTTAAAGAGTCAGGCCGTGTGTGTCACTCTCATGCCAATGCGAGCTTGTCTGGGGGCCTCACGCTTGGGCACATACTGTACTTGGTATTCCATTGCAGTAGCTTTGCTTCAGGTTGTGGCGAATAATGATATAGTTTTGCATAATTCCAAATTAGAGTGTGTGAGTGTGTGTGTTCATGTTCCAAACATTTCCAATTGTGCCTGTCTGTTAAACACTTTTTAAAAAATCTAGAGACAATTCTATTTCCTGAGGCATTTTAAATATTTTATGAAGCACATTATTCCCTTTGTGAAGACTTCAGGTAGAAGATGTGGGTTTTGTGTGTGTGTGTGTGTGTGTCCTGACACTGTAGTTGGAAGAGCCTCAGGAAGTGGCTGTGAGTATATCAGCTATTACATTTGCTTGGTTAAAAATGCCTCCCCAGCTTTGTAACACAGAGGCAGAATCCACTCTAGGCTGTTACTACTAGGTATCCCGGCTAACGTCAACAGGGTGCATCCTGGATGCAACTGGGGGATGGCTCTGACTGACGTACCAAGCCAACATGTCGCTGAGGGGAGAGGCCTAGCCAGGGAGCCCACTGGGCAGGGAACAGTCTTCATAGTGCATACACTGGGCTCCCATCATTTCCCTGCAGCAGGGCTGCCCAGTTTATTTCCTTTCAGCAGGGAAAAAGAGTGAAGAGCTCCTCAAGAGAATCAAATATAATATTAAAATACATTGGGAAGGAATACTGAGCTAAGGTTGGTTTGCTTGAGAAGGAAACCAGTGAGGGAGGGAAGACAAAACTATAGATTTCTTAGGAAAACAATAAAACAGCCCCTCTTCTAACAGTCCCAACCCTTTAAGCTGCAATAACCTATTTTTGTATCTATGTGCTGTATGGAATAGTTTTTATTTTTTTAATTAAAATTATTTTTTAAGTTAATTTTTGATTGTTTTAGGAGAATTTTATCATATCTCTGAAGATAATTGGAAATGTCCAGAGGTAACCAGGGACTCAAATTTAGTCATAGTCAGAAGGTCTTGAAAGATGGAAGTATTTTGCTTTCTTTCTAAAGAAATAGCCAGGTTTTCATTCGTGTGAGAAGATGAGCGCTGTCTGATGTCTGCTCTGACCAGCACTTTTCAATTCTTCTCCAACGCGGATGGAGCATGAGGAGATTTGACTCACATTTTTTTTTTTTTAAACCTCGGATAACAAGACATGCGATTGTGAAGGAGTAGATGATTCTTTAAAAACTGCAATATTTTGTTCAGGAGAGGGGTGAAAACCTGTCTCTGGGTGTGGTTTGTTTTTGTCATAAATACTCCAAGAACTGAGTGGCTGCCCAGCTCTGCTGATGTCTTGCCATGTGCCATATTCCCTGTGGCATGAGAAGACCATGCTGAGAACCCAGAGGTGAATCTAGCAGATGGTCAGGCATCTAGATGTACAACCATCCCTGTTTCCATCTTGCAATGTCACCCCAGTGGCAATGCCCTGCTACTCCCACACACAGCACCTGAGCCTCCAGCCCTGGGAATCTCAGCTTCCAGGTGTCCTTCCGTCCAACGGTTATCCTAATCGAAGACGACTCCTTCACGGACAATTGGAAGCTGGATTTTTGGAAATCTAGCATTTACTTGAAAGAGAATCTCTCCTATTTATTGCCACCAGTTAAATATTATGGAAACATATCTGCTAACAATTTGCTTTGTGTAATTCATTCTAATGCTAATCAGTAACAGCTGCGACACTTCCTGTGGTAAATTCCCTTGTGGTTACAGTGGTATTATCACACATGGACTTCACCAAAATGCTGTACTTGAGAAGAACGCTCACTCCAGCTCTCCCAGACTTCAGGAAATTTCCCTAACTTAGAAGCGGTTCTGGGCAAAAGCACATTTTTAGAGGATGATTAGCTTTTCTTTATTTTCTGCTTTCCCAAGCAGGGCCCCCAGACCTGTGCTCTTAAAAATCCTACATAAATAGTGTGAGGGTTCTCCTCACGCTTAGCATGGAGTTTGATTTCCTCCAGAGGAAAAGACAGCAAGCAGAGCTTAAGAATGACACCTTCCTCCAGGTCAGCTGTACCCAGAGTCAACATTGAGAGAATGGGGGCACGAGAGGAGTGGAGACACATCCAAGAGCCAAGAGCTGGCTCAGTAGTCAATTAAATAATGATGTCAGACAGTGTGGGGACAGCAGCATCCTTCTGTCCAAAGAGTGTAAATATACCACTCAGACTTGCTGTAGGCTGCCAGCCCACCATGCTCTGCTCTGTAGCTCCACCACATGACCTGAGCCTTAGAGTTGGTTCCAGGCACTAAACGCTTGTTGCAAAGGCCAACACAAACGTCTTCCACTGGATCCTACTTTGGAACACGCCCAAAGCTTGGCTCCTCCAAACGGCTCACTATGAAACAGCAGACCCTCACTGGGTGTCATTTTACAGTAAGCATGTGTGACCAGAGGTTACCTCCATCATAAATGTAGCGTCCTCAAATCTCAGGAAGGCTCTACCTCCCCATCCAGTGCTGGAACGCCTTCCCCACAGCCCTGACAAATGACTCTGCCTGACCACTTCCCATTCGGGGGAGTTCACTCCCATAGGAAGCGGCTTATTCCTCTGTTGGACAGCTCTGATTGTGAAAAAGTTATTTCTCAGGGAGACACAGATGTCTGTGAATCAGACACAGACGTTTGAGATGAAGCCAACTCTGCAATCTTTCTCTTTTTAACAGAGTTTGTCCAGGCAGTAACCACACCTATAATACAAATTGACATTGGCAAGTAGATTCCAGCTCCACTATATTAGGATAAAAGAGCAGACACTTTATATAAACATAGAACTCAGATAGGTCATGGCCATCAGATTCGTCAGCCCTGTCATGAAAAACAAGCAAAGTTATTGTGGCCTCACACACACACACACAAAAAGGGTGTCCTTGGAGAATCTTCAGTGTAGTTGTAAATCTGGCTATGGTCACATAAGCGCGTGAGTTACGTAAGCTTGTGTGAATGAATCTATAAGGCCATGTGCCTCATTAACTGTGAAAAAGATGCCTTGAGACTTTGAGGCCCTACCTTTTAATTGTACTCACTGGTGATATAATGAACTAAGGAAGCTTTAGTTCAGACTAAAACAAGTTATAATTAATGATAGAATAGTAAACATGGTCTGTTGTGAATTTATGAAAGAGTTATAAGTTTATGACCCCAAGCCCAAGTTAGATTTCATGCTTGTGTGTGCACGCATGAGTGAGCATGTAGTTGTGAGTTAATGCAACAAGTGGGAACTGGGGAAGGCTGGAGATGGGATTGCCAAGGGAGATTTTGCTTTCTAGAGCATTCTGTCTTATCCAGAAGAATTATCTAGCAATGATTTAGAAATCGGACCCAAAAGTACACATAACATGCAGTTTATGTAGATAAAATTCTGGATTATGGAGCAGGTTCTCTATGAAAATACTTAAATCTTGGTACTTGGAAAAAGTAGATACTATCTAACACCTTGGATAGTAACTGGCATATAAAAGGTACCTCATTAATATTCATTGGCGGACTGACTGAATGGATGCTTGACCAGTTTTCATATTTTCTTCGAAAAGCCACTAGTTTCTTTTTGAGCCCCATTATCTTTACTGAAAGGAGAATTGCCAAATGGACACACTAAAAGAAACTCATGAGACCTTTTTTTCCTCTGGCTCTCCAAATGCTCCAATAGGTCAACCTCCACAGTCACTGATTTGCATTTCACTCATGTCTTTTTGTCTCAAGATCTCACATTCTGATTGGCCTAGTGGTCTATTGCAAGCATTAGACAGCAACTTTTTACAGCTTTACTTTTAAACATGTTTTCCTTTTCCTTCTCAATCTATGATGCCTCTCAGCAATGAGTAGGGTTTCCGTTGGCTTAACTGCACAAGGAGGGTAGGTGTCTCTCTGGGAGGGGCAGAGAGCTCTTCCCATGAACCCTGCACTCCCAATACCTTGCTCACCTTGGAGGGCAGGTCAGCAGAGCTGGGCCTTCCCCACAAGCCATTCTCTGTCACACGTACTGATGGTAGCAAGACTTTGAGAATACGCAGCCCACGGGAGATGGGTAGACAAGAACCTTCCCCTGTCCTTTTCCATTCTTGACCCAGCTTCGCCCTTGAGAGCAGATTCTTTTTTCCCAAATAATTCCATAGGATCATTGAGAATAGAATTACTTGACTAATGTTTTTTCATAACAACACCAAAACTTTGAGTGATTTGTCTCCAAAGAAATCACCTCAAAAGCCTGGGCCTGTGTTCCAAGGATGTTGTCACTGCTCAGAATGGTTTTTAGTACTTCTCTTTTGGGGTCATCTTTAGAAGCTAGGACACATTATTTTCAAAGTGTTGTTGGACGTCATCCCTGCAGAGTGGATTTTTTCTCTTTCTGGAGCAAGTTAAAGCCACTGGGGTTGTGTCTGGTGGTACATCTCAATCCATTGAGATGTAAAATGACGTGTCTCCATACTCACTAGTTTGTCTTTTCCTTGTGTGTTTCCTTACTTGATACAAATGGTTTGAGCAATAACAGCCACAATTCATTTGTTAACTTAAATACATTAGGCAGATATCAGTATAAGGAGCTGCAATGTATAGACTACCATGAAGGGCAACATCATTTGGATGTATACATTTGCCATGTTCATTTTAAAGTAATCTTATTGCTGTATCTTCAGGCGTCATAAATTGAGGATATTGTGAGTGTTTGCAAATATACAGAGACTGCCCTCATACCTAGAACCCTAGAATCCCAGAGGGGTTGGGAGGAAGAAGCCTTAGGAGACACCTGGACCACTCACCTTCAGTGTAGAACCTTCTCCACACCATCTCCCATTGGTTCCATACCACTTGGTAGGGGCAGATTATGTTGCAGGGCCAAAGAAACAAGCTCTCTGAGTTACTGTCCCCTCCACATACCATCTCCTCATCTGGAAAAGGAAGGGGGCATCCAGATGACCTTTAAAGGCATTTACAGCTCAGTTTACTTCGGCAAAGGCCAGTGGGGCTATTTGTTCCTCGCTCTTCCATTTTATGACTTCTCCCTTCTGCCTCTCCTCCTGTCTGACTCATCTAGATCCACTTCACGGGCCCATAACTCCCCCTTAAAACCACATAAGCATTACTTTGCTATCCTTTCTCATTATTTTTTACTTTCCATTTCGTTCTTTCTTCCTGTCTCTGTGTTTCTTTGTTTTCCCTTTTCTGTTTTTCTCCATTTCACTAGCTCAAATGCCTTTTGGGAAGGAGAGGATGTGGAGAGAGAAATAAAGAATTAACAGGTAGCCTCTTCCCTCCCTAGCCCAGCAGTCCTGACCCTTGCCTGCCTTCCACTATCCTGTTGTCACCCGCCCGCAGCATTCCTTGGCTCCGTCATGCTTCCAGCCCAATCTCAACTTGTTCTTTCCATTTCTCAAGGCTTAGCTCTCTCAGTCTGTCCTTGAGTTTGGGACCAAGAGTCACCATTCTGGTGACTCACCCTGATGTCTCACTAATACACCTTATCAGTTTTCATTAAGCACAGGCCCAAAAGCCCATCCCACTAAGTGTCCCTCCTTATTCAGCCCTGAAGGTCAAGAGCCAAGTGACCTGGAGCCAATCTGACATGCCTCTTGAGGAGAATGAGCTGTTTCTCCCAGCCATGCTGCCTCCTGCAAGCTTCATGGAGTCACTCTGACATCCAGTAGCACTTCCAATCATTCCACAGTTCTTCACAGAACGTGTAGCTTTGTCCAGACCCACTTAGCACTGACTGAACCTCCTAGTGACCAAAGCCAGGCCAAATTTAATGAGGAGGGTCAGCCAGGATCAAAGATAAGGTACAATGACCCACGGCAGAAGAATTTCTGGGGTGAGGTTTTGTTTTTAGACATTGATAAGTCTGCTGAGACGTGTGCAATATTAAGTGGCTTGTGTCTGGGTAGAGAAAGATGATGATATATTTCCCAAAGGAAAATGTGGTTTAGAGGAGGGAGAAAGGCAGCAAAATTCTGGAAAGGAGATGCTCTATTCCTGGCCTTTATCCAACACAATCACACACCCTCAAGGTCTTTCTAGAAGTCAAACTTGTTTCCTCCACAGGAACTGAAAATGTTTCTGCCCAAGTGTGGGAGAGTTTGGAGGACTTTGATTTATTTTATTATCTATTGTGTTCTAAGCCACAATATTTAATTTGCTGTCATCTTCCAGCTCTATCTTTGATCATTTGAGGATTAAAAAAATGAGCTCCTCTCATCTCATCCTCCAGAAATGTTGAAATATCTGTTGCTTTATATAGCAAATATTTCCATTTTGTAAACATCAGTTGATTAGATTGTTTCTCTCTTGTGTATACTTAGAAGTAATTTTATTAATATAAAGATTTTCTACATTAAGTACATTTGTAGACAAATCTACTTTTTATTCTATACACACACAAGAAAACAAAATAAATGGATGAAATCAAATCATTTCATCATAATTGTCTTCTGGTGCTATTTTTTCTTTTCACTAACAGTGAAAACTTTTTGTTAATTAAGTGCCATTGTAAAATCACAAAGCATCATGAGGGCAAAAGGTTTGTGTTTTACCGGCTACACTAGGCTGTAATTATCTGACAAGGCTCTTGCTAAATAATGAGGGCGTCTGAGTAAGTGGAAATCCACGTTCTCTATACGCTTGCAAGGTTGAATGATGATGATGGAAATGTTATGCCTTTTGTTTTGTAAGTTGAGGGGTTTATTTTCAGATTTTTTCTTTCAACTCGGCTTTAGTTAATCTCATGTTTCCACCTCTTTATTCTGCTTCTCCGCCCGATATGCCCACGCAGGAGGGTTTCTGATCTCTCTCCATCTCAGAGAGTGGCAGCTGTGCCTTTCCTTGGTAAAGCTTCTGTCTTTAACCAAGGGTCCAAAGAGGTCATCTCCTCATCTCAGGAAGAGAGAAACAAGATTGACTACATTCCCTTTTCTCTCCCTTCTAATTAAAGATTTTCAAAGGATGTGTGTGTGTGTGCATATTCATGTGTGTATTTATGGCTGGGTTTGGGAATTGGAGACAAAGGTCATCCAGAGAAAGTTTGTGCATCCTTTGCTTGTGCCGAGGCACATACGTAAGAAGGACCCAGTGGATGAACTGCAGATGCTCTAATGACTTGAAAATTCATTGTGCTTTCACTTTTTGTGGACATAATGTAATTCTGGAACATTACTTCAACTCCATGCTTTATTTAGAAGTGCTTGGGGAGTGCAGAGCTTCGAGCTTAGGAAATGGTGCAGTGGTAGGGCCTAGCTTTTTTTTCTTTTTTAATACCAATGGATCTAATTTTGCAGACCAGAAATCAGTGAATAGAACTCATTGTAATGGGAAACAGCATTTACATGGGAGACAAAGAGCAATAAACTCTGTCACCTGGGGAAAGAGTGTCTCCTTAATTTTTGCCCTTTGAAAGCATGATGCAATCAGCTTTTCCTAATACTGGGACAATCGTCTCACCTCAAAGTGCTCCTCTGTAATTGTGTCACATAATGGGAAATTGTAATAGGCAATTTGGCTCTGTAATTCAGTTTGCAAAGCATGTAAACATAAGATAACCAGGTTAAATGCAAAAAGGTATTACACTAAGGTATGAAAAACGGGGGAGAAAAGATGCTGTGTCTATAACTTAGAAACAACATGAATTTTATTCCTCCTGTGCCTCAAAATGTAGAGTTTATTAAAGTTATTTATCCTCTTGTTTAATTTCATCACATATTGTTCATACAGAACCATTATCTGTGTATAAACATACATGTATTCTTATGGTGCAGTTTTACACATCTCTCATTTGTAATAAGCAGACTCCAAGCGAAGCCTGGTCTTTAGGAGTGAGCTGATGTGCTCATTTTTTACAATGTACAGTATTTTAACAAATAGACTATTCTATATAAAACACCATATCAAAATATGCTTTTAATTTTTCAAAGCCTTTTTGTTATTGTTTGTAACGTTTTCCTTTGGGCCAATTGTTTCATTATTTAGAGGTCTGTTTTTAATGTAGTCCCTTAAACAGTGACTGGTAGGTACACTATAGTCAGATAGGCACAGTTTCATTAAACAAACACTACTGGCCTTAATGATTTAATATTTGGGGGTGCTTTTTTTCATTTTTGAGGCAGTGTTTTTTTCTAGTATAGTGTATCATGGGCCTGGGAGTGATTCAATAAAATTTCTAAATCTTAAGATTCCAAGACAATGCAGTATTTTCTGTTCATGCTATAAAAAAGTATTTCTGTATTTTTAATAAAGCATGGAATTTATATGAGCTTGTGTCTATGTTATCTGATCAGCTTCTTAATGTTCATTATTATTTCATTAGGACTAGTTTCCACAAGTAGATAGCAAGGAAAAGCCTTTCAAAGAGGGTCCTTGCACAGCCTAGGCCAAAAACGCCTGATTCACAGCTGCCCAGGAGGCCCCGTCCACCAGCCACCCGCAGCACCTCCCTGCCCAGGCACTACTCTGGCTCAGGAGTGACTTGGAGGAGCCCTATTGGCTCCAGGATTCCTTATCGACTGCACTTCCGGTCTCCCTGACCTTCCTATTCCAGCCTGTGACGACAACGGTGCAGCCCAGGGCAAAAAAGGAATGTGAGATTTGATCAAAGCCCCTGGGGTGAGTGTCTGCCCAGGGTCATCGTGGACCAGTCTCGCCTCTCGGATCTCCTTCCTGGTCAGCCACGAGGGATGTGGACAGGCTCCTGTGGTCATCGTCGTCGGATTAAAATAAATTACAGTGCTTGTAAAAGCCCCTCCGATAGTGTCTGTTGAGTCTAGAAACCTATTCCAGGCCGTTAACTTCCATTGGTTGTGACCCTGGCTGTTTGGGGATCGTGATGTCTCTTGTTTTTGTTTGTTTTTTTTTTTTTGAGGAAGATTGGCCCTGAGCTAACATCTGTTGCCAATCTTCCTCCTTTCTTGCTTTTTTCTCCCCAAAGCCCCAGTAGATAGTTGTATGTCATAGTTGTGCATCCTTCTAGTTGCTCTATGTGGGACACCACCTCAGCATGGCTTGATGAGTGGTGCGTAGGTCCGTGCCCAGGATCTGAGCCAGCAAACTCTGGGCCTCTGAAGCAGAGTGTGCGAACTTAACTGCTACACCACCGGGCCGGCCCTGGCTCTTGTTTTCTGATCCAGCCCTCACCCCGACCTGCCAATTCCTGGCTCAGAAGCCTCCATCCTGTCCCTAGAGCTTTGCAATGATCCTTGACAATGGCGACATGGTTCTCAAAGAAACAATTCAGTGGGTGGGAGGGTTCAAGGGAATCTTCTTGTGCCAGCATTCTCTGTGGTTGGGTAAGGCCAGCAAGGAAGGCCTGGGGACAGCTCTTGGGGAGAGTTGGGGATGCAGACCTCTAAGTCTTCTCTCACTATCTGCTCATGGTTTGCTTAAAACTTAATAAGCTATTTCCAAGCTCATCTCTCCCCTCTCTCCTCCAGCACAGGTCCAAACTGGTGGTCTTTCTCATATGTCCATGAAGTCCCTGAGCCACCCCAAGAGAACCCACCCACAAGTGCCCTCACACACCCAGGTCCCAAGGATCCTTCTCTGAGGCTGCTCTCCTCCAATAGTTAGATGCAAGCTCTGAAAACCCAGCTTCTATTACTAGTTTTTTCTCTATTTTCTTCTATTACGAGTTTTACTTGTGGTTGTACCAACTGTAGTATCCTAATTATAAAAGGTCCAAGTGGGGAAGAAATCCCAAAGTAAATGTCATGTTTTTCTGTCAAATCTGAACATAGATTTGGCCACCTGAACCCTTGCAGGCCTAGAAAGGAAAGAGGAACTCTGTAAGGGAGACATCTTGCCACGGATTAAACAACTGTGTGGTGTGCAGCAGACACCACTGAAGGGCAGGAATGGCACAGCTCAAGTGCTTGGTGAGGCTGAAGCTGATGTACAGGTGTGTACACACCTGAACATGCATATGTACATGCTCTGCCTCTGCCTCGTTTCCTGTTTCTTAAGAGCCAGAAGATAGATTGGACCAGAAGCCACAAACCTGGTTTTTAGTCCTGGCTCTCCCACTGGCCAGCTGAGGGCATTGGGCAAGTTGCTTCACCTGTCCAGACCCCAGGGAGTTGGGATTAGCCAAGGTCCATGTTCCCCCATCCCGACCCTGGCCTGCTGCAATGGCCCACTGTCTACGGCTTAGCAGTAGGACAGGCCATTCATGACTAGACTCTGTTTTCAGGATCCTGAGGGTCCTGAGCTGGTTGGACACGTTGGGGCCCTGCGGGAAAGACAGGGGCTTACAGAGCTGAAATCAAGAAGACAACCTACCTCAGGGATCTCTCTCCTAAGAATCTACAAGGGAAAGTAGTTCTTAAGAACAGAATGGAGTTGACTTTCTCAGGCAAATTACCAGAAAAGAGAATTTCCTATAAGTATATATTCAAAGTGCCATCACACACGTTGAGCAAGGACAGATCTTGTCTTCCGATCTCTAAGAACTTCCATTCATTTTAGTGTTCAATGAACTTGCACATTTTCCCATTACCCCTTTCATAAAAAAATCATTTTTTAAGCAGAATTGCTTTTCTCCTTGAACTCTTCACCAAGGTTGATTTGCTGTCCGTCTAGGAGTGGCTCCTAACTTACTGTTAACCTATTAGTGGAAGCAATAAAAAATATTGAAAGGCAAAGGCTATTTAGATGAGAAATAGTTCTGTGAAATCCCCTGGGGTTGGGAAGTGGAGAGGTGGATCTGACTCACAGCAGCTCTGTTGCCAGTTTCAGACTAACAGGTTTGGCAATGATGTTTTGTTAGCAGCAGTTAATCAGCGAATCCCATTACTTAATAAGGTTATCACTCTTAGCAAAAGCTGCAAATCACAGTTTCTTTTTCTCCAGGCTGAAGATAACATCCTTAAAATTGTGCATCTACAAGTGGTGTCTTAGCAGAAATCGGGTAACCAGAAGCACATTGAAAATGCCATTTGTGTGTAATTCAGGCTGATGTTTTTATCCAAAATTTGAAGTCCCGTGAGCCTGCTGCTTCCTTTCTCCTCCATCGTTTGGTGCTGGTGTGGACCGTGAATCAGAAAGAGGGAGGAAAATCCTCCTTTGTTCATCACCAGCTGCAGGAGTCACACTCTCATGTCCTCCGAAACTAAATTCATAGGCTTGTAAAAGCCTCACTAAGTATCCCAATCCCAGGTCCCTCTGCTTGTCAGCCTTGAAGGATTTAGTCTGCCAGGAATTCAGTGATCCAGGAGAGTCTTGTCTTTCAGCTAAACCACCTCCATTAATCCCCGCGATTCTCACTTCGCATCTCATCACAGGGTTCTTCGAGTAACCTACGAACCGTGCCTCCTGCCCTCTCACCTGTCCCTATCCCTCCCATTGGCTCTTGCTGGTGTTTAAAGCCCACAGCCTCATCTGCCAAAATTCCACTGTGTGAGTTCATTCGCATTCACCCATCCCTTTCCCTGTGAGGCCCAAGAACCTCAGAGAAGGACCAGGGGGTGTTAAACTCATTGGCCTCAGCCTTGATCTCCTACCAAGATGGCATCATGTCCCATGTAGAAGGGGAGGTGTTGTAATGGTGAGTGTGTCATGCAGCTGATGTTAGGTGCTATGGGAGCTCCTCAGAGATGGGGGCACGGGAAGCCATTCCCTCTGTGCAAAAGACAGGACAGGAGGTGCTTGGGGAAAGACGTCTGGGAGCCAGGAGAATATGCAGTGGGGACTTTCTCTCCTGCATCCCCTCCTGCATCGCCCCCTGCACTCACAGATGTAGATGCAGCTGACCTGATATTCCAGCTCCATTGTGCTCCTCTTACGAGTTCAGCTGTTTTGTTTTGTTTTTTCCTTTTGGCTCAAAGAGCTCCAGAGGGGATGAGTTTGAGACTTTTTCTGGTGTATGTGTGTTGTGTGTATGTACTGAGTCTCTGCCTCAGTTCCAGTTGTTGATGACATTTTCCCTCCCGCCCTCTCTCCCCCGACCCACCCCTCTCGCCCACGCCTTCCCACCCATTCTCTAGTCCCTAACATTTCTTAGAGCTGCATATGATTTCCCCTGGGAGGGACTTTGTGTTTTCTGGCTGAATTATTCTTTATACATTTCCAGTCAACCACTTTCCCCTCTTGGTTGCACCACTGCATCCTTCCTCCGCTTGGCTCTTGAAGCATTTTCTTCTGGGTGTTTTATTTCCTCTTCTTGCCTCCTCCATCCCCACCCCCAGTGAGAACATCTCTATGCATGTCTCACAGCCTTACATTTTCCACCAGCAAACACACTTCCAAGGGCCTCGGTGACTCGTGAAAATTCCTTCCAAACTTGTCTCCTGGAAACAGGATAGCAGATGAAAGATTTCTTCATTAAAATTAGACACTTGGAAGAGGCATCCAGTAAAAGCTCCGAGAATCCCCAGTGGGCCTCTGTCTGCATGGAGCTGCTGAGGAGACCAGAAGGAGGCGTGGACTTTGGGAAGGGCTGGGATGAAGCACGCTAGGGTTCTGTCCCCCTCTTCTGACATGGAATCCCTCCCCTGGGCAGGGAGGATTTGAGCCTGAGAGGTTGTTGCTTCGCTTCCTACCCGTTGCTCACACTGGGACTGCTGCTTGAAACAGCTCGTGTGCAAGGTGCTGGAGGTCCTCATGACCCGCTCTTCTTGGAGAACAGAATATGATTTATGACTTGAGAAGCTGGATGAGGCTCTGGACATAATTCCAAGCTGCGATTTCTCATTTGGGCTCCCCATGTTTGATTATGCAGCTGGGCGGCGTCCCCTCTAAAAGGCAGCTTTCACCACATGAGCCAGTTCCCAGCTGGGGCTTTTAACTGGACCAGCAGAGTGCAACCAGGGCTTGGAAGAAATTCCTGGGCAGGGCCTGAGGAGACTCAGGGCCTGGGAAAGTGCTTGTCTAACTGACTGAAAACAGAGGAGAAGGAGGCACCAAACTGCTTCCTCTTCTGAGCCAGGCTCAGCTCCGCGTGCCTCGCGCACAACAAACATCTCACTGATTCCTCAAGTGCCCCTGCTCTGCGGGCACCCAAGGACAAGGTGAGCCCATGGAGGGCAGGGTCAGGCACATAATGGGGCAAACCAGGAGACCAGAGGGGCTGACAGGAGCCCCTGACTCTCTGCAAGGCCTTTGGAGCCTCCATGAGGACCGAAGGGTGGAGTGATCTGGTCTTGCGGTTAGGCCTCTGTCCCAGGCAAGAACCAACTCTCTTGGGCCCAGGCCT
This sequence comes from Tapirus indicus, assembly GCA_031878705.1. Lineage (NCBI taxonomy): Eukaryota > Metazoa > Chordata > Mammalia > Perissodactyla > Tapiridae > Tapirus > Tapirus indicus. Next base: position 30,517,528 of record CM062933.1, on the reverse strand, counting down.
CAGTCTATGTGGATCCCTTTTACTTCTTTCAGGGACTTAGGACACAAGTGTCTAAAAAGCGACTGAGAGGCCAAGCAGAAAAAGGGACAGAGATTTCATTCTTTGCCACCTAGCCCACCTGAAGGAAGCCAAGGATAAAATACCTTCTTAGCAGGCATACACACACACACACACACACAGAGCACTAGAGGCAGATTGGCCCCATCCTTTACTGTACACCCTTGTTGTACCTAACTTCAAGCAAACTATTAGGATCCACATCCTTGCCAGAATATTGAATCCCAAGGCACAGATGAGTGATCCATGTCACTAAAGTCTTCCTTATTCAATTGTAGTCCACGCTCTCGGGATTCACTTTCACATGTATTGTTTCTGCCAGCAGACATGAGCCAGATCCTGCCATGCCTTAGTGTGTAAGCACTTCCCTCCTGAAGCAGGGACTGTATTCCCTCGTTTAGCTGTGCTGAGACCTGACCCTGGCTATTGACCTGGAGGCAACAAGGGGTTGGGTGGAGGTCAGGGGGCAGATCTTGAAGAGTACCTATACCATCTTGTGAGGCTCCAGAGGAAGTCTTTACATTCTCTCCAGGCAAAGGGAAGTTGTTTTCCTATGTCGAATCAGAGAAGCCTGCTTCTGCTGGCCAGGAGAATTGGTGGCTGAAGATTCTTAGTTGCTTCCAACCAATGTCCCTATCCCAAGTCTCAGGGTCCCACTCTTTCACTTTTAGGGCCATGAATTTGACATATGAGACCTAAGGCTGCACATTTAGTATCCTTTGCAGCTCTGCTATTATTATTATTATCAGATCTTGGAGCTGATTTTCAGCACAGTTTGTCCCATGGATGCAGGAGATAAGAGTTAAGGGCTGCCATAGAGGCCCTCTGGCTTTCCCAGCATGCTCTAAGTTGGCAGTAAGCTGTCCTGGATGTTTTGTTATCAAGTGTTGCAATGCCATCAAAAGCACCCAGCACCTACCACAATCCTTATAATTACCCCATTCTACCAATCAAAAGTCATGGCCAATGGATAGCCTAGTGGTTCCCAAATTTTGCTACATATCAGAATCACCTGGTGATCTTTAAAAAATACTGACACCTGGCTTCCACCTAGAGACAGTTTGATTTAATTGATATGGGGTAGGACCTAAGCCTAGAGTTGTTTTAAAGCTCCTCACATGATTTTAATAGGCAGCAGTTTGGAAACTACTGGCATATCCCAGTGCCTCTCTTCCACCTCCACGTCATCACAATTAACCACAGGTGAAAACTGTAGTGACGCTACTGAACATCATGGGTTGTTACCAGTCCACTTACCACCAGCAATGGGGGCCGTGTGCCCTCAGACCAGTGGGCAACTCAACTCCAAAATCCCATCCTGAGGGTCTGCTCTCTAGGACCATTCTTGGGACTCTCTCTTCCCAGATTCCCTAGACAACAGAGGCCAAGCAAAACCTTATATGCTAAGATTTTATTGGGGAATGGAATTCCAGGGAAGCACAAGTGAAGATAAGAGAAAAAGAGTTTGAGAGAGAGCAAACATAAGGAAGTGCCTTACCAAGATGGCCACAGCTCCATGGGAAACTGCTCAGTCCTGCAGGACATCTCCAGAGAGACCATATGACACTATCCATCTTCAAACAGTCCTTCCCAGGGGAAGAAGGGAGAAGGATTTATCCTCAACTCCCATCTTCCATTGGTCCTGGTTTGCCAGTTGCCATTTCTGGATGGTGTATGTATGGGCACCAAGTGGGTCCCCTAGTATCTTGCATCTCAATAGTAAAAGGAAAGCCCCAGAAAATGAGAGGCAAGAGATGTGTGGCATGACATGTAAGGAGAGGCATTGCAGCAGTTGTCTATTGCTGTGGAACAAACCATCCTAAAACTTAATGACTGAAAACCACCACCATTTCATTCGCTCACAATACTATGGGTAAGCAATTTGGGCTGGGTTCACTTGAGTGGTTTGTCTGCTGGTTTTGCCAGGGTTACTCACAAAGCTGGAGTTATCTGGTGGCTTAACTGCGGCTTCCTGGGTCTGTATGGTCTGAAATGACCACACTCCTGTGTCGGGCTGTTGCTGTTGCCAACGGCAGGGCCTCTCTCTTCACGTGGTTATTTACCCTCAAGCAGGCCAGCCTGGGCTTCCTCACATGGCAGCATCGTGTTCCAAAAGGGGGAGACGAGAGACTGCAAGGTCTCTTGAGGCTCAGAAGTCACACAAGGTCATTCCTACACATTCTGTTGGTCAAAGAAGTCACAAGGCCAGTTTGGATTCTAGGAAGAGGAAATTGGCCTCTTGATGGGAGGAGCAGGAGGGTCACACGCGTGTGCACAGCAATGGGACAGACCATTGCAGCTGTCTTTACAAACAACCTACCTCGAGCATTGTCACTTTATGCCTGCAAGCAGACCCCTGGTCTATGGCAATGGTGGAGGCAGCAGCGGCCACCTGGCTCCAAGATAGATGGAACAGCACAAGCTGTAGTTAGAGCCATTCCAGCCAAACTCTAAGGAGAATGGGTGGATCTGAGTGGCTAGTCCCTGAATCCAGTTCAGAGTGTACAACTATTTCAAAGAGCAATGTGGCGATATCTAGTAAAGTTGAAGACGTACCTATTTGACAACATCAAAATTCCATTTCTAGAAATTCTCTCAGTTGTTCACAAGGAAGTGAGGACATATTTGTCCTCCATGGTAACATTGTTCGAAATAGCAAAACATTGGAACAACCCAAAAGTCTATCAACAATTGACTAGATAAATGAGCTCTGATATATTCATTCAACGGGATAGTATACAGTAACTAAAATGGTATAGATGTATCAACATGAATAAATGCCAGAAATACGATGGTGAGTGCAAAAAAGTAAGTTGAAGGAGACATACATATTGATATAATTTGTGCAAATCTTAAAAAACACAAAAGTGATACCTTATATTGTTTAAGTATGCAAACATACATAGACAAATGTAAAAACAGGTATGGAGAGAGACTCAACTTCTGGAAAGTGGTTATCTCCAGGAGAGAGGAAAGGGATGGCCGGGGGTGTTAAAAATTGGCAACATTGTGTTAAAACAAAAGGTATCTGAAGTAAATATAGAAATACTAACTTTCGTAATATGTGGGCCTTAGGTTCATGGATTTTTGTACCATTATTTTCTATACGTTTCACATACTTGAAATATGTCATAATAAATTAAAACGAATATTCTTAAAAGGCACCAGGAGACTTCAATTCTGGTCTGGATTCAGCCTCTAAGCTTGCTCTTTGATAGAAATAAGCCTGGGAGATCTACACCAAAATGTAAATGGTGCTTATCTCTGGGTGATGGGATTTTAGATTATCTTTATGTCCTTAATTTTTATTGCATTTTTTAGTATTGTTTGTTTGTCTGTTTTATGTCTATAGACTGTTTATTAGGGGTTGGGGGAGGAGCTGCTCTTCTACTCCTGCTGCATCCCCCAAGGAGCACATTGTATAGGCCTTGGAGGATCTGTGTGGGGGTGGCCCTAGGCTGTGGGTCCCCCACAGAACCTGCTCTCAAACCAACACGCTGGCTCCAGCTTATACTTTTGCTCCTGGCCTCTGTCCCGCCGCCCAGAAGCCTCTGAGCAGGACAAGAGGCGCCTGCCTGCCTGGGAGCAGGCGTGCTGGGAGAGGGCACTCTGAAGGAACAAAGCCTGGCAGGTTCTGCAGGCCAGCCTGGCAAGCAAGAGGTTGAGGAGGAGCCTTGCTGGGGAGCGGGCCCGACCTCAGTGACGGTGATGCGGAGTCAAGAGAGGGTGCGTAGAAAGAGGCAGCAACCAGGCGCACACCCAAATCTCTTTTACTGGGGAGGATGGGGCCCTGGGAGATGGGCCTCGGGGCTCTCTCCCCGCACGGCTTGTTCACTGGCGCTGCACGGAGTCCTGCGGCTTCATCACATCAGGCAGCTCGGGCGGGCTGGGGAAGGGCTCGATGCGCAGGGCCTCAAACGGGCCATCTGCCCGAAGGCCACCCCCATAGTGGCTGGGGCCTGTGGCCGGCCGTTTGGCTAGTGAAGCCACACTCGCCCAGTGTCTTGCCGTCATCTAGGAGCTGGTCGTCCTTCTACAGCCGCTGCTCAGCGGGGGACCATTTGACGATGCCCTCGACCATGCGCTTCATCTGGAACACGGTGCCCGACTCCTCGGCATCCGTGAAGATGGTGGTCCTGTCGCTCCGGATCAGGAGGAACAGGCGTGGGGTCGGGGTGCGTGGGTGGGGTTGCGGTGGCCCGCAGCCCCACCCCCTCCTGTGTACAGGCTCCTCCCCTGCCTGTATTTTTTTATCAGAAAAAAATTAAGATATTTTCAAAAAACTTTGCTGTTTGGCCTTAGATAAATCACTCAACTTTAAAGCCACAAGAAAAAATAATCGGAAATCACCATTTTGTTCATTGAACATCTGTTTTGGCGTTTGTTATTTCACATCACTCTTCAGCACATCGCATGGACAATTGGACATTAAATCCAGCTGTACATCAGCATGTTTGGACTTACGGTGGGTGGGGAGGCAGGGACGTTATGTGGCAGACAAGGCTCTCCCTCACTGTAAAGTGGATCCCCCACCACACTCCTTTATTAAATAACTCTCGGCAGTAATGGCCTACCTGAGGGAGGACCCCCTTTAAGATATCATCCCCTTTAAGCACAACAGGCAATGAACGAAAGGACACCCAAGTGTGCACACCACTGCACATGTGTGCTGATTTGATAGTGCCACCTTCCATCATTTGACGTGCTCCTCACTCTCATGGCACAGGACTCTGGATTTCTTCATAAGAACCAGGCTTGGGTCTCCATCTAGGGGCTCCACCCGCTTCCACCCACCAGTGAATGATGACAGCTTGTTTGAACCATCACTACCAACTGTCATAGGCAGCACTGCCTGCAAGTGAGATTTGTAAACTGAGAACACAGAGGCAGCACGAATACCCTCAGTCCTGACCTCATTCAGCGGATTTCCCCACAAATGAGTCAGGAGATGCAACTCAAAGTAGTTTAAGCAAAAAGGAAGAGTTACTGATCAGCTTATCTAATTGGAGTGGACGAGAGTGGATCCAGGGACTCAAAGTACATCAGCAGGACCATTTCTCAGTTTGCTATCTCGGCTTCTCTTTGTGTTGATCTCATTCTGTCTTTCTTCAAGAAACTCCCTCCAGTGGGTAGGACACAGGAAAGGGAAACTGACAGTAGGCAGTTCCAGACTTACATCCTTCCAGCTCAGGATCCAAGAGGAGAGAAAGGGAGATTCACTAACACCATCAGCACCTTTAATCTCATGGAAGGATTCTAATGAAGCCAACCTGAGTCTCCTGTCCCCCATAGGGACCAATCATTAAGGCCGGAGGCTAGGCCAAGCTTGGGCCACACACCCATGTTTGTAGTGGGACATGAGGCAGAGTACAGGACTGGTGGCCCCATCATTACCAATGACATAGGCATGGAGGAGCAATTCTCTAAAGGAAGAGAGTGTGCTATCATCTGAGAAGGGAGGAAGGAAATCTGAGGAAACAAAAATAAATGTCCACTCCAATGCACATAGGATACAGAGGTCTTATTCTGCAACCAAGTCTCTTAAACAGCATGGGGGCAACTCCCCAGGAAGTTTGTCCCTCCTCCCCCATTCTAAGGGATGTGTGGGAATAGTATTTGAGGTGTGGGGAAGACCCCAGTAGTAAAACAATAGAAGTTCTTGCAGCTGTTTGGTAGGCTGGGGGGTTCACCTTGAATTAGCCCAAACTCCTCCTCTTCTCTCCAGCACAGTCACTGCCCCTCCCCTTGCTCTCTATTCTCTACTCATCTTTTTTCTTTTTAAAGGCAATAACCTTCATGTTTGCAACCTTCTCTAGTGATAATTAAAAGATATTCCTCACTTCTTAGGAGCAAGCCCTTGTATTTCAGGGACAGAGAATGGTGAGTGAAAGGAAAATTGTAAGCTAATCTCACTTATGAACTAAAAAATCCTAAACAAATGATTAACAAACAAAATCCAGCAATATATTGAGTTGCTGGTATTCAACCATTTTTGACCTGCAAAACCAGCAATTTCTTGTACTTCAACCTAATTTTCAAAAATTCTGTCACCAAGCTGGGTTTGATTCAGAAATACAAAGAGAATTTAACATTTCTTATTATCGTCTCAATAGGTGATTGACTTGAAATATATGACTTAAAAATTCATGATTTAAATTTAAAAAAACACTAGGAATAGAAGGAAATATTCTTAACCTGATAAAGGATAGCTACCCCAAAATTTCAGCAAACTTAATGGTGGAACATTAAAACTACTCCCTTTTTGAGTAAGTGGATGGTGGATGTGGAAGCTAGATGTCTCACAGTTGGAGAGGGAAGTTACACATAAGAAGGGGGAAGGCTAGAATGAACCATGTGCTATTGGACAAGAAGCTGAGACATCAGTATAAACTCATGTTTAACCTAATAAAGATGAAAATGGGTAGCTACAGACATAGTTATAGATCTGTGTATATATATTGGTTAGTATACATACATATATTTCTTAGCTCTATCAGCTGAGAGGCCTAAAGGCAGTGACACTTCAGTTGCAATGAGCACACCCATCACCCAGATCTTGGGTTCTAAATTCCCTTCTCCAATAAAAGGAATCAGGGCTCCTTAGAGAAATGGCTGGCTCTAGTGTAGGGCAGGGAAAATACAAGATGGGTCTGAAGCATCTTATATTGCCAGAAAGAAAAGAAGTGCCAAAAAATAAAAGGATGGGGGTGTGTGGAAGGGACACAGGAGCCAACCTGAAAGAGCTCCCAATGGCCAAATCTGGAACAATTTGAGGAACAAAATAAATAACATAGTATATCCCAAAGTATAAAATAAATACACGAGTCTATACTGATATAAATACATGTTTGAATAAACAAAAAAATCATTAAATAAATAGAAAAGACAAGTCTTCCTTACAGAAGAATTACAGATAATGTATAAGAACATTCCATCCTCTAGGAGGTAAAACTTAATTTTCCCTCCTTGAGTGTGAGATGGACTTAGTGACTTACTTCCAAAGACTGGAGAATGGAAAGCTGGGGGGAGGGAGGGCAGTGTGTAACTTTCCTATGGAAAAACCTGGCAAACACTGCCTTGGTCAGGTGACAAGGTTAACATCACCAGTGATCAGTCATGTTGTCAGAATGGACCCCTGCTATGACGTGATGAGCAGGGCACTTCACCTCTCTGGTGTTACCTCAGGAAACATAACCCCAGTCTAATCATGAGAAAAACATCGGCAAACCTAACACTGAGGGACATTCTACAAAACACCTACTCAGTACTCCTCAAAACTGTCAAGATCATGAAAAAGAAAGAAAGCATAAGAAACTGTCATAGACCAGAAGAGACTAAGGAGACGTAATGAGCAAACACAATGTGGATCCTGGGACAGAAAAAGGACATTAGTGGAAGAACTAGTGAAATTTGAATAAAGTCTGGAATTTAGTTAATATCGATACCCCAGTGTTGGTTTCTTAGTTTTGACATGGGTACCATGGTTATGTAGGATGCTAACAATGGGAGAAACTGGGTGAGGAGTATATGAGAACTTTGTGTACTATCTTTGCAACTTTCTTGTAAGTCTAAAATTATTGCAAAATAAAACATTTATGCAAAAAAACGATTTCCCTTAAAGTCAGGATAAGTAGGAGGATGACCTCAGAATGCCAATCAACACTGTAAGAAATAAGAAATAGAACTAGAACACATCAGGATCAAAAAGGAAAAACTAAAACTGGCATTATTTGATAGGATTATTTACACAGAAAATCCAAAACAGTAGGCAAACTATTGGAACTAATAAGGCTTCAGTTAATTGCTATCAATACACACACACACACACACATACACACACACGTATTTGCCTACATACCAGCAACAATTAGAAAATATAGATATTCTTAAAGATACCCTTACACTAGCAATAAAAAGCTATAATTTATCTAGGAATGGATCTAGCATAAGATGTGCAAGGTCTTTATAAAGAAAAAAAATTTATTGAAAGATATAAAAGAGAAATGGAATAAATGGAAAGATACACCATGTTCATGGAAGGAAAAATTCTATATCATAAAGATGTCACTTTCCCACAGATTAATATATAACTTAGTAAAATTACAATCAAAATCCCGTCAGAGTTTTTCATGGGGTATTTTCAGGGTAGTTCATTTCCACGGAGAGATGGACCACAGGAAAAGCTCCACAGAGCAATGACCAGAGGTGACAGTCTCAGCTCTTCTTTGTCATCATCTCAGGATGATGGAGTCTAGACCTCAGTCCCCATTCACTCCAAAAAGGTGATGAGCAGAGGAGTCTTGAGTCAGGCCTATGACTGGGATGTATTTCAGCATCATCTGAATTTGGTGTTTTTGAAAGAAGAGCAATGGAGAAAATTGGTTCCTGCTATTTCTATTGCTCAGGAACCAAGGCCTCTTCAACCCTCGAATCTGGCCAGCTGGGACATAATAAATGACCCCACCAGTGGAAAAAACGCCTTCATTTCATTCCATGAGTTTATAAATCACTATGTTACTCAGTTATCCCCTGACTTCATCTCATATTTTTCTCCATCACTCCACCATAGGGGATAGTGTCCTGCAGGAAAAACTTACATTCTGAAATGTGCATTTCATCTTCTTCCAATATGGAAAATCAGGCTCAGTGAAGAAGGAAGAGCAAATGGCCACTGCCAGCTTTCCGCTTGGAAACAAGCCATGGAAAGGCATCCAGGAAGAAACTCGTTGGAAGATGACTCTATCAGGCCAGATCAGGAGTTTATGGCTGGCAGCTCACACAGGAGACTCCAGTGACTCACTCAGGGAAGAGTTGGCCCCTTCTCCTGCTTCAGTGTCTGTGCCTCCCATCTGAAGGAAGCTCTGTGACACAGCTCACGTCAAAAGATGAACCTCGACAACCGCACCCATGTGTATATAGTACCTCATAGTTTGCAAAGCATTTTGTCTCATTTGACCCACATAATGACCCTGTGACTATTGCCATTTGAAAAATGGGAACTATGGCATTTTACATATGGGGAAGGAAACCCAGATTTCAAATTCACCGCTAGTAAGCAAACAAGCTAGAACTCATGTTCAGATTTAAAAAAAAAAAATAACTGTCCTGCACTCTTCCGTCTCCACACTCCACACATCATGGCTTTCTGCGGCATTATCCCCTGTCCCCACCTGCCTTGACCTCTTCAAGTCACGGTTCAGTCGTGGTGGAAGATGCCCTACAGTGGCAGTTTTATTCCTCTGAAGGCAGATAGAGGCATGTGGTTCATCCACAGGCAAGACCGAGGGGTGGGGGTGGGGGGTCTTTTGGTAACTTAATCATTGTGCTCCTACTAATAAGAAAGGCGATTGCTCCAAAGGGCAACCGTCGACACCTCTGCCTGCTGGGGCGTTCCTCCTAGGGCTGCGCACAGAGCCGGCACCTGGCCAGCCCACTGCTGACACCTTGTGGCCGAGAAACAGAGTTCCTGCCCATTTCCTGTCCGAATCACACCAAGAAAGGAAGCTGAAGGCTAGGAACCAGCCAGATCTCCTTCTGTCCTTTCCCGGTTTCCCCTGGCAACACTCTCTGAACCCACAGTGCCAGGCTGCTTAGAGGCTGGTGCAACCCTCAGTGGGTGGTTGCAGGGCTTCCTCAGGGCCCAGCTGCCTGGCTGCTGCCAAGCCACGGTGGCAGTCACAGGGCCCTCTAGGTGGCACCTCTGCCCAAGGCAGTAACCAGCACGCATGGCACTCACCAACTGACAGATGAAATACCAATGTGCTCATAAAAATAGGCATGAACCAGACACCTGAAGACCGGCTCTACTTTGGGGCCCTGTGTCTGCTGCCACAAACTGTGAGCATCAGAAGGCGGGCAGAGGACACCCTGCTGGAAATAGAGCTTGTGGCCAACGGCTCTTGTGACAGCCATGGAGGCCAATGACAATTTAGAGGCAGAAATCACAGAGGGACTTGTTCTGACGTCAGTGAGAAAACACTTCAAATGCTAAGGAGACACTACTAGTAATAGGAAAGGGTAACTTCTGATATCTTTACGCGCGCCCTTTTAGTAGAGGCATCTAAATACGGAGTCTTGTCACCGCTTTAAGATGTGGTGTGTAATTTTAGCTCAAGGCAATTTTTAATATTCCTAACAGGAATCATCAGTGTGGCTGTGATTCACTTAATTCACTTCATAAGAATTTAAGGCGGTTCTGTCTCAAGGCCCCATGATGCCCCATTAAACTGAGTAGCTAAGAATCCTAAAGCAGGACATTTCATCTCTAGCCCTCTGTCTCCTCACCTGTAAAATGAAAAATTTGAACAACCTGTATTTCTTAAAGTGTGGTTTGTGAACATATGTACATCAGAATCACATGGTCTTACTAAAGACCCAGTTTTCAAAGTCACTGGTCTAGAATCTGGGAATCTGCATTTTAATCCATTCTTCAGGTAATTCTTATGCACACGTTTGAGAATCACTAGCCAAGGTGATGTGGGGTCTAAGATTTACTGAGACCTATTGTACACCCAGCACCGACAACAGAAGATCCTTTCCCTCAGAGCCCACAGTCCCACTGAGAACATAGACAAGAGAAGGTATAGCAGATGACAGCAAACGCTGTGGGAGAAGGGAGAAAGGAGTGGGTGGCTGCCTGGGGGCTTCATCCCTGAAGGCTTCCCAGGGGAGGTGATGCTGGAGTTGTCTGGAAAGATGGGTTCACCAGGTGCACCAACAGTGCTGCTGTCCGAGGTCAGGGGGGCCACCGCAGACCTCGTGAGCAGCATGTGACTTTCTGCCACTGTCCTAGGCCTGGGACTTTCAGGGATCTGAAGCCCCACCCCTACAGGGAGGCCAGCATCTGTAAGAGGAGAGGAACACACTCAGGATTAGCCTGCCATTTTCATTTGATCCAAAAATGGATCCTAAGCTCTGGTAATCCCATCCTCTCCTTCTAAAGCAGCGAGAGGTCAGGTCCTCACGGAGGGAGTGCCCAGGGCGGGGCTCCGTGCTGCGTCCATAGCAGCTCGTCAGTAGGAGGCCTGTGGGAGCACCCACAAAAGTGGGCCTAAGCTTTCGTGTCAGCCAATTACTTTCTTATTAAAGGACATTTTAAGTAATAGTTCTTTTTCTCCTTATTTCTCTTTCCCCTTCTCTCTTTTTATCCTTTCAATTTCTTTAACTATCTAATATTTTGAATACGTTTACTTTCCATCACTTTTGGAAATATATACCAAAAAAAAAAAAAAAAGCCTTTAGTTCCCTACTACATGGAATCTGATCCGTGTTCTTAAATCTACCCTCTATCCCTCAGCGTGGGTCCTGCCCAACCCTTCTTACTTTCTTACCTTCTTACCCAGATGACCATCGTCCTGGTCTCCTCAGCCCAGCAGCCTTGGGCAGACACTGAAAGGAAGCAGAGCACCATCCCGTCCCTCTCCTGCGAGTGGTGTGCTGGCAGCTGCTCCTATCAGCCTCAAGAACCCATTCTGAATTTTCAGGAATTTTTTGAGCTAGTTGTTAAATACCGACATTGTTGAAAATTACATTATACAGATTATGATTAAGTAAATTATGTTAAAAACAAAGGTAATAGACGCTCAAAACTCATCATTCCCCAATTATTTTATCACATTATACCATTATCTATGCTCTCGAGCTTACTTATGTCTATTATATCTGAAGAGTGGAAATACTATATGATGAGGTGCTGCTGTCCCGAGTCTTTCCTACTCCAAGTTCAATGACATCATGTTGTTACCTTGAAACTGATCATGGTGAAAATATTTACACCATGGAAATCAGCATCTGCTAGAAATCAGGCCTTGCTTTATTGTTTTGTTGATTGTTCACCCTCAAGAAAGTGAAGGAAAATGTTAATAATGAGGATTAAACTTAAAAATGTGTAGTATCTATGGCTGTTACACTGTGAATAGCATAAAAATTTGCAGAAATATTCTCCCAGTATTTGAAAACTAATATCTGATTTAAAAAAGAAGTTGTTCATGTCGTTAATGAATGGACAAAGTTCCAACCTCTGTCTTTGTGGTTTCACCAGGAAAATATCATTGACCACTCATTCAGCGGTTGCAGTCAGGAGCGGGTACAAGATTTCAGCAAAAACAGCACAAGATTTCTGTGAGAACCTATTTGCTTCATGGAATTTATAATGAAGAGTGTTGCATATTTTATTATTATTTGTAAATTTTGTGCTACACGTCCTTAATATCAGCAAAATTTATCACAAACTTGTATATGCACACATTTTTTTCCCTAGAGAGCCCATGATGAAGCATTTACCAGTGCACCGTTAATTTTCTCTGAGCTGTACATCTGTGGACCACAACTCAAACCCTTGCAGCAAAAGCTTCAGTCGGTTTTAATTGATCTGGTGGGCACTGGAAGGGGCACTAGACTGAGAGTCCATGAAGACCCAGGTTCTTGTCTTGATATTGCCACACACTAGCTGTCTGCCATTGGCCAAGGCGCTCAGCCTTTCTCTGTATCTCAGACCCTCATGTGCAGAAATGGGTGCATTGAACAATACGAACAGTAAAGTCCATTCCAGCTCTAAACTGTTATGAGTTATGAATATATGAGAAAGGGATGATTCCAAAGTTGCAGGAATGGAATCCAGGAGATTTTGGTAGTGCAAACACACCACCCTAAGGATTCCCAACTCCACACTTCAGTGCACAATGTCATCTGTTGAAGTCACAGATGTGTTTCAAATGCCCCCATGTTGTTTGGTTACTATACTTTCAATAGGAATGGCATGAAATCCAGGCAAAGGAGAGGAGGGAAGACTTACCCATAAAGAATGACTTTCAAGCCTTGTCAGTTTGAGCTGAAATAATTCTGCCTATGGGGATGGGAATGAGAAAGATCTACTAAATATGCTCCTCAGGCAAGGACACTGTTGTCATAATTTACTCAGCCCCTACCCCTCTCCCTCTGGACTCAGCTTTCCTGCTCGTGTGGGACATCCTGGGCACTGGGCTCTCCCCACAAAGCAGTTACCTCCATACCCAATGAGTGATGGCTCACAAAGTATAATGATTAAATAGAAAGCACCTTATAGCTCACACAGTTCCTTTGTGGCCTTCACAATGTTGGGCAGGAAATGGTTAAGCAGGGTTGGTCCTGAGCCTGGGCAATCATAGGCAGGGGAGGGACTCCAATTAATAACACTACACAGGAAGTATGGGCCTCCTTCTCTCTGCCCAATGGGGAAATCCATTTTCAATTCTGACCTCAATGAGCAAGTTACTCTCCCTGCCAAAAGGAGTGGAGTACAGCCTTCCCCATCCCCACAGCAAAGCAGAACCAGAAGGCAGAAGGCAGACAGAGAGAAACAGCACAGAGAGCAGAGCAAAACCCGGGAAGGGAGAGAGCAGGAGGTTGATGGAGAAACCTTCCTTAGTAGTGCAGAGATGAGACAATGCTTACCGCTCCCTCACTGAAACAGAGCACAAGGCTGGGAAACAAGACAATGCGACCAGGTGTGGAACAGGAGTAGTGGGAGCTCAGAAGAAGGTCAGCAGAACCTAGAAAAGTCTAGACACACCAGACCACATTGCCTATAGGTTCCTTAAGCAAAGAGTAACTGAAAGGCGTACTTGAAGTTCCCTGGGTATATTTTATTATAGTGTATATTTTTAAACTAATATATGATAAAAACATGTATTGTTCTTATCCCATTTTTCCATCTTTATAAAATCCCAAGTTGAAGAAGCCCTCTGGAAATTGTTTCAGATTGACAACTGGCCCAGGAAGACCTGACCTTGCGGTTCATGTCCAGGTCTGATGCTCAGGGGGAGAAAAACCAGAGAAGCAGCCTTGCCCCCTTGCACTGTGTGGAATGTGATCTTCAGGAGGTCTGTTTCCATCTGGGTGTGCAACACATTTACATGCTCACACATGCTATCAGCCAAGGTCCAACCAGGAAAACAGAAAGCACCTCAGACATTTATAGGCAAGGGAATTCAATGAAGGGGACCGGCTACACAGCTGATGAGAAGCTGAGGAGCTGGACAGGGGAGTGAGGTAACCCTGAGGCTGAAGGGACAAATGAAGGAGGACACTGTGGGAGCTGCAATACTAAGGGCTTTCCAGAGGGGACTGAAGATATGGCAGAGAGGAAAATGTTGCTAGAGGAGCTGCCTAAGGCAGAGAGAGAGGGAAAGAAATACCTTCTCCTGAGTTCCCATTGGCGGAACTCAGCCAGGGTCAGGTCCCCTACCATATAGGGCAGAGCAGGAAAAGGGAATGAATGAGTCTGAGGGAAAATGGGCCCAGAGCTAGCATACATACTAGCCTTTAATCCTGGAAGTAACTCCAAGAGTAGGTATTATAATCTCCACATAGCTGATGGAGAAACCAGGACTTGGAGACACTAAAACCAACAGAGCCAACAGCACACAGTAGCAAATGGTGGAGCTGAGACAGAAATGTCAGTCTCCCATCTGTACACCACACTCTGTCCATTCTCCTTATTTGGTCCTGCAGTGGTGTGGGGGGCGGGGATGACTATTGAGCCACATGGCACTTCCAAGCTACCAACAGTAGTGATCCTTAACCTCCTTCTCGTTCCTGTGCCAGGAGTCAGAGTCAGGGCACCACATGGTGCTCTGGCATGAGGGGAGGCTACGGTGGGCCAGGACTGCCAGCCAGGGAGGTGGACTCGTGGAGGTTCTTGCCCAACCTCCCTGAGCCTCCATGAAAGGCCTCTGTGTGCTCTTCAGAAGGCAGAGGAATGGGCCAACACATAGGCTGTGCCAGCTAATTATCTAGCCTTCCTTCTGCTCCCTGGAAGCCCCAGCCCTGTGGATGGGCCAGCGTTCTGCGTTTCTGATGTCAGATGGCCTGGTTCCATCTCTCAATGGGGCTGGTATTTGGTTGATCCTACAGGCTCCCATTTGGCTCATAAAGCACAAACATCTGCTGGGGTTCTGGTTGGCCTGTGGCAGACTTCAGAGTGCAGAGGGATGAAGAAAAGGTGAGGAAGGGGAGGGAGGAACGGGGGGAAGGGAGGGTGAGAGCAGCCTTTCTGGGGGAGTTAATCAGATATTGTATGATGGAGGAGGCTTTATCAAGCCAGAGCCCCCATCAGCCCCCAAAGAAGGGAAAGGCAAAAGAGAGGACACGTTTTCATGGAGTTCCGTTGGAAAGCCTGAAGTAGAGTCTGTGGATGCTTTTCCTCCATTGCTTTGCTTCCTCCAACTGTTCCTTTTCTCACCAGTTGGCTATTATTTTCTAACGCATTTTGATAATTACTTTATCAATCAAGAAAGATAAACAAAAGCCTAAAAATACATCTGAGTAAATGAGTTCCCAGAGCCAACCAATCCAGTACTATGATTTTTTAAAGGATGTGCTTGGGAAACGATGTAAGGGCTCGATTCCTCACTCACTGGAGGTTCCCTAGAATATGTTACCCAACGTCTGCCCTCCTGGGCTCATCTCTAGGGCCAAAGAAATTCAATGAATTAAGGAAATGCTCTCCAAGCAAAATAAATACCCTAAGAAGACTTGCCTGAAGTTTCATCTTTATTAGAATGAACCTGCCTTTGATTTGCTTATTAAATCAACACAGTATTGGGTCAAGAGTTGAGGGAGCACTTCATAACCACCTTTTAAAAAAGTAAAATGTAGGGAGTTTGTAGCATTGCAACCATTTGGAAAGAAAAGTGCCAGTTACTCAATGAATAGAGCTCATATTTCGGAAGCCAAAATGTTGACTGGAGATGCCCTGTGAGTGACTAGATATGAACCCAGCCCACTAGCCTCGAGTATATCCATCAAGAGGCCCAGCCTGGCCTGGCTTCCTAAGAGCCCTGCGGAGAAGCTAATGAGCATTGTACTGGGGGAAGAGGCGTTAGCCTCAACTTCTGCCTCAGTCCTAAATCTACGACTTTGGAATAAAAAGGCAGGGGACAAAGCATCCTAGTGACCCATTGGAAAGGCTTTTGTGACAGGCCCCACCCCCTCCCCAATTTCCATTTCCCAAAGCCGCTGTCCCCTACCACGAGGGGATCCGGGTTTCCATTCCTGTCAAGAACAGCACAGGACTAACATAATCAGTGACTATTCCCGACAAGCCATAGCAGGTACTACAGGGATATCAGACCTGAAGGAAACCGTCCAGTTTATAGCTGCTCACGTAAAAGCCATCAGGAGAATCATGAAATGATTCTCCATATGGTGCCCTAAGGCTTCCAAAAACTATATGAGAAACGGGCTTGGAAGAAATTCTTTCCTTTTCGGAGACAAGGAAGGTCGAAGCCAAGCAACTGTGGCAACCTGGAGGAGACTCCTCCCCAACCCACCCCCACTGCATCCCCAGGGGGGCCTGGAGGATCTGTCTGTGACACGCCCAGGCACACGGGGTCACCGACATTGACTTGTCGGGCTTTTCCATTAACCAAGCTTGTGTTTTCTAGTATAAATGAACTCTACAGTTACATCGTGTGGAAGCTTCAGGACATGGTTTGCCAAATGGAAAAACATTTGGAGGTTGGGAAAATATCTTACACATAAATTACTGAAGGCACAGAGAATCTAAAAGAGGGATGAAATCAGAAGCCAAGGAAAAGCCGGGAGGGTGCCAAAGTAAAAATGGAGAGAGAGACAGAGACAGGGAAAGCGATGTAATGATTTCTCTTAATGACCTGCCTTCAGACCGAAAAGGCAAGTTTCTAAGCCATATGTGAGCCTCCTAAAAGCCATGTGCCTGAGTATTAGGAAATATACTTTCAACGGCTAGATCAAGCCCCCCTTTTTTATCCTTTCTAAGCGGAGCTCTCCACTGATTACGTTAAGTGCTGGGCACCGGTAAGAAACACAAAAAGCTCATTGTCTCGGGCTGTGGCAAAGGCCAGTTATACACTTGTTAATTTCCTGATTTATGACACTGAGGAGTTGGAACTGAGAGCAGTGTTTCCTGTCTCTGTCTCCGTCTCTGTCTCTCACTCACCATGTCTCTCTCTTTCTCTCTCTCTCTTTGACTCTCTCTCTCTCGCTGTCTCTCTTTTGGTGGTGGTGGTGGAAACTATTAAAACAGAGGCAGATCAGGAAGTTTGTGATAAAGAGAAGCCAGGTTCTCGTCTGACATACAATCTCTTTCTTGGCTTAAGTAAACTTGCTCCTTAAAGGCCTGCCATCAACAGACTCAGGCTCACGTTTCACCACTAAATCTGAGTCAACAATCTCTAATCTGGACACTGGGTTCGGAATCCAGGCTCAGGTTGCACTTGGAAGCTGACAGCAGGGACGAGAGCAGAGAAAAATACAGCCTTTGTTTCTGGTTTGATCATCCCCACCGAGCCCAGCTGAGGTCCTGTGTCGTTTTCTGTCATCAACAAGATAAAAGTTTGCACCTCTCTGGCCCTGAAATGGCTCTCCTGCCATTTATATGAAGGCCAAGGAGCTCTCTGCCCCAGGATTGGAGGGCCAAGTTTGTGGAGAGCTTAGATTTGGAGTCCTTTTCATCTTTCTGACATTTGATACCGTGACATAGGCAGCCCTCGCTGGGTTGCTAGGCAGATATACAATTTCTGAAAAGTTACACCCGGAAAACGAAAACCCCGGGCTGGATTAGCATTTCACAAAGAACAGGGATAAAATGTGTAGCAGTTAGGCTAAAAAGCTAAAAAAAAAAAAAAGAATTAAAGTTTCATGAAAACAAACTCTTTTTTAAAGGATCAATAAGTATGAAAGTATCTTGTTGCATTCCTGGCCTCTGGTCCTGAGCCCTAGTCCAGCTACTGTATGTGGAGGAGACACTGTGAGCCAAATGGCAGAGTCTGGGGAGGGAGGTCTGGTGCAGGGTGGGGGTTTGGGGGTGCTAGGGAGTGTGAAATTAAAAAAGCGTCTGTTGGGTGTTGTTTCATAAAACTCTTCTTTCTTTCTACCTATAATTGTTTTCATCCTTTTTATTTTGTAATCATCTTTCCCTTTTGTTTAAATAAACCAGAAAGGAGTAAAAATAAAGCTTCCGGCTACATATCCTTCAGCATCCACCTTCCCATTCTTCACCAAGGTCTAAGGGCGTGTCTTCCAAGAGCTCACTCACCCACATGCCAGCCTTTCCTTAAAGAATACTTTTTCAAGTATTTCCAATAACAGAAATGATCTTAAATGGAACATTTAAATGGAATGTGAGGTATTTGCATGGGAAGTCAGAGAGGGGAAATGATTAGAGGTTTTCCTTGTTACCCCGAGACCCAGTGCTTCCGGTTGAGACTGTATGCTCCTCCTCTGGTGCCCTTCCCTAGCCGGCCTTGTCCACACAGCTGGGGAGGGGGCGGCCCCATACCTTCTGCTCAGACACCAGGGCTCCCCAACAGCCTCACCTGCAGAAGCTCTGGAGGGAAGCGCAGAGCAAGAAACAGGAAAAGGGGTTTTGAAGACACAGAGGATGTGAAGGAGATTCGAGGGACTCAACTTATTCTGCGCCCACAGTGCACAGGAGGCAGAGCGGCCAGGATCTACACACCAGACAACTCAGTCCTTCAACACAGTGAGTGCTGTGTGCTAGATGCACATAGAGAATGCAAAGATGAATTAGCCTTGGTCCTTGCTCCCAGGCTGTTAGAGGAAAGCAGATGAGTGGAAAAAAGCACAGTAAAGAGCTGTGGAGGGAATCCCCTTGAGCATTCCTATTTGTCAGATTATGAGGCTGGTGGTGTTTGCAAAGAACAGCTGTTGTTCAGGACAGGAATTTACTGGAGGTTAGGTAAAGAAAGTATTGGCAACTGACTTTTTCCCAAGAGGTGGGAACCACTTTTGTGCTCTTCTACATGACTTCCAGGGTTGACGCTCTAGTCATTCTCAATGAGATGACATATGTGAAAGTGACTGGTATAAAATTTGGCCACACAGGAGGTACTCAATTAAATGCTCTTTTATCCGTGCATGCAGGCATCCATCCATCCACAAGAGGGAGGCGAAAATGTGAGTGTGCTGGTTAAGCGTGGGATCTCGTAACAGACTGCCCAAATGTAATTCCAGGCTTTGCCCTTACTTAGCTTCTATGTGGTCAGTTTCCTCATTTGTAAAATGGGAATAACAACAGTGTCCACCTCACAGGGTGAGGCATTAAGAAAATAATGCAGGGGCTGGCCGGGTGGCGTAGCAGTTAAGTTCGTGATCTCCGCTTTGGAGGCCCAGGGTTCACAGGTTTGGATCTCAGGCGTGGACCGACGCACCACTTGTCAAGCCATGCTGCGGCAGCGTCCCATATAAAGTAGAGGAAGATGGGCACGGATGTTAGCCCAGGGCCAGCCTTCCTCAGCAAAAAGAGGATTGGCAACAGATGTTAGCTCAGGGCTAATTTTCCTCTCTCTCTCTCTCTCACACACACACACACACACACAAATGGAATTTAGTATGCATTGAATAAACGTCCATTAAATTAGCAGTGCTATTCATTCTTTCTTGTGGGGCTCAGTGTCTGCTGGTTTGGCCCAACTCTACATGTGAGGGATGGGTGAGGAAAGAGCATTATCCATTCCCATAGGTCTGGAATGACATCATCAGGCATGTGTCCCATTGGCTGATCCAGATTTGAACAGAGTTATGACCTGAGTTGACGCTGGTATTTCTGCAGCTGTGGTGCCATCAAAAGAGCACTGCATGTGGGGGCAGAGTGTTCCGATCTTGGTTCTCTTACCTACTAGCCAAGTGACCTGAGAAGATCCCTTAATCTCCCTGGACTATATCTCCCTCATGCAGAAATGAGGATCACACAGCCTATAACGTGTGGTTTTATGAGACTTGTCTGAGATGGTCTGAGTGACCACCTCTGCTGTGGTGTCTGGCACGTGGATGCTTTCAACACTTCTGTTCATTTGTTTGGTCAGCTAATCGACTAGGGATCCAGTGACCTCACCCAAAAGTGACTATGAGGCTTGGATTCAGGCCCCTGTGCTCTGGGCAAAGTGGCACAGCCCCGTGTGGCCCTGGCAGGTCCACTGCTGCTCTTGTTGGACATCCCTTCACCCATCTAATCAAGGGCCCAATAGTTCCGTGACCTGGAATCACTGCACAGCACAGAAACCTAAGAGCAGTGGCCAAGTCTTATCCCCTCGTATCACTCCTTGCATTCAAAAGAAGCCCAAAGATGCACTGACCACCTGCTGAATCAGCGGTGGCACTGGCGCCTCCCTTCCTTGAGCACCAGAAACGAAATGAAACTCTGCTATCTTTCTGTCCTTGCTGCATAACTGGTTTTCAGGGTTTTACTGTCCTCTTCTATCATTAGGCTAGTAGGATAAAAGGGCCTCAACTCAGCCAACAATTTCCATTCCAAGGGCGGAGAATAGTTCTTCAAGGACACAAAGTTAGGAAGGCCACAGTGCCCAACTTCGAGGAGCCCGGATGATGTGGGAAGAGCAGTCTTAGAAGTGGCCTCAGTCCATTTAAACAAGAGCCATGGGAGCCCGAGGGAGAAGTGATTAATTGCACCTCAGGGAAATCAGACTTGGCTTCACGGAGACGTGGTAAATTGAGCTTTGAAGGGAGTGGCTTATTAACTGTATTAAAAATAATAATAAAGAGGGCTTTCCATGTGCTGGGCCTAAGAGCTACAAGGCAAATAACACAGGATCCCCAACCTCAAGGACTTTGTAGACTAGCAAATGACATGGACAGGTGAGCAGCTAGACAAGCAGAGTGTGATGTGTACTGGGATGGAGGAGGGCATGGAGGGGTGCCTGCCCCAGCAGGGGAGGGGAGGAAGTAGCGCCCGCAGGCTTCCCAGGCTCTCCTGGGAGGTGATGCTCTATCACTGGTGTAGCTGGCTGAGTCTTGATGGGCTGCAGAAATTGCCCAGGGAAGACAGAGAAAGACATTCAAGGCAGGGGCAGCTCCTTGTGCAAAGATATAGAAGGAGGGAAGAGAACAGGAGTGTCAGGAAACAACTCCTAACTCAGCACAGTGGAGTGCAGGCTGGGCTGGCAGGCAGGGAAAGGCCACCAGGGGCCAAAGCTGGGAGTCTTTGCATGTCACACTGGGGCCTTAGCTTTGCCTCTGTAGGCCACAGGGAATCACTGAAGAGTTGTAAGCGGGGTGTGACATGTCCTAAGGTGGGGTCCTATTGAAGTTAGTCAAGGAAGCTAAGACTCTGGCCCCTGGGATGGAGGAGGAGCAAAGGAGGGGAGGGAGTCGGAGTGAATCTTGAGTGACTTTGCACCTGGGCCTCAGCCCTGGCCTTTGGCTGTGCCAGGTGGACAGCATGAGCTGGCACCTATAGGCCTGCTTGCAGCTCAAGCTGCCCTTCCAGTGTCGAGGGAACACCTGCAAGAAGAGAGCAGCTTTGCAAAGCTGTGAATTGAGGCTCCAGGTGTGCAATTATAGAAACCCTGGAAAACACCCAGAGAGATCCCTGGTGAGACCAAGAAGTGATCCATCTTTTCCACAGCCCCAGCCTCCCACTACATGTAAGCCCTGGGGCAGGGGCTGTGAGATTTCTTCTTTGCAGTCTCCTCCCCTCAGCATCAGACATGGGACCTTGTGTTCAGTGGGGCTTTGATAACCAACGAGGGAGACATTGCCTGCCTCCTGTCTCAGGGAGTGGAGTGGCCTCAGCACTTCCCCACACTCAGTAATGTATGATGAGCAGCAACCATTAAAACAGCTTTCTAGCTTAGTTTAAAATGAGGGCCACTTTAGAACGAAATTGAATCACTGCCACAAACTGACAGGAAGTCAAAATGACAATTCATGAAGATGTCAACAGTTTTTCTCCAGATTGGATGTGGGTTCTGGGCTCTGGCTCCAAACCTCCTGGGTTTGAATCCTATTCTGCAATTCACTTGCTGTGTGATCCTCGGCCATTGCTAAACTCACTGAACTTCCGGTTCTTCATATGTAATAAAGGGGAAATAATGGGACCTTCCTCGTAGGGTTACTGTGAAGATGAAATGAGGCTAATGTCCATATGCTCAACACTTGCTAGTAGGTGTTTGCATTATTATTTCTATTTCTCTCTATATGTAGTGTTTTTTTTTTTTCTTGTGAGGAAGACCAGCCCTGAGCTAACATCCGTAGCTACTCTTGCGTCTTTTTGCTGAGGAGGACTGGTCCTGGGCTAGCATCGGTGCCCATCCTCCTCTACTTTATGTGGAACGCCGCCACACCATGGCTGACAGGCGGTGCGTCGTCGGCGGTCGGCGGGCGCCGGGGATCCGAACCGGCGGACCTCGGGCTGCCAAGCGCGGACTAAGCCGCTGCGCCACTGAGCCGGCCCCTCTCTGTAGGTAGCTTTGATAGCCCAAGAGGATTTTGCATTCAGGGAACACTAAGAAAGAAGAGAAGGAGGAAAAGGTGTGCTGCTGTCTAATGAGATGCCACAGAATCTTTTCATGTTGGAACAAAGGCACCTTTTGTTTCCAGAAGGGTCAAAATGTTTGCTCGACAATCTTGGACTACAGACAAAAGCAAAATCAATATCCTGGATGATTGACTCTATGGCCAAGTCCAGATGAATAATGCTATCAGGGACTTTGCACCAGACAGCCACAGCTGGGTGCCCAGGCCCTGGCATGTCCTCAGCTGGGCCTGAGGAGTTCCCACAGAGTCATAAACATAACTCCACACCAGGAACCTCTGAGATTCCCTCAGGCTCCACAAGTGAAAGAAACCAGGTCTCCAGAATCCACTCCTAGGATGGTTATTTAGGGAATATTGCTGATAGTGCCTAAACTTTTAATTAACGTTTGTTTTTTTGACAGGCTAAACCAGCTCAGTGTGGGACTCTGGACAAGTCAACTCACCTTACTAGGCTTCAGTTTTTTCATATGTAGAACTAGAGGACTAGACTAGATATACATTAACTAGAACTAAGTATTAATGTACTTTCCACACCAAAAAAAATCCAGATTGACTCCTCCCATTCACACAAAGCACCTCCCACCTACAGGATAAGATGGTGGACCAATCAGAGGGGAACCCCCGGGGAAAGTTTGCAACCACTGCGCCATGCTTCTTAAGCCTTAGATCCCAACCCTTGGAGCCGGAAAAGATCAGGCCGTGGAGAGCAAAGGGAAGGGACACCACAGTGTACAGGCCCAAGAATTCTACACGCACTGTGTGTTGTCAACAATGGACGCGGTGGGGAAACAGACCCCGAAACACACGCATGGGCTCTGGTTTGCAGAGAAGCATGATCCACAGCAGGTTGGGAAGGGCCGGCGTCATCCCTATATCTCAACATCCTTTAAAAGATACTAGCTTTATTTCTAAAAATTTTTCCCTGGGGGAAAGAAATGAACATCGGTAACAAGGAAAATAACAACAATAGTCATAATAATGAGAAAAGCAAAATAAGCACATGTAAGTGCATTTTTTTTTTCTTAGAGATTTATTTTTGTTTGATGAATCTGACACCGGTCAGGGAGAGAAGAGAATGTCGGGAGCCCCGCAAGGAAATGAGCACCCAGAGGAGGGGTGGCTGCTTCCTGCGCGGGGGATTTGGTGTTGGGGTGGGTTGGTTGGTTGGTTGAATTTGTTGCTGGAAGTTTTCCTTTTGTTTACTTTTATAAATCTCTCCCCAGGTTTGCGAGCTTCCCCTCCCTCCCACCTCCCTTCCCCTGTCCCCCAGTTTCATTTTTTAAAAAGCGAGCTCGCTCGCCAGGTGTGTCCCCCAAGCTCTCACAGCTCTAATAAATAAGGAGCACCTGTAAAACAGTAGCTTGACTTGTTAAGTGACTCTGTACAAAGGAGAATATAGAAATACAGTATGTACACCGCATCCACGGCCCCTTGGGGCTCCAAGGCCGACGCGACACTGTCCCAGCCTCACCCGCCCACGGCCCGCCACCCCTGGTGCTGCCGGCTCAGCGGCCCTGTGGGCGGGGGCACCTGGACCCCTCCAGAGGGAACAATTGCTTTATTTGAGTTAGTAAACAGATACACTGAATCACAAGGTGATTTGATTTTTTTTTTTTTAGTTTTCTTTTTTTTTGATTTTTTTTCTTATTTTTTCTCTTTTTTTCCTGTACTCATCAGAATGGGATACTCCACGACTGTCTCACCGACTCAGTGCCAGTACACATGCTCTAGAGGACTTCTGGACTCGCAGCTACAACTGTACAAGTGCACACAAGAAAGTCTACCCTGTTATCCTCCACCCACTGATTGAGGATTGAATTGCACATTTCTCTTAACCATGACAGGAGAAAGCAAACAGTGAAACAGAATCATGGGTGATCTTTCTCACTTTCCCTCTTGTTTTCATTGGTTTGTCCATACCATTCTAATTATCATGAAAGGGCTCTGCTATAGAGAGATTGCTTCACTGACTTCCTGGATCACCCAAAACCATCAGGGTTGAAATTTCATCCAAGTCTTTCGTGACGCCCAGCAAATATTCCCCCTCGGATTATTTTACACCTTGAGGGCATTTTGGTCTTCAGTTCAACACTCTTGCTCTGTTCCCAAATGGGGCGCTATTTAGGGGAATTTAAAGAGAAAGCTGAGAAGAATAAACATTTACCGAGTTCTCTTGGCATTCAGTCTCTGAAAAACCACAGTATAAACTATTCATGCTGCTTCTAACATCTGTCAAATCGAAAATTAAAAGCCATAAAAGTGTAACACTGAAAATATGGCATTAAAAAGGATAAAGGTGGCCTTTGTAAAAATAACAAGAAAAGTATATTAGCCAATAAAATATTCTAACTCTTCATTTAAAAGTGCATCTTGGGCAGGACAGAGATGAATCTGAAGTGTTGGAACTCCAGTATGATCCCTCTCCGCCGTCAAAACGTGGACAGTATAGGTCCAAAACCGTACAATGCAAATCACAATTCTTAGTGTAGCAGCAAAACCACAGCAGTTTTTAAAAAGATTAAAAAAAGATTTTTGTTTTCAAATCCGTATCATCTTCCAGCCTCACTCTCTGAGCCTTGAAGATGGAGCAGGGAGAATACCTACATTGGTCCTTGTGGCTTGTTGGTGTTTTGTTTTTTTAAAACCAGGGGCGAAATCCCTAAGTTCCTCTGGGGAGAAGCAGAGATGGTGGCAGCAGGAAGGCTGGGCCCGCTTGGTGGGTCCAAGACGTGCTGGCTTCTCTGGGCTAGAGGCCACCGAGGGAGGGCTGCTTCCTCTGAGATGCTTAATGACAGGAAGCGGCTTTATTTGCTTGAGTTTTAGCCAGAGGGAGTGGTGAGCTGACCAGCTGGTGTCATTGGATGGCGTGACATGGTTTGCTCTGCGCCCTCTCTCCATGCAAGGTACCCTGTGAGCGAGCGCTCCTGGAAAAAGAGGAGAAGGGGACTGTGAGCATCTACTGGACCAAACCACCCCCCCCCACACACAAGCTGGGGAGAACCCAGGCATGAGTCACAGCAACACACTCTCCAGCCATCAGGTCAGACCTAACATGAGTCCCTAGAACTAAGGCAGCACAGCGTGGTTTCGACATGACTTTCATTCACGGTTCTGCTCAGGGTCAGCCCTGCCAGTTCTGTGTGAGGAAATGAAACTCGAGTTGCTTTTTGGAATACCATAATGAGCATGGTGCACCACGCCCCCGCCCAAAGACCACAACAGCATCCTTTGCGACCTGGCAACTTTCACCCTCCACGTTACTGCAAGCTTAACTGGCAGGAGGACTTTTGAGTTGCCCAAGGTCACCCCAAAGCTGGAGTTCCAGACCTCACCCCTGTATTCCATGCCCTGCTGTTTGCTGCAAAGGAGGAAAGCCGAGAGATTCACTTTTTAGCACATAAAAAATTACCGTGGACACATAGATCTCTCTTCCTACGGTTTCCTACGGAGGCAACTAAGCTGGCAGAAATGCCCCTCTCTGTGGGTGTTGCCTGACAAAAGGTGAGCCATTCACATCTCTTCATATCCAAACCAACCAGTGCATGGGCCTGGTAGACAATAAACCAACCAGGCCTTGGGATCCCAGGGCAGAGGGTCTAGGTTGGATTGTTCACCAGGAAAGTCAGTTTCTGGAGAATGCCCATCCCAACTTTCACCACAGACTTGAGGCTCTGCTCTCCATCCCTACGGGCTTATTTCATTTGCTGCTGGCCCCTTCATTTGAAATGTAACCTCCTAAGGACACTCAGTCACTCCCAGTAAGCAGCCACTTAGAAGTCTGCCAACCAACTGTAAGTCCCTGAGGTCTGGGGCTGTGTCTGTTTTGCTCACATCTCTACGCTCAGCTCCTAGTTCAGCTCGACACACATTTGTCAGATGAATGAGGGTCAAGCAGCTCTCATCCCCAGGCCCCAAAATAGTACCTTTCTCTCCTGCCAATAAATGGGGATGTCAGAAATGTGAATGGGTAAAATTTGGTTAATGGGAGGTGGTGAAAGAGGACTTGAAACATCTTTATAACTGTTGAGATTATTCCTAGAACAATGAACAAATAATTTTAGAGAGGTGATCGAATTTAGAACTTGAAGGGACCCCGGAGATAATATACTACAATCTCCTCATTTTATAGATGAAGAAATGGAGGCCACAAAGAGACTTGGAAACTTGCTCAGAGTGTCTGTAGCATGAATTTAGCACAAGTGTGAGGAGGTCAAAATGCCCATGGGGAGGACGAAGTCCAAGCTTGTGCTTTGAACCCGGCTATCCAAATCCTGGTGTTAATGGTAACCATTATGATCAGCCAAAAAAAAGGTTTGAAAATCTGAATGTGCATGACAGGAAATTCCTGAGTTCCCCAAACCACATTAAATCACCAGATCTGTGTGCAGTTAATATGTATATTAAATAACCAAAGTGAAAATGGAAAACACTACAAATATGCAATGGGGGTGGAATTACAAGGCCATGGAAACCTTTTCATTTGGCATGGTCAGATTTGGAAATGTGGATATTTATCTCTGAATAAAGAGCTCACTTTAATTTCTTTCTTTTCCTTTCTTCCATCCTTCCTTCCCTCCCTCCTTTCCTTCCTTCCTTCTTTCCTTTCTTTTTTTTTTTTTTTTTTTGAGAATGAGAGACAATGGCGAGAGGGATACATAAACAAAAACACCAAGAGCCACCATCAAATGCGAGGTCACAAAGGACTGAGAAGGAGCCTTGGAAATGACAAATGGATCCAAAGACACCAGGGTAGCTTCTTCTGAGGATGATTCTTTTCCATTTAGCAAGCACAGCCTGAAACTTGCTGTGGAGGGGAAGGAACCGTCCCCACCTCTGGGCTTGGGACCAACAGTGACCAAATCTGGTAGTCAGAGGGGGCCTCTGAATTCTTTCTTTCAAAAGGAAAAGAAAAAAAAGGTGTTTAACGCTTTGTTCCAGTGACTGGGAAACACCACCATTTTGAATTACTTCCTTAAGAATGCTGTAACTGCCTTTCCATGATGTAGATTTTGTCTTTAATGTAATCATGACCCCCAAAAGTGGAGTATTTCTCAAATAAGTTTCTTTATGTTCAAATCACCTTTGGACAAAGGCCAAACATGGACAGCATCGGCCTACTTGGAGAAAATTTCAAGGCTTTCATAAGGGACTGGGAGAACGAGATTATAATGAGAGCCATTCTGGAACCCTAACTACAGCATTTGCCATCCCAAACACTATAATGATCATTATTATTCGCTGGTATCTATTATTGTCTGGTAAATAATATGTGTTTTCCCCCAAATTTCTAAAGGATGCAGCTGTACCACACTCTATTTTTTGCAGCCCCACTCCTGCTGCTCTGAAAGCCTCCTCACACCGAGCTTATTTTAAGAGGACAGCAAAGTAGACAATTTGTGCTGTTTCCTTCCCTTTCACCACACTTGCCAGTCTGGGACACCCACAAAGGCCAGGCGGTGGCAGTACAAACCCCTTTCTCCCCATAACATTTGAGGAGGGGGTGGTCCTGAAGTCATCCTCATTTGTTCTTCTGGCTCTGGTAGAAGGGCAGCCCCTTGATGGTGACACAGGAACAGACTCGAATCAATGAAGGTGCAGACCCAAGCTTGGGCTTCACATTCCTGATAGTTATTGATATGCGAGTAGGAAACTCAACAGTGGGGAGGAAGCAAGCTCGGAGTTTTAGAAAGTGATCGTGGCAGGAAGTTCCAGAGCTGGAGCCTGTCCCTACTTTGCCCTTGCTAAGCAGAGGGATCTTATGGAAAATCCATCCTCTTTGTCTAAATGTTTTGATCTGAGCGAAGGGAAAATTACTACCATAAGTGAGACAGAGATGTAAGGTACAGTCCACCGTGACCCCTAACTAGCTGTGTGACCTTGGACCTATTCCTTAACCTCCCCAAGGCTTGATCCTTCCTGTGAAATGGGGGCCTGGGTGAGATTGTCTATTACATCTCCCATCTCTCATATTCTGTGATTGTAGGATCTTTGGACCAAAGCCAGCATCAAGTATACAGGATTATAAACTTGAACAGCTGAATATTAATCTGTTATCAGTGTATAAGGAAGACTATTAATTTCTGGACCCCAAAGTCCAAAGTTGCAGAAAGAGTCTTCTATTAATCACACGTATACACACACACACACACACACACACACACACGAACTCACCACTGGCAGAGATTTTGGGAGTGTCCCTTAATGCAGGGGGTTCTGGGGAAGTGGCTATACTTGTGCCTCGCATTTGGGTTTTCTTCTGAATTAGGGGTTTGTCTGAAAGCAGGACAGCCCAGGGCCCTGTTACATGGAACATCACACCACACAGCCCATCCTGTATGCAACGTATCTACAGTGTATGAAGACCAGCTCCGCAATGCGTGGTCTCCAGTGGGCACGGCCAGGTGCCTTCAGAGTTCCAGGCCCCCCTGCCCCTTTCGGCCAGAGGAAAGAAGTGTCTTCCTCATGGAATCATAACTGCACATCAAATGCACTGAGAGAACCTCTGTCCACCTGGCACTTTTCCTTTTCATCACAAAAGCATTGCTAAGAGTGTGACTGAGTTACTCATTCTCCTTTATCACACAAGAATTTTCAGAGAATAAAAACGTGCCTGAATACTAATAAATTCTTTCAATGTTGATACTGTCAAAATATGGTCATTCTCATCTTTTCTTCTCAGCTTTTACAGCCTAAGACTTACGCTGATTGCATTTAAAAGGAAATTTTTTGATTTCCAGGCAACCATTCCTCAAAGAAAATGTGTTTCCAGAGAAAAATGTCTGTCTTATTTTACACCCCAACATTTCCAAACTAGTCCCTCCATGGTTCAAGAGTCCACCTCTACCAGGAAGCCTGCCTCGATTAATCTAATCCATTTTCCAAACTTTTCTTTCTTTATCCTTCCTTAAATAACCTTTGTCATTAGCATAATCAAAATCCTGTAGGTCTGTCCTGTCTTACCTGGTTAGAAGGTGAGCTCCCCGTGTCTGTCATATTTATTCCCAGGAGTCTAAAATCCTGTGGCATCAACTCTATGATGTGCAAGAAATGCCTGTTGCCAAAATGACTTGCCTTTGTCCAATAACCCAGGTCCTGCTAATGATGCCACTCACTCGGGCATGTCGGCCCATCACTTATCATGGTTAAATACAGCCATTACGTGCTGGCTTCAGCCATGCTGTTTATCTGGGACAATAACGTGTCCCCGAGGACTGGACTGCTCTCAGGTAGCTGTAGCTATTCCGGGACACTCACAAGGGGATGGCCCCACGGTTGATGAACAGAGCCACCTGCAGTAGCTGATAAACCTGGTGTGATGCCAGAGAGGGGTCTCCGTACCAAGCCTGTCCCTCACGATTGGTGAGGTTTTGCTAAAAGAGTGGTTCCCTCTCTCCTCCGTCAACCACTGCTTCATGAAGAGCTTTGAAACGGCCTTTACTGAGATGGAAACGGTTTTCATTTATGAAGTGGCTGGTATCTCTTTTCTTATAGCTCACTAACTGATGAAAGTAATTTAAAAACATCCCTTCTCCTTTTTAGTGCACTTGTTATGGGAAATAACCCATGGTGAGGAGGTGGGTGCAGGGGGAGCATCAGCTTAGCTCTGGTCTGAATCGCAACTTCATCACCACTGAGCTGCGCACCCTTTGGGTTTGACAAGCTAAGGCCCATGTATATTTAAAAGAAAAAAAATTAAACCAAATGTAAGATCTTGCATTTGTTTTTATAATTTTCTTCTTTAGTAACATCTCTTATTTTACTCTTTAATCAATAAAAATCACAACCATACAAGACCCCCTACTGAGATAACTCCATCTTTAATTCTTCGTTTTACAAATTAAAATTTTGGTTTCCTTTGCTTAGCTGGTTCTCTGAGTTAAATGGGTAGAGAGGCATGTGTGTGCTCACAAGAAGTCACTGCTGTCTCTTGCTGACGTCTGACAGTTCCTGGGGGAACAAAGGACCCTAAACCAGGGAACCCCGTATTGTGTACTCACAAAAGGCCTTATCTTCACCCTGGACAACGGATCCTCTTTAACTACTTCCAGTCCTTTCTGGAACCCGGGAGTTTAAGCAAAGCACATGACTCTGTCTCTGGCCTTTTTCTAAAAGCAGGCAGGGATCCATGACTCACAGTGCACATTTGTACAAATGTACTGGAGCAGGCGGCTACACCCATTCACAAAAGAGAAAATAAAATAAAGAAGAATTACACGGTAGAGCTAATATTCAGCAGGAAATTTTGGAGAAGAGCCTAGAGTCCTATGCCCCTGGCTTTCAGGACCAAGCACTTCCCATTGTGGTTTGAGAAAGCTGTAATGTTTTCAAAGAAAAGAGTCAAATTTTATTGAGCACCTACCTTATGTCAAATACTGCACTAGTCACTTTTATATGGTTATTTCACTTGAAAACAAGTCTATTTTATATACTTATTTCACTTATACACTTATTTCATTGGAAAAATAATGTTACTAAAGTGTTTATTATTGCCCCCATTTTACAGATGAGGAAACCTTGCCAGGAAGGTAAAGGAACTTATTTGCTCAAAGTCACTGCTAGAAATGGGTAAAGCTGGATTGAAGTCCAGCTCCTATGACTCCAAAGTTCACACCCCCTCCAGGGAGTGCTGCCCACAGTCCAGGTTTCATCTTTTCTCTTCCTTACCCTGACAAGTGGGGGTCACAATGTCAGAGCTGTAAGGGGCCTGAGAGACATACACAATCCAGCTCCCTTGCTTTGCAAACAAGAACTCTGAGAAGTTATTTGATAAGAAATAATAATTGCATTTTCATTCAAGTCCTATCCAATGGACACACTAGCCGATGCTGGTTCATGCCTTCCAAAAATTCTGCCTTGGACAAAAAAAGTAGATGTTTGCTGTATTAAGATTGAGTTTGTTATTTTTTCATATTATCTGAACACAGGCCTTCTAGGTATTAAAAAAACACTCAAAAGAACCTAGAGAAAAAAAGCAGCTTTATGTGGCAAATAGCTACGGTCTGTGGATCAACAGATTTTAAGACTTTTTAGGTGAGATTCAAAAAAGAGGTCTTTCTGACACTTTATTTTTTTACAACCAGCCCACTAGCAGAGATAGAGAGGGAGAGGGAGAGGCTTCATATTCATGAAAATTTCACTGTAAAAAATAAGAGCAAACATACTGATCCCCCCGCCCCCATCCCAACCAGCCAAGGAGATGGGGAGTGTGGTTAATAATTGCTTTTCTGCAACCCTTCAACCCTTCAACTCCAGATGCTCAGGTACAACCCATTTCCTCTCTAAAATCAGCTGCCCAACGTGAGGAAGCGATGCTGTGGGTGGCAAAAATATGACTCTGGTCCTTGGCACAGGGTGTGTAACTCAAGTAGATTTGGTCAGATCCCGTGTCCCACTGCAAGGAAAGGCAGATGAGGACTCAGGTTCTAATCCTAGCTGCGCCACCCTGTGACCTTGAGCATTCGCTCTGTTTGTCACAGTCTCTACTTGTGAAAGTGGAACCAGACATCTTACGAGAACTTCTGGAACCACAGCATGGAAGTGTTTCATTACTTTCCATGACACATCTGAGCAAAGAAGTTCTGGGCTGCAGAGGCCACCATGACAATTCTTATAATAAGTACCTACTATGTGCTAGGTACCTACTGGACATTTTAACTCACGTTATTTACGCTGGAGCCTGACAACTCTATAAAGTAGGGATATTATCTAATTTTTTTGTATATAAGACATGCTCAGTGGTTTTACGTGGAGACTCTGGAGCCAGGCTGCCAGTCAAATCCCAGCACTGCCATTTACTGGCCAAAGACTCTGGGTGGGAGACTTAACTTCTCTATGCCTCAGTTTCTTCATCTGTAAAATGGGTTTAATGGGTAGCCCATAGGGTTGTGAGCATGTAGCATTTGGAACACTGCCTCCATATAGAAAGTGCTCAATAAATATTAGCTGTTACAATTATTTAATGAGAAAATACAGGCACACAGACTTTATAAAACTTGTCCAAACCCACAGCTGGCAAGCAAGACACCCGGTTTTCAAGTAAAAGCAGGCCTCACTGCAGCCTTGTGCTCTTCTCCCAGGCATTACAGCCTTTCTAACAGGACAGTAACTGACATTTCTAGGGCACCTATGATGTGTCACACTCTACATGTTTTCTTACCTATCCCTTACAGCACTGTTATTATTACTCATGAAAATAATAATAACTCAGAGAGGTTGAGTCACTTCCTCCCTCACCTAGTAAATGGCTCTACCAGGATTTGAACCCAGGCCAGCCCACCTCCAGAGCAGATGTTCTTAACCATGAAACCACACCACCACCTTCCTTCACTCCCAGGAGCCCACCGATGCCACATGTGGAAGCTTCAGAAGGTGTATGGCCTGGGAAGTTAAAAAAGATAAAAGAACATCTCCAAAAGTTGCCAAACTCCCTTCAAAGGACCTGCAGGCCCTGGGAGGATCTGATTCAGATTCTGTGAAAGTCTCAGAAGGTATCTGAGGTAGAGGAAGACACCCGAGCCTTATGGCTGCTCTTCAGTCCAAGGACAGAGCCTTTGGGCATCACTGTGTCACCGTCCAGTCTCTATGTCCATCACCAGGGAAGTCCTCTGCCAGGAGAGCTGCCGCCTGCCTCTGTGCGCCCACTAGGCGACAGCCGACAGCCTGCACCACTCCCTACCCCGCTGGCCTAAGGCTCAGAGCAGCTGGTCAGAAGGGCGGTGCCTGTTTCTGTGGCAATCTGGGGCCTGGCCAGCATCTTCCTTGACTGGACTTTGTGAGCTTTCCTTCCATCGTATGCTGTGAAGCCTCCTTAGGCATACTCTGGGCACAAAGAAAGAAGTTCTTCCTTCCACTGCACTGTTATAATGGCTGTACATACTTAAGAAATAGATAGGGCAGCGTCCGCCCCCCACACCGTTGGTGATAACATTCCGCCATGTTTAGAGTCAACTGCTAGTAGTTAGCCTGTCATCTGGATGCAACCATCAGCTTTAGTGACGCCAGTCTTGCTTCCTCTCAGTCTCCGAACAGCTGCTAAAGTAATTTTCCTCAAATACAGATTTCATCCTATCACTTCTCTGCGCGAGGTTGTGGTGACGCTGCCTAATGTATAGAGTACAAATTCCACAACCTCCTTCTCCACTGCTACCTGCCCTCCTCCGGCCTCCTGCTCCTCTCCCTCTGCAGTCAAGCCCTCTGCTCCAGCCAAGTGAAGGGTAGGGTCATCCCAGTGTGGCTTGCTCTTCTCTGCATCTGTGGCTTTTGACATGGGATTGCATCCTTATTCCTCCTCTCCTGACTGCCAGTCCATGTCCTTCCCCAGATTTAGAACCTAACTCCAACTCACCTGCTTTATGGAATGCTATCAGGGTAACTCCATTAGCTAGCTAGTCCTCTCCTGAGACTCTTCTCATTCATCTGCTCAACAAATACCTGTGTGCTCATTCTGCTGGCTCCCGAGCTAGGTGCTGGGTTACCACAATGAGTGAACCGCCCCCAGTCCCTGCCCTCGCTGAAGCCTGCTGTCTGCTGTATCACATCACTTTACAGGTTCTGCATGTTTCTTGTAAAAGTGACCTCGGTTATTTCGCGTCTCTTAGAAGGTTATTAGCTCCTCAAAACAAGTCAAGGACCCTGCCATACCCTCTCCCACTTTTTTTTCTTTTCTCTCCCTTCCTTCCTTCCTCCCTTCCTCTCTCCCTCCTTCCTTCCTCCTTCCTTCCTTCCTCCTTTCTTCCTTTCTCCTTCCTTCCTTCTTTCTTTCCTTCCTCCTTCCTTCCTTCCTTCCTTTCTGATATCTCCTAATATCAGCGTCCCTGCACGAAGTCAGTGTTAGATATCGTTCGTTAAAAATGGATATGTTTTACCCTCTAGAGAAATAAAGGAAGACTATCTCTGAACCATAAATAAGTGAAAGGGGACTGCCTCCCTCTGTTTGGGTATGATTAGGAGTTTATTAAGTTTTGTAGATTGTGATATATCAATTAAGTACAAATTAAGAACTCCGAATATAGGATTTTTTTTAAAGTTATTATTCCTGCGCATAAGCCACACACACACGCACACAGCTGAGACAGACAACGAGTTGATCAGATGAGCAGACGGTGAGGGGGGCTGTCAAAATCAGAACCCTGAACCGAAATCAGGCACTTCATTTGCACGTTCATAATGTTTTTCCACAAAAACTTTCTCATAGGTTTTCAATTAGCATTTGGGATTCATGTTGTTCAAACCTTGATTTGAAAATAGACATTAAGTCCCATGTTTATGATGCCATTGTATTAAATGAGAGGATGGAGGGACCTGGATGTATTTTTGGTTTGGCAAATTGTAGAACTATTTTTTCAAACATTTGGGGTTTGGCTAAAACCAAAACTTATTTTGCCAAGCACTGTGGCCTTAATTTTTAAACCCAAGTGTATTTTAAAAGAAATTCAATCTATATGTTTCTGACTCATTTACACTTAACTCATGAAAATGCTGTTTGGTACGAGCGATTAGATGTCCAGGCAAGTTTATGAGCCTTTTTAAGCCTTCTTTTCCCCTGTTGTTACCAGAAAGTTCTATTTTGCCAGCCATAAAAGAGTGTGAGCCCCAGAGGCCTGTGGTCAGTTTGAAATTTATAACCTCCGAAGCTTAAATGGATTCTGGGTGTGGAAAAAATTTTTTTTCTTCTCTTCTTTTTCATA
Source organism: Tapirus indicus (assembly GCA_031878705.1). NCBI lineage: Eukaryota > Metazoa > Chordata > Mammalia > Perissodactyla > Tapiridae > Tapirus > Tapirus indicus. The sequence continues at coordinate 30,482,471 of CM062933.1, read as the reverse complement.
TTAAGTGCACAAACAGACTCCCTAAGATAAAGCCAGGGTCCTATGTCTTAGTTTCCAAGACGGTTGAAGCGAATAGTAAAGAATTCAATCTAATCACCAATAAACTGTCCCTAAGACATTTCGGAGGAACAATGTGACACTTTAACTTTACATGGATACAGATCCAGGTCTAACACTCTAATGGAAAGTTTTACTAATTACTCTTAGGATAAGAAAAAGAGGTGGGACTCAATACGATTCAAGTTGGACATTTTACCTTTGGGGGATTGCAGAATTTTTTTTTAATCACAGACAACTGACCTGTTTATGATTTTTTGGTTTTTTTGGTGAGGAAGATTAGCCCTGAGCTAACATTCATGCCCATCTTCCTCTATTTTGTATATGGGAGTCTGCCACAGCGTGACTTGATGAGTGGTGCATAAATCCGCATCCAGGATCCGAACCTGCGAACCCCGGGCCGCCAAAGCGGAGTGCCTGAACTTACCACTATGCCACCAGGCTGGCCCCTGTTTATGACTTTTTATACATTTTTAAAATAAGCTGAAATCTACTAAAAACAGCATTTGAATTAAAACCAGAAAAGCAGGAAGAACATGCATGCACACTGCAATGACTTCGCCCTATATCTTCTATATATAATGATGCTCAGATGCCACTCTAGTATGGTATTCTAGTGGGAGAAAACTTTTGGATAAAGTACTTAAAAATGGCTTATAAATATTTAAAGTATAAGCATCTAACAAATCATAATGACAAAGTTTTATATGTAACCACATGTGCTCCAAATATCTTGAAATTACTCTAAATATGGGTTTAAAATATCAAAAGGACTTGTTGATGGGACACAGAACTTTGCAGAGAAACCTGAACCTGATCATTCTTGCTCCCACAACACCCGATCTGCACAATTTTTAAAGTGTGCGTGTGTAGATTTCCTTAGAAAAAGATCACGTTACAGCCTACATTTCCAAAACAAGAGTTGAGGGTGAAATATAGGGTTTCCCCTTCTCTCACCAAATGCAGCTTAGCCACTTTGCTTCTAGATAATTTGTTATTGTAGGTTGACTCAAATTTAAGACAGTAACATTTTAGAAACACTTGGAGAACTAAGCCAGCTGCAAGGAGGATATCATTACAAATTGAGACACATGTTGTATGGGAATACCATTCATTTTCAATACCAAAAACATGTCTGAGGAAATAAGTCATGCAAATGAGGGAAAGAGATACTTTTTAATTGCATTTTTTGGATGTTAGGTCAATGTTTCATATCAAATGAGTCCATAAGGTATTCTTCTCCCTCCTGTTCTTTAAATGCTATCAGTCACATTCTTACTTCCCCTTTTACCCAAAACAAAACACAGCTTGCTATCAAAGAAAGACAACAAACCAGAGGTTCAAAGGCGGAAATGATGAGACGACCAGTGGCACAATCAAATATCTGGATGGGATGAGGCTGGGGAGCCTGGACAGCTTTGATTTGTCACTGTCCTGACCCCTCAGCTGCATGGAGAGGCAGTTCTGCTCTCATGTTCCCTTCTCTCTGTTCAGTTTTGCATTTGGGCAACATGGTAAAATTGTACAAGCATGTTGTTGCTTATGACCATAGCTCAGTCCTAGGAGCAGAGAATTAAGAGATCTCAGGGGCAACTTGACTGGTTTCCAATTTAAGAATGTTTCATACACTCAGGAGCTAATTAAAGCACCAGAGACTAATTCCAAGTTTTTGTAGTTATTATACTTTGCTTTTGCTCCAGTCATTTTCACTAGAATCTTTTAAACGACCCTTGAAATAATCTGTGTGTGTGTGTGTTTCCCCTCCTTGTTGATGGCCTCACATTCTCAATCCTGACCCCACTCTACTTTTTTCTCAAGCAGAATGCTGTGGAAATCCACAAATCTGGAGCAGAGCTCTGCAAGAGTAGTATTTAGAGCTGGCATCTGAGATGACATTTACTCCTTTTACTTGAGAACGGGGCCCTGTTAAACTATGCCAGCACTAAACTGTTTATCTTTTAAAGCTAATTTATTTGTTTCTCTGAAATGGATTCCTTTTATGCTTTTGAGGCATTAAAAAAAAGTCTATACATGCAGAATGCATTGCCTTAACCTGCATCCTTGTATAAGGTGTTATGCATTTAAACCAGCAACTCAGGAATACAAAATAGCACAGGACAGGGTGAAGGAAAACAGAATGTCCACCTTCTGTCCCTTTGGCACAATCTCTTTGACAAGAGAGTCTGGAAAAGGCAGAGTATTGGGGGTGGAGGTAAATGTTCCACAACTTGAGGTAAGTGTTCCATGCTGTAGTGTATTTTGTTTCTCAAACACCTCTGCCCCTCTACAATGCTTGTCTGCATGAAGGTAGGTGTAAATGATTGCACTGTGATGCCCAGGCAGCTGCTCAGGCTGGTGAGGAAGTGATTCATTGGAAACCAGACAGGGAGCTTATTTCCAGTGCCCTTCTGGGCAATGTCTTGCTTATAGCTGGTCGAATGCTTTTCCCTTTCCAAGCACACTCTCTTCAGGTGAAGAAGCATGCTAGGGAGCTAGGGAGGATGAGTAGTGCTCCCAGACATGCCCACATCAATACCCTGGTGTTTACTGAGCCGTCCACTTCTTGGACTCTCACCATTCCACACCCTTGGCCTCAAGAGCAGGGTAGAAAGTTTTCCACTGAAGGACAGCATCTCCCTACACAGTAGAAACTTTGAACATCCAAGTCCTGGGTAAGTATCTAGCTTGTTTCTTTTCTTGCTTCCCTTTTCTTCTTTCACCATAGGCTCTCATAGGACATGGTAACTTGAAGAAAGGTCTACAACCTTTTGCATTTTGTCACGAAGACAATCTTATTGAGGCAGTGCTACCTTACATAGCTGCAACAGTGATTCTGTGATATTAGGTCCACAGCAAAAGTTGCTAAGATAAATTCTAAGTTTTAGGGAAACACAATTAATTTAGCTTCTCAGAGTAACAAGAAAAATTCCAACTCACATGGTGACAATATAAGATAATCCTTCAGAGATGTGAGGCATACTTTCTCTGAAGCCAAAATCTATGGACCTCTCCTCCCAAGAAATTGCCTCTGTGCATAGGCACATAAAACTTTCCAAGACATTCCAGGGGGAATTGCTGAAGGCCATCCATGGACTAGTCCATGGAGCAGACCAGCTTTAGGGAGCTGCCACATGGATCAGAAGGTCTGGAGATCAGAGCCAGGACAAGTGCTGCACTTGCATGACCCCAGAGTGAGCTCCTCTTTAAAGTCTGCACACTAAGCACTTCTCTTGCCTCATTCTAGTCCCAGCCCTGCTAAAGATGGAGGGTTATAGCTACATCTGAAAGAAATAAATACCTAGTCACATATGTCATTTCCTATTTCATCATAATCTTATTGAAATAATAGCTAGAAGCCAGATGCCTGCACAAGAAAACGCTCCTTCAATCCCCTTGTCATAAGGGTTAAAATAGACACAGCAGCACTGAACGCGATGCGTCTAAGGCCAATCTTGACACTGGTCATCCCAGCAAACTCTCCTCTATAGTCTAAAATGACCACAGCAAGCATTCTCCCAGGTCCTCACCATGCATACGGGTGCATGATGCAGACCTGGTGGTTTCTCGCTGGCTCTCTGAATGACCCATACCTAGAACTGGACAACCACTGCATCCTGACAGACAGGTGAAACTTCAACATCAGGGATTATGTCACCAATTAACACTTCCAATAATCGAACATCAAAAATCTCATGTCTGGCTTAGGATCCGAGCACTTTGTATTAGGATCCATTTGTATTGATTTCCTCTTCTCCCAGTGTTTCTTCTTTTCCTTGCTTTAAAAGTAGGCATCCATTGTAATATTTCCAAAGGATGGATTGACTTTCCAGGAAGACCACTCTCTCAAACTTCTCAGCCGGAGAAACTAAACTGGCAGAAAGTTACCTGTCACCTGCACCCTTTTGGCTTTCCTAATGAGGCAAGCCCTCCACCCCCTTTGAAATAGCCCTTTCTGGGATTGTGGCTCCATGACCAGCCTAATAATTAAACTCTAAACTCCAAAAAGCCAAAACTACAGCCGCCTCCCTGAGTTCTCCCAGAGAAAACAAAAAGTGGAAGGAACCCCTGCTGCTGAGGCTGGGAGAGCACCAGGGAATTGGGGCCAGGGAAAAGAGTTTCATATTTTCTTTCTGGTTTTAGAAACACATGAGAAATTTGGGAGCCATAAAGGTGGGAAGTTGTATGGACTTGTTGCTCCTTGGGAATGGAAAAAGTGAGGGCAAATGGGTTACTCATGGTACACATTTTTTCCATTGATTATTTTACTTAAAGAGAATATGTCTTTTCCCCGGAAAATTGAGGAGGGGGGATATTTTCTTTTGAATATCTTCAAACATTTGCAAATGGTTACTCTGAACTCCCCAATGTACCATAAACAAGTGTAAACTGCAGAAATTCAGAAAATGTACAAATACAAACAGCTATCCCCCAAGCTCCAAGGCAAAGACAAAGAAGGGAGTATTCCATTTATAAATGGAATTCTTTGTGGAGAGAGTAGTTTGGGAAATGTTTATACATTGTTTTCCTTATTATTTGGGGTTTTTTTTTTTCCAGCTTACAGAAGCTGCAGAACTGGTATTTGGAGTCTTAAAAGTTGAAGATTAAAGGAAGTTTACAACCTTTTTAAAATCTTCAACTAAACTTAATTAGTTCCACATCTAGGAAAATATCTGCCCATTGAAGTCATTTGTAATCATATCAACAAACAAGAATGCATAAAGTCAGGTAACCAGAAACAGAATAACTTCAAAATGGAAAAAAATATATACTATAATTTGCCAAGAACTAGCAAATATGATGACTTCTTTGAAGACAACTGTAGCTGCCTGGATTGTTGATTTCAAGACACAGCCTGCTTTGAATCTTTTTAAAATGATAAAAAATAGCAATAAAGTACAAGAATGGTGGGCATAGTAAAAAGAATGAAGAACCCTGACTGAAGCTACCGACAGACTTTCCTATGAGAAATAATATAATGAGTCACCAGCAAGCCCGTGGAGAAATCGCTCACCTGCACCTCACCCACTACTACTCAGCCTCGGTCTGTTTTGGGTTTTGATTCGTTCCCACTTTGGCTTTAACTCATCACCAAACAGTGGTCACTGTCAGGATACAAAAGCCATGCAGTCCTTTATTGAATGGATGCATTTCCAATTTCTGCAACCATACGAATGGGCTGGGTTTCTCAAGGCCTAGAAGAAAAACAGCCACTATGCGTGCACAGAAAATCAGGAAGGGTCAGAGCACGTGAGTGAATTACAGCAGGTGGAAACCGTACTGTGAGGTGACATGGAACCACAGAGGCCAAGAGGAAATGTGATTTAGTGGAGGAGAGACGGTTCTTCCCCCATCTTAAATCACTTGCCTTGTCACCCCACTGGAGCTGGCAAAGCCTGAGTGTCTCTGACTTTAGAGAAAAGCTGTAATTTCTTGGGGGGCCCATCATAAAAAGAACTCTCCAATCTCAAGGGGCTATGGGCAATTTCATCATTGCATCTTCTGAAATTGGCTGAAGCCAGGTTAATATTTTTAGTAACGACTCTGGTCCACATACAAGACCCTAGTCTGATTCTTTATGCAGAAACATATATCACCCAAATAGCCACCATATATTTCATGCTTTTATGTTCTTTTGGCCCCATGCTACTTATGCACTCATGGCGCTATTCTTGACCTGGTCACTTCTCACTCTAGTAATGGTAGTAAAATCTTTCACCCTCCCCCCCATTCTTCCTTTAATGTCATTTGAATGAGTGATATTAGAACGTGTTTAAAATTACGATTCCCAATGCTTTCTGGCTTTCTAAAGGCCATCATTTTCTTTTTGTCCCACATCTTCCCATTACTCACCGCTTTGTCAACCAGATTAAATTACTCTGGTGGAGAAATCAGGGGCATTTTCAATTGAGGTGACTATGAGAAGACTTAGGCCATTTGTCTTTAGACAGCAGAACTTGCAGATGTAAGATCAAGAAGGAATGGTGAACTGATTTTTAGTGTTCTGCTCCTACTGGCAAAGACATCAGTGGAAATGGAAACCTCAAACTGTGGCAGCTGAGAATCCATTCTTGCACCACCCGACAAGCCCCCTTGCTCATGCTCGGTGCTTCCCAAGTAAACTTCTGGCTATGAGTTGGGCAGATGCCCATGTAAACAGGCTGACTTAGAGATAATGGTCTGGACATGCCACATCAAGTGTTCTGGTTCACACCTACATTTCCCACTGTGGAGTAATGGGTTGATGCTCTAGGTGTGCTGTTGTTGTTGCTGGAAAAACAAGAACTGAACACTTAGAGAAGTTGGTAGGTAGGCTTGGTTTTTCTCTAGGAACTTTCCCCCAGAGACTACTGAGATGGATAAAAGAATTTTATCAAGTAGTGTAATAAAGGGATCCATTAGCCTATTCTCCTATGGTGGTTTAAAGAAAATGTAGCTCTTGAGTCAGAAAGCCTGGATTTGAATCTTGACTCTGCTTACTAACTTGGTAATCTTGGGCAAGTTACTTGTCTTAGTTTCCTCATCAGTAAAATGAAGACAATAATAATTGTCATATGGATCCAATCTGAATAAATACTACTGAAAAACACTTGGAAGAGGCCTGCACATACAGAGGTGAGCAACTAACTGGTCTTCCCATAAGGTTCACTTCTCCTACCCAGGCCTCCTTCCTCCCCAGTTTACATCTCCCCTAGACTGTAAGTGCCTTGAGGGCAGGCATTGCATTATAGTCACCTTTCTATCTCCCAGCGCCCAGAGGAGCTGTGCACAAGTTAGATGCTCAAGAAATGTTCATTTCTCTTCCTTTCCTCTCCATAAACAGTTGATAAACCTCAACTGAACGTTAGCCAGTTTGCTGTCCTCTTGATTAGAGGAGAGAGCTCGAGATCTGGGTCCAGCAGGCCTGAGTTGAATACTGGTTCCCCCACTTACCAGCTCTGATTTGGGCAACGTCTCCAAGCCTCATCTTCCTCCTTGGTAAGATGCAGATGATGCCTACTCCACCAGGATTGGCGGGGGATCAAATGAGGCCACATATGGCTATAGTGGGCATGCCACACGTACTACTCCCCGTTCCCCTTCCTGAAGTTCTGGACTCCTTATCAAGTGTTCACTTGGCATTAAGCAGGATTCCGGCTATTAGGTCAGAGATGTGCACTTTCACCCACTTCAGCAATGTGCACCTTTTCCCTGGCAAAGCCTCCCACTGCCTCCCCACCAGCTGAGCTGCTGAGCCGGAAAAGGGGAAGAAAGCAAAGCTGGTCAGTGATGTCGAGGCCTGCCCTGGGGAATGCTGGTTGGTAATTAAATGAAGGAAGAGACCCCATGAACGGAAGCTACAAGCCACTGCTCCAACACCCTGCCAGGCAAATGGGGCTTAGTGGCCTGGGTTCAGATGGCATAAGCATGGGAGAAGGTTAGATTTTACTCTCATCTTGCAAATGGAATCCTGTGGTTACTTAGAAAATTTGGTGAGTTGCGACATTCTGCCAATGAGTCTACCATCTCAAGGAAGTGGCCCAGCTCACCTTTTACCACAGCCTTCTATGAACATTTACAGGTTCCGAGTAATCTCTCCTTCCTCCCCACATTCTCCTCTTCTTCAACAGGGTGAAGAACAAAGAAAAGCATAATAATGCAAGTGTAATTAAGTAGATAGTGTTTCAAGTCAGTTTCAACACTGGGCTTTACCATTAAGTAAGTGACTTCGGCCATGGCACTTACATGCTGTGACTCAGTTTCCTCAGCTGTAAAATGGGAATGACGTTGGATCAAAATGATGATAGTGTGTGACCACACAAGGTGTACTGGAAAACACGTAAGGTAAAATCATGATTATCAATACAACTCTCTCGCCTCCGCCTCGTAAGAAGTACGGAGAGTTGCACTGGTTCGTCCGGAGGAGAGCCCCCGTGGACATACAAACCTTTTACTTATTCTGATTTCTAATTCGGAGGCACCTCCTTTTGAGTGGAGGCTCCAGGTCCTCGGGCCCGGCGCTGAGCATGGGCGAGGAGATGATGCACGGCGCCATGGCAGTCTTCTCCGCAGGTTTTGGCACAGGCTGGATCACGCAGCCCGTCTTGGGCAGCATGCGCAGAGCATACGCGTGGTCCTCGTCCGCGGGGTTATTAAGGTTCGGGTCTGACTTGTCGCCCCCCGCCAGGGCCTCCTCCCCCATCAGCTTTTTGGCCGCCTCCCCGTCCAGGTGGCAGTTGGAAGCACAGTTGTTCTCCTTGACGGACTCCAGCTCGCTCACCGCGGGCTCCTCGGGCGACAGCAGCTTCCTGGGGGGCGCGGGCGGCGGCGGCGGCGGCGGCGGCGGGGGCTGCTCGGGCGGCGGCTCCGCGCTCTTGGCGCCCTCGGCGGCGGCGCCGCGCGTGCCGTTCACGATGACGTTGCAGGCCGCGGCGGCCTCGGGGCCCGCGGGGGCGCCCGGGCCCGGGTCGCCGGCGGCGGGCGGGCTGCAGTGGCCGTCCCTGCAGCCGCCGCAGGTCCTGCGCTCCGCGACGCCCGGCTCGCGCTCCGCCTTGCCGTGCGCGTGCAGCGCGCGGTGGATCACGTTGTGCAGCCGGGCCCGGTGGCCCACGGTCAGGTCGATGACGCCGTCCTGCGGGCCCTGCAGCACGCCGGGGAAGCCGAGCTGGCCACCCGCGCCCGTGGGGCTGCTGGCGCGCCGCGTCAGGTCCACCACCTCGCTCCGGCTGTGCTCCGCGGGCGCGGGCGCCAGGCTCAGGGCCTGGCCCGAGCAGCCGGGCGGCGAGTCCGCGGACTTAGAGGAGCCCTGCTTGGAGTCCCGGGGGGACAGGGAGTGTCCACCTGGCTTGCCTCCTGCCGCCGAGGAGTCGCCGGGTGCGCTCGGAATGAAGTTCTCCCCGTTGCTGGAAAATCCGTTGGGGGGCTTGGAATCATTGACGTGAGGGATGGGAATAGGGATGGGGATGGGCACGGGCAGGGGCACTATCACTGGGTATGGCACGAGCAAGGTGGGGGGCGGTACCAGCGGGGCGAGCGACGGCAGTCCGAAATTCATCATCTGGGGCACGGGCATCGGGCCATTTGGCACCATGCTCACGGGCGGGAAGGGGAGACTCGGCAAGGGCGCGCCCGGGGGAGGCGGAGGCAGCAGGCCCGGGGGATTCCCAGGCATGGTCGGGGTACTTGGGGGGTGGATGTGGGGCGAGAGCATGGGCCGGTGCATAGGACTGGAAGTGGGGCCCAGGTTCCTGGGGCCGCCCGGAGGGGGCCCGATGCCCGGGAGCATGGGGTTGGACAGAGGGCTGTTGGGGTTGGAGGCATGGTGCGGTGGCCCGCGAATGAAGGGCGGGCGGATCTGCTGCATGATCTGTTGTTCCATGAAGATGGGCAGCGGCACCGGGCCGCGGTTGGTCATCACCATGGGAGGGCTCCGAGGCGGGACTCCGAGGGGAGGCCCAATGCTAGCAGGTGGCTGGACGGAGACAGGAGGGATGTTTGGAGTCTCGCTGATCGGCATGGATTTGGGCACTGGCGTGGGGATTTTAGTGACAGAGCAGTTGGCAGTGTCAGATGGAGAGACCGTGGTGGACGCCGATGGGCCAGGGCCCTGGCTTTGGCCAGCTGCAGCCACAGGGGAGGGAGCCTTCCTCCGAGCATCTGTCAGAGGGATATTCCAAGAGTCTGGAGTGAGCAGCTGCACCCCGGTGCCTTCTGCTTTATTTTCCATGGGAGGGTGTAATGTGCTGCACAGCCCAGCTGGAAGATTGGCCTGGGTCTCTTTGTAGAAAATGTCCATTTTGTATTGATTGAGACATTTTGCACTGCAGAACTGAAGCCTTCTTTCCCCATCCCCAAAATCCAGGTATTCCTTTGTGTGTCTTATGTGCTTACACCAGTCACATACCTACAACACAGTAATAAAAAGATAAAGACGTAAGATAAGCAATTTCCTCTGGTGGATGGCATTTCAGGTTTCACATAAAGGTTCTTTCAAACTTTATCACAATTTTTCAAACAGGCTGAAGTGTTTCCTTCTAAAAGGTAAAATTCTGGATTGTTTGTAAAATAATTTCTCCTTGGAAGCCAGAATTGCTTTATAAATATTAACTCTTCAGAATAGCAAATATTACCATCTCTTATTAAAAATACAAAACAAAACTCTGTTGTCCCCTTTAAGCATGACTTAAAGGTGGATCCAACAAAAGGGATGATATATACCTGCCCACACATTTTCACTTGTCAAAGAGGCTCATTGTAAAAGCAAATCTAAATAGTTCTGGAGAGAAGGATTCTCCAGGAAGTTCAATGGGTTTTGAAATATAGCCCCTTAAAATTCTTCTCATGCAAAGTCACTTTACACTATTGACTGTGTTCGATAATGTAGTTGGAAAGAGTGTGCTGTGTTAGCCAATCACACAAAGCGCTGCACATCATTATGTCTGCCTTCCAAGGAGAAACTTGGAATTAGTCATGAAGTCTGTGTGAGGTTTAGCTATTCCCAACCTGTGATGTTGCAGCAAGCTAGAATTATTTTTTGAGCTGTTTGCCCACTCTCTCTCAGTAGTCAGAATTTTTGGTGACATTTCTTGGCAGGCAGTCTTATTTAACAACTTTTCAAACACTAGAGAACGTTTTCCAAAAGTTGTTATGGCTTTTACCCCCCGCTTCAGATCTACTCCTGGCAAAGGAAAGACATCACCAAATTTATTTTAAAGTTGGGCTGCAGAACTAATTAAAGGCTGAGAGCTTTTCCCAATTGGAAATCATTAGACATCAAAGTTCAAAAAATAGTCATTCTCAGCTTCAGAACCCATTACTTTGGAGAAATTATTGTGATTTCATTAACACATTAATTTTGCAACACCATCAGCTCTCACAGATGGTGAAGACATGATCTACAATTCAAATATGACTCTTGTTTGCACAAATGTCTTTCCTTCATATGGCATTTTAAACAAGAATTAATATGAGTAATCTTGCCATAGCTATAAACAGATAAACAGATGTCAAAATTTTCAATAGTTTTTTCAGTACCTTACTTTTTTGACTGAACATTACACACACAATCTTTTTTTCTTTTTCTTTTTTTTTTTTTTGGTCATTTCCTCAGCATTCAACCCTTACAGCATCAGATGAAGAATTCTGAAATGCAATGCCACGGTGAGTTTATTGAATTCGAGCCTCTCCTCAGTAAAGCACTCGTTCCAATATTGCTCTAAATGGAACCCTGTTTTTGTTGAGGAGGGTGTCTGTTGTTCTGTTGTTGGTGTGTGGTGTTGTTTTTTAACTATGGTACACTGATAGCATTAAAAGATGATAAATTTTAATAACGATTGGTCACATAAACAATGCAAAAACAACATATGCTGGGCATTTGATTACTCATCTCATTTAACTCTCAGCTTTCCTTGACTATAAACAGTGGTAGCATACTGGTATGTGATTGTGCATGCAGACACTCGTGGCAGATGTGGGTCTCTATGTGTAAATCCACTCTTTTCCTTCTCACTTTTTTTTTTCACTGATATTCACAGGTAATATACTTGATGGTGTGAGGTTCAATAACAAATACTTACTGGCATACATTAGTTTTTCGTTTGGTCTCATATCAAATTACCCTTTCAAAATGATTATTGCAAAAAAAAAATTTCAATGCTAATACCCTCCTGTGTTTCACTACGGTGTTTTATCATAGTTGAGATGTCCAGTTTACAGATAAGTACAGAATTGCCTCTGATGAGAAGAGACACACAGAATCCATTAGACCCTCAAAATTCTCATCTAGAAAAGGTTAAATCAACTGGTAGTGAAAGCTTGATGCATGTAACTCATTTTTAAAACCTGATCATTTTTATAAAGTTAATTTATAATGATGTGATATTTAAATTCCAATATGAAATAAAGCCACCTAATTGTTTCAATATTAGACATCCATAGAAAGACTAAAATGTAAATTTAGAAGCTTGAAGTGAAGGATCAAATATAGGTTCTTTAATCATGAACTAAAAAACATTATCAATGAATTAAAATAATTAAAATAATATACCAAATTTTCTGGCATATTTCTTTTGGATCTTATTTTTTAACTATAAGGGGAAAGACTTTCTGAAATCCTTAATTGGTTTTTAAATTGCCAGACTGAATTATTTGCCCCCAGAGGATTCCTCTGTTTCCTCGAGCTAAATAAATATTTTCAAGTGAAATCACAAAAAATAATCTAAATATAACTTAAATGTGCTCCCTTTACTTCCTTCACTTTCAGTAATTCATTGATGAATAAGGAATGCACAAGATCTATCCCAATTATCAAATGAGAGTTCCCCACCATATTTTATCTATTTCCACATAAAAAGAATTACAGACATCAAAGTTCGAAGCAAATTCTATTTCATCAGACTTTCCAGTTAAAGCAAAGGCCTAATAGTTAGCTACTTGATTTTCTGCAATATCCCAGTGTTTAGGTAATAGCGTGACTGTTTATGACTATCTCATTTTGGGTAACATGAGTGTGAATGTGTGTGTATCCTTGCCTTCTTACATTTCAATTCAGAATGCTGATATAAAAATACAGAAAAGCAATCTCTCTGATGAAGCAAAAAATTATTAGAGAAAAAAATGGTCACTTAAGAAATAATGAATCAAGTCTGTCTTACAGGACACATCATTGAAGATGAGGTCAATGAATTTATGGCACAAATGGCTATATCATGTGAGGCAATAAAACGCAGTGCCATCATTCATTCTACAGCTAACTAATGACACACTTGTAGTAATTAAAGATTTCATCATACGAGCCTGAGCTGATTACTTAAGATGTGGTGGTTAGGTGAAAATATATACCGTAGATCTCTCTCTTTAATAAAACAACATTTGCATATCCATGAAATACACAGCATGTGTCTCATAAACTATGGCTTTCTGAATTGTGCCAAGAAGTACCAAAATTCTTTCAGATATTTTAAAAGATAAAGATTAAGAAGTACAGAGCCCAACTCACTGGGCTCTGGAACGATTTCCCCCTAATTCCACCCCGGCTTTGTTTCTGTTGGAATCTGGCCTCTTTGGTTCCAGTTCCCTCCCTAACAGGTCCCAGATTGGCCAGAGCTGAGGCTGAAGCTGTTTAACGATGGCAATCTGGGGACCGAACAATCAGCTAATGCAATGCCATTGAGGGAGACAGCTGAAATGCTTCGCATCACAAATACATAATGTATCACCAGGAAGACAAAGAGATCACAAAGGAGATAAACAAATGCGTGTTCCATTCAACCCTCTCGCAGCAGTCCTCAAAAAGATTAAATTTACCTTCCTGGGATGTGTCCAATTCTAAACAACAGAATGAACATTTCCTTTAGTCCATTTAGAGTATTTATATTTTGGTGGCTGACTGCCAGGGTAGTACTTATAAGCTCAGGGCCTGATGGATTCACTCCTTTCCTGTGAAATAAATGTGTGGCAACCTACACTGCTGAACTGCTCAAAAGATACTGCCTCAGCAGAAATATCACTTGCTCTTGATACAAGAAAACTGAAAGGCAAGACTTCTGGTTCCCATAACTCTTTCCATCTTGTATTTCCCCTGGAAAGAAAGAAAGCTATTCATGTTGGCAACTAAGCCTTTATTTTTATATAAATGTCCAAAGTCAAAGCCAAAGTATGCCATGAGGTTACCCACATGGACACAAGACATACATTCTGCTGGACTTAAGAGAAGATTCAGGTGACTGGGGGTAGGGGGAAAAGGGTTCCTAATTAACACATTAATCAGCTATCGGCTGTGGAAGTGAAGTTCATCCTTTAATGGATCCCACCACTGCATTCTGAGTGGTGATCTGGCATCAGGCAATATTTAATTAAGAAACCCTTTTGCTGATATCTTTCTTAACTGGGCAAAGACATGTGCAGCAATGGAACAGTAAAAAGATATTTTCAATCCCTTGAATGCCATCAACAACTTGAAAAACAAAAGAAAATCTTCATGTGCTCCTGACTTTCCATGAACACTGCACCCAGGTAACAGCTCAGAAATTATAGCTCCTTAGGCAAAATTGTAGCTTGCCGTGAGAGGCTGGTTCTCTAGGCCTTGGCTTGTTAAATGTGGCATTGATCTTGCCAGCCATTGATCTTGAGTCCAGGCCAGCTCAAAAAAATCATGAGCTCACCCAAGAGTGAAGCAAAGGAGGATGAAGAGACATGGGTGGAGGTGATTGGTGTTTTGAAGGGTTTGGGATCTGCTCTACCTGTAGACAGTCACCTCACAGCACGAATCAAGGGCCTCAGGCTGACCCCACCTGGACACTTGCTTCCAGCCCAACCCTGGAATCCCATGGTCCCAACATCAGCTGTTCCTTGGGGTTTAGACATTGCCTCCATCAGGGCCCTACTTCAGTGCACTTGGGTGGCAAAGGATGCTATTGGAAATCATCTGGGATTTGGAATCAGAAGATATGGGTTTGAGTCTGGGCTCCGTTACTTACTAGCAGTGCAACTTTATGAAAATCTCAGCTTCAATTTCTTCATCTGTGAAATGGAGCTAATAGTAGTAACAAGTAACGCTTCTGTGCCGGGCATATCACTAAGCTTGTGACATAGTGTAGTTTTTCAGTCACTACCCTGCCTCCCTCATGGTTGCTCATGTCCTAGGAACATCCCATATGTTTCAGTTCATTTTTACTTAATGGGAGGATGTTTCTATGGCAGTGTGAGGAGAGAAAGGGAAATTTTCATCCAATTTTCCTATGAGTCTGTGTGTCTTTGAGATAGAATGGGGCATGTTTCTCTCTGGGCAAATGCATGCTGCACCTCACAGACACAGCCCTCCACCCTGCTTCCTAGGAGACTCTGTCCCAGGGGTAACAGAGGGGCTGTCCACAGTGACAAGGAACCCAGCGACCGTTCTATGTGCATCCCAGCTGCCCTCTGTCCTGAGAAGGCTCTATTCAACTCCCACCGAGCCGTCTTCATTTTCCAAGGCCAGTCATTCTCTATTTTGGGCAAAAGCTTGATAAAGCAGCATGGCTGCTTGGAAAGGAGTGTTAGAACCATTAAAATGAGTAATTCCTCTTAGGCTCAACTGCTGTTTGAATAGTGGAAGCCATAAACTGTGCTATTCATGTTTTATTAAAAAACAGAGCTGATGAACGATCTGCTTAACTCATTACATGGCAGAAGCATCTTCCAAAGGAAGGGCCAGAAGCCACAGTATCAGATGCCTTTAAGACAGGATGACCCAAGCCCCGCATGAGGGAAAGCCCTCATGGAGGAGGGAGGGTGCACTAAAACCTGATGGAAGGACCAACCTCACCCTTCCAAGTTTCCTTGCAAAGTTGGATTGGAGTGTGAAGGAAGGAAAAAGATGGCCTAGCCATAGATATACAAAGCCATACAGAAATCAGGAGAGGGATTTAAAACTAGCAAGGGCTATTTAAAAAACAAAAAAGCAAATTCATGAAGTTTATTTTCAAAATAAACTTTCCGTAGGTTTAGATTCCAACATGATGATATTTGCTACATAGTTCTTTTTATTTTAGGGTCTTATTTGGCTTTTTGTTTTGCCTTATAGTTTGGTCTCTCTCTCTCTCTCTCAATCTCTCTCTCTCAATTTCTCTTCCTCTCTCCTCTCTCTTCAAATAGGATTTGGAACTCAAGAGAGGGTAACAAGCATCTTTGTTAGAGTTGAAAATCTCATTAGAAAACTGCCCTGTAGGAACTTTATGCCATGAATCAAGTTCCACTTATCTTATAAATTTTAAGCTAGATTTCAGAAATCTTGGCCCAGGTCATCAGGGCAGATCCTTCTCTTTCACAAGTGCCATGAGCTCTGTAAGGGAGAGCAGAGATGGGCTTGGTTTTCAGGATCTCAATGAGTGTTGACAAATGGCTCATTGCTGACCCAAGTCTCTGTTTCTACAGCCAAAGCAAGAGCTGGAATCGTGGCAGTGACCGGGATTCAGTGACTGCAGGTCCACCCTCACAGCCAAACACATGATTCAGAAGAAGGTGATTTTTCCCTTTGGTCTGATGTTTTAGGTTGCCTACAAGCATTAGCATATCATCACAAAACTCTGCTCCGTTTAAGCTGGATAAATACAACTTACATCTTCCTAACATAAGTCATCCAGATGGAAACTGAAAAATTCAAACTTCAGAAAATCTGGTCTACCTGATGCCAAATGTCTGCCTCTCTGTTTTCCAGTTATTTGGCCTGAGAGGACACAGAAATAGCCCAAGAGATCTCAGAGCAATGAAATTTAGCCCTGAAAGGACCTCAGAGATCATCCAATCCACTCCTTCAGCCCCCAGCTCCTGGTGGGGCCAGGCGCTTCATCACTCCGAGCCCCAGGTGCTCAGCTGTACAATGAGATCATCAGTAGAGACAGCACTCCCCGGGAAACAAGTGAGGAAGAACCAGCAAGTGATTGCAGATGTGGAAAAGGTGCCACATAAAAGCAGAGAGCGGTGTCCTACCCCATCTCCCACTGTCATGCCCTGTGACTCAATTTTCTCTCCTTTTTATCAACTCCGGATATTGTAACTATGACCTGCCCTGAAAAATTTGCCATCACATAATCCAATCTATTCATTCATAAGCAAGCATGCATTGAGGGCCCACCATGTGTCAGGCACTGTGCTAGGAACTGGGATATAAGTAAAGTAAGATGCTTCCCTGCCCTCATAACAGCTTAAAGTCTACTGTGGGAAACAGAGGGCCTGCATGTTTTTGTTCTGTTTTTATTTAACCATCCTTGCTGCAAACTGAAGCTTAAGAAAAAACTGAGCTTCTATCTGTAATGTTTTTATTTATTCAAAAATAAGTACTGAGCTATGCTCAAAAAGGCACTGGACAGTGGAACAGTGCAGGAAAGATCCAGTACTTGCTCTCAAGGGGCTCAAAATCTGCCTATTAACAGTCATGGGAGAATTTGCACATGCCTCCTCCCCCCAGAAATATTCTGTGCTCCCTCCATCAACAGACTTGTTCTAAAGGTTAAAATTCAACTAACAGTTTTTAACTAAAAAATAGTCAATATTTTACTCTCTCACTATCAAATTTCCCTTTGTCCTTCTAACCCAATACTATGACTCCCCTTTTTTTCAAATGTATATCTGAATCTTTTTTCAGATGTATATTTACCCTGGTTATTGTAACTCCTTGTTTTCAAAATACATATTTGAATCTCTTTTCAAACATATCTTTTTTGTGTGTGTCTGCGAGGAAGACTGGCCCTGAGCTAACATCTATTGCCTATCTTCCTCTTTTTGCTTGAGGAAGATTATCCCCGAGCTAACGTCTGGGGCCATCTTCCTCTATTTTGTATGTGGGACGCCTGCCAAAGCATGGCTTGATGGGCAGTGCACGGGTCCACGCCTGGGATCTGAACCTGCAAACCCCGGGCCGCCAAAGGGAAGCAAACGAACTTAACCACTACACGACCAGGCTGGCCCCTCAAATGTATCTTTGGTCTCATTGATCATGACTCTTTCTGTTTTCTAAATGTATACTTGAGCATGAAGTTTTATTATTCATGACGATAAGAGCTCCCTCTCTGCCTGAAAAAGTTCCAGGGAGGGACCTTGGGTTGCACCTGAGTATAAAGGAAGACCCATCAAACTGATATATGAAAAAGTGAAGTGTGCTAGTTACCTGGCTTCTATCTGAGGTCATTCACCTCATTTCTTCCTTCACGCAGACTTTTTAGAAAATGGCAAAAATCATATCTCAAGACACGTAGCTTTAGTTCCACAACACAGCTAATCATACATCAATGATAGGACTTTTTGGAAGGATTGCTGTTATTATCTGTGATATCGGAAGCAGCCTTTTTTCCCTAGGGATTTTATTTGAATCTGCCTCCTGGCCTCCTCCCCACCCTCCCGGGCTATGTCTTGGCATCTGTGATGAGTAGCACCACTGATATGCCATAGGACCAAGGCTGTGGGTGTACAGGTGGTCCAGGTCAAGGGCACTGCTGGGCAGAATTAATGGTCCCTCTGGCAATCCTGCACCTCAGCTCACTCTCTGGCTGCTTCTCAAAGGCTCACAGCTGCTCCTGGTGACCTCTCAGTCACTTACCAACTATATACTGATTGCCTGGAATCTGCCACGCACCTGGCTAAGGGCTTTCCTTGCAATGCTTCATTCACTCCTCTTCTAAGAGTCTCTCACACATTTCTCTGCTCCCTGAGTCACAGACTGAACCAGCTCCTACCTGTGGATGCTCAGGATGGTCCCACTTCAGTCCCTGGTGTCCATCTCTGTGCTGTCCTCAAATCTCTCCAGGACACTCCATCAAAAGTCATGGTTTCTATTATAGTGCCTAGGAAGCCCCAATTTGATGTAATAATAATAGATTATACTAGTAACAATAGCTAGCATTATTTAAGCACTAGCATTATATTAAGCACATTTAAGCACCGTGCTTAGCATGTTACATGGATTATCTTACTTAATCTCCACAAGTACCTTATCATATAGGTAACTGAGGTTTAGGCAGGTTCAAGAACTTGCCCAAGACTACCTATGCAGATAATAGATGGCAGATCCAGATTCTAACTTAGATCTGTCTAGCTTCAAAGCCCATACTGCCTCACTATCTCATAGAATTTTTTGCATTTTTCTTTAAAACTATATGATTAAGATGGTTGACTAATATTTGATAATAACTTTGTTCTGAAATTCCAGAATCACAGACCTTTAGACCTCAAAGGAACTTCACAGGTGAAACCCAATCTGTCTCCCCCCAGGAAGCTTGGGTTTCCTTCTACACATAGGTGGTCTTCCAGGTGGCACTCATACTTCCTGTGACAGGGAGAACCATCCAGATCCATCCACACAAGCCAAAGAGTGATTCCTACCATAGTGAACTTGCTCCTTTGCACAGACTTTTCTGGTGGCCTTCAAAAGAGGGTTGCAATATAATTGCAGAGCCCTGTGCAGCCTGTTTTGTTGCCAGACAGCTTTGATTATTAGAAAGTTTAACCACTCCACGTCCCTGTCACTTCCACCTGCTGATAGTAGTTCTGTTCACCACGATCTCCCAGCACAGGTCAACTCCTCTTCTAAAAATCAGCCTTTCAAATACTTAAAAAGAACCATCATTTCTCCCAGATTGTTATTTTTAAACATCCCCAGTTCCTATGCCCATTCCCCAGGGGAAAACTTCCCAGAGCCCTCCTATCCTGTCTGTCCTCCTATGCCTATTACCCAGGCATATACTTCCCCTTGGTAATGCCCCTCTTATAGGGTAGAACCCAGAATGGAATGCAGCAGCCTGACCAGCACAGAACCAGGGACCTCTCCCCTCCCTCGTGTAGAACTACACCTCCAATAATGCCACCCAAGAGTGCATGTGCTTTTTAAACAGTTATATCCTGCTATTAAGTCTTTACTTTTTAAAAACCAAGCTTGAAGCTTTCACTTAAGTTATCTCCTTTAATTATGACAACAAAGTAGTAAAGGAGCTACTGTTTTTCCTATTTGACTTAAAGATGAGAAAACAAACGTTCAAAGAGATGATGTGGTTTCCCTAAATTCTCACAGCCTACAAATAGTGGGGCCAGGATCCAGATCCAGAACTTCCAATCATCCTCTTTTCACTCTACCATGCTGCTTGCTTCACTCTGAGCTTCTGGTCAACCAAAACCTTTTTCTCCTAAGTGCTTATCAACCATTTGTTTAATGATATATTCAAGGACTTTTGAGGGTAAGCCGTCAAGCCTACTGGTCTAGAATTTCAGAAATCAGAAACTCTTTCCCAGTTTTGAATATTTGGTCAACATTTGTCCATTTCTGTCATTTTGAAACCTCTCCCATTCATCATGATAGAACAGAGATTATCCAAAATTAGATATGAAATTATCTACAAATTTCCTCATAGTGGCTGGGAGATCTAAATTTGGTTAGTGTAGCAGGTGCTCTCTGCCTATTTCTTTACCCCCAGCTTGGGATTCATAGCCTTCTTTATGGTATCTGTCCTACCCTTTCTGGTAAGAGAACATCCTCTTTATGGAGACAATGGAAAGAAACCAAATAAAAGTTGCCTAGCCCTGCCTTCTCACTCTCTTTTGTTAAATGTCACATCATTTGCTCTAAACACTGACCTATCCAGTTCTACTTCTTGCTCCTTCCATGAGCACAGTCATAATAGCTCCTTTTATTAACTTGGGCAGTTCCCCAAGGGTTCAGCCCCTCATGTACCCTAGCCTTCCTGACACAATATTTCTTCTCAGAATTTCCCACCTGCCATATTGTACCCCACCCCCGCAACTACACTGAGCCTCTGATTGTGGCACCAAACCCACCTTTCCTTGGAACTTTAAAAAAATCTGCTTTTCTAAATTCTAGGGAATGTAGCTGATCACATCCAGCATTCTCTCCCTCTGCCACTGCACATTCCATGGTGGTTGGCTCTCTTCCCCTCTCCATCCACATACCAAGCAGCTTTCCCCTATATTAATCAAAATGGTGGTCAAAGTAGGATTCTTCTCACTGCTCCTCTACCTTCTCAGAGCTGTCCATAAGGCATGGGAAGAATGATCAGTTGCTCTTTTTTTAAGAGAATGATATTCTTAGCAGGTATCTAGGTAAATTGTCCCATATCTTGCTTCTTTGCTAATTAATCTATTTTTATTGTCTGCTTCGGATTTTGTACTCAACACTCCCAAATAATTCTTTCGATGTTTCCTTTTATTTTTGTAAAATTCCCATCTTGAATTTCTCCTCAAGTGCATGGATTGCCATATAAGGATATATTTTCCTGAATTTTACCCACCTATTACATATGTTGCTGGGGTATGTTGTTTTATATTTTAGTTCTATATGTTAGCTCTAGTCTAGGAACAAGCCCCCCTCCAAGTCTCAGTGGTATCTCAGGTTGTTTTTGTCTTTTTGTGTCCACAGTGCAGGGTAACTTGGTCCTTCCCACTCTCTGCATTGGAAGAGAGATGTTAGAAGCCATTTGTTTATTCCTGTGCATAATTTCGTTCTTGAGAAGGACTGGCTCCTTCTTCACTATCCCATCTCTTCCTGTGTCATATCTGCTGCCCTCATTGTGTCCAGCTTTTCAAATTTAAAATAGAGCCAACTGGTTTACCTACACTCTAGTTTTATTTATCCATTATTCTTCTATTGAATCTCAGTTATAAAAAACAAAGACAAAATCCTCAACTATGAATTTTCCTATGATGTGTATTTCAAAGTAAAAAACACACCACAAAAATAAAACCCAGAAACCCAAATCAACAAAACACTTGACCCCCAAAATCTCCACTGTTTCCAATGGCTTGTGGAGTGTTTGACAGTAATGTAATTGCAATAATGAGGAAGTTTGCGGGCCAGGTTGTGGTCTTAAGCTCACTATGGATGTTTTAGCCCTAGGCTCAGCTTCAGGCCAGCACCAGCCGCCCAGTCCAGAGATACCAATGGAATCCGTTATGCTCAGTCACACACAAATGTGACATTTATGGCATCTGGTGCACAATGCTGCAATTCAAAAGGCCCAGAGTGCTGGGCTCACAAACTTGGGGAAAAGAAATCATTTAGGTTGCTTATTATCTTCTTTTTAGCTAACGAAAACCTGTGTGAAAGCACCAGCTCAGTGACAGTTTCTTAGGTATCTGGGAGGGACATGCTGGACTACTGATTTCTGGATCTACACATTGGTCCTTTTGTCTCTGAAAACCTTCCTGGATGCTTATGGACTGTTGGTTCATGGTACATTTGTATACATTTGTATACTACCAGTTGGTTTGCCTAGTTCTCTTCCATCTTTGTTTCATGAATGTAGCCATCCTGCTGTGCTAACTACCTGGTTGAAAGTCAACACTCCACTAATGCTAGATTCTGCCCGGAGCATCCCTCTTACAACTCCATCCTTAAGACCAGGTTGTGGTCAAAGCAAATCCTGGGTTAGCCCAACCAATCTCCCCACCCAGGTTGAATGTCTGAAGTGCCAAATGGTGTGAAGCAAGACAACCTGGGACAAAGATATGTATTTGTATACATTTAAACACACCTGTCATTTATAGAACTCCTTTCTTCCAGTGAATTCAAGTGGCTCAATAGACACTATCACAATACCACTCACCAGAAGTCTGTAAAGAGACAAGCAGCTAGATAACATACCTTATCTTAGAGATAGGTAAATTAATATTAGCAGCAATTATACATCAGCTGTCAGTATTTGGGTAAAAGCCCCCATCTCATGATCCTTGTATAACCAACTACAGTCATGTGTCACTTAACAAGGGGGATACGTTCCGAGAAATGCGTCATTAGGTGATTTCCTCGTTGTGCGAATGTCATAGTGTGTACTTACACATATCTAGTGGTATAGCCTACTACACACCTAGGCTATGGTACTAATATTATGGGACTACCATTGCATATGCGGTCTGTTGTTGACCAAAATGTTGAAATGCAGCGCATGATTGTAGATCACTCTTTGGTCTCTGAAGAAAGAAACAAAATGAGGAAGAATACTTCCACTTGACCTGTTGTACAACTGGACTCTTGGCTTCTGGGTGAAAAGAGAAATAAGTATGACAGAGCTGCCTAATCCAAATAGCCTGAGCAATGCGCCTCAGATCTGGTAAGACACAAAAGAAAGGCATATTTGGGGGATAATTAAATATGTGAAGCTGGGTTTCTCTTCTAGTGCTTAGTATCTAAGAGTGAAATAAAAGGCAATACTGGGTACATCCTGCTGTATCATGGCATGCCATGGGTACGGACTGGCATGTAGAGAAGTGGAGGGGAAGAGGGAAAGGAAGAAAGAGGAGGAAGGAAAGAATTGTGTACTAACTGCCTTTGTATCAGAACAGAACCCTTTAGACACTGAGTGCCTGCTATGGCCACAGCCCCACTGCTTCTCTGGCCACAGCTGACTGGACCCAAAGACACCTCAAGACCTTGGTGGGGCTCTGCCAAACATGGACAGAGGAATTCAACAAATCAATCAGATTTTCTTCTCTGGGAAGATGGGAATCAAGATAACCCCAAGAGACTAAGCAGTGGTAGGGATAGTGGTCGTGGGAATAAAGCCAGAGGACCACAGAGGACAGGTGGTATGCAGAAGCCATGGGGCAGCACAGGTCATGAGGCAGAGTGGGGAGAAGGGGCTGGAAGTGGCAGGAGTGGAAGTCAAGCGGCAGGGAGTTGCAAGTCCTTAAAAGCCATGTGCTGAAGCAGGAAGCAGTGATGCCTGCTCCAGTAAGATGGTCCAGTTGCCCAGTTATTAGCACTGTGGGGCCATCTTTGAGGCCAGAACAATCACCCAGGCTCCATGAGGATGGGTAGTGGCTATTCCTGTTTTGCTTATTTCTTTGTGCTTCTTTATAGCAAGCCTCCATAACTTCGGGAAGACCAAGAATCTAACCCAGCTTTGTACACTCTCTCTGATTTAATGCTTACTCTCTATTTGGTATTACTCTCTATTAAAAGATGAGGGAAATCTAGGAGGGGGCAGTGACTTCAAAGTCTTTGCCTCATCCCACAATACTTCCTCCTGTGGTTAAGAAGCTCCTTGTGGCACATTCCTGCCATGTACCCTGCGATGGGCGTGGGGTGCCCAGGGAAGCTTCAGCCCAGGGCAGCAGGAAGTTGACAACAGGACATGCCTCTCTACACCAACACTATTTCCAAGGGTCACCAAAGAAAGGAAACATGACTGCCACATCAGGTCCTTGCCCAGTCCTAAACCCACTGCAACTTCCCCCTTCTCACGGACCACTCCGACCCCAACTCTCTACTGCCTAGAGGGTATTCTGAGAAATACTCGTCCCATAAATGTTCTGTCCCTGAACGAGGATTCTATGGTCAAATGAGTTTGGAAAATGTTGCATACCCTATGTTCCTCTTGAGATTCTCAATGCACATTGCCAAATTTAAGCCTCTGGGAAGTTCTGCTGAAAAGAAATATGTTTAACTTCATTATTCCAGATTTTCCTCAACTTTCCAAAAATAGAACTTTTTTTCTCGTAGGATCCTGTAGAAAAACACTTTGGAAAATGCTGCTTTAATGATTTGGATGCATATAAGACAGAGCCAGGAAACCTAGGTCTTACCATTTTTCCTTTGACTAAAGCTTTCTTCCGTGGTCTCACAGAACTTTTACTCCCAGTGTGCTGTCTCGCACACCGGTAAGGGTAAGGGTTCCATACGCAACTGTTGGTTGTAAACTGAATTGTAGGAGAAAGCGAAGGTGATTCCCAGCCTGTGCCCCTTGCACGTTAGCAGGCTCTGTCCTGCTGGGAATCAAGGTTACTGGTCCCCTTGTAGCACTTCTCTCGGCTCTACAGCTCCCCGCTCACCTCCCATCAGCTTCCTGTGCTCGCCCAGGCCTAGACTCGATCATATTTCACCCTGTGGTTTCAGCTTCTGCAGTCACTACAAACTCAATTTCTGTCCTCTCAGTTCTAGCTACCCCACACAGCCCGCGAGCCCGACAGGATGTGATGAATACCGCTACCTAGTGTGCAACCTTCCAAACTCTGAAGCTCCACCCGAGAGCATTTTAGGTCACACCACTGCATTTTCTGCATTACAGATGAATTCATGAGCATCTCATGAGAGACAAGCCACCACAACTGAGGGGACAAACTCTTACAGCACAACAAGAACAACAAATGGCCTATCTGTATTTTCATATTCATCTACAAAGGACTGTCCTTATCTGTCTGCTGAATAAAAATATAAAATCAAGAAATACTACCTCAACTAGCCTTGCTGGCACACTGATTTTGAAATAAACCCACATAGTTATCTCTTCCTTTGGCCATTCTCTGCCACAGGACTCTGGGCAAGGTCCCCCTTATCAACGGTGAGTGACACATGTGTCCTAAAGGGCCAGAACAACTATGGTCTCAAAAGGCAAATGGGTGATTAGCTATCCCTCTCCCTATCAGACACCTGCATCCTGTAACACATCCTTCATGGCCTGATAAACCCAACTGTAGCGTGGAAGCCTTGATTTCTAACAGGTAACCTAACTCTCCCAGGTCCTACCAATTGGAAGTAACTCAAATTCTTTTCTAAGTTCTGTTAACAATGTACAGTCATTTTACCCATCCATTTAATTAAAAAGCGTTGCAACAATTATCTAATAAGAAAGCATAACACTACCTAGGCTGCCCATGCCTATGTTGCTAGAGACTTTAAGACAACACGGGATGGGGGCAGCCCAGTGGTGTAGCAGTTAAGTTCATGCACTCCGCTTCAGGGCCCGGGGTTCATGGGTTCGGATCCCAGGCACAGAACTACACAACACTCATCAAGCCATGCTGTGGCAGCATCCCATATACAAAGTAGAAGAAGATTGGCACAGATGTTAGCTCAGGGACAATCTTCCTCACCAAAAAAAAAAAAAAAAAAAAAGACAACATGGGCGTGGCCCTGTAATAGTCAAAATGAGCCGTGGAGTGAGGAGGCTCACTGGCTAATTGAGCTTTTTGCTGAGCACCAGTGAGACGTGAGACGCGAGTTTGGATTGGAATTCCACTATGGGTTTTTAATAATTAAACATTACATGTTTGGAACCTCATTCTTCTGTATTACTTTTTAAATATTAATCATTTACATCAGCTGGACTTCCTGCAGCTTGACACGCAGTAAATGGGAGTCACACTGAGATAGACAGCTGTGTTCCAGCTTACGACATCTTTGTTGTTCAGTAACAGTAAATGCGACACTAACACTGTTCAACCCGATCTCATACCATAATTACCTCACCTTTTAGAAGGTGGCTTGTTCCGTTTCTCACCAGAGTCACAGGTTGAGATGTGATGAGTCACGAAACTGGCTTTTTAGATTATCAAAGAATCCAGATTAAACTTAAAGAGTTTATAATGCCCCTTGAGATCTCCGGGTGGGGGCACCCTACCCTTTTCAGAACCAGGGTTAGGAAATGGATGTGGAAGGCACGTGAGGGTTCCCTCAGATATCACCCCACACTGTGATGAGACTCCAGCACAAAAATTCAAACCCTGGAGCTCACATAAACGCCTCATGAAGGGCTACTGCTGCTTTACACTGTGCTCTTATGCCCACAGGACTTCTCCCAGGGGCCCGGCAGCCGCTCTCCTTCGGGGTGAACGTTGCTGCTTTTGCTCGTGTCCATCCCTCCTCCCATTTCATCATCCCTCTCTGCAACTCCGGGTGCCCCTCTCTCTGCTGCTGGGAGCCTGGGACTCAGGTTTTGGTGCCAAACAAACTCTCCCAGCTCAAACACAGAACATCCTGAGGACAGAGACGGGGCCTCCCCAAATGCCTGAATGAATTGGTGCTGCCCAACAGGACAGGCTGAGGTCAGACTTCAATGGAACCCAGGACTCTAAGCCATCAATCAATGATTGATTTAGACAACCAAGGGGCATCTAAATCCAAAGATGTGGAGAACAGATGCAGCAAGTGTCCACTGCTCCGGAGATCGCAGACCCCACTGTTTCTGCAGTCAAGGGAATCATCAGACCTGCATCTGCGCTCGGCCCCTCGCAGAGTGCGCTATAGAACAATCTGATTTGGTTTCAGTTTAAGAGTTTTATTCCCTTTTGAGACAAAGCTAGCAGTGCAGACCAGTCACGGTCTATTTTAAAGAGTAAAATACCATTTTACTGAATAAAGATGTAGGATTCAAAGTGGAAAATTACATGGGAGCTAACCTTGTAATAGAAAAAGAGCACCCCCAGCTGCCCACCTCCGTGACCACTGAGAAGGCGAGAAGTAGTGATACTCCCAAGAGATTAAACATAAAAATTTTTACCAAAGGTCAGCATATCTTTCTATTGTTTTACCTGTCAGTACTATTGAATGGCGTATGCTAAATATCTCAATGCAAATGTCTCTAATGAGTCTCAGAAGGGAGCCTGGGTCCCGTGAACCCTCCAGCCAATGCATGGTGCCCAGCATGGCTGGTCCAGGAAGGACACAAGCCCTACAACAGTGACTGGTGGTCCTCCGAAGCTGGGACCACCTTGGAAGAGTTGCCATACTAGACTGGAAAGGACAAGCAGATTCCTAGCATGTAGGGGAAATGCTCCAGAAGAAAAGGAAAGCCCCAGGCTTATCGAGGGCTCTGCAACGGCTGGGCTCTGCAACGGCTGAGGCCTCCGCCCCTCCTCAACCAGCAGTGTTCAACTCTCCCTGTAGCAGGCATCTTCTTTTAACCCAGAGTTGCAAGCCCCTTTCCCACAAATCACAGGAAGGGATGACTTGCGCCTCCTCTTCCTGCCTTCTAGAGGCAGGACTCACAAGCAGGCGGAGGAGTCGGGCGCCTGCCCATCCCAGATTCTCTCCAGAACTCTCCCCTGATTCTCACATTCCGTTTCTCCCTTTGGGAACGCACCATCCTTTGAATAGTCCCTGGTTTTAAGAAAAGCAAGCACTTGCTACAGAAGTGATTCAGAAGGCGATCACCCACTGAGCTTTTTATGTTTATG
This sequence comes from Tapirus indicus, assembly GCA_031878705.1. Lineage (NCBI taxonomy): Eukaryota > Metazoa > Chordata > Mammalia > Perissodactyla > Tapiridae > Tapirus > Tapirus indicus. Next base: position 30,455,006 of record CM062933.1, on the reverse strand, counting down.
AGACAAACCAGAGGAAAACGGAGCTAAGCATTCTGTTTGCCTGATCCCCAGAGGCTGTGGTTTCCTCAAGATTATCTCAGCCTTGGTCCCTCTGATTTTCAAATAACTTGGAAAACACAGAATAGCATTCTCTAGAAAATATTTAAAAGCTTAATAAATCTATTGCTTGGAAGTGCCCCACTAATATTCAGTCTGAATCTTCCTCTGCTTAATTTCATCCCATTACTCCTCCCCTAATTATGCCCCCTGTCTCGAGCTAAATAAATTCCTTCCTTCCTTGGTGTTTACATCCTTCAGATGTCTAAAGACCATGATCACGCCAACCACCCAAATCCTCAGACCTCACTAATGTGATCCGAGAGCAATAGACAGAATAACACAAACAGTCCCTGTGTGTGCTGGATCCTTCCTGCTTTGTTAGCTCCCAATATCCTTACCCATGGAGTGGCTCCATTTTGAGTTTTTTAATTATTAGCATAAAAAGGGGAATGCCAATAGGTCAGAGATATTGATATTGATATTGATATTGATCGATTGATCGATCAATATCAAATTCCCTTTCGATACTGGTCTCGCATTCAGCATATAACAATTCAGCAACTTTTGGAAGCTCAGGGTCATAACGCCTTGGAGTTGAACTTGCACCAGGAAGTGATTTCATCCTACCTTCCAGTCAGGGCTGGGAGCCCTGCTACAATATGCTTGGCTGGTCATCCGACTCAACTGTGATGCTTCTGCCAACAGGAACCTCACTATTTCACAAGTGTACCCATCCTACTGTTGTTAGCAAACTCGTCCTGATACTGAGATTATATCTGCCTTCCTGCAAACCCTACCCATAGGCCTGGCCCTCTCCCTCAGAGCCACTCAGCACGGCCACATCCTCTTCCACGTGACCACCCTTCATATACCTGGCAACACAAGCATGTGTTCCCTTGGCCTTTTCGTCCCAAGAGGAACATCCTCAGTTGCTTCCACTGTCCTTAAGCCATCAGGACTTTCAGACCATCACAGTCCAGGCTGTTTCCATCTTACCTCCACTTCATTCTCAATATGCAGCACCCAAGATGAAACGCAACACCCTTCTGAACCTGCCCTCCAGGGATCGCTAGAGCTGAGCTTGCAGGAGACCACATGGTATGATTTTGTGGTTGCTATAAAGGTCTCCCACTCCTCTTCCTCAGGTAGGACATTCTGTCTTTGAAGATTTATTTCTTTAGGTTAAAATATTACATATCCAGGAGTCCTCTGTTAAAAATTCAAATATCCCCAAAGGAGGTCATATTTTAAGCCACCAGTGGCAGTATGAACTGATTTATTCAGCACCTTTGGACTGAGACTTGGATTCTAATCCCAGCTTTGTTATTTCCTAGCTGTGAAACCACAAGCAAATTATTTAACCTCTCTGAATAGGAAGGAGTTAATTAGTTAAGAAGAAGGTACTGGGGCCTGTAAATTCTTAAGACAATCATCAAACATGAGCCAAGTATCTGTGAACTTATAGCAAACATATTTTTCCTTCTCTTTTTCTTTTCTTTTCACTTACTACCTTTACGAGTCTCAGAAAAATGACCTGATTTCTATAAATAAGAGTAGGGTGGTCCTTGTTATAGCTAATATCAAGGTCGCCATGGAGTGACATAAAGCCCCTCAGTGAAACTCCAAGCAACACCAGTCAAGTGGTTAGGCATTGTTAATAAATATTTTTCTGCCATCACCTTAAAATATTTTAAGGCACCACCCTTGAAACAAGGTCAAAGGGAACCCCTAATCGGACAGGTATTTTTCTCATGGGCCCAGACTTCCAAGGACCATTAAGAAACTCTAAATATTGATTCTCTGCAGCAGAAATGAAACATAAGTGGCCACAGCCCTGACCCCTGGCCGAGATGGAGGAAGCTGCAGTAAAGCACACATCCTCCATTGAGTGTTCTGAGTTCCTGCATAAAGACAGCTCTGGGACTCTGGACCAGGGCTTTGCTGACTTGAGTGTATATCAGAGTCACCTAGAGGGCTTGTTAAGACATGGATTCCTGATATTTGTACACCAATACGCATAGCAGCCTTATTCACAATAGCCAAAGGGTGGAAACAGCCCATGTCCCTCAACAGACAAATGGACAAACAAAATACAATGGAATATTATGCAGCCATAAAAAGGAGTGAAGTTTGGATATATGCTACAACCTTGAAAACGTTATGCTAAGTGAAAGAAGCCAGACACAAAAGGTCACATATTGTATGATTCCACTTATACGAAATGTCTAGAACAGGCAAATTTACAGCAAGGGAAAGTAAATTAAAGGTTATCAGGGGCTGGGGGGAGTGGGGGAGAGGGGAATGAGGAGTTATTGCTTAATGATTATAAAGTTCTGTTTGGAATGATGAAAAAGTTTTGGAAACAGATAGTGGTGATGGTTGCACAATTTTGTGAAGGCCACTAAATTATACACTTAAAATGGTTAAAATGGCAAATGTTTTGTGATATATATTTTACCACAATATAAAAAATATTTTTGAACCCACAGATTCCTGGGTTCCACCCTCAGAGTTTCTGATTCAGTAGATCTGGGATGGAGCCTGAGAATCTGCATTTCTAATAAGTTCCCAGGTGGTGCTGACGATGCTGATCTGGGGACCACATTTTGAAACCACCGCTCGAAGCCCACAGAGAGGCTAAGAAAACCCTTCAGACTCTCTTTCATCTTGCTTTGCTTTGCTGATTATCTAAAAGAGCTCAAACTTCTGTGTATTGTAGCAATGTCAACACACGCTGGAAATACATAATAAAAACAGCTGCATCCCGGACAACTTGAGATATCAGTCCTGCCTTGTGGTTTTCTTCCTCTTTTTCTTCTCACTCAGTTTGAGCTGCCATTGACCAGTGGGAATGCCAATAATTACACCTACTTCAGCAGGGTAGAAACAGGTGCAAGTCAGAATGGGCAGAGAGTGAGTGAAGTCAACCTCTAGGCCTTGTCCTCAGAAATCTTGCCCCCCAAATCCAAACTCACCACATGAACAGTGAATTATTTTCTAATAAGACTTAGAAAAGTGCTTGCTGCTTAATGTTTCAAAAGAACTTGTATGCCAGGCTTCCCGATATTGATCTGGGCAAGATATTCATGCAGGGCATAAAGGATGTAATGCATATGTCTCATTTGGGTTCTGGTAAACTGCCGAAGAGCTCATGTTTCTGCAATTCTCCTTTTGACATTCTCGGGTTCACCTCAAGTTCACTGGTTTTCCCGATGGTATTACTTAACTTCTTCAAATTTAATATATTTTTATTCCTGCTCATTTGAGTGTTGTATTTCCACACATGCATGCTTAATTGAACAAAGTGCTCTGGACATTTTCCCTACAGAGGTAACACTGCACAGCTTCTTCACCCGGAAAGAACAGCATCCTCGTCACCACTGTTGAGTAGCGTGCCATCAATGGCTGACATGTAAATATCCATGGCAACACAGGTGAATCCAATGCCTGGCCCAGCCGAATGTCACATGGAGTGGGTCCTCCCACGGGGCTGAGGAAAGGTGATAGGTTTTACTCAGCCAGCAGATAGAGTGTTGGTTCCTTTCAATTTGCAGGGCTGTCATGTTTAAATACGAAAATGTTGCTTATAGCCAAATGTTAGTGACAGCAGCCTGTGGCGCCTATCACAGTCTGCACTCTAACTCCTGCTAAAAATAGGCTTGCTTTCTCTGGATTCCTTCAAATTCCACATCTGCAGGAAGTTTTTGTTGCTGTTGCTGGCCCCTTTCTTTCTTTCCCGAAGATTACTGTTCTTTGACTCCGCCAGGGCCCCCTCCACTCTCCCCTCCCTGGGAGAAAGCCATTCAGAACTATAATAAACACCCAGGCTCACAGTCCCTCAAAGGGCTCACATAAGTTCTCAGTTATTATCTTAGGCCCCCGCCTCTGAATTCTTTATGGAAGAGGGAACTGGGGCAGCTACAAGGGTTAGAATCATTTGACCTTCAGAAGTAAAAGATGGAGCCTGATGGGACTGGCTGGGCAGGTTGGGAAGCAAAACCAGAGGGCGAGGCTTCTGTGTTTGGGACCTACTCAGCAGCCAAACCTGCACAGGCCAAGCAGACAGCCTGCGCCCTCCCGTGTGCCGGGATAATCTTGTTTTCCAGGTATTAAATCCACACCCAGCAAATGGTAACTACAGTAATGATGCATTTTGAGCAAATGTTCAACTCCTCTCAAGGCGAGTGTTCAATTGCCTTTATTATTCTCTCTCTCCCTCTCTCCTGCCCATCATGTGTCTGTGTGTGTGTGTGTGCGTGCACACGTGTCTGTGTGCATATGAGTGTGTATGAGAGAGAGAGAGACAGAGAAAGAAAGAGAGAGATGCTATGCGGAGGACGGGGGATGGAGCAGATGGCAAAGTTGCTTTAGGTGTTTTCAGAACCAGCCAGATCTTTGGAACAGGACCTGAGCACCTTTAGATGCTCCAGGTGCTTCACAACACATTAGAATCCCTTGAGGAGCTTTTTCTCTGGGATTCTGATTCAGTTGGTCTGCAGTGGGTGGAGCCTCCCTGAGGGCTTGCGTGGCAGCCACACGGCACCTGCCAGGGCCTCCTGAGGAAAGGCCACGCGTTGGCTCACGTCCCTTGGCTGCTCAGACATTCTGGGTCTTTCTTCCTCAGACCACCCTTTCTTACTCCCTGCTGCCTCTGTGGGCCAGTCACCTCTGATATGCCCCCGTCTTCAGGAGCTACAAGGATTCTGGCTGTGAAACATTTTACAGGAGACAGTCCAGAGACGTCTTATGGCTCCTTCTACCCCAGAAAGGAAGATGGGCCAGGACTGCAGAGCTCTCTTGCTCTGGGGGACCCCATACAGCTCCAGACCAAATGAGCCCTGTGGGAAGGAAGAATCCACCTCATTCGTCTTCCGCTTCCAGCTCTTCCCAAGGGCCTGGACTTGCTAGGTGCCTGAGAGAGAGGCTGCTGCAGTGTTGAGTGCTTTCTCAGAGTTCTCCCCAGAGCTTACAACCTAGGTGGCAGGACAGGTGGCCTCCAATCAGGAGAGGAGATGTGACTAAGAAGAGGTGTCTGTAAGTGAATTCCTATGACGTAAGCCCTCTGTGGGCCCCAGCATGGCTTACGGAAATTGGAAATTTGTGTTTATGGTGGGGGATCCTCACAGAACTAGAAGCCCTTGGTCAAGAATGGGTCAAAGAGCACCAGATGATCGAGACCTGGGAACACCTGGGCAGCATTTTAAGATCATGACCCCACTGCCCAGTCCTAACTTAGTGCTTCCCTCCCAGTTTAGTCTTCCCTAGGGATAGTGATGATCTGGAGGGTGCAGGGCTTCCCCACCAGGCCTTCCAGAACCTCTGTCTTCCACCTTCCACCTGGGATTCCTAATACCTAATGAAGCCAGTAGGCAAGATCAGCCAGCTCACCAGGGCTGCTAACACCACGTACTACTCCAGCCTGAAAACTCCTTAGGATCAAGCAGAGAGGTCCTGGGGAATGTATCAACTACGTATGTGTTACATACAAATGCTGCACTACACGTGGACTCACGACAAAGAATCTCAGCATTGTGCCCCATGGTTGTTCTGTAATTTCTCTCTACCATCCATAGACACCAATGTACTCCTGGGATTTGCTCCGGAATAGGATGTGGAGCCTAACAGTATACCTCTTGGGGCTTTCCTTGTCTATAAGAGCAATTACCACAAAATCCAGTTTCCTTCAACAGCCTATGCACACCTCTCTAGAGTGGTGATCTTCAAGATGAGGTGGGATACCCCAGAGGGTGCAAAAATGATCTAGTGAAGTCATGAAGAAAACATCTAATGTTTTTTACTGGTGGGGTGTGTAATCAAAACCCTGCTGAGATCACAGGGCTAAGTAGCACAGTCTGACCTCACTTTTCATGAAACACTGAAAGTAGCAGATTAGGGTGTGAACAGCTGTAGGGAGGAGGGGGAGGAACATGTTTGATGATACTCCTTAGGGTTTTCTTTGGTGAGGAGCATGAAGAACAGATCAAAAGTGATGGATGCCCCTTGTGTCTGTGTCAGCCTAAGGAGCTTTCTGATGCCAAATCTAACAGACCCCCTGATTCCCTTTTCCTGATTGGATGTGATCTGCTCCTCCTTGGGACCCCTCCTGGCTCAAAGCACAGGCCGCTGTAATTTGTCAAGTCACTTGAGTTCTTATCATGACTGTCCTAGACTCTTAGCTCCTTGAGGGCAGTGTCTGTTTCTTAACTCATCTCCTGAAGACCTTGCTTATAGTGTCTGATGGAGAACACTTGGAAACTAATCGAAGCTTCCATTTTAAAAGAGATGACCATGTCTATAGTGAGGTCACTGGGCACTAGACAGTGTTTCCCTGGCATTGGATTCCATAGTCACTAAAATCTCAAAACCAGCTTTTAAGCTGTCAGTCCCCTGAATTATTTTTACCTAAAGGCTTTTTAAAATCACTATTTATTATCACCGCCATTTCATTTTTTTAAAAAAAGAAAAGAAAAAGGGCATTTTAATACCACAAAACTCGGACAGACATAATCTCAGAAAGAAAACATCATCCTTCCCAGAAAGGACTGGGACCTTATGCCTCCATGTGAAGTATCTAAACATTAGCATCCTCATTTTTCTCATTCGTCATGCCCCAGTCCACAGGTCACCATTGAGGAACCTTTAGGTGAAGGGAAGCAACAACACAAACATTCCAACCAAATCGCTGACAGCATTTTGTTCCCCTGGATGGTCAAGGGAGATACAAGCCCAGTTCTGAACAAAACTATGATATATAAGATGGAAGATATTTGTCCCACCTTCTTCCTCAGCGGTCTTTCTCCCTCTTTGTTATCTATCCTTCCTTTAGGGCCCTGATCCTAGGCAAGTGAAACTCAAAATGTCAATCCTGCTAAGGCTTTTACTTTATATAGCATTCAAAACCCAAAGAAAATAATCTCTAATGATGGAATTTCAGGCAACTGGGTGGCCTATCCTTTCCACTTGAGTAGCCCTTCAAATCACAGTATATTCATGGCTACAAACCAATCCACCTCTCCATAGAGCTGGCCCTATAAAGAGGTCCAAAGGTCCGACAGCCATTAGGACCCTGATCATGCCTGGTCAGAGGGCAAAGCTCTCAACAGAACTCCATGAAATGCTGATATGGTTAATTCTATCATTTGAGCTAAAAACAATGTTATACCCAGAAAATATGATTATATTAACTATATTGCATGTACACAATCAAGAAAACACAACATCAAGCCACATACTGCCCACGTGCACACAAAAGACTATGAAAGTACCCAGGATCAGCTCTGAGTTCTTCAGTACTAAGTTTTTTCTATTGCTTATTCAGTTTGTCAAGTGCCAGCATGTGCTTGCTACATTAGGTACCAGGTACCAAATGCTTAAGAAAAACTAGAAGAGAAATTCAAATGAAACAAATTACTTTCATCAACTTGATTCTCTTCTGCAACAGTGCCAGTATTTGACTTCAGCAGCAGAACACAAGGGTCCAGCTGGAGGCACACGGGTGTTCCTTGAGAGCTTAATGATAACAGGCGGGAATATTTTACATTGGGCCTGTCCCAGAAATTCCCCATGGCCATAGACATGATCCTTTAAGTTAACTGTCCACTTCTTGCTGTGCAATAAATCATCACCAACTGCCCGAAAAAAATCAAGACACATGATCTGACCAACATTTTTTCTGCCATGATGGGGTGCATACGACAGACTGGGAAGGATAGCTGGAGCCCCAGGTCATCTCGAAGATTTATAGTGACGACAGGCAGAACATTTGAAACCAGGTGTCCTGGAAAAGGTACAGTAGCCATATCAATAACATCACCCAGAGCATGTCCCCAGGACTGGAAGTAAGGTCAAATGTTCACCAGCCCCAATCTCTTGTCACACATACCTTCTCCCCCGTCCCCTTTCTTGGTGTGGACAACAGATTCTGTCCCCAGACTATGAGGAACCCAAGGCCTCCCCGTCTGCCATGTGCTAAGCTCCCTCATCTGTTCAAAGTACATAGGGAGTGGGGGAGGGATGGGGTAGTTGGGTACCACTATAGGCAGCTACTTCGAATTTGCGGGGCAGGGGCTGGAATTGCCCTGGCTACCCTTCCCACTGCGCATGGTCATCTGCCTGAGCAGAGGGAGGCCAGCCAAGTCCAGCCTCTCCTGGTCCTGCAGGCACAGCAGGGGGTGGATCTGGTACAGGCTCTGCTGCCCCCATCCTCCACCCTGCCCAGCCTGTGGACCCCACCCTCTCCCACCTGGCTAAGCCACCTCCCCTAAGGCGAGCTGCAAAGCTGGAACCGTTCTCTCCATTCCAGGGATTAAATAATGAAGCCCAAATTCCAGGCACTGGAGGCAGTTTGGGATTTAGTTTCCTATTAGCTGCCTCATCTTTTCTTCCTAAATTGGAGCCCTAAGAGTCAGCCATCAAATACACAGAGGCAGTAAAGCAGTGGGCTGAACTTCCCGAGAAGCTGCGTCCTCTCCAGGCTGCGTCCCCATCGCTGCCACGCACCCACCTTCCCCCGCCCCGCCTTGCTCCTTGTAGAGACTGTCAGCAAGATACTCTCTCAGTCGTGGGTAGAATTCTATCTGTTGTACACGATAAGTTTCTCAACGACTGTGAAAGAAATTCCAGCGGTGGGGGGAGGAGTGTGGGGTGCGAATGTATTGTGGGCGTGTCCTATAAAGATAAGGAGCCCACTGAAGCAGACCCAGATTTGCAGGATAAAAATCTATCATCATATCCTCGTCCAGATCTTCTCAAATTTCAACGTGTACATGAATCCCCAGGGGATCTTGTTAAAATGCAGGTTCTGATTCAGGATGTCTGGGTGGGGCCTGAGAATCTGCATTCCTACCGGGGTCCAGGTGGAGTCCACACTGCTGGGAGGTGGACCACATTTTGAGTAGTGAGGGCTATAGGCAACCTGGGATTGGAGGGTCAGCCCACAGTCAAGGGGACCATATTTTCTGAACCCCAAACCAGGGCCTATGGCCTGAGGAAACATTTGGGTTTCCCTCCTGGAGTCAGAGGCGGTCTGGGAGCCTCAACAGGATGCTGAAGCTTCGTACTTCCTGGGACATTCTCCAAGACTGGGGGCAGTGGTTCTCAAACCCAGCTCCCGGGGACACACTGTGCCTGTAAGCTGGACCAGCTGGAGCTGCTATTGCAATCAAACCACTTTTGTTTTCTCCCAGAGCACTGGGGAGAAATGTTAACACACTGATTTTGCAATTTTATGTTTTTCTCCTGTATATTTTCCTCAGCTTTAATTAGAAGCCTTCAAGATTTAGCCATGGCAAGATAATCTCCAGTCAGAGAGGGCAGCTAACTGAGCAAGAGGCAGTGACTCCTGAGCCTCACCACCTCTGGGGTCCTCCCACTTCAGCCCTGCTGGCCCCACATGGGTCTGTAGATGGCAGCTGCCTGGTCTTCAATACTCTGGTCAAACGTCGGCCCTCTTTGACTTGCTTCATTCCCACTGGGACTTCAAAAAAGATATTGTAGTATGTAATATGTGAGAAAAAAGGGAAATGTAATCCAAGAATACAGGAAGCACATAGGCTGCCTGGGTGACGGCTGGTCTGTTCAGCATAAAAAATTTGAGGGAAATTTGAGCATGGGGGATGAGCAGGCAAAGAGGTGAGAGAAGGAAGTGGAGGAGGGGAAGATAGCTCTGAGCAGACTGACAGGTAACTGGAACCTGCAGCAAATGTGGCCAGGGAGAAATTCCTGGGGGCAGGTGGCCAAAGACCTTTCATGAACAGAAATGTCATATTTAAGCTTTTCACAGTACTGTGATATAAAAGCCCTCACTGACTCGAGCCTTGAGTTAAAGTTGCTGCAATGCACACGTACCAGAGTCTGGCACAGAGATCTAAAATATTGAACTCACAGGTCCCAAATGCTGGCACAATTTGCAGCCCTGGGTCCAGATACAGGACCCAACTTCAGGGCCAGCTTGGAGGGCGTTATTATACCACAAATCACTAGTGAGGCCCTCAGAGGCATGCTGTAGTAAAGAGCCTGCCTATCCCGGGCTCTTACCCTTCTTGGTTTCCAAAGGAAGGAGGTGGGGAGGGGAGAGATGTGGCAACAGAGGTGAGGGTGGAGGTGTAGGGTTGAGTTTAGAAATATGAGATACCACTCCCTTCAGGCGAGACTCCAGTCTCTTCGTAAACAGAGTGGCCAGGTCTCCAGATCAGGAGGAGCAGGGAAATGAACTCATCACAAGGCGTTATAGCACGCATGAACAAGAATTACCCCAATTCGGTAGGAAAGGACTTATCTCACAGACCGAGGCTGCTGTATCTGCTAACGAACATTCAAAGATGACAAAATCAACAAGCAAGCAGCAAAGGAATACTTATGAAAAACCAGAAACAGTCAGTCTCGCTCAGACAGCTGGATTATGTATTTGTGAACCTGTTTATGACTATGACTTTATATTTCATATGTGTATTATAGATGGCAAAAAATTACTCCCAGTTCACACAGTGGGGGTTAAACAGGTCAATAATTCATGGTGTTCTCAAAAGAGTGACACTATTTCCAAATGCTGGGCACCTGAACTCATTCGAGGACCACTGATTTATGAAAACAGACAATATATGTGCAATTGGGAAAGTCGTGCAAATCCTGGGACATGTGGTCACACTCCGATAGCCAAGGTGCCTGTGCCTGCCTGTGGGTATGATGCCCCCAACAAAGGAAGCCCCCAATACAGCCCTGAATCCCAGCCCAGCAAATAACGACAATTTCCCATGGCAATCCAATTTGCTCAATCCAAACTTGTCTCCTTACCCTCCAGTTTTTAAGGAATTATTACAGGGGTTGGGGGCTGGGGGGACTCAAGGGCCCCAAAGCACGAGAGCCAGAGGCACCCTCTGACTTCCGGCCCTGCTTTCCCTCCTGGTATCTCACGTCTTTGGCGAAGGGGACTGGTGTGGACATAACCAGCTTGATGCATCTCTCTGGGCATAGAGGTTTACTTCATGCTCCTATAGCACTTTTTCCAGGCTTCTATTACATGGTACTTAAACTGCTTTTGAAACAGTTTTCCACTGTGTTTTAAAAGCCAGCCCTGGCATGTCTGTAAACATCAGTTCATATTCCTGGAATAAATCTTTTCTGTGTTCCATCCTACTACCCACAGGGGTACAGATGGCATGTTTTATGTGGTGACCACTATTTACAATTCAACCCCATGGAGGCCCATGAGATGCCACAAATGGAGCCCACACAGGAAGACAGCCCCTTGGGCAGAGACATTTGTCCCAACAGGACAGGAGTGCCAGGAAAGGACACACCCTGAAAGTACATGGGGTGCCTCTTGCTGCTGACACACGTCCTCTGTTCAGGGCCAGCAGGGTCCTGGGCATCCCCAGGAGGCACACAGAGAGGCAGGCTTTGCCGGAGTGACGGTGGGGTGTGCACGGCCAGTGGCTGCAAGGAGGGAAAACAGCACACAAAATGCCCAAAATTGGCCATAGAGTTAAAAACATCAACAAAGCAAATCCTTCCCTCCCAGGAAGGCTCACCACATTCATTTGCATGTTCGTGAGCATCTGCTAGCTGAGTACCAATGTATCCTTCTTTCTGTTCTGATGGACAGCCATCAATCACTGCAGATTTGACCTTGTCAGGATCTCAATGAGCGGATAATAGAAGCAGGTTTTTTTGTGAGGACAGAGTGGGGAAAGGGGAGAAGAATCACTTTACTCTGAAGAATACTCTGAAGAAGCCACCGCTGCCTCTGTCTCAGACTAAGACAGCATTTGCCGAAAATGTCAACAGATTGCTTCTTGAGTTGGAGTTGTGCAGACATCAAAAGCTTATTTTAACAGGGCATTTTGCTTAAAATCGCTTGGTTGGTTTAGGCATTTAGCATGTCTCTGACTACGTAATTTAGATTAAGAGGTTCTTGTTGAGTTTTACTGATTTAGCATAAATCAAAAGGCCATAGTGGAAGAGACCCCTTCACATAACCAGAGCCTCAAGGCCATTAATGTAGTAAAATTTGCTCTTTGTTTGTGTTGCATTTTTAGTGGGTTCTTTTCTCTTTCTTTCTTTCTTTTTTTTTTTTTTAATGTGGCTTAGTTGCTATGCAGAGGCTTAGCGCTCCTGCGTGGGGATCAGTTCCAGACTTTGGTTTGATCTGAAACAAGCCAAGCAATTTGCCTGAATGTGATTTCAAAAGGTTTTCCTGTTTTCCTATTTCTCTCATCAGGAGATTGAAGGAAGCTGAAAAGCAAGTCACTATTTGAGTTCAAATAATGCTGGCCTGATTTTCTCAAGTATTTAGCATGATTCAATAGACACAGTTCCAATGGACGGCCACTGCTCCTCTGAAACCCTGCAATTGCTCTCAGTCAGGACCTGGTCTCAGGAAGCTAATTTCAAAAGGCAGATTATTTATACTTGCAGATAAAGTCTTTTTCTTCCATTTTTACTTTTCTTTCAGTCTTTCTTTTTCACTTTCTCTCTCCATATCATATTGACCAGATGTGACTCAAAAAGTTAATGGTAATTGCTCTCATCTTAATTTAGCAAAGAGAGAGAGAAATGAGTATAATTTGCAGATCTGAACGCAGGTCATTACAGGTGTGTTATATTAGTGTATTCATGAGCCCCCTGGGACAGGCATGCTGAGAGATCCAATAACTTTCTTAATGTGTAATTACACACCATCGGACTTTAATTGATTAATTGAAAAGAGAATGTAGGCAGATGTGAGGGCAAGACTTCTGCTGCTCATTAAATGAATATGTCCTTGTTTCTCTTTAATAAGTTAAGTGGAACTACTCAAAAGCAATTAAGTCAGTAGTGAAATTCATTAAATTTTAAGTAATTATTGGTATTAAATTCTGTAATAAAATTTAAGACTTTGCATAGTTCTATTTCAAAAAGAAGTATGATAATTCCATGGGGCCAATTCAGCAGAATGAAGCTTCCAGAGAAAATTACATCTTGGACCTACTGACATTTTTGTATGAAAACCACCTGAAAGAGAGAGGCAGATGGAAGGGGGGATGGGGGATGTTCTGGAAGCTCTACTTGCCATCCTAGACCAGCCAGAGTGAGTAACTCAAACCTAGGAATGTAGTAGTGTTTCCAGAGTAATTCTCTCACTTAAAATCTTAATCTAAATAGTTCAAAAAGAATGAAAAATACATATTTTTAACTTTAATGCCTTTATTACTACATTTGATACCTACTCTAGTAACTAAATTCAAACATAAACATGAAATGGGGAGTTGAATGCAATTTGGAGAAAATTCTTTCCAGGCCCTATTCTCTCATTTGGGAAACAACCTTGGGCTAGTGGGGCTGGGGGAGAGGATGAGCTTTGCCACAGTCTAGGGAGGGGGCCACACGAAGTTCTCAGAGCCCGTGGGTGGTTTCTACACCTTCTGCCACTATTCATTCTGCCCAAGAAACTGGACAACTCAGAAACGTGTCAGCGAGGAACTCAACTCAGCCAATGCTGCCGCATTCCAGACATTCCTGACAACTCCTAGACGCAGGAGAGATCTTGGAGTCTGAGCCACAGTGGAAAAGTGCCAATAGGGAGCCACACCAGTGTGGGTTGTTCATTCATTCATACAGTAAGTATTTCTTTAGCACCTATTCAAGCCTTTATTAAGATGATTCTATATATTCATCAATGTCTATATCTATACAGTATATATAGTGTATATATAATATAAAGTAAATGTACAAAGAACTTATAACTAGGGGTGCAATTCTGCAAAAGTGTAGTCCATTTTGTACCCATCCAAGATGCTCTTATGCCCTGCCCACAGTAGGCACTCAATAAAAACTTGCTGACTGAATGATGGAAGGAATCAATGACCGAGGCTTTGAGGAGAGCATAACAGTGTGTGGCACTCACATAAAGTTCTCTATTTAATTTATGGAAACCGTTAAGAAATGTTAAGGCTTGGCCAGGATAAGCCAAAGAGATGGTGACGGTAGCAGCTGAGAGTGAAGGGAAACTGACTCCAGAACCTTTATGTCTTCCCAGGTTTCTGCCCCAACTATCAGCATCCTTAACACTCCTGTCATTTCTTTCTTGCAGTAGAAAACTTAAAATGGAAACCCATGTATTGTGGTCATTTTTTTTTAAACAGTAGATTCAACCACATTTTTTTAAACTTGTGCTTCCAAATCTAAATATAACTTTGTATGGTTCGTTTCACAATCTAAAAAGAAACGATTGTACTTTCATTGTTTGCTGGGGCCAACACTTTGATGATGTGAGAGCCAGCCTACTAGATGCCAGGCTTTGGGGCTGCTGCTTCTGGGAAGGACCATTCCCACCATGTGCCCCGTAGGAGGCGTCCCCACTGCAGACTCACCAAACACAGAGCGAGTAGGGAGATATGAGATTCTTACCCTTCCCTGAAGGAGGAGAGAAAAGCAGTTTACATATACTCTGATTCCTGTTGGGAAAAAAATTCTAATCCTCACATACACTGTAATTTTAGAAGGCAGCATGAAAGCTAAAACTAAATTAGACTAAATAGGTATATTAGGCTCAGAAAGAAAAAAATCAGGGCATGCAGAAATATATTAGGTCTCATTTTCTGTTTGTATGTTTTTCTTCCTTAATGGGCAACTCATCGTCCCACAGCTCATTTTTTTTTTTTTTTTTTTTTTGGTGAGGAAGACCAGCCCTGAGCTAACATCTGTTGCTAATCCTCCTCTTTTTGCTGAGGAAGACTGGCCCTGGGCTAACATCGTGCCTATCTTCCTCTACTTTATATGGGACGCCGCCACGGCATGGCTGACAGGCAGTGCGTCCGCGGGCGCCTGGGATCCGAACCCGCGAACCCCGAGCTGCCAAGCGCGGACGAAACCGCTGCGCCACCGAGCCGGCCCCCCCACAGCTCATTTTAATCTTGAATATGACCTGGATAATCTGGGTAGGAGCAGCCCAACTATTTTAAAGAGGAGTTCTAACCAAGAGAGCTGCTCTCCAGCTTTCTCATGTTCACTAAATGACATTTCGCTCATTTTATTTTGGATCTTTGTTTCTTTGTTTCCCCTTTTTTTTTTTTTTTCACAACTGTAACAAGTCCCGAGTGTATTCCAGACAGCTAAGCCAGACTAAAGGAAAACTGATTTATCAGATCAACAATTAAGTGCCTAATTGATATATTCTGAAACTGATCAGCATATGAACAAAGAAGATGGCCAAAGAAGTGGGTGATGGTGTTTACTTCCAAAAGAAAAGTGGAATTTTAAATGGTCAGGTAATTAGAATAATCAGGGAATGTGGGATTATAAGAAATTTAATTTGGGAGATTAACTAGCAAACCCTTTTTATGTGAGGCTTTCCCCCCCAAAATCATTTTGTATTTGACTAATGTTCTATCTTAGTAAACACAGTAAATTCAATAAGATGTTTTTCCTTTGATAAAGATCTTGAAAATCTTTAGGTTCATTACTGGATACATACCAGTTCTCCTTCTAGCGTCCTTACACATGCAAGGCGTATAGAATAAGCTACGTCCACACAATCAAAAGCTATGTATTGTAAGATTTTCCCTTTATTTTCAAAAAACAAGGATTCTGAATACTCATATGTGTTTTCTTTATTGGCATTTCCTTCTTTCTCTTAAAAGTTGAGTACAAAAGAGGGATTTTATTCCCTTTTATCAAGTGCTTATTATAGGCCAAGCACTTTGTTTGTATTATCTCATTTAGCTTTTACAGCAACCCTAAATGGTGTATCCAGTATTATTCCTGTTTTACAGATGCAGAAACTGACCTTCCCAAGGCCACAAAGTGAGTGACCCACACAGCCAGGAAGTGGACCAAGTCAGTGATTCCAGGGCGCAAACACTACACAGCCTGTGTGCTGTCTTCTGAGGGAAGGGGTTATTGCTTTCTTGTTAGTGGAGATTCTGTCCCTCGTTAAGTAATCCCAATTTAAGAACCTTTTTTTCCTAATTTGTATTTTTACAGTTGAAATCACACTGATCCCTGAATCATTCTGCATCACAAAGATCTTAAACTTCAGTGTCTCGCTCCTACTGTGATCTTGTTTCTCCCATCGCACATAACTAGCTACTCGCTCAATTAAGACTGTTATCCAACATCTAAATTTACAAGAAAACTGACTTGAGATGAAATCTTTGCCAGTTATTTATATCAACATGGTCATAAGAACCCAATGACCAATATTTTTGGACAGCCATTTGCAGTCTCTTTCTCGCCTTCCCAGCTGTGAGAAGGCATTGTCCTCATCACAGTGTGCCTGGACTGCTTTAACTGCCTTCTAGACATCACCCGCTCCCGTCCTCCAACCTGGGAAAGCACTGCTTTCATAACAGTACTTTCTGGTCAGGTACCTAACACAGAGCTCCAGAGCCTAAAGCACCAAATGTAAAATTAGCCGCTTGGCTCTCACTATTTTTATTATCTGACCACAACCTACGGAGTTACCTCTATTCTCACCACTCCCAAAATGATGCCAGGCCAGGCAGTCTCTCAACTGGTCCCCGATGTGCTTGCTGTTCACCTCGCTCACCATCATTCCAACCACATCTTCTCTTTCTCTGGGACCCCTTCCATTCCCCACCCACCCTCCAAGGCCCAGCCCAGGCCCTCCCACTCTGAGGATCTAATCCTGATGGCTCCAGCCCATCATCTCTTCCCCATTAAATGACCCTTTACTTTCTTCTTGCACACATAATACTTTAATATTTCTATTCTCTAATCACCATACCACCCCATCTGGCACCTTACGGTACACTGGAACTTCACTGTTCATAGAAGCACAGTTTGTCTATAAACTCCTTATGAGAAGGATCCACATTTTATACTTTGTTTATACTGCAACACATGAATGTTAAGCACAGCACTGGGAAGACGCTAGGCACTCAAGCAATGCATGTCAGTTAAAAGACAAATGTCTTTAAATTCCAGGTCACATACATACCCCATAACCACCTATTCTCATATTAATTCCACTTTTTGGGATGTGTTCATGACACTAAATACCCAGATTTTTTAAAAGGCCTTAAATCTTTGTAGACATTGCATTGCATTATAGACATTGTCTTCATGCAGTGTATACCAAAGAATAAATTAGAGATATAAGACACTATTCAGACCAAATAAACCAGAGAGAATATATCCCTCAAGAAAAGGTCTTTGGGGTTTGAATTTATCAAGACTGATTGTCTCCATTCATGCAGCTCAATTTTCAACTCGGCTGATTTGATGACAGTTAGAGCATTGTTTAAAAATCAAAATGCTAAGGAGAAATGAAAATAAAAATTTCATTACAACTTTATTTTTCCATGTTATTTATTTTTATGTATTCATATGTAAACATCAAATTGTTATAAAAAATATTGCATAAATCATTGAGATGTGTTAAATGCCATAGGCTCATAAGCACTTTTGTAATGTTCTAGTTTATTTTCATTTTCCTTTATATACATATCCACATTTCTACATAGGATATATAAATTTGCCTTCATATATTGTATTTTATATGTGTATATATGCAATGATGTTGCATATTTTCAAAATTCAAGCTGACAAATATATAAATATTTCTCTAAGCCAAAAATGGTGTTTTGTTCATTGGGAATATCCTTACACATTTATCAGACAATTTAGAAGTTAAAAGCACCACTGACAGAAATGGCTATATAATGGAGGCCCCCAAAGTATTTCACATATCTTAATAATCTGGACACTTTTCATGTGAAAGCCTTATCCTACCACATTTAAATATTTCCTCCCCTCCCACCTCAGGCTTTGAGGCTTAAAAATGTTTATGTGGTTTTTCCCCTGCCTGTTCACACAAAGAAGTGTATAACAGATCCTGCTGCAATGTCAGAATCGGATTCAAATTTTCCATTCAAAGGAAACCAAACTATATTGAGATCTGAACACTATAGAACTGCAGAGTATTTCACATTGTTAAGTTTAGGGTGTAACTTTACCTACACAATTTGATATCCTGCATGTGGATTATAAAATTCTGAAGTGTAGGAAATGCACCGCTGTGTACTTTTTTTTTTCTATACGTTGGGAACCTCTCTAAGAGATGATGCTGATGGTGATGATGATGGATTAGGGCATCCTAATTTATAAAAAACATACTTTATCCTAATGAAATCTATAGCTTGTTCTATCAAGAGAGAGAAAGAAATCATTGCTCCATTACCAACATATCTTCGTGAATTTTCAAGAGAAATATTGACAGATATGCAACCCAAAGTAGAACATTAAGCAATTTTCTGGAAAATTAAGGCAAAAGTACTGCTTATTACTTATCTGGGGTATGTCTTAACTGGTTCAACATTTCACTTTGAAAGAATGAACAAAGCCACATATCAGCTCCCCTGGAGGCAAAGTATACAGCAGTAAGATGCTCAAGACAACCACGGGCCAGCCCTCCACTCCACCTCATCAGTGGCCAATGCACAATCCAGAACCAACCGTAAGCATTTCATTTTTACCTGAACTAGAACCAGGGAGATATGGTATTGCCTGCATTCATTTGACAAATAATTATTGAGCATCTACCTCTACAGTTCATTGAATCCATATCACCACTGATTGTTAAGATGCCATTCTTTTAAACCACTAGGGAAAAACACTGCCAATTAATAAATTCCATTTTGGAGATGTTAAAATGTTAGAGGGGAAAAGCACATCTTAGGATCCATAAAATATGGTGGTGGTGGGGGGGGGCCGGCCTGGTGGCGCAGCGGTTTAGTTCGCGCTTGGCAACCTGGGGTTCACCGGTTCGGATCCCGGGCGTCCGCCGATGCACTGCTTGTCAGCCACGCCGTGGCGGCGTCCCATATAAAGTGGAGGAAGACGGGCACGGATGTTGGCCCAGGGCCAGTCTTCCTCAGCAAAAAAAGAGGAAGATTGGCGACGAATGTTAGCTCAGGGCTGGTCTTCCTCACACACACACACACACACACACACACAAAGTATGGTGTGGGCCGACCACAGCTCTCAGGGGTACAGTGAGGGACAAGACAAAGCTCCTGCTGCTCAGTGGAAGGGAGCTCATCTGGAATTAAACGAGGATGTCTCAACTCCTGGTTGTATGCGGCTACGCAGCAGGGAGGAGCAGCTGAGAAGACAGCCCTCCAGGAAAGGCTGACACCTCAGACCAGAAGAGTAGAAAGTGTACAAAACCACGATAACAAAAGGACACTTCAAGCCGAATGCAATGAGAAAATACATTATTTTAAAGACTCTTGTTTGCCTGAACCTGCTATTTGCAGCTTAATTATGGGCTTCTATCTTCCTTCTTCCCTTTTAAAATTCCCTCTCACCAGTCCCCCATCACCCCCACATCCCCATCTCTAATTTCTTGCCTCTTTTATTACTCACATATATCTTTCTTCTCAACTCCAAATATTTTTATACCCTTTCCCTTTCTCTCCCAAGAGACTTTTGTTAGCTTGTTCTTCTAGCCATAAAGCAAGCACATGACTGAATATGATTAATATTAGTTCTGGCTGGTGACTTCTGCAATTTTATATTGATAATTGATATCCTATCTGATTTTCTGGTTTTGCTTGATATATGACCTAGAGTTTCCGTGAAGCCATCAGAGGCAAATTCTTTTTGGTATTTTAGGTAAATTGTTCAGTTCTAGCAATTAAAACAATAAGGGAGATTATGACTGACACCTGACTCCAGCATGCTACTTGATGGCCAGAAGTCTCGAAGGAAATAGATCAGTTCATTCCGAGGAATACAACCGTACCAAATCAAAAGAGGTTCAGCCTTTTGAAAATGGTCTTACCGACCATAAAAAGAACCAAAATCTTCAAAAGAAGACAGCACTTATCAAACATAATCTATTGCTGTCAGATTAAAAAAATAATATACTCATATGCTTATATCACATTGAAAAATATATTTTCTACAGTCTAACAAATTAAAAAACATATTCTTTGGTTCCTTTCTCCACAATTTATCACGCATTGGGAATTCTCAAACACTGACATGACTGTCTGAATAAATTCCACTTCCTAATATTCCCATCGATGTTCTTTCTGGCTTCAGAATTCTACCAAAGAATTCATACTATAAATTAGGGAGAAAGAGTGACTCTGAATTAATTTCTTAATTCTTTCACCCCACAAACATAGATTGAATCCCCTCTCCTGGAATGGAAGGATGTATCGGACCTGGTGCCTACCCTGAGAAGGCAGCTGTGGGTCTTGGCCTGAGCACAGGTCAGAGAGATGTGGTCAAACCTTGGTTGCTCACTGGATTCCCTCCCCTTCCCCGGAGCAAGGAACATAACATCTCTGAATTTTAATTTCTCCATCTGTAAAACGGAAATAACAATATCTACTTAGCAAAGTTATGAGAATAAAGGGTCTAAAAAAGAGTCTATAAAGACCAAGCACAATGATGGCACATTGGAGGCACCCCACAAAGGATGGTTTCTTGTCTCCTTCCCTTAGCGGGCTTATCAGAGGCACATCCATTTGCTGCTGTAGATATTTCCATGTGTAAATTACATTTTTGCCTTTGTTTTGCCTTTATTTTCTTAGCTGCATATTTCTAAGATTAACAATTTTACTATTAAATGGTGGGGCAGGATGAAGGGGTCTTGGATCACGTAGAGTCTTCCTGAGAGTTATATTTAAAAAAAAAAAGCTCAGCTCTAAGAATTATCTGCATAATGTATCTTGTCCCTCTCATTGTTCACAAGGAAATTTTTGTGGCTTTTGCATGCAAATGTGCATACTAAGACTTTCAGATAATCTTTTGCTAGAAAATTTGGCCGAGTGCTTGAAAGTAAGCAACATTGGAAGAAATAATCATAGTCATAATTGCAACAACATTGATTAAGTGCCAACTGTTTGCCAAATATTGTTCTAAGTACCTCAGAACAATGGTATTCATCCATTTAGACCTCACACCAATCCTACTAGATAGATACTGTTGTCCTCATTTTACAGACAAGGACCTGGACACAGATTCAGTGACATGCCCAAGGTCACACAGCCAGTGGGTGGAGTGGTAGAGATTCCCAAATCTGAATCAAACAGTCTTGCTCAAGAGTCCAAGTTCTTCACTACCACACCACACTATTTTTTGGAAGTTCTGTATTCTTCAAAAAAGTATTCCAACACTGCAGTACCTCACAAATCAGCAACATCTGCTATGCCGTCAACAGGCATCTCTAGTGCCCTTAGCATAGTCAGGTGGGTGGATGCTCAAGGGTTTCTCTGAAGTTCTTTATCCTAACTTAAAATATTACATATGGGCTTCTATCCAAACCAATTGGGAAGAGACTCTAGTTACAGAATAAAAGCAGGTACTCCCAGTATCTGCCTTAAAATTTTGTTTAAACTAATGCCACCTACTAGCTCCATTTTATTAGTAATAAGGCAATCGCTTATTGAACTTCTACTGTGTGCCAGGTATACTAAGTGCTTTGTATACGTAATCTTGTTTACTTCTCAAAATGACCCTATGAATTAGGTACCATATTTATCCTCATTTTATTGACAAAGACACTGAGGCTCAGGGCAGGTAAGAAACTTGCCCAGGTTGCACAGCTGGTATGTCTGCAGAGCATGGGACATCCACTCTTATCCACCACACCAGTGTCTCCCTTGGAGAACACATGGTCCTCAATACCTCTCTCTGGTTCCAAGAACCACTGTGATATAGTGTGTGAGAAGCCAGGATGAAAACCAAACCATTATGCCTCTGAGCTTTTTGTGCAATGGCCCTGAAACTAGAAAGGCAAAGACCTCCAAAGACTGTTTGAGGACAAACAGTCTCCAATCAAATCAGTGATCTTTAACCCCAAGAAAAGTCCATATACCAAGGCAAAAGCTGGGGAACTCTAGCCCTCCCCTAGATGGCTTCTCCCCTAAATAAAGAAACTAAAAAGAGAGAGTTAAAATAGGATTTGCTTGGGTGGAAGGTGAAGGGAGATGGTCTAATGTGGTACAGAGGGTCTTTGTACAGGAGATGAGAAAGGCTCTGAACTAAGAGAGCATGGCAGCAGTGGAAGCCAAGAAGCTGAAAAGAAAGAGAGAGAAGCAGCAGACCCAGCTGGAAAGCAATGTGAAGCAACAGCACAGATGGAAACAGAGGAATGTGCAAGTGAAACAGGACAGCTCAAGTAGAATCCATTCTTTCTGCCTGTGTTAAAGCCTAGATGGTTTTACTGAAGAGTATAATTGTGCCACCTCTACTGGAACTGCCCCTTGCTTAGTCTAATATTGGCCTTTTCCTTTCTAAAAGCTCTATTTTTCTAAAACATAGTTCAAAAAACTTTAGGAGCACAGGAATAGCCCCAGATTAAAGGGATCTGGAAAGCAGGTGGAAAAAATGGTGGGATAGGCCAACTCTCTCCAGACAGCAACCAGCCCCTGGGGTTTTCTGGGTCATTTTACACCTTTGGGGCTTTTACAATTAGTATTTCAGGAAACTGGTACTCAGTGTACTATATACGCATGTCATATGGTATTTTATTTGATGTGATGGGAGTCCAAGTGTGTCACCATGAATTTTAATCCTCAGAGTGTTGCTGCTCAGCTGTAACATCACAGAAACTGTCAGTTCAAGTTGTGCTGGGGCATGAATGTGGCTTTCTGTTAAACCAACAGTGTTAACAGGAGGATCTTTGGTCAAATACACCTATTTTGAAAAGCTTATCAAGTTTCAAGTGAAATGTGGTAGTTTCTATCACCTTTTTGTGGGAGTCCCATTAAGTCTCCATGATCTAGCAGGAAAGTCCTAGCAATAGTTAGTATCTGACAGCAATCTAGAATTTCCTCTCCTTGGTATGATGAGGCCAACATGTACTGGTGAGCTGGGCTCGGTTGCAAAAAGATCTAATCTTGTTTTTAAATAAATACATTTAGAATGAGGGGCCTGAGAGCAGAGAAGCCTCCAGTCATCAGTGGCATTGTGGTGTGTCTTTCACCTTAAGGGCTTTTTAAACTGGATCTGATCGTCCAAGCCTTACAAGGCTGTGCTGAGCAGGGAGGGAAGAGTGCACTATCTAACCGAGAGTCATTTGTTTCATGTATGCATAGTTCCAAGCCTCCAATTCCCAACCTAATCAGTGTCAATGGATTCTCTCTAGCCAGAGAAGTGGGGTGCTAAAGTGTTCACAAACAAAAGGCACATTTGCTTCACAATACTCAAGCAGAATAAAAGGGTGGAGTGGGTAGAGGGTAAAGGGGTAGATGAAGTAAGATTAACAGTTGATCATTGTTGAAGCTGGATGATAGGTACATAGGGGTTCATTATATGACTCTCACTACTTTTGTATGTATGAAATTTTCCATAATATATATACTTTTTAATCTATAGAAGTACTAGGAATTTCCATTAAGTAGAACTACTAAAGGCCAGACTTGATAGGATAGTGTCAGTTATTGAGACCTCTGCAAATGGGCCACCTGCCAGCTCACTCCATATCCTCAGATACTCTATGCTCCAGCCAACTTAGAAGCCAAATGACGTGTGGGTCACCTGGCCTGTACCTTCCCACCTCCTTGCCTTTGCCCATGTTATTTCCCTCTGCTTGGAACGCCCACTTCCCTCACACCCCAGCTCCATCTATCAAAATCCAACCCATGTAAGGCCTAGATCAAAGTTATTCTCCTTTGTTAAGTCTCTAATGACTGCATATGGAAATTATCTCTTCTCTTTGTTCTCCAGAACTTTGCTGGTGCTCTCTTGGGGCACAGCTCACTGTGTAATGATAACAATCACGAGAATAAGAAGGATCATAACAATAGCAGCTAATATGTACTGAATGTTACTATGTACCAGGTACTTTAAATATGTCATCACTTTCAATCCTACCAATATCCTCTGAGGTTATTACCTTTTATTATCACATTTTACAGAAGAAGATCTGAAGTTCAGGGACGTCCGAGATGTAAAACAGGGATCCAATGTGATGTGATGCCAGATATATCACCATAAATTTCAAGCGTTTGTGCCTATGATCCTTACCTAAACCACCAGAGTGATATGGTATAAATTAAGGTCCAGCTGGGGCAAAATTCTAACCTTCAGGAAGACCTGAGAGCCCACACTTCTGACGATGACAATACCGTATATACCTGTTCTTCCTACTGAATTGTAAGCCCCTTCAGGGAAGGGACTATGTCTTTTTCTATTTTGTGTCCCCCACAAGCACTGTCTAGTGCAATGCCCTGTAGAAGATGCTCAGTAATGCCTTATTAATTGAACACTGCACTAATACACAGCCGTTCTGCCTAAGGCCTATGTCCAATTCTCATAATCCACCTGTCTGCCTCCACAAAGAAATGAGATGGACACATCAGCCCACAGAAGAACTACCTAAGCACCTCTCCTCCCACCATCTCTGTTCACAAAGCCACAACACTAAAACAGTTTTCATCTTCTCCCTACACTGGCATTGTAAGTGACCAGAAAGAATTCGTCCCCAATGCTATTTTTATTTAGCCTCCCAGCTGCAGGCCCCATCCCCCTCCCTCTGCAACTCCCACCCTTAGTAGCCTGAAGAAAAGCCAAAGGGAGTCAGACTGTGTCTACATGATGACTCGGGACTCTGGAACTGAGGAAGACAGGCTGACTCTCCCCCAAGTTTCCTTTCTCTTATTTCCCCTTTCAGACTTCCTAAACCTGGTTTTTTTCCAACCAAATTACACTACATCGGTTGCTGCCGTTCTTTTACTCTATTTTGACCCAAATACAGTGATGTTCTCTGGAGGAGCCCTAAGAACACTTGGGGAGTCAGTTCAATTGACTTCCGTTCCTTCCCCCAAACTCTCTCAACATTCCTCTTCTTCTAGCTTCAGGTCTTCTCCCTCCAAGGACCCAGCTTATGCTATATTTCTGCAAGGTCTTACTCCCAGCTGGCTTTCAAGAACTGAGAAAGTACTGGCTGGTGAGCAGGTGTGAGCTCATAATATGACTAAGGTCCTCCTCTCACACTAGCTCTTAACCCAACTCCCACCATCGATATTGAGCATTTTCACAGAGGAAATCAGAAGGCCTTTTAGTCCCAAAAGAATGAGGCATTAGCAGTAAAGGGACCAGCGACGGAGCTGGAATTTGGGGCAAGGGCTAGTTAGCCATGGCTGGCTCTAAATGTGCCTTCTTCTGGGCTCTCATAAGCCATGAAGCCATGTTGCTGTAGTGTTAACATGATGTGTATTTCCTACATTTTCTTCTATTGAAAGTTATTTGCTTTGGTCATAAATTTAGATATGCCAGCAAAATACCCTGGGGGGGGGGCTGTGTGTGTGTACACACCTATCTATCAGAGGTAGAGAGGGCCACCCTGAATTGTGATCTATCAAATAGTACTCAAGTTTTATCTAATGTCACTCATCCTGACAGTCTTGCATTTTCAAAATTAATAAAAAGCATAAAGAAAACTGCTGCAAAATCACAACCAAAGAATCTTGGCCACCAAGCTAAATATCTAGTCATCTGTGCTGTACATTAAGTGTGAAGGCACATATCACAGTTTGGGATTTAGATGAAAAAATCAATACCCTACAGGAAATCTACAGTTACACAGCAGATTTTTCTATCAGCCAATGCTTTCTTTGTCAGTGCCTTCTGATTACACATACTTGTGTATTTCAGGCATTGATTTTACTTTGTTTTTGTTAGGTTACTTAATATTCCTCCCTCTTCCAAGAATCAGAGGCTGGGGGTGTAGGAGGAGGGCAGAGACAACCAACAGTCAATAATAAAGTCAGAAGCAATGTCTCGTCTACCTGGACAGGGCAAGATCAGTCAGAACCTGTGGCCCAGAGGGTTAACCTTCCAGTCATGTGTCCTGATCAACTAGGAGCCTAGAAGTAACCTGTACCCTCAATGCTTTCTCTCTAGAGCCATTGGCACCCCTCACAAGGCTCCCCCACTTTCTAAACCCACCACTGCTCTTGCTGCAGGGAACCACACAAGATGGCGGAACAACCCTTAAGCTAAGAAAGCACATTGGAGCAGAGCTTGCAATCTTCTCTGACAGAGTCTTTTAAAATTTGCTCTAAGCTGCACTAAGAAAACTCCAAGGACTTCCTATTTCCCTCTTAAGAATGAACAAGTCTCTTTCATATAGAAGCATAACTTCTCA
Source organism: Tapirus indicus (assembly GCA_031878705.1). Lineage (NCBI taxonomy): Eukaryota > Metazoa > Chordata > Mammalia > Perissodactyla > Tapiridae > Tapirus > Tapirus indicus. The sequence goes on along the minus strand of CM062933.1, from coordinate 30,428,863 downwards.
GGTCTTCATAACCCGCCGAACACTATTGCTTTTCTTGCAGCTGAAAAAAAATTAAATTTCTCTTTGGAGAAATAAGCTTCCTCATTTTTCTCTTTATTCTCCTTTTTCTTTTATCACAAGAAAGTATGCTGACCAAAATAAAGCATTTCTAACAGCGACTAGAAGGACAAAGATTGTACCAATCTCTCAAAACTACTGCCAACACAATATTGTGTTTAAGCACAGCAATGACTAACCATATATTTTCTCTAAAGATAGCTGGAAAAGATGTTCACATATCTGTTTTACTTCCTCCAGTATAAATTGACCACAAACAGGACTCAAGCGTGTTCACTTTTCCAATAAATAGAAAAAAAAATCAAATACGGCATATTACTTTTACCAATTTCTCTGAAAAGAAGTGATCAATTCCCAAAAGCATTTTGATACCAAAACATAGCCTAAATGGCCTCTATGATCATCTGCTGCATAACCATAGTTATGGAGTGAAACATTAAAACAGAATGAATGGCAAGGGTTTCCCCAAAATAGGTAATGCTAGCAGGCCTGGAAGTTTAAAAGCCCAAAGATAAAATATAAGCTGAGTTAAATTTTTAGAAAAAAATTGCATTTATAAGCAGCAAATGTGCCTGCGGATTGGTTGGTCAAGGAACTACACCCAGAATGAGTAGAGCTCTTGTAATTGTGCAGACGGTGGAGCGAGAAAAGGAGTTTCTTGCTGTCAACATCTAGCTGATGTGGCTAGAATGGGTAAGAACTGTATTTTTCTCACTTCTCCTGCTCTTTGGACACTTTGTTTTTAATGAACAGTTGGTATCAGAGCTAAGTCCAAAGACGGTTACATGTGGGATTTCCTAATGCGGAGACCTGGCAGAGCTGTACTGTATTCGGCCAAAAAACTAAACAGAAATGAGACTACCTCAGAATGTAACAACTGAGCATCCTCATTCTCTTTCAGTGTTTTCATTGAGTTGGAGCAAATGTTTTGCTTTAATGCAACTGAAACAAAAAGAACATTTAGGGACAACATCACTAGATCCCTCATAAAGCTTCATTTTCAAAAGCAGTGTTTGAATCTCTAAATAAATGACAGTTCATTCTCTGTTTACTTTAGGTAAACAGAAAATGCATTGCGGAGCACTCATTTTCAAAAGCTAATCAAGAACATTAGGTCCCAACAGATTCATTTAATAGAAATATAATAGGCATTCCTGCTTGCTTTTCATCTTGTCTTGCTGTAAATGCTAAAATGAACAGCAAATTAACCCTGCGTTGGAACAGAGTCCCTGTCACAGCTGATATGCTCTCTCACGACTTGTAAACATCCCCGCATCCTGTCGCTGCTTTGACTTCTACAGAGGAGAGATGAAAAAGCCTGATTGAGTTTGGCAAGGCAGTGTAGGAATACTTGAATTCTAAAGGGAGTACTGCGTGTCAACTCTGCTATCTTTCCTAGCAGAACAAAATATTACCATGTTGTCTCCTAAAATAGTGTACAATTAGGAAGTAGGAGGAGGGGTCGGGGTGGGATTGTTTTTTTTCCAAGCTACATTGTCTTTCTCTATATTTTTAACTTTACTAGCCATTCTCCAAATGGATGCTTATAAACTACGATACAAACCAAGCTAATAAAGACAGGGCCATTCAAGCTCTATAATCAGATATAAAAGATGTGCAAACAAATTGAGATCGTATAATTAATATTCAGTGATATAAAAATTAGCATTTAGAACTCTATACAGAAGAACTATAATACTTCATAAATTATGTAATAATGAACAAACCCTTCCAAAAACTCTTGTCACTGTGCTAAAGTAACATTCTAGACTTGTTGTAAGTATGTTATTCTTACAAGTAGTTCGCAGTTATTCTTGAAGGCAAGCCTTGGAGTTTCCTTAGCATAGTGCTGCTGGGGGAAATTTTCAGCATGTCCATCTTCATCTCTAGCCTGAAGGGAAATATAATGGCCTATTTAGGGACTTACAAATAATGGAAGAAAAAAAGCTAAAAGCATAACAGCTCAGATCATTAAACAAACGGGAATCCAGAAATAACAACATCATTAAGAAGTTTGTTTAAATACGCAGTACGCCTTTTAGATATCAAAATTTGGGATTTATTTTTCTTTGCATAGTTTAGTTTGAACATGCAAATTCATTGTGGTGTAATATTTAAAATGATACGAAGCAAACCAAAGTCGAATAATTTTGTTAGAAATGACCACCACTTTAGTCTTTCAGTGACTTTTGTTGCACATTTCAGATTATATGACATACATACGTGTTTAAACTTCTTGGCATGCTTAAGCAATCTCTAGATAATGCACTTTAAAAAAATTCTAATAGCAAGGCCATAGAAAAGCAATAGTTATATTTTGCATTGTAATACTATTAGAGATAAACTGATTCCCCTCAATTTTTAAATAAAGATCTGAAAGGAGCAATGATCTAGTAAGAACAATGATTCTTTAATCAAATGCAGTAAAAAAAATAGATTTAATTAAGAAGCTGCATTAAAAGTTACTGGTTATTTTGATCTACACTGTTAATTAAGAAAGCTGAAGTTTAAATGGAGACATTAACAGAACCCATTAGAATACCGCTTGCATACAGTCTTCTCTTTCTAATCTCCATCGGTTTCTGGTTTGGAGTTGGAGAGAAGGGAGAGGTAGGTGAAAGGAAGCGTGTCTGTAGCACACTCATTAAACCATTCATTTGGGTGACACTTGCACTCCGCTCTGCTCTCATCTCATCTTAGCCCTAACTGCTCTCTCTTTCCTGGCCTCCTGAAATTCACAGCTGAGCTGTCTCCCTCACATATGGCTTGCATATAATTATGCATATTCCATTTTGCACTGCATTAAAATGATGAGCTCCTGGCTCCCTGCCAGCTGATTTTAAAAAGCCCAAGTGAAGTAGGAAAAAGGAGAGAAACACAGGGAGAGCCGCACAGGAAGCAGCAGGTAGTTCTGTCTGCTGTCTCTTTAGATAAAATGTATGTCTGGCACCAAGGGAACAGCTGAGAACTACCTGTTGTGATATATGGATCGAGGCGGAGAAAACAATGAGCATACGTCTGTGGCATAGCGATGACAGCGCTTATGTATTGTTTCTCCTTTAATGGAGTGAAATCTGCCCGCTGACAAGTGTTACTCAGAGCTCCTCCGCTAGACTGGAGATTGTCATTTTAGAATGGAATCCATATTTTGTACGTTTTAGAATGTATAGTTTGTCTTTTAATAAAGGCTTCTGCTACTTAATGCAGGGAGGGAACTGGATGGAATTTGGAAATGGAATGTCATGGGCAGTAATATCTGGGTTACAAGAAGTTTGTGGGAGAAGAGATTGCTCTGTTTCAGTTTCCTTTTTGAGATTTATGAACATCTCTGAGATTTGGTGCCTTTTTATTGTACCTTTTTTTCCTGCCAAATCAGAGTAAAATAAAAATGTAGTTATGGGTTTAGACTATGTAAGTATTGTTCATGTCCAATGGTTATCAAGGCACTGAAACCAGCGACGTTTCTTCTCTCTGCACCAGTTCTCTTCTGCAGCTACATCTGAGTTTAAGTTAATATAGCCTTAAATGGGACCCATTTTAAAGTGGAGTGTATGAATAAAAGGCAGCTGCAAGAAAGCAGGAAGATGCCAATGGGCAGCGATGATGTTAGATGCTCCATAACTGAATTTTTAAGCCACTCTATGAGGTATAGGTCTTGAAGGCAGGACCACATCTATTTCATCTTCCTTACTCGACCATGCCCAGTGCCTTACTTTTAGTTGGTACTTAACAAACATTTAAGTGATGGAAAAAACCCATACATGGACAGTAACTAGACCCTATGATAAATAACTCTGTAGAAAATGCCACCTCAAAATATGCTAAACTTGGTGGGAGGGTTATTATATTCCTGATGCACTATGATACATATGCTTGGAAACACGCTTTGCATATAGTTTACAAGGGCTACTATCTACATATGTATGTCTATATTCAATATATATGTATCTTGTGTATAAATATTCATAAGGTGGAATATGTTTATTATGCATGCTCTATGTATACACATTCATACACACCAGATGCCTGGGGATATTTTCAACATTAGTGGAAAAAATACATTCATTCCACTTACATGTAAGGTGCTCACAATGCTTTTTATGTTTTTAAAGGACAAAAAAATATTTCCATTATCTATGATTTGAATGTGCTTCCTCAAAGGGGCTACAGATTTCATATAAAGCCTCATAATTTATGAGGTTAAATAAAGCAGCAGTGGAAGAGAAAGGAGAGGGGAAGTGGGGGGATTGGAAGTGGAGAAAGCCAGAAATTTGCTTCTTTATTGAGCTGTGTATTTACCTCTGCATCAGACTCCACGGCCCTGGGAATAGGCTGCCTCTGACAAGCAACCTGATTCCAGAGCCAAGAAATTCCACCCTCCAGCCCTTTGCTGCATTTCCCCCACATGCCACAGAGATGGAAAGCACACAACGTGCCAGGAGACCCACTACCATCACCCTCACTTGTGTGCACACAAGCACTCATATACCTCTCACCAAATTAATTCCCTTTGCATTCTGAAGTTTTTTCATGTAAAATTTTAAATTATTATTACCAGACTAAGTGAAATTAAATGCATTCATCTAAGGCAGTAGTTCTCTACTCTGGCTGCATATTAGAATTACCTGGGGTTGGTTTTTAACATGTCGGTGCCTCACCTCCTGACCCCTCTCCCTCACCTTTCCAAGATTCTGATTTCATTGGTCCAGGGTGGGGCCTGGACATGGGTGATTGTGATGTACAGGCAGGGCTGAGAACCACTGATCTAAGGAGAGTGCCTACCGGTATCAAAAGGAGGCCCTTGGCAGAGTTGGCAGAATGTTCTCTAACTACGTCTCAAGCCCAGTGGAGTGAACCACTATGCAACGCTAGGAGGATATAGGATGTGGCCCCTGAGCTGGGTCTTAGTCTAAAGATTCAAGAGATTACATGACTAGCTGCTTGTAGGCAAAAAGTTCTCTTTATTCATTTACTTTTAGTTTCTGGTGTGACAAATAATCTTGGAAGAATTACTACACCAGTTCTTAAAAAAGGCCTTCCTGAACCTCTCTAACCAAGTCAAATGCCTCCATTCTGCCCTCTCTTAGACTTGACACAGGTGCAACCTCACACTGGTTGGTGTGATTTTTGTCTCCCCCACTAGACTGCAAGCGTCCTAAGGGCAGGGAGGGTGTCTGGATCCTCACCATTGGATCTTGAGCCCCAGCCTCTGCCTGGTGCACAGTAAGTGCTCCACAGGAATGAGCTCTATTATCATTCCACAGCAACTGGGTGGCAACGTTAGCCACAATCCAGAGGAATTCCTTACCCTATAGCAAAATCCTTCCAGAACATTTTATGATCTCTTATATATTGAAGCCAGTGCCTTGTTCTGCATCTGCCCCATTTAGAGTGGCAGACAATGGCGCATCAAGGGGGGTGGACAGGGAGGAGCTGACGACCCCTGCAGGGAGAGGTGTGCGAACTCTGAAGATGTTCAGAATAACCGCTCATGGTAATCACATAAAGCAGACTGACTTTCAGCTGGTTTTGTTATTGTTCTTAAATTCTCTACAGACAATGCCTTCTCTAATTGCCCGTCTCGGGGCAGACCACCCCCCTGGCGGCTCTTGGTATCCACCAGGGCCAGGAGACCTGTGTTGATGTCTGCCCTTGTTCTGGAGTGACCGGTTCTGACAGAAGGAATGTCAAGACATGTTATGACGAACTAACTGTCTCCATGTGTCTTATTCTCAACAGCTTTATTCTGACTAATACACTAGATATTTATGCCAATGGTGGGGAAAAGCAAATAAGAAACTATTTTTTGCTTTTACTACAAATGTGATTGTCAGACCAAAGGTACATTTTTGATCTATTATTCTAAGAAGCTTTCACTTCTTGCCATAAAATAGAAATAAAAATAAAAATCCTTCAATTAAACTGCAAGAGGATTTCCCCACTTTGCTGACAGTCATGCATCCGTTTTCGTGTCGTGCCTAGCATTTGAATAAATATTAGATTATGTGGGAAACTTAGACTAATTGCCTCCCTGCTTCAAAAACCTCTGGCTTAAACTTTGTGTTCACCTCTCTTTCCCTGTGAATCATCACTAATTCACTTTTTTATTTTGATTCTTACATCCAGCAAACTTTAGTTCTCTTTCAAAGTATTCACTTCTTCCTTTGGGCCAAAGCCTTGGTGCCAGGCGCATATTCAGGCAAGATCAGCATTCTCTCTCCTCTAGAGGACTCCTTTGGAAAACGTGGATCATTCTAAAAACAGCTCCACTGGCCTACCCCAGAAAAGTGAGATGTTTCTGACTCATCCAAAAGGTTAACACTGCTGCCATTTAAGTGGAAAGATAATGAGGCTTTGGAGTTAATACCTCCTGTGATGAATGGGAGTTACACCTCCCTGTCGTTGTGAATTCAGAATTCCTTTTGAAAACAAGGAAAGGTTGCGCCTGGAATCAGAGGTGGGGAGAGCGCTGCAGAGCTTCCAGACTTAGCTTTCCAAAGCTGCAACAGATGTAACCATGTCAGCTCACACATGTGGTGTCGTTACCAGACTTGGGAACATCAAAAATAGTGCATCTCAAAGTTGTGGGAGTAAGTTTTGAGATGAATAGTTGTAGAGAAAAAATTTTATATTTGATAACTAACATTTTGAACCACAAGTAATAGAATTTCTTTCCAAAATTCAAGATAAAAGTGCAGGGACACCACTTCTGAAAACTCCTGGAATTTCACTTTCTGATATCCCATTTCTGGTCTATCCTTCCTTTCTCAAATGCCTGCACACATTCTCTTGAGGAAGCTCACGCAGCAGTCAGAGGCTGCCTTTCAGGGTGCTGTGAACATCTTTGTGAACTAGACATAAAGGTCAGCCCACTTTCTTTGCCCTTGGTGGAGTTCAGCCAGTGCTGGCTCCGGGCTGGAATGACCTGGGGAGGCCTACAGAGTAGCTCCTGCTTCCACTTGAGTCACTGCCCAGTTATTACCATCTTGGTGGCCCAACTCCTCATGACTGAATGTCCAGTTCCCTTCTACTGGGTTCCTGTCTTTTACTCCACGTTCTCAGGGTAAAACTAGATTCTGTCTCTCCTCCCCACTTCTCCTGGAAAATTCTTATGCATCCTTTAAGGCTTTGTTCTGACTGCAGCTCCTTTAGGAAGCCATTTGAGACCTCTTCCTCCTGGTCCTAACCTGGGCTCTGTGCCCCTCTGTCCCTGTATATATATATCTGTTGCATCATATTATAATCACCTCTCTGCTTGCCTTCCCCACTCATCTGTGAGGTTCTTGAGTGCCTAAACTGTGTTCCACTTACCTGCAAATCTCTGGAGTCCTGTCTGGTGCCATAAATGGTGTGAACGAATGAATGGCTTCCTATCCTTGAACCCTAGCAACTAGACATTCTGCCTTGCACTCCAGTCCTGAGGTGACTGTTCTGCCCCTGAATCTCAGGAATTCTCCCCATACCTGAGTCTCAGCAGGCCTCTGCCGGAACTTTCTGATTGCACCTGCCTCACATCTGGACCTTCACTGACTATTCCATGTACTTCTGCCCAACACCTGTCCCTCCCACTTGGTTGGACACTAGGGTCTTGGCCTCACCGTAGCTCTTGTCCACATCTTCCTCAACTTACGATAGGGTTACATCCTAATAATCCCATCACAAGTTGAAAACATCGTAAGTTGAAAAAGCATTTAATACACCTAACCTACCGAATATCATAGCTTAGCCTAGCCTGCCTTAAACATGATCTGCACACCTACATTAGCCTACAGTTGGGCAAAATCATCTAACACAAACACTATTTTATAGTAAAGTGTTGACTATCTCATGTAATTTATTGAGTACTATACTGAAAGTGAAAAACAGAATGGTTGGATGGGTACAGAATGTTTGTCAATGTATTGGTTTTTCACCCTCGTGATCAAGTGGCTGACTGGGAGCCCTGGCTTGCAGCCGCGCCCAGCATCACGAGAGAGGATCTACTGCATATTGCTAGCCCAGGAAAAGATCGAAATTCAAAATTTGAAGTATGGTTTCTATTGAATGCGTATTGCTTTCACACCACCATAAAGTTGAAAAATTGTAAGTCCAACCCTCATAAGTCGGGGACCATCTGTACTCAATTTGGACTTCGGCCAATAATCTCTTTGTCACACATGTTTCTCTCCTCCATCTCCCACCTAGAATGACCTTCTGGTCTCTGCCTAACAAATTCTCATCCGCAAAGGTCCATTCCTAGATTAACCAACCCGGCACCTTGCTCCCTGTTTCTGATATCTCACCTGGTCAGAGTGACCCAAGTAAGGCTGGCACTCCTTGGTTTAACTCATCTTGGTTATGACTCATGTCTTATCTTCTCTACCAGATTGGAAGCTCCTTGAGGGCAGGGATCAGGCATTATGTATGAAGCCCCCAAGCTCGGCAGAGTATCTTGTATAACAAACAACCCTGTAAATACATGTTGAATGGATTCATTAATCCTTTGCTCCAGCTTAACACTTAAAACAAGTGTTCTGTTTTTCTCCACTCTGAACTACCTACCTCTACAAATGGATACCCCTTAAGGATGAGTTGTTTCTATGCAAATGTTCAAGTCACTGAATAGGTCACAGAGAATTGCATGGTGCATGGACAGGATCGTGCATGTGTGTAGCTTGGGTAGAGAGCTTTCTCCTGAACAGAGGACTCCCATCTGGCATCGGGGTGCCTGGTCTGGTGATATCCCAGGCCCCCAGAAACATCAGTCTCTGGACCTAGGCATTGCTCTATTTATGTTACTACCAATCTTTGCATCAGGATCCCTTGCCCTCCCATCATTAGCTTGTCATCTATGGGATTCCTGCAGTGGTGCTGTTTTACTCTGTTCCTTTAAAAAATGTATTTAAAGTCCCATTTAGCATGTAAGCTAAGGGAGAAGCTGTGTCCCCTGCGAAGTTCCTCCTAATTCTCCATCTTCCTCAACTGGCAAGCGGAGGGGCTCTCCACATGCCTCTTCAGGCTCCTCCAACAGCTCACACATCTCTCCCCGATGAGACAGACTTATTTGCTGCAGCTATTTTTTCACTCCGTGCAAACTTTTATATATATCATAAATTTTTAATATCCAATTTGGAGTCTTCAAAGAATAATGGTAACAAATATGCAACATGAAGATAATGGGAATCGAATCATGTTTATGGCCTCCATGAGCATCTCCTTAAATGATGTCAGGTCAGAGCCACTTGGAGCCGCAAGCGTGTGAGGCTACGGGGCTGATCTCGTGCCTGATTAATGGCCGCCCTTACTCAGGGGCCCTAATGGATTGCATGACAGTTACGGCAACAGATTCCACATCAGCCTGAAATACAGCTACCACATGAGCTAAAATATATCATACTCATCCCAGCACATTACAGCTGTGTCTGGAATAATCAGAGCAGTTGCAAAGTGGTTCTGAAAACCCCTGTTCTGGCTTTTCATTTTTTAAATCTATTTGTCCTTTGTTGGACAGTGACCCTTCTGGGTTTATCTTGCACTGTTCTTTGTCAGGTCACCTGAGTGTCTTTGTTTGGTTTAAGAATTGTTTTTTCAAAGTGTTCACAGGTAAAGCCCAGCAGCTGGGGCATGCGACCCCTTTCTTTTCTATTTTCTGCTGAAGTCACAAGGCCATCACATCCCAGGCAGCTACTGATTATCCCAGGACGCCTAATCCATGGTGGATTATCCCGGCTCCTTGATTGCTCCCCTTCCCCCACCTCCTGCCTCCGCCCACTGCTTGCCTTTTTGGCTTCTTCACTCACCATTCATTTGCATCTATTACCCAGGGACCCAGGGAGGAGAAACAAAAGGCAGGGAAACACACATGATTCCACTTTGCTACTGGTTGGTGCCTATAAAATGCTTAAATAATTGGCCTAATCTAGGCATTTCAGGTGGTCCTTTTATTCCTGTTCTCTGAAATCACTAGGCAGAAGGGGCTGGACTCAAGACTTTATCTACAGACTTGATGAGAGACCTGAGAAATTAGAGAAAATGGGAAACAGCCAAGGGCAAGAAGGGGCCTCCAGGACCCCATCTGTGAGGCAGGGAAAGGATTCAGGCTTGATGGCGGAGATTTACTATCCACAGGAAGTCTCCCCGAAATAACCCGGCCTCAGATGGGACTAGGAAACACACTAAAACCAGATGAAAACACTGCTCTGGATAAGATCATGGATTAATAGTAACAGCCACCCTTCCTACAGCTCCTATGTATGTACCAGACACCGTTCTAAGTGCTTTATACGTATTAATGCATTTAACACACATACATAGACTAAAACAAAAACTTATGAGGTAGGTACTATCATTATCTCCATTTCTCATATGAGGAAATTGGAGCACAGAGAGATTATGTAGTTTACACAAAGTCACACAGCTAACAAGTGGTGGAACCAGAATTCAAACCCAGGCAGTCTGCCTCCAGAGTCCCCACTCCACACTGACAATCTGCTACCTCTCTGCTAGTGGTAAAAAAAAATAATAAATCAGTGTGGAATAACTTGAAAATACTGAAGTCATCCACTTAAAAGTATAGATTATTTATTAATTAAGGGAAGTTTTCATAATTCTTTCGTTTAGCACTCCAAGATCGAATACACCAAGGAAATTAGGAAAGGAGGGTATTTAATGACAAATGTAATTGAGGCGGGCAGAGCGGTCTGCACAGAGCTAGGAAAAGAGAGGCGAGAGCAAGCAGGAGTCAGTAGGTCCCTGGTACAGCCTGCGGGAGATGGTCCTTCAAAATTTATAAAATGAATCCTTAAAACAAACCAACTTTTTAAACCTGGTTCTTATTAAATAACTTTCAGGTCATTGATTATGACACCTAAGCTCCTCAGTTCCAAAAGAATGTCCTACAGAATTCACTGAACTATTCAGATCTGTTAGCAATTTCCTTTGTGAATTTCTAAAAGCATTATCAACAGTATCATATTATTTTTATTTATCCCATAGATGACGCTGTACAGAGTATAAAGGATGTTGGTGTGTCTTATCTCCTGTAGTCCTGGCACTCTGGTATATAAACGCACACTGTGACTTTGGTCAACATGAGACTGTTCATCAAAGCAATGGAGACCCTTGACAAACTGGGGAAACTGAGTCCCTGGACTTGCCGAGCCGAGACACAGGCCTGGACTGTGGTGATTTTTCAAAGGTGGGGGGCCAAAGGCCAGTTCCCCGGCCTCTGCTCAGTATTACAGCACCCTCCACTCTAGGGATGACTGAGACAGAGCAACAGTAATGCAACCCTGATCAGGTCCGCGGCTGATTAGCTCAGCTGGTGGGAGGACGACGCAAGAGGCTCGGGTCACGGTCCTGGGAGAGTTAGCTTGCTCTGTGCCTGGTCACAGAACACACCCTTCATCGTGATCTGCCACATCACATGCATACAGGTCTTGGCAAAGGGGAGACGGACACCAGAAAACATGTGAGAGGATGTGGATAAATCAGCGCACATCTGTCACTACTTCTGGAAGAAATAACTCAAAGGGCATAGCCTGGTGATGGTGGTCATGAAGAGCTATGAGTCACAAACTGAAACAAATGGTGTCCTTTCTAATTCTGAGGTCAAGGACTATAAATTCTGAATTAGCAGCAATATTTGTCAAAGACTATGATGTCACAATTGTTATCTGTCAGAAAGGTTCAGCTTGCAGACCAACTTAACTTTCTCTTCTCCGACCAGCAGCTACAGAAATGCCATAATCAAGTTCCAGATATAATGGAGTTGCCTACATCTTCTCTGGAAGGTTCATATGCTAAGCCTCAGTGCACCCCATCCCTGTGTTCCCACCAACCTGCAAAGCAGGCCTGTCGATGCCCCACGGCTGTTCTCAGTAACCACTCTGCGCTCCTGTCTCTGGTTCCCTACCATCTCCGGCTTGGAGCCCCCTTCCATACCACTGCCAGCTCTCGAGCCTCACCCTTGACTCTGGCCCTGCCTTGTGCCCTTTGACCTGTGCCCTTGACCTGGCTGGAGCTTTCTGTCGCTTATGGATGCAGCCTTGGACCAGCCACTCTGGTCCTCCACTCTGAACAGCCACAGAAGGGTCACTCTGGTCAGTGCTCCGGCCTGGGACAGTTTTACAGTCAGCATCCTATAATGGTGCCCCAAATACAATTTGTCTCAATAAGTTATCTTTAGGAAGAAACATAAGTGAGAATGATGTAATGTTGTAAAGACCTAACATCAGCCTGAACATGAAGAAGAGAGAGCAGGACTAGGAGTAAAATCCTGACCGTTACTGGGCACCGTCCACACAAATTTTCTGCCCAACACAGAGAGATGCTGTGGTTTATGCCAGTGGAGGCAGGCAAAGGAGAAAGACATCTATCTGCTCTGCACTCTGGGTCTTTCAGAGTGTGAAGTTAGGATGTGATTCTGAATAGGATGGTCCTCTTGACAGTTTCAATTACAACCCATGTGCCACTTGACCTGTTAACGGAGGCACCGTTAGACTTAGAGGAACAAAGTCTAAATTACCTTGTTTCCAAACCCAGGAACAGTCAGCCTCTCTGAGGAGCCAAATGTAAAGATGGCGGCAAAGGGGCTTCATAAATAACGACCTCTGCTCAAATGACACTCTGGAGTCTTAATTTTAAATCCCAGCCATTCTGCAGATGATGAATGGAGGTAATAAAAGGTGGGATCGTGGCATGTTTAAATAGGGGATAATCATTGGAGCAGAATTTGACTGGTGTTGAGGGAAGTGCCTGTTGAAGCCAACAGCTCAGAATCAGGTTGTCTATTTTTGGATGACAACTTCAGTTAACACTTGCTCCTCTGTCACATTGTTATTATTATTATTACTGTCATGCATCACTTAATGAAGAGGATGTGTTCTGAGAAATGCCTCATTAGGTGATTTCGTCATTGTGCAAATATCATAGAGTGTACTTACACAAACCTAGATGGTATAGCCTACTACACACCTAGGCCATATGGTACTAATCTTGTGAGACAATTGTCGTATATGTGGTCCATCATTGACTAACGTGTCATTATTCAGCGCACGATTGTATTACTTCTTCAGGAGATATATTTTGGAATCAAAGCTCAGGTGACAAAAGGCAAAAAGTGACCTGAGTTTCCATATCCTCTCCCTTTTCAGTATAACCACTTCCAGAAACTTCGTCACCTTAAAGGAAGAAAACTCAATGTAGAAGTCACTTTGACAGTAACATTAAGATTTAACGTTTGTTCTGTGTAAGACACCGTGCTAAGAATTTTGCAGACATTGGCTCATTAAAGCTCTCCAAACCCTTATGAGGTCTGTATTACCATTACCACCTCCATTTTGCCAGCAAGGAATCTGAAGTGTGGAGAAGTCAAGTAACTTGTCCAAGGCCAAAGAGCTGATAAAGGCAAACCTGGGTTCTGAACACAGGTGTGGCAACATGAGGCACAGGCCTTAACCCCCACATCACACTGGCTCTTCCAAGGGAGCACAGTCAGCAGAGGAAGGTGGGCTGACGACGAGCAACCGAAACTGTACATATTAGCAGAAGGCTCGAACATCACTGTCGGTCCTTGTGGGAGAGAGGGAAATCTTGCCCTCTGGTCTCTTCCTTTCATAGTGAAACACTGATGCCCAACGCAGCTCAAATGGAGGTGGTCAAGAGAGCGGCACCTCACAAGGTCCTGAGGGTCAGCCTACTAGGCCAAAGGCAACACAGGAACAAGAACACAGCCAAAGGCTGAGCAGATCCAAACTCTAAGCCCACCAGGATGGAGGGCAATGGCCTTGCCTAGTATAACACACCTGAGGTCTGAGACAGAGAAGAGGGAAGGATGGGAGGAGAGGGAGGATGGGAGTACATGTGAAAATGGGAGTGTGCCAAGGGGGCCCTGTACATCAGCAGAACAAACGCTGCATGGAGACGGGGGGGACACACCCCTGAAGCTGACAGACTTCTCATTAGGGGCCTGCTCACTTTGAAGTCCGTCTTGTATTTCAGTTTTATTTGCATATCCTTACAAATCCTACAAATTATGGGATTCCAAGGTGAGAGCCTAAATCTTTTCTTGGGTATCAAGAGAGACTGAGACACGTTTTCAAGGACAAAGGATTCTAAATTCATGAAACTCTTCTTGCGGTTCTTGCTTAATCATAGAACAGAAAACTGTTACGGTTTGATGTGGAAACTAATAAAAGGGGAATAAGAACTATCACTTGATATAATTATTACTATTATTAGCTTTCCCTTATTAGTAAAAACAAGCAGTGTTTACATGCAATCAAGTGTCCTAGTGTGATAAAGAAATTTCATTCATTTCTTTGCCTTAAGAAATGACAGACCTTTGCCTTTGAATTATAAAAATGTTTTGTTAAACTCCATAAACTGTAGTTTGCACTACTCTATATTTATACCAAACCACTATATGTGGCATTGTGACTCCATAGAAAGCATATAGCAATGACAAGGGCACTTACATAACTTTTTCCTTAGGTCTCATTCATTCATTCATCATTTATTGACCATCTACCATGTGCCCAGCAGTTGTAGGCAATTGAACAACTAAGCCTCTGAAATGAATGGCATTCAGCCTGCATGTTCAACACATTTTAATTTTTTTAAGTTCAATGATAACAATAAAGCAAATGATCACTTGCCAAGGTCTAACCGCGCACAGTTTGGAGTGTCAAATATTATACATTTATATCCTATTTAAAATTTAGATTTTTAAGTAATTATAATTTTTAAAAGATAAATAAATGTAAACCACAAAAGTCAAGAAGTACAAAATATTCCTGTAAGCAGACTAGAATTTTGAGGAAGTAAAAACCAAGAAAAAGTGAGAGCAAATTCTTAAAGGCCAAGGGCCCCATATGCCATTTGTTTGAGGATGTTAGTACAGAAAGGGGCCAGGAGGGGCATTTGGTGACAATACTGAGCTGAGTTTTATTTCTGGTGCCACCAGTAAAATGGGGGACATAACATCCAGCTCAGAAATCCGTTGCAAGGATTAAATGAGATAATCCATCACATGTCCCACACAATGCCTGGCACAGAGTAAGTACTCAATAGATGACAGATATTTAAATTCCACAAACACTCTTCTTCCTTTTCCGAAGAGAAAAACTCAGCTGACAGGAAGGCAATGGGTACTCACTATCTTTTCTCATAGTTAAAGTCTGGATTAAAATTGAGTTACATGCAACTATGGAGCATGTTCAACAGCCAAAGGCAAGTGCCAATCACACACTGGCGAAAGTGTGAGGACTTTCAGATATGCATCAACATACCCTCTAATCAGGATCCTAACCCTCTACAAATCTGGACACATCAATACTTAATGACCACTTCTATCTCTGTCCTGCCATCTGACTACCCAGTTTGCTCCCTGCAAATAAGGCATTGTTTTGTTTTCTTTTTACCTCTTCATCTCCTCTTATGTTTCATGAGTGGCATCTCCATCAAGAAACTTTCCACACTGGCTGAGCAGGTCCCATCCACGTAAGCATTCTTGGATTCAGGGAGACTGCAATATGTTGAATTCTACGCCCTCACCACACTTCTGCCAAAGAAGTTGACCAAGGTGTTATTGTTGGTCCCCTTTATCACCATTCATGTCATCTCCCTTTATTCCGTATTTTCCAGCTACTAACTTCACCCTGGATCAACTTTGTTTCTAACTCAGTAACAGAGGACATCAGCAAGTGATTTAAGTACTCAGCAGGGGTTGGGCACACATACATTGTATCCCACACACTCTTTCCAAGCTGAATGACCTCATCAAAGACAGAGGAGCAGACAAAACAAAGGAGAGGGAGAATTTCTGAACAAGCTAATATTTGGTTCACCATTTTCAGAAAATGTGCAGATAAGTGGATATTATTTTCTTATTCGAAAGGCTAGAGATTTTTTTTTCCTGAGGAAGATTCACCCTGAACTAATATCTGTTGCCAATCTTTCTCTACTTTGTATGTGGGCCACCACCACAAGATGGCCACTGACGAGTGATGTAGGTCTGTGCCTGGAAACTGAACCTGGGCCACCGAAGCAGAGCACTCCAAACTTAACCACTAGGCCACCCGGGCTGGCCCTACGGATTTTTTTTAAACTAAATGTTGTAGCATTTATTAGGTCCTTATTTGTTTTAGAATTCAGTTTAAAATTCTTGCTTTTGAGTTGTTGTGTTTTTTTTAATGTGTTCACCCCATTTTCTGACACATCATCTCTCCTTCAGGACCCTTAGACAGGACTCTGAATCACCTGGTAATCTCTTCTCCATAAGTGAGAATACCACCTCCCTTAGTCACCTGTGAAATTAGAAACAGTTTTCCTTTATTTTACTGATTTATTTCTTCTTAAAGTAAAATGTCCTCCTCATATGAAACATTTTCATTTCTATTCCTCCCTACCCCTTGTCCTGTCACAAGAAGCTGCTCTCCAGGTACCATATAACGTTTATGCTCATTTGTTTCTTTATATTACAACCTGCCCTCTTGTACTCTAGGATCTGATGCCTACAAAGATATAATCAAAATGAAAATGTATTAGTTTAGATTAGCATCTGTGGCAGCAATTCCTATAAATGATACAGACAAGGCAGTAGCTATAATGTCTGTCTTGTTTCCAGGTAAAAATGAAAAATGATATCTTTGATGGAGAAGACTCCACAGAGACCCGGGTAGAAACGCAGCCTGTTCTTCCACTCACAGACAGCTCTCTTTCCCATCATATGGCTGACAGGTGTGTAATCATGTTCCTTAGTCACAGTTTGTGTAAAAATAACCAATTACCAAATGAATGAGAATCAAGCTCCAGTGTGACTGTTGCCGTCATTGCAAAGTGATAAGGTACATCCTAAACATGGGCTTGAAGGGGAGGCTCAGATGGGCTCCTCCCCAGCCAATGTTGTTCTCTAAGGCTGAGAAGGCTTTCCTACCCTACAATGAATTCACTAAAATGCATGACAGTTCTCCTTTGGCCCCTACCCTTAGGAATGAAGATTCCAACAAGGCCACCATAGATGGTCAGTCAGATTTCCCTGGTAACTCAAGGTCTCTACCATTTCCTGTCCTTGATCTTTCCAGAACATCACCCTCGCCTCTCCATTGAGCACCCACTAGCACAGATGTCTCCCTGCCCACTCAGATTTCCACATGAAGAGTATCTGCCATCAGCCCATTCTTTCCCCTGTGGTGTACATCACCTTCCACCAGACTCCACAGTGACAAAGGACAATGTTGAAACCCAAGACCCCTGCCATTCCAAGCATATCCTCACGAGGCAAGGAATTCTCCAGATCTACTGCTCAGGAAAGGTGGGGTGGCACGCAGGGAGCCTATATTGTTCTATGTTGTGGATATAATCAAGAGCAGTGAATCCTTTAGCATTCATGAAAAAGGTAAGCACAAAAATCACACTTTATATTGACCCAAAGGTTATTTGATAACATGTTGAGAGAGAAAGTCTGCAAATAACTCAAAAGAAGTCAACGTAGAAAGTTGAGATAATGACTTCTTTACAACTGATTATAATCGCACTGTTATTACACTTAGATGACCTTCATCACATGTAGATCAACCCTTTCTGACTGTCAGACATGCCCTGTTGTAGGGCCTGTGGGTGGAGGAGCCCTACCTCCCAGACTGGTGGCTGAAGAAGTTGAGGGACAGGTGAAGGGAAGTCACTGCCCTGTGTCTTTGTTTCCCACCTGTGTAGCAAGGCTGGTACTTGTTACCCACACTTGGTTGAATGAGAGAGTGGTTGTAACCGCCACTCAAGAAAAGAGTTTTGAGTTGTGTGTCCACTGATATCTTCTGGTCAGAGATACTGTATGCTTTCAAACAAATATTATGTTTTCAATAAAGCCAAAGGAAGTGATGATTCAAATTTTAGGTGGTAAATATCAAAGTAAAAAAACAGTTAACTCAAAAAATCTCTGGATTGGTTTATTTAGGCTAAAGGATACCAGGAGATTTAAGACAGATTCAAAAGGTCAGGGAGGGGCCGGCCCGCTGGTGCAGCGCTTTAGTTTGCGCTTTGGCAGCCTGGGGTTCGCGGGTTTGGATCCTGGGTGCCTGCCGACGCACTACTTGGCAGCCATGCTGTGGCGGCGTCCCATATAGGGTGGAGGAGGATGGGCACAGATGTTAGGCCAGGGTCAGTCTTCCTCAGCAAAAGGAGGAGGATTGGCAATGAATGTTAGCTCAGGGCTGGTCTTCCTCACCAAAAACGAAAGGTCAGGGAAAAGCACAATTCTTTTATATCCCTCACTCTTCTTTTTTTTTTTCCTTATCACAGAAGATGTTCCACTGGAAGATTTATCTATAAAGACCAGACTAATGTTACTTTTCTAAAAAGACTTGGGAAGCTACGCTTTGCATGAGATGAAGACAATAAACATTTAAGGGGAAGAAGAAAGCGTTAGCTGGTTTTCCCTTCATGTCATTCCTCTGTAACAGATGAGTTTTTAACCGCAGTCTTGTTATCCTCATTAGCATTAAGTGCTAATTACCCCCCTCCTCTCCTACTCGAAAGGCATCAGGAACTCCACGCTGACCTCAGTAATGGTTGGCATCCTAGGTCAATGATGAGGAAGAAGGATGAGGCTAGGGCTGTGTCAAAAAAGGTAAGTGGAAAACGGTGTGACCAGCGAGCTAAAGAGAGGACACAAATGCAGGTGGCTGCTGAAATCAGGGTCTCCTTCCAAGGAGGAGGCAAGGCCTGGTGCTGTGTTGCGTACGAGGTTCTCTCCTCCACTTATTCATGTGCTCCTGGCAATTTTGGCAGTGGCACCTCAAGTGAAAAGCACACTACTTTGCACATATGGTGGAAAGAATCTTGTGCATCAGTTGAATGCATACTGTACTACATACACATTCTGTTTTATCTCCGGGCCCAGCCGTGCTGCAAACGCTTGCAAATTGGGAAACCTTCTGTGCAGTAAAAATACGGACAGGAGAAGCTAGACTGTGACTTCTAAGATGCAACACTAGCCAAAAAAGCCAAAGTAACTAAAAGTTAAGGCGTGCGCTTCACGTTCATTGCAACAAAGGCAGCGCTGAAAGGTGGGGACCCACAGCCAGCATTTATTTCATTCCCCTTCATCCTGGGGTTTCAGGCCCAATGAATGGGCTTCCCTTCCACACACATGATGCCCTCTGGGAACTGTATCCATTGCGGCTTTATTTTATGGAACATCTGAAATTTATATGGAAAAAATTTCAGGGAAATTTCTCAGATTTACCTTCGTAGGAGATAGTGATGAAATCGCTCCTTTTGTCCTCTGTTTGATCACGAGGTCTTGAGCCTGCCATCCTGCAAGGGGATGCCACGGCCCTTAGTGAGACACTGGAGTCACTTTCACTTTCTAAGTGTTTCTGAAAGCAAAATCTGATACTGCTCAGGATTCAGAACACTCTGTATATTTGGGATATAAAAGGAGCAAAGTGGTGGCTTGTTCTGACCTTCCTTCTTGCCAACTCTTCCTTTACCTGGCCCCCAAATAAAGTAATGATGTTTTGTAAATAACTTTTAAAATAACTTGTCCCTAATTAAGGAGATTGATATAAAAATCCCTTCTCACTTCAAATCAAGGATCTTCCTTTGTTTTCTATTATAAAAGTGTGAAAGTGTACAGATCTCTTTAATAAGCGAAGACAATTTTTAGAGGGGTCAATGCATCACGATTTCTATGGCTCTTTTTCAACCTGAGAAGAATGTCTCCTTGCTTCAAAATGAAGAAACCAAGATGTAACCAGGTGATCCAACCGAAGGCCCAGAAGAAGAACCATAACATGAGGTTCTTGGTAAGATACTGACGGCTTAAAGTATAAAAGGAAAAGAGCAGAGGGTGCCTAGAGTAATGCCCAGTATTGTCCCCACTACCTGCCGGCAGCTCCTTATTCAAGGTCACACATCTCTCCTCCTAACCCTTTCGTCTGTGCAACATCAGAGGTTGTAAAGAAGCAGCAGGCCTCATTATGCCGAAGTGTGTGCTGCTCCTTCCCTAATTTATTCTGTGCGTAGAATCCGTGATTTAGTTTCCACGTTATTTAGAACCATCCTCTCACAAATGTTAGGAGTGACAGAAGTTAACCCCAAACTGGTGGAAGCTTTGAGTTGCCCGAGGCATGCTTTGGCTCATTTCAGTCAGTTGTTCATTTTCAATATGGTTTTAGTTTGTCGAGTTGCTAGAAACAATAAAATACATATTTAAAAGATAGTGTTCTGTAAGCTGTCCACAGGCAACTCTGCCGCACTTTCCACTGTTCAGCACTTTGTCTGGCTCTAATTCCTCTTTGTTTTGTTTCTGTGGCTGCCTTTTTTTTTTTAATGAGTTGAAATATTCAGAAAATATAGTCAATAACTGGGAGTGACTCTTGCCATTTAACTCTATTAACAATAGTGTGTGATAATTATTACGGATACATCTGAAATTCTTAATGGAGATTTCTGAGCAGTATATACAAACCGAAGGGAAAGAAATATTACATACATGGATATAGCCCCACATTCTTAAAATGGACCTTTTAACGAAGCCATTAGAGAATCAGCCAGTTGAGTTTAAAAATTGCCCCTCCTTCCTCACACCCACTCTAGAGCCAGAAAAGGCAGAACCGGGGGAAATCCTCTGGGCTACTTTCAGTCTCTTTTCTAGTTCTCCCTTTCGAACCTCCCATGCATGCCAGGCCTCCCAGGGCAAAGATACATGTTCAGCACCACAGCTCACCCTTGTATGAATGACCACTTTCTACACCATGGCCTTACTTGATCAAGAAATTGCCTCCTCAAAGTCTATATTCTTGTGTTTTCAAGCACTGCTGTTTTGTTTTGTATCATCAAAACATTTGCATATTTTACTAACCAAATGCTGGGATTGGATTGCATTTTAATACATAGTATTAAAATACATAGTGTATTCAATCATTAACCAAGGCTCCTCCCCGAGGAACTTCTTCCACTATTCTGAATTCATTTTACCTCAACTCACAGAACGTCAACTATGGGAATTATGACAAAGAGACAGGTAAGATCTGGTTCCTTCTCCCAAGGAGTTTTCTGTCTAGTTAAGAAGATTAGACATATACACATTAAAGGGAGAAAAAAAAGTGGCAGATTCTTGTTTTAACATGTACCCTGCTAGGCAAGGTGGTGGGAGAGAGGCATCCTCTTGGGTTGGAGTGGTCAAGAGGAGACAGGATTTTAGCCGAGCCCTGAAGGGAGGCTTTCAACAGGAGTTTTAGTCATTTTTAAGGACCTGTCTATCTTTCAATTTCATGGAGCAAGACTAAAGAAGAAGAAAAGTGTGCTTTGGATTGTGGATTAGAACCATAAGTCTGGTTATGGAATATTAAACCCTAAACTTCTACCATCTTCCCATGTGCTACCTGCTATTTCTTATCTTTTTCAGTTGTGGTCATTGTTTCCTTTCCTCTTTACTACATAAATAGGAAATGAATGAAAGACTTTTGATCATCCTTGATGCCTAACACAGTGCTTGACAAAAGTGACGCTCAATAAATGTTGGGCATTGGACTTGAGATATCAATCAAAGTGTCTGCCCACCACATCCCCTTCTAAGGGACTGTGTACCATGTTTTGTACCACATGACACAGCCTTAGCTGACTGGACCAAGTATATGCACATGACCCAAGGGCAGCCACTAGATAAGGTGTCCAGCAACCCATGATGTGGCTTGTTCCAGAAAGATGAACTGATTCAATCAGATTTCTTCTCTCAGGAATGAGAACTAGAATATACCAAGAAACTGCAGCAGATAATGATGGGGGTCGAACCTAAAGGTCACAACAATGAGAGGGGCTGGAGAGGCTGTGATGGAGTCATGCATGCTGAAGTGATGAGGACCAGGAACTATGGGGATGCAAAAAAATCTGGTTGATAGAGAGAAAAACATGGAGCAGACAGCCAGAGAAAATCAGAGATACCATGAGAGAATAGGTGGAGAGAAGCCAAGCCCTAAAGCTGCCTGAGTTCTCACTGCTTTCTGGTTCCAATTCCAGCCCCCCTTGCCTTAAGAGCCTGGCTAAAATAGACTGTAACATCTTCTGTCTTCAATTTAACTCCACTCTCTTCCCTTTCGAAGTCTTGATGCTTGTTTTCTTTCTCTCCCATGGTGGAGAGGGGAAGTGGCTACTGCAGACGAAAGGAGCCTCAAAGAGTGAACAAACATGAGGACTTGGAAACCACCAAGTATTTCATCACAAACCTCCATCACCTGCTGTGTCCAAAGGACTGGGCACTGCCTTAATCTTAGAAAGGGAAGGCACAAGTGAGAATGGTCTTTGTTTTGTTTTGTAGGAGAAGATAGCGGTATTAACAAGCAGAAGCAGGTTGCCCGTTTTCCTTCGTCCCCTGAAATCACCACTAAATGCATGGATTAGACAATGCTGTCCGTTTGGTGAGCAGTGGAGTCTGAGTGGATTCTATTTTTTATGGAAATTCAGCCACGGCCTTTCACCCTTCAGGGCATCTGTCATTTCTCATTTCTGAGAGTGGCAGATGTCAGCTCCCTTAGCAGGGGACAATTTTTAAAAATCCGTTTGTACACATAAGCTGACACAAACTGAGCTGAAACCCACTGGGGGAAAGTACAAGATTAGGCTTGAAGCAACTGGAGAACATGGCTTCAACTGCCTTCCCGATACGGTAGGGCTGGGATGAGCTAGGATGCCTTCCCACCCTAACTGGCTTTACTTCCATTGCACATATTCCAGGTTACAGTATTGGAAGGGGCAGAGACTGGTCAATTAACCTGAACACTCAGATTAGGTCCACTTCTAGGTTCCCTTTGAAGTTCCAGTCTCTGGCTATGCACTAATGCCTAGAGATGAATATTCTACAATTTAATAGAACTTCACTTTTGGGGTTTTTTTTTGTTGGTTTTTTTTTAATTAAAAATTTTAATATTACTCATTCCACTTATCTCCAGATACCTCCAGTTATGGCCAAAGTCTAAGAAAGTGCTAAGGAGTGAAGAGTTACTCCCTGAACTTTGCCTCCTCTCCTTGGGCTCCATCCACCACACTCCACTCCTACCTGGTTCCATTCTCAGCCTAGGAGCCCTGGGAACCTGTAAGAGGCCCAAGTCATCTCCTACATCTCCATCATCTCTCTCTCTCTCTCTCTCTCTCTCTCACACACACACACACACACACACACACACACACACACACCCCTTCCAATAATCACTCACCCCTTCCAGTAATCACTCAATCTGAGAGAGACCATTTGCACTCGCTGTATACTGGATTCAGAGAACCCAGCACAAGAAGGGGTGGGGAAAGGTGGTACTCTCTACCAAGGTGGAGACTCTGAGGCAACCCAGCCTCAAAAAGACTGAACCGGCGAGGGCAGCCTTGTGCAGACAGACTCTACAGCAGATCAAGACAGAGATGAGCTCAATGGAACCTAATGGAGATGCTGGAACCCATGGGCAGCTAGCTCCCATTTCTGATTGTCCATGTCACCTCCTTTGCTTCATTAAATATCACTGAGTCCTGAGAAGAAAATTTCTTGGGGGTCTCGACCCTTCAAATGACAAGGGGACTTCATTCCTTCATTACAGCAAGAGTTGAAATACCACAGGTTGATCTAGTCATAGAATCCAAACCAAAGAGAAAACACGGACGATCTCAAAATTAATGTTGCAGTCATCTAAACTTCAGCTTTCAATAGCCATCTCTTCTTTCTCTCTTGCCCTCTTTATTTTGATCTGCTGCCCTTTCAGGCAGTGATGCTGTTTTCTTTAGCAGACCAAAGGCAGTTTGTTTCTGAGTTAAATGTCACTTCAATATTTCCCCAAGTGAGATGTTTGAACCAGTTTATGAGTTTCCTAAGCAACAGAGAAATGCTGGAAAAATATTTGGTATCTCAGGTCTGAAAGTTGCCTTAAACTCTGGCTCCCCGAGGCAAATGAAACAGATAGATTGAAAACTCCAGTTTCACTCAAGTTTCAAGTCGAAAAATAAAGTACTGACCTGAAAGCAGAGAGCTCTAAAAGCCGGCCTCCTAAAGCCATGTCACTCAGGTTTGTGGCCCTAAACAATTTGAATACTGAAATATCCTAGTGACAGTAAGAGAAATGATCGTGGCACAAGTCCAGGATCGTGAAGCCACGGTCAACAACTAATGTGTGAGGAGGGAAACAAGCTTCCCTAGCCAAACACAGAATTCTGCAGGAAAATTCCTGTGGGAACCAGATTATGCCCTGAAGGCTGAGATTTGATTAACCTTCTTGTAGCATGTGTAACGACAAATGTTATTGGTCATAAAATTATCCAGCCCTTATTAAAACACAGCTGCAGCTCTGGGCTCAGTGACCTCCTGGGGGAGAGATTTCCATAAGATAGCAATAGACTTCATGGAAGGGGAGCGCCTTCCTAGCCTCGAAACTCCGGGAGAGTGTTTTATACTTTAATGAGGAGTTCTTGAGAGAGACCAGGCTCCTTAGTATTAAAAGCTTTAAGAAATAGAAGGGCCAGATTACATTCAGTCTGCTACTTGGTGGGCAGCCAGCCTACAGCTCACAATATGGATACGCCTTCCTTTACAGGGAACTGTGCAGTCACATTCACACAGACATACCTACCTTGTATCCAACTGTTACTGCTGAGTATGTTTTCATTTCTTTTTGTCTTATATAATCATAGAATCCCAGAATATGAAGGAAACTTAGAGACTCTCCAGTCCAACTACCCATCCAGCTCCATCACTAAGGAGAACTGCGGAAACCAGTTCCCTGCTTTCAGAAGTTTTCCAGAGAGACTGAAACCCTGTGGGATGTTATCAAGGGCTACCACGGCCAAATGGAACTGATTCCTCCAGGCGCTAGTCTTGCTCTCTGTCTCAAGTTGTGGGGTCTTCCTTGTGCTTTCGTGATCCTCCACATTCACGGGGAGTGTGGCTATGATGCTCCACCCCTACAAGCCAAATACCATTGTGGGAAGGGGATCCTCTGCTTTTCTGGGCTTACTGGTGAATCCCTGAGTAACGCCCTTTTGTCTCTTACAAGTTTTTTAAATAGCTAAAGGCAAAATAAGAACAAGGAAAATGCTTATTCTTTTCTGTAGTTTGTTTCTCACTATTTATATCCTACTATCTTTTCCTCCACATGGGCCACTAAACTCATCTTTACTAATGGTGCTTCCTTTGTGAAATTTTAGATCTGCTCCTAGAAATCCTTCCCCCACATACAGCGTATTTCCCCAGTTTAATTTCTCCTAAGTTGATAATTTAATTTACCTGCTAAAACAATCAGAACCTGAATGACTGCAGAGTTGTCTCAATTTTTTTTCTCAATGATGTACCTTTCCCAACAATATAAATTTTTTTCTCAAATGATGTAAAGCTTTTCTTGTGAAATTATTTTGGACCAAAGTCCTACAATCCATGATTCTTATTTTTCTATCTCTTACATATCTTGCTTCTATTACCATATTATCACTTTTAAAATTTTTATCATGAACTTTTTAAATACATGCAAAAACAAAGATAAAAGAGTATTGAATCCCCAAATTCCCATCACTCAGCTTCAATAATTATCAAATTTGCACCCCACTTACTTCATCCATCCCTTCTTTTCATTTGTCCCTTGCAGAAGTATTTAAAGTAATCTGGAGTCATTTCATCTCTACATACAGCAGTATACATTTCATTCTATCAGTTTTTACATAACTTTGAGATTATTTTCCTTTTTTGTGATTTTTCAGGTTTGACTCTCAGGTAAACGATCTCTGAATGTTTCAGTCCTCTACTCAGGGGATATCAGCATCTCAATATGTCACATTCCCTGGTCTCTGCTTTGTAGAGGGTGAGGGGGGAAAAAGGTTTCCTTCCCAAACAAGAACACTCCATCATGAAATATGAAATTCTGACCATGAATTTAAAGTCTCTTTTATTATGCCAAATTGGCATATAAAAATTATTTGGGGAAGACAAGTGTAGGCACACAACTATACTACTCAGTAACCATAAGATAAAATATGCCACTGCTCATATTCTCATCAAGACATCACGGCACCATGTACCAAATGACCCCCCAGGGTCTAAAGACAAACTTTAAAAAAATTTTTATTTTATTAACCTCTAAAAGGCTTCCTTTTAATATACCATCATTAAGAGAAATTCAGTATTTAAGAACCAGGGAGCCATTAAGAAGCAGGCGTGCGATGATTTAGTAATATTTTAGTTCAAAGAATACACGATTTTAATGATCTCTTTTGAACATTGCAGAATCCCAGACACTGGAAAGAAACGGAAATGTATGACACACCATTCAAGGGGTCTATTTCTCTCTGTTGTTCTTACTTTTTAAACTATCAAGCTGTAATAATTATTCGGTCTAAGCAGCCCCCAGTAAATGAAACAGCCCTTAGACAGCTGTTAAGGCTCAGTCTTCCGGAAGCTTTGATTTTAATGAAACTCATTAAGGAAAGAAATTAACAGAAAATATCATAATTTGTCTTGTTTCAGAAAACTAAACAGAAACAAAGGGCTTCTTAACCTGACAGGGAATCTGACCAGCCAAGCTCCTTTATTATATTCAGAGCTCCCCACCAGCAGTTCTGCACATGCGTAGGTCAGAAAAAGTGCCTCCTCCCAGAGGAATGGCGCAGCCCAGCCCAGCCCAGAGATTTGTCTCAACTTCATGGAGAAGGCAGCGTCCTCAGCCAGGGCAACATTTTTGGAGCCACGCTATGCAAGAACAGAATAGTCAAGGAAATGAAAGGCTATGGAAAATGTAATTCCCATTAAAAGGCTACAATTGGAGAAACTGTCCACATATCTGGCTGAAAACACTAAGTTCAACTTCTCTCCAGACAATAATGAAATTTTAGCTTGGATTTCTTTCCTTCTTTTTTTTTAACTTAAAGAAACCCTCATGAAGTATATGCTCTTTGCTTTCCTTTTCATAACGTCTTCCAGCCACATTAAGCTGGAATGTTTCAAAGGCAGGAAGCGGCATTCACCCAAACTTCCACCTCCAAGTCAGAACACTCCCAAGGAAGACTCTGATGATGCCCACAGCCGTTATGCCGAGAGGTTTGGCACAGCCCTGATTTGGATATGTTTAGATTGCACGTGGATTTAATTGGCATCTCATCCTGATAGGTCAGATAACCCCAGAGACAGACCATCCCAGAGAGAGGGCATCTGAAGTGTTTATGAAACTGAAAGCAAGTGTGTTATTGACCGTGGTCTCACTGCAGCAAACACACATTTCTGAGTCCCTCAGAAAAAAAGCCTGAAAAGGTGGTGGAGCTTTTCCAGGGATTTAGGCTGTGTCAGTAGGAGACAAGATAAGGAGCAGAACAGAGCAGGGACTGTGCACATGGCACTGCTGCACCCATTGGCCATGCACACCCACCTTCAGCCTGATGCACGGAGAATCAAAAGCTCAGTGTGTCGGGGAAAGAGACCTGGTCACTTAGGGACCATCTGACCTAGGTAAGTTATTGAACTGCTCTGAGTCTCAGTTGCCTCCCATAAGAGACGACAATACGATGGGGACAATACCTTTTTCATCAGGTTGTTGTGAGGATTAAACAACATAAAGCGCTTAGCCTAGTGTCTGATGTTGTGAGAACTTTAAAAATAGGAGGAACTGTGAGGATCCATAGGTGTACAGAGAGGATGCTAATGCACTAACCCTTGGTGGTCAGGAAGGCTCTTGGAGCCAGGATCTGGGGAAAGAGAGAACGTATCTGGGGAGCCAAGTCCTTGAAGGAGAGGAACCTGAGAGAAAGGGACCCCTAGTGGGGTGGGCAGAGGTGAGACCTGGAAGGGCAGCAGGCAGAGTTCCTGCACTTGGCTGACCTCCTTCTGGGAGTTGCACTGCCCTATAGGCAGGTCCCCAGGAAAACCCTCAAATCCTTCCTGGGCTAGTCCTAGCTTTACTGGGAGGATCTACTCAGGATACCCTGGAGAGAGCTTCACGAAGCTTATCTAAACATTACTTGGGGTGGGGAAAGTTAGGTAAGGCTCCTGAAATCCTGTTTCTTACAAGCTGATTGGTAAAGTGTAGGCAGGAAGCTGCTAAGAAAGTAGAAACCACCAGACAGACAAGAGGGGAAAAAAGAACCTTTCTTTTTTGGCACACAGTATTATTTCAACTGTTGAAAAGGTCGTTTTGAATTAGTTATTTGCTACCTTCTCCTGGGCTCCATTTGATATACACTGAGGCATCAGAACACCCCCTCCAGTCACTACCCCCCCATCAGGTTAAAAGTCGGTTCTATGCAATGCATTGAACACCATTTCTTTTCAAAGGAGAAAGAAATTGACACATATATTACAAACCAGTGAGTGACTGACGACTAAGATTTCTACTTTAGATTATAAGAGTCTGTGTTTGCTGCCAGGTACAAACCATATGTGGATGGTATTAAGGGAAAATAATCAAATCTATGTGTCACCCAAACTTCATACAAATCCATATTCTCTCACACTCTACAAAATAAGACGTTTCATATGGTGATACCACTGAATGGCTGAGAATAAAATAATTATTCCTACTACCACAAACCCGGGAAGACGGATTAGTTAATCTGCAAAGGTTTTATACAACCCAATGACGCAGGGACAAAGCTCTGTGGATGGGTGATCAGGAGATTAAGGACCCCCTGACTCTGGGTCCATTTACCCCAGACAGGATTATGCATATACATTGTAGTTCTCAGTCTTTTTCCAACATCTCCTCTTTTTTCTTATTTCATGCCTGTTTCTATTGTTTTCTTAAAATAAATGTCATCTGAATTTTTCATCTCCAATCCATTTAGATTCTTTCTGCTAAAGGATTTGTATACTGAAAGAAGAAAAAAATAGGCCAATCAACTAGTGTACTCTTTATTCTTGCAGCCTCCACACCCTCTGTATGGATTCCTAGGTTCAAAAAATGCAGTCAACTCTTGATGGTAGAAATGAGGATATCTATTAGCCTACAAACTAGCTCTTTTTAACATTTAATTAATCTAATTTGTAAGCAAATTAACATTCCGTTCAATGCTCCTTATTTCAAAAAGTCAGGCCTAGATTATTTAGTTCATCATTTAGTTCAGACCTATTTCTTCATTCATTCAATGAATATTTATCAAGAATCTTTCATATAACTACTAACACAGTTTTAAACACTGGGGATATACCATAAACAAGACAGAGAAAATCTCTATCTTCATGGGTTTTATTATAACGGGAAGCACAGACAATAGACAAACATCTATAAAAAATATATGATATCCAGTGGTATTATACGCTATAAAAACAAAAGCAGTTGTAAAAAGTTAAAGAGTAATGGGGGCTGCTGATCTAACAGACAGATAACAAATGCTCAATTTTTAATATCACTAGGGCAAGTTTTAAATTTGTCTTATCATCTCCCAAGTGTGCTATGAATTAGCATGTTAGAACAGACACATAACTATGACATTCTGCAGTTTTACTTATTAATTCAATTTTATTTATTAATTTACTTGTACTCTGCCTCATTCCTGAAAGGATTTATGGGAGAGCTACTATGCAGTTGCACAAATTGCCCTGTCCCTTTGCTATTAAAAAACTAGATCTTTATGAAAATAGTAGAGATACAAACTCATTTCCCAAGTACTTCACTTTCTCTCCTCTCAAGTTGATTTCTTTGACAATTTAAGTGTGTCAGTAAGTATTCAGAACTAAGATTTTCCAGGAAGATCAAATGAAAAGGCTAAAAATCAATACAGGCAGCCACTACTTCTAATCACAATTTTCATAGAAATTTAACTTGGTAATTTTTTTTCACAATGTGTCAGTCTCAGAAGCATATCAGGATTGATCCTGTACTCAGCATCCTAACTCTAAAATGTTCAAATGTTGCATTCTAGTGATATAAACGAATGAACATCAATATGACATGGGAGGCTGGAAGCAGAATGAAGGGAGAAATTATTCATAAATTATGCAGTCATCTTTTGCTGATCCTCCTTGGTAGAATGGGGGAATCTGAATGACACAAGACAAAGGATCATCTAAAAATTGCAGTGGAACACACATACACAATACCCCCCTCCATAACCAATCTTGGCCCCTCAGAAGGTCCTCTCAGCAGCTAGAATTTAGAATGATGATGGCAACCCCTTGAGTTGCTATGAAAACTCAATTCATGGGTAATCAAGTGTGGGCTACACACAATGTGAGCAAATGAAGGGAAACCTCTGTTTCAAGTCCACTAGTTGGCACTCAGTGTCCATCTGTTGAAACATTTTATAACTTTCCAAAAGTTTGACTTATATTCAACTGATATTCAACTAAAGGACACGAGATACACTTGGATGTGTGGCTCATTTTGCCATTTTCACAAGAGCAGCCATTAACAGTTTTCAAGTGTTTAAATCTTCCGTAATTTTTAATAATTTGAGAAAAATTTTATATGGAGATAGCAGAAACAGATTTCTGCTTGTAAAGGCAAACCTATACTTCACAGAAGCACTAATTTTATTTAATAAACATTAATATTTTATTTAATGATAAAAAAGTTAAAAATATTTTTTTACTTTCCAAATCACTTTTACTAGAGGTATTTATTAATTACTTATGCAAAGAAAGGTTGATATGTTTTCATTTTTCTGTTGATTTCAAAGGAAAAAAATCCTCTAAAATGTGAACTACATTTTTTCAGTTTTACCTCTCCTTTGCATTCATACCATGTTTATCTTATTCACAAAATAGTCCTTGCACCAATAACAAAATGAGTGTACCAAGTGCACAGACAATATATGTACATTAAATAAAAGAATTGGAAAAGGCCAGAGAGGAGAGATTAAGTGAAAGTCTGGAGGTATGTGAATCCTTTATAAATTATAAAATGTGATATAAATGTATATTCCTATTATTGCTACTGATGACATCCTATCAATTAATTTCCTTTGAAGCTCATTATATAATATGTGAGGCCACAGTTTTTTTAATTACCACGTGGCTCTCTTTTATAGTCACCTGATTTTTGGAATTGCCAGCTGGACACATCTGTTCTGAAGTCTAACTAGACTCTGATTCACCCAGGAAGAAGCAAGGTTCAAACTAGCCCAGTGCCTACAGCTGCTAAAAGATCTGTCCCAGCTGATGACTTACATGCTACCTCTTATTCATGTCTAACCATGATTCTCCCGCTCAGAGTCAAGGTTTATAGACAAGATTGTGCCACTTGCTTTGTTAGGCACAAATTAATGCAGTCAAACTATATAATTAATTCATGCCATTTTGTCAAGCCAACTCACAAAGAAAGAGCGCTGGGAAACCATACCATTACCTCCTTTGATATGTCCAAATTGTGTTCAGTCATTTGCTCTCCGGTGCGATGGATCAGAAGGGTATCCAGTGTCTGAAGTGATGGAAATCATACTGCTGTGAACACTATGAGATTTCAGGTAAGCTGATCTGTGTGTGCGCATAGAAGTGTGGCACCGGTATAATAGAAAACCTTTGACTACATGGAGATTTTGGAGAGGCCACTATTAGGTCATTCAGCATATCAAGGACAAAGCACTGATTCACTGCGTCAGCTTCAAAATGTGCATTTCTGCCTTTTACAAATGACAAGCCACTGAGTGGGATCATTAGAGGCCACCCTTGACTCAGGACCATCTTACAACACCTGTGCCATGTTATAACACCTCTATTACTTTAACAAGCAAAGCCACAGTCTGGTTTCCCCGATTTGCCGCAGAATTCTCAGGTCAAGTGTAAATGCATATTACAGAGCACCCTCTGGCATATATTGTTAAAGCCCTCATTAAAAAACCTCCAAAGTCGTCAACTGTGCAATTGGAAATGTTTCCAAATCCTCTTATCCCCAACCTAACAAATCCCATTGTTTATTAAATCTGATGTTTTGTAAATTTGATACTGCCTGGCTTATAGGGGAGGAATATCTTCCAAAAGAACCCAAGAGAGTTCTTATGGAAAGAAAAGTAAATCAGGAGAACCCCCTTCCGTGGTAAGAAGACAATTCTAGGATTAGGAGA
The DNA here is from genome assembly GCA_031878705.1 of Tapirus indicus. Taxonomy (NCBI): domain Eukaryota; kingdom Metazoa; phylum Chordata; class Mammalia; order Perissodactyla; family Tapiridae; genus Tapirus; species Tapirus indicus. Next base: position 30,396,814 of record CM062933.1, on the reverse strand, counting down.
CACAACAGTATTGCTAACCAATTACGGTTCTGTCTGGGTCATGCGCTATCTGTAGCAGAAAGAGGCAAGATGGCAGATGCCCTGGGTTATTTTAATTAATTTAATCATGTGACTAATTGGTCTCTGCTGGGTTTCTGTGGTAACTGCTTCCTAAGTGCTGATGGGCAATTGTGTTAAATGTAGCTTGGAATCCGCACGTAGGGCGCAGTGCCTTGGAGAGCTCGCGAGGATTGCCATGCAGCTGCGCTCCGAAGGTGCCCTGCTGGGGCTCTGATTGTCTGACTGCGGAGCGCTTACAGCTGCAGCGGCCTCTGCAAGCAGGCGCTGCCTCCCTTTTCTAAAAGAACATTGCTTACCTACCTACATGGGCAAGAATTCACTGTGGACATCGGAAAAAGATCTGTGATCAAAGAACACTCAGGTTCGGCAAGGATTTGGGAATTAGATGGAGAAAGGTATCTGTAATAAAGGGACATTGGGGTGGGAAAGAGGAGAGAGGGAAAATTAAGGCTACTCCTCTGCGAATAATACGCAGCCCCAGAAGCTATCGTGTGTTATTCACAGCTGTCCAAATGATACTAATAAGCCATCCTTTTAAATGCCTTGCAGGGTTTTTTTTTTTTTTTTCCATTCTCTTACAATGCCATCTCCTCCTTGTCACCGAGAAGGTGCGTGGGAGAATGGGTGGGTGGATGGCCAGTTTTAGAGCACAGTCTACTTCAGACAGATGGAAGGAAAATGACTTCCAAATTTTCTCATGAAGAGGGATATGTTTGTATTTGCGCAATGCATTCTAGCACCTGTGCAGAGAAAAAAAAAGTGTAATCACAGATTTCCCTCAGAAGGGGATTTAAAAAAAAAGTAAAACCACTAAATGCAGCTCAAAGATGTTGCTGTGCTTGATCAAGCCCTTCCATCTGCAGCCCCAGGCAGGCTCCTCAGAACAATAGTTTCTCCCCACCGCGAAGAAAGAAGAGTCAATGCTTGGACCATTCTAGAAACTCAAGAGAAGCTGCTTTCTGAGATAATTTCCATGTCTATTGGAATGGCAGCACGAATGATACTTTTTTCCAGAGCAGGAGTGGGAGGCAGTTGGAGGGTGGCGTTGCTTTTGCTTAACAAATGCCACAGTGACCCACAGAAGCTGTGGTCTGTCCTGAGTGTTCCAGACTTCCGCAGAGGGGCAGCTCCAATGGACTCCAGCCCTGCTCCCTCTAACCCCCGATATGAAGCAACGTCTTGGTAAATTAAGCTAAATTGGCTTCATCTAAAAATTTCACATTAGAGATGAACATTAAGTGGGCTGACAGTTTAAATTCCGTTAAGAGGTGGCAAGGAGTTCTGATAAGTGTTACAATGTGTCTGAGAGGATCCAGGCAGAAAGAGTTATTTAATCCAACATCTTGCTAAAACTGGGAGCTTCCCTACATCTGTTATGTCTCTGTAACGCAAACGGAAGAATCTGTCCAGAATATCACCAGTTTTGTGACTTTAATGACATCCATTTTGAGAAGTATCTGTCTGTTCTAAGTACTGGATAAACTGCTGAAAAATTGTGTCATTTGATTCTCAAGGCCTGCATCCTGGAAGGAGCATCATCTCTGGCACTGAGGCAGAACTGCCCTCTCTCCTAATACTGTTAGTTTATTACAGGACGCTTATTCTAAAAATCTGCCTGGGGACACCAAGCCGTACCAGTCAACCCCCAGTCTGCCTGTACTGTCCCTCATGCTGATAGATTTACAGCTCACCTCTACCTATTCCAAACCTCCACTCCAGGCTGCATAGGTCAGAAAACGTTCCATCTTCTATCTCTGGTTTAAGGGAAAAACTCTAGTTTTTAGAAGAGCAGACAGGAGCTGAATGCTCCCACATCCAATAACCCTCAGTTAGGATTCTAAACCTGGATTCAAGAGGTCCATGAATGAATTTCAGAAAGTCTATGAACCCATGAAATTATCTGTAAAATTCTGAGCTTATGTTTATTTCCTAGAGAAAAGGTCCACTCTGAAGTTTTCTTCGGATTGTCTAAGAAGGCCGTGATGCAAACAAGAGGTTAAGAACCCCTGCCCTCCACAGGTTTATAGTCCACCCTCACCTTGCCTCTAATCTGGCTGTGGGTTTCAAATTATTTAACTGGGGAAGCCTTAGCTAGCATTTCTTTATCACCCTACTTTAAAATAGATTCAACCACTCTTTCTCCTTGGTAGCCAAGTTGTCCTCCCAAATGACTCCCCTGGTGTGGGCCAGTCCTTGTGAAGTAAGAGCCTCATGCACAGCTCTGTGGAACAGGCCCAGGTGGCATCTCATTGACTGTAGCATGAAGACCAGGACAAACATGGCGGCAGTCCATCCCTCCATTTAACTCCTCATCACTTTTGGCCCAAGACTGAGAATTACAGTGGGAAGCTGCTTTGGAGGATGCTCCTGCTTCACTTCACTTCTCCACCCCCTCCTCACTGTCTGGCCTTCCTCTATCCCCCTTGCTCCTTCCCCACCAAGTCATCTCTGCCTTCCTTTACTTCATTTTCACCTGATACAAGAGCTTGATATAGAACATTTTAAAATTTGAGCATTCCCTCTTACTATCTGATCAATATACCCATTGCCCCCAGTTCTCCATCAAGACAAATGCATACTTAAAAACAAATTATAAATGGGGCAGCCATTGGCCATTTTAAGGGATAAATATGACTCCATTAAGAGAGTCCACAATGAAAGTTTCAAATAACTGATAGAAATACCTCAGTTTAACTAGATGAAATTGCAGACTTAAGGTCAAGGAGAATCCAATAGTGAGAGCTTGAAGGCCCCTGCATCCTGCCACAATAATTACATTTAATACAAATCTATCTACTCATCTAGTATTTCCAAGCTGGATTCTCAACTCATTAATGAGTCCCAACCAGCAACTTTTTAATGAAATAGAATAGAACAAAACAAAATATCAGAGTGCACCCCATAGAAAAGCAAGTATTGTTTCATGAAACTTTTGTTTCAGTTTTAAATTGATATGCCCTGTTTTGTGTATTCTAAAGCCTAAACAGTTTTCACATTTTAATACTTCTGAAATCATTTTACAATTGATTTGTAAATCATTTACTGATGCATTTTATAATTGTTGTCAGCCAGGTTGCAGTTGTGAAATAATTGTGTGAAAATCTTCTGCTGACACTTTCTGGTAAAATCAAGAAAACACCAGCATCAAAGTGACTTAGATACTATGAAATAGGGTATGAGTGTGTGTGTGTGTGTGTGTGTGTGTGTGTGTACACTAAATTACAAAGCAAAATGTATTTCTTACTACGAGTTCATGGTAAATAAAAGTTTGAAAAATAGCATAGTAAGCCCTTTTATAAAGTTTATATGTACACTTACTAAATATTGATATTCTAATGATCAAGAAGAGTGGTTTCTATTGCCCTTCATGCAACGGCCATAACAAATCTCCTGTTGATTTCAGAGACCTCATCCTAGTCGCAGCATCTGTGGTTTCTGCCCCTCAGTAACCATGTGACCCCTGCGAGTCACTTCTCTTCTCAGGGCCACAGTTTTCTCGTCCATAAAGAGAGGATGTTGGAGAAGCTTTCTAACATCGCTCTCAGTCTGAACAGTCCAAGAAGCATGCAGATAGACATTCAACTCTCACGCGTCTGTGATGAGCCCTGTCTGTATATGCCCTTCTTCTCTGCCTTTCTCTCTTGTAGACTTCTTCACAACACAACCCAAAGACAAAAGGATGTCAAAAATCCATTTTTAAGTCATATAATAGGATTTTCAGTATTCCTATAAAGTTTATAATATTTTAAAATGTTATATTGTGGGAATTACAATGAGAGTTATACATTTGGTCTTTACTGTGTGTGGTGTGGAGCTCTCATTCCCAACTCAGATCCTTTTTGTCTGCCTCACTGTCCTTAGCTTTTTCCCAGCCATCCCATTTCCTGAATTTACATTTTGGTCTCCATCCTAGCGTGTGCTCACTCAGGCATAGAGCCTGGCCCCTGGGCTGGGGAAGTCACTCTGTGATCCCCTGTTCTTCTTCTCCACATCTGTTCCAGCATGCCTCCCATGATATCATTTGTTTACTCGTTGGTCTCCCTTATTCAACTGTGACAGCCTTAGAGGCAGAGACCTCTCCTTATTTATCTTTGTATCCCCAGCCACAGAACAATGCCCAGCACACTGTGGACACTGAATAAATGGGTAAGTGAATAAATGTGCAGCATGAGGTCAATTTCCACACAAGCACAGGAAAACTCACACACGCAGGCAGACATTCTTCTGAGCAGAAACCACGTCTCAGATTTCTGCGTTCCGTGGCACCCAGCCCTGAGACAGGTCCCAGCCTCTGAGGACCCAACTGAGTGGCTGGTTCATTCACTGGCTGCACAGACAGCGACCTGTACCCAAATATTCATTCCTGCTCTTCTCTCTAGGCTTTCACTTCCCTAACCTATCCCAGTATCCTGGCCCAAGCCAGGAGTGGTGGGTCAAACTGTCCCTGGCCCTGCTAGCAGCAGCCTCTGAGAAGGGGCTGAGTGACAGAAGAGGTTATTCCAGCCTCAGGACCCAAGGGCAAGATGAAAACAACCAAATTCCTTCCTGTTCCCACTAGGAGCAAGCTTGGCATTCCAGGTGTGGAGAGGAGGGGGCCCCATGGGTGCTGGGCTGCCCAGAAGTGAGTGAGGTTCACCTCTCTACTTTTCCCGTGCACCGCTGGTTTAGAGCAACATGGTGGTGGCTACCACTCACTGGGCCCCTGGATGTTCCTGGAGAGTAGAGGTGATGGGGACTAACTACGGGCTCTTGTATCCCATATTTGTATAGCCTGGAGTCTAATGAAAATATATTTAATCCTTTGTGTCAACTCTTTTAAAGTTCAGCATTAGCCTTTTATAAAAGTCAGGTTAAAGAAGAAAGAAGATTATGAAATCACTTTGATACAGATTTTATTCAATGCATCATCCCATCTCCCTACATACATAGGGAGAAAGAAATTGAGGTCCACATCACCATTACCAGCCTCGACCAAATATTTAGCCAAATATCTAGATCCTGGGGATGTCAAACATCTCCTTGTCCAGAGCTGAATTACATGGTCATAAAGAATTAAATTTAAATGACATTTATTAAGTGCTCAATGGTTGCATTAGAATGGAAAGGAAGTGAGTAAAAGAGTTGAATGAAGAGGGAGTCTTGCTTGTGGGCGAATGGAAATGTTAACTTAAGCTCACCTGTTTACTCTGGTGCACCTTCCTTTTCTCCTCTCATCACGTTTAACATGAAACAATGCCCTAAATGAAACACTATAAGGCATCTAAACTTTTCATCCAACTCTTCCTGAATTTCTATTTAATTCTGGTTGTCTTGATTTAAGCTTCAATAAATACAAACAATTTCTATGAATTCCATTCCTGGTATAGGGATTGGGATTATGCCTCTTCATAATTAATTCTCTGGGGCTTATCTGTTTTTAATTCACTCTTTAAGTCAAGTTTAATGTTCTGGAATTCGGGAGGCCAATATTCTTTTCTACTTATTAAACAATTCAGGGGACAGGAAAATGAAAATCATATCACTGGTACAAGGCTTTCTCTGGTGCCAAGAGACCGTAAGATTGAGAATTGAAGATTCTTTTTTTTTTTTTTTAATCAGTATTGACTTGATAATCAGGTTTGAAGTTCCACTAGATTTACAGCAGTGGTGTCTGCTGCCTTCACATTTGATTCGCAAATTTCTCATACTCGACGTACTCTCAATGGTACCACTTTAACCAGAAGTAAGAAGTAGTCAGACTAAATCATGGACCTGGGATATGAGTCCACCTTCTCTCTCTTCCATTCACCTGAAGTAGTTTAAATCACCCCTTCCCTGGAGCGTGCCTCATCAGCTGTGCAGTGCAATACAAAGGGGGAAATGTTTTCCCAACCCAGAAACTCATCGACTTGGACCCTGAAGCATGACATCTGAATACCTTACTGCAGGAGCAGGAGCTGTTCACAACTGCTGTACACGATCATTAACAACCTGCTTGCATTTCCAGCGCTGCCTTGGTGGATTAATGTATGCACCATGTATTAAACCATCTGCCACGGAGTCTGACCCAGTCCTTCTCCACGGTGGCCAACTGCAAAGGTTACCCCTGAGTATTAAGAGGCAGGGCACACTTTCATTACATTTATCTTTCCCAATTATTTAGTTTTATTATTGGTTCTTTTGTCCTCCACAGAATACCTTTTCAGGCTCTCGTATCCCATATTTGTATAGCCTGGAGTCTAATGAAAATATATTTAATCCTCTGTGTCAACTCTTTTAAAGTTCATCATTAGCCTTTTATAAAAGTCAGGTTAAAGAAGAATGAACCACACATTTCCTGTGAAGATGGGACGTAGCGTGATTATCAGCATATTGCTTGACATACTTCTGTCCACTTTGAAAAATCGTCCTGAATGCAGTCAATCATTTAAAAGTTTTTCTTTTTACTCTAGGCAAGGAACACAATTGAGTCCCCTTCACACCGGACCAAGTTCCTCTCTCTGAGGATACCGAGAGACAGCCCACATCAGGGAGTATGAGGATTGAAACTTTTCGTTCCCTGTGCTGGCTGACAGCTCCGTGAATGGAATTGCATCTGATGTCAGGTTACCTCATTATATTTATATATTTGTAGAGCGGGGCGGGTAGAGGAGGAGGAGGTAATCCTCTGTGGTTTTTCAAATGAAAGCAACTTAGAGAAAGTAGCAAGCTTCCCCTCCGTCCTGTCATCTACTTCCAAATAAGCCATAAGTATATTAAGTGACACTACTCCTAATATAAGCCCCTGGGAAGGTAGGCTATTAATTTATCTGTACTCCCAGGAATATCATCCACTCCTTCCCAGGTTCTTAATCCAAGGCAAAGCTTCATCCCTCGCCTTTGGTTATTTATTTTCCTCAAGGGTCCCTTTGGAGGGAGTCAGCCAAACTCTAAGTGAATTACTTGGATTTTTGAAAATCCAAACAACTTACCTTACTTTTTGCAAGGCTATATTTGGTCATTTTATTTAGGTTTATATTGAATGCTAACTCAAGACACAAGTACAGCTTTTTCTTTTTATTCCTCAGAGGCTTCTCAGATGGCAACCCTGCAAACTCTGGACCGCTCTGTTCTTCTTCAGAGTCTGACTTTTCCCCAAATTACGATAATGGAAGCTCACCAATCTAAAATTCAGAGACTTTCCGTGTACACGTACGTGTGTTCCCTGCACGTGCACAGGAACACACTTGGAGGATTGCAGCCATAAGCACTGAGGGGTACCCTCGGAAGAGACCCTGAGGACTTCCCACTCCTCAGGTATGCTTGCAATTTTTAATAACACCACAGCAACAAAATACTTTATTTCCTTCGTATGCTTTGGACCTTCTGATTTATGGCACTTAAGCTTCTCAAATTTGCTCCAGCTGATTTTCCTTGGAGATTCAAATCACCATTTTAGTTGCACCAAATCTCTATTAAAAACTGCTCTACATCAAAAATACAGGACAGGGAAGCCACACCCAGCCAGCTCTCCACATGCTGCATCTTTCTCTTACACTGCTTTCTCGTCTCTTTAGAGCACAGCTTCTGATACCCAATGTACACAAGCACCTTGTGTGTTTCCACTATCTTTGGTTGCTTTCTGAAATGTCTTCTGTTTGCCCTCTCCATTTCTGATCTTTAACATGTCTCCCGAGTTTCCTGAGACAGATTTTTCACTTTTCTAAAGGATGCCTTTTTAGTACTAATAAAACTTTCATACTTGTCTGCTTAATCACGCCAGCTTTACTGTCCCCTTTTTACTTCTTTGTTTTTGGCTCAGAGGTATATGAACCATCTGTGCCTCTAAAACAGTTTGCTTAAATAGCCTCCAGGCAGATTTTATGGTTTTTAAGTTTTTTACTTTAACCTTCAGCCTGCTGTTAGCCATTTTCATCACAGTTTTAAAATCAGCCTCTTTTGGAAACGACTGTCACTATACATGGTTTTCAGAAGTTTCGGGAACTGGAGAGGGGGCCACTGACTCCAGCTGTTCACAGTCACCTGAGGCAGGTGCAGGTAGGCTTAGCCTTCATAAGGGTCATCTCTTCTATCTGGCATCCTGAAGAGCGATGCAGACACCTCCATTTAGAATATCCACATCCACATCACCCAGTTAAGACCCAGGAAGATGAAATCTGAATTACTTACCTGCCTATTTATTTATCACTACATTTCTATGGAGTTGTCATCATGACCCTAGGCACTAAATGAGATACCAGGCTGAAACAAAGGATACAAAGAGAGAGAGATGCATTCTTTCCTTCCCGCCACACCACTGTGCCACAACAGTCGCCCTCTGTTGTGCCAGCAGACACACTGCTCTGTTTCCATTTTATCACAGTTGTCTAGTCTCGGAACCTGCGTGTCAATGAGCATTCCTCTATCCTGGCTCAAACTTCCTGTCTGCCCTTGCATTAATGTTAACATAGCTCTACATTCCTCTCTATATAAGAAAACCACATCTCTTCCCATACCCAGTAGGAGTGGAGGAGGTGGGGGGAAATCTGCCCTTTCTGTGGCTTTTTCCATCAAAAAGTGACTTAGCCCATTTATTTTCCATCATCCAATCATATTTGTCAGACAGTAATTACACTATTTTCCTCTCTCAGTTCAGTGTATTTTCACCCAATCTTTTCTCTATTGTTGTTGTTGCTTTTCTGATACATTTGATAATTAAAAATATTCAGGCTGTTATAGTCATCACTATTTTTATTATTATTATTAATTCACAAAATGCTTCTACCTTCAGGAGTTACAAGCTGTCAATATACTCCCTGAAGTGAGTTAGTAATAATGTTCTAACTCTACAGTCCATGAAGCTGAGTGAAAAGTCAGGGAAGGCAGAAGCCAGCAGGCAAGCAATGAATCCCCAAGGGTTGGTAAGAATGAATGCATGAATGAATACACAAATAGATAAATGAGATTATTGTTCCAGGGAAAATTTGTTTGTTTAATTGTTTTCTTGTTTGTAGGTAAAGTTCTATTCCTTCACAAAGAACTTGAAATTAGCAAAGAAGTAGCAAATCAGGGCCAGGATCAGAAATCATGTTGCTGTGTCCTCAGTTCAATAAACTCTTCCTTCCCCTCTTCCCCTACTTAACACCTCTTCATCTTTCAGATTTCAGTTCAGGCACTACTTCCTCAGGGAAGCTTCCAGATCTCCTGGCTAGTCAAATCTCCCTGTTAGAGGCTCTCACTGTGCCCCACCATCATTGCACTTGCCACGGTGGCAATTTCACATTTATGTTATTATTTAAATAAATGTGTGTCTCCCACTGGACTGTAAGCTCCATGAGGGCAGGAACCAGGTTTTTGTTGTCCACTGTAACTCCAATGACTAGCACAGTGCCTGGCACATAGTAGCTGCTCAACAAATATTTGTTGAATGAATAAATAAATAGATTAATTAGTAACTGTGAAAGTTGCAGCCTTCAAGGTCTCTGCTCCTTTGGCCACCTGAATTTGATGCATTCAGCCTCAGACTAAATCACAATTTGTTTGAACACTCCCCTTTCCCTTCTGTTTAGCAGACACAGTTTTCAGCCACAGAGAAAGTAGCTTAAATGTGTGGGTGGGCAAGCTAACTCTTGATGGGTAACGGCAGCCTCATCCCATCACCCATCCAGTCCCAGGCATTGCCTCCCCATATCCAATATGGTTCTTAGCCAACATCTCCCAGGCCACTGATGAAACTATGTACTGGGCTATCTGCTATTCTAACTGCACCATTGTTCCTCTTCACAAGCAAGCATATCTAACAGCTAACCACAATCCCTTAATCTTACATCTGTGCAATCTCATGTTCTATAGAATCCAAAAAAAATAGAAAAAGTCAGCACTTTGGTCCTGGTACTAAAGCCAACATTCTAATAATCAGGTTTTCAAAGCTGCTGGTCCTGGATAGAAGAAGTAGTTCATCTAAGTGCCCTATGATGACTGTTAACCACATTTTTATCTTTCAATCCACACTTGGATTCCAGATTCTTTCTTCCACATGAAAAGAGTAGATGAGCATGAAATATTCATTGTGTGAAGAATTCAACCTCAGGAGATAACCTCATGAGATCACCTCTCCTTCTCCCTAGTGGACATCTGCTGGCGCCCACCATCAGCCATCACTCTGACTCCTTCTCTCTTTTAATAGTTTCCAGATTTTCATCCTAGGAGCTACCCTTCCCCATGCAGCCTCCCATCGGCTTTAAAGAGAAATGAGCCCAACTCCAACATTAGCGAGAAGCCCTGATTGGTTCAGGCTAATCAGAATATCCATTGCCCTGGTCATAGTCCCCAGTTCAGGCATGTGCATGTGACCTAAGCATAGACAATGAGTGTGAATTTCAAGCCTCTTGCTTGGAATGCTAGGACACAGGCACTCTGTCTTCTATTCGATGTGAATAAGGAAGCATATAGCCCTGATTGCTGCTAGCAGTCATCTCATAACCTCTGGGGAGCTTGCCTTGGCATATAGCCAACAGTCTATACAGAAGAATATAGAGATGAGAAGAAATGAGACCATGCATGATAAGACCACTGCACGGCAAGATCAACCTACCTGAAGCATCCCCTAACTTGGGACTTGACAGTTCCATCATATAAAAGATGCCTTTTATTGTTTAAACCAGTTTGAGTTGGGTCTTCTAATACTTGCATTAAAAATCCCGACACATCCTATATATAATCACCGAATTAAGTCTACTCTTAGAATAAAATAAACTTCAGAGTAATTCTTTCACCCAAAGATATTCCCTTCAAAGTTATAGTCTCCTTCTCATCACACTTCTTCTAGGGCTAGAGCTTGAGAAGGCCTGTGGATGCTACAGGTCTCCCAGGCTAAGACTGGAGTTCTGTGTCATTGAGGCCTTAACCTCCCCACTAGGTTGGGGGGCAAGCCCCATCCACCTTATAGAATGAAAATCACTGTGTCAGAACATTTAACCAACAATGTCCATCCTTGGTTCATCTCCTCCCACACATTCCCAAAAAAACAAAAAGCCAAAACCCTAAATTAGTTCAACACACTTTTGCTACTGGAAAATGTTTCATAACTACTAGTGAATAATTCAGTGAATATGATATTTTTAGTTCTCTATTGCCAGACACACCCAACTTTGATGGGAATGCTCTTGCCTTTCTTACTCTCCAAATCTCCTTTGCATCCAGGATCTTAAACTTACTACTTCCTTAACAGAGATCCAATCAACAACGAAAATCAGATCATGTCACACACCCGACTCAATGCTTCCCAATAGCTGCCAACAACACACTGAGAATAAAATTCAAACTATGACTTCTCCAGCCGACATGATCGGGCCTCTAACCACCTTGATCATTCAACTCCAGACATTCTGACCTTCTCGCTGTTGTTCAAAAATGCCAAGCCTGTCCCATCACTGAGGACATTTGCTTTTCACTTGCTCCTCCTCCTCTCTGGAACTCTCTGCTACAAGCTCTTCACACAACAAGCTCCATCACTTCATTTTGTCCCTACCCACATGTCACCTCCTCAAAGATAACTTCTGTGACCACCAGATATAAAAGAGCACCCCATCACTATCCATCCCCTCATCCTGCTTTTTCTTCATAGTATTTATAACTACCTGATACTGTGTTACCTATATGCAGTCATACACCACTTAAAGGTGGGGATACATTCTGAGAAAGGTAACTTCGTCGTTGTGCAAACATCACAGAGTGTACTTACACAAACCTAGATGGTATAGCCTACTACACACCGAGGCTATATGGTACTAATCTTATGGGACCATTGCTGTATATGTGGTCCATCGTTGACTGAAACATCATTATGCAGAGCATGACTGTACGTATTTTTAACTTGTATATTCTCTATCTACCTTAGAGAATGTGAGTCCCTTTAAGGCAAGGACTTTTCGGGATCCAACAAACTTTAAGCAGTGCCTAACACATTATGGGGGCTCAATATGTCTTTTTATTCTATTTTTTTAAAGAATAAATGAATGAGTAAATAACAAGGTTTTTTTTTAAGCTTGGCTAAAAATAAACAAGAAAGCAGAACATAGGCACTTGTCTCCTGTTGGGCAAAGCCCCCTCGTCTTTAACTACATGTCCAGCTTCGTATCACCAAACCCTGGGTCTCTGTATTCCTAAATTGTTTGACACCAACAACTTAAATTGCTCCAATTTATGAAACATACAATCCTACAGATGATCCCAGAAAGTGTCAGGGCCTTCAAAGATTCTTCTTATAACAAAAAGTTGGATGTGCAGTCATGGAACTGCTCATCATATTTTAAATGATATGAAATCATTCTATTGAAACACATAACAAGATAACATCATTATCAGATCCATATAGAAATCACCACTTTATCATGGGATGTTTGGCAAAAGGCCTGTGAAGCAGACTAGCAATCATTATACCTCAAAATTCCTATTACCCATTGAACCCCCAAAATACACTTATCAGACTAGGATCCAGGTCTCTTAATGCTAATTAGCTAATCAAGAAAGTGAAACACTAAGAAAGTTTAAGTTTGTGTGACAAAAATCGGATGCAAAATCTTTGATGTATGTCGTATATTCTACTATCTCTGTAGAAAAAAATAATCATTTCAAAGTCAAGGGAGTAGTTTTTTCACAATCAAAAGTGAAGTACTTTTAAATACATTTCAACATATTTATGAAGGAATTCTCCTATATGCCGCCAAAGCTCTCTCATAAATCAGAATAATGTTTCCAAAGCACATTTGGAAGTAAAAAAATTCATATCTACTAACTATATTTTCCTCTATTAGAAGATGAATTAAGCAGAATATACATTAATGTCTGAATTTATAATAGGAGTGGTTAACCCTTAGCCATAGCAAATTAATGAGGAATATTTTACCATGGAAGGATTAATCAGGGCTCCCCAACACTATGCAATTTGACATTTTGAGGACTTAATCACGAATGGATTTTATTCCTCTATTTACGTTTCATCAAGGAGATGCCCCATGAAGACACTACATGTTAGAATAAATATAATTCCTGAGCTTACTCTTGATGCTTTAAAGAAATATTACTTAAATAATATTCCATAGCTCTTAAAAATAGTCCTCACAGAAGCAAGACTACTGCAATTATGTCATCTCTGGGCCAAATTCAGCTCAAACGCGGAGAAAATATCAATATAGATGTAGTGAGGCTCGGAGCCTGGATCTGACTAACCCTCTGCTTGCAACGAGACAACAAATTCTGGGAGGTTGTGATTACTAGACATTGGCTTCCATCCCCAGCCATTGATTATCTCTATCTTTGTTAAAGACTACAGGAGTTTCATTTAACTAGAGTGTGCAGTAAACTGCAGCAGAGTTCAAGCATCTTTCATGGATTCATTAAACCATTGATTTGCCTTCTAGTGCTTGTAGGAGTGCCCAGCTCTGGCCCACAGCCTGTGTTTACAGAGAATGCAACAGATTGACGTTTGTAACCTCCAAAGGCAGTCTGTTAGTAGACATTAGATTCCACCGTGTGCACGGCCACGCTAAGAGTGGACTGTAACATATAGGGAATTTCCCATTCTCAGTCTGAACTGCTGGGGCAGAAATTAAGCGGCCATCTGCAACAAGATTTTCTTTATTCCATCCTAATCTGTGATAATATGAACAAAGAGCAAAGAGCCCAAGGAACAAAGAATTACACACGGCTTGCCCAGTTCACACTTTTGTTCATGGTGTACAAAAGCTATCCAGAGGTATTGAGTTGGGGGAGAAATAAAAATAACCACGAGTGTGTCTATGGTTTGCATATTCTGCATATGGCCCTTTTGAGTGTACTAGGTTTTGTGACCAGACACTGCAAAAGTGTATGAGAGAAATTCTGGACTCAAACTACTACCTTAAATATCTCACGGCAAGCCACCTGGACTGTTTTAGGCATGCACTTATTTAGATAGTTAAACATTTTTAACAAAGCATTTGAATTAACATAACTACAATCCTAGGAAAACGCACAATCATTCTCTCATGGTTTCTCTGGACAGTGCACTGAGTACTCTTAGAAACTTCTCCCTCCTCTGGTCTTTATTAATAAGGTCTCATGACACCTTCCTTTTAAAGTCAGGCACAAAGATTAACTCTGTGCTGGATGTAGCTTATGACGGGAGAAGCGCACCAAAACGACCCATTAGATGATTCTTTAAATGCTCATTCTCCAGATAAACCTGAACACCGTTAGCAGCAAGGTGAGAAAGTTGGCAATGCAAGTGACTGGATCGATAAGGAGAACGCACGTCCCAAATAACCAGATCCCTTCCTGATCATTTGTTTCACTGAACTGCCCCCTGCCCAAACAGACAGCAGGACTCTGAACTCAAATCACGCACATTCATCACTCTGCAGCCGCAGTCACCAGAACACAATGTAGCTGATGCAATCTGACACTGTGGTTAATGTTAAAAGGGAGCGTGCCTTTGAGATGGATTGGATAATTACCAGCAGTTCACAAGAGAAAAACCTGATTTAAGTGTACAGTATTAGCTATCACCAGAAGGATGTCCAGAGACTGACTGTGTCTGAAAATTAACATTCAAGCATATATGTCAATAGACCTGTATATTGATCTCTGGGTGACCAGATTCATATCTATGAAAAATCTCCCCACTACCTTCTGCTCATTGAAAAGATATGTCGAACAAAGATTGAGGCTTTAAGCTATTTGGGGTTTTAATCATTTCTTCATATTTAATCTAAAATACCTAAGATTATTTAGAAGTTGACATCCATTCTGGGTAATAGGTTAGAATTATTTCTGTTTCCTCCACAACCTCCCCAAATGTAGCCCATTAAAAACTAGATGTGATTGCTATTCCTTTCTTTCAGTACAAACTCACTGGCCCCATTCTGTTTGTGTTCCAGGTATCTCTCAGACTAGTGTTTCTCAAGTGGAGTTCGTGTTCTGGTAAACATAAAGATCACAAGCCTGTCCCCAAGATTCTGATGGCTTCCTAGGGCATTGTGTCCCACCCTGCAACACCTCTGCCCTGGAAACTTTTCTGGCTTTCTTCAAGAGCCTAGGCATCACTTTAACCTGATCTACATCTTAACTCCACTGGCCAGAACTTTCCTGCTCTAACTCCACCCACAATGTGTTTCAAAGGGCTGGCACCTCCCCCTCCTCTGCTATTGCTTTTTTCACAAGTTCTCATTTGCAGCAGCTCATCAATATTCCATTCCATATTTCAAAATACCAAAGAACAAGAAAACAGTTGGGTTTGTTGTTCTTTCCCCAGAGCTTCCTGAGGACGCCTGTTTGCTGTGACAGACAGGGATTTCAGCCACTGGCCTGCAGACTGAAGCCCTGGGAGGCCACTCTACATGCAGGCAGCGGGCAGGCCTGCAGCACAGTTCCAGCGGACACTGCAGAACCAAAGGAATCATCCTGCAGGCCAGGGTGCAGGTAGACAGACCCGACAGGCTCACTGGCACCGCTAAAAAACAAGACGAAGCCGGAGAAAGAACTCTGGTGCTCCCTGGGCACATTTACTTGTCAATCAAGAATATTTGCAAGCAACTGGCAAAAGCGAGTCTGTGGCCTGAGCTTCGGGCAGTCAGGGGACATTAATTACAAGTAATTCCTTAATGTCCTTCTCCAAACCTTCATGAATGATAGCCATTTTGCAAATTAAATCTCATAGGTGTTTAAAGGGAAAAAAATTAGACAGGTTAATCACTGGACTAACAGGGCAATTGTTACACATTTCTTCTGCACTATTAGGTTCTATAATTAAATCTGAAACTGAGAATCTTTCCCAGGATATGTTCAAGTTTAATAAAAAGACCAATAGTCTAAATAAAATGTAACTCCAAATATATGATATACATTCTAATTAGCAATGGGTTCTTCCAAAAGATACCCCTTCTAAGATCTCTCCTAATATCCCTCTATATCCAGGGATATAGTTTGAAAGTAAAAGAAATTCTTATTATACAATATTCCCCTCATTGAATATTTGTTATTATTATCCTGATTGTTAGGAGATCTTAATGACATCATCTGCAAATGTTGTCTCTGTCTATATAACCTTTTTATATTTAACTCATCCTTATCCTTATCTCTTATCCACATAGATTTCTTCCCACTATGGTCTGTTGGGGAACAGCACCATTATGATATTGAAGAAGCATTTCTATCTATTCTTGTCTCAAATTATGGAAAAAGTAGAACAAGGAAGCAAAACTTTCGTGTTCGCAGGAATTTGTGTCTATCACTAGAATATCAATGCCACTAATCTACAAAGAACACTATAAATTTGAGATCTGAACAAGGAAAGAAAGCAATCATCCTTTACATTGCCTGCATTGGCCATTTGTCTTGAGTTTTGATTTCCTGCTTGATTTGTCAACATTAATTTAGACAACAGGATATTTCCTATGCAGAAGGAAAAAGATCAAATACAGGATATTTGAAAATGACTACTATCTGTGGTCTTGTTTGTTATACTCTTTTTTTTTTTTTTGAGGAAGATTAGCCCTGAGCTAACATCCGTTGCCAATCCTCCTTTCTTTGCTGAGGAAGATTGGCCCTGGGCTAACATCCATGCCCATCTTCCTCTACTTTATATGTGGGATGCCTGCCACAGCATGGCTTGAAAAGTGATGCGTAGGTCCATGCTCAGGATCTGAACCTGTGAACCCCGGGCCATCGAAGCGGAGCATGCAAACTTAATCACTACACCACCAGCCGGCCCCTGTTACATTCATTTTTAAACAGACAATGGTTACAAGTCATTACTCCCTTAGGAAAGAATATTTTTAAGTGTCTGTTATTGTGCAAAATAAAACTGGGATTAGTTGGACTAAACACTTTAGCATTTCTTGCAAAACCACTAAGGAGTCTCTGCAACTTTCCAAGTCCTAGGCGAACCGCTCGGCTAGAAATGTCCTCAAGTCCTTCTCTACTTGTGGCCTCAAGGAGCTGGGACAAGAGGGAGCTACTAGTTCCCTGAAAAATCCCTAGTGCATCAAGTAACAAGATTGACATCCCATTGTTTGGCCAATGCTCATGGACTACAAAAGCATTTCTCTCATCCGCTGTTTCAAAAACTTTTGAGCCAGCAATTGAGCCTGTTGGGGATAAGGATTCTACAAAATATAATTATGAATTAACACTATATATTTCTTAGAGCCGACATCCTGAAATGTGTAAGCTAGTAGTTAGGTTCCTTGAATGAATACAGCTGTGACTCACAGCCCTCTCCTAGCTGAAGCATTCTGAAGAAAGCCCACACACTGTAGCAATCCAAACAACTCTTCAAATAAAACTTTAAATTCGGTTTAAAAAATATAATCTACATGCCACAAAGGGTTAACCCGGCTTCAATCCATCCCGCCTTACTTCATAGTGCGGGGGTTTCTGAGAAATGTAGGTGACATTCTTAACCTAATCCATCAAACAGACACAGAGACCCCGAGAGAAAGGAAGGTTCAAGAAGCAAATGAAATTTAAAGAGCCAATTTTCAGTGGGCCTTCATTTTCAGAGTTGGGCTATTTTTGTCCTTGTTTTTAGCAGAAAATCAGTTCCTGCCGCTATACCCAAGCATTTGTGAAGAGGATAGCAGAGGAACCACAGACACAGCTGTCCAATTTACATTCACAAATGCAGGTGTTGTTCAGACACAAAACAGAGGTCAACTGAATACTGCTCCTAATTAGCTACCTCTTCTACTAGGATTTTTCTTTGTAAAGTTATGCATGCAATTTGGGTTCAACTTAGAGACCATTTTTAGATCCCAGCACGCTATCCACCAAGAAGCGGGCTGTCATTATAAAGCATAATTTACAGCATAGTTAATTTTACATGTTTTTTAAAATCTACATTATACCTAAGGCAAAATTCTGCTCTGCACACACATTATTCACCCTGTTCTCCATCGACTTCTCAATATTTAAAAGTGTAGGGTTTAGCCTGAAAATCTTTTATGTAGGAATGGGAAGAATTTTGCCCTTTTTCTTAGATTACGAAAGTTCACAATTTTAATAATGAGGACTAAAGACTGTGTGAAATGATACGCGAAGAGAAGTAGCTGTTTGCTATTGTCTTCAGTGGGGAACACCCTGGGGCTTATTACAGCGGTTCTTAGAAATGGCAGGATGGAGACTGGTATCTAATACAATCCATTAGGAAACCCAAGCCCTAAATGAAATGACCACAAAATCCTATCAGTTAACAGAAATGCAGCAGCTGTACATGTTTATTGGAATACAGTAGGATATTGTTGCAGAGATAACACTCTTAAAATTAAAAAAAAAAAAAAAAGAATCCAGCAAGCCATGTGACCAGTTTATTCCTCTATTTGAAAAATGAGACCATATAGTGTGGCAGAGCTTTAAATACATAAATAAGCATGAAGACTGCAGAGAAGACAGATATTGTATGTACACTAATGGGCTGCTGGGATCAGACATCATAGTCACTGGCTAAACTTCAAGCCACTGCGACTCCCAGGTTTTGCAGGATGTTCAAAGACCCACCCCAATAACTCCTCGCAGGACGTGAAAGATAATGGCCCTCCTCCCCCTGCTGACTTTACCTACTATAAGTATTCCAAATGCTAATTCTTATCTTAGCTCCCAGTTATCCATTTTTCAACACTACACGCTACGGCAGTTTAAATTAAGTTTGACCTTAAACTTTATAATGATGTAATATTATATATTTTTTATTTATATTACATTTTATATTTTATAAAGTATTCTGGGTTGTTGTTCCACATTGAATCAGGTACCTTTCTTCAAAGACTTACTAAAGTAAGATCGCTTTGCAAAGTGTGACACACTGTGACACATCCATCTTGCTTGATTTTATTCACTACAGGCAGTCCATCAAGATTCAGACCCATAACCCTTCTGAATCATAGAAAGACAAAAAAACCCTGTTCTATAGCCATCTTCTGGGATGGAATGCAAAGTATTTTGTTGTGGTAAGTAGGGCTTTGAAGACAAAAGCGCAGGGTCCACTCCTATGATTGTTACCCCAGTGTTCAGCATTCAAAACGGGAGCCCCAGGGTCTCAGAGATCATTTTAATCCTCCAATATTAAAACAAAACGTGTCTCCCATGTGTTGCTCTAACCACCCTCCTCTGAAGCCTCACTGGAATCTCCCAAGGGAAACTGAACTCAACTTGTGACTGTCCCAGAAGAATTCCAAACAATTTCCTTACTTGCCTCTCTGTTCCAGTGAAGATTATGAGCCTAATTCTTAGAGACTGCTACTAAAATTCCACCCCACTGAATTCTGCAGCCTAATTCTTTCGGCATTATGTTTTTTGGCAGAATGATGTGACCCAAATTTGCAGGAGATAATTTGCTGCAACAGTGCTTCTTGCAATGCAGTGAGCCCAAGATTAGCATTTCAGGATTGCAAATATCAGACTTAAAAAAATATAATACTTGTTTGCTTCAAGAAAGGACAGATTTTGATCTTGGATTATGGAAATGGAAATGCTTAGCAAAATGTGGACAATTTTGTGAATTAAGGAAGCTTTACAGATCAATGGAAAATAATCAAGAACTAACAATTTACTTCAGTAATTGGTGGCAAAATGCTGTAGCAGTTCTTTAAAGATTAAGAAATTAGCTCTGTGTGTGTGTGTGTGTGTGTGTGTGTGTGTGTGTGTGTGATGGTAAAAACATCATGCATTCCATTTCCCATCAGTGGTGGGTAATACTATTCCAAAAGAACATTTTCAGATCTAAGATGTCTTAAAACAAAAAAACAAACCAAAAAAAAAAAGCCTATAACTATGGCTGTTCCTGTGTTTACCCACCATGCTTCTCACAGACGCTTAGCTGTGTGAGCAATGTTGGTTCACGTATTCATTATTTCACCTTTTCTCAATATCAATCAACTTTAATATAAGGTGTCAAGAGAGACTTGACATTTTTCTTGATTAGAATTTGTGAATCAGATTTTGGAAAGAGCCAGAGCAATATTCCCATTGGGAACCAATATTAAACTGAGTGGACTAAAGCTTTCTGGCCATGCTTCTGTGGCTAGTTTCTCAACCTTTATAAGAAATCCCTACCACTTATCTTTCATAGACTCTAGTCTATGGACTCTACTGCTGGAGAGACACTGTCTCTTAGGATACCAGCTGCCATCACCATACCCTCATCAGATTCATTCACCCTCTCAGAATTCAAACACCAAGACAAGAGAAACTGAAGAACAGGTTACACATTAGAAGGGGATTCCTTATTCCAAACGGTTAAGTATGACAGAGAAAGAGAAGAGACAAATCAGAAAGAATAAAAGTAAAAAGGTGCGCGGTGTTTTCAGCGAGAAGCTAAGAGGCACACATGCGCACGCGGTCTGGTGAGGCCTCGGTGGCCGCCTCTCTCTACGGGCTCTTACCTTATTTCTCTTGAAGTAGGCTCGTCGGCAGGCCGCAAAGCACTTCTCGCTGCAGAAGCTTTTCACCTCACTTCCCATACTCAGGGAATAGCGCTTGATTCCCACTTTCTGGCACCAGGCACACATTATTTGTACATTTGACACATCATCTTCTATAACAAAAGTATAAGAAAAATGTTCATATCAGAAGCAAACATCCCTTCCAACTTAGACACACCCTGAACCTGACAGAGCTACTGGAACTCTGCTTTCCATTTCCGTACCTCACCACTTTCTGACCCCGAAGGACGGCCAGCTCTTGGTGAGAAGACTCAGTGCTTTTTTTCTTTTTTTTGGAGGGGGGGGCGGTTGGCTCCTAAGTTTCTGAAAGACATCATTTACTTAAAAACCAGAGCATGACTGCAGAGCCACGAGGGTTCCCAGAGCTTCCTAGCCTGGTATAAATGCTTATTCTGCCTGGTTAAACCAGGCTCAGTACTAATGAAGCTTGTAAAATGACCCATGTCTTCAGAGATACCGCTAAAAGCCTACAAGATCTGCAGTGGGCGGGATATCCAGTGCTAACCTACAAATGTGATGCCCTAACGTGAACTTGACAGTCAGGAGCCAGGCTCACTCTTAGCATGTCCCCTATTACTGTTACATGATATGGGGTGTTGTCTACCCTTGCAACATGATTCCCAAGTGATATGGTTAGTCAAAAAAGGAAAGATGTGTGTGGCCAGATTCTGCTGTTGGAAAGGCACTAGCCTGACGCACTCAGCTGTCTCCTACATGCAGCCTTCCCACATGGGTATCCTCAGGGAGGCGCAGGCCTGATTTAAATTCTCTTCCGTGGGATGTGGTTCATGGGCTCCGGATGGAGGGATGATAATGAGGGTGTCAGCCATGAGATCTGAGGTCACACAGCTGGCCAGATCATTCTCAGCCAGATTGGTGGTCCTCACAGCTCCTGTAGGACCTGTCACCCATGTCATGGGGATGCTCAGAATGATGTTAGGTGGTATACAAATATTTTCAATATTTAAAATACTGTCTTTCTTTTCCTTTGTAGGAGAAGAGAACAAATTTAACTAGCACAACAAGCCCACAATATCACAAACATTACTGCTTAAAACAAAGGCTTTTAAAGTGAGTCAGTTAATAAAATATATCGAGTAAATCATAGTGCTGGTGGTAAGAAGTTATGATAAAAATGTGATAGTGATATTCAAATGACTAAAGTCTGGGAAACATGGGCCTCTTTGCAGGGGAATAAAAGGAGACTTTAAGTAGAAGTCTAAGAAATATTTCCTTGCTGCCTCCCAGAGGGTTTTGCTATATCTTGAGCTTTCTCGGTCCTCCCAATTGACAAAGTGCATGTGTATGACTGATCGCCACTATTAGCCACATCTCTTCTTCCTTTATGGATTTTTTTTGTACTAACCCAGACTCATACTCCAGACACTAATGGTAATCACAAAATCCCCAACAAGCTCTGGTATAGTGTTGTCTGATTTCTGAATAAAATCCCCCAAAGACTAATTGCTAAGCAAGGCCTGATCCACGAGTTGTTGACATATTCATGGTTCATAGAGTCTGTCATGCAATCATTCCATTTCCAGGGAAAAGATTTGGTTTGAGGCAGTGTGGTCATGAGCCTGCAAAATTAGAAGCAAACTAATTTGTAGTCCAGTGATACAGATTTTTTCCCCTGAGTGTCATCACTCAGATCTACGTGCAGCATTTTATTTACCTTAATGGAATAAATAGTCATTTTAATGACAATTTTTTTTTCACAAATTACATATTGTGATTTATTGTTAATTATCAAATGAGACGGTGTAAAAATGACCTTTGATGTTAATCAAACATTTTTGATAACATAACTTTCTTTAAATGGAATTATAACATGAATTCAAATGTCATACAATTACTGCATTTAATAATTTGTTCTATTCAAAGAAAGCTTTACTTATTTTTTATGTGATTTCTAATATGGCATCTGTCTATATGTAGACATTTTACATAATAGGAAAAATTAACAAAACTCTGTAATTCACCTTAGAGTACAAAGGAGTTTTTTAAATTAGATTAGAAATAGTATATTTTAAAAATAATCACTAAACTAACTAGCACTAATAGTTTCTATTTTTCCCAATCAATTAACTGCTTTAAAATCTTAAATTCTTGAAAAAGAAGTTGATATAGAAGAATTCTCACAAATGATCCATTGGCAATAAGCTTGATTCTGGTGAAATCTGTAAGGAAAAATATTTTACGGGGGAAATTATTTGGCCTCACAGTTCAAAGAGGAGACCCCACTTCCCAAGGAGTCATTTTAGAATATGCATTAGGTTCCCCTCATTGTTTCTTCCTTTAAATAGTCTAGTTTGGGAAACAAAACATGAGATTTTTAAGCCCTAGATCTTTAACTATAATGCACTAAAACTGAGACAACAAAGGGTAGAGAGCAGAGCTGTAACAAGGCCGGGTGCTTAGCCTGCGCTCCAGCCCGGCCTGGAGGAACGACGCTTGGGGGAAAAAGGCAGCTTGCAGGTCTTTCTCGAGCTTCACTCCATCATCACCAGACAGACCCACCTGTCATTTTAATAAGGGGAGGCAAGGATACTTTCTTACAACAGACCTAACAAATAAACAAAAAAGTAGAATTTTAAAGCAGATTATTTTTATAAATCGTTTGTACTACAAAGTAACAATATGGGAAGATGAAACAAAAGAAACTGTGCACTTTCATTTTGTATCCGGCAGTTGGAAAACTCTCAGAATGGTGGTTAGCATCTGTCTTGTTAAATAATTCAGTATTTCCATCCGTTGTTCATAGAATTCCATTTCATAAAGGCAAACACTTTGGAAAACTTCCACCAGATTTCTCCTTTTCTGTCATCAAACTGTTATCAATGGCTAATGGTCCAAAGAAGAGTCTGATTAAGTGGATTATTCCATAAATTCAAGAAAACATTTTCAGATATCTCAGGTAGTCTCATCTTAATAAAGTCATTTGTATTAATATTATATTTAAGAAACTAAGAAAGAAATATAATTATCTAAATTAACTTTGTCAGCTAAAACATAGCTCATAATTCTGCCACCAGACATGAGATGGTGCCCCATGTTAAACAGTCTGACCATACCCCTAGAAAAGTGAACTCTTCTTAAGTGCTTAAAACCAAAGGGATTTCAACAACCACATCTTCTTTTACCTGAAACCCAGGAATGATGTGCATGCTTTACCCTGGCAAAATAGAAGGCCCCAGCACTTTCGTTTTTCTAATTCAATCTGCTTTAAAATTTTTCTATTTAAAAAAATATTTCTACAGAAAATCTGATTTCCTATCTTATATTTATGCTAAAGGTCTATGCCATTAGAGACTTGAGATTATCTCAAAAAAGATTCACAGAACAGATTTTTCCCTACAGCCATTAGGCTGTGTATTTTTCATAATGAACAATGCAACAAGAAATGCAAAATATTTACAGCATTAAATCACATTCCCAAAGAAAATAGTTTGTATAACATGATAAAATTTTCATATGATAATATCATATAAATATGCATCAGTAAAAATATGCATGTTTCAATTAATCATGAAAAGTTTGTACCACCTCTTTAGGATTTAATTAAGCAAAATGTTTAGGGCATTTTCTTTCCAATCTAATGTTCAAAGAGCTATAGAATATTATTCTACTTTACATCCCAGAAGGAGAAGTTCAGATTAATTATTCTGAGATGAAATCAAAATTGTATTTATTTATCATAGTGCAGAGAAGTATGAGATCAAGCATTTCTGGAATGCCTTGCTGAAGTTGTTTGAGAAATTGCCTTATCTGGTGACTTTCAAAAATAAGGATGGCCATTGGTCAGTGATCTTCTAGGGACATTTGAACTGGCTAAGAATATGCATGCTAACTTATCTGACCAGAGCCCAGAGAAAATCAGGAGGGTCTTAACGACCCCAAACTATTAAACTGTATATTTACTACCTCTTTGTAACTTTCATGGGATTCAGAGACTGAGGAAAAAATCTGAAAGTATTTGCTGGTGGTGTTTCTAGAATGCACATGTCCAGATAATCATTTCGAGACCTGAACTATATTTGAATTATATCTGAAGTGCCTCTGTATGCCCCATGCCACGAAACAAAAGTATGGGACCAGCAGCACTCCACCCATCGATATTTGTTGGAGCAGCTATATTTAAGAACAGAATAAAGATGCAGCCTGGAAGGCAGTCAAGAAACTGGGGTTAAAGTTTGCTTTCTTTGCAGTCCTTCTTGGAATACTTCAATTCTAAAAACGTTAAAGCAGTACAATTTAAAAGTCTCTACAGAGTCCTATAGAAGCTTCTATACAATCCCCTGTGTTCTAGAAGTGAACATACAAGGACACCCACAGAAGATTTGGACCACTGAGCCAAATGGGAAATAATCATGGTAGCCATTCTTCAGTACTTAGTAGGTGCCAGGCACAGGGCAAAGTTCTTCAAATCCATCATTTAATCTTAATCACAACCACCAGCCTCCAGGTAGATATTAACATTATCCCCACTGTACAGATGGGGAAAGTGAGATTTACAGGGTAAGTAATTTGTTCCAATTCACACATCCAGTACATACCAAAGCCTGGATGAAGAGCAGGCCAGCTGACTCCAGGGCCCACCACACCTTAGAGACCACAGTCTTCCTAAGCGTGTGCGATTACACACCACCCACACAGACGTCCCTCCACAAACAGGACTAAAAGCTGTCACACATTCTACTACTTACACGGCACACTGCTCCATGACACACTAATAGACAAAGAAAATGGAATCAAAAAGGTCAAAATGTCTTTGAGGAGACAGCTGAAGTGTTACTCAATCAATATTTGTTGATTGATTTTTTTCAAAAAACAAGTTAAAGGCCCGCAGTGCAAGGCTTTACTTTTTTATGACTATGAGACATGGATTCGCTGCAAACGTTCTGTCTGAGCTTGCACCAGCAAGCGCTACTTAAACATTAAATGATGAGACAGACCAATAGTACCTGGATCTCAAGAAGCAGTCAATCTACCCACAGGCAAGCAATACCCCTGTCAGCTTTCTCTTTGTAAGAGAGGGAACCACAGCAGGACATGGAAAAGATTGACTTTCCATGTGGGTAAAGTGGGGGGTCACTTAATCTCTAATTTCAAAGCTACCAATAAGATATCCTAGTTTCAAAAAGTATCCCTCAACTGCTAAGATTAAATTCTACCATTAGAGAGTCATTTCTTTGGCTAAATTTTCTTATATCCCATTAAAACACAAATTGCCTGAAAGAAGAAGGCTTGATATTATGTGTCAGTAAGAATTTATGACTTAAAATGAGTGATTCTTTCTGAAGAACAAGTTCCATAGAGAGTGGGAAGAAGGGCTAAGGACAGGGTTCCAATGAGAAAGGTAGAGGGCAGAGATGGGAGAGGCTAGGGCACAAGAAGCCTCTGGTCACTCCTTTGCTAACATCTAGCCCTGGGCATATAGCTAGAGCAAGCTGAAGGCAGAGAAGCAAAGACAGGGTGGACAGGAAAAAATACTGTCTGATCACAGTGTAGTATGGTACCAAATATTTTCCGAGTGCCTTTCAGATGTGAACATAAAGCACAGTAGAAGCTGAAGGAGGTGGGAGGAATGGCCATACAGCAAGAGATTGCTAGAAAAGAAAAGCAACAGGCAGATCCACTTATTCCCATCTCAAGGGGGTGACATTTTTTTTTAAGCAAATGACGTTACAAATATATCCTGCTTCGCAAACCTAAGTCGCTACTGTTTGAAAGACGGTGTGGTGAGTGCAGAGAGATGGAAAGAGAGGATGTTGGTGAGAACACTAATGCTGCCTCTTCTAGTTGTGTGATGTGGGCAAGTCACTCAAGGAACAGTAATGCCCCCCCTAACTATAACCATGGTGAGGACCAAATGAGAGAAAGTAGGTGTATTCTGCATGTAAATAGCCTTCCTCAGAATTACTACCAGCAATTAGAGCCATAAGAAAAGGGTAGGTGTCAGCTGTATGCAGTTTGGAGGGACAGATGACCAGGCACCACTCTCTTCAATCACATCCCCTCTCATGGATGGTATCTGTAGAACCACTATTTCTGAATACAGAGAAGAACCCAGTAACTGGTTAAATTTCACTTACTCAGACTATTTAAGAGTAAAGCCATTAGATTTAATAAAAGCTTCACTTACTCTTATTCCCTTAAAAAAATTACTTAATTTGAATTAATAGTTGACAAAGTGTTGCCAAATATATCACTGTACTGCCAGATATTCTGTAATTAATAATGGGAATTCTTTGTAATTATTACATCAACTATCCACACATGGGTGGATCTTTCTACGTGCCTGAGAAGCTTGCTCTTTTAAAAAGTACCATAGTAACCACTGAAAATGTCTGCCACCTTGGAACTGAACTATCAAAAACTGCCAAGTAATAGAGTCTGAATTAATAAAATTTTATTGCACTTATTTCTCATTAAAAGCAATTTATGCTTATTCAACGCAATTAAATAAGAGGTTCCATACAACTATGATTCTTTGTAGTACTTAAAATTATTCCTATTTATGTTTTGGAATTAGAAATATTTGAAGTAATTTCAAGAATTTAAATAGTTCACAGCCCTCTAAATAGGGTAGTACCTAACCCCAAAATAAAATCTAAACCTCCCTATATAAACTAAAATATGATTCCAGTAAGTAAAAAGAGTAAGCGCATATTAACACGAAATGACAGAAAAATGATAGAATTTAAAATTAATTTTCAATTTTCTAATGGAACTTTTCTAGCCAATTTTTAATTATTTATATATGTATTATATATATATATATATATAAAAGATGTGACTCCAGAATTAATTAAACATTTACATATAGGTCCCTGCACTAGGTAACTGGTCAAGAATGCTGAGTTGAATAGGACATGGTCCTGCTCCCAAGAGAACAGACAGAAATGTGTGTGACTCATGATATGACAGGCAGAATGTAGTAAGAGAGAGGTTCAGAGACCCATTAGAGCCCAGAGGGCATAGCATTTGAGTTGGGTCTTGAAGGATTTGGGGGGAAAGAAAGTTCAAGAGAAGGAGAGAAAAGACAGAGGAACAGCAGTGGCCTGGAAGTGGCACACAGGCTCACGGATGGGGAGGAGTCCTGAAGTCACCCAGCTGACCAAGATTGTAGGACGAGAAAAGTAGGAGATCAGCCTGGGGCCAGTGGGGCCTGAATAGGGAGTCCCTTGAATGTCATTTTGCTGTGGGGCAGGGGGGGCTCATCTTTTTCTACAGGTAAGAAGCAGCTCCCAGATGTTTCTCAGCAGGACATGACAGCATCAGAGATGTGCTGAGAAATGTTACTCCAGCAGGGAGCATCAGAATTCAGAAAGATTGGAATCTCATTTCACATCTAGAAGCCTCAGTAAGCAACATGAGAGCAGGCTCCACATCGCATCACCTCTGTGTGTTCAGTGCCTAGCACATCGCAGGGCTTAAACCACATTGAATGAATGAATAAGTGAGTGGATGGATGGATGGATGCAGAGGAAAGGAGATGAGGTTCCAAATCCATAGGGTGACAGTGGAAATGAAAAGGAGAGGACAGATTTAAGAGTGAGATGAAAACAACTACCAAAATGTAGGAATGTAACTCAGCCAGAAATAATTCAAATTTCAGAGGCTTTGTCTCCCTTGTGTCTAGTCAAAGCAGACCAGGGAAAAGTCCAAAGAGTTCTTTGTGGAAACTGACTCTGTAGTCAAGTTCAAACAAAGTGAATTTGCTTTACTTCTAGTGTCCCTTCCTCACTTATTTTCCCAGCATTCAAAGACGGAGAATAAAAACAGAGATCCCATAAAGTCACAAAATAGTAATTCTCTCTTGAATACCGTACTGAACTTGGATTCTTTCACAAGACACTACTAAGCACATGCGCCTCTGGCTCCTCGACATTAACTTGAATATCCCCCCCCAATTTCACTGACTTGCCAGTGAAGGGGCTTCTTCTTGTAAGTCTCCTCGACAACCTCACCTCCACTTCCCAGTACTCACTGTAGAGAGTCTATCTTTCCTATGTACTCACCCTAAGAAACTGGAATAAGAAGGAAGAGGGCAGAGCTTAAGAGTAAGGAAAATCCACAGTCCTCTATGCAACATTTCCCAAAGCATGTTCCACAGAAAACTAATTCCATGGGATACTTAAATGAGTGTTATCTTTAAAAAGACTTCTATGGTCAAATATGTATAGAAAACACTGGGCTAAACAAAGTTAAGCTCTTTACTGTAAGACTTTTTGGTTCCACCAACGTATAATTAGGAATCTTTAAGAGAGAGATAGAATGTGCTATATTTCACAAATTTTGACCATGGACATATCTTTTCACAGAGAATCCACAAGACTGGACTTCTGAGGAAGTCTCCCTGGGATGCACTGCTCCACTGCCCTACATCAGCACTGAAGCATGAGCACTTCCATGTGGGTCATTAATTCTCAGGAAGGTTTCTCCTCTTTTGCCCAGAATTGGATCCTCCATTGCCAGGAGCCTTCTTTGTCTGCACTGGGCAGAAAGACAAGGCCTGCAGCCATGTGGCCAGTGCTGGGCATGCTGACCAATACCTACTAGTCCTCAATAAACACTGCCCAACTGAACAAAGACACCCATGGTTCGTAAAATCCTGTGGTGTCTGCTACATGCATCAAATACAGGGAAGGCAACATTTTCTTGTAAAGTCCTACAGAGAAAATGGCTGAAATCAACAATAAGGCAACGGGAGAGTAACAATACTGTTCTTAACAGACTGAATAATTCACATTCCTTGGGTAGTTGCCATAGACAAGGAGCTCAGGTAAAATCTTGTCCCCCATCCCTGAGCCCTGGATCTGACCCTCTGACCAATCTGAAATGCCCTGGGACAATGATGCTGCAATCATGGGTTTGCTCTCCACTGGACCTCTCTCTCCTACATGGCTGAATTTCCCGCACCAAGACCCAGCATTTAACCAACAGGTGCATGTGATTAGAGACAAGGGAGCAAGGTCAAAAAGTGTGCACCAACAAACCCATCACTGCTGGAGAAACAATTCCAAGCCCCTGTCCTGTGTAGAGGGGCATTATGTCCAAAGAAATACAAATGGCAGCATATTAGGACTAAAGGGTCAAGCTGCTTTTTATAGGACCTCAGTGCAAGAAAAGTATTCCCGTCACCTACTATTTATCTGAAGGGCTCATTTCCTCCTCTGAGATCTGTCTGTCCCATTAATTATGCTTAATGGGCCCCACAGTGGTTGACAAATGGCCCCAGAGGGGAAACCTTGATTGTAGACAAAGGATTCATTTATTTACTCAACTTTGTGCCAAACAGTATACTAGAAGCTGGAAATACACTGGCACCCAAGACAGACATGATTCCAGTCCTAAAGGAGCTTTCCATGGCTTCCCTCAGTATAAAATACCAACATGCAGTAGAAAAGGATCATGGAAAAGCCAGGCCTGCTCCCAGGGCTCTGTCACCACCAGTAGTCATAGGAGCCAGGTGTTGTTGGTGACCACAGAGAGGGGCATAAGCAGCCCCACTGGAGGGAGCATAAGCAGACCCATCATGACTGCCCAGCAGGCCAAGTCCCACCTCTCAGCATCCCAGACAGTTCCGCCAAGCAGCATACCACGCTGGGGCTACCATCCCAGGGGAGGTGAACTGACAGGGTAGAGACTCAGGTCAAAAGGACACGTGGGAGGGGTTAAGTATTCATGTGAAGTGCTGCTTTTCTTCTCCTCAGGCCCTCTTCTTCCCTCCATGCCCTGAACTGCAAGTTCAGTAGATTGAAGAAAAAGAACTTCACTCATAAATTCATTAAAAGAACCAAGGTGAACCTGCTGGAATATAATTTACTTCTCTCTTCACCCTTCCCAACTTGAAATATTTATTTAGATTTTTTGAATGAGAGTAATTAATGGTTGAAGGACTCTCTGAAGGGGCCCCATGCCAATCCCTACTCAGGAATGTGATGAGACATGACAGGCCAAAACAGCCCAGCTATGGGAAAGGTGGAGGGCACACCAATGGGACATCTTTCAGAGTCCTCTCTTCTCTCTACATATTCCCCTGGGCCATATCATCCATGCACTCCTGTGACTCCAGTTACCATCCATAAGATGAAGATTTCCAAATCAACACAGTTTTCTCTCATGAGATATTATTTCCAACTGCCTCCCAGACATCTAAACTCATCATGTCCAAAGCTACACACACACCCCTCCCCGTAATCTGCCCCTTCACTGTGTTTCCCACCTCAGTTCCTGGCCCTACCATCCATGCAGTTACCTGCTAGCAGAAATCTGGCATCTTTCCTGCTTCTTCCCATCCCCTTCCCTCCCACATTCTGATTAATCACCAGGTCTTCTGAAATATTTTCATAACATACCCCCTCATTCATTCATTCGTTCAATATTTGAGTCTACGTATGTACCAGACACAGTTCTAGGTGTCCCTTCCTCATGGAGTTTACTGCTGTCCATTCCAGTGAAACCACAAACACCTGTTGCCCATACTACACGTGGCCTCCTATCTCACTCCCGTCCAGTTCATTCCCTCCACTCTGGATGTGAGGAATTCTTTGAAACACAAATCTCATCACTGCTCTCATGTGCTCAAAACCTTTCAGTGGCATCCACTGCCCGAAAGAAGAAGTTGGAACTCCTCAGTATGGCCTCCATGACTCCCCTGACCAGGCTAGCCTCTCAGCTTGTCTACTCTCTGGGCTCTGGCTTCTTTTACTTTCCTTGAGGCTCTGTCTCCACTCTGAGCCTTTCCAAGTTGTTTCCTCACCCACAACCTCAAAATCCTTGACCGGTTCAGTCCTGCTGCTCCTTCATATCTTATCTTAAACCTCATCCTAGAGAGGCCTTTCCTGACCCCAAACCTGGTCAGATCCCGCAGCACTCCGGACTTGATCATCATCAGACTTGATTGAAATTTCTTTTTAATGTCTGTCTCCTCCACCAGTCAGTGAGCCAATTAAGACTGGGACCATGTCTGTCTTATTTACTAGAATGAAATGTCTGACTTTGGGTCTCGGCACAAGGAGAAGAAAAAGCAGAATCTTCACTAGGTGTACCTTGGGTGGTTGGACGCCCTGCAGGTCAGGAAAGCAGGAGGAGCCAAGGGCACCATCTTTGGTAATCACTCAGAACAAAGTTGCCTTAGAGGGAAACACCAGTGAAAAGCCCCAGAACAGAGAGCAATCATTATTTCCACTCTCTTTGGCCAAGTTCATGAACCAAGTCTTCTCAACTTAACAGGAACTTTGAGAAGTCAGCATTGGGAATGTCCCTAGAATAACAAGAGTTGCCAACTTCACCATCACTTCTCTCTCTTAACCAAACTTTATTTATACCTTCAAATAATTAATAGCAAACAGTTCAGTCAAGTCTAGGTTAATTCCAGAAACACAGCCACTCTCTACAAGCAAAGGAAAGCTGACATTCCTCTTATTTCCTGTTAGCATCTTAGCTCCTTGATGACCTGGGGCTGGGTGTTCTGAAAGTATTATTCTAGCTAGGTCATACCCCCAAGAAGACTTTCAATAATGCCAAGAGAAGTTCTGGGCTGCCTCAGGAATGACAGGGTGCGTGATTTAAGAATCCATGTTCAGATAGTGTCCCCACTTCAGAAGTGAGTTTTGGCCCTGATTCTGCCATTAATGCAACTGAGTGACCTTGAAAAGGTTATTTAGCCTCTCCAGGCCTTATTTTCCTCATCCGTAAAAGAGGGCATTTAGCTAGATGATCTCCTAGGTCCCTTCTAACTAAAATTCTAGGAATCTAAATCTCTCAGAATAACAAGATCTATTTAAAGGAGTGCTGACAGAGGATATACTTTTTCCTTTCCTCTTTTTCTTGAACTCCCGACTTAATTTTCTCCCTTTTTCTCCTGTGTGGCCACCACTGTCGTCCCTTACTCTTACCACAAGAAGCTTAGAAAATTCTTTGGCTGATAGGATAATTTTATAAGTGGCCCTTTCTGAGCTCTCCAATATTTGCACCACCAAGAATCTGGTAACCTCTTTTACTCCTTTGTTGTATATTTACGCTTGACTTTAATGGGAAAAACATTAATGTTCATAAAATTCTAACTTTATATTCTTTTCCAGTAATTTCTGATCTTTCACTGAGGACTTCACATGGTATTTTATCCTGAGTTTCCCAGAAAACAGAATCTGAGACAAAGACTTGCATGCAGCTGGATTATTGGGCATGTGATTCCAGGAAGAAGGAGTGAGGGACAAGGAGGTGAACCTGAGGAGGAGGAAGAGCCAACATATCGATGTGTTATTGAATTGGCCACTGCTAAGAGAGACTGGTGTTCAATCATAAAGAACATTTTTTGGAGTTCATGAAATACAGTTTATAACTGTTCACCCAGGGGACAAAAGGAGGAAGAATTTAGTCATCAACTTTCATGTCCCATCGACCTAGTGTGTTAATTTCCCCACACTTCTGGTTTGTGCCTGTGTGAGTGAGTACTGAAAGGATTTGCATGGTGCTCAAGCTGCCATATCAGAGAAGCCCCAGAGCAAGAAGCTAGAGACATATGCCACAGGCATGAGACAAGGCCCTTTCAGAATGCACGTGCCTAAGCTGTCAAAGTACTCCAGCAATCACTGGAGTAAGATCTGGAGTGGTGCAGAAGAGGTGTCCCATACACAGAGCTGTCATCACTGTAGAGCCTGGTTTCCCAACCATGGCACTATTGACATTTTCAGCCAGATAATATCTGTTGTGGGGCTGTCCTGTGCATTGTAGGATGCTTAGCAGCATCCCTGGCCTCTACTCACTATATGCCAGTAGCAGCCCCTCTCCCAACTGTGACAACCAAAAATATCTCCAGATATTGCCAAATGTCCCCTGGAGGGCAAAGTTACCCCCACGAAGAACCACTGGTGTAGAGCATTTTGTAACCTACTTTTGTCACTCACCCACTGCCCTTCATTTCTCTTCACTTTACACCATATCAAAAGCAATTCTCAAGTGGACCACTGTGAGGGATATTTATGCCTTATGCTTAAACTTAATTCCTAAGCTTCACCATGATATATTTCATTTAAATAGATGATAATTCCTCATGAATAAGGAATGATGACAGTTTAAACACTTGATTTGAGCTATGAACAGACTAGATACAGATTTAAAATGTTAAAATTATATTCTAGGGTTTAGTTGCTTAAATCAGGAGAAGGGGTTAAAATAAAATTTTTTTTTTTGAAATTTAGGTCTCTAAGTCAAGGAGTCAATATTTTTGAGACAAGGATCTTTGTCCCTGAATTATGCATACACGAGACACACATAATTTCACATTCAGCTTCCAGGCCCACACTCACCTAAGCCCATCCAAGGAACCCCTAGGAGACCTCGCTAACTACTGTTGACAAACATTTGGATTGTTTCCAGTTTTTACCTCTTATGAGTAAATGCTACTATGAAGGTTCTTTCATATGTCTTTGGCTCACATATATACACATTTATGTTGAGTACATATCTAGGATAGAATTATTGGATAATAGGATATGTTCAGCATTAATAAATATTGGCAATCAGCTTTCAAGAGTGGTTACACTGATTATACTTTCACCAGCAATGCAAGTTCTAGTGGTTCCATATCCTCCTCAACAGTTAGCATTGTCAGTCTTTTTCATTTTAGCCATTCTAATGTTTGTGTACTGGTATCTCATTATTATTTTAAATTTTATTTCCCTAATGACTAATGAGATTGAATAACTTTTAATATGTTTATGGGCCACTTGGATATTTTCTTTAATGAAGTGCCTATTTATATTTTTTGCTCATTTTTCTATTGGGCTCTTTCCTTTTTTATTTATAGTAACTCTTTATATATTATGAATATGAGTCTTTTGTGGGACATGCATTACAAATGTCATCTCCCACTCAGTGACTTGCCTTTTCATTCTTTTGAAAGATGTCTTTTAAGCAACAGAAATTCTTAATTTTAATAGAGTCTATTTAATCAAACTTTTTCTTATGGTTAGTGCTTTTAGTGTATAGTTTAAGAAATATTGGCCTACCCAAAAATCATAAATATATTCTCCTGGGCTTTATTCTACAAGCCCTATTGTTCTATCTGTCACATTTAGATCAATAATCCATCTAGAACTGATTTTTGTGAATGGTGTGAAGTAAAGAATCAACATACATTTTTTCCATAAGCCCATTTATTGAGAAATCTACACTTTCCTCACTGCTAATGCTCTATATTGTATTTCACTCCACATACATCTTTGTTGTTATAAACTGAATGTTTGTGTCCCTCCAAAATTCATATGTTGAAGCCCTAACACCCGATGTGATGGTATTTGGATATGGGGTCTTTGAGAGTTAATTAGGATTAGATAAGGTCCTGAGGGTCAGGCCCTGGTCTCATGGGATTAATGCCCTTATAAGAAGAGACACCAGAGAGCATTCTCTCTCTCCCCCACCCTCTTTCTCCCACGTGAGGATACAAGGAAAAAGCTGCTTGTCTGCAACCCAAAGAGAGAGTCCTCACTAGATATCAATGACAATAGCACCTTGATCTTAGGCTTCCAGTCTCCAGAATTGTGAGAAAATAAATATTGGTTGTTTAAGCCACCCAGTCTATGGTATTTTGTTATGGTAGCCCAAGCTGATTAATACATTTGTCATAAATCAAGTATCTGTTTAGATTTGTTTCTGGACTCCATTGCAATGGTTTATATGTAAATCCTTGTATCATTATCTCATTGTATAATTATTCTAGTCTTAAATAAATGTTGAGATCTGGTAGTATAAGTTTTCTGGTTTTTTTTTTTTTCTTTAAGATTGTCTTGGCTATTCTTGCCCCTTTGCATCTCCATGTAAATGTTAGGGTCAGCCTTTCAATTTCCACAAAATTTTATGCTAGGATTTTTATCAGAATTGAATTCAACATATAGATTAATTTAGGAAGAATCTGCCTTTTTAGAATATTTAGTCTCCAATCCATAAACATAGTGTGTCACTCCATTGATTTAGGTTTTCTTTTATTTCTCTCAGCAATGTTTATAGTTCTCTGTGTAACAATCTTTCACATATTTTGTTAGACTTTTTTTCCTGGGTATTTGATGGTTTGATGCTATTTTAAATGGTATTTTTAGATATTTTAAAGTTTTGTTTTTTAATTTTTTTGTGGCTGGTATACAGAGATGTAATGGATTTTGGAGTATTGATTGTGTTTAGAGACCTTGACAAATGCACTCATTAATTATAACAGTTTACCTGTAGACTGAGGGAGAGCATCTAAACAAAATGTCATTTCTACCTTTCAAATCTTACATTTTTTTCTTTTTCTTGATTTATTACATTGTCTATGAATTTCAGCACAAAATTAAATAGAAGTGGTGATAGTGGTCATCTTTTTCTCATTCCATATCTCAAGAGGAAAGTTTTCAATATTTCACCATTAAGCATGATGTTTGCTGTAGGTTTTTGTGGATATCTTTTGTCATATTAAGGAAGATTCATTCTATCCTTACTTTGCCAAGAGTTTTTATGATTAATTGTATTAAATTTTATCAAATATTTTTTCTATATCTATTGAGAATATTGTATGAGGTTTAATTTTATTCTGTTAATGTGGTTCATTATATTGACTGATTTTTAAAATTTAAGTCAACCTCACATTCCTAGAAAAAAATCCAAATTACTCATGATGTATGTATTATCCTTTTGTATATATCACTGGCTTTGGTTTGCTATGATTTTGTTCAGGATTTTTGAATCAGTGCTCATGATGAATATAAGTTTTCCATTTTAATGTAATCCAATCACATTAATTTATCATTTTCCTTACTTCTAATGCCCTTGTCATGTGATGGGATCAAGGTCATTTTAGGATCATAAAATAAGTGAGTTTTTCTTCTTTTTCTAGTCTCTAAGAGAGTTTCTCTAAGTTTGGTTTTATTTTGTCCTTAAATGTTTGGTAAAATTTACCACTGAAGCCGTCTGGGTCTAGAATATTCTTTGTAGAAAGGATTTAATTGTTTAATTTTTTTAAAGATGTAGGACTACTCAGGTTTTCTATTTCATCTTGTGCTTCTTTTGGTGAGTTAAATTAGACATAGTGTGACTTTTCTTTTGCAGAAATTCTGGGAATTACTTGCAAAAATCACTACTTATATATAAAATCAAAACGATTAGGTCTAATAACATATGGATGATACATACAGTCTTTTTACTTACTTAAAACATCATTCTAGTTTTCCAGTATTTTTTATCTTTAAACAAAATTAAATCTATTATTTCAAGTCACTCACTTTTCCAGAGTAAAAATTAACAACTATTGAAAGTTGTCCTAAGTAGCATAAATCTTCCAACTGACCTTCAGATGCCATAACTACACATGTAGGTGAGTTTGCTTTAAATATGTTTAATCAATCAACAAATGCATATTAAGGCATATTAAAACATATCCTTTCAAGTCATAAAATCAGGTGGGCAATTCACTCCCCAAGGCACAAAATCAGGATTTTATAAACATAGGGAAATTGCAGATCACCTAAGGTGAAACTGAGGGTCAGAGAGGCTAAGTGACTTATCCAAGATTATACGGTCAGTAAATGGCACAGCTGGCATTAATAACCCAGGCCTCCTCGTTTTTGCTCTGGTAGTCTTTCCACCACATCATGCTACCATTCAAACTACACATTCCATTTGGTATTAAGAATGATTGAACACACTGAAATTTGACTTAGACCTTTTCAAGACCCCTCAATTGTATAAAAAAAGATAAAACAGGACCCATATCATAGCAGATAATATTTTTAGGCTTCATTTTGTGTCTTTTTTTATCACTTTGAATTTCAAATTACTATCTTCTAGCCTACATTATATTTCAGGTGCCATTTCTCCTCAACTTTACAAATATAACAGTGCTTGATTATCTTCCTTTAGACTTTCTGCTACCCCACTTTAACTGCCCTTCTCCTCCCACCATATACCCTCCAAATGCTGCTAAAATTATATCATATTTTCCAAAGTAGAATGAGAATGATGCTTTGATTATATGCCAACTACACTGTAATTTCTTGGAGGTCAGGGATGATGACATATAGATTTGTATTATCTAGTACAATGTGAAAAACATTCAGTAAATACATAATTGACTGAAAGACTGACATAGTGTTTTGGATCATCCATTGGTTATGAATTTGAGTTAAGGAGACATCATGCCTAGGTTCAAATATCAGCTCTGCCAGTTATTATCCACCTGACCTCAGGCAAGTTGCTTAGCTTTTCTGGGTCTCAGTTTCCTCATCTGTAAAAAAAGTTAATAACAGCATCCACACAGAGTTGTTGTAGAAATTAAATGAGATAATCTATTAGTACAATGCCTGGCCCATAAGAAGTGCTCAAAAAATATTAGCTATGATGAGATTATATCATTACTGTTATTAACTACTACTCCTGTTCCTGCCATTCACCATAATTCCTCCTGTCCTTGTCCTCAGTGATTTGGAAAACTCTCCAAATCTGAGGATTCAGTGAACCTCTTTGTTTTTTTTGAGAAATGTATTTGCTACATAAATAGTAAGTCATCCAAATCCCATTAACTCTAGGTAATTTTATTTAATAATCATATTTTAAAAGTTGGACAAATAAATAAATGGCAAAGCAATTTTGATTAAATCCTGTTTTTTTCAATGGCTATTTGGAATACATCATTCACATGCAAGCCCCAAGAATATTGAATAACAGATAAAATAAATAATGATCATAATGCAAACCACATTCTGATTCCCACTTCCCTGCAAGTACAACTCCATGCAAGAATTATTAGAGCCAAAAAGTAACATGCTTATTAACTGTGGGTTACTCAGCTGTATACATAGAGCTTAGCAGATCACATGAATGTTTCCATATTCTCAGTTAAGCTAATGGTTACTTAGAGCCCAGTTCTTATAACCCCTTAAGAATTTAAAGATTTGCCTGAAAAAATATATCATATTTCCATGACTATGACTGAACACAAATTTAGAAAGTTCATTGAAAGCAAACCATCCTGGAAGACAGGAAATGGTCATTGTTTCAAAGAAAGGCGATGCACACAGGAAATGAAGTTGGTCTTAGGAGCTGGATCTCATCTCCCTCCACACAAACCTGCGTGTGCTGTATGGACAGACCCTACCTTTCACCTCACACATGATGGGGAATACGAATAAGGTCACTTACCATTTGAGGTAAAAGATATTTTATTCAAAACTGCCCTATAAATGCATCCAGAGAAGTATATTCCTCCTTTTTTCACATTTCATTTCATTTTACAGTATTCAGGGATTTAGAGCAATTCTGGACTTGTAATAGGCAAGTTGTAAGCCTCTGGGAAAACCTGTCAAGACTCAGATCTAAAACGTCATTTCCTAGAAACAGTGTTTTCTGCAGCAGGGCTCAATGACACTTTCACTAGAAAAAGTTTCATCTTTTTCTCATGAACAAAAACAATTACATGAATGGTTTTATTGATTTTTTTTTTTTTTTTAATTCTTGAAAGCAAAATGTTGTCATGGAGCAAGTCTGAGACTAGGAGATAAAAATCCTGGTGAGACCCAGCTGGTTACTTTGACCAGAAGTAAACAAGGTGGGGAGACCCAAATTTGCCCGACCGCTGCAGAGGACTGATGTCCAGTCAATGGAGCCAAGTGCTATGACACTTGTAAAGCCTTTGTAAAAAAATTTGTATTTAAAATCCATTTTGAATGGCTTTACTTCAACAGTCAAACTTGCAAGGGAGCAGAGCAGGTGTAGTATCTTGACAGAGACTCACTATAGCACAGTTCTTACAATCCGTGCCCATAGTCCTTCACTGGCACAACCCTCTTTGAATGAAGTCCCAAAGGGCTGAATCCACATTAAAATCTCTAATATGAGAAGAATTACAGCAAGGTTACAATATAATTAACCTGAGTTATCTTTCAAAACTCCTGCTGATATATATTCTGCCACTTCAGACTCATGCTGTGATTTTTAAAATCAGCAAAGAAGGAGGTTTTCATATTCATTTAAACTAAGGACATAAAGGAATGTTTGCATAAAAAGAAAGAGTTGGTCAGTACTTTCTATTATTTTCTAACATTATCCTTATAACTGTTTTGGTTTTTTTTTAATGGCTGCTCTGTATGGCAAAGCCTTATTCTGTCCACTTCCTAGAGTCTGCAGAAAAGTCTGTGATTCTTATTTAAGGATCATGGTGATTCCCTTCATTGCTTGGAGGAAAAAAGAAAAGCAAAATCAGGGCTATTATCCTGTGTTTATAACAAGTCTATTACCATAGTAACGACTGTGATGTCACAAACCCTACACCAAGGGCCAGATTTTGTCTCTGAGGGGGGAAGGGCAGCTTAGCCGCGGAAATCGGACGAAATCGAACACAAACATGCGCAGCCAAAGCAAGGTCAATGCTTGTGGTAATCACCAAAGCACAGGGAGCTCCCCTTCTCTGAAGAAAAGGGGGGCAGGAACACAAAAGCAGTTCCCAGGCCCAGAAGTAAGCTACACCCACACTTCTGTATGCAGCTGTGCAAAAGGAAAGTGGAAATCCAAGCAAGTGTGGTATCACCGTGTTCCCAATCACGAGTATTCCACTGGGCCCACCGGCTGCCAAACATGGATGAGATCCAGGGGTGAGCCCGCCTGAGCACATGAAACACTCCGGAACTAGTGCCTGACCAGATGGGAGCCCTCTAGTACCTCGGAGGAGAAACAGCTTGTCTCCTGATGGCAAGCACTTTAAAACTAAGCTGGGATTTTACCCTTCCTAGGTCATCCCAGTTCACAGATGCCCAGGGTTAGAGAACTCATCAGGTCTCCCAAAATAGGTGGACCTTAAAAAATAACCTTTTGCAGGAATGAGTTGTATCCCCCGTCACTGGAGAATCTGAAGTAGCAAATTAATAAGTATTCTTATTCTGATATAGTCTAGGGAAATTTTGTACAAACATGCTGAAAAGGCAACTCTATATTAAAAAGAATATTGGATGAGAAGTCAGAAGACCTTAGTACTAGTCTTGGCTAAAGTACTTAGAAGTCACATGACCTTGAGAAAGCCATTTAACCCATTTGAGCTTCAGTTCTTTATTTAATGGTATCTAACATGCTATTTCCCAACATCATTGTAAAGATAAATCAAATAATGAATGTGAATGAGTTTCATAAACTGTAAAGGATTTAATATAAACATAAAAAGCATTATTATTATTATTAGCATTTTCACATAGCCAGTTTACAATACAACAGGAATAATTTGAACACCAATATTTTCTTCCCAGGAATCCAAAGCATACATATGATCCTTGTCTTCCCTATCCCAAGAGGTGGACACTCGCATGGTACAGTCAACTCTAAATTATTCAGGGGCTGATTATCCAGGGACCTTTTGCTTCTAGCCATTGTACCATTTATTAGCTTCCCTCAGGAATGCCATGTTAACCTACATACGACTTGAAAATTGACAGTGAGTGTCCCTCAACTCGATTACCTTGAATAACAACTCTGGTAAAAGTTTTACCAAAAGGAAGAATTGAAATGATTAACTAGACAGAAGTTTTTAGATAATTCATGGACTTTATTTATCCACGGATAATTACTGACATCACTATGTTCAAGGTCAGACACATTGGGACTAATCCAGAAAAGATACTAGCATTTTCTCAGTGAACAAGAAAGTAGCCTGTACTGTCTTATATATGTGCAATAGGAATTTGAATATTAGTCATCCATTCATTTATTCAACAAATATTGGTGGAGTACCTATTATGTGCCAGAGCTCACCACATACCCTGAAAACGCCACGATTTTCCTGCCCTTGTCGCTGTCCCTTCCTTATGGTACTACACGGAGCACCTTGGCAAAGCTCACAGCCTGACTCTTAGAAACTCTATTCACCTTGTTGCTATCATGAGACTTTTGCCAATCTTACCCTAGTGCAAGGGTCAGCAAACTATGGTCCCTGGGCCAAACCCTGTCTGCTGCCTTTTTTAAAAATAAAGTTTTATTGGAACACAGTCACTCCCATTTGTTTACATATTATCCATGACTGCTTTCCTGCTACCATAGCAGAGTTCAGTAGTTGTGATAGAGACAGCACAGCCCCAAAGCCTAAAATACTATCTGACCCTTTCCGGAAAAAGTTTACTGACCCCTGCACTAGGTATGACTAAATCAAAATTCATCTCTACTGCAAGTTTCTGCTTAGGGACTAATAAAGTAAGCTCCTTGAAAGCAGAGAACCTTTCTATATCTTTGTCTTGTCATATAGAACCTTGGAGTAGGATTGAGTCAAGGTTTAGAGCAGACACAGAGAATTAAACATGTCCTTCCTTACATTCTGTTTTCAACAGGTTAGTGCTTTGGAGTTGCATGGAAGACAGCATAAACCACTGGCATTCGGTTACTCTGGCTTCTGATTCCTCAGAGTTCCTACGTCTAAGACTTCCAAGGCTCAATTTTTGGCCTCTCTCCCTTTGCATATTTATTTCCTGATCTGATGTGGAATTAGAGTTAAATAGGAGCTGTGTGCTTGAATTCCACGTGGCTGGCTCGGCAGGAAACTCCAGGGCAGGTTTTTTGGCATGCCAAACTCATGTTAGCCTCAGCTATGCTAATTTCTAAAGCTGTTTGCTTTGCTCAAATAAATCTTAAAGGGGAATTTGCATTTGGATGCACACCTTTTTATGCACAAATTATGTGCATGATAACTCTAGGGCAGAATAAGGACTGAAAAAAAGAAAAAGAGGCCTGGCGTTTACTGAATGGCTTTCGTGTGGCAGGCACTATACTAGGGGCCTTACATATATTTTCTCATCTCATGGCCACAACAATCCCATGAGGTGGAACTGTGATCCCCATTTTACAGATGGGGAAACTGAGGAGAAGAGAACTTATGTAACATGTCCACAGGCACAGAGCGGGTAAGTGACAAAGCCTATATTTGAACCCAATCTGTACGAATCTGAAGCCCATGTTCTTTTCACTTAGTCACACTGCTTTATTGATACGCTCGTCATCATTACCACTCACCTAGGCCTATATTTACAAAATTAGTCACCCCTCTTCTCTCCAGGTGGCCTATGCAAAATATGTCTTTGGCCCTTGGGAGATAAATTTAGGCCCCTCTGCATCACAAAACAATCAACCAAAGGAGAATAGTGGCATTAGAAAGGCAAACTTTACATGATATACAAATTATGTTAGTAATCAGTAGACAAATGCAATTACAAGTGATTTTCACAGGTAAATGGATTTTAATGATATATCTGAGAACCTCAGTATGAAATGACACTTTTATTGCTAAAATGTAGTAGGCCAAGCAAGAGAATATGCCCAGAAAGGGAAATGTTACTGACACTTAGAATACAGTGTAAATATATCTATAACATAAGCCTAGCCATTTATATCTATAAATATCTTCACTGTTTATGAAAACATAACCAAACACCTATCTTCTCTGAAAAAAATACAAGCATTACCTTTAGTAAGTTACAGTAAGTACTGCTATCAAAACTCAGTATCTATCATTGTTCAACTCAATATACAGAAAAATAACCAGTGTAGCAATTAAGCATTCTAACATAATTCTAACATTTTAAAGCAGCCAGATACAATACTATTGAACTTCTCTCTCTGTGTGGAAGATATCTGTAACCCAGCTTGCAATCTCACATCATGCTCAGCTCATTGCCATCTAGCTTAATACACTGCTATCTAATTTTCTGGAAATATAAAAGAACTGATTGCATTTTCATCCAAGTGAAATTCAGATCTCCATTTTTTTTTAAGCTCTCAAAGACAGCTTTCCAGGAATTAGAAAGAACTCTGTGGTGGAGATGGGTAATCTAGGTTGTTTCTTAAGTGGATTTCGAAGAAGTCACATTGAGGAACAAGCCTGCCACACGCCCTTTACAAAACTTCCCCTTCCTCCAGGAAACACACAGAGGAGACCTGGCCCTCACAACACCACCATCCAGTTCGGCCGTGGTTACTTTTGTCTTGCTAACCAGTATACAATTTTTTAAATTAGTTCATCCTTTTTTATTTTAAACAGATGATTTCAGAGAAGAAAAATAACTCTTTTGTAGCTAGTGGCAGGAAAAGTTTATTGTCAGTTGGAAGTTTACAGCCTAAGTAGCAGATTGAGGAATTTGCTTAATATAGCAATACTACTTTAAATAATACATGCGCTAACATTTATCTACTATTCTTAAAACGGTCTTTTCCAAAATTAACTAGAGCATTTAATAATTATTCATAAGATAATTAAAACAACTTTCTATGAATCATTATCATTGGAAACCCCAGAAGTGACTTACCTGCTGGTGGCTTTATGAAAGGTGGCGGAATTAAAGGTACAATAATGGGCACATTGCCATGATCCTTTGACCCTGCAGGTGAGTCACTGAGTCCATTTCCTGTGGCAAGCCCTGAATAGCCTGTGCTTATATTGTATGGTGAAATAACACTGTCCTCAGGTAATTTTGGTTTTGGCAAAGAATTTTCTGTAAAAGAAAAAAATCACATTCAATATGACAAAAGCACTTATTTTCCTTAAAACCACATTTTCTCAAGTAAAATCGCTATGTAACAAAACATGTTTTTCCTTGCAAATCTTTAACCACTTTACCAGAACTCCACAGACCATCCTGGACCTTTTCAGTCTTGTTACCATAAATTTCCAATGGGCTTCTTCATAATTTGCTCCACTATGATAGCTAACATCCCAATTGTATCGTGGTGATGAATTTTAGCACTGCAAAAGCCCATAGATAATTGAGAGGCAATTAACCTTTTCCATGTACAAAGTGATATATAGCAGGCACCCCTCTCTGGCTAGCAGGGGAAAGCTTAAAAAGCGCCCCCCAGCACTGTAACCAGGTCCCACTGTATAATAACCTTGGGTCAGAATATAATCAAAAGAACCAATGAGAAAGAAGCAGATGATTAGGAAGAAAACTGTTGTTTCACAGGGTAGATCCATTAAATTAATCCATTAATACCCATTAAAAATTAACAAAAATGAAAATAAAGAAAATTTACAATGATATGAACTTTGTGAATTTTATCCTTGTATGTGAATCATTTAAAAAAAACAAACTTAACCATGGAAAACAACTTTTTCCCTCTAGTAGCATATCCTGGCCCTCTCTCCATGTTCCCCAGAGTCAAAGATTATTACTTAGACCAAGTATTAAACGAACTATTAGTTTATAGAATATAAACT
The DNA here is from genome assembly GCA_031878705.1 of Tapirus indicus. NCBI lineage: Eukaryota > Metazoa > Chordata > Mammalia > Perissodactyla > Tapiridae > Tapirus > Tapirus indicus. The sequence goes on along the minus strand of CM062933.1, from coordinate 30,352,099 downwards.
CATGACTTGCATTTTTCATTTACAGTGAAATTGATGATACTATCGCCGTAACATGATGTGCACAATTTCATAGCAAGCTTAACATAAAATCTGTCACGTACGTTCAATTCCGCATGCCTGCAGGACAGCTCATTTACATTTCGTTGCTTGGCATATAAGAAGGAAAAGCGCTATCTTAGAGACTGGAAATAAAATGCATGAACAGGTAGTTTATGCCAACAGATTTTGAATGCAATGCAAATACTGATCAAAGTGCCAATGATGACACACAATTAGTTTTACCCACATTTTATTAAAGTTCCCCAAATGGGTTGTTTCTTCACATTCTCTTCTTTCTTTCTTTGACAAACAAACTCTCACTCCAAATTTAGGTTCTTAAATGCGGTATCCATATCAACAACCACCATATCAACAACAACCAATGGTTCTAGGCTTCCCTCATGAGATATCTGGCACTGCTACCCACTGTAGAATCAGTGTTAATTCAACCCTGCCAAGCCTCTAATTTCTACTCTTTAGCTGGGTTTTGATGAAAATTCTTATAGAATAATGTAGGATCCAATCCTCTACTACTCTCTTCCTCCTCTCCTTACCCTATCCAACACTGTGGGGATGGAGGAAGGGTGAAAACTTCAAACGCAACCCAGAAATAGGGCTTTCCTTTAGAATTCCCACCAAAAGTGGGGGGAGGGGGGGGGCGGATGCCAAACTAACCGTGATTCTCTCTTGCAGTCTGAAAATCTAAACCTTATATTTCACTTCATAGAAAGCACCAGTCCCCAACAACTGATATATCAAAGGGCTCAGGAAACTAGGAGAAGTTAGCAAACATTGTCCCTTTCTATAAATTTGTGGGCAGGACCACAGCACTTGAGTTCCCTAGCCCTTGTCTAGCTAGGTCTCCCATTGCTGGAAGTAGATTAAGTGGTATCTATTTTTGTTTTATGTTGCTCTCTTATATTCTGTGGCATTCTGCTTATGCGAAAGCACTACTGGGGATGTACATTTAAATCAACCATTGGCATAATCAACAAAATGAGTCCCAAAGCAACTCAATTCTGGCAGGTTGAGATAGTTAATCCTTCTTTGCATGAACAAAGGGACATTAAATGTCATTACCTTTGAGAACAGAAATGTGCTGCCGGCTCTCTCCATCTGTAGGGTAACTCCTGAATTCAATATCTTCACCATCTTTCAATTCAACCTTATCATAGCCATACCAGCCAAGGAGTTCATTCATGGTGTTTTCTGCAAAGTTCTGAAAGAGAAGCATAGCCTACTTATTTATATAATCAATAACTATTTGAAAAGAACGCATAAATCAAATTCTGTTTGCACTACCTATTTACTACTAGCCCTGCCCCACCTCCCTTAGAGTCGTGTTCATTTTTCAAATCACGTTCAAAAATTGTACTGCATTTAAATCTCAGGATGATGCATTCAATTATGACAGGCCTTCAGACATTTGCAATTTAAAGATAATAAGAAAAAAGGTATTTGTCAGTTTTGCTTACGAATAGGAAGTCATATTTTAGCATATTCTTCTGCAAAGTCTCTATCCCACACTAATAGAAAAATATTGAAAGGGAAAGCACAAAAACAACTAAGAAAATATTTTGAAAATGAAAACAATCGACTTTTTCATGGCTCAGCTTAATTTAAATTAGAATTGCTTCCTGATTCAGGTGTTGGTTGTTTCTTAACATGACTTATCGCAAAATCTCAGCAAAGAAATAATTTCTCAACTGTCAACCACTACCATACAGAAAGCTGAATAGGCTATGAGGGTCTCCCTTTTTAAAGTCCCCTTTTGCCAGAGTATTCTTTAAAAATCAAAGCATAATTTGCTTTACAAATTTCATTAGTGACAGATTCTTTCTCCATGAATCAGAGGTCACTATGATTGTCTTCTGACAAATAACAGAGAAGTACCAAATATCTTTAAGGTTACCAGCCAGCCCCGATTGTGGATAACACACAAAAACACATTGCGAATTATAAATCAATATATAAATGTAAAGTATTATTATTGTTGTTATTATACATATCAAACTGTGGAAATAATGGGCGTAGTTGAACAGATTTAAAGCTTTAATATCAGGTGACTATTTTTTATGAACTTAACAACTGCTAAATACTGAAACAAGATGTGACTGTGTATGTTAATGATCTTAATGCTTGCATGCGCCTTAAAGCATCTCTCTCTGAGAGAGTAGAGTGGTGGTTAGCCAGGGTTGGAGGGTGGGGGAATGGGGAGGTATTGGTGAAAGGGTACAAACTTCCAGTTATAAGATTAACAAGTTTGGGGATCTAATGTAGAGCTGGTGATTATAGCTAATAACACTGTATCACATACTTGAATGTTGCTGAGAGGGTAGATCTTAAATGTTCTTACCACAAAAAAGAAATGGTTAACTATATGATGGGATGGAGGTGGTAGCTAACACTATGGTTGTAATTATTTTGCAATACATAAATGTACCAAATCAACACATTGTACACCTTAAACTTACACAATGTTATGTGTGAACTATATCTCAATAAAGCCGGAAAAAATTTTTAATGAAAAAAGGATTCTATACTACAGAGTAAGGGCTTAATAAATGTTTGTTGAATGAATTTTTTAAAAAACATCTCTATCTGGCAAGGCAGCCTGAGCCTCCTAGACTGGGCTAGAAAAACTACATTTTCTAACCTTCTCTGCGGCTCAAAGAATCTTTTGTCATTCTCCTAGAAGCTGTCATTTCTGAATTACACTGGGATATATAATTTATATAGCTGAAACAAAGCACCGAGGCTAAACCAGAGTGTGCACAGCCTCGACGTGTGAGTTCCATGTTCTCTTGAATTTCACAACTTTAAATTTCAGCAGGGGTTGCATAAAAAAGAAAAGATATTACTCTACTGACTCCACAAAAACAAACCTGGCATTTCAAACCACCCACAGGATGCTAGATTTTTTTTGCTTTAGTACCCACTTAAGCTCAGAGCTCCAACGGGGTCAATCTGTGATGGTATAGTACACAAGCAATTAAAAAAAAATCCAACCAGATTGATTCAGTGTTATCATCCACAAGGCCAACAGTCAGCCATATCAAGCTTTAGTGAGGCATTTATTCTCTCTGATGGCTGGTCATGTCCACATTAAACAGACATTCTTTTCATGAATGCACAAAGATGATATGATCGATATGTATAATAAGCTCAGCAACTTCTGGAATACCACTGAGGAGGATGCAGCTAAATGCTGCTCTACTCAATCAAAAGAGATCCCTTTAATGAGGCGTCAGTCTCCCCTAACACCTAATTTCTTTCACTGAGCTGAGTGCCTGGACTGGAGAATGACAGTCCCTGAGCACACAAATCGAGGTCCTCCATCAGTGGTCTGGCAGCAGAAATCTCCAAGGATAAGGATTACACCTTGCATCAAAAAAACAATTCCCAACAGTGTTAAAAGCTAAATTCAAGCCACCCTTTTGGTCTGTGTGCTGTTTGTCCCACTCTCTAAGAGAACTGTGCCAACAAGACAGAAAATCTTTTGCATAGTAACTGCTGGCCACCATATCCAATTTTCTAGATCGTTTGTATCTGAGTGCCTCTCTCTCTGGTTCTATCTAACCTGTGAAGTGACACAAAGGCTACAGATGCATAATTCATGGAGCAACCTCCCAGTTAAGGATATAGATTTGTTTGTTTTAGTCCAGCTGCAAATCCATTCAGCCTTTCAGAACCAATCCCAGGGATGGAATCCAGAAGTTTCAGGCATCTGGGCAAAAATTGAAACCTCAACTGGATTATTAACACCAAATTCATATGATTTGGGCATCCTAACTGCATCACTTAGTTTATGGTTTGTGCTGAAAATTAGGAGGCTTCATGGGACAATCAATAAGAACTTGATCTATTCCATGATTTTCAAGTTACTATAAATGTCAGCGAAAATAAACTGGAAAGCATTCCCTTTCTTGTCATTGAAAATAAAAATAAACACCTTAATGTTTTGCTATATGACCTCAAAAGAAGCAAACAAAAGGTTTATAAAGACTTAAGCCATAAATCTCAAACTTTCATGAAAGGAGGAACAAGATGAAAGAAAGAGAAAACAAACACCACAGTTTCTTACATGATAACTACAAGAAGTAGACTACTACCCCTGTCTTACACACTATTGTATTAAGAAATCAAAATACCCCAAGGAATAACTAAGTTAAACTTTTAATTCCTGGGTAGAATTTGATGCTAGATATCATATGGGCTTGTTATGGTGCTAAACCAAAGGAAATGAAATAGATTTTTGAAGTTACCATCTAAGAAATACAAAATATTCTAGGAGAAATGAATTAACGTTTATGGCCTATAGGGATTTTCAAGCCCTTCTGATAGAGAATTCCAACGGTTATGTTTTCAACATTTTTTTGTATCATTATCCTTAGGAAAAAAAAGTGTTCTATTAAAAGAATTATTCCTTTCCCACATAAGTTTCTTAGTAAGTTATGTTTTTTAAAACAGTGAAAAAATTAAGGTGGCAAGAGTTAAAATGTAGAGATTTTTTGAGGCACAGATGTCCAATAATAGGACAAGCTACTGTCCAAGGGATGTTGTAAAATTTGCTTCCCCACAAATCTTCACCCAGCATTTGTCCTGGAGACTTAAGGGAGGGAAACTGAAATAGAGTCTCTTAAAGTCCCTCCCAGCTCTAAGATTCTGTGAAATCAAAGAAATTCCACTTATACAAGAAATAATATACCTTTTGCAAAGAAATATCATAATTACAGTGATCATACATCATAAATTTTACCAAACAGCCACTATTTCAAATATTTTATCATTGTTCCCATAAACCATCAAAATGTGCCAGAAATTTCAATATTCTGGCATCTGAATTACATTTTGCAGACTGCCTCTCACCCTTGGAAGTGGCACAAAAATCCTCTCTCATACCATGTAGTCCAATTTGGGTTTGGAAAATAGGTCACTATAATTATAATGATAATGTCTAACACTCTTATAGCACTTTATAGTGTTTCCACATCCTTTAACTCCCCTGTTCCTTTCAATAACCCTATGAGTTAGGTATTTGATTTCCACAATAAACTTTCGGTGAACCTATGTGACATCCTTATTTTACAACAGAAAATTAGAGCATCCAGAAGGCGAATGACAGGCATGAGAGATCAGCCAGTACAGTCAGAACGAAAATACAGACCTTCTGATTCTTATACCAGGCCTCTTTCTATTATAAATTCTGCACAGTCCAGTGTGTCAGCAATTCCAAGGAAGCTACCTCCTTGGACCAATCAAAGAGATGCAAAGAAATCATACCATAGGATGTCAATATCACATATAAAGAGCTTTCCAATGAGGGCATATCTACCTATGTCAAGTCTTTGCTAGCTTTCAGATTTGATTGATGGTCCCTACTCTCCTTAATTATTTGTAGTGTTGGAATAGGGGTTCTCAAAATTCACAATTAAAATCTAATCTTCTCATTTTGACAATGTTTTGACATCACATCACACTCTAATTGCTCTGCACTTCTAAAACTTAACCCCCATACTTCTTCCTTGCCCTTTTCCAACTCCTGTCTCTCAACTCCAGGACTCCTAAGGAAAGAAGACAATCCAAACATTTAGTCTGAAAGCAAGATCTCTTCCTAGAATTAAAAAAAAGAAAGATGGTGGAAAGGCAGGAGATTTTACTATTTCCCCACTCCTCTGAGTTCTTTCTATACTGGCAAATTTTATTTTTGTTGGAACTTAACTTCCAGGACATTCATTAGACACTCTCCTTATTCAACTGGAAGTACTACACAAATGTCAAAGTTCAATCTAAATGACTTTAATTCAACATTTTTACCAGGTAAATAATAAAGAATTGACTTCAAGGCACTTGAAAATCTCAGTAATTACAGATTCTCAAAATACCTCTGAAATGCAAGTACTTCAAGGTCTTCAGAAAGGACTGATGATCTTATTTTGAAAATACCAAACATTTTAAAATATAGATAGGTACCACTGGTTTCTTTCATCCCAGGCCTTGCATAACTAAATGTCGAAGTGTTTTCAATTTTGTATCCTACCCAAGAAAGCAGAAAGTTTTCAAAGAGCTCTCAATCATTCATCTGAATGAGGGAAAAGCCATGTCCTTCCTCTCCCCACAAACATAATTCCCATTTTCACTCCAAGTCCTAGTTCACTCCACAGTTCTAGTAAAATATGTCATCCATCCCAAATACACTGTAAGTTACCTGAGGACAGAAACCTTTTATTTCATTTTATGCCTCACCTAGCACAATGCCTAGAACGTACTCAATAAATGTGCTAATACATTTGGATATGTTCACAAATAATTTTTTAAATGTATAAATACGGGAAAATCATTAAACGAAATTCAGAAAGACTGATTCTAAAAATAAATATGTGAAAGTTAAAAAAATTTATAATATCTAGTGTTAATGAACACTGCCATATTATTGGGAATTTAAATTGGTTCACCTTTTAGGAAAGGTAATTTGACTCTACGCATTAAAAGTCTTAAAAATTTATATAACCTTTGATTCAACAATTTTATTTCTAGGCATTGTAGAGACTATTCTAAGGAGATAGGTGCAAAAATATGCATGTTTAGGAATGTTTATCTCATTGTTGTTTTCTTAGAAACAAACTATATGCCAAACAATGGGAATCTGATTAAATAAATTATAGCTTAGTCATGGAATGACTAAAATGAAATACTATTTGCCACTAAAATATATGCCATAGATAAATTTTTGCTGTCATGAAAAGCTATTAACAATATATTAAATTTTAAAAGGAAGGTTAGTACCCTATAAGACCATTTTTGTTTAAAAAAAAACTATATATCATACATAGAAAAGGACATGAAAAGACATACATCAAAATGTTGACAGCAATTGTGTCTAGGTGGGAAAATTATAGGCTTTGTTTTTCTTTTTGCTTATTTGTACTGCTTATTCTACTATTTCTGTCACGTCCATGTATTATTTTTGTAAAAATAAAAAACAGTTTTAATTAAAAATCAGTTAACACATAGTCTTCTCATAGACAACCATGTCAGCCATATTCACAGTCCTAATAACAATAAAAAGGATCTGTCAGTTACATTACTTAACTTCAAAACATTCTGACACTCATTATCCAAGAAAGTGGAGCATATGAGAAATACTTTCAAAGGAAAAGGAAACCACCAACCCTGAGCAATTTATAAGGTGGGAAAAAAAATTCTAGTATCTCTGCCAGTTAAGGTTATGAATAATGGAATAATGGTTATTTTTGGAAAATATTTTATCTCCCTTTTCACCTCCACGTGTTCTGACTGACTTCTGAGGTAGATTTCTCTATTCAGAATAGCATCATTGGACTCAATAATTGAGATTTTCAAAAGGGGGGTGGGGTCTGCAAAAGACAGGCAGAGCCCTGTTCAGAGTTCCAGAGTGAAGTAGGAGTTGAACTTGATTAGAAGCCAGATTCTAGCTCTATTCCCAGGTCTGGTCTAGGGCTGAGTCTAAGTCATCTCCCTTAACACAGACCCAGTGGATCGGTTTTATTTTACGGATCTGCCAAGAAGAAGGTCGGGAGGTAAAATTTAAATAGTGCAAAGGAAATACCGGAAGAGCCCATCACAGATTACAAAGTCCTTCCACATTCATGATCCCAGTGGATTAGATGGTATCCTAAAGATGAGCCACTCTCCACAGACGACCCATTACAGGGTCATCCACATGCAGGAAATAATAAGAGCGGCCAGATTCACACTCTTGGTGCAGACGTTACCCATTGAGCCCTGCTGTTTTTACCTGAACTACAGCTTTTTAGCTTGAAATCCTTTGAAGCTGATCACTGCGCTCCATCTGGCTCATTTTGCAGCACTGTTCTCAGCCCAACACAACAATTATAATGCAGTTTTAAGGGCAGAAGACACATCACAGTACTAAAATCCAGCTCCGGCCTGGAGCAGACCTGAGAAGAAAGTCTCGTTGTCTTATTGATATATTCTGAATTGGATAGCTGTATAATTAATTGGCATATGAAACCAAAATTGGCATATAAAAATCTATGTTGTTTTATTGTCTTCTGGTCACACAGAACAGACAATTATGTCCCTACATTTTAATCTGTAGCCAGGACATCAAATATCCTAAAAAAGGTCAAGCAAATGCTGTGAAATTGTAGATACGAGTCCTCAGGCTAACACTGTGGCAGGCATGGCAGGTGTGCAGCTGTGTGCAGCTGTGTCCTATCACAGCTGCAGAACTGCCCTAAAAATCACCAAGACTTGTTACATTGTTTTCCTGTCTGTGCCAAAGCCACTGGTCTTAAGGCAGGACAGAGTTTCGCAGCCCTTTGGTTACACAAGAGATATTAACACCCATCAGTCTACAGATCCTTAAATATACATTCAGCAAATCTCACTCACCACATGCTTTCATGTCTGTTTACATGTTTCAATTGGCACCATCAAAAACAGAGTACTCTATTTTTTCTCATTCTACCCTGTTATATCCCTTCTCCTTTAGGAAAATATTCAATAATCTTATTAGCTTGAGAGTGCAAGTGGGCTGACTTCCCACTCCACAGAGGAAGTTTTAGACTTCAGAGATTTTTAAATGACCCACCTTCTACTACTTCTAACAATTTTTTTAAAAAGAAGAAGTATAAGGACTCCATAAAAAGGACACTTCCTTAGAAGATATAAAAGTCTGGTCACCCTAACAAGATACTACTTTTCCCTGGAACTCTCCTATTTCAGACAGTCACTTGTGCTCACTGATATTTGCCTTTTTTGAGGCCCTGTTTTTTGACTTTAAAAGCTGTTACCTCTTGGTTTCTATGAGTCTGTCTCTCACAGAAGGAGAGTAGGGCTTGGCTTCTCAGAGCGGTGCTTGGCAAGCACAGAGACAGGAAACGCAGAAGGGAATGAGTCTGTCAGACTCATTTTCTTCTAGTTCAAATGTTTATTTCAGATTCGGGAGGAAGTGGAGTGGTTCCTTTCCATTTCCTCGTCTCTGGAACCTGCGAGTTGTATAAGGCTTAGAGAATCTCGCTCCACTGCACATCATACTCACAGGTTCACAGATGGAGAGAGAGACTCTTTTCAGAAAATCCCTGGTTTGAATAGAGCAGAATTGTAGCTCTCTGTGCCCTCCCAGGACCATCTCTTATGGGTTTAGCCTGGAGCCTTGAGCAGGACAACTGAAAATTATGTGGAGGATGAAGCTGGTGGGCTCAGGAACATCCTACACCAGCTTCCAAGGGGCAAAGGCCATGTCCCAACTAACATTCGTCCCCAGCCCTGCCACATGGCATACCTGAGGCCACTGCTCAACTGGGGAGGTCTGACATAATTCGTGAATGCCACAGTATGATCTGGCCCTGAGTCTACTTTCTAGCTTCCTGAGACTTGCCATGTCTGACACTAGGATGGCGTTTCAGCAGCAAAACTTAAAATATACCCGTTTTAGTAACAAGCTTTCAACCTTAAACACACTGACTTTTCCAATCCACACTCTGATTTCTCTCTCTCTATTTTTTTAAAGCCAAGCTATTTATCTCACTGCACTGACCAGCTCCGCTCTGCAACTTGCTTTATTGTCTACACAATCGACAAAGGTCATTTTTAATGCCCAACGGAGACCATCAGAAACCAAACTAGAAAATCTTGTGGTGAGTTTACTACTAAACTCTAACAGATGTGCCCAACTCTAACTGTAGGCATCAGGACTGAAGCACAATTTTAGGTACAAATTACTTACTGAAAATATTTATAGACAGAAAATTCTTCAGCAAAGGAGACCGTAAGACATTTAACACAGATTACCCTATAGTTTAGCAATTGATAAAGAAGCCAAACATTGGAAATGCGTTAATTATGGTTTGTTTAGGAAAGTTTCAGGGCAGAGTGCTCCATCTAATCACCTTGGTTTTGTCAAAGAGTTTTAAAAGATAAAAATCTGACTCATTATCTCGACTCATAGTTTAGATTTTGTGAGTTGTATTACTGTTTGGGAGTCACTAATCATGTTCACTAAGATCTATATGCACAAAATACATACCCTGAAGTGCCACTATATTTACACTTACACATATATTTACACTTACACATCCAATAGTACAAACTAGTTTTTATATTATATCTACCATGTTCTGGATGAACTCCTGAAGTGAATTAACCCTTCCATATGTCGGAATTCCCTCCTAAGATTCATTTATTATGATACTTGTGAGTTAACGCTATATTGAAGACATATTACATTGGATACCATCACAATATTCACTTTAGAAACCAAAAGAAGTCAAAATATAAACTGCATTGCCATCTGATTTTTTAAAATCCTCTGTCGGTTATTAATTAAATAAGGCATACTGATTGTGAGTACAGTAAAGTAACAAGTCTTTTTAATCAAGAATAACCAGGATGAAGGGAGGAAGAAGAAAAGGAAAGATAAAGAAACATTGTAAAGCTCATAATGAGACAAATATTTCTACTTGAAGATATTTCCATTAAAGTACACTACTTAAAGCAAGCTATGCCAAGTCATGTACTTTTCACACACAAAATTATATTGTATCAAATTTAAATTTGCTACAAGTGCCATGTACATTAAACCAGTGATAACAAAAATGTAACTCAATATCTGATCTAGTGAAACAGCAACCAACATTAGCTCTCAGCCACATGAAGACAGTCTCCCATGCCATTACTAGTGTCAGCTAACCCTCAACCAGTTTGTCTTCCCAGCCATTTTTAAATAAATATGTGACTATCTCAGTTAGGAAATCTTGAAGGAAGTCTCTATGATGAGGCAATTTTGTGGCTCATTCTCAGTGCCCTGCATTTGCTGTACTTAAAATAGACACTTGTACCAATGTCCTTTCTATTACCCGAAGGGGAAAAAAAAAATCACATACACACCAGCCCTTTTTCTTTCAGCTCGCAGAGGAGCAACTTGATCCAACCAGTGTTGAAACCTGAGTAGGTCACTGTACACCACGATAAAATTCCCTAATCCCTGAGCCAAATCTCCCTAAGGGGGCCTCCTCCTGATCCTCCACTTCCCAGGCTGACTTTTCCATTCGCTCTCTCCTCTTTCCCCCTTTCATTTCCCCTACCTTCAAGCCTTGATATGTGATCCGTGGTGGGGGCTCAGGTTTCCGTTTTTACAGCTTAGGCCGTGCTAGCTGTATACATTCCTTTCTTTCTGCCGGGCAGTGATTACTTACCAGGGTTTAGTTTACACTGGTCCAGATGAAAGCCGTTCAGATGAAGGCAAACACAGCCAGGCAGCTCCAGCGGCACCGATATGAAGCTGCACAAGGCCACATTGTGTTCTCGGTGACATTTTGTTGCACATATTTTTATACAGAGCAACCAACTTGTTATGTTACTCTACACTTTAGGTTTGGGGAGATGGAGGGGTAATAATACCATGAGATTTGGGAAGGGGTTTCATTAATGTGGTTATGAATATTAAAAGCAGAAAAATATTAATGAGCTCGAAATAACCCTTGCATCTTTCGACTTTGAGAAATCACTTTTTAAATGAGGACTTTTGGTGCTATTATATTAGAGGAATGCCTACTAAACAATTCCACTAGAAATGGGATTTCATGACTCACTGGCACGGTGTGCATTGACATGACTGAAGATTTCAGCCAGAGGTCTCCTATACGTTGTTCCAAACCAGAGAGAAAATACCGATCCTACAGGCAATTGAATTATTTGCTGCGTAAAACTTCTTATTTAATGCTACTCTGTACTGAAACGATAAGGATTAAAACTTCAAATAGTAGGTGGTGATTTGGAAGAAAAATAACATTTTAAAAAGAGGAAATTCTGTGCACGAAGGTTAATTCCATACTTAGTCCTGCAGCAATGGCTAAAAATTGTGTGATTTTTCCCCCTTCACACAATGTTGTTTTTGTTTCTTCCTCACCAGTTCAGACAAACATCTGTTATACTGTAGAAGGACAACTATCTCCCAAACCACGGAGTGCGCCCGCAGCCAAAGTCAACAACGCAAGCCCCAAGCATCGAGCACAGTCAGCCTTTATATCCAGCCGGGATAACATTTCACATGTTTTGATTAAAATTAGCTAATTTGTAATTCTAGAACCTATGAAACTTAAAAGCTGCCATCCATATAGATCACATTAGGCAGTGTTTTAAAGGGCCAGTGCACACCGTGATTTCCTAGTGGCTTCACCTCTTTCCTCTTCCTCCACCCCCAATTTAAAATGAACAGCAGGACAGGAGGGAAAGGCAAGTGAGGAAGAATGGTTATTGTAGACTGTTTGAATTCCACCCATCTGAAGACAACAACTCCTACTGGTCTCTTTTTTAAAAAAATTATCAATGGTGGTTTCCATCACAGGGAATGGCACTGATTTCCAAGGCAAATCTTCCTTAACTCTCCTTGGACTGATGTTGCACCTCCTGCTTCCAGGCACTAAATTCCTCACCCAGAAACAAAAACCTTAACTCCAAAATTTAGATTGCTACAGACATTTCCTGCAGGAAAGGAAAGCTATGTATATGCACCTAGGTATACATATAGGATGTATTATTCATGTGCCCCTTTCTAAGCATGGGCTTAATACAAGGCACTCTCATAGAATATGCTTGTTCTAATCAAGAAAACGTCAAAACGCAATAAATTTCACTCAGTTGCACGCCATTTTCATCCAGTTTGTCTTTTAAATACAAACTTAACCAACCCGACCAAGTCAGTGGGCAGTGTTAAGGAATCTATGCAGAAGGTGGACAACACCAAGACGGCTGCAGAAAGAAAACTAAGGTCCCCCGAAATCTGCTACTTGTTTGTAACTCAAAGAAAGAAAAAATAAATAAAATAATTTTTTTTTTAACTCAAGAGGGACTCGTAAAATCAACACAGAATAAAACCCTCGCCTGGCAAAAGCTGCAACTTCATGGGAAATAAGGGGGGACAAACGGGATCCGGAGCTGAGCGGTGCTGTTGTGCAATCGCTCCAACGCGAACAGCTGGATCGCCAGGCTGCTGCGCTCGCCACCTCTGGAGTACCGCTGGCCTGGCGGAGAGCCCGGCCTCGCCGAGAGGACTCCGGGCTGGCCTTTCCGAACAATGGGCAGGCGCTCTGCGAAGGCCGCCCCTCAGACAGCTATCTTTCAGCGGGGCTCGCCCCGGTCTGCTTAACTGGGAAGTGAAGCATGCAAAGGCGAGGGGGAGGCGGAGGCAGCCGAGTGAGAGGAGCGGGCACTGGCGGGCGAAGCGAGCCGGCGGTCAAAACGGTACCCAGACCCGCGCAGCTCGGGCCGCAACTCGCCCCGGCACTGACAGCTTCTTTACACCGTCACAGCTGGCTACTCGGGGGAAGCGGGGTCGAGGAGCCGGGAGATGAACTGGGGAGTGGGGTGGAATCAAGCGCTCCCGGGGGGCCTCGGCTCGGCAGCTCCTAACTTTGGAGGGATCCGAGGGATGGTTCCGGAAGAAGGGGGGAAAACTACACCATCGAGTAAGAAAGCCTCTTCACCATGCCCACCCGCCACTTGGGCGCCCGGTCCCCTCCCCCTGAAACGCGCCTGTGCCAACCTGGGGTTTACAAGGTTAAATAGTTATGTGGTTTCCCGGCCGCCCCTCACCCCCATCAAATCGGAGGTAGGCAAATCTCGGGGATGCAGCCAGCGAGTTGGCCTCTGTTTTGCACCTGGAGGAGGAGCCGAGGCGTTCTGGGCATCCTACAGAAACTGACAAGCGCTCCCTTGTACCCCCCAAATCCATACCACGGCCCAAAGGGAGCGGGCGGAAGAAAGAGCTCAGTCTCTCCAGCCCCGAAGTCCAAAAATACCTTCATTTCCTCGTTGATCTCCCTTTTCACTGGGTGAGCCGGTTTCCTGCTCCTTTTATTTTCAGGAGGTCTCCCTTCTTTCTCCATTTCTGCCATGTTTTTGTGTCTGGTTTCTGTGGAGATGAAATGGCTGCTGCCGCCGCCGGCGGTGGTGGTGGTGGTGGTGGTAGTGGTGGTGGTGGTGGTGGAGGTGGTGCTGATGGTGGCAATGCTGGAGGAGGTAGCGGTGCTGGCGGGGCTGGGGCTGGGAGGGGGGAGGGAAGGCAGGCGCCAGGGAAGCGGGGTCTCTTCTAGCGGCGGAGAACGTCAGTGGCTGTCAGAGGGAAAGGTAGCTCAAGGAGTCTCGGGGATGCCGCCGCCGCCGCTCCTGCTCCCGCTGCCGCCGCCGCCGCCGCCACCAACGCCGCCGCTGCCGCCGCTGCCCCTGCCGCCGCCGCTGCTTCTGCCGCTCCCGCCGCCGCCGCCGCCGCCGGGCTGCATCCTCGGTGCCCCGTGGAGTCGTCAGCCATCTTCCGTCGCTCTGTCCGTCTGCATGGGCGAGGGGAACGAGGGCCAGGCGCTGAGAGAGCTGCTCTGGGCGTGCGTGCGTGGATGTGTGTGTGCGCCCGGGAGAGCGCGCCAGCCCGGGCGCCCAGCGCCTCCCGCGAGCCAAGCCGGGGGCGGGCCGGGGGCCGGCGCGGGGAGGAGGGGGCGGGAGAGAGCCGGGGCAGAGAGGGGGCGGGAGGGAGGGGAAAGGTGGGGGGGCTAGGACAGCCCCCAGCTCCGGAGCGGGCGTGGCTTCCACCGTCACTGTATACGCGGATGCTGCGCGGCTCCGGGGGCTGCTCGCGGCCGCTTGCTCATCCGCGGCGGGCACCGGCGGGACGCGGCGCCCCTCGCGGCCGCCACCTCTGCGCGATGCCCCCCGGGGCCGTTCCGACCCCAGCCGTTCTCCTTAGCTTCGTGATGTGGGCTCGGGTGGGTTTGGAGTTGGTTTTTGAGCCCGTCCCCGAAGCTGCTGAGGAAAAATGAATGGGGGTGCGGGGAGGAGGTTGGGCGGTGGGAGGGAACAGCGACCCGAGGTCGCGGTGCGATAGGGCCGCTTTCCTCCCCCCAGGGAAGGCAGACTGAGCTCGCCGCCTCTGGATTGCAGCGCCGGGGTCTCGGGGGAAGGAAACCACAGTCTTGACCTCCCCACAGCTGCCAGGATAGAGTGTCCCCTCCGGGGGCCACCTCAGGGCGCATGGAGGCTGGAGGCCCCTTGGAGAGGTTCCCGCGCCGTGCTCCGCCGGTCCTGAACGCGTTCTGGGCTGCGACTGCGCTTGCAAGAAAGCTTTTGCCCTCTCAATGAACCACTTAGAAGTAGGACATCTCGGCCTTCAGCCCCCTGTTCTTTTTTATTTTCTTAGCCCTCCAGTTCTTTCTCTCCTTCTTTCTTTCTCTCTCTCTCTCTCTTAGACACACACACATACACAAACACACGTGTCTCACTACAAAGTAACAGCTTTACCCTGTGACGCCACGCGCACCCTTGTCCCGGTGCCCTGGGTTTAACCCCAAAAAGATTGGGTACTGCTGGGAGGGCAGGGTCCGGCGTAGGGTTCCATTAGCCACGCCCCGGCGGGACCCTCCCCACCCCGGCCGGCCGCACTCCTTCCCCCCGACTTCCCCGCGCGCATCTGCTCTCCCGGGCCGTGCTCACTCCCTCTGCGCCCATGCGCCTCCTCTCTGGCCCTCTCGGTCCACGCCTGGGGCCCAGCTCGGACTGCGTTTGTCCCTCGCTGGGTTGAGGAATTGGCGTGAATCGTTTAATGGGGTTTCCGTGAGACACGCAGCCCTGAACGCTTGTACACGCTGCGGGGGACACATTGACGTTCCCCGCTTCGCTTTCCCGCGCCGCGACACTTCGTAATTACCTGACACAATGCAATATGGGGGTGTCCATTGTTTCACTGCTTGTTATTATGGAGTGTTCATTATGACAGCGGTGGAACTTAAAATTACACAATTTTTTTAAAGTACTTAGAATGAATTCGATGTGGGGATATGAGTAAGCTTTCCATTAAAATCTCAGTTTGGCCTGTCAAACGAGGCTCATTCTGGGTATTACATTGTCTAATTTGCATTTTAGCATTGTTTTGTTTCTTAAACGTCAAACTAGAGATCTTTGGGAGCGTACTTAGGAGAGCTGAGCACCTCCACGTCGGCTATTATGCGTTTTAGCATTATTTGTTTCGTAAACGCCAATTACAAATACTTGGGAGTGTACCCAAGAACACTGAACATCTCCTCTCGCCTCTTCTCTTCCCCGTCTGGAGGAAGCGAGGGGAAGCCGCACTCCGCTCCGCGTGGCTCGCCGGATCCCAGGCAAGCCAGGAGGCCGGAGCGAGCGGGGCCGAACCAGGCTCCTCTCCTGCAAGGGGTCCGCGCGAAACACTTGCCCCGAGAAAGGTTAAAAATCCTGGGGCGGTTATCCGGGACGTGGAAAAGTCAAAGCAGAAGGACTGATGAGGTTTTAGGAAGCGCTCTGCGTACGAGCGTCCCCTAATGAAGATTTTTCCAGTAGCCTCTAGGTATACACAGGTTGTGAGCCCAAGTCCTCTGGCCAGGTCTCACAGCCAGTAGTACCCGACAGCGGGGACCTCCGACGACCCATGCAGCAAGGATGCGGAGAGGAGCCCAAACCTGTTTGCACGAACTCTACCCTCCCCCGTTCCTGGAAAGACAACACAATATTCCCGAGCGTGTGAGAGTGGGTGTATTTCGCAGTGAGGAGTAGTATTCTAATGCTGTTGCCGGGAGGGAGAGAAGAAGAGGGAATCTTTTTGGTTTTTCAATCTGAATTTCATCCAAAACATCTGATAAATAATATGTGGGTTGGACATAGCTTGTTTTCCCTATTTTGTCCTCTTGGTCTTTAATGAGAAGGGGTGAGAAAACTTTTTTTGGACTTTCGAATATTCTAAAACTGTGGAAACATATGTTGTAAAGTGTACACAAAGAGAAGCTTTTTGTCTTCTGGAAACATATTTAAGTCCCCTCTGTTTCCTTTGGTGCCAGAACCATTACAATTGGTTCACTGTTGTTCAGCTGATATCAAATAACAAGTTATATACCCCAAGTCCTAAGATACAGTTTCACAAGTTAAGAATAAAATAAACAGAAAAGGTGAACTGTAGCCCAGAGTTATATTTAGAGGCAGCTATACTTCCTTTAAAGAAAATTACTTGCTCTGCAATGATTCAAGCATTTAATAAAAATAATGATAATAATCAGCCACCTGTTCCTTCACAGGCATGTGGTCCTCCAGAAACCTGAGGTGAAAACATTGTATTAGAATCCACAATGTGTATCTTCAGTGACAGAAAGCAAGCTCATAAAGTGTGTGTGAGGAAACTTTTAGTCTAAAATGAACTTCAGAACTAGTGACTGTTACACCTTGTTAATGATAAGGCATAAGTTTCTTCAAATGTGCTATAGATGAAGACAATTATAACAAGAGTTGCAGCTTTATGAATTTGGACATACATGGTCCAATAATGTTCCCTAGATAACTTCATACAGTCTGTGAGAGTGTAACTCTATGTAGATAGGAACAATCTCAGACACGTTTCAGAAGAGCCACTTTTGCTACTATGACTTACTCTTATGCTCCCCAACTGCCAGATCACACACACACACATCCAAGGCTCTGTATATAGAAAAAGTCTTCAATTTTCCCTTTATAACCCCTGCCAGTCACCAGGATGGGTACAGGACGACCTTTCATACATTCCTCAGGTATATTTTTGTGACTTCTTTTACTCTGCAAGGCTGCTCTTGGTATTCATTCTAGGCTGATTCACCTAGAAAATAAATTAAAGAGCAGATGGGAAGAAACTAGGGTGAGATGCCATGGGCCCTCAACTTCTAGATCTGCTTCTTTGTTATCTCCAAGAACACCTAACTCAGAGGCCCAGTCCTCATGACTGGTAAGGAATTAATAAATATTTGTTGATTGATTAGCATGACATAATAACAAACTTTACAAGAGATTTTCCTATATATTATTTGAAATTAATGCCCATCTTGAACAAGCTCTGTGATCTAGCCAAATATGGAGACTAAAATATGTGGAATAATTACTATGCTGAACACTTTATAAGAATTATCCCATTTAATATTCACAATATCCTATGAGGCAGCTTCTATTGTCCCCATTTTACAGATGAGGAAACTGAGGCTTACACAAGCTAAGTTATTAACTCACAAACTAGTAAGGATTGGGATTTGAATCCATAACTTTCTGTCCAACTCTAGATTTGGAGTTCTTGACACTATGCTAATCTGCTTTAATGAATTCCTTTTAACAATCTCTATTTTATCTTATCTAAGGCTCTTTTAACATCTCTGAGACTGTGGTGTATTTTACAATGAATTCTTACAATGATAAATGACAGCTTTATTCCCCCCTCAATGGTATATAAAATAATAGGACATTTTCCAATTAGTAGTGTATTTGGTTATATTAGGTTATGCTGCAATAGCAAATCATCGAAAAATCTCAGGGGCTTAAAACAACAAAGATTCATACTTCTTTCACACAAAGTCTGCTGAAGATCTGTGTTACTCTCCAGAGCAACTGTCCTCCATGTGATGGCTTGGCATTGCACCTCCATACCAGTATGTGCTTCCACAGTCACTACTGTGGGAGAAGATGGAGCCCTGGAGAATCTCACACCAGCAATCAAATGCTCCAGCCTAGCAGTGACATGTGTCACTTCTGCCTCCAATCCACTGGCTATAATTAGTCATATGGCTCTGCCCAACTGTTAGGGAAGTTGGGAAGTTTAATCCTCCTATGTTCCTCAAAGGAGAGGAGAACTGGATATAAGTGAGCATTTTACATTTATACCACAAAGATATCCTCATTCAATGAAAATGGTCATTAGGATCAATTAATGTAAATATCAGGGATCTATTTTATTCAAAAATCAGTGAGCAGCGATTGGCCTGTGATTTGTTATACTCCATCTTAAAACATACTTTCAAAGTTCATGCTCATGTTTAATTCAAAGAACACAATTCAGAATCAATTTCAAAACGAACATTATGGAACAGCATAACTATAATGTAGGGGCTTTAACCAGGGTCTACAGATGAGCTTCCAGCGCTTTGGAACCTCCTAAAATCATATACAAAACATTTGGTGCCTTTTTCTCTGAAGAGTGGGCACGTATCTGTCATCAGATTCTCACTTGGGATCATGATTTATTCATTAATTTATTCAACAAATATGTATGGAGGGCCCACTATATTCCAGGCACTGTTCTGGGTGCTTGGGATCCAGTAGCAGACATGACAGACAAGTTTCCAAATCTCACAAAGCTTATAGTCTGGAGAGGGGACAATAAATAAGCAAACAAGGAATAAAGAAGATAATTTTAGATACAGAGAGATGACGAAAGAACAATGTGCTTGAGAGAAACTTGAGTAGGGTGGGTATAGGGGTCGGGGGTCTGCTTTAGCCAAAATCATCATAAAAGACCTTTATCAGGAGAAATTAGACCTGAAACAGGAAAGATGAGAAGGAACTGCCCATACAGAGATCTTGGAATCCTGGAGGAAAATGTTCTGGTCAGAACTTTCAAGGAGCTGAAGAGTGGATACGCTCAGCATGTTTGAGAAATTGAAAGGTGTCTGGAGTATAGAGAAGGAGGAAGAGAATGGGAAGAGATGTAGTGAAAGAGGAATGCAGAGGCCAGATTATATGGGGCCTGTAGGCCATAGTAAGGGATCAGAATTTTATCTGAAGCACAATATGGACAAATGCACAGTGTAAAGAAACCTTCCTTTGCATGGGAAGGTCTAAGTTTCTTTCTGGCTCCACTATTTGTATGTGTGGGTCATCTAGCCATCACCGGCTCTGCCATTAAACACCAGGTGGACCTCACTGGGCACATCCCTGAGTGGGGATCCCCTTCCCTCCTTGCTGTTCCAAGAACATCCTTACCCCCTTTACCTGGTGTCAAGGTGAAGACCACGACCTTCCCAGAAGAATAAGAGCCTTCCTTCAGTCACAAGGATATAAGAAGCTCCCCAGCTGGTAGCTTCAAACAGACTTCAAGGTCTTTGCAGGAGAATAAGGGGCTTCATCCTTTAGTGAGGCCGTGAGCAAGTCATTTTACCTCAGTCTTCATTTGTTTGTGAAATGACTATAGTAAGTTATATTTTGGAGTGTTGTTATGATCACTTAATGTCTATTTGAGTGAACTAAAAATAAATCTACAAGTTACTGTATACAAATTGTATTATCTGCTCTTCTGAGCATCATTATTGTTTTACAATAGCCTTAGGTTTGTATGTACAGACTAATACAGATATGTGCCAGTTTAAGCCTGACACATGAGGAATAATCACCTACATAATAAAAATGTTCTTCATTTTCAAAATAATGTATCCCAGGGTCCCTTTTAATGGTGATTTGCTAGAATGTAATAATTTTAATTTATAAAAATGAGATTTTCACATACACTTCCAAGAATATTTCAACTGCACCCATTGAGGCAAGCATGCCAATATGTATAAATTCAAGGAAAAAGTCAATTTGAGTTACAATTTTTAATTCTCATCCATTGAAGCAGAGATCAAAGCCCAATATTTATTTACCCCAAGCGTCTCTATGCTCAAAAAAAATATTAAGCTCAACTATCAATGTGTGTATATCTGAATATAACAGCTTTATGTGTAGTAAGCCTGTGGAAATAAATAAATAAAGACCACCCAAATGAGAACAAGCAAAGCCTATTTATTTAGAGCAAGGAAGTCAGCCACCATCACTTGCATTTGGCAGAGACTCAAAGGCAGGCATGGGAGTGGAAAAGCTTTGTAGTGGAAAAAAAAAAAAAAAACAGCTTCAGGTGTGCTCTGATTCGTGGTTGATGGCATGAGAAGCTGGAGGAAGGTCAACCAGAACAGAAGGTGGGCTAACCAGAAGCAGGACATCCTATGCAGTTTGGGAGAATATTTGGCTTTCTCTAGTTGGTCCTGAGTTGGAAGGCGGTGGTGGTGGGGAATTGGGAAGCTGCCAGTCATTGACCAAGTTCTAACCATTCTGGGCTGATTGTGGCAGAGAAGGTGGTTTGGCTTCTCTGGCTGTTGCTTCAGAGATTATGGGTCAGAGTTCTATTGTCATATATGGTCTGGCTATTGTCCATTTGTATAGTCAGTCTCTCAAGCCATTACCTAGAAAATAATTTAAGCCAGACAACTAAGAAGAAACTAGATCAAGGTGTAAGGCAGCTTCCATTTGTGGGGAGGTAATATTTTGATGTATTTAGAAGTGCCTTGTTTTGTTTGTACTTGCTAACTCCTTTCTATCCCATGCACTCATTCACTCAAACTAGTCTTTGGCATCCATTGTTTGGGGGTAAGGATGTTATGAAAGAAATTCACAGAAAAATATGAGTTATCCTTGACTTTTGAGATTTAAAATGGACTTGTGACATTGAAGGCAGAAAAAACAGTTTGAGAGAAAATTTTTTTCTTTGAGGTTCAAAAGTCTAGATTTTGTGTATCAAGACCCAATGACTTGAAGGATTTAGATTAAACGTTTATGCCATAAAAAGTAGCTTTAGAAAAAGAAATTATGAGCCAAAAAATGTTTTCCCAATCCAGAAAGAGATCACAATTCTGTGTGGTAGGGAGAAAGAAGGAGCAAAGGAACTTAGACAATGGAAGGAGCCTCACTGTAGATTCCCAACCAGGTCCCAGTTCCCTGGGGAGTGGGAGGAATGACTGGAACTCTTGCTAGGTTTGGGGGAATCTGACGGCAGAGAGCAGAGATGATTCGTGCCTCTCATCTGAGATGGAGCCTGGAACAGCAGCCAGCCTTATAGAATAGACCAGCCCAACACAGCACAGGTAGGCCAGTGCGGGTAGGCACAGTGGTGTGAAGAAGCCTAGGCAGAAGGTCCTGGAGTGGCCATAAATACTCGCCACTCACCATAATGTGTATGTTTCATGTGTGGCTGAGGGTGGAGCAGGTGTGGCTCTGAGAGATTGCAGAATTGGAGCAGTTCTACACCCAAAATGTTTGATTAGAAACTCCATGAAGACTTCCACCTCAGAGGATGCCAGCTGGAGAGGTGACTGTGGCTGAGGGGTAAATGCCACCCACTCACCCACCCACCCGCCTGCCATGTAACTGCCAGCCCAGTGGAAAAGCGAACGGGGTGGGCACAAGAGAAGACCAAATCAACTGAGATTATCTGGAGGTTTCCTTTCCACCTCCTAGCATAGTAGTCTTGTGAAACAGAGATTGAGTTCAGTTGTAAAGAAATAAAGAAGTTTACGTGTAGCAAATACCCGAGGTTTTTACATTGATTCTTATAGCTCACACATATATTTACCCTATAACTCAAATTTGCTTTTAAGCAATTAACAAAGTGGAGTTTTCCGACTCTTGAAGTAAATTTGGGGCATTATCTGCCTAATTATTTAATATCTAAATAGTATCACCCCAACAAAAATAGTTTCTTTGGGGTTATGGCCTTAATATCACAATAAGACCAACTTAAGCACAGAACATTTTCAATTATTAGTCACAATTCTGGTAAATGTAAAACTTAACTTGAATTGTCGTTGTCTTCCTTGATGATATCCATTGATAAAATCAAAACTCTTTATTTGATTTATATAGATACTAATGTAGACTTATAACAATATCATATTTCCTTTAGAAGTAATCAAATGCCATTAAAATTATTAGACCTCTGACAATCCTATGTTGAGCGGTATCATCAACTATCATGTACTGGGTTCTTGCTGAGAGCCAAGTATTTTGCATACATTATGTCATCATTTCTCACAACCATGCTTGAGAGTATAATCGTTGCCATTTCACACCTTAGGAGAGTGAGGATGAGCAGAGGGTCACACTAGGAAGTGGTCAATCCAGGAAAAAAGTCCCTAATCTGCTGACTCCCAAATAAGTGAGATATGTTTTCACCTAACACTATACTCTGTTCCTTTCTGCTCAGCCCTGTTATCACCTTTTTGGTTAAAATAGAGCATACAGATATGGTAAATAATTTTAATTTCTTATGTATTCTAATTTACACATGGCTGTTAGGGAAATTAAAACAGCCACAATAAAATACTCAACCTTTCAAAAAATAACATATTCCACTTTAATATTCTCAAACCAAATATGGTATTCAGTAAATGGTTATGGAGGATTGATATCTGTGTTTTGACCCACCTCCTTTGAGAAACATTACCTGTAGTAAAAAACATTTTTCTTTCACAGAAAATTTGTCTCCAATGTGCTGTTGGGCCATAAGTTGTCTCTTTATTGCATCCCAGAGGGAAGAAGTTGAGAGGACATTATACATTTCAGTGGAAGAAAGAAAAATTCCTCAAAAGTTAAGTAGATAAATTAAGGATTCCATAATAAGTCTTGGGATATAGACTGTACGTTTTTTTTTTTTTTAATTCCATTAAAGCTACTCAATCTGTATACCAGATGCTGAAGAAGGACTCTTGCTTCAACTCACTTTTGTCCTTTCCATCTGAAGTCAGTGGGTCTTCAGTGCAGCTGATCTTATTTTGAAGACCTGGAGGTGAGGAAGAGCTGGCAGGAACAGACAAAAGAGAGAAGATACAGGTACAGTGACTGGAAGCTGAGCTTCCCAAGAAAGTCTCAGGATACACAATGTGGGAAAGTGCTGATGTCTTAAACTGGAAAACAAAGCAAAACAAAACAAAAACACAGCATGGGAAAAAATGAAGTGCAATATTGAACACAGAATACACACTGGGGTGCTCTTTTTATGTGGTGAGCGGTAGAGTTTTGTGGCCTGAACACATGGACAATTACATAGAATTTAGTAATACAAAAGCTAGTATTATTGAATGCTTCTTTATGCACTGGGACCATGCTAAATACTTTACAGAGATTATTTTATTTAATCCTCACAAAGTTGACACAATTATTGGTTTTGGTCCTGTTTTCCAGATGAGGAAATGGAGGGTTAAAGCAACTAAGCATTTGCCTAGTAATTGAGCCAGCAGTCTGACTCCAGGGTCTAGAACTCTCTCTGCCTGTAGTAGCAATGATATTGGTGAGGTTTCTTGCTTGCAAGCAACAAAATGAACTCTGTCTAAAGAAAAAAAATATTGGAGGAAAGGGGACTCATAGGGCCCAAGAGGCTGAAAAAACAGGCTTGTGAAATAGTCAGGAACCCAGGGCTTCAGGAGGCCAGGCTATAGGAAGACTCTATTCAAGATGCTGCCATCTCTGCTTCTGCTGCACCACACCTTCTGGAAACCACCACTGGACATCATGCTGCTCCCATGAGCTGCCCCAGATGCCCTTTCCTCATCCCAAGGTGCACAGACCTGCTTGGGAGGGTCCATTGTCAGGTGTTGGGGCTCCTGCTCCCTATTCCAGAGTGTGGAGAGAGTGTGATTCAAATTCTTTGGCTTCCATAGCAGAAGGCAATGTCCTATATCCCAAGATCACAGTTAATGAAGAATTGCCCCACATGTAAGGACAAATGGATTTTGACGGCCAAAGGAAGGTTGCAGTGTCCTCCCAGACTACCCACTGTAGCCACTTTGTAGCAAATCATTCCATTAAGAAAGCAAATGTAGGTCTGTTAAAATAATTTTGAAAGGTCAGGCAAAGGTGGAATTGTGCAAACATTAAGTATTGCAAACCAAAACCTGACTGACCTAAAAATTCATCCTAATAGATTTATTTGCAATCTCTAAATGCAAACTCTGAAAAGACAAATTTAGTAACCCATATGCTAAACATCAACTAATTAGAATGTTTAGGGAATGGAATGTTCTCGTTAACTTAAATTTCTAACTAAATGTGATTAAACCTTTAAAAAGACCCACAAATCTTTATATTTCAGATCTTGTCACTGGAATTCTTAATAAAATATTTGGATTGTGAAGATTTTGCAACGTCTCAGAATTATTAATGCCACCATGTGTAGTTGTAAAGTGCGTTGGGTGGAGACTGGGCTAAATGTGTTAGATGCCAGGGTATATGTTCCATGTGCATTTCATTAACCAAACTTCTGAGTTTGCCTTTCATTTTCTCCACTGCATAAAAATTGGGTAAAGAGGAGGAAATAAATTCCATCCTTGCAAAAATTTTATTTGAAACCCACTAAAGGCAAGCACACTACTAGGCACAGTGAAGCTAAATATAAAATGATAAAAGTGTTTTTAAAAGTGGGACAGGAGGGGCCAGCCCGGTTGCATAGTGGTTAAATTCAGTGCTTTGGCGGCCTGGGCTTCTCAGGTTTAGACCCCAGGAGCAGACCTACACACAGTTTAGCAAGCCATGCTGTGGCAGGCGTCCCACACATAAAGTAGAGGAAGATGGGCACAGATGTTAGCTCAGGGCTAATCTTCCTCACCAAAAAAAAAAAAAAGTGGCACAGGAATTAAGACAGGGGAATGACTGAGTAAGGGAGATAGCGGCGGCGACCATCTGAGGTGGGCCTTGAAGGATGATGAGTAGGATATCGTCACTTGAGGGAGGGAGGAAGAGGAGCATCCTAGAAGAAAGAACAATAATAAGCAAGGTGTCAAGATGTGAAAGTACAAAAAGAGTTAAGGGAACAGTGAACAAGTCGGTATGCCTAGGATGAGTGTGTTAAAGGGGACGATGAGGACACTCCAAAGGTAAGACGGAACCAGGTTGTCAACGACCTCAAATACCACCCTAAAGGAGTATGGACTTCTTTCTAAGAGTCCTAGGAAGCCACTGACTCTTTTTAAATATGGAAGTGATAAGATCATAAATGTGGAATAGGAAGATCACGCTGACAACAGGTGAAAGGCAAAAGGAGAGACCAGAGGTAGGAAATTACATAAGAGGTGTTTGCAATAGTCCAAAAGGTCATAAATGATCGCTTAGACTACTGCAGTAGTGGTTGGAAGGAATTCTTTCTCTGTGGGAGTTACCTTAGAGACAGAATCCATAGGAATTGGTATCTGATTGAATGGGGGAAGGGGAGGTTGTGTGAAGAAATGAATATTTGGGTAACAGAGCCCATTGCATAGTAAGTATCTCTTTTGCAAAAACAACAACAGTAATAATTACACTTCTAATCAGCTCATTGAATAAGTGAAGCAGTGGATTCCAATTTTGATTGATCATCTCCCCATCCTAGACCTATTGAAGTAGATTGTCTGGAAGTAAGACAAGTAATCTATATTTTTAAAGCTCTCCAAGGATTCTGATGATCAGTCAGTTTGAGAAAGCACTGCAGTTGAAGATACGAAAAGGAAGTGATACCCAATAACATTAGATTCAGCAATATCTTATCATGCCCTGTCTGCTCTACCTCTGAAACATGTCCTGAAACTCACCACTTCTCTCTAATTTCACTGCACCCATCCTAATCTTAAGCCCGTTTATCGATTGCCAAAACTAACTAATCTCCACCTACCTGGGCTCCCTGTGTCCACTCTTACCCCTGTGCAATCCACTCTCCACAAAGCAACCAAATCAATTCTTTAAAAATGTAAAACAGACCTTGCACCCTCCTGCTTAAAATGTTCCAATGGCTTCCCATCATACTGTGATGCTTTTAAAATATGTCCATAAATTCTTTGATGCTTCTTCCTTAGAAAAAATAAAACCTGATTCCTCTTCCCTTGATTATGGGCTATACTTAGTGACTTGCTTCTAAGAAACAGAATGTGGCAAAAGTAATGGCCTATGATGTCCAAGATTAGAACATAAAAAGCATTGTGGTTTCCTTCTTGCTCTCTTTTCTTGGATCACTTGCTTGGGGGAAGCCAGTTACTATGTCATGACGGCATTCAAGCAGCCCTGTGGAGAGGTCCATATGGCAAGGAACTGAAGCCCCCTGCCAAAAGCCAGCAAGGAACTGCCAAGAGCCAGGTGAATGAGCCGTCTTGGAAGCAGATCCTCCAGCCTCAGTCAGACCTATAGTCTTAGTCAATGTCTTGACTCCAATTACCTGAGAGACCCTAAGCCAGAACCACCCAGCTATGGGGCTCCCAAATCCCTGACCCACAGAAACTACGAGGTAATAAGTGTTGATTTTAAGTGTCTACATTTTGGGGGAAATCTGTGAAGCAACAATAGATAACTAGTACACATACTTACAATATAATCCAAACTCCTTGCCATGGCCAGCAATGCCCTACATAAGCAGGATTCTGCCTATACTACTAACTTTATCTACCATTACTTTGTGAAAAACACTATTAGTTGTCCCTTAACACTATTTGTCTTTTCACCAGTTTATTCAGTTACATGAATTCAAGCTAATGACCACATTTCACAGCCTCTCTCACAGCTAGATAGGGTCATATGGTAAGTTCTGGCCGATGAGATGTGAGCAGAGTGTTGTGTGCAACTTCCAAGTTGTGCCTTTAAATGAAAGGGATATGCCTTCTGTTTCACTTCCTCTCATTCCTGCTGATTGGAATACCAGTATGATGGTAAAAGGGTGGAAGCTGGAGTAGCCATCTCAAGCTACAAGATGGAAGTCACATAGTGAGCATGGCAAAGCAATAAGATAGAAAAAGCCTAGATCCCCAACACTGTCAAGCCGGGACTGTCTGTCTGGTCTTTTATATGAGCAAGACGTAAGGCTGTATCTTGTATTTAAGTCATCATATTTTTTGGTGTCTTTACAACAGCCCAACCTGTACCTCAACTGATACTCAGCAACTTGTTCACCATATTCTAGACACATCAATCTTCTTTCTTCTCTTCTGCTACCTTGAGGTCTCTGCACTTGGAATGCTTTTTCCCTCAGGAGTCCCCCATGGCTGACTCCTCGCTATTGGGTTTCACTGTTCTATCCAAAATACGCTCCCCTCAGTTGTTCTCTATTATATAATCATGAGTTCTATTTTTCATGGCACTCATCAGCACCTGAAGTTTTCTGTTTGTCATCTGTCACTCTCTGCTGAAATACAATCTCCATAAGAGAGATTGTCTGCCTTATTTCCTGCTGAATCACCAGTGCCAAGAAAGTGCCTGCACACAGTAGGTGCTCTATAAGTATCTGTTGTGTGAATAAATAAACAAATGAATTAATAATAAATGATGCCAAGAACCCAGTCCTTGGGTCACTTTTCATAATTCAGCCTCCTTTACCTGCTGAAATTAGGATAAATTAGATAGCAATAATGACTTAACTCAGGATTAACAAGAGAATGTCAACAAGTCTCTTTTACCTCCATTATCAAGTGTTCTGATTTAATGAGGAAAAAAAATATGGAAATAGTAAATGGATCTCTGCTTTTGGCCTTTAAAACCCAACTAGAAAAAAATTAAAAGAACCTCATAAAAATATTATGCCTAAAAAACAGATTCTCTTAAGCCTTAATTAGATGATTGTATTACATTGATTCTAAGATGCCAACTATTGTGAGACACACCATTGTTTCATGTACCATGAAAAAAAGGAAAATGCTGCTGTAGCAGATTGTGTTATTGTTCCCAATTTCTGTCCCCACTGCCCCTTCCCAGCCTCAAGGTGGGTGGAGTACACTTTCCCACTCCATGTGACCTGCTTTGGCCAACTGAATGTGAGTAGACGTGACAAAGGTCATATCCAGGCAGCTCTTAGTGTGCTTGTGTGGTTAGATTCAGCTTTTGCTCCTTCCCTCAACCATAAGATAGTGGTAGAATAGTCCCAGATAGTGGCTAGTCCTTCCACCTGAATTCTAGAATGACATGTGTAGCTGTGCAGAGTTGAGCCAAGCCCAGTCAAACCAACCACAGCAAAGGCCATTGGAGCCACAACCAACCCACAGCCCTCCATAATGTGAACAAAAAATAGGTGTCATTGTAAGCCACTGAGATAACAATAATCACAACAAAAGCTATCACAGTTAAACCACTACATGCTGCCAATTGTAACCTGCATCTTGATTTCAGAGATTTGAAAATGTGAAAAACGCATGTCTTAGAATCCATAAAATATGTATGTTATCATATATCAGCACAAGATATATAGCAGGTGCCAAATAAATATTTGTTGACTTGATATTATATACATGATGCTGTGGAGTTCATGTTTTTAGTGAGAGTCTTCTTGATAAACACATTTTCTCTTTAGCATATTGTATATAACAGTATTAACTGTAACAGAAACTAAAATTTATATAGCAAGCAAAATTCAAACCTAAGAAAAAGATACGTTGTGACTTTTCATTACCTCTCATCTGTCCCCACTCCCCTACTACCTCATATAGTTTCTTGGCATATATTCCAAAGGATTTCCTCCTCTGTCCGCCTCTATAGCCCATACTAGATACATAATTATCTAGCTAGATATTAGTCTAGCTAGATATAATATATAATATCTAGCCCAGCTAGATACTAGTCTATTATTTTGGGGATAACCAGAGAACAAAGGTAGCAAAATTGGAGTTCAGTAGCCACTGGCATAAACATAAGACAAAATACTTGGATTCATGCTTGTGAAACAAGTTTTTCACACCCCCTCAAACTAGATAAGAGGCCGAATAGGTTGAAGGAAGGAAGGGCTGAAACCATATGAGCCACAAGCTGAGTTAGAGAGATGTCAGCATCTGCCAGATGAGGCATTATCTATTGTCAATACCAGAGGCAACTCAGAGCATTGCTCACTGTATATGGTCTAACACTGTGTTATAACTTAATCACAATACATAATTTGGATATTTTTACCCAGAAAAAGTAAAATAATAATAATAATGATGATGATAAAAATAATAATATTAAACACTAATTGAGCAGAGCACTGACTATATATGCCTAGCATTAGGTTAAATGATTTACATAAATTATGTTATTTGCTCCTCTTAATAGTCTTATGTATTAGTCAGCTATTGCGGCAATAACGCTTTGTGAAAAGCTACTCCAAAACCCAGTAACTTACAGCAACAGGCATTTATTATCTTTCTCATCAGTCTGCATGCCATCTGTGATTTGGGTGGTCTAGGCTGAGCTCTGCTGCATAGCTCTGCTTCAGGCTGTGGGCAGGGGAGACGGCTCCAGGGTATGTGCTCGGTTCAGATCTGCTCCATATGTCTCTTGTCATTCTGGGAAGAGCAACTACCTGGGGCATGTACTTCTCATGGTGATGGTCGGAGTGCAATAGGGCAAGTGGAAACACATGATACCAGGCTTGGGACTGGCACACTGCCACTTGTACCCACATTCCATGACCAAGATCCACATTGATAGGGAGGAAAAAATACCCCAAGGGGATGGGAGTGAATATTTGCTGAACTATAATCAATATATAGTAAGGTACATAGGTATTTTACAACCATTTTACAGATGAATAAACCAAAGAACAGAAAGGTTAAGTGACTTACCCAAAGATATACTGCTAGGAAATGATGAAGCCGATATTTGAATCCAGCCTGTCTGATTCCAGAGCATAGCATCTTAACTATCACTCCATATGGTTTTAACAAACTAGTCTCCAGAAGGCATTACAAAGGAAAATATAGAAGCAGTGGTAATTTTACAATAATAAATGGGACCTGGGGAAAAGAAGTATGCAAGATAAAAGACACTATTTTGAGATCCTAATCAATAAAGATGATTTTCTCATTAGTTTTCATAACTGCAGGAGGTTATATTATAGAAATCCACAGAAGGATGTGGGTTCACTTATTTTTAGATTCCCCCATCATACAAATATGGTAACATTTTATCTATTTAAATACTACCTTTGTTACTTATTTCCTATCTACCTACTTTGAAAGAGAAATCTCATTTATTCTGATAATTATGAGTAACCTATAAAGTAATTGTAAAGTGTCTCTTTGTAAAAGCACTTAGAGCCTTTGGTGGCAGTCATATTAAATCAATATTAAAAACAATGAAGTCCAATAAAAACATTGGATTCAAGCCTTAAGAGGCATACAAGTAGTCCTGCCTAGAAAGAAAAAAATCAAGGCATGATTATAAAATATGAGAGCCAAGGTACAAATGTCACAAGCAAATCCTCTGGAAATACTTTTAAGGAAGAGAAGAGAGAGTCTGGGATAGATGAGAAGCAGGAGGGAGTTCTACACCCGGGAGACTTCAAAGATTGAGATGTTGCCCAGTTCACGCAGCTTCAGTGTCTTGCAATGCCCACAGACAGGCTGCTTTTGAACTCCATATGCTTCCTATAGCACAAGTACTTTAGAAGGATTATTTTTCTTCTTTCTACAGTAGCAAAAGAATCTAATGTCCTGAAATAGAACCCTAGGCCAGTGTTACAAGTAAAACTCAAACCTATTGAGAGACTCCCTTTTCTCACTCTAGCTTTCTCTATTTTTTTGATGATTTCAATGTCAAATTGCAGCCATGGTCATTCGTTTCCCTTCAGATTAAGTATAAAGCTGAAACATCTTCCAAAATATAAAACCAAACAGTTACAACTTAAACACCCATTTCACCTTGTTTGGATCTTGATTTAAACAAATCAACTGTGTAAAGACATTTTTGAGAGAATTTGAGTATGAAGAATTTTGATAATTTTGTTAAGCGCAATTGTACTGCTGTTACTTTTTTAAAAAACAAAGTCTTTATTTCTTATAAATAAATTCTGAAATATTTACAGGCAAACTATTATGATATCTGAGATTTGCTTCAAAATACTCCAGCATTGTTGGGTAGGGAGTGCAAAATGTTGATAATTGCCAAAACTGCATAATAAGTACAGAGGAGCTCATTATCTTATTTTTCCTACTTTTGCATAAAGTTTGAAAATGGTAATAAAAAGTAAAAAGAAAAAAGTACTCATTTAAAAACACTACAAAAAGACCCCTGTGGGAGATGTCTAATTCAGAAGATGTCTTCAACAGTGAATAGATTTCTCTCTAAAATAAAATGATAAGTCCTAAGCCATATAACTTGCAACATCCTTAAAATAACATCACCATAATATTCACAAGCAACACAGCATTTCAATTGTCTTTTGTGTGTATATACATGCTTATGCTATGTCGATAAATGTATGATTTGTTCTGGAATTAAAAACAGCCATTCTCCTAGAAGTATAAGAAGCAAAAGCACTTTGCATCTATTTTCTTATTGATTTAAAGTTAGGAGGACCTATGGTTGAATAGTGGAGAGTGATGGGGGTTCGTGTTGTAAGCTTACTGTGCCAGACACTGATCTAAGTACTTTATGTTTATGAACTCACGCTAATATTCAGAATTACCTATTGATATAAGTATTATTGTTCTTCCCATTTTACAACTAAGAAAAACACAGTACTGAGAGTAAATAACATAATTTGCCCAATGTTGCACTATTGGTTAATAGCAAAACTGGGATTCAAATGCAGGGCATCTGGCTCCTGTGTCTGATCCCTTAATCACCAAACTCTGTCACTCTCCATGGAAAGAGTGTTTTGTAGAGTTGTTCTTTGTTTAGACCTTGGGGACCCAGTCTCTTTTATTCTTAGAAAAATAAAGCAACTCTTACTCCCTTTGACATCAGCATATTCTTTTTATTTTGTCATGCACTTCAAACCTATTACTCCCAACATAGTCATACCAGTCCTATAATATTCAAACATATTTATTACAGATGTTTGTTTATGGCATGATTTCAAATAACAGAAAACATCACAGCAAATTCTTCTGATTGATTTAAACCGGGATAATTTTGAGAAACAGCTCTGACACTGCAGTGGTTGGCAATGACATCTCTCTTATGTGGGTGTCAGCTTCTGGGAAATGACCTTACATGATTTTTCCTAATCACTTGATCTTTTCAGATGGTCTTTCACAAATTCTTTTCAGCCCAGCAAGTTGATATCACTGCTTCCATATTGCCAAGGTTAATAATGGAAACTTTCATTTTTTTCCTCTCTCTCTCATTTCACATACATTGTCTTTATTTGGGAAAATACAGTTTTTAAGAGTCCATTTATATGGGCCACATCATAATAGCCTTTGAATATGGTGACTTTAATTTGGGGGACTTTTGATAGCTATTTCTGGAAAAGAATTATTGTGAGTCTACATAGGGCTTCAATTAACTTATTTAACTGAATTGGTCATTGAACTTATGAAAAGAATGGTTTGACTGAGTTTTATCCATAAATTTGTGAAAAGTGATTTCTTAGAATTAACTGACCATACTGATTTGATTGTTCACCCATAGATACATCCATCCCCAAATGAAACATTTTCCAATTTTAGAGGAAAACTGCATTTTAAGACAGAGGAAATATTTTCAGGTAATTTGAGGATTATATTTATTACTATACAGCAGCAGTTATTGACAAGATGCCTTGACAATTCTACAGTTTGAAGTTGTCAATCTCTATACATATAATAAATGCAGTATGTCCTGACTCCCTTTTACCTGATATTACCTATACATGCATTCTATGCAACAAAAGGGGGGCTTTTCTGCAAATAGAATTCTATCAGGATTTCTCTAACCCAAGGGAATGGAGTCTGACCTATATATTTCTTTTTTTAAAAAAGAAAGAAATGAAAGAAGAAGAAAAGAGAGAGAGAGAAAACCAACAAGAAATAACAGAAAAAAAGACTAGATTATAATTTTTCTAGAATAGTGATTCTCGACCTTGGCTGCATATTAAAATCTCCTGAGGGGTATTTGAAAAATACTGATACCTGGTCCTTGGGCCCAGAGATTTTGATTCAGTTGGTTGTGGTGACTTTTTGGTTTTCATGAGAAATGTTTGAATAGCAGTGAAGAACTCACTGAACTTGTAGTGATGGAGACATTCTCTACTCTGGGCTTCCTGATCTTATCATAAATACAAAAAATACAACTCAACTTCTGAATTTGAGTGTTAGGTGGAATGATGATAGGAATGGAAAATAAAGACCTAGCTCATTCATTCATTATTCATTCAACTGACCAACAAATATTTATGTGGTGTTTATTCTTCAGCAGACACTGTATTAAGAGTGGGGAATGCAATGGCAAACAAAACAATTAAAGAAGAATGATAGCACTCTCTCTGAAATCTTCCTGTGGGCCTCAAGTTTCAATCTATGTTAATGCCAAGATCAGTCAGGTTGGTTGGATCAGAGACTGAGACAGGGACAGAAAGAGAATGAAATGACCATTAAGGACCAGGATAGTCTATTAGTTAATTTCATTCGTGGAATAAAAACATTTTGATACTTAACTGGACCCAAGAGATCATCTACTTTTGTTTTATAGATGAGTAATTTTAAACTGAGAAGGGTTAATGACTAGCCTACGATCATATAGTTATTCAGGACAGAGCTGTAGAACCCAGATTGCTGGCCATTTTATAATGCTGTCTATGTTCAAGTAAAAACTTTCTCAGCAGACTTTTTTTCATTCCAAGTTCCTAAAGGAAGTAGTCTCCTAGAAAGAGCTTTTGTAAAAGAAAAGTACCAAGTTCTTCCCCTGTTGAGCTAATCCTAGTGTGAAATTAACTAGCAGCATTGCTAGTCAATTCCACATTGCTGCCCTGTAGGGAGAGAAACTAGGAAAAAAGGAGAGTAGGTCTTGGTCTATTTCCTCCCTAACTACAGTTGCCCCCCAGTTCCCCTGACTCCATGAGGGTGGGATATCTGCTTAGCACTCACATCACAGCTTAGAAGTGTGAGGAGGCTAAGGCCCCAAGGGGGAAATTAGGATCAATGGGAGATGGGAGCTGGTAAATAACTGATCCTCTCTTGCATCAAGCTGACAATTATGAAATATATTCTACGTGGCAATTCAGAGTCCCAGGAGGCTCAAGGCCTCATTGCCCGTAGTGATGACTAACTTGGGAACACCCTTGTATTGAATGCCCCTGTTTCACTCTTCCTAGTCATCCACTGCTCTTTCCTGAGATCACTATCCAAAATAAACTACCTAAAAGGAAGCCCTTGTCTCAGGTTCAGCTTTCACGGGGGTAAGTCAGGCTAAGACACCACTAAATGTAATTCATACAGGAAAGGCCAGATAAATGTTCAATTTTTTCATTATATTGAAAATATTCAGAGTATTGCCCTGGTTATGTCTAACAACGAACTCAAGGATTTATATGTCATCAATGAATTTCAATCGGTTGTGGTTCTTACTCTATTTTGATGCTCAGGTTGTCCCCTTTTCAGCCAGTGGAAGCTCCTTTATGCTGATTCCTTAGTCTTTTTGACCTGTCCCATTAGACTTTAGACTTTAATAGCTTCCTTGATTTCTGGCACAACAGGGTGTCCAGGTTCATCATGCACATTTCTTGCCCCCAGCCTGAAATCTGCCATTTTAAAAAGAATTTGTTCCTTTTAATAGGGAATGATGTGTCGAAAGTACAATATGAACGTTAGAGGTGCTCACTGCTACAAGATTATCATTACTTCTAGGCCTTTTCAAGGGACAAAGCAAGTAAATGCTTCTTTTATTTTCCCAATAAATGTAAAATTTTTCTTACTGGGACTCAAAAAGAAAAAAATCATAGTTCACACTATTTCCAATTCAATTTTAGTATTACATGAATTCTACTTACTCTGAAAATCATTGTTCCTAACAACTCTAATATTTGTTTTTACCTATAATATACAAGAATAGTTTGAAAGTAATAATATCTATACTTCTACTGGCAATAAGACTGCTGAATGAAGTTTAAGATTTCTTTGTAGGTCTATTTATCCTGAGAGCACATTCCACTCTGAATGTACAGTGAAAACACTATTTTCTAAAGTCATTTAATTGTTTACTTTGTGTGGTTATGCCACCAACTTCATATACAGTAGATCATTAGTTGTTTGTTTTCAAATTTTAGGATTTGCATTTTTCTTTTGAATTTAAAATTATATTTATTATGTAGGATGTATACATGATTCTAAAGTCAAAGCTATATAGTCATGGTATATTCAGAGTAGTTTGTTTCCATGCCTGTCCACTCTACCTGTCCTCCCATCCCAAATATATGCAAGCATATATTCGTAGTTCACCTATCTCACAAAAAAAAGCATACTATACTGTTCTGTACTTCGGTTTCCTGTTGTTGTTTTAAAGCTAACACATATTCTGAAGGTCACTCCACATCAATGTAAAGAGATGGCCCTCATTCTTTTTCACAGTTGCACAGTGTGTTTCATTGTATGGATTTACCTAAGTTTATTCAACCAGTCCCCTACTGTGGTTATTTGGTTTCTTTCCAATCTTTTGCTAAAGCATACAATATTGCAACAAATAACCTTGTGCATAAGTCATTTTATATTTGGAAAGGATTCCTAGAATTGGGATTTCTGGGTTAAAGGGTCAATGTATACGCAACTCCTCTAGGGGTTAGAAAATTCCCCTCGGTAGTTGCTGTGTACCATTTTACACTCTCACTAGCAATGTGTGTCGTCCCTGTTCTCCAAAGCCTGCCAACCCAGTAGATGGTCAAACTTTTGGATTTTTGCTAATCTGATTACTTGCCTCCTTTTATCATTCTGCCCCAAGATATACCACAACACTTTCATCTGCTTTTGGAAGACCTCTCAGCATAAACAATAGGTGATTGTGTTGAGGGTGATAGAAGGAGGGTGGCTGCAGTGTCCCTATCTATTTCCACTCAACTAATCACGGAAATGCCAAAGCCCAGAGTATACACCATTCTTGTTATGACCTTGTGGTTCCAAAGGCTGGTTCAGGTTTCCAGCCAAAGAAAAGGACATCAAATATGACCTCAATTCTTTCTAAGGTCAACAGAATGCAGAGAGGACAGTAAGTGAAGCCCACTGGTATTTTACCAGCTTCAGGATCCTGAGAAAGGTGGAGGAGGAATCCTGACTATCTTTTGTCAGCTTGCTGTCTCCGGAACAACCCCAAAGCCAAGGAGAAGGAGAAGTCTCTGTATGGCTGGAGGTTTCCACAGATTATGGAGTGTCCGCTTTCTAACCTGCAGGGCTGCTCACACCCAGGGTCTCTTCTTTTGCTGTTTTGTAGGAGTAAATGTCATGATGGAGATTGCTTTTTTCTTTCAGCATCTTCCATTTCTCTGTATTCTCATGGGTGGTTTTGCCCCCCAGAGGATATTTGGCAATGTCCTGAGACATATCTGGTTGTCACAACTTGGAGAGGGTACTGCTGGCATCTAGTGGGTAGAGGCCAGGGATGCTGCTCAGCATCCTACCATGCACAGGACAGCCCTCCCCCCATAACAAAGAATTATGTGCCCCCAAATTATTTGGTCAGTAGTACCAAAGTTGAGAAACCCTGCCGTATTCTTTCTTTATGTACCCATTCACAGACATCCTCAAAATGACTATTATCAGTGGCAGAATCACAGACACTCCCCCTCTCTGCTCCTCCAGAAGTCACTAGCAATTCAGAAATCTCTTTAGTCAGAAAGACTCTAAGGAGTTATATATTAATCTGGAAGATTAAAGAATAAATACCATTTTAACCTTCTAAAAACTGATTATTATTAGGTATAATGCAATCTTTTAACTGTAAGTATAAAGAAAAGTGCTGATTATTTAAAGTAAATGGGACCAGAAGTCCCATGAATAATCAAAAACTTGGTTAATAGAGTATGACCAGAGAATAATGTACTTGGCTTCTGTGGAGAAATTAAAGTACATGCTATGAATTGATATTAAGGAAATTGCATGAAAAGTTAGTCTTAAAGTACCATGATTCTGGAGGAACAGCCTCAGGTGCACAATAGTTCACATTCAGTCTTTATCTCTCTTCAGTTTTTCATGATTTCTTTCACCTTGGATGACCCAGAAGCTCAGGCTTTGGAACTTCTTGGAAAAGTAAGGTATCTCACCCTCCACATTTATTTTCGTCTAGAAAGACCTGAATTTTATTGCCAGTTCATCTCTTTCACAGAAATTACGTTTGAACTTCAGCTTGCCTTACATATTTTGTGAGCTTAGATTGTGTTTAACACAAGCACAAGTAAAAGGGGTTCAGCTAAAATGTACCCCTGAAAAGTCATGCCTAAATTGAATTTTTGGAAATAAAATCGGGTTTTTAAATCACAAAGGAAATTTGCCATTCAAAGGGAGTCTGCGGCTAAAATTTTTGTAGAGAAAAGCATCGTTTTTGCAAAGTGAATAATTACTCTTGAATTTGCCCTTTAAGTCTGAATTTTTTTATACATAGCTCGAGTCTAGTCCAATATAATGCATGATGCTGATTTTAAAAATATCAATCATAGATTTGAAAGAATTTTGAAAGTTGAAGAGAGTTTTACAAGCTATTTTTAAGAGTGTAAAATTGGGTAATATATATTTTTATTATTAATAACGATTTGTTAACACTTGTTTTGGGTGATGAGAACGGAGTGAGGATGGTAGACATACTTGAAAAACGTCAGCGTTAGAGAAACGATAACCACTGCTTTCCCTCAGCAATGAGGGGAAAGAGGGGTCGGTAGCTTGTTACACAGTGTAATGTGTGGTTAAGAGCATGGATTCAGAAACCAGATTGCCTGGGTTCACGTCCTTGCCTAGTGTGGCCTTAGGCAGTTTACATGACTTGGCTGTGCCTCAGTTTCCTCATATGAAACAGGGAGAATACTAACACTATCTACTTAATGGAGTTGTTTTGAGGATTAAATGAACCAATACATGAGCTGTAAGTAGAAAGCACTAGGGTCAGTGATACAGTTTTGAATCCTGGATGACGAGCAGAGCTTCCTTCTAAAGAGAAAGACGACAGATGCCGGGCGCGGGCCTCTCCGCACCCGGTGGAGGCACGGCTAGTTTTACCTGGGCTGTACAAGGGGAAAACCGAGGCTCAGCGAGGAGCCAGTGACTCGGACAAGGATCGAGGACATTCCCGAAAAAAGAGCCCCTTCCGCTGGGCCACGCCGCCTTCCGTCCGGTTGGCAGCTGAGGGCACAAGGGCTCAGCCCCACGCCTGGACTTTGCGTCCCACCAGAGTCATGGCCCGCAGCTCCCGAAGCCCCGCAGCCCTAGGGGATGCGCTCAGGTCGGTCCACTACCACTGCCAGCGGCTGGCGGCCGACAACTACGGGAGGCTCTCCAGAGAAGCGGGGGCCTCCGCCCGCCGCCCTTCCTTCCGGGCGGGCTGGGGGCCGCGAAAAGAGAGTTGGTAGACACTGACCCTAGCTCATGACACAGATATTTATGTGTGCCCACTCTGTGCTGAGCGCTGGGAATGCTCTGATGAATCACACTGAGCCCAGACTCCAGGCGCAGGAGCACCACTCGGTGTCCCCCCACCGCGGCAACCACAATCCTCGCAAGCCTGAAAGGCGGGGAGAGGTGGGAGGAGCTGAGGCTTTCACCCTACACCTCACCTTCCGGGGTTCGCTTCCAAGCCCCGCCCCTTCGGGGCGTTCACGGCTGCGCCGTAAAGTAGGGAACATTCTTTGCTGCTGAACAGCCCGCCCCCGTCTTTACGGCAGGCCGCATTCCACGCCTCCAATATGGCGTCCCCCATTTAGGCAGGGGCAGTAGTTTCTACCCAGATGGCCGGGACAGCGCTGAGCTGGGGCTGCTGAGTATCTAGCCCAGGCTGCAGAACGCTGCAGTTAAAGTTCCTTTCTGGTCACGGCTCCACGAACCCACCCTCCTCTGAGGGACAAGAGTCGCCGCTTCCAACTAGTCCCTGCAGGTTCCTCCTCTGCCCCTGGTTTGTTCCGCGGGCCACCTCGGGACACCCCCAGGTCCTTGACATTCCCAGACTCAAAACTATGAGCCTTCGGCAGCGGCTGTTGCGCTTGCCCCGTTATCTCGGGGCCTCGGGCCCCCCGCGTCGCCTGTGGTGGTCCCCGTCCCTCGACACCATCTCCTCGGTGGGCTTCTGGCGTGGTCAGTCCTCCAGGTCCCCAGCCTACTGGAACCAAGTGGTGTCAGAGGCAGAGAAGATTGTGGGCTATCCCACGTCCTTCATGAGCCTCCGCTGCCTGCTGAGCGACGAGCTCAGCAACATCGCTATGCAGGTGCGGAAGCTGGTGGGGACTCAGCACCCTCTGCTTACCACAGCCAGGTGAGCTACTCCCTCTCCCCCTGACACTCTGGCACCAACTTGAGTCCTTTTTCCTGGCCGACATACCCTTCTGCCTCTCTCGTACTGGCTCCCTGCTTATCTCTTTTTACCCCTTCCTTTCCTCAGCCCTCCTAGATATTCAATGTTGTCTCTTCTTTAGTCCACTCACCTTAACATTCTTTCTTCGTTTGCTCAGCTGAGCGGATAAGTGGTTTAATTTTGAGAAACATTTGTACCCTTTTCGCGTTTTTGCTTCTTAACTATTGAAGGCGAGGATGCCTCAGTGATTTGTAGAGAAATCGAATAGGTATGTGGGTTTGAGTCACTTGCTAGAAACAGTCTTTTAAAAGTGGGATAGATTCATTTTCAGTTCTGCCCTATTCAGAAGGTCACCTCCAGAAAAAATGTGGAGGGGGAGATAGGCTGAAGGTAGACAGTTCTTTCCCACGAATGTCCCAGGCTTGAAGCAGGAATTTATCCAGTTAGTCATTATCCTCTTGGGATTTTTATCACGTATGCTGGACTACTACAATGTGAAACTTACCATTAGGACTTTCAGGACCGCAACTTTTGCTTCCAGTTAAAAAACCCACCTTTTTATTTGTAAATGATTTTAAACGTACTGAAAAGTTGCAAGAATAAAAATAATACAAAGAACACACTTGTATACCCTTTAATCAGATTCACCTGTTGTATACATACATACTACTAACATGTGTATGTAAAATTTATGTATATACACGCATGCACATTTATATATTTTTCCTGAATCATTTGAGGGTAGATTGCATACATTATGATCCTTTACCCCTAAATACTTCATCGGGCATTTCCTAAGTATAGGGATATTCTTTACATAACTGCATTACAATAATCAATTTAGGCACCTTTGATATTGATACAATTATTTAATTTACCATTGATATTCCAGTTTTGTTGATTGACCCAATAATGTCCTTTATAGTATTCTTTCCTCTCTAGTACAGGATCCAGCCTAGGATCAGGTATTGCATTTAGTTGTAATGTCTCTTTAGTCTCCTTCTATTAGGAATATTTCCACAGCTCCTCTTTGCTTTTATGACTAGAGCAGTGGTTCTCAAATGGGACAGTTTTGCCGCCTAGGGAACATTGGGCCGTGTGTGAAGATGTAGTCACAGCGGGGACACGCTACTGGCGTTTAGTGGGTAGAGGCCAGGGATGCTGTTAAACACTACAGTGCACAGGACAGCCCCTAAATGAAGAATTATGTGCCCAAAATGTCAGAAGTACCAAGATGGAGAAACTCTGGACAAAAGTTATCTTTTTTTTCTGTTTCTTTTTTTTAAATTAAACTTTTGAGATAATTATAGGTTCACATGCATTGGAAGAAATAATAGAGATCCAATGTACCCTTTATCCAGTTTCTCCCAATGGTAACATCTTGCACAACTATAGTATAATATCACAAGCAGGATATTGTCATTGATATAGTCATGATGCAGAACATTTCCATCACTACAAGGATCCCTCACTTGCCCTTTTGTAGCCACCCCCACTTCCTTGCCCACCTCCTTCCTATGATTTTTTATGAGACACTTGTCATTTTTTTGTTATTACAAAAGTTGCCAAATAACAATAGTAAAGTGATTTTATTTCTTGGTGTTGTTCCCAGTTATCAGGACTGTCATCATATGAGTGGGCTAAACTTGTCCTGTAGCTGGAATGTTAGTTCTCCCAAGATTCTAGATGATACACACTCAACACATACACACACATATGTTTTAAAGCTTAATAATGAAAGTAATGAGTTTACCACCAAGCTGAAGAACTGTAACTTTATCAGTCCTGTTAAAGCTGTGTATCCCCCAGTCCATCTCCCTGACCCCCACTATACTGGATTTTGTGTTTACTTTTCCTTTTTAAAATTACATGAGTGTTTCCCTAAATAATAACATATCTAATTTTACTCATTTTTGAAATTTATAAATATGGTAGTTTATTGCATATAATCTGCTGTGACTTGCTTTTTTTTATTCATCATTGTTTCTAAGATTCATCCATGTTGTGTTCAACTGTACTTCATGGGTTTTTCACTGGTGTAGGAAATCCTATTGTGTGAATATGCCACAATCTTCTTTCAGTTAGAATTGGGTTGTTTGCATTTTTTAGTGTTATGAAAAATGCTGCTGTGAATATGCTTTCACATCTCTCCTGGTGTACTCGTCTTGAGAGAATAGATAAAGGAGTGTGTGCATATGTTCAGCTTTAGTAGATAA
This sequence comes from Tapirus indicus, assembly GCA_031878705.1. Classification (NCBI taxonomy): domain Eukaryota; kingdom Metazoa; phylum Chordata; class Mammalia; order Perissodactyla; family Tapiridae; genus Tapirus; species Tapirus indicus. The sequence continues at coordinate 30,310,085 of CM062933.1, read as the reverse complement.
TACCAAATTGCTTTCCAAAGTGGTTGTACCAGCTTATACTCTCATGAGCAACGTCTGAGTTCAGGTTACTCCATGTTCTTATAGCATGAGAACCATAAAGGTTCTTAATTTTTGCTAATCAAATAGTAGGTTTATTTGAGTGTGGTGGGAATGGTAGTGTTTGTGGTGGGGGTTGTAGTAGTATATCGCATTGTGTGTATTGTAGTCTCCGTAATAAAGCATTGAAGTTAAAAGGGTAGAGCTAGAAAGAGCCTTAATAATGTGTATGTTCTGAGAATTGCAGTTCATCTACTGAGTTGCCAGAGCATCACATGGGATCTTGGAGAAGATCCCTTCTGAAGCCACCAGAGACAAACTAGATGAGAGCTTGTAAGACTAATTGCTCTGAAACTTTCCTGATTGGAGCCTACCCTGCCTTCCTAGTCCCATACTACAGTGAAAGAATTGGAGAGGAACAAAGTAAATAAGTTTCAGTAAAGCTGTTGTGGTAACATATATGGATTGCTTTATTTTGTAAGAAAAGAAAGAGCTAATCTGAATATAGTTTTATTACATTTACTTTAATAGTGTGTTGCAAATTATTTAAATTGTCTAAACTCACAGACAGCCAATGAACTTTGGAGGAGGGAGTTGTGTATATATCTGTTTTAGCAAAGGAGCAGGCATTTGATCCACACGGTAGGCACACTGTGGTTATTGTACATTGTAGCTAAAAACATGGATTAAACAACTATATTTTTGCAAATGCTGTAGACCTTACTTTGTTGAAATCTTGTCAGCAAAGCACTGATAATTAAGAGGAAGATGCTCTCACTCAGCATGTTAGCCAGAGGACACAAAGACCTCTTGTAGTTGATTTAGTTAGGACTGTAGAAAACTGGACTTGGTAAATTCTTTTACACTTCCATTTTACATTCTGAGTTTCTATTATTTACTTAAATCAATATTCTAACCCCTTGGGTTATTTTACTTTTTGGGTAAATCTATACAGTATGTTAGGGATGAATCATGTCTGATAGCCCTAGAATTTAGAGGAATGGTGACATTTTTGGCAAACAGCAAGAGAAAAAAAGGAAATCACCATAATTTATTATTCACTACCTTCTCTTTTTTACCTAAGACATCCCATCGTGAAAAGGAAAAGAGCCTAGAAGTATACTCTTTAACAGTTTAATTCAGAAGTGAGATGAAATTTAAAATCTTGTGATTTGGGGAGATAATAATCTTATTACTGGGAACAATGTAGCAATTAGCTAATTTTTTACCTTTGTTCTTCTAGGATCTTTCTGTTTTAAGGATCTTTTCTAGGATCTTTCTGTTTTAAGTTCCAATTAGATAAATAGTCCTCAATTAATTAATTCAATGTTTATTGAAGCTTATGGAGGAATGTAAAGAAGTGTAAAACACGGACCATGTCTCTGGGTATGAATAGACATTGTGTTGAACACACACATATATATATAAATATCTAACAGAAGGAAGTAAATGACTTGTGGCTAATGAATAGAAGAGATATGTTAGCTATTACATTTAGAGATACTGAAGTGGCCTGGAATAACAGAAAACCTTTCATGAAGAAATTGGGGTGTCATTAGGATGGATGGATAGAAATTACATGGGTAATATTTTAGGGTGGTGGTAGTATGTTACTAATTGTTTCCTTCATGATTCTTTTTTCTCCTTTCTTCCCCAGGCTGTCATACTTCTACTAGGTATAGGGAGGACCTTAAAAACAGGGGCTGCCCGGTGGCGTAGCGGTTTCGTCCGCGCTTGGCAGCCCGGGGTTCACCGGTTCGGATCCCGGGCGCCCGCCGACGCACTGCGTGTCAGCCATGCCGTGGTGGCATCCCATATAAAGTGGAGGAAGATGGGCACGATGTTAGCCCAGGGCCAGTCTTCCTCAGCAAAAAAGAGGAGGATTAGCAACGGATGTTAGCTCAGGGCTGGTCTTCCTCACAAAACAAAACAAAAAAAAAACAAAACAAAAAAAACAAGGATAAACAGTGCAGTAAAGTGAAGTGAGCAGCATGATATGGCGCTAAACTGGCTAAAACAATTTTGGAAAAAAAAGTGGGAGAAACATTCTATCTAATGTTAAGTCTTATATGTAACTTCATTGATCAAGACAGTGTGGTATTGGCAGAGGAATAGACAGATCAATAGAACAGAATAGAGACCTAGAAATAGATCAACATAAATATAACCAATTGATTCTTGACAAAGGTGCAAAAACAGTTCAGTGGAGGGAGAATAGTCTTTTCAACAAATGGGGCTGGAATGATTAGACATCATAGGCAAAAAAATGAACCTTGACCTAAACTTCACATTATATTTTAAAAAATCAGTGTAAAATGGATCATTGTGAAATCAGTGTAAATGGATTTAAATGTGAAATGCAAACCTATAACACTTTTAGAAGAAAATAGGAGAACATCTTCAGGACCTAGGGCTAGGTAAATAGTTCTAAGACCTGACACCAAAAACCCATTCCATAGGAGAAAAAAATCAATAATTGGATTTCATCAAAATTAAAAACTTTACTCTTCAAAAGACCTTGTTTTTTTTTTTTTTTGTGGGGAAGACCAGCGCTGAGCTAACATTTGTTGCCAATCCTCCCCTTTTTGCTGAGGAAGACTGGCCCTGGGCTAACATCCGTGCCCATCTTCCTCCACTTTATATGGGACGCCGCCACAGTGTGGCTGACAGGCAGTGCGTCGGCCGGCGCCCGGGATCCGAACTCGCAAACCCCGGGCTGCCAAGCGCGGACTAAACCGCTGCACCACCGGGCGGCCCCCAAAAGACCTTGTTAATAGGATGAAAAGATGAGCCACTGACAAGGAGAAAATATTTGCAAATCACATATCTGAAGAAGGATGTGTATCTAGAATACATAAAGAACTCTCTAAACTCAATGGTAAGAAAACACCACAATTAGAAAATGGGGAAAAAGAGCCTATAAAGATGGCGAGTAAGCATATGAAGAGATGGCAAGTAAGCATATGAAACATTATTAGCCATTAGAAAAAATGTAAATTAAAACCAAGATGAGATTCTGCTACATACCTATTAGAATGACTAAAATAAAAAATACTGACAATTTGAAGTCCTGGTGAAGATGCAGAGAAACTAGATTTCTCATACATCGCTGATGGGAATGTAAAAGTGGTACAGCCACTCTGGAAAACAGCTTGGCAATTTCTTATAAAATTAAACATACACTTACCATACAGCCCAACAATTATACTCCCAAGCATTTATCCCAAAGAAATAAAAACTTATGTCAAAGGTATACATGAATGTCTATAGCAGTCTTATTTTTATTAGCTGAAAACTGGAAACAACCCAGATGTCACTCAGTGGTGAATGGTTGAACAAACTGTGGTACAGCCATACAATGAAATGCTACTCAACAATGAAAAGAAATGAACTCTTTATTAATACAGCAACTTGGGTGAATCTCGAAAGAATTATGCCAAGTGAAAAAAGTCAATCTCATTCCTCAAAAAATTGAAAATAGAATTACCATGTGATCCACCAATTTCACTTCTGGGTATATAGCCAAAAGAATTGAAAGCAGGTCTCAAAGAGATATTTGTTCACCCATGTTCATAGCAGCATTATTCATAATAGCCAAGAGGGGAGGCAACCCAGATGTCCATCGATAGATCAATGGATAAACAAAATGTGGTCTATACACATAATGGAATATTATTCAGCCTTAAAAAGTAAGGAAATTCTGGCACATGTTACAACATGAATGAACCTTGAGGACATTATGCTAAACGAGATAAGCTAGTCACAAAAAAGACAAATACTGTATGATTCCATTTATATGAGGTATCTAGAGTAGTCACACTCAGAGAAAAAGAAAGTAAAATTGTGGTTGCCAGGGGCTGGAAGGAGGGAGAAATGGGAGTTGTTTAATGGGTATAGAGTTTCAGTTTTGCAAGATTAAAAAACTCTGGAGATTGGTTGCACAACAATGTGCATATATATTAACACTACTGAACTGTACACTTCAAAATGGTTAGGATGGTAAATTTTACGTGTATTTTACCACAATTAAAGAAAAAGTCAATCTCAAAAGTTTATATACTGTATGATTGCATTTCTACAACATTCTCAAAATGACAAAACTGTATAGAGAAGGAGAACAGATTAGTAGTTGCTAGAGTCAGGGATAGTGTGGGGAGCAGGGAGGGATGTAAATACAAAAAGGTATTTTGTGGTGATGGAACAGTTCGATATCTTGATTCTGATGGTGGTTACCTGAATCTATACAAGGGATAAATTTGCGTAGAGCTATATACACCTGCACGCACAAATGAATACAGGTTTAGAAAAGTGCTGAAAATGGATTAAGGTCTGTAGTTTTGTTAATGCTAGTGTACCAATGTTAATGGTTCTGTGACTCTGTAATTATTTCATTATTTTGAAAATCTAAAAAAAAATCACTTTGAATCGAGAGTGAGAGAGAGAGAGAGAATGAATGAAAGATGAAGGAACAAACAGTAGGCCTGGGAGACAGGAAACCTGTAGTTCTAGTTTTGTCTCTATCAGTAGGTAACAGTGTGGCCCTAAGCAAGTTATTGCATCTCTTTGGGCTTTAGTTTCCTAAGCACTGAAGTAAGGAGTTTGACTAAATGATTGCCGAAGGTGTTGCCAATTCTAGACTGGTGTAGAAATTAGTGTTTTAACTGAATATGGCAAGTAAGGGAGCCATTGTTGGTCCTCAAGCTGGGAGTGAGCAGACTGAAATGCAATGTGGTAGGTAATACAAATTTATAGTCCTTTTCCTACGATTTAAAAACCCTAAAAGCTCAGAAAACAAAATGTTTTTTCAGACTCATAAATCTGACCTGAACTGATGTGAGATTATTGTCTTTCTTTATCTCACTTAATGTAAATATTCATGCATTTTGCTGCAGAAATATTAATGTGTTTGATTACTGGGTGCTGCTCCAGATCCTGCTGGAGTGCTGCGTAAACTGCACCATCTTAAAATTAGAAAAATTTTGAATTCTGAAAGACATTTGGTTTCAAGGACTTTGGATGAGGGATTGTGGACCTGTCCAAGCTGGACAGTGGTCTGTAGGATGGAGTAGAAGCCCAGGTATGTGATGTAGTTTGGTAGAGTGGGAGAAGCTAAAGGTAGCAGCAGTGCATCAGCCTCCACTTCTTCCCAGTGCAGTTTGCACCCTGTGGTTCAGTACTGTCTTGCTAATTAAGTGTAATTATCCACTTGTGCAAAATATATATTTTTGTTTTTGATCACTTAAATTTCTGTATAAATCGTTATTATTTTTTTAAGTTTAGTTTTAGCTTTTATAAATTCACTTTGTATAGAATTTACCGTCAAGAACTTAAATGCTTTTAATAATCATATGGAGGGTACTTAATTGTTTCAAAAGTGATGACTAATACTTTTTTAATGTAGAATTGGTTAAATTTTTGTTGTTGAAACATAGTTGATTTCACTGAGCAATGTGGCTTTATTTGTTTTCATTGATTACTCTTGACAGATTTGGCTCTTAGGATTAAATTTTGGTTTAAATACTCTTTTTACTTTTGCCTTCAAAACAGTCTGATCTCTGCTTCAGATTTAGATAGATGGGAGCATTATGCCTTTATTGGCGATAAATTATGACATTTAGTCTCTCTCTTAGGGAGTATTGATTCCTTGGTAGAGACTTTTTGTTCCTGACTGAGTTCACTACAGTTATTTAGCTATTTAAAAAGCCTTATTAGTCTTTTTTGCATGGTAAAATTCTTCAGAACTCTTTGAATTTATTATTAGATATTTAATTTTAGTCTCTTCCATGTTTATGAAAGACCCTTTCTAGATTCAGTTCTGTAATTACTGACTGAAAACCTACGTTACTTTTGAAGGGCTTTTTCTTGGATGACTAGGAGAAAATTATAAATTTTAATTCATTCCACAAATATTTGAGGTGTGCTGGGTATGGGGTGTACAAACAAGAATAAGACATAGTTGCTGCCCTTCAGGAATTCATGAGAGACAGTATAGTGAGCATGAGCTCTGGAATCAGACTGTTCAGATTCATATCCTGGCTCTACCTCTGCCAAGCTATGTGATCTCAGGCAATTTACTTAATCTCTCTGTGCCATAGTTTCCTCATGTGTAAAATGAGAATAATAATAGCACATATATTAGGGTTTTATGAAGATTAAATGAGTAAACATAGGTAAAGTGCTTAGAACAGTACCTGGCACATAGAAAGTATCCAAAAGTTAGCAATTGTCATTATTATTAGAAATTCATTTTAGTGAGGAGACATGCAAATAGTCAAGAGGATCTTGGGATAAATGCTATAGTATGTGTGAACAGTATTCTGTAGAGACAGAGAGGGAGAAAAAAATTTCTCTCTACAGAAAACTGAAGACTTTCAAAGGTGAGGTGACATAAGAGTTGGATCATGTTGGATGAGAAGGAAATGACCAAGGCAGGGAAAGAAATTAAGGCACAAGGAATTCCTTAGCAAAGTGTAGGGAAGTAGTAGTTTGGTGTGAGCTGAACATGGGATGGAATGGGATGAGGCAAAAAGGATAGGTTGGAAATGTCTGCTTCTGCAAAGATAGAGTAATGATGGTAGACTTGCCCTTCCACTATAAATAACAGAAAACTGGATAAAATATATGAAACAACTGTATTCCGCTTAGAGTACAGAAGCACAGGATTTTGAACCCTTTGAGAGGGAAAACAAATGAGTTGAGAACTATGATCACTCTGGCTTTCTGCTGGGAGATACTTTCCAAATAGCATGGAGAGGGGAAACTCAAGCAGAGGATGGTGGTACTGCTGAGTTAAGGAGACAGATCAGATTTTGGAGAGGCTACGGCAGCTGGAAATTCTGGGACAGAATATAGAGGAAGAGGGAGCATGCAGAGAAAGGCTCCAGAAATCTAAGGTATACTTGACTCTGTTGTTGAAAATTAAGCAGCACGTGCATAGGATAAAACTCCATGAGGCTGGGGAGCTATAAGCTGTACAATTCCCTGAGTTCTCACAAAGCTGGGAGACATTCAAGTTCTAACTGAACAGTGTAGAAAGACCTCGTTGAACAGCTGGGCACTCAGTAGAGACCCCAGAAAAGTAATGCCTTAGTAGTGGGGATAAACCAGCTTTAGAGTACAGCTGGCTCTAGAACCTTTCTAACAAAGCTAAACAGCAAGTCTGGAAAGAATCAGGCTGACCCAGAAGTAATTGAACTGCCTGCCAGAGCATACCAAAACTCTTTAAAGGAAGACTATAAAATCTTGACACTCACCAACAAAATATCACAATATCCAACATTCAATAAAAAATAATAGTACATTTCAAGAAGCAGGGAAATATGACCCATACTCAGGAGAAAAACCAGTCAGTAAAAACAGGTCCATAAGAGACAGAGATGATGGAATTAGCAGATAAGGATTTATTATAAATATGCTTGAGTATTTCAAGGAAAGCATGAATAATGAAAAAAGTGATGGAAAAAATATATATCAAATATAACTTCATCATAGTTACTTCAAAAAGTAACTTCTGTAACTAAAAGTTCAGTATATAAAAGCAAAAATTATCTGGACTGGCTCAATAGGAGATTAGACCCTGAAGAAGAAAAGATAAGTGAACTGGGGACATAGCAATAGGCACTCTTTTTAACCTGACAGAGAAGATCCGTGAAAAATTTTAGCAAATATTATTCTTAGTGGTGAAAGACTGACTGCTTTCCCCCTAGAATAGGAATCAAGAGAAGGATGTTCTTCCTCAACCCTTCTGTTCAAAATTTTACCAGAAGTTCTAGCCAGTAAATAAAAAGAAATTAAAGGCATATTGGATTAGAAAAGAAAAGCAAGTCTTTTTTTTTGGTGAGAAAGACCAGCCCTGAGCTAACATCCGTTGCTAATCCTCCTCTTTTTGCTGAGGAAGACTGGCCCTGGGCTAACATCCGTGCCCATCTTCCTCTACTTTATATGGGGCGCCGCCACGGCATGGCTGATAGGCAGTGCGTCGGCGGGCGCCCAGAATCCGAACCAGCGAACCCCGGGCTGCCAAGCGTGGACTAAACCGCTGCGCCACCGGGCCGGCCCCGAAAAGCAAGTCTTAATTACTACATAACATCACATGCTAGAAAATCCTTAGGAATTTACAAAACATCTACTACAACTAATAAGTGAGTATAGCAAAGCTAAGGGATGTAATGTCAAAATATACAAATCAATTGTATTTCTATATATTATCAACGAACAGTTGGAAAATGGATTTATAAAATGATACCATTTACAATAATATCAAAAAACTTGAAATGCTGAGGGATAAATTTAGCAAATTATATTTTGAGAATATTTTGAGAACTATAAAACTATGCTTTGAGAACTATATTTTGAGAACTATGCTATAGTTTGAGAACTCTTCTTTCCAAATCCATCTGTAGATTTAGCATAATCCCAATCAAAATTCCTGCACATAATTTTTTGTCAAAATTGACAAGCTGATTCTAAAATTCAAGCTGATTGCAAAGATCTAGAATAGCCAAACAATTTTGAAAGATAGTGTGGTAGCGCTTACGTTACGTGATTTCAAGACTTCCTATAAAGCTATGATAAGGAAAACTGTGTGGGATTGCTGTAAAGATAGACATATACACCAATATAACCAAATGGAGAGTTCAGAAATGGACCCACATTTATATGGTCAATCGATTTTTGACAAAGGTAGCAAGGTAATTCAATGGGCAAAGGATAGCATTTTCAACAAATGATGTTGGGGAAAATAAAAAAAGAACCTTAATCCTTACCTCATACCATAAAGAACAGTTACCTTGAAGTGGATCTTGTACCTATACATGAAAATTAAACTATAAAGGTTAAGTAGTAGAGAGACCTGAATAGATATGCCTTTTTCAAAGCTGACTTTCACAGCTATGGACTTTGTGGATTGCAGAAAAGAAAAACTGGAGCAGGAAGACCTGGCAGAAGATTGCTATGGTCTTTTCGTTCCTCCTCCCCCGCCCCCAGCTTTATTGAGGTAAAATTGTCAAATAAATTTATATATATATCTAAAGTGTACAGCGATTAGTGGTGTTGAGCCCCTTTTCATGTACTTGATGGCCATTTGTGTATTTTCTGTGGAAAAATGTCTTTTTGGGTCCTTTGCTCATATTTTCATTGGATTATTTGGTTTTTTTCCTGTTGAGATATGTGGTTTGCAAATATTTTCTCCCATTCTGTAGGTTGCTTTTTCATTTTTGTTGATTGTTTCCTTTGCTGTACAGAAGGTTTTTAGTTTGATGTAGTCCCACTTGTTTATTTTTGCCTTTGTTGCCTTGTTTTTTTGGTGTGATATCCAAAAAATCATTGCCAAGACCAGTGTCAAGGAGCTTTTTCCTTGTTTTCTTCTAGGAGTTTTATAGTTTCAGGTCTTACATTTAAGTCTTTAAACCATTTCGAGTTCATTTTTGTGAGTGGTGTAAGGTAGGGGTCCAGTTTCATTCTTTCCTTCATTTCTTCTTTCAGCAGCTAGTTAGGTGTGTCTCCTAATGGCCAGGTCCTGTACTTATTACTGGGGGATACAAAGAACACCAGATACTGAAACACTTCCCCCTACTCCTCACCAAGATTTATATTCAAATAAGAGAAATAGATGCATAAAATAATAAGTGCAACAAAATGTTACACATATTAGGCTAAAAGTGTTTCCAAGTAAAATGAAGACGCAGAGAATAGAGTGGTCCAGTGGGCGGGGAGTTAATGAATCAAGAAAGTCTCTGTGAGATGATTTGAGTTGAATATTGAAAATTGAGAAGATGTTCTTGTGGGTAGAGGAGGATGAGGGGTGGGGTATGAACTTAGGCGGTGGTGGTGGAGATGAAGTGGAAAGATGGATTCAAGGTACATTTGTGAAGTGGAGTTGACAGGACGTGGTAATTTTGAGAGTAGGAGAACAGATTTTAAGTAAGTTGAGTAATTGAGTATATTGAGATAGCATTAACTGGTAGAGGGCATACAGGAGGAGAAGCATGTTTGGGTGTAGAGTGTATGGGGAAATTTTGTAAGTGTTTGTGGCATGTGGAGGAGTCCAAAATGTAGTTAGGAAAGGGTCAAGTGCTCCTAAGGGAGGTAGACACTGCAGCTAGGATTGGAAGAGAGTGTAGAATTACAGTCATGCATTGCATAATGACATTTCAGCCAACCACATATATGACAGTGGTCTCATATGATTAGTACTGTATAGCCTAGGTGTGCAGTAGGCTATACCATCTAGGTTGTGTAAGTACACTCTATCATGTTCACAGGACAAAATCACCTAACAATGCATTTCTCAGAACACGTCCCCATTGTTAAGCAACGCATGACTGTCTATGAGTGTTGTTTGGTTGCAAGCAAAGAAACTGATTTTGGATTACTTAAGCAAAAATAGGAAATTTGTTGGAAGGACACGAGGTAGATCACAGTTTTGAAGAGGGAGTTAAAAAATCAGGACTTAGGAGGAATGGGAACTGGGGAAGCTCTAAGAGATATCAGTAGCAGAAATTTACAGACAGTTCCTCTACAGTGCAGCACTGTTGTCAGGAAGTTTTGGCTCTGCCTGCCTTTCATCGTTATGTGGTTCCTCAAGGCTCGAATTCCTCTGAGAGAAGACCTAGTTGCCCTTTCTTTCATCTTATATCTAATGAAGTTCAAAAGCTATACTATGATTGGCCCTGCCTGGGCCATTGGCCACTCCTTTGGCGGGTAAACTACTGTATTTCAGGCCTACTCAGACCTCACAGAATAAGGGAAAGGAATTCCACTAAAAGAAAAGTGAAATGTTGCTATGAGACAAAGGGGGCACAGATTCTGGGCGGGACACCCCTTGCTTGAATTTGCTGCCTCCCCTCCTCACTTTCTTACTGTACAGACATTTTAAAAGATGCCTCCACCTAAAATGATGTAATTAATTGCTCATACTAAAAACATACCACCTCCCCAAAGAAATAACTCATTATCAATTCTAGGACTGGAGTTCAATCTTCTTCTAATTGTATTGTGATCCAGTTTTTATATTCTTCAAGCTGTAGGCTAAATGGTAAGTTTGCCCACTACTATTATACCTATATAGGCAGAGGAAAAAGTAAGGCAGAGGAAACACCAAAAACTATTGACATTCCTTGGCAGAAACTGCTGGTTGCCTTTCTCAACTTTCATGCTCTCCTTCTACCTTGGAGAAGAGATCTGGCTCTGTGACTAATTTCTGGCCAAAAAGATGTTGGTGGAAGTATATGGAATTTCTGGGAAGTCTCCTAAAGGGAGGGGGCCTACCTGTCTTTGTCCCTTCTTTCATCCTGCTGCTTTGAATGCTGATGTGGTGTCTGGAGCTCTAGAAGCCATTTTTGACCATGAGGGCGAATGCCACACGCTATGAATGGTAGACTAGAGAGTGGGAAGGAACATAATATCTTTGTGGAGTTTCCACACAGCTCTGGGTTACCCATCTCCAGACTTCTTTTACATGAGAAATACACTATTGCTTAAACTGTTGTTTTGAGTTTTATGTCATAATCAGTAATACCTGATCCTAGCTAATATACACATCAAATAAGGAATTTGGATTATTTCTGCAAATGGCCATGACTTCAGCTGGTCAAGGTTCTTTGCCTGATGGGTTGATTCATATCTTCATCCTGAAGGGTTAAGCCGTTGGTGGCCCAGCCTATATGGAATTGCAGTAGTCTTTCATTATACATTATTATGGAAGCACTCCAGAGCATTTCCTGCATGCCATCCATATTCCTTCTGGCTCCCACTGTATGCCAGTTTCCATATGTCCTCTTAGTAGCTGATATATCACTCTATTTAAGCATCTCTTTTGTCTTTTCTGGCATGATGAGCCAGGTACCAATCTCAGCTTCCAGTTCAGACACACCATTATTGTGTCTTTTGGTGGAAGCATTCTTTCCTTGGGCCCAAAAACTTTTAGCAGCTGCCAGTCTTACAGACAAGAAACAGAATTTTGAGAGGTCATTAATTATAGTTATGAGAAGTGTCACGTCTAGTACCCAGTTGGAGGAGTGCTGGTTTAGCTCATAAATTGCATTTTGCAGCAATAGCCGAGCCTCCCAACATGGTAACTCCCAGCTGGAGCCTTATCTGTGTCGTCATAGGTTATTTTACCATTTTGTGGGCCTGGCTGCTTCTGGAGGATGGGAAAGATACATGTTAAGATTAGAGAAGCCCTTGATCACTAGCCAGTTGCCTTACTTTTGCTGGGAATTGACTTTATTCATCAGAGGCACTGTTGAATGGGGTATCATGCTAGCACATAAGTCCACAGATGGTAGTGTTGGTAGAGGCATGACAGGGAAATCACATCCAAACACGGAATACATGTCTCTTCTGAAGAGAACAAATTGCTCACCTCTCCAGGATGAAAAGGGTTGCTGGAGTCCATTCCTTATGAGGCAAATGGTTTGTCTGAAGGAGGGTATCATTATAGGAACACAGCAGTGACAGCCATTGGGTCAGCCTTGGTAGGAGGAAATCCCTGTTGTTGAGCACATGCGTAGCCACCATTACCTGCCACCACTACTGCTTTGTCAAGTACTGAATTGACTAGATAAGAAGACTAGCCCACTGTGTCAATAACAGTCACCCTGTGCACCTGCTTATTAAGAGCCTCTTCTCAATGGTGGCAGTTTTGTTGAGAAGTTACATGGGACACAGATATTCTCAGATGCTGGTCCCATTCCCAGAGATTGATCCAAATATCCATTCCCCAAACCACCTTGTCACAGTCATCCGAACGTGTTCCTTCCTTGTCCTGATCATTCAGCCAGTCTATTAGACATGCCAGAAATTGGCATGTAGATCCTGACCTCAGGCCTCATATTATTTCCAGGCAAAGTGAACAATGAGATGTACTACTTTAGGTCTTCCCTACAGGGAGGATTTCTCTTCTCAGCTTATTCTGAGGATCACCCCTGGATGGAGTTGTCATATAGCAATAGTACACTTGTAGCTGGTGCTAATGTATTGTTCAGGTTTTTCTGTAACCAGGGAGGAATTTTACCCCCTCAGTCCTAAGCTTTCTGGTCATAGGGTACTCCTCATGAAGCCATAGGTGCAGCTTGAGGGCAAGGTGGCATGTAGCAGGGTACAGGACATTCATAGGGAGTGTAAGTGATCTGATGTGCAATTTAAATGTGCTTCGGCTCCTATATGGGCCTGCACCTGTTTTTCTTGATGATGGCCTGCTGAAATTTAGAACTAAATGCATCCAGGAATAATTCATGATGAACTGCTAGATTGCATGGTCACTTAATGTTGTTCTATTCACTTTTCACCAGAGTCCAATAGCAAGCTAGCATCTTTTTCTCAAAGGAAATAGTTGCTTCAGTTGCTTGCTGAAAGGGCCATGGCCTTGTTCCAAAACCTTAGGGAGCTGTGCTGTATTCACTGGGACTTTTCACAGGTTCAATACAGCATCATTTTAGGTGGAGGCATCTTTTGACTTGCCAGTGCAGTAATAAAGTAGGGGGACGAGGGCAGTATGTACACTTGCTATTCAAGCAAGGGGTGCTCCACCCAGAGCCTATTATCCCTTTGTCTTGTAACAACATCTCACCTTTCCTTCAGAAATCTTAGAAAATTTCCCCTAGAAATGCAATGATTCTGATTAGGAAAGGGAATTCGAGCTGCTTCTGCTTTGCACTTCTTATCATAATATTCCTTCCTCCTGAGCCAGGGAGCCATTATGGGGATTCTGTCAGTTTGGAGGAATATCTGAAAACTAGGATGTGTTTGGGCTGTCACGATGACAACTGTGAGAAGAGGTTGAGTTAGAACTCCACCCCCTGTACATGATGCTATTAGTTAATCTGACTCATGGACCAGTGGTATTCTCAATTCTTAAGAATTAGTGTTAGCTCAGAGCTAGTAGGTAATAATCGTCAAGAGGATTGGGTATTTGCCTTGTGCTAGCTCATGATTACCTGGGTAAATGGCCAGAGGTCCACTTGGGAACAAAAATCTTCCACAAGGGATTTGGCTCCTCTTCATTCAAGAACTGTGGGTCTCAGATTTGGGTGAGAGGCCGCAACTCTCTACTGTAGTGTCTCAGATGGGTCTCTGTTCACTAGACCTGGAGTTGTTTGTTTTGGGTTATTAAATCAAAACAGATCTTAGTGGGATGCCTGATGATTTGAATTCTTGGATCTGATTAATTGAACACAATTTCTGCCAATCACAACAAAGCCTGAGATGACCTAATATTCCCATATCCTTGCTGCCTGTTAGGATCACCATGGCCACTCTGCTTCTGGCAGTTACTGCTACCACCTGGACCCAGCCTCCCCAGGTCTCCTCCTGTCACTTTCTGAGTTCAGGGAGTCCATTTCAGTTGTAGTCTCTCCCACCAAAATCCTTAGCCCTGGCAACAAGAGCCACTAAAGTGATTAGTAATGACTATGGTGTGCCCATCACCAGTCTATTTTCTGTGTCAAGAGTGAAGAGAGAATCTTCTGGGCCCAGTTAGGAGACATAACAACAGCAGTATGTTATATGAATAAAAATTTATATAGTTTCAGTAAAGTGGTGAGAGAATAGCATCTTTACCATAGGCTTCCCTTATTCCAAAGAACCTGCCATGACAGAACCATTTTCGTACTGGGAATCACAATTTAGTTTCAGTCAAGTACCATCATCTGTCATAGTAAATTAATGCCAATGAGAATACGTTTTATATTCAATTTGTAATTTTATTTATTTTAGTTGTATAAGAACTATAACCATACAGTGTTTATAATTTTTTATATTTATACATATTTAAATAATATTTTGATAAGTCACTTAAGGGAATACTAGATGACTGGATTTTTACTCTTTAAAAACATTCCATATATTACTGAAGGTTGAGGAATACTCGTTAGTCTGTGTTCCTAATTCTGGGCCCAGTTAATAAGGGTAAATTGATTGTAAGTTTTTAAGTGCTAGAAGACTTAATTCTTTGTGCTTAGATTCTAGTGAATTAGGATTCAGATGCCCACATCTCTCTTCTCATATTGCTCCTTACTACTATATTTTCAACTGCTTTTCAAAATACTGTATTCTATAATTGTTTATTCTTCTTTATTCTTCTATAGGATTCAGAATTTTTTCGTGTGTGTGTGTGTGTGTTTTAAACACCTTGGAGGCCCTGTAGCTACCAAAAAATATTCATCTGTGCTTGTGGTTTGAAGAGTTTAATGAATGTTTTTCCAAAAATAGCTATCCTAGAGTACATTTTTAAAATGAGTACTAGAGTGTTAACCATTCACATAGTTGTTTCTGATTTAAAGCTTGTTCGAAGTTCTAGATACAAATCTTTAGTTTATGGAGTGCAGCTGGATTTGCTTTTCTTCCTGTGACTCACCAAATGCTCCTTAAAGCCTTTCTTTTTTTTTATTTTCATGTACTGAAACTTCATTTTAACAAATATTTAAAAATAGCTTTAAAAATTACCATTCTTTCAGAATCTCCTTGGAAGGTTATTTCGTTTGCTCCAAAGATTTTTTTTTTCTTAGCAAACTGAATTGGTTTTACTTCCAGAATTATGAGGCTAGAGATAGGTCTAGTGAACATTATATCATACTCTAAAAACAGCAGTGATGTTTTGAATTTTTCAAACATTGATAATTTGCATGAACCTATTCTTTGTAATGTTTAATAATTATAGGGACTTCGTGACAGGTGTTTTCTATATCTTAAATTGTTAAATATCAACAAATAAATGGAATTTTTTTATCCTCAGAGTAAAATGGCTTCACAGATCTACTTCATCATTTCTCTCTAACTTTAGGCTATTTCTTTTATGTTGCTGTGTATTTAAAAGGAATGTCATTTTGTTTCACAGGACTAATACTGTAGTATATACAAAGCTTTTATTAAAAGCATTTTTATGTAGTTTATTTTTAAGTATTACGTATTTTCTCACATACTTTTTTTAAAAATTTTGTCTGTGTGTGTGTGTGAGGAAGATTAGCTGTTAGCTAACATCTGCTGCCAATCCCCCTCTTTTTTTGCTGAGGAAGACCAGCCCTGAGCTAACATCTCTGCCTGTCTTCCTCTACTTTATGTGGGACGCCTGCCACAGCATGGTTTGATAAGCGGTGTGTAAGTCCACTCCTGGAATCTGAACCTGTGAACCCTGGGCCGCCACAGTGGATTGCGCAAATTTAACCACTATGCCACTGGGCTGGCCCCTTTTCTCACAGACTTTTTATTCTCTAGTACCCATGAATAAAGACAAGTGCGACAATAGAGTAAGCATTGTACAATTTTATGAGTACATAGAAAGGAGCTCTAGAAATGAATATCTAGAAGTTGGTGGTCCTGGCCCTAGCATTTTAATCTAACTTTTAAAATACCAGTGAATATGCCTGGTCAACTTAGGATAAAACTGGGGTGGAGCTTTTCCATCCTGGATGAGTTTTACTGTTTCATTGGGTAAGTAAAAAAAAAATAATGTCTTTGATTTTGAATGTATGTCAGAATAGTGGATTCATTTGTTAAATGGTCAGGATACTGTCTCTTGCCCCATAGAGGGCAGTCCTGGGAGCTTGATGGTTTAATTTCCCCCCAAATTATATTGAGTTTCTGATTATACATGTGTCAGTTATCCAGTGAAAAATTTCTTATAAATTCCTGGTGGATGTTATCCTGCCACCTGTGCTACTTCCACCACTTTCATTTGGTAGTGGGTTATGGAATGCAGACTGATTTTAATTTTAAGTTGGAATTCCAACTAATTTGAGTTTAACTTAATTACAGTGAAAGCATAACATTCTATAAAGAACACTGCAATTTAGGGAGGCAGTACTGTATGAGGTTGTAGATAAGAGCATGGACTTGTGAGCTTACCAATACCTGGATTTGAATTCCAGCGCTGCCATTTCTTAGCTTTGTGAACTATAGAATTCCTTGAGCCTGGTTACCTCATCTGTAAAAGAGATGAGATTGTTAATATTCCTATCTCACAAGATTGTAATAAGAATTACATGAAACAACACACTGTAAAATGTTTAGCTTAAGTGCTCAGTAAACAGCTGTTGTTATTAGCTATCATTTGTGCCCAATAATCATTTCGTTGTGATCTTAAGTTAATCATTTTTTTCTTTGCCTAAGTTTGTTTGAAGGATAGTTTTAGGGACCCACAGAAATATTACAGATGAAAATGATTTGAAAGGTATGCTGCACTATACACATATAAGGTGGAAGTGGAGTATTATGACTGTTATTTTTAGAAATAGTAGCAGTTGAAGCCGTGTGGTATAGTGGAAAGAACATAGTTTTAGAAGCAGACTGACCTGGGTTCAGACCTGGCTTATGTTATTTACTAGCTGCTATTCGGGCAAGTTAACTTCTCAGACCTTTTGTTTTCTCATCAGCAAAAATGAGAATAATACTTATCTTGTGGAATAATAATACCTATCTTGTTGTGAGGCTTGAATGAAAAGCCGAGGCCACACATAGTTTTCTTTCCTTCATCCTAACTGGAGAATAGGAAATGTCCTTGCAAAAACAAACATCCTTTCTGAAGCAAAATATAGATTAATTTTGCATTGGAGTTTATTATATTTTCATTAATGAATTGCAAGTAAAATAAGATTGACTAATGGGTTGGGGGATGAAGAAAGTAGGGATTGCTGGTTAATATGTGGCCCTGAATTAGATTTTAGAACTCTTGAAGTTGAAGTGATGTAGTATAAAAACGAGTTCAAAATGTGAATACAAGGGCTGGCCCCGTGGCCTAGTGGTTAAGTTTGCACACTCCACTTTGGCGGTTCGGGTTCACAGGTTCAGATCCCAGGCACAGACCTACACCACTCGTCAGCCATACTGTGGCGGTGACCTACATACAGAAAAGAGGAAGATTGTCACAGATGTTAGCTCAGGACAAATCTTCCTCAAGCAAAAATGTGGAAGATTGGTAACAGATGTTAGCTCAGGGTGAATCCGAATCTTCCTCAGCAAAAAGAAAAAAAAGAAAAGAATACAATTCGCAGCTGTGGATGTGTTATAAATCCAGATAAAGTAGAAAATAGGGACCTGAGGGTCTTTAGATGGGTGAGAATAATATATATCAAGAGGTTTTGTGAGCTCTTAAGTCATTTTAGTAATGAATAAGGTATTATCATCTTTTTATCCTTGCCAAGAATAGAGGGGAGACATCTAGGGGTGGTAGATGTCACAAAACTTTCTTTCTGGGTTTGGTATACTCTTCTCCGTGGGTAAATTGACTGCTATCTGTTTAAGCAGCCATTGCTGCTACTGAAACCATATGAGCACTTAGTTGTCTCAATGGTTAGGGGCCTAAGACAAGCGTTTAGATATGGCGATGCCCAGTCTAGCTTTATGGATTATAAGCAAGGTGCCTGCCTCTTTATATGCCTATCAAATCTTGAAATCTCACTGAATGGCAGTTTGGTGAAGTTGCCTGCAGATAGATAAGTTCTACCCTTCTATGATGTGGAGTCATAGACTCTTCAGTAGCTTCCTGTGTTCTGTAGGCTACCATTTGGTCTGTGTGTGGCAAAACGTCCTTTCCTTCCTTTCTAGTCACTTCTTCTGCCTCTCCCCTTTTTCCACCCTAAGCTGTAGCTACAGGAAGTAAACCATCTGCATTCATACCTAGTAAGCGTTGCTTAACCTTCAGGACTCAGCTCAAATGTTAGCTCTTTAGCTAAGGATTCCCTGATTTCTCCAGGTTAAATTGCTTATTCCTCCAACTTTCTGTCTCTTCAAAGAATCAGAAGATATGACACCATTGAGCTTTCATTCTTCATGGCCTTCATCAGCTGGTGTCAAGTGGTGGCTGCTTCCTTTAGATTGGGTATATGTTATACGCTTTAAATATATACAATTATATTTGTCAGTTGTTCCTCAATAAAGCTAAGGGAAAAAAAACATTGGGCATGTTCTCCAGTTCACCATTTGAGATGCTTCAGATGTGCCATTGAGATTGGCCTATCTGGATTCTTTATTTTGGATCTTGGATTTAGGTATAAGTGTTTCTAAGACTGAACTTTTTGAAAGAGATGATTTTGTCTTTATATTCCTATTGCCTGGCATATACTTGACACATAGAAAGCCCTCAATAAGCATTCACAGAATTGATTTGAATGGAGTAAAACCTTTCCTAACCAGAGGATTTTGCCCTTTTCCTGACCTTTGCTTTAGTCATTACTTTAATTAGATTGTGGTGTTTATCTTACATATTATTCTTCATAACATAGAGCATCATGGTCAAAGATAGTGATCAACTCTTCCTGAAGACAGAGAAAGAAAAAAAATGCACTTAAATTGTAGCGAGATTGATTAAAATTAGGTAGGGAAACTTTTCCTAGCTATAATATTTGTTAGGAATAGATTACCATGAGATGTTGTTGCATCCTTTTATTTTGATATTTTCCATGGGATTGGCATATGCCTTCTTGAAGACAGAGGGAAGAGTAACATAAAATTCCTTATGAGCCTGTGCAGCATACTAGTGAGTGATTAGAATGTTTCAGAAAATTTTGACTATATCTAATAGGTAGTATGAAAATATATTAGTTTTAAGACAGTGTAGATTTAGAATTTGAGAATAAATTCTAATCGGCAGGTGTGCAACTTCTGCAAAAAATATGGAATTTGTCATTCCATAATTTGTTCCTCTATCAAAAA
Organism: Tapirus indicus; assembly: GCA_031878705.1. Lineage (NCBI taxonomy): Eukaryota > Metazoa > Chordata > Mammalia > Perissodactyla > Tapiridae > Tapirus > Tapirus indicus. The sequence continues at coordinate 30,290,402 of CM062933.1, read as the reverse complement.
AACAGCTGTCTCCAAATAGCGCTTCATACTGTTGGCAAATTCATTACAAATGCAGGAAGCAATTCCTGTTTCATATGATTGTGATTTATAAAAATAATTTAGATGTAAGCTATCTACAAACCATTTTTTTGGTAACAATCCTATCTAAATTCTTGTATTTTGGCGTTAGACATGGGTGTCATAAGAATTTAAACTTATGCAGAACCTCCAAGCAGAAATATAAGAAAGGATGGAATTCCATTTAGAATGGAATGGCAAACGTTTCTAATTGGGAACGTCCTCATTTTGATTTCTGCCCTCCTGCCTCCACCCCTTAACCAAAAACCAAAGCAAGACATCTGGAGTTATTTAGACAGTATAAATATCTTAAAAGAATGGATCCTAATCCTAAAACTTTTCTGGTGCTGAAAAATGCTTTCGGATAAATAGAATTCACATGATTGTTAAAAATATCTTTGAATTTATAAAGGCTCCCACAAGTCGAGTGCAGAGTTTGGGAGTATTGGGGACTGAGACTGATGGAGTTCTTATGCTTTAAGAGGAAAGCAATGAATTAATGCACAGGGTTTTTTCCTCAGCTTTTAGCATAGAATAGTCTCCAATAAAGGTAACTTATTTCTTGTTAAATGATGGTTGTTTTACTTTGAAAAACATGTGCCAAATTATAAATTTAGTTTTATTCTCTTTTCACATGTGTACACAAGTTTTGCTGCAGGGAGACAAAGAGAAAACAATGCCCTTCAAAGCCCCTCCCTTCAGCCTCTGCTTTGTAGTTCTGTCCCTGTAAGACAGAGGGTTGGGAGGAGGAATAATAGCTAAGCATTGAAAAAAACATTAGTATCAATTAAGATGGGGAATTGAAAGGTATAACTGTGTTGCAGTTAGTCAACCAATATTTATTGACCATGTACTGTGTATTAAAACACCATGACGGATATGTTGAGGTGAAAAAGCGTTCCTGTACTCAGAGAACTTAGAGTATTCTTGAGAAAACTAGATGAAAACATATGAAGTTTATATGATGATGCAAGATAAAATAATTTCATCATAACTGTTAGTAATTGCCAAATGCAGGATTTAGTTAAGTGTTACAGAAGTTCAGGGCAAGGGTAGACCACTGTGAGCTGGCTAAACCAGAGGGCTTCATGGAAGAAGAATTTTGAGCAGCTGCTTGAAGAATGGGTAGAATTTGAATAGATGGAAAATAGGAAGAAGTTATTTCTGCCCTTCCCTTTAACTGGAATATCAAGTGTGGAAGTCAGGAAGAGCAGAGTTAGTATCATGTTAATTTTGATTCAAAATCAGCAGTTAACTATGTGGAAGAATTTTAAGTTAATGAGCCCAAGAAAACCTCTTAATGATTTCAGCATATTGTAAGCCCCTTTAATTCGGTCCTATAATACAAAACAAAAAAAGTTTTTAAAATGCTGGCGGGCATAGAGAAATAATGGTCGTAAGAGAGTGCCCCCGAGAATGAAGGACATAGAGAAAGTGATACCATCCAGGATATTTGCTATGAAAGCAATATTTTATTATTAAATTTGGACATTTCGAGCAGTTTAACTGAGGGAAAGAACACACACAAGGAAGCCATGTGTCTCCACTAGAGAAACCTTAACTTTCAGTTGTACAATAAACCTTGGTAACTCCATAGCATCAAATAAGCTTTCAGAGATTCTGATCTTGATACAAATTACCAATCTAAAGAGGACAGCTTTCCTATATGCCTTCCTTCTTCCTTATCCTCAGAAGAGAAGTGATTCTATTTTTTCTCAAGATCATATTAAGGACGATATTATCATTCTTGTCATTGTATTCTCTTTTCTCTTTTTTGTGTCCATCTTTCGTTAACGATATTTATGGTGGAGTAGACGTGTCAGTATGTTTTAATAAATTATCTATTTAAAAATATCTAAATCTGTACTCATTGCCATTTACAATTAGATATAAATGGAGATGTAGAGATTATCAACTTCATGGTGAATGGGCATACCCAATCTTTGGGTTGCATGGATTGTCTTTGAAGCAAATCTGCTCAAGTATTGTTTGTTTTTAGACTAGTAATAAACTGCATCTTTTCAGAAACCTGGAGGAATAATAAAGAAAAAGCAAATGTTGCTGTGTCAGGCAGGGTAGTTTTATTTCTTCTGTGAAGCTATGAAATTAAGTAGGATTTTTAGCACTATAATATATAAAAATCTCTAGTTGAAAGAGCCTTTTTTAGTATGTATTATTTGATTTTAAAAATTAATTTCATTTTTATATAAAACATGTCCCTCTTAGACAATATAGAAATTTATTTTGAAAATACCCATAAACTTACCACTCAGAGATAGCTGGTATTAATATTTTGGTATGTAGCCTACAAGACTATAAAAATGAATTTGTCCCATTTGTGTATTTTTGTTTCTTGCCTTTCTCTCCTAGCAGTATATAGAGATTTGCTTTTAATAGTAAATAAACATAATTTTAAATAAGTACATGGTATTCTATTGTTCGGACATACCATAATATAATTAATTATCCTCTTTTGTTGGCATTTTTTCCCCTAAATTCTTCGCTTTTGTAGATAGTACTGTGATGAAGAAATTTACACATATGCCATTGCATACTTGTTTATTTTCTTAGGATAAATTCCTAGATGTTGACTTTTTGGGAATGAGTATAGGCATATTTTCTTTTGAAAATATTTTCACATTTTAATTTCTATCCATAGTATATGGGAATGCCTGTTTTTACTTGTTCTTGCTAACTTGGGTATTGACAATTTTTGCCAGTTTGATGGGTGCTAGAAATATCTTGTTTTATGTTGAAAATTTTTTACTACTAGTGAGATTCAGTCTTTTTTCTTATGTTTATTGGCCAATTTTATCTCTTCTTTTGTGAGTTGTCTATATCTTTTGCTCATTATTAATTGCATTTTTATCTCCTTATTGACATATAAGAGCTCTTTGTATATTAAGGGTTTTATTTTTTCTCAAATGTATTTTTCTGCAATTTTATCATGACTTTTTGCTGAGCAGAAGCTTTGTTGTTTTTTTTTCTTTTTACCTTTTTGTTTTGAAATAATTATAGATTCACAAGAAGTTACAAAAATAGTATGAGACGTTCCTCTTCCCCATTATTCAGCTTTCCACAATGGTAACATCTTGCAAATATATAGAACATTATTAAAATCTGGAAATTGACTTTGGTGTAATACTGTTAACTAAACTACAGATGTTATTTGGATTTCACCAATTTATTAATGTGTGTTTGTTGTATAAACCTTGATCACATGTTTATATTTGTGTAACTACCACAATCAAAATATAGAAGTGTTCCATCAGCATGAAGAAACTTCCTTGTGTTACCCCTTTATAGTCTCATCCTCACCTCTTTCTCAACTCTGGGCATTCATTGATCTGTTCTCCATCTCTATATGGTTGTCATTTGAAGTGGAATCATATAGTATGTAATCTTTTGAGACTGGCTATTTTCACTCAGCATAATGTCTTTGTGATCCAGCTAAGTTGCTGTGTGTGTCAATAGTTTATTCTCTTTTACTGCTAATTAATATTCCATTGTATGAATGTACCATAGTCTATCCATTTACCATAAAGGCCATTTGGGTTTTTTCCCCCAGTTTTGGCTATTACAAATAAAGCTGCCATGAACATTCCAGTATAGGTTTTTATATGAGCATAAGTTTTCATTTCTCTAAGATAAATGCTCAAGAGTGTGGTTGTTAGACTATTTGGTAAATGTATGTTTAATGTTATAAGAAACTGCCAAATTGTTTTGCAGAATAGCTATACTGTTTTATATTTCCACCAACAATGTATGAGAAATCCAGTTCCTTCACATCCTTGCCAGCATTTGGTATTGTCAGTATTTTTTATTTTAGCCACTCTAGTAGGTATGTAGTCATATCTCATCTTGGTTTTAATTTGCATTTCCTTAATGACTAATGATGTTGACCATTTTTTCATGTGATAATTTACCATCCTCATATTTTAACTCTTTGGTGAAGTCTCTGTTCAAGTCTTTTTGCCCATTTTCAAATGGATTGTTTGTTTTCTTACTGTTGAGTTTAGAGAATTCTTTACACATTCTGGTTACAAGTCCTTTTTCATATGTGATTTGCAAATATTTTCTCTCAGTCTGTGGTTCGTCTTTTTGTCTTGTTAACAGGGTCTTTCATAAAGTAAAAGTTTTTAATTTTAATAAAGTCCAGTTATTGATTTTCTTTTCTTTTATGGATCGAGTTTTTGATGTGATGTCTAAGGACTCCTTTCCTAGAGGTTCCAAAGATGTTCTCATATGTTTTCTTCTAAAAGTTTTGTAGTTTCATGTTTCACATTAAATCCATGATCTATTACACATTTGTTTTTGTATATAGCATAAGTTTTAAGTCAAGTTTCTCATTATTTTTTTTTTTGCCTATAAATGTCCATTTGTTCCAACACAATTTGTTGAAAAGACTATCCTTCTTCCATTGAACTGCTTTTGCACCTTTGTCAAAAATCAATTGGTGTATTTGTATTGATCTGTTTCTGGGTTCTTTGTTCCATTGGGTTATGTTTCTATTCTTCTGCCAATACCACACTGTCTTGATTATGATAACTGTATAGTAAGACTTAACATCAGATAAAGTGATTCCTCCTACTTCATTCCTCTTTTGCAAAATTGTTTTAGAATAAGCTTGTCTGTATCTGTCATAGTTGTTGTGGTGGTGGCAGCAAAACCTGGCACCTCTCCAGCTTGACTGTGTGTGGGACGAGCTCTGGCTGAGGCCAGGAGAAGGTGCCAGTACTCTGTTGGGGTGAGCTTCTAAATGTCCAACTGAGCACAGGGTGGGAGGGAAAATTTTTTAGAGAATAGGAAATGGTTCCCAATGTGAAACAGAGACATGACATCATTTAAAATTATTTTTGTAGAAAATTTTCCTTTAGCGATATCAATACAAGACTATTATACAGTGTTTAGAATGGCATTGATTGTCCTGCTTGAAAGCAAAGGAGTAGATGGGTAATTATTCAAGGGCCCTTCTGATGTTTTCATTTTATCCACTGTTGTCAGGGACTTGGGTTTAGGTTTCTACAGCAACCACGGTCTGGACTACATAATACCAACACTTTGTGTGCATGTGGTGTTAACTCTGATGCCTTATACACTACATGTGGCAGAGTTGCAGTTGCTATGGAGATCAATCTTTGGACATACTTGGTTGATAACGATATCTCTCGTATGTAGATTTTGCTGCTGAAAGACTATGAGGTGATGCTGGGAGTTGACCAAGAGATGCATAAGACTTTGTCAATAATTTCTCTATAGCTGAGAATCTTACATTTGGAAACTTTCTTATACATTTGCTTATAAACATACTAAAGTGTGTGTGTTTTTTTTAATGTATGAGCTTAATACCTGGAAAATATGACTGTAAAGAATGCATTATCAGAGGAATTTGACAGACTCTTTCTCTTGGCTAGTCTACACCATTTCTAAAATATACTGTCAAAATTCAAAGACTAAATATCTTATATAGTTTTAGTGGTCTTATAATAAAGTCAATTGTCAGTAGAAAAGTGAAGGAAGCACAATATCTTGTGAATTACTCTAATTTGAATATGGGGTCTTGGGGTAACAGCTAATAAGAACCTTTTTCTTGAAGCACCCTATGTCTGAAGAGTCCTTTGAACTCCACAAATGAGAAACATTGAGGAAGTAGAGTAAGTGATTTTATTTTTTCTTTTCTTTTGACAGTGTCAGTTAAACCAGGATGCAGCTCCCAATCCTAAATTTAAGCTAAGACAGACTGTTGCTGAGTGTTTTCATTTGCAGAATTCTTGAAAGAAATGTCGTTTTAGGTTGATACACATTCCTGCTTCGGGTTAGGGAAACTTGTCAGTTATGAGTTGATATAGTAGAGCAGTAGTTCTCAACCCTGGTTGCACATTAGCGTGTGGGGCTTTTAAAAAGTACTGATACTTGAGCCTAACAAAAATTAAATCAGAATCTCTGGAAATGAGGAGAAAGCATGGTATTGGTATTCTTTTTTTTTCCATAAAGCTGATTATTTGATACTAATATGCAACCAGGATTGAGAACCACTGCAGCAGAGTAAGTTTTCATCTAGAATGTTAAATTTTAGCTAAATTCTTTTATTAGAATACATCAATAGAAGTAATATGAACATTACAGAAAGTTTAGAAAGGCAGTCTTACCATCTGTATTAGTTTCCTATTGCTGTTGTCACAAATTTAGTGGCTTAAAACAACACAAGTTTATCATCTTACTTTTTTGGAGGTTTGAAGTACGAAATGGGTCTTAGGGGGCTAAAATCTAGGTGTCAGCAAAGCTGAGTTCCTTCTGGAGGTTCTAGGGAGAATCCATTCCTTGCCTTTTACAACTTCTAGAGGCTGCCCACCTTTCTTGACTTGTGGCCGCATCACTTGAACCTCTGCTTCTGTTGCTGTTGTCACATCTCTTTTCTGACTCTGACCCTTCTGATTCCCTTTTATGAGGACTCTTGTGATTATATTGGGGCCATCCAGGATAATCTCCCCATCTCAAAATCTGTAATTTAATCACACCTGCAAAGTTCCTTTTGCCAAGTAAAGTGACAATCATGGGTTCTAGGGATTAGGACCTGGACATCTTTAGGGGTGGGGGGAGCAATTACTCAGCCTGCCATACCAGTTTAACACAATGATGATCTCTTTGATATTTTCCTTCCTAGTCTCCTTTGATGTGCATATTTTTATTAGAATGTGATCCTCTTGCATACAGTTTTCCATCCTTTTCTACTTAGTCTTCATAACCATCATTTTAAGTAGCTACATAATAGTCTATGATTATATCATAATTTTACATTGTGTTTACTCTGTTGTTGGATTTTTATGTCATTTCAGATTAGTATTACCGATAGATCAAGATGTGATAAATATTTTTGTTAGTTAGATGGATCCCATGATGTGGGAGTACTGAGATAAACATTTTTGAAGTGTTTAATTCAGACTGCCAAATTGTATTTTTGAAGAGTTCTAATGAGTTTGCAACACTATCAGCAACATGTGAGAGTACCAGTCACTATATCTTTGCCAATCTTGGTAATTATAATTTAAAAAAAGACTTTTACTAATTAGGCAGGTGAGAAATGTTACCCTAATTTAAATTTAGTTTACTTCGAAATTTTTTTCATGTTTCTGTTCATTATTTCTCTTTGTGTGTTTTGTTCATTTCTTATTGGTCTGGGTTGTTTCTTATTAATCCTTATGACATCTTTATATAGTAAAATTATTGTCTTATATGCCACAAATGTTTCTTTTTAAATTTTGAATGTTCATATCTGTTTTTTCCTTTGTGATTCTTCTGTTTTCTCTATGCTTAAGTTTGTCCACCTAACAAAGTTTTGCAGTAAATATTCAGTTCTGTTTACTTTTACTTCTTTCATGATTTAGTCACTGTCCTTAGCAAATTGCTAACAAGCTAAGAAGTTTGGGGACTTATGAGTCCAGACTTACTGTATGACTTATTGCACCAAAGCAAGTACCAAATTAATTTGGTTCTGTTTACATAATTTATCAAAATTAGAAACAAATTTTTTAAAGGACTAGAGAAGAAATCTGCAATTTTAGTATAGTCCTAAGATGTTTATTGCCCTTTGCTAGAAGGTTTATTCACCATGCTGTCATGTTGTGTGTTCATGCAGATAATTGAGAATTATACTAAGCTATCTTAGTCCATGATAAGCAGACAGAATGCACTTTAATTACATTCTGATTTATTATCTGGTGAAAGTACCTTGCTAACAAATCAACCCGGATATGACTTATTGGATAGCCTTTGCACTTAGAGGAATAATCAGTCTGTAATCATAAACAACATGAACCGTTCATCTTCTAGATTGCTATTATATTTATTACCCTCAAATGCTTGTGCCGGGTTTCTTTCCTGTTTGTTTCCCATTTCATGGCTCATGTGCCCCCACCCGGCCTGTTGTAAGTTGGTGGAATTCTGTGCTTACAGATTCTTTTTCTTGAAATAAGTGTTAGGCACGTGCCTGGGAACGGAGTTCTGTCACTTTACCATAGGAATAAAATACATTTCCCCCAATAAGAGTATGTAGAATAAATTGTCACCATAATGTACTAATATGTGATTTATTCTCTGCTGCCCTGGTAAGAACTAGCACAATTCTAATTCTATAAAGAAATAAAAACTTTGTTCCCCAGAATAGCCACCACATCCTTTAATATTCTCTGTTACTTCACCCTGGTTCCAAAAAGGAGGTATACAAATCAGACTGAAACAACAGTCAGCCCATGTTTCTTTCTTTTGAGACAACATTGTACAGAGAATTAATATCAGGGAGTCGATTTTACCAAGTGAATGTAGTTCTCTCGTGCAGTACCTTCTTAAAATTCTACTACTTAAGGCTGATGGCAAAAGGAACAACCTATGGCTCTAGTTCCACAGAATAATTTAGAAGTTTGTAGCATTACATTTCCTCAGTTGACCCAAATCTTTTTGACTACCACTATGTTAGGTGGGCACTGGAGTGGGGCTCAAGTGTGGGGGATACAAAACAGTGTAGAACAACCTAAAGAAATTTATAATCAGCCTCCTCAATGGAGTTACAATAAAGAGTTGTTAATTGCCTTCTCTATTTCAGACACCCTTTTTTCTTTCTCCTCTACCTCTACTTTAATGATTCTAGTTGAATCTACTGATCCTGCTTAGTATCTTTAGCAACCAAAGAGGGTAATGACCCTTATCCGAGAGTATCTTCTTTTATGAACAAGGATCTTACATCTAGCAGAGACCTCACTAGTTCTTTTGGTAAACACTATCACAACAAATGAGCCTATAGTCGTGCAGCTGGTAAGTGGTAGAAGGGACCTGTAACTTCTGCATTTTAGTGCTATGATTTTTTTGTGTCCATTCTTCATCCAAATTTGTGTTAAAATAGTAGGTAAAAAGATATTGGTCTATTTCACTTACCCTATTTTTCCATGTTGTAAATTGGTTTTGGCATGCAGATCAGCTTAGGGGGGCTTGAAAGTTCTTTTCTGTTCTGAGGAATTCTGCAGGAACTATAATATTTTTTTCATTTGTTACCTAGGAAGTGCTCAGTTAATGAGTTCCATTTGAGAGAATTTGGCTCAAATGTGAATGGTAAAATTGTAATGTAAAATCACCTTTCTTCTTTCCTTTTTTTTTTAAGCATTCTCTGAGCCAGATGACATCTAAGGTCTCCCCTTAAGATTCTATGATTATGTGCCTTGAATGCCTTGCCTCATTCTCCATATATTCTCCACCCTCACACAGTCCCAAGTTTCTGGAGTTTCCCGTGGGATGTTCTCCTTAGGGCCTGTTCAGCCCCAGTTTGGATGTGACCAAGGCATTGTTACTACCTTATTGACTTCTCTGTTTCCTCACCCCTCTTACTGTCTCCTTGAAGCTAGATCCTGTGTACTATTCTGTCTGATTATTAGGAAAGAATTAGGAATAATTCTTACCCTAACTTTCTCATCAATACCCTTACTTTTCTACCAGGGAAGTCTATATGCTTCTGTTGGGACTAACCCAAAAGAGAAACCACAGTTAGGATTTTGAGATCAGGTTGAGAGAGGGAGAGAGTGGTATCTTGACAAGATGCAGAAGGAAGTGTTTCTGAGCAGCCAGGGGCTTGTTTTGTGCATCCTGCTTAGGCAGGCACCTATCTTATCTAGATCTTTGGCTGTACTTAAGAACGTTAGCAGGGGCTAACTCCAAGCCAAATCCTTCTCTGAAGCTGTAGCCTAGTTTGCTTTGGAGAAAATTTACTTCATGTTTGCCATCCCCTTCCCTCTATAGCTGTTACTTCCTACTCTGGTTCCTGATACTTCCTTCTATTGGCAGTATTTTCTGGATCTGTGCATTTGCATGAATTATTCAAGAACCCCCTTCTAAGACTATGTTTGAACTCCATTTTAGGAATAACAATTATACACTTATATTCTGAATTTAGTGGCATTTTGACCTTCAAGAAGACCCTTTTAAGATCAAATTAGAGCAAAATAGTTATATTTGGCTATACTGAAATGTAAGTCCCACTTTGGCTTCTAGCCTTATTAATACTCCCCAAAATAGATCTTACTAAGATCACTAATGACTTCCATATCGATAAATCTAATGGATTTATTTTAGTCATTGTCCTAATTGTATTGTTGACAGTTTCTTTTTTCTCGAAAAGCACTCTTTACTTGATTTTCTTCTAACTTTCTAGCCATTCTTTCCCTGCCTCTGTGGCAGGCTTATCCAGGTGATTAAATGTTGCTGTGCCTTCTTATCACTCTGTTTTCTCTCCAGTTTCTCTCTTTCATATCCTTCAATTACCAGAAACAATCTGCATTAGTCTAACGTCACCCACCTGGTCTCCTTCTCTTCTACTCCTCATATTCCTGTAGAACGTGAAAGTAGATGTGAACATATTGAAAAACAAACCATGTTCTTGAATAGGAAGTCTCAGCATCATAAAGAACCGATTCTCCCATACTTAATTTACAAATTAAAGTGATCCCAATGAAAATACTAGAAAAACTACTTATAAAGTGCATATTGTGTCCTTAAAACCTTGAAAAAGAAGAGCAATGAGAGGAGCCTAGCCCTTCCAGATATTAAAACATACCATGAAGCTTCAATTAAAGCAATGTGGTACTGGTGTGTGAATTGACAAACTAATAGAGAAGAATGGAAAATTCAGAAATAGACTAGAAAATATAGCAACCTAAGATATGGTAAAAGCAGTATCTCATATCAGTGAAAGTAAGGATGAACTCTAATAAATGGTATTGGTATAACTGTGTAGCCATCTGGAAAGAGAATGTTAGGTCCATACTTGGCAATGTATACTTGGATAAACTCCAGATTGGTCAGAGATTTAAACGTAAACGTGAAACGATGGGAGAACTTAATTATAACCTTAGAGTTATGAAGCCTTTCTAAAATTATGACTCTAATTCCTGAACTCAAAAGATGGTTAATTTACCTTTTGAAAATCAGCATGACCAAAACCCACCATAAGCAAAGTCAGAAGAGACATACAAGATTCATTGCAATCTCTATCAAAATTCCAGTGGCATTTTTCACGGAAATAGAACAAACAATCCTAAAATTTGTATGGAACCACAAAAGATCCCAAATAGACAAGCAATCTTAAGAAAGAAGAACAAAGCTGGAGGCATCACACTTCCTAATTTCAAACTATATTGCAAAGCTGTAGTAGTCAAAACAGTATGGTATTAGCATAAAAACAGACACATTAATCAATGGAACAGAATAGAGAGCCCAGAGATAAAACCATGCATACATGGTCAGTCAATTTATAACAAAGGAGCTAAGAATATACAATGGGGAAAGGATAGTGTCTTCAATAAATGGTGTTGGGGATAATGGGCCACTATCTTACACCATGAACAAATATCAACTCCAAGTGTATTAAAGGGACTGGCCTGGTGGCATAGTGGTTAAGTTTGCGCACTCTGCTTGGCAGCCCGGGGTTCACAGGTTTGGATCCCAGGCACGGACCTACGCACCGCTTATCAAGCCATGCTGTGGCAGGTGTCCCACATATAAAGTAGAGGAAGATGAGCATGGATGTTAGCCCAGGGCCAATCTTCCTCAGCAAAAAGAGGAGGATTGGCAACAGATGTTAGCTCAGGGCTAATCTTCCTCACCAAAAAACAAACAAACAAAAAAAGGAAAGTGTTCAAGACTTGAACATAAAACTTGAAATCATACCACTCCTACAAGAAAGCATAGGGGGTAAGCTCCTTGACAGTGGTCTTGGCAACGATTTTTTGGATTTTACACCAAAAGCAAAGGCAACAAAAGTGAAAAGTAAACAAGTGAGACTACATCAAACTAGAAAGCTTCTGTGCAGCAAAGGAAACCATCAACAAAATGAAAGGCAACCTAATGAATGGGAGAAAATCTTTGCAAATCATATATCTGATAAGGGGTTAATATCTAAAATATATGAAAAACTCGTGCAACTCAGTAGAAAAAAAATCTGATTAAAAAATGGACAGAGGATCTGAATAGACATTTTTCCAAGCAAGACATGCAGATGGCCAATAGGTACATGAAAAGGTGCTGAACATCAGTAATCATCAGGGAAGAGCAAATCAAAATCACAATGAGATATCACTTTACACCTGTTAGAGTGGGTATTATCAAAATTATAAGAAATAGCAAGCGCTGGCGAGGATGTGGAGAAAAGGGATCCCTTATGTGCTGTTGGTGGGAATATAAATTGGTACAGCCACTATGGAAAATTGTATGGAGCTTCCCCCCAAAATTAAAAATAGAACTACAATATGATCCAGCAGTTCCACTTCTGGATATTTACCCAAAGGAAATGAAATCACTGTCTCAAAAAGATATTTGCATCCCCATGTTCATTGCAGCATTATTTACAATAGCCAAGACATAGAAACAATCTAAGTGTCCATTAATAGATGAACTGATAAAGAAAATGTAGTATATGTACAGTGGAATATTCGGCCATAAAAAAGAAGGGAATCCTGCCCTTTGTGACAACCTGAGAGCATTATACTAAGTGAAATAAGTCCTACAGTGAAAGACAAATGAAACGAGTTCATAGATACAGAGAACAGATTTGTGGTTGCCAGAGGTAGGGGGTGGGCAAAATGGGTGAAGATAGTCAGAAGGTACAAACTTCCAATTATAAGATAAATAAGGCCTGGGGATGTAATGCACAGTATGATGACATGTTAACAATACTGTATTACGTATTTGAAAGTTGCTAAGAGAGTAGATTTTAAAAGTTCTCATTCAAGGGAAAAAATCTGTAACTGTGTGGTGATAGATGTTAGCTGAACTTATTGTGGTAGTCATTTTGCAATTTATACATATATCAATTCATTATTGTACACCTGAAACTAATACAATATTATATGTCAATTTTTTAATTAAAAAGAACTACAAGTTGAAAAAATTTGTCATTAATATTGTAGACAAATACATTAAGAGCTTGTAGAAACACAATAGAAAAATGGACAAAGGACATGAACAGAGAGTTGACAGGAAAGGAAATATAGATGGCTCTTAAACATGTGAAAGAATGCTCAACCTTACCCGCAAAAAGGAAATACAAATTAAAACTTCACCTGTCACAGTGTTTCTCACTTATCACATTGGTAAAAATCCAAAAGTTTGGTAACTCAGTGGGTTGTCCAGGCACTTTCATGCATTGTTGGTAGAGTGCACAATTTAGCAATATCTGTCAAGATTACAAATGCATTTACCCTGTGACCCAGCGATCTTCCTTACAAGATTGTCTGTAATAGCAAAATCCAGTAGCAGTTGTTAGGCTTTTTCTTCTCGTTCTCGGGGGACTGGTTAAATAAACTATGGTATAGCCAAACAGTGGAATGCTATGACCTGCAAAAAAAAGAATGGGTATATTAAGTGAAAAAAGCAAGGTACAGAACAATATGTATAGCATACTATCTTTTGTGTAAGAAAGGAGCGAAGTGTGTGTGTGTGTGTGTGTGTGTGTGTGTGTGTATACTCATATCAGGATATATATACTACATAAGAAAGACCAAGACTGATTACCTGTGGGGTTGGGGGAAATCAAGTAAATAGTGACAGGTTGGGAGTGTGATAATATACCTTTTTATTTTATATTCTTCTGATTTAAAAATGCATAAAAATACCCACAAATCTGATCATCCTCTCTCCCCCTTCTCCTAACTGTAGTGGTTTCTCTTGCTCTGAGGATGGAGACTTCTAATGTGAATTGCAGGGCCCCGGATAGCCTTTTTCTTCAGCCTTACCACACCACACGCTGCCCCTTGTCCTCTCTGCTTCAGCCACATTGGCCTTTTTTCTCTACCTCAAACTCATTGTGTTTCCTTCTGTCACAGGGCCTTTACTCACACAGTTCCCCCTGCCTGGAGACTTTGCCTAGTTAAAACATGCTTATCCTTTGATCTCAGCAGTATGTTACTTCCACAGAGAAGCCTCTTTGGATAAGATCAAGTTTTCCTTTTCCATGCATTAGCACCTTGTTCAGCTCCTTTCTAACTCTAGTTGTAAACGCAGTTGTACATTCTTTGTTGGGACTGTTTAATGTCTGTCTCTCCCACTAGAAAGTAAGCCTCATGAGGGCAGTGACCATGTCTGCTTTATTCAAAGATAAACATACCTATTTCATAAGGTAGTGAGGATTAAATGAGATGATATGTCTGTGTGCTTAGCATGGTGCCTACTACATGAGCACATGATGCTACTTAGATCCTGCTACATATTGTTTTGTTTTTAGTAGAAGGAAATGATACTGTTTGTGAATAAATTAACTGAATAAAGTTTAGGGAAGAATTTTGACTCTCCTTGCCAGAGAAAGGATGACCTTTGGAGAGGAGTAACTAGTCTTTTTGTGAAAAGAGAAAGAGAAAATAGCTTTTACTCCTTCACTATTCTTGGCTCCTGTATCTAAGTCAAAATGCAAGAAAGCAGCTTTTTTGCCAAAATATATTTTCCTCTTTTCCAGTTGCATTTCTTCTTTTTTTTAATCAAATAGCAGGCAGTTTAAAAAAAAAACCCAAAATAGAATTTTTCAGTTGGAATCTGGGAATTAATACATACAATTGCAGATCTGTATTTGTCATATCAACCGTAGTTGTAAAAAATCAGGTAGAATTCAAGACAATGGGATCCAAGATAATACAACAGACATTTCATGTTGTGGCATAGGGAACAGGTTTGTTATGAATCACTGGAGTCATATTCCCTGTCATGTGACTTGTAGGGTGACTTTGAAGAGTTTTAAAAATTATATTGTAGCTGGTTAATATTTTTTTTCCAGTGTTCTCCAATTACCATGACCTTATCTCAGTTCCTTACATTTTGAAAGTTGCTAGATTATTTTAACAACTTTAAATGCCAGGTTTTTACTCTTCACATATTAAGTAGGTATTAAGGAAATTGCAGGGCCCCGTGGCCTAGTGGTTAAGTTCGGTGCGCTCTGCTTTGGCAGCCCGGGTTCGATTCCCAGGCATGGACCTCCGCCACTCGTTGGCGGCCATGCTGTGGTGGCGACCCATATACAAAATAGAGGAAAACTGGCACAGATGTTAGCTCAGGGCAAATCTTCCTCAGCAAAAAGAAAATTGCCTTTTTTGTTTACTCCTTTAGTTTCTTTATTTTATATTCCTTGAATGTTGCGTGCTGCCCTGCTCTCAGGGAATTGGAGTCCTTAAATCCAACTGAGATATGCATAACTAGGAAGTATTGTTTCCTGTCATTTTCCTTCGTAGCTTGGAGAAGGATGTGCATGGAGCATAAAGCACAGACTGGGGGCCTGTAGGCTACTTGGGGTTCTCAGATCTGTTGTGCTCAGCTTGTAGAGTAAGTTGAAAAATCTGAATTTCTAGCCTCTTTTGAAAATTCAGAAGGTATGGCAACAGTGGGCTAGCATTACCGTGTGGCAGCAATTGGCAGTGCTCTGTAGGTGTGGCAGAAGCACTCAAGGCTGCCATAGCTTTCTGTTTCCCCACTCCCCTGCAGATTCATCCCCCTTGCTTCATTAATTAACATTCTATGCCTAGCTTCTGGCTTCTTTAGGCATTTGAGATTGTAACCCCTGCTACAGAGGGGTAGGACACTATTAGGTTAAGAGTAAGGAAGGCTAAAATCGGTGATCTTCTAAGCTGATTCAGTTATGCATTCAGGGGTCTTCCATCCCTATGACATCCTGACCAAGGAAGTCCTTGGTCCCCTCTCCTGGTAAGTGAGATTTTAAAAATGGCAATGGATATCTTGTAGAAATGAGTATAGGACAGTTAAATAACCATTTAATAAGAACTACAGAACTGTCTGCTCAGGGCTGGTTTTACTGCCAGAACTGTTTTCTGGAGCTCCCTGTACTTCCTCTAAGTTTGTCAAAATATGTTACCTGTTGATGGAAATGTTTGAATTTATTTATTTATTTTCAAGATGAGTTTTTAAAGGGAAATAACCCATAACTAACAAGTTGACAAGTTGGTAAGTGGCTTAGAAAACCAAAAATTCCTCCAAAATTCTAATTTTTTTTCCTTTTTTTATTTTATGGTATTCTGCTTCTTTTGGCCATTAGTGAAGGTGTTTATGTATATTTCAGCCTTATCCTACCTCACTCTCCTGCTTAACCCTAGGAGTATAGTGATTTCCAGCTTGATTCTATCTGACTTTTGGCTCTTCTTCTGTGAATTAGACCTTCCTGCAACTCCCTAGATATCTGGAGGGCTTAGCTTTCTGGTCTCAGCTGTGTTGTTCACTAACTAGCTGTGTGACTTTAAACTACACTCTTCTTACTTAGGAAATGAAGAGTTTGGAGTAGATGATATTTCATATTTCTTCTAACTCTCATATTCTATCATTCAAAATGTGCCACTTGCTATCAGCATGGTGGTAAAAGCAAAACGTGATGGAAATCCATTTAGGAGTTTGTGAATCAATAAGATTATGTATCAGAAAGTACTTGATAAAGGTGATTAAGCTTACCATGATTAAGGCTACAAAAAGATTTCTGTACAAAGCTATTGGAAATAGAGTAACTTAATTCCTTACTGCATAGATAAGGGGGGCTGTAGAGTGAATGAGAAGGGTATGAGTTTAGGAATGGTTAACTGGGTCTAAAAGCAGTAAGAAAGTAGTATCTTTTTTTGAGCATTTTTAAAAGCCAACTGATAACATTTGGAAACAATTTCAATATATTTTTGTAACTCTTTGATACAGCCACAAAAGTTGCTAACTTTTATTACTTTTGTTTGGGCCTGTTTGGGCAGGATACTGACTTGATATGCCCAATGATGTTAGAGAAGACATGGGAGAGTCAAAGGCAGAGCCTGATAAATTGATAAAGCTGGTATAGACCAGTAGTTTGCAGATTTTTGAATTCCCCGGTTCAGTAAATTTTCAAAACAAATCAACTAAATAACTTTGGGAATCATTATAGTGTTAACGTTTTAGTTCACCTAGAAAAATTATTATTATTATTATTATTTTGTGTGTGTGAGGAAGATTAGCCCTGAGCTAGCATCTGTTACCAATCCTCTTTTTGCTGAGGAAGATTGGCCCTGGGCTAACATTTGTGCCCCTCTTCCTCTCCTTTACACGTAGTTTCCCGGCACAGCATGGCTTGATAAGCAGTGTGTAGGTCGGCGCCTGGGATCCTAACCTGTGAACCCCTGGCTGCCAAAGCAGAGTGTGTGAACTTAACCACTATACCATTGGGCCAGCCCCAAGAAAAATTATTTTTAAAAATCTATTATCTATTATCACTATTTCATAAAAGGAAAAACATTCTACCAGTAAAATATAGGAATTACCTCAGAATTAAGGACAGCTTTTTAAATAGAACAGTGCGTCATATTACTATTTTTCTGTGCACCATTGTAAACTTGGTTGTGAATCAGTGTTTGAGAATTACTGGTATAGATATAAATGTTTCTGAAATGTAGAGGAAAGGAAAATGATAATTGCCTGGATTGAGCAAAGGTAGAAAGGCTGGAGGAGGAACTAGTGCCAGTGAAAGGGCAATGTTTGGGAAAGGAAGTTTTCAGGGAATGAAGAAAACGCGTTGGTTTTAGATATGCTGAACATCCAGGTTGAAGTTCAGCAAGCAGTTAAGGGTTAGACCTAGAGAGGAAGATTTAGACAACTTCAGCCCTGAGGTGATAGCAACCATGAAAATGGGCTAAGTTTCCTGAGGGAAAATTGTGTGGTAGATAAGGGTAAGGATAGCTTGTTAATGGTTAAAGGCATGGACTCTGAAACCACACTGCCTGGATTTGAACCCTGACTTCACTAGTTACGAGCTGTGTGACTTTAGTGAGGATACCTCATTATGTTGTCTTGAGAATTAAAGGAGTTCTAAACCTTATACAAAATGCTTAGAATATTGCTTGGCAAATAGTAAATGATATATGTGTTAGCTATTGTTATTTGGTAGTGGATTAAAAGTACGTAGTAAGTAGTAGCAGGCCATAGCTCCTGTGCAGAAAATGGATAAATTCCAAAAATCTTATTTTTAAAGTTATAAGAGAGCTGTGGAAGCAAAGAAGAGAAGGTAAACTCAAATTCTAGAGAGGGAAGGTCCTTTCTCATGTGAACTGAGAAGGCCAGCTGTTTTTTTCCTGAGAGCAGTTGCCAAGTATGGGCATATTCCTAGGATTAGATTTGGTCCAGGCAGAGGGATTCCACAGGGGAAAAGAGAAATCAGAAGAGCTTTTAACAGTTGTATGGGATGATTTGACAGGTGGAAATCTAGGTGAGCCCAAAATGCATGGCCTTTTTTTCCCCACTAGGCACTTGCTAAGTACTGGGGTAGTGTGGGAGGCTAGAGGCTAGCCTGGAAAAGCCCAGTAAAATCTCTTGCGGTCTCATGGTGCTTAGGACACTTAATAGGTTCTCAAACTTCTTGATATCAGGACCCCTTTTCAATCTTAAACATTACTGAAGACACCAAGGAGATTTTCCTTCTATGGGTTATATCTGTTGATATTTACTATATCAGAAATGCAGAAATTAAAAATCAGAAAAGTTTAAAATGTTTCAATTTTAAAATAACAGTAATAAACTCTTTACATGTTAACATTAATAAACTTTTTTTGAAAAATAATTACATTCCTCAAAACAAAAAATATATTATTGAGAAGAGTGAATTATTTTATATTTTTGCAAGTCTCTTTCTTAATAGCAGACAGCTGAGTTTTCATATCTGCTTTTGCTTTCAGTTTGTTGCAACATGTTGTTTTGGTTGAAGTAAATGAAGAAAATTTGACCTTACACACATAAATAGGTGGAAGAAGGAGTAATTTAATCACTTTTTCAGATCATTGTGAATGTTCTTCTTTGATCCTATGCCAAAACTTGACAGGTGGTAGTTTCTTAAAGGTTAGCTGGCAGTGTGGAATCTGAAACCATATTAATGAACTTTTTTTACTTTATTACATTAAAATCCATTGTTCTGTCTTGTATTTTGAATGGATCTTTTACCCATTCATAGTTTTGTCTCATGCATTGGTCATTTGGAAATATTGGTTCACTGACATATGCGAGTCTTCCACATATTGATGTTCCATTATACAATCTAAAAAAACCCCATCATATTTGTTAATATCACCACTGATCTCATCAGAAAAGTCATTAAGTATTGGAAAGTTGTCAAGGTTATGGTGGCTGATAAAAGTTTTCTGCAACTCAAATTTTTGCCTGAAAGTTCAAATTTTATTATTGGCAACAAATATTGTTATTTTTATCCCTTGAAGTAACAGGCTCACTGCATCATTTTTGAGAAAACGCCTGCTAAATATCTAAGTTGAAAGACCATAATGTGGCTATTTGTTCTTTTAAGTAAAAATGGTGTTTCATGGAAAAAAGCAGCTAGTTCAGCTGGCAACTCAAAGAATGATAGAAATGCTTTTCCTTGAGACAACTACCATACTTTGGTATACAACAGAATGCTTTACACGTAGTTTCCCTTTTGTAACTTGGATTATAAAAAAGATGTATACTCAAGGGTCAAGATTTAATAAAATTAACTATTTTTACTGTTTCATCAAGGATATTCTTAAGTAAAACTGGCATTTTTCTTACTGTGAATGCATGGCACTGAAGATATAATTGTACAGATGGTGTCACTGCCTTGATTTGTGCTCAGGCTCCAGCAGTTTTACCCACTATTGCTTTTGCACCATCAGTGCCAATGTCAATACAGTGAGAAAGGCAAATAATATCTTAGTATTATTATATTATAGTTTTTATTTCATGGACTCCCCTCCTGAAAAAATCTCAGGGACCCCTGGAGGTTCACAGACTATACCTTGAGAACCACTAATTTAGAGGAAGGGGCCTGCAACAAACACCCAACAGTTTCACCTTTGAGACATTTGAAAATAAAGGTGAGTGGAGTCTAACTAAAGCTACATTCCAGTCCCAATCCAGCTCAGTCCTTTCTGCCTAACAGAGGGAAGGGCAATCCTCTGTGAGAAATAATATCAACTACAGTCTCTACAGTTATTTTATATATAGTGTTTGCTTTGCAATCAAATATTATGAGAAAGAACTTTGCTTCTCACCATGAGAGAATCATAGGATCTGGAATTGCCCTCTCTCTATGAACAACTAGAAAACTGGACAAGATACTTGAAAGAACTGTCTTCACATATTGGACAACAGGCAGCACAGCGCTGTGATTCCTAAAAGAAAGAAAAGAAAAAGAGGTGAGCTGTATGATTACTTTGGCTTTCTGCCTGGAGGCAATTTCCAGATCATGGTGCAAGGAGGGGAAACCCAAACAGAACCCTGTGGTATTGCTGAGTGGTGTGAGACATAGATCAGAGTTTGGGGAAGCCATGGTGGCTAGAATTTACAGGGCCATGTACCAGAGAGGAAGGAGTTATGCAGAGAAAGAGCTCTAGAAATCTGTATAGGAGTCCCTCCTAGTCCTGCACATGGGTATGGTCAAACTCCATGAGGCTAGGCAAAGAACAACTTCTAGGAAAAAGGTTATTGAGGGACTATAAGCTGAATAATTCCCACAGCTCATACAGGACCAGAAATCGTTTGTGTTCCCACCCCCAGAGTAAAAAGACCTCATTGAATACATGGGTTATTCAGGGAAGACTTCAGAAGGGTCACACTTTTGTTGTGGAACTAAATTAGCTCTAGAATGAAGCTATTCTAGACCCACCCTTTAAACATAAGCCCCATGTAGATCAAATTTAACTGCCCGCTAGAACAAAGTCCAATCCTCTTTAAAGGAATACAACAAAATCTAACACTCAAGGACATAAATTCAGCAATATTTGGCATACAATAAAAAAATTACCAGACATGTCAAGAAGTGGGAAAACATAACTCATAACCAAAATAGAAACAGACCCAGAAATGATGGAATTAGCAGACAAGAATGTTGAAACAGCTACAATAAATATGCTCAATATGTTCAAGTAATTAAAAGAAAACATGAATGAACATTGTAAGTAGAGAAATGGAAGACATAAAAAGCCAAAAGGAACTTCTGTAGATGAAATATAAACTATATTAAGTGAATTTCCCTTGATGAGATTACAGACAAGTTAGATCCTTAGAAGAAGAGATCAGTAGTCTTGAAAAACATAATAACTATCCAGAATGAACATAGAAAGATGCCTGAAATAATTCACAGAGCCTTATTAATATTTAGACCAATATCAAGTCATTTAAAATATGTGTAATTGGAGCACCAGAAGGTGGGGACAGAAAAAATATTTGAGGAAATAATGTCCCAAATTTTCCAAACTTGATGGAAAATACAAACTTCCAGACCCAAGAAGCTCAACACGGCCCAAGCAGGATAATCATAAAGGAAATCACACAAGAATACTTCATAATCGAATTGCTGAAAAAAAGTGATAAAGAGAAAATCTTAAATTCAGGTAGAAAAAAATAGGCACATTACAGAGGACAAAAGGTAATTATCATAGACTTCTATCAGAAACTATAAAAACCAGAAGATAATAGAATGACATCTTTAAAGTATTGATAGGAAAAAAACCTGTCAGCCTAGATTACTGTACCCACTGAGAATGTCTTTCATTAAAGGAGGTGAATACATTTTTTAAAAAATTTTTATTGATGTTTTAATAGTTTATAACCTTGTGAAGTTTTAGTTGTACATTGTTGTTTGTCAGTCACCATATGAATGCATCCCTTCACCCCTTGTGCCCACCCCCTACCCCCTTGCCCCTGGTAACCACCAAACAGTTCTCTCTGTACATATGTTAGTTTATATTCTACATATGAGTGAAATCATACAGTGTTTGTCTTTCTCTCTCTGGCTTATTTCACTTAATATAATACCCTCCAGGTCCATCCATGTTGTTGCAAATGGGACAATTTTGTCTTTTTTATGGCTGAGTAGTATTCCATTGTGTATATATATACCACACCTTCTTTATCCAGTCATTAGTTGAGGGACACTTGGGTTGCTTCCATTTCTTGGCTATAATGAATAATGTTCCAATGAACATAGCGGTGCATAAGCCTTTTTGGATGGTTGATTTCAGGTCTGTTGGGTAGATGCCCAATAGTGGGATTGCTGGATCATAAGGTATTTCTACTTTTAATTTTTTGAGGAATTGCCATAGTGTTTTCCATAAAGGTTGCACCAGTTTGCATTCCCACTGGCGGGGTGAAATACTTTTTCAGACAAATTACAGCTGAGAGAATTCATCACCAGCCAACCACTGCTACAAGAAATGTTAAACAGGATTTCTTCAGACAGAAGGGAAGTGATACCTGATAGAAACTTTGAGCTACACAAAAGAATGAAGAGCTCTCGAAATGCTAAATATGTGGGTAAATATAACAGAGTTCTTTTTTCCTCATTTAAAAATAGTTAACTCTTTAAAACAAAAATAATAGCAATATATTGTGGTGTTCATAATATATGAGGAAGTAAAATGTTTGAAAACAATAGAGCAAAGAATGGAAGGGGGATAATGGAAGTATACTGTTGAAAAGTTATTATACATGGAAGAGTCTAATATTGTTTAAAGGTAGACCATGATAAGTAAAAGATGCATATTGCAAATCCTAGAACACCCACTTTAAAAAAAAGACTGAACTAATAAGCCAAATAGTGGCAATAAAATGGAATACTAAAAAAAATACTCAGGGGCTGGCCTGGTGGCATAGTGGTTAAGTTCGCTCATTCTGCTTTGGCGACCTGGGGTTCGTGGGCTCAGGTCCTGAGCGCAGACCTACACACTGCTCATCAAGCCATGCTGTGGTAGCATCCCACATACAAAATAGAGGAAGATTGGCACAGATTTTAGCTCAGGGACAATCTTCCTGAAGTAAAAAGAGGAAGATTGGCAACAGTTGTTAGCTCAGGGACAGTCTTCCTCACTAAAAACAAAAAAAACCCCTCAATTCAGAGGATGACAGGAAATGAGGGGAAAAAAGGGACAAAGAACAAATGGGACAAATAGAAAACAAATCGCAACATGGTAGATTTAAACCCAGTCTCACCTAATATGTTGCATTGGATGTACCCAATACATTAATTATATATATGATCTTAATACTCCAGGAAAAAGACAAGATTTTCAGACTACATGTAAAAGCAAGAGACTCTCTGCTGTCTATAAGAAACTTATTTTAAATATAAAGGCCAAAGGGTGGGAAAATATATACCAAACAAGCACTAATCATAAGAAAGCTAGAAGGGCTATATTTATCTCCAAGTAGACTTTGAAACAGAGACTATTATAAGGGATAAAGAGGGACATTTAAAAATGATAAAGGAGCAATTCATCAAAAAAGGTATAACTATTCTTAATGTATATACATGTAATAACAGAGCTTCAGAGTACATGGAGCAAAAACTAACAACTGAAATAGACAAATCCACAATTATAGTTGGAAATTTCAACATTCCTCTCTCAGTAGTTGATAGAACAAGTGTACATAAAATTCATAGGGATATAGAAGACTTAACACTATCAACTAACTTGACCTAATTGACATTTATAGAACATGCCTCCCAACACTGCAAAATAAACATTCTTTTCAAGTGCACATAGAACATTCACCCATATTGACCATATGCTGGGTGATTAAAAAAAAAGTCTCAATTAATTTAAAAGGTTCACACAAAGTATACGCCCTGACCAAAACCAAAATTAAATTGGAATTCTCTAACAGAAAGATACCTGGAAAATTCTTAAATATTTAGAAATTAAAAAACAGTCTTCTAAATAGCTCATGGGTAAAATAAGAAATCACATGAAAAATTAGAAAATAGTCTGAATGAAAATGAAAAAACAACATATCAATTTGTGGGATGCAGCTAAAGCAATGCTTAGAGGGGAATTTATCACTTTAAAACAATAGGTTAATCTTCTACCTTAACAAGCTAGAGAAGAGCAAAGTAAAGTAGAAGAAACAAAATTAAAGATAAGAGCAGACATCAGTGAAATAGAAAATGGACAAACAATAAAGAAAAATTAATAAAACGAAATGCTGGTTTTTGAAAAGATCAATAGCCCCACGAGTATCAGAAATGACATTGAGAAGAAGAATAGGTAGGGACACGAGCAGTACCCAGTTGGGCATAAAGGCAGTTTATTGAGTATGGGGAAGTAGGAGAGGAGCCAAAACAGAGGCTAAACTTCAAGAAGGTGAGTACCTAGTTCGAGGTCTTAGTAGGTGTACCTGTACTTCTGACGTTAGAGGGAGGTGGAGAGAAAGTGAAGGGAGGCCAGGATGAAAGTCAGGGGACCCAAAAGTCATCTGTTGATATTGATGTAACTGAGAATGAAAGGAAGAGGGAGAAAATTACCTGCCACTCGGAAGAGAGTCATATTTGTTTTTCCCTTGTGAAAATTCTTTGACTGTATTTCTGCATTAAAAATTTAGATGCTGTGAAAGCCTTAGTTGTGGTCATTTTTCACTCTCAGATTTTAAGCTAATGAATCATGCTCAAGTTACTTTAAAATTGTATTTAGTAAGAAAATGCCTGAAAATTTTTCTTTTGAGAATTTTCAAGATGAACATGGAACTGAAAATCAAGAGAAATATGCAACTGCTTGTGTAGTCCCCTGCCCCCCTTTAAGGTGATTTTCAACAGTGAGTATTTTACCGGTTCTTTTTTAAACTGTTGCCTTTTACTGCTCCAAGTAGTAGCTAACCATTTTATTTACTATGGACTAAGTAGAGATAGGCAGAGGAGTTCTATTTGGTGTATTTCACGTGAAGGAAAAATCACTGGGCTGAATTCTCAGGCTATTTTTAATAAGAGAAGAGTCTAGGATTAATATTGGTATAAAATTCAAACTTCATAACTGGTTTTTTTTTTTTAAGAAACTTTTCTTATTTGAAAAGTGGCTAACGTGCTTTTTATACAATATTTATTAATGTGCCTAGCAAAGAGAGCTGTCTAGATTCTTTTTCACCAAATGTTAAATTCTGGGTGGTAGGTTGTGGGGTGATTTTTTTTTCCTGTCATTTTTATAGTTGTTTGAATTGCATGAATTTTAAAATAATGAGCATGTACCTTTTTTTTCAAAACCTATAGAGCTATTCCAAAAGTGCCTAACATATAAGAAACATAAGGTAAATATTTATTGAATAAAATGAATTTTGTCAGAAAATTAAGGGTAATATTTATTATATTATTATTATATTAAGTTTAGTTATAATATGCATTGATATATTGGAAAGTCATTTTGGCAGTAATTCTAGTTTGTTGCCCCCCACAAAGGAAATATGTGCGTTTATGCCATTTTAGTATACGAGAAATACCTGTAACTCCCTAAAACACCTACCCTCCTCATACAAGATTGAAGGAGGAAAAGCATCAAGAAAAATATTTGCTTCCAAATGATTTCTGTACCCTCTCTGTAATTTGTTCCCCCTGCTCGGAATAGAAACTATTTCTGGCAGCAAAGAGCTCTCTAAGGAGAATGTTAGTCCTTACCACAGCAGGCAGAGTTGTACAAAGAGTTAAATAAAAAATGTAGTCTGTTTGCCACCAGCCAGGATAGAAGGTGGTTAGTCAGTTTTCAGTATCGTCCGTTACTCCCCCTTATCCTTATAAGTGGTCTTTTTTTTTTTTTTTTTTAACTCTACCAATTTGTTTCTTTCTTATCTCTCTTGAGCTGTAGGTATAGTGTGGTGGGCCTCCCAGTTCACCACTGATCTTATGAGGAACAGGATTTCTTTTCCAATAGCCACGTTGTTGTTATCTCTTCCGCAAGAAGAAAATGCTTAAGGCTTAAATATAAAAATTTAATGGGAAGGAAGTTCTAAGTAAAAAGTCTTTTCATCACAAATCATCTTTTCTTCTGCATTTTCCCCCCTCTCATCAGTTCAAGGAGCCTTATTTGAAGCATTGTTTTGTATTTTGTGCAGCTAGGAATTACAAAAGAAAGTTAAAAAAATTTTTTTAGCAGTGATGGAATCCAATTAGATTTTTCATTGATCACTGAATAACACAAACTCAATTGTTATTCTCTAGATTTTCAACAAAGGATGTTAAGAATGAAGGTAGACTTGGGTCCTACGTCAGATGAGCATAATGTCCTGGTTTTTCCAGGACAATTCTGGTTTATATATATTTTCCTGGCATAATTTTTTAATACAGTTTTTACTTTGGAATAATTTTGATTTACAGAAAAGTTGCAAAGATATTACAGAGAGTTCCTGTGTACCCCTCACCCAGTTTCCTCTGTTGTTAGTATCTTACATAACCATGGTACATTTGTCAAAACTAAGAAATCAACAGTAGTACATTACTAAGTTCCAGACTTTATTCAGATTCTACTAGCTTTACCAATAATGCCTCTTTTCTGTTCCATGATCCAACCTGGGATACTCCATTGCATTTAGATGTCATGTCTCCTTAGTCTCCTCTGTTCTGTGACAGTTTATCAGTCTTTAATTATCTATCATGACTTTAACAGTTTTGAGGAATGTTGGTCTTTTGTGGAGTGTCCCTCTATGTGGGTTTGCCTAATGTTTTTCTTGTATAGACTGAGTTTATGTTTTTTTGGGAATGATACTACAGAGATGAATTGCCCTTCTCATCATATAATATTCGGGGTACATTCTGTCAATATGACTTATCATTGTTGATGTTAACCTTGAACATCTGGCCAAGGTAATGTTTGCCAGGCTTCTCCACTGTAAAGTTACCCCCATCCCCCATACTCTGTTGTTTGCAAGTCACTAGGTCCAGCCCACGCTCAAAAGGAGGGGTAGGTTAAGCTCTTAGAGAGTATCTACATAAATTATTTGAAATTCTTCTATAAGGAAGATCTATCTTTTCTCCCTCGTTTATTTATTTCTTCAATCATTTATATCAGTATGGACGCATGTATATTTATTTTATACTTTGAGTTATAATCTATTAACTACATTATTTTGTTGATCAAATGGTTCCAACTTTGGCTGTTGGGAGCTCTTTCAGGATGGCTCCTATGTCCCTTTGACATACCTCCCTCCTTTTGTTTTTTTTGAACACTACAAAATGCTCTTGTGTTTTCCCTACCCATGTCCTAGAACCAGCCATTTTTCCAAGCAGTGCTGGTTCCTTTTATTGGATAGTGGCTTTTGGAAACGAATATCTGGGCAGTAAGTGTGTTCATTGCTACTGGGAGTGTCACTGTTTCTAGGCCCTCTCAACAGACAGAGCAAGGAAATAAATAAATAAATATATATATATATATATACACACACACACCCCCATATATACACACATCTATAATTATTTCTGTATCTTGCCATCTGTATCTATATGAAGCTAAGCATGAGTTCATACTAATGATGCTGACTTTAATTCGGTACCACAGGATTCTTTCTAGCCTTCCCCCTTTGTTTATCTGTAACTTGCCTCTCCAACTGTGGGTAACCTGGCTTCTACCATCCATCATCCGTTTAATTATTTGTTCAACTGTAGTATACATGTAAAGCAGTTTCAGAAATGTTAACTCCTACCCCTGTGAGAAGCAACGTACCAACTAGAAAACACTATTTGTGTACAGTTTCTTTTGCCTCTAGCCATACTGTTTCTGGTTAGAACATGATTTTCCAAAGTTATTTAAGTTGGCTCCTTTTATTTTTCCTGCAGCCCCTTCAGTGAGATTGTCATACATTAATAATACAGTTAGATTCCTTTGACATAGTCTGCATTTCATCCTGGGGTCCCCAACCTCTTGGTTGATTTTTTTTTAATGTGCATACATTAAAGTTCACTTTTTGTGTTGTAAAGTTCTTTGGGTTTTGCCAAATATATAGTGTCATATATCCACCATCCTAGTACCATGCAGAATAGTTCCATCACCCTGAAAATTCCCCTGTGTGTCCCCTTTGTAGTAAACTACTCTCCGCTCCCCCAACCCCTGGCAACCATTTAACTGTTTTGCTTTTTCCAGAATGTCATATGAAGGGAATCATATAATATGTAACCTTTCAGATCTGACTTTTTTTACTTAGCAAAATGCATTTAAGATTCATCCATCTTGTTGCATGAATCAGTAGTTTTATTCCTTTTTATCAGTGAATAGTATTACATTGCATAGATGTCTCACAGTTTGTTTATCCATTCCTCTGTTGAACCACATCTTGGTTGCTTCCAGTTTTTAGTATTTATGAATAAAGCTGCTATAAAAATTCACACATAGGTTTTTACGTGAATGTAAATTTTCAGTTCACTTGGGTAAATACCTAGGAGCATGACTGCTAGGTTGTATAGTGAATCTATGTCTAACTTTGTAAGAAACTCCCAAACTGTCTTCTGATGTGGCTGTTAACATTTTGCATTTCCATCAGCAATGAATGAGAGTTCATGTTGCTCTGCATCCTCACCTAGTGTAATTTTTAATAGTGCCCCCTTTCATTTCCAATACTGTCCTGGTTTGGATGATAAATTATGCTGTGTTAAGTAAACGTATTGACATAGTCTATCTTCTCTTCTTATGTTTTGTGACTCGATTGGTGAGGAAATTGAGTCCAGGATTTTTTTCGAGAGGTAGGATTTTCCTTATTAGGAGTGTGATTTTTAAATCATCTAATTTCAGTAATGGTGAATTAAGGAAAAAACAGGTAGAGGAAATCAGAGTAAAGTAATTTGTTTGATTCAATCGGATTGACGTCATGTAATGAGTGCCAGTCTCTGTGAGTTTACTCATCTTGATAACCATTCTTCTACTTGTCTGTTCACTTTCTTCTGGCACCACAGTAATTTTGTACAGTTTTTTCCATTTAGTCTAGCACTCATTGCAGCTTCTGATGTAGTTAGTTCTCTATCAGACTGACAGTTGAAGCCTCTAGGGATGGTCAGTAGGGCCAAAAAGCCATCTTTGTCTTTGGAAGGACTGCAAAATAACTGTAGGTACCTGTTATCCTTTGGATCTTTATGCCTCGGTGTTATTTTAATTTTCATATTTATTCTTTCGATTCCAGGGTTAGATGTTTCAGTTATACCTTTAACATGCTGCATATTAGCCTTGGGCACTGCCCTTTTTTTTTTATTTATTTTTTTGTGAGGAAGACCAGCCCTGAGCTAACATCCGTCGCCAATCCTCCTCTTTTTGCTGAGGAAGACTGGCCCTGGACTAACATCTGTGCCATCTTCCTCCACTTTATATGGGACGCCGCCACGGCATGGCTGACAGGCTGGGCACTGCCCTTTTTGCCTTATCTTGAAGCCAAACAGAGCAAATAATGCTTTTCTTTCTTTAAAAATTTTCTTCTCTCCTATCTCTGTAACCACTCTTACTTATTCATAAAATAATAATGGTGTCAGCAAAAATAAGAGTTCAAGGTTTGCTGAGAAAATTTTTGAGCAGTTCATTCATGTTATCTACCCAGAGTCTCTAGAGACAGTTCATTTTAATGAAAACTGCTAACATTTCTAGAAATTCAGGTTGCTGCTTCACTTAGTCATGCAAGTGAAACTTCTGCTTCAGGTCAGAGGCCACAGGTGCATCTGCAGGCCTGTCATCTCATCTTCAGAAACAGCCAACCAACCTTTCTGGTCTTTTTCACAGGTGGTGGGGAGAAGGTGGGGAACAATACAGTTTCCAGATGTTGTGGTCTACGTAGGTCAGACCCTCTGTGGGAATATCTAGTCTCAGTGGTCAGAATACTGAAGCAGAGTGCAATGGTTGGCAGAAAATTGACAAACCCGTCAGACTTATTTGAGGAGGAGACGGTTTGTGGATTAAATTGCTCCACTAGTGATTTTCCTTTCCTTAGATCAAATTCAGATGTAAGACCCTTGTGCACCTACTACTACGGGAGAAGGATAGCAGGGAGAACCCTAACTTTGGACTTTCCTGTTTATTTTTAAATTTTTCCTTGTTTTAGATCCTAGGGAAATATTTTGAAGATTTCCTTTATTACCAAAAGTGATTGCTAGTTGATTTTCATGTTCTCTTTCAAACTTAGAAAATCAGTTTATGATGAAAGAACAAAATTGATTAAGCCTTTGAAAGATATTTCTTCCTGGTTAAATGTAGTTCAATTAGCTTCAGTGTTAAAATATTACAACTAGCACTATGCTGTGCCCTAATCTGGAGATCACCAGGCGTTTTGGGCAAGTCATTTAACTTGTGTTGGCCCTGGATGGTTCTTTTGTAAAATGAGATTTGGACTAGTGAGCTCTTGGATACCTTCCAACTCTATAGTCTGTGGTTTTGTGACATGAATGGCCATATTAGAATTTACCCTAAAATGAAGAATTACCAAATAATGTTGATTATTTATTTGTTTTTAATTATTATTATAATTATATTTTTTGCTGAGGAAGATTGGCCTTGGGCTAACATCTGTGCCCATCTTCCTCTACTTTATATGTAGGACACCTGCTACAGCGTGGCTTGATAAGCTGTGTGTAGGTCCACACCTGGGATCCGAACCCATGAACCCTGGGCTGCCAGAGAGAAATGCACGAACTTAACCGCTACGCCACTGGGCCAGCCCCTATGTTGATGATTTAAATGTAAGCCTAGTCCTGCTATGAGCCTTAGTAGAACACAGAATGGTGTTTACCATGTTCAAATGACATTTTAATATAGGATCAACTTGTCAGTTTTTGTTTTGATTTTTTTAAAATCTTCATCTCCAATATATTACTATTTACAAGTATAACCTTTCTGCATGTATCTAATAGCATGAAGTTACTTTTTAATATCAGTAAGTCTGAATTTTTAAATCTACTATTCCTCACTGTGCAGATATCCTTTTGTTTTGATTCCTGTATATGAGAACTCAGAGAAGAGTAGATCACTGTGTTCAGTGCCAGATTCTTTTCCCTCTGAATACACATAACTATTTATTAAATAATGAATGCAATCTTAATTTTTAAAAATGTTTTTGAGTTGATTTCTGAAAAGAAAAAGTTGTAGCTGCCTTTTCCAAGATGCTCTTTTTAGAGGACAGGCTAGAGGATGAAGAGGATGGAGAAGGGGAGGTTACTTCCTTCACTTAACATGAAGTTCCGAGGTAGATGTTCTGTTTACTTAACAGTTAATTTATAAGATCTTTAAATCTTGCATATGATTTTCTGTACACTTGTTCCGATACTTTTCAGGGAATGATATCCCTTGTTCCACTAAGCAATCCTGTTACATATTTTGAGCTGTGTATTTTTGCTGAGGTACAATAGTTGCTTTTAAAGATAGAATTGGCAGCACCTGGAAACTTACAGATTTGATGAAAGTTCCAGGCCACATAAAATTGCTACTGTGTACCTACACCTAAGGGAGCGTTATACCTCTGCATCCATGTGTGCTTGGCCTAGTGTGGTGGTCTGTTTCTTGGAATGGACACAGAGAAAGCCATTGAAAGGCACAAAGAGATAAATGGACTTTTCTTTTTGTATCTTTATTAAACTGGAGTTTAATGAAGTTTATTTGCAGAGTTCCTTCTGTTCCTCCTCTTTTTACATCCCACCAAGAATCAAACATTTCATATTTGAAGGGTTGTATGAAACTTCCTCCTTTGACCCCTGCCCTCTATAAGGATTCCCAAATGCCGGCATTCCTCATAGTTAAGCTTTCATTCAGCTTTTTTGTTTCCTTTCATGATCTAGTGGTGAATTGCCCATCATTTTCTTTTCTTTGTCTCTCTCTCTCTTTCTTAAGATGTTTCAGCTTGCAGGCTTATGCTATCAGTTTTCTTTTTTTTTTTTTTAAGCTATCAGTTTTCTTGTTTTCACAGTCCTATAGTAAAGGTTGGCCTACTTGATATTCTTTTGACTGAAACTTCCTCACTGAATACATATGCAACAACAGCCAAACATAGAGAATAATGATAGTTGGTTATAATGATGATCCTAAGGTAGTGCAAAATACCCAAATGTTTTCTGATCTATTCAAGAAAGAGAATATCATGATCAACTCAGTTTGTTGTGTATTTTGTTCCAATTCATTTGACAAGTACCAGTCTATATATAGTAGCTTAACATTAACCAGAATACCCCATTCCCTGATCCAAGTGGGTAACAGGATGTTTGTTGTGTTTTGCTTCAACTCTGCTATAGTGGTGTTTTGCATGAAGGGTGTGTTTAATTAAAATATTCAAGAAGGTAATGATAGTATCCATTATATTAGGGTCGTGTTCTGAAGATTTCTCACATCTCTCCTCCTAAAGAAACTGGCTGAAGACCAAATAAAGAAAGATGAAATTCAGAAACCAGGATTCATCTGGAAAGCCTCGCTATAACAGTTCTTCCTTCTAACCATTCAGGTTCCCTAGTCTCTTTTGAAGATTCATTTGAGCAAATATTTATTGAGCATTTACTGTGTGTAAGATACTATGATAGGAGATAAATATCAGGGTCAGGAATGAAGGGAAATAGAACTATGATGTTGATACTTTTGTGGCCTTCAAGGATTTCACATTCTAACAGTTCCTTAAATTAACTTTCAGGCCTACATTTATAAATGTGGGGGAGTTTTGTTATGCTTTATTTGTGTGGAAATTGTTTGAGCATTATGCATCAGTCAACTGGCAAGCACCAGAGGGGAGAATGATCTATTCAGAAGTCCACAAATGATGTGTCTGTGTATTTTTTGTGTGTGTGTGTGAGGAAGACCAGTGCTGAGCTAACATCTGTTGCCAATCCTCCTCTTTTTTTGCTGAGGAAGACTGGCCCTGGGCTAACATCCGTGCCCATCTTCCTCTACCTGGGATGCCACCACAGCATGGCTTGACAAGCGGTGCGTCTGTCTGCACCCAGGATCCGAACCCGCGAACCCCAGGCTGCCAAAGCAGAATGTGCGAACTTAACCATTACACCACCGGGCTGGCCCCATGTATGTATTTTTTAATAACAGCTTCATTGAGATTTAATATACATACCATAAAAATCACCCTTTTAAAGTGTACAATTCAGTGGGTTTTCGTATATTCACAGAGTTGTGCAATCATCGCCACTATCTAATTTTAGAACATTTTCATCATCCCAAAAAGAACTGTACCCATTAGTGATCACTTCCCCTTACCTCACCCCCAGTCCTGGGTAACCATTGACCTAGTTTCTGTCTTTAAGGATTTGCCTATTCTGGACATTTCATGTAAATGGAATTATAGAATATTAGTCC
The DNA here is from genome assembly GCA_031878705.1 of Tapirus indicus. Lineage (NCBI taxonomy): Eukaryota > Metazoa > Chordata > Mammalia > Perissodactyla > Tapiridae > Tapirus > Tapirus indicus. Next base: position 30,257,271 of record CM062933.1, on the reverse strand, counting down.
TTTTGTGTCTGGCTTCTTTCACTTTGCATAATGTTTTCATGGTTCATCTATTTTGTAACATGTATCAGTACTTCATTTCTTTTTATGGCTAAATAATATTTATGGCTAAATAATATGGCTAAATAATTGTGTGGAAATACCACATTTTGTTTATCCATTGATCAGGTGATGGATATTTGAGTTGTTTCCACTTTTTGGCTGTTATGACTGATACTGCTATATTCATTTGCATGTAAGTTTTTGTATAAATGTGTGTTTTCATTTCTCTTGGTATATACCTAGGAGTGGAATTGCTGAGTCATATGGTAACTTTGTTTAACTTTTAAAAACTGTTTTCCAGTTTTTAAAACTGTATGATTTTACAGTTCCACCATCAATGAATAAGTGTTCCAGTTTCTCCATATCCTCATCAACACTTGCTATTGTCCATCTTTTTTATTTTAGCTGTCCTAATGGGTATGAAGTGGTCATTGTGGCTTTGATTTGCATTTCCCTAATGGCTAATGACATTAAGCATCTTTTCATGTGCTTATTGGCCATTTGTATATCTTGTTTGGAGAACTATCTATTTGAATCCTTTGCCCATTTTAAAATTGTGTTATCTTTTTATTGTTGAGTTGTTAAGAGTTCTTTATATAATCTAGATACAAATCTCTTATCAGCTATACGATCTGCAAATATTCTCTCCCATTCTGTGGGTTGTTCTTTTACTTTCTTGGTGGTGTCCTTTGAAGCACGAAAGTTTTTAATTTTGATAATGTCCAGTTTATCTATTTTTTTCTTTTGTTTTTGTGTCATATCTAAGAAACCGTTGCCTAATTCAAGGTTATGAAGATTTACTCCTATATTTTCTCCTAAGAGTTTATAGTTCTACTTCTTACATTTAGAGTTAATTTTGAGTTAATTTTTGTGTATGGTGTGAGGTAAGGGTCCAGCTTCATTCTTTTGTCTGTAGCTACCTAGTTGTCCCCGCACCATTTATACTGTTCTTTCCCCATTGAGTGAACTTGGCACCCTTATCAAAAATCGGTTGACCATAAATGTAAGAGTTTATTTCTGGACTCTCAAGTGTATTCCATTTATCTATGTGTATATTTTTATACCATTACCAAACTGTCCTTATTTTTGTAGCTTTTTGGTGAGTTTTGAAATCCCACAAATGATTTTTTACTTTTCCTCTTTGCCCACATTGTTTTGGTCACCAGTTTTCAATTCTTACTTTTTAATATTTCTCAGACTGGTCTATTTGTGCCCCCACTAACAATGCATTGGTTTAGGATCTTAATTGTTTATTGTTGTTGCCCAGGACAAAAAAAAGCTTCATAACTAGTTCTTTACATTAATTCATTCAGCCATTTTTGTTTATTTACTTGCTACACCTGGTATTATATAGATATTGGGGATTTTGCAATGAATAAGTCAGATATGATCTGTAGTCTTGTGGACCTTACATTCTAATCGGGGAAACACAAAATAGCAGTTTTAAAAAATTAGATAGTGTGATGAAAGGAATTAAACAAAATAATCTTTATAAAACATAAATGTAACCTGGCTACTTTTCTGTGGCTCCCCATTACTTTCAGGATGAAGTTCAAGTTCCTCATCTAATTACATTTGAACTTTTTTCAACATGAGCTTTTAGTAAGTTCTCTTGCTATCTTCTTTTGTGAATACTACTTATAAATTGTGTAGCTAGCATAAAACCTCTTAAAAATTCATCTGTAGCTGTAAAAAATTTTTAGTAGGCTCTTTTTATCTTAACATATTGGCTTGTATATTGCCAATATTGGCTTGTATACTGGAATGTACTTTAAATGCTATCATTTTAATGAAATATTTATAAGTAGGATGAAGTATATTAAAGGAATATATTGACATCCTAATATGGAAGTCAAAAAGTATAGCTGCAAAAGTTATTTCATAGTCAAAGCATTATGCTTGCATTGCATGAAACTAGGTCACAGCATATCTAATCAGAATAGTCTAATTGTGGTCTTGGAATGTGTCAAATATTCTAAAATATTAAATTATGCCTTTGACCATACTGCCTGGCTTTAAACAACAGTAATGAATTTAATACTTCCATTTCTTGGATCCAGTTAGTAAATATAAGCAGTATCATAAGAAAATGGAACATATCCATGAACAAGGTAAAAAAAAAAAAATCTCATTTCCAAAATGTCCAAGAGGGTGAGTCAGTTTTCTATGTTACCAGTTCTTCCAAGTTACCATGAAGAAATTCTGATGTTACTGAGTAATTAATAGTATTTTACATATGCTTAAAAGCTCTTTGATTTAAAACTGTTTTCTGTCTCAGTTGGTGATGAGCACAAAAACATGGAAGACAAGGGCTAGATTTGGTCCCTTACCAACCTTATGCTAATGGAGATCAGAGTTAAGAAAAGCACCTTATCTCCTGGTTTATTAATCTAACAAATATCTATTGAATGCCTGCTATGCGCCATACACTGTTTTATGCACTGGGGATACAGTATGGCCAAGGCAAACAAGGCTCCTACCATCAGGGAGCTTATAGTTTAGGAGTTGGTAGGGTAGACTGACAAAGAGAAATGAGAGGATGGCATATAATACAGTCTAATGGGTACTGCCTTTCCCACACTGAAATAAACCTTTAAATTTTCCTTTTACCTCATCTAGCATATTCCATTCTTTAATTCATATTATTAACTGCTTTGGGGGAAAGGAAAAAATATTTGAAAAATAAATCTGTACCTTTTGAGACTTCCAGTTTCTGCTCTGACATGTAAAGAGCCTGGAAGGTGTCACACCCCTTCTCACAACAAGAAAAAACTCAGAAACTGAAAATCAATAACTCTTCATAGATTGAGGTCACAGGGCAAATCGCCACTCTGAAAATTAGAGAGACAGGTGACTACAGAGAATCACAGCTTCCCAGGAGCACAAGCTACTGCAACTGGTAGGATCACTTAAATGATAATTGACTAGTTGATGAAGACTGAGTGTGGACTAACTTGAGAGTTAAAAACTCCTGGGAATCCAGTCTAAGGGGGTTCCCACACTTTCATGAGTTTTATCTCCAAGTGTTCCACCACCTTTACAAGCCAAAGATCTGAGAAAAATCCCCTCATACTTCTGGCTGGTGAAGGAGGAAAGAAATCATTTTGAAATGTTCCCAGTGTTCTATTCTCAGTAAGGAAGGCCAGCCCTCAAAGGAAACTACTAGAACTTTATCTGACTGAGGGAAAGGGCCATTAGACAACTCAGCCCCCTCTAGCCTTCCTGTCTCACATAAGGGGATGAAAAAAAGACTAGGAAACTCTTCTGAAGGTCACAGCCCAGGAGCTCAGACCCACACAAAAAACTGAGATTTAGTCAAGGATAGACAACATTTCTCTCCACAGTACCTTCCCACCACATCAACAGTAAGCTAACAATGGATTACTACTGAGAATGCTGCAAGACACAGACCCTGTTTAAGAAGGAGTTTCTAGGGAAACCCAAACATAACAGGAGAGACGAAAAAAGGACACGAGAGGAAATCGAAACCTCTGACCCCCACAGCTGCAGCAAACATCAAGCATAGCCTAGCTCCTAGCCAAATAAACATAAAACCTAACACTAAAGACCTGTTTACAGTAAAGCACAAAGGCAATCACTAGAACAGGGGGAAAAAACCTTTCCTATATATAAAAGAACTCTTACAGATAAAAAACCAAAGAAAACAGTTATAGGGAAAAAATATATAGCAGATAAACATGTTACACTTAATAATCACAAAATAATATGGCATAGTTAAGACCAAACATAGGAATTATATCAATAAGTATAAATAGCCTCAACTCATCTCACCTATTAACAAAAAGTATTTTCAATTTGGCTAAAAAAAACTATATGCTATATACAAGGGACACATCTAAAACAATATGAATTAGAAAAGCTAAAAATAAAGGGATGAGTAAAGGAGTATAAGACAAATGGAAAAGGGATTTAAAAGCTCGAGTTATAATCTGGATACCAGACAAAGTAGAAGTCAAGCCAGAAAGCATTAAAAATGAGGAATAACACATTTCAATACAAAAAGCCACAATTAAAAATGAACATATAACAGTTATGAGTATCTATACAACAGATAACACAGCAACAACAGTTTTTAAAGCAAAAGATTCAAGACATACAAGGAGACATAAGCATGCTAATTTATAATGGGAGACTTTAACACACCACTTTCAGTATAAGACAAGACAGACAAAAATAAATATATAGAAGGCCTAAACATCATGACGAAATAAGTTCCCAAATGTCTATATATTAAACTTTAAGTTCTGGTAATAGAAAATACATCTTTTTTCTCAAGTGCACGTGAAATGTTCGCAAAAATTGATCACGTATTAGGTCACAGAAGTAAACTTCTGATAAGTGTCATAATATAAAAATATTTAGAAGTTACATGCTCTGATCAAAATGCAGTAAAGCCAAAAATTATTTTATAAATTAAAAAAACCCAGAAGAGACAAATCTCCCATACATAAGAATTCCAAATAATTTATGTAGATATTCCATCGTCAAGGACAGGGAGCATAAGTCCCCACTCTTGAGTGTGGGCCGGGCATAGTGACTTCCTTCCAAAGAGTACAGTATGGCAGGTGGGCATGGAGGAGGGAAAGAATAACTTTACAGTGGAGAAACCTGACAAATATTACCTCAGCCAGGTGATCAAGGTCAGCATCAGCAGTGATAAATTATGTTGATTTTATGTGTGGCAATTTACCTGTGTGATCTTCCTCCCCTAAACCCATAACCCCAGTCTAATCATGAGAAAAACAGACTACAATAGAGGGGCATTTTATGAAACACCTAACACTCCTCAAAACTGTCAAGGTCATTAAAAACAAGGAAGGTCTGAGAAACTGTCGCAGCCAAGAGGAGACTAGGAGACATGGCAGCTAAATGTAGTGTGCTTTCTTGGATGGGATTCTGGAGAAGATATACAGGGTGAAAATGGGACATTGTTAAAAATTAATAAAAATCCAAATAAAGTATGGACCTTAGTAAATTCAACAACAACAACAAATTATGTATCATATTCTCTGGGATACATTTAAAGTAGTTATCAAAGGAAAATTCATAGCCTCAATCCCTGTTGTAAATAAAAGTTCAGAGATCAAAAAACTAGAAAACCAACAAAAAAGTAAACCAAAAGGAAGAAATAAAACAAGAAAAATCTGTTAATAAATCAAAAATTTAAAAATATACAAATAACTAGCTAATTTCATCAAAATGAGAGAAGGCAGGAGGTAGTATAGTGAAGTTAGCATGCTCTGCTTCAGTGGCCGAGGGTTCGTGGATTCGGATCCTGGGTGTGGACCTACACACCACTCATCAAGCCATGCTGTGGCAGCATCCCACATACAAAATGGAGGAAGATTGGCACAGATGTTAGCAACAGTCTTCCTCAAGTGAAAAGAGGAAGATTGGCAACAGATGTTAGCTCACGGCCAATCTTCCTCATCCCCCCCACCCCAAAAAAAGAGAGAAAGCAAAAATTTACAATATAAGAAATGAGTAGAAGGAAATGACCATTGAGACCAGAGAATATTAAAAAAAAAAAAAAAAAAAAAAAAAAAAACTACTCTGCAGACGTCTATGCAAATAAATTAAAAGTATAAATAAAATCAGTAATTTCCAAGGGAGATACAGTTTACCAAAATTTATCTCAGTGGAGATAGAAAACAATGAATCTGTAGATCGGTTTGAGGGAAAATTGATACTTTAACAATAGTCAGTCTTCTAATTCAAGAACACAGTATCTCTCTACTTAAGTCTTCATTGGTTTCTTTCATCAAAGCTTTGTATTTTTCAGTTTACCAATTTTGAACATACTTTGTTAGATTTATGTGTAAGTATTTTGTTGTTATTTGGTGCTATTTTAAATGGTATTACATTTAAAATTTCAGGTTCCAATTTTCCATTGCCAGGATACAGAAATACACTTGATTTTTGTATATTGGCCTTATATCATGTTACTTTGCTAAGCTTATTAGTTGTAGTAGCTTTTTTATAGATTCTTTGGGGTTTCTACATAGATAACCATATTTTTTTGCAAATGGGACAGCTTTATTTTTTCATTTGCAGCCTGTATGTCACCTTATTATTTTTTTTCTTGCCTTATTGTACTTGCTAGAATATCTAGTATGATGCTCAAGAGTGGTGGCGAGAGTGGACATTTATACCCTGTTCCAAATCTTAGGGGAAAAATTCATTTTTTCACCATTAAGTGTGATGCTGGTTGTAGGGTTTTTGTAGATACCTTTATTAGTTTGAGGAAGTTCCCTTTTTATATATTGCTGGGTTTGATTTGTTACTATTTTTTGAGGATTTTTGCATCTAATCTCATGAAGGGTATGTTTTATAATTTCCTTTAATGTCTTTGGTTTTAATAGCAGGGTTCTCTTTGTCTGTTTTTAGTATCAGGGTAATGCTGGCCTCAGAAAATGATTTGAGAAGTATTCCCTCCTTTTCTATATTTTGAAAGAGCTGGTATGAGTTCTTCCTTAAATGTTTGGTAGAATTTACCAGTGAAGACATCTGGACCTGAACTATTCCAGTTTATTTCTTTTGTATGAGTTTTATGGTTTGTATTTTTCAAGGAATTTGTCCGTTCCAACTAAGTTGTTGAATTTATGGATATAAAGTTCTTTGTAATATTCACTTATCTTTCTGAAGTATTTGAAGTCTGTGGTGAGGTCTCCTCTTTCATTGCTGATATTTGTAATTTGTGTTTTCTCTTTATTTCTTAGTCCTTTGGGCTGGAAGTTTTATCTATCTTTTCAAGGAATTTTTTTCGGTTTCATTGATTTTTCTCTTTTCTTTTTCTATTTCATTGATTTATGCTTTTATCATTGTTTCCTTCCTTCTGCTTGTTTTGGGTTTATTTTGCTCTTCTTTTTCTGATTTCTTAAGGTGGAAACTGAGAGCATTGATTTGAGATCTTTGTTCTTTTCTAATTTAAGTATTTAGTGCTATAAATTTCTCACTGCATTCCTGAATTTTTGATATTTTATATTTTATATTCATATAATTCAAAATATTTTCTAATTTCCTTTATGATAGCTTCCTTGTCTTATAAATTATGTGGAAATTTATGTTTAATTTTCAAATATTTGGTGATATTCCAGATATCTTTCTCTTACTAATCTCTAGTTTAATCTTCTTATAATCAGAGAACATTCTTTGTATGATTTCAATTCTTTTAAATTTGTAGAGGTTTGTCTTATGGCCCAGAATGTGGTCTATCTTGGTGAATGTTCCATGTGCTCTTGAAAAGAACATGTATTCTGCTGTTGTCAGGTGGGGTGTCTATAAAAGTCCCTTAGGTTGAGTTGGTTGATAGTGTTGTTCAGGTCTTCTATATCCTTACTCATTTTCTATCTACTTCTTCTGTTGATTGCTGAGACAGGAGTGTTGAAATTTCCAATGATAATTTTGGATTCAATATTTCTTCTTTTAGGTCTGTCATTTCTGGCTTCATATATTTTGAAGGAAAGTACTTTTAAGATTTTTATATCTTCTTGATTGACTCTTTTATTATTTAAAGGACATTTTAAAACACCCTTCTTTGTCACTGGTAATAATGTGTGTTTGAAATCTACTTTATCTGATATTCATATAGTTACTCTTCTTTTGATTACTCTTTAGATTATATATTTTTCCATCCTTTAATTTTAACCTGTCTGTGTATTTAAAGACACTTTCTTATAGACAGCATTTAGTTGGGTCTTGCTTTTATATTCAGCCTGACAACCTCAGTCTTTTAGTTGGTATCTTTAGATCATTTATATTTAATGTAATTATTGATATAGTTGAATTCAAATCTATGATCTTGCTAGTAGTTTCCTGTTTAATTAATCAGGGTCTACCTTCAAATAATTGTATACTGCTTTGCATATAGTGTAAGAGCCTTACAACTGTATACTCCTAATCCTTTGGTCCATCCTTTGTGAGTGATACTGTTGTTATACATTTTACTTTTATGTGTGTATGCAGTAAACATACAGCATATTCTTACTATTTTTTTTTTTTTTGCTTCAAACTCTCATTTACCTCTTAGAACAATTACAAATAATAAAAAAATGAATTTTATACTTACCTGCATGTTTACCATTTCCAGCAATTTGGAGTTGGAGGTAGCCATAGAAACTCAGTTTTTAGCTGGATAGATTCATATAGATATATAAATAAATATAGATACACATATATAGGTTTTTGTGTGTATACACACATACACCCATCTATTTCCTACCTCTTTTTGCAGAGAAGACTTACAAATAATGATATCCCACTAGTAATGAGTACACTTTATGCTGTATATTGGTTTCTGCATTCCTTCTCCACTAAGAAGAACCAGGGCTCCCTGCAAAAGGACAATATGACCCTGGACCATCTTTTTGTGACTAAAAGTAAGAAGTGCTCGAGAAATGATGAGGACATGTCCAAAAGACACAGGCACCAGGTTGAATGAACTTCCCACAGACCAAATTTGAAACAATGTGAGTGAAAATAATAGGAATGAAAATAATAAATTATAATTCATTGAACCAAATAAGAATGCATAACTTCATACTGATAAAAAAGAAGAGATAGAGAGATAGATAAATAGGAGAGAAGAGAGATTCTATTGTTAAAGTATAATGCCAACTATAAAACTAGAAAGAATAATAGAAATAGAAAATCACCACTTGGCATCCATCATTATAATAATTGTTTTAGACAAGAATCATCAACAGGTATTAAAATTAGTGGTTGCAAATTTGATCAGTAATAGAATATTTTTGATAGTTTCAAAGTAGCTACTCATAATATTCTTATTAATTACAAAGGGAAATATAGTAGCTGGAGAAAACTAGCAGATACCACCTTAACAAAGTTGAAAACCCAGCATCACCAATATTGAGACAAGTTAACATTGTGTGCCTCCTGGTATGATGTACTGAAGAGAACACAACATCACTTCCATGATATTCCTGCCAAAAAATGCACAAGATGAAATCTAATCATGAGGGAAATTAAGAGAAGCTCAAAATAGGGGGGCTTTTTATAAAACAACTAGCTTATAATTTTTGAAAGTTTTACTGTCGAAAGAAAAAATACAGACTGAAGAACTGTTCCACGTTAAAGGAGACTAAAGAGACATGACAACTGAATTCAGTGTGTGATCTGGGAAATTCTTTTGCTGTGAGAGACATTATTGGTACAATTGACAAACCAAATGAGGTCTGTTGATTGGATAATAATATTGTATCACTGTTAATTTCCTAATGTTTATGTTTGTACTACAATTATATAAGAGAATGTCCTTGTTTTTAGAAAATACACAGTGAGGTATTTAGGGGTAAAAGGGCATCATGTCAGCAACTTGCTCTGAAACGGTTCAGGAAAAAATGAGTAGTTTATACAGAGAAAGAACAGATTGGTAAACCATTAACATTTGAGGAATCTGGATGAAGAGTATGTGGAGATTCTTTGTACTAGTCCCACAACTTTTCTGTAAGCCTAAAATTATGTCAAAATAAAAAGTTAAAAGAGAAAAATTATTCAACAAAGGAGTTTTACTCTAAGCCACTTGAAAAATTTTTAATTAACATCTGTCCTCCCTAGGGGTCTTCATAAATCTCTCTTTTCCTTCTTAGTCTTGTTGGGGAAGGAAAGGACAGGCTTTAAAAATAAAAAGCAACACCCTGAGTCATCATCTGACAAGCACACAGGGCTATTCAAGTGGTCTATTTTGTTTCTGACCTGGACCACTTTCTTTCTTCTTGGGCACTTGGTGCTCGTTTTCTTCTCAGGGAAAATGTGGCTTAAATGCCTTTCTCAGTGCATGTGTTGGAATGATACAGATTCAGTAAAGATGTTTTTCTAACCAAAAAATTGAGTGTCTTGGAATACCTGAGATATGTGGTTGCCATAGCTGTAGCTTGGATACCTGAATTCAGAGGCTTAACTTCAGTCTCCTGGGTTGCTAGGATGAGCTTATACCAGCCACCACACTTGGCCTCCTGATGCTATTAATGGTAACTGGATGGTGTTGAGCATACAAATTTCTAGAATAAAAATGGAATCTACAGGGGAATTAGGATCTTTCCATTTCCCACAGTTATCTTTTGGCAAGGATATCTCACTTCCCACTGATTATCTCTATGAGGATATTGACCACGTGTCTAAAATAGAATTCCTCATATTAAACCCATTTCTCCTGCATCCCCATTGGTCTCATTATCCATTTGGTTGCTCAGACTACAAATCTGGAAGATAGCCTACATTCTTTCTTCTTCCTGATTCTCCAATTCTTATTCATTGTAATTCCTTAAATTTCTAACCTCTACCTGCCTCTTAGTCACTACTATTACTGCTATAGTTTAGATCTCCATGTTTAGCCTGTGTTTGTTTGGTGTTTTTCCTCCAGAAGATACCTATCTGATCTTTCTATTGTCAGGCTCCCCAGCCCGCAACCCAAATCCATCATCCAGACACTCTGTTGAAATGATCTGTTGAAATATGTCTTAACACTCTGATGGCTCCCCATTTCCTACAGGAAAGATTTGAGCTCCTTAGCTCGTGATACAAAGCACTTATAATCTAACAACTGCCTGTCTCTCCATCTCATTTCTTGCCTCATCACCTTTTATCACCTTTACTCTGCAACAATAGCAGAGTTCCAGGGTGTACCAAGTTGTTGTTCAACTCTGAATCTTGGCAGATACTATATCCTCTATCTAGAATGTTTTTTCCTTCTCTCTCTACTTGGCTAACTGAGGAACTTGCTGTTCTTGCAACATGGTAGAATAAGGTAAAATGGAACCCTTCTTGCTACAAATACCCAAGGGTCCAGACAGTATATAACAAACAACAACATAGTTTACATACATAGCTTAGAAAAGAAAAATAGAGAAATCTCAAGATGCCAGAAAGGAAGATGGACCTCAAAATCACAGCAGTAAGCATATTATAAGCTAGTATTGTGATGGCCTTTAGGGGAAGGGGGTGTTATTGGACCCAGAAATAGATCTTCCTGAGTAGGGGCTTGAGTTTTAATGTCCATTCAGGGACAGAAAATGAACCCTTGGGCTTTTAGGATATGAAGAGTTGCATATCCCTGCGTAACACCAAAAGCTTTGAAGGGCTACCCACACAGAGAAAGATGATCTAGAGAAACTTTCTGCTGACTCAGGAAGACTATAAGAAATGGTTGTGTTCTTGAAGAAAATAAGGCTGCAGATTCAGAATTAAAAAATAAGACTCAATTATAAGGACTGCGTTGCAGGAAGGAAGACAGAGCTTGTCAGCCAGAGGCTGGGGACCACCATATCTGGTTCCTTCAAACATCAAAATAATAGGTTTCTTTGTTATACACAAGAACAGTTGAAGACACCTCCCCCCCCCCCCCCCCGCCAAGACTTGCCTTGTGGTCTGCGGGGGGGGGGGGGGGGGCGGGTTGAACCTATGACACTCAGGTGGAAGACGTGAGACCTTGCCACATATATGAGGAAAGGGGTAGCTGAAGTTTGTCGTCATAAGTTAGCAATTCCAAAACGGTAATTTAGCAAGGGTGCTGATGACGTACATTTGAAAAAGGTTATATTGTTTGTCCAGTAAAACCTTTCCATTATGTATTGGCATGTAGCACTGTTTTATGATAAAGGGATATTTCTTCAACAATATCTTGAGACTCAGGGTGAAAAAAAAATTCTCATATGAAAAGGTGTGATTTTGTCCCATTGATCTATTGCTGCATAACAAACCACTCTAAGACTTTGTAATTTTAAAAAACGGTCATTTATTTTGTGCACAAAACTGCAAATTTGGCAGGGCTCACTAGAGACAGTTCATCTTATATGGCATTGGGGTGGCTCAACTAAAGCAAGAGGATTCACTTTTAAGATGGCTCACTCACATGGCCGGCCTGTTGCTGCTTGCTGTTGGCTGGGAGCTTGACCAGGGCCTCGGTTTCCCTCCATGTGAGCCTTTCCATGGGCTGATTAGATTTCCCCACAGCATTTGGCTGAGTTTCAAGAATGAGCATCCTAAAGGAACAAGGAGGATGTGTGTGGCATTATTATGACCTAGCCTTTGGAGTCCCAGTGTCACTTCTACCATATTGTCCAGGGAGTCACAAAGGCCTATCCAGTTTCAAGAGTGGGGGCACAGAGATCCACCACTTCATGGGAGAAATGTCAGTGTCTCGTGTGAAGAATATTTGAAATGGGAGGTGTTATTGCAGCCAAATTTGGAAATACAGTCTGTCACCATCCCCAAACCTGTGTCTTACATTGTAAGTTTCAAATCTGATTTTATCCTACCCATGTGATATGGGATCCCTAAGCCTAGAATCAGGAGTAGAGGTTCCATTGTAACCACACGATAGTTTGGTCTGCTGGGACTGCAGTGTTAACAAATGCAAAACTGGTTTGGAGTAGCACTTCCAGAATCAAGGCTATATAAGATGACCACAAAGAAAATAATATTTAGTGGTGAACTCTCAAGCAGAAATTATAAATTTGTGGACATTACCCACCATAAGTAAAAGGAAGCAGGAGGGTTAGCAGCTCAGGAACCTGAGATATAGAAAAATATGAAAGGGGCTATAAAATAAGTGTTTAAAATGATTAAAGAGAGAAAATAAGGAAAATAACCCAAAAATAAAGAAAAAAACACTATGAAAAAGACTCAAATCCAGCATCATCTCTAGGAAGTGATTCCTATACTCTGTGATAAAGTGTGCAGATCCCTACTGTGGCACTTAACACACTTTATTAACATTTTATGCCCTAGCACCCCCATCCCCAACCAATCTAAGTCTTGAGCACACTGACTTGGTGTCAAGTGGACTTTATTCTTTTTACTTCCAAGGCTGATTAGCACAGTGCCTGGCCTGTAGTAGGCTCTCAGTAATTGTTAAACTGAATAAAGACTGCATAATTCCATGTTAAATTATAAAAATCCAAAATTAGATCAGTTCAGTTGATCAATTTGCATGAAGGGAACAAGTTTTTGTACCTAACATTTAGCATTAACATTGGCAACAGTACTTAAGAGTGTTAGCTGCCTTTAGTTGCTTTAATTGGTGATAATTTATGAGATGTTCATAGGATCCTCCTTTTTGAAGAGAAAATCTTACTTGTTTGCTTAAGGGAAAAGAGGTTTCACTCTTGTCCTAAGTAATGATCCAGATCTGGAAACAGGGCAGAGGGCCATGCTAAAACTCCTACTTTATCCATCAACTAGAGTGAGAAAAAGCAGTAGATTTGATCCCCAGATCCATAGCTTCAGTGCTTTAATGAACTGTGTTCTCTAGCAGAGAGAAGGTGGAGGATCATTCTTTTCAGGTCCTTGTTTAGTGACATTAGGCTGGCCTGTGGCTCAAGACAGGAGAAGAAGTGTTGTTTCTTCCTCCTTTCAGCTTTATATAAAAGTTATTGATGGCACTTTTGCAGAAAAAATAGATAGACCCAGCTTGAGAATTCCTGGTTGATCATGTGAAAATACGAGGAACAGCAGAGAACAAAACAAGGTTATAAGCTGTGTCTAGATTCAGAACAAGCCCTAAAATGTAAATTTAGCACATTGCTTTCTGTTTATAGGTAATATTAATCATAATAGTGTAAAAATATCACAACAAATAGGGTAAAATTATTTCTTTGAACTCATTTGCTTAAGTTCTAGTTCTTTTAAACTTTTGAAGGCCTATTATTTTCACTCAGCCTCATACACTAAGAAATGACTTAACATACGTATAAAATGGATCACTAGATATATCAAGCAACAAAAAAAATCAAGTATGTAGTTTTAGTTTGGGAACTCTTTTACAATTCCCTATGTATGTTAGGAAATATGAAAAATTGAGGCCTAGGATTTGAAATTGGTCATTTAAATTCTATTTCAAATGTATTACTTATTTGTTTGGAACCCAATAGTGCAAAATTTTTACTTGCTAATATAGAAGGATAATGGTTTGGCATGACCTATATGATATCGATGAAATACACGTTCGAATTTTTTTGCCCTCTTCACCCCTTGCTCCATGACTAAATCGAATTGCCATGAATTTCCCTAAAAGCAATCTATCTAAAAATTCTTAGAATAGCTATACTACTGAGCTTTGTGATTCACTCATTCTTATTGACCATGGTTCTTTAAACCACCAGTTTACAACAGTGAGAGAGAATCTAAGAGCCCGGATGAAAAAAGAAAGCTGGTACCTGATGAAACCTTTGCCTGGGCACCTTTCCTCCAGCCCACAGTTTGTTGACCACCTTCCTGACTGCCCAGTAGGATATAGGAAGTCCAAGCATCATGAAATAATAAATGGTTATTACTTTCTTCTTAATTGAATCTTTTCAAAGAATAGAATCTCTAATGTTTTAAATGGTTGTAGAAAGATATAAAAGAAAAACTAAGAATCTAGGTCCTTGGTTTGAATTTTGCCTGGTTCCACTGTAAGCAAGTTACTTAATTCTTCTGAATATCAGGTTCTTTATCTATAAGTCAGGAAGAAAAAAACCTGTCTGGGTTGTTATGAAGATAACATGAGATAATGTATATTATTAGCATGTGCCTGTATCAGAATAGAAACTCAATAGACATTAGGTCCCTTCCCTTCTTGTTAGAGCCTTTGACAAATCGTTTAATTTGTAAATAGTTCCTTAATGAACTGTTATCTAAAGTATCACAAAGCCTAAGATGTTTTAAGATACAACTGAATTTTTTGGTCCTGGAGTTGTCTGTCTTTCTTCATTCTTGCTAATTCTTACTAATGTATAGTTATCAATTTTACATCCCACAGGAGTATTTTCACTCGAAAATAACCTAAATCAACATGCCAGGGAGCATTTAACATTTACTTTGAGAAAAGAGCTAGAATGATTATTTAGTAGATTACAAAGATAACCATCAGTTGAAATAAATGAAAATGTGGGAACATGTAACCTGCAGATAATTCTTTGCCGCTTCAGACTATCCTTGAATCTTGATATATTCAGTTTAATCTTAGACTTTTTCTTACGGGAATTAGAAAGAAAATCTAAAATATTCTATTTCCTTTTCCATTATACCTGAATTTTGGGTACCCCAATCCTTTGGTAAAAAGAAGTTGATCCATTTATTCCAAGTTGAATAACTGTAGTAACTTATAAATAGACCTTTTTTAATGACGGTTTACAGGGAAATCTCATATTCAGTATGCTTTTCTTTGGCTTCTGGTAGTTGACATTTTCTTAAAGTATTCATTACATCTATATTTAAAGAGGTAAAAAGGAAGATTGCTCTGATTGTGAACTGGAAACTGGAGACTCAGAGGTACCTAGATTTTCTTAAATCATAAAGAACTATCTTGCCTTATGCTACTTGAAAGGAGGTGATAAAATACATTATTCTAGAGCTGTTATCTCTATTGTAGGTCTAGAATTGATGTTTGTTAAGTGGGGAAAGAACAAATTTGATACTTGAATACCCTGCAGTGTAACTGGAGAGGGAGAAATTAAAATTTCATTATTCTTTAATATGCACTTCCTTATCTTTGAAATACACTCCAGTTATGCTTAGATGGCAGACTTAAAATTCAACATTGTAAACCACACTATGCTATCTTTGGAGATTCTTTAATTTTGCAGATGTTATTGAATGCAAAGTTCTCAATGGAAACTGCAGATCAAGAAGCTTTGTTTTACTGATAAAATTCTTTGTGGAAATCAGTCTGGTAATAGTGGATTTGGATCTTTGCATGGTCTTGTTTTCTTCAAATTGAGACCACTTTTGAAGGTGATCTTGTGTAAATGATCCAGTGAGGAGTTGCTGATGCTTTCACTGAAACACATCCCACTAATCACTTGTGAATATTCTCTGAATTACTCAAGACCTTGCCAGTAATTTGTACTAAAAATATCTGGACCTAGGGTGATGATTCTGTAAAGTTTTAGCAAACTTGTCACAACTCTTGAGCATAATACAGAGTTAACTGTAACTATGGGATGTTAGGTGATGTTCTCAAAGGTCTCTCTTGCTCCTTCATCAACTCAGAAGTTCAAAGCTGTGGTTTATTTTTCAGAGTTGAGAAAACTATTTCTCATTGTTGAAGGTCTTTTGGGATTCTTTCTTATTCTCAAATTGCTTATTGGGAACACTAAGTTCTTTAAAATCTTTAATAGTAATGAGTTTTTAGTAATAAGTTTTGTAGAAATATGTATGTTGTCTCTTTTCTAATGGTTCCTTTCTCATAGCAGTTAAAAGTGTCTACCAAGGGGCCGGCCCAGTGGCGCAGTGGTTTAGTTCGTGGTTGGCAGCCCAGGGTTCGCCGGTTCGGATCCTGGGCGCCTGCCGACACACTGCTTGTCAGCCATGCTGTGGCGGCGTCCCGTATAAAGTAGAGGAAGATGGGCACGGATGTTAGCCCAGGGCCAGTCTTCCTCAGCAAAAAGAGGAAGATTAGTAACAGATGTTAGCTCAGGGCTGGTCTTCCTCACACACACACAAAAAAGTGTCTACCAAAAAATTTGTCAGGGGCCGGCCTGATGGTGTAGTGGTTAAGTTCGCATGCTCTACTTCAGCGGCCTGGGGTTCGTGGGTTTGGATCCTGGGTGCAGACCTACACACTGCTTATCAAGCCATGCTGTGGCAGGCATCCCACATATAAAGTAGAGGAAGATGGGCATGGATGTTAGCCCAGGGCCAATCTTCCTCAGCTAAAAGAGGAGGATTGGCAACAGATGTTAGCTCAGGGCTACTCTTCCTTACCAAAAAAAAAAAAGTTGTCAGCTTTATCATGGGTCAAAACAAACAAATGCATGATATAAATTTGTCATATCAGCACTAAAAGAGAATAAATTTTCCTATAATCCCATCATGATAATATAACTTATATGTATATTTCTGGGCAGCCTTCCAGTATGTTTCCTTTCCAATTTATTCATGTATTCATTATATATGTTTTACATAGGTGTGGTCATAGTGTGTTCTACTTTTCATTTAGGCTAAATGTGCACATTTTCCATATTACTGTAGTCTTCATATTTATTTTTTAAATGACTTTCTAACATTCTGTCCAGTTGAATCTGACCATTTCCTTTTTATTTAACCTTTTCTTTCCAGATTTTCAATTATAAATAATCCCATAGATATTAGTCCTATTGTTATGCTTATCCCTTAGTGTTGTGTGTGTCTGTGTACGTGTATACTCTAAATTTATCTGATGTGAAAACAAGAAATAAACACCCTCAAATACATTGTGGTATATTAATAAAGTGTTGCTACCGTAAAATTCACTTGATCTACTTAAAGAGAGTGGAGCCTGGACAACAAATTGAATGCCTAAAGAAGAACACATAAAAGCTAGATCTGAAAGATATTTGATTAATTGTTTTTTAGTGTCATAAGAAGTATATATTCTTTTTATCTCAAAGATATACCAAACACTTGGTGAAATATGTTTATTCTTGTGTAAGAGAAGTCTCTGAGTGTATTGGCAGTTGATTTACTGTGTGATACTCTCCATTTAATGAAGTAGAAAGAACCCTAATGGAGACTTGAGTTCTTGGTTAAGTCAGTTTAAATCTCTGGTGCTCAGACTCAGTGAAGGCTGGTTAGGGGAGCTTATTTCCAGACTATTTCCTATAATCTTCACAAAACCCTGTGAGTAGGTTTTATCCTGATTTTACTAATGAGGATATTGAAGGTCAGAGAAGTTAAGTGATTTGTGCTGAACTATCCAGGCAGTAAATGTGCCAGCTGATGTCAAACTCAGATTGCTTGACTTGAAATCCAGTACCCTATTTGTATTTCATAGCTGCCTTTGGTATCTGAGAAGTAAAATGGATTAGGTATTTTCTAAGCTGAAGTACCCTCCTGTTTTAACATTCTATTAATGTGTTTCTGGTTAAGCTATCTTACATACATAAAAAAGATAAGCACTATACATTGGAAAGGAAATTTTGTTCAAGCAACAGAAGAGCTGTTAAGAACAAATATATAAAAATCTTGGTATAAGGAAACCATACAAAGGACACATTGAAATTTTCTAAACATTTATTAAAGGCATAATATATAGAGCACTATAATACAGAAGAGATGTAAAGATGAATGCAACATAATCTTTCCCCTCAGTTTAATTTATAATCTAATGGAACTGGCACACTTAACCAGATGACACAAATAGGTTAACAGATATTGAAATGAGAAGGGAAGTGGCTGGGGTGAAATGAGTTTAGAACTACTTGGCCACTAAGGTTCTGACTTGAAACCAGAGTGTTAAGAGTGCAGGCTGTTTCTGATTGATAATTGGGTCAGGGAATGAAAAAACAAGGAGATCTGGGATCCTGTTGTAAGTCTCTTTGTGGCCTGGTCTTGGACCGATCCTCAAATTTATTAAGTGGCAGAGTACATTGAAGTCATTTTACTTCAAGTGAAATTTAGTAAGCCCCCAAAAATCAAAATGAGGTATCCATTGGATTGTAGTTCAGATAGTTGCAGGTATTAACAGCTGAAGAAAACTGTATGGAGAGTATGAGGAAGGAATTTAATCGAGAAAATTTTGTCCATTTTGACTTTTTTTCTTTTAATTGGGAAAATTCAGTATTGTTCAGTACTTAGCAACTTGGACCAGCCTGAAGACCAAGCGTAGTTTGAGATCTACTGGCTATAATAGAGCATTATGTCTGAGACTAGCGGTAAAAGAAAGCAGCAATACTAAATTTGGTTATTTGAAAGTCTATTTCATATAACACTTTATTTCTAGTATATCTTATGGTTTGTCATGTTCAATTAATATTGCTTTATCTCTTTCAAGTTTAAATTGATAATTTTAAAAGTAACATGAAATTTTAAAAAGTTGCCTAACTTAAAACAACGAGATACCACTATACACCTATTAGAATGACCAAAATCCAGAGCATCAACACCACCAAATTCTGGTGAGAATGTGGAGCAACAGAACTCTCATTCATTGCTGGTGAGAATGCAAAATGGTACAGTCATTTTGGAAGAGTGTTGGGCAGTTTCTTACAAAACTAAACATGTTCTTACCATATGATCCAGCAGTTACACTCCTTGGTATTTACCCAAAGGAATTGAAAACTTATGTCTACACAAAAACCTGTACATGGATGTCTGTAGCAGCTTTATTCATAGCTGCCAAAACTTGGAAGCAACCAAGATGTCCTTCAGTAGGTGAATAGATGAATAAACTGTGGTACATCCAGACAATGGAATATTTTTGAGCACTAAAAAGAATTGAGCTATTAAGCCATGAGAAGACATAGAGTAATGCATATTACTAAGTGAAAGAAGTAAATCTGAATAGGCTACATATTGCGTGATTCCAACTATCTGACATTCTGGAAAAGGCAAAGCTATGGAGATAGTAAAAAGATCAGTGGTTTCCAGAGGTTGGTGGGGGGAGGGGATAGGACAGGGAAGGATGAATAGGTGGAATACAGAGGATTTTTAGGTCAGTGAAAATATTCTGTATAATACCATAATGATGGATGTATATCATTATACATTTGTCCAAACCCATAGAATGTACAACATCAAGAATGAACCCTAATGTAAACTATGGACTTTAAGTGATTATGATGTGTCAATATAGGTTCCTCAGTTATAACTACTATATCACACTGGTGAGGTATATTGATAATGGGGGAGGCTATGCATGTGTAGGGGCAGGTGGTATATGGGAAATCTCTGTACCTCAGTTTTGCCATGAACCTAAAATTGCTCTAAAAAAATAAAGTCTTAAAAAAAAGTCACAACTTAAATTTTTTATGGAACAAAGTGAGGTAAAAATAAATACTGAAATTAATAGTAAATATTGAAATAAAGCAATTTAGTGACAGAGGTGACATTATAAAACAGTATTATACTAGAAGAATAAATTATGGGAGGATATACTTAAAAGTGAGAAGACTATGCCCATTTTAACATTCTTTTTTCTGTGAACTAGGGAAAAGCCAATATTACTCTAGTTTAGAAGCACTCTGCCTCCTGAGCAATTTGATAACTGCTGCTTTAAAATGACATATAATGGTAAGTCTTCCATCCACCCTGCCCACCCATCTTCAAGGTATTCAACTAGTCAGCAGCCCACACCCTAGCACAGTCCCCTATTTTAAGAAAGGTAGAATCAGTTTTGTATTGCTTTTTTTTTTAAACACCTGTATTGTGGATTTATTTATATATCTTAAATGATTTTTAGTAAATTTGTAGAATTTTGTAGCCATCATCACTATCACCAGCCATCATTAACCATCTCCCTCACTCCATACAGTTCCCTTGAACCCATTTGCAGCCAGTCCTTGCTCCCACCCTTAGCCCTAGGCAACTACTGATCTGCTTTCTCTAAATTTGTCTTTTTTGACATTTCATACAAATGGAATCATACAACGTATAGTCTTTTGCATCTGGCTACCTTCACTTAGGATAATGTTTTTAAGATTAATCCATGTTGTAACATGTATCAGTATTTTGGATATCCATACCACTTATTGCTGAATAGTATTCTGTGGTATGGATATCCCTCACCTGTTGATGGACAATTGGATGGTTTCCACTTTTTGGCTATGGTGGATAATGCTGCTATGAACTTTTATGAACAAGTTTTTGAGTAGACATATGTTTACATTTCTCTTGTATAGTTACCTGGGAATGAAATTGCTGGATCCCGTGGTAAATTTATGTTTAATTTTTAAGAAATTACCGAGCTGTTTCCCAAAGTAACTACTATTCTACATTCCCACTGGCAGTGTATGAGGGTTCCAGTTTCTCTACATCCTTACCAATACTTGGTATTGTCTGTCTTTTTTCTTGTAGCCAATCTAGTGGGTATGTAGTGGTATCTCATTGTGGTTTTACTTTGCATTTCCCTAATTAGTTAGTGATGTTGGGTACCTTTCCATATGCTTATTAGCTATTCATAATCTTCTTTGGTGAAATATTTATTCAGGTCTTTTGCCTGTTTTTAAATTGGATTGTTTGCCTTCTTATCGTTGTGTTGTAAAAGTTATATATATTCTGGGTACTTTAACAGATAACATAATTTGCAAATATCTTTTCCCAGTATGTAGGTTGACTTTAGGGTTTTTCAAGGAGCAGAACTTCCTAATTTTGGTGAAGTTCAACGTATTCTTTTGCAGGATTGTGCTTTTGGTGCTTTTTTTGTAGGATTGTGCTTATGTATATAAAGTGCCTAAGCTGGTGGTTTTCTGCTGGAAGCCATTTAGCCCCTCAGGGGACATTTGGCAATGTCTGGAGACATTTTTGATTGTCACAACTGTTTATGGAGGGAGCTACTGGCACCTGGTCAGTAGAGGCCAGCCAGGGATGCTGTTAAACATTCTACAGTGCACAGGACAATTCCCCAGAACAAAGAATTATTTGGTCCAAAATGTCAATAATGCTGAGGTTGACAAACCCTGGCCCAAGGTCACAAAGATATTCTTCCCTGGTTTTTTTTCTAGAAGATTTATAGTTTCAGCTCTTATATTTAAGTCTGTGATTCATTTGAGTTAATTTTTGTGTATGGTGTGAGGTAAAGGTCTAAGTTCATATATATATGTATTGATGTGTATATAGCCAGCCCTGGTGGTCTAGTGGTTAAGATTCAGCACTCTCACTGCCCATGGCCTGGGTTCGTTTCTTGGTCAGGGAGCCATACCACCTGTCTGTTGGTTGCCATACTGTGGTGGCTGTGTGTTGCTGTGATGCTGAAAGCTATGCCACCAGTATTTCAAATACCAGAAGGGTCACCCAGGGTGGACAAGTTTCAGTGGAGCTTCCAGACTAATACTAGGAAGAACAACCTAGCCACCCACTTCTGAAAAATTGGCTGGGAAAACCCTATGAACAGGGTTTTTGGAGCAATATTTAATACCACACTGGAAGGTGAGAGGATGGTGCAAAAAGACCAAGCAGTGTTCTGCTCTGCTGTACACAGGGTTACTAGGAGTCAGAATCGACTCAAGGTCACTAACAACAAATGTGTGTGTGTGTGTGTATGTGTATATGTTCCCACCTAAGATTGGGAACAAGGTAAGAAGGCCAATTCTTGCCACTTCTATTCAACATTGTACTGAAGTTTCTAGCCAGTGCGATAAAAAATTAAAGGCATTCAGATTGGAAAGGAAGAAGTAAAACTGTTTTTAAGTCGTGTATATATATATATGGCTATTCGGTTGCCGCAGCAGCATTGATTGAAAAGACTCTTTCCCCATTGAATTGTTTTGGCACTTTTGTCAAAACCAATTGACTGTAGGGGCCGGCCCCATGGCATAGTGATTAAGTCCGGCACACTCCGATTCAGCAGTCTGGGTTCGCAGGTTCGGATCCCAGCTGCAAACCTACACCACTTGTCAAGCTATGCTGTGGTGGCGACCCACATACGAAATAGAGGAAGACTGGTACAGATGTTAGCTCAGGGCTAATCTTCCTCAAGCAAAAATAAAAGAGGGGGATAAGATTGGCAAGAGATGTTAGCTTGGAGCGAAATCTTCCTCACCAAAAAAAAAAAGTAATTGACTATAAATGTAAGGATTTATTTCTATGCTTTCAACTCTATTCCATTGATCTGTATACCTATCCTTAGGCTAATATTACACTACCTTAATTACTATAGCTTTATAGTCAGTTCAGGTAGTATAAGTCCTCTAACTTTGTTCTTTGTTTTCAGTCATTTTGGCTATTCTAGGCACTTTGCATTTCCATATAGATTTTAGAATCACCTCACCCATTTCTATAAAAAGTTTGCTGCAATTTTGATAGGGATTGTGTTGAATCTATATGTCAGTTTGGGAAGAATTAACATCTTAACAATATTGAGGTTTCCAATGTATAAAAATGGAATGTCTCTCAATTTTTTTAGATCTTCTTTAATTTCTCTCAGTAAAATTTTGTAGTTTTCAATGTCAAATATTGCACTTCTTTTAAGTTTATTCCTGAGTATTCTTTTTGATGTTATTGTGAATAGAATTGTTTTTTAAATTTTATTTTTGTAATTTTTGTGTATATAGAAATACAATTGATTTTTATGTGTTGATCATGTATCCTGAGACCTTGCTAAACTCTTGTATAAATTCTAGTATTTTGTGCGTGTGTGTGTGTGTGTGTGTGTGTGTGTGTGTGTGTGAGGAAGACCAGCCCTGAGCTAATATCCGTTGCCAGTCCTCCTCTTTTTTTGCTGAGCAAGACTGGCCCTGGGCTAACATCCGTGCCTATCTTCCTCTACTTTATATGGGATGCCACCACGGCATGGCTGAGTATGTCGGCCCACGCCCGGGAACCAAACCCACGAACTCCAGGCTGCCAAAGCACAAACTTTACTATGTCACTGGGCCGGCCCCTAAATTCTAGTATTTTTATTGTAGATTCCTTAGGATTTTCTACATAGATGATCATCCTCAGATAAAAACATTTTTTCTTCTTCCTTTCTAGTCTGAATGCCTTTAATTTTTTATTGCGCTGGCTGGAAACTTCAGTACAATGTTGAATAAAATTAACAAGAACTGCCGTTCTAACCTTATTCCCATTCTTAGATGGGAAGCATTCAGTTTTTAATGATTTTATGATGTTAGCTGTAGGTTTTTCATAAATGTCTTTTGTTAGGTTGAGGAAGTTCTCCTGTTCCTCATGTATTGAGAGTTTTTATCATGAATGGGTGTTAGATTTTGTTAAATGCTTTTTCTATGTCTACTGAAATGGTCATTTTTTTTGTCCTTTATTCTATTGACATGGTATATATTACATTACTTGATTTTTGGATATTAAACAAACTTTGCATTCCTGGGATAAATCCCACTTGGTCATCATGCATGAGCCTTTTTTCGGTAAGGAAGATTGGCTCTGAACTAACATCTGTTGCCAATCTTCCTCTTGTTGCTTGAGGAAGATTGTCCCTGAGCTAACATCTGTGCCTGTCTTCCTCTGTCTTGTATGTGGGAAGCCACCACAGCATGGCTTGATGAGCAGGATGTAGCTCTACACCGGGATCTGAACCCACAAACCCTGGGCAGCTGAAGCAGAGCGCGTGAACTTAACCACTACGCCACCATGCCGGCCCCATGTATGAGCCTTTTTATATGTTGCTGGATTCAGTTTGCTAATATTTTGTTGAGAATTTTTGCATCTGTATTCATGAAGGATATTGGTCTGTAGATTTCTTGTGATGTCTTTATCTGGCATTGGTGTTAGGGTAGTACTGGCCTCATAGAATGAGTTGGGAAGTTTCTCTCCTCTATTTTTAGAGTTTGTGAAGGATTGATATTTCTTTTTAAAATATTTGATAGATTTTCCAAGAAAACCATCTGGGCCTGGGATTTTCTTTGTGGGAAGATTTTTAATTAATTCAGTTTATTTACGTGTTATGTCTATTCATATTTCCTATTTCTTTTTGATTCAGTTTTGGAAATTTGTTTCTCTCTAAGAATTTGTCCATTTTTTCTAAATTGTCTAATTTGGGTTATTAGAGGTCTATAAGGTTGTTCATAATATTCCCTTGTAGTCCTTTTTATTCCTGTTAAGGTCAGTAGTGAGATCTCGTCTTTCATTCCTGAATTAGGTAATTTGTGTCTACTCTTATTTTCTTAATCAGTCTAGCTAAGGGTTTGTCAATTTTATTGATCTTTTCAAATAGCCATGTTTTTGGTTTCATTGATTTTTCTCTATTGTTTTTCTTTTTTCTATTTCACTGATATTCACTCTAAACTTTATTACTTTCTTGTTTTTTCTGTCTGCTTGCAGTTTAGTTTGCTCTTCCTTGTCTAGTTTCTTAAGGTGGACACTTAGATTATTGATTTAAGACCTTTCCTGATTACAAGCTATAAATATCCCTCTAAGGATTTCTTTAGTTGCATCTGATAAATTTTGATATATCGTGTTTTCATTTTCCTTTAGTTCAAAATATTTTTGAAATTTTCTTTTTGACCCCTATGCTATTTAGAAGTGTGCTGTTTAATTTCTAAATATGTCAGTTTTCCCAAATATCTTTCCACTTGAGATCTATGACTTAATTCTGTTGTGGTCATAGAACATGCTTTTAATGATTTCAGTCTTCTTAAATTTATTGAGACTTGTTTTGTGGTCCAACATACGGAAACTGTTCAGTGTGTGCTTGCAAAGAATGTGTATTCTGCACTTACTCTGTAAATGTCGATTATATCATGTTGGTTGATAGTGTTGTTAAAATCTTCTATATCTTTGTTGATTTTCTGTGTAGTTGTTTTATCAGTTATTGAAAGTGGAGTATTGAAATCTCCAACTCCAATTGTTACTGAATTCCCTTTTTTTCCTTTCAATTCTCAGTTTTTCCTTCATTTGGGAATCTCTATTGTTAGGTGTATATGCATTTATAATTGTTATATCTTCATGAGGTACTGATGCTTTTATGATTATGAAATGTCCCTCATTGTCTTCACTAACATTTCTTGTCTTAAAGTCTATTTTGTCTGATATTAACATAGCCATTCCAGCTCTCTTATGGTTCTTATTTGCATGGCATATCATTTTCTGTCCTATTAACTTTTAATCTATTTATTTCTTTGTATCTCAGGTGTGTCTTTTGGATACAGCATACATTTGGGTTTTGCTTTTTAATCTAGTCTGACTATCCCTGCCTTTTGAGTAGGTTATTTAGTCTGCTCGTAGCTGATCTAGTTATTGATATGGTTGGATTTAAGTCTATCATTTTTCTGTTTGTTTTATATTTGTCTCATGTCATTTTTGTTCCTCTGTTTTTCTTTTACTTTGTGCTTTTATGTTAAATAAATATATTTTAGTGTACCATTTTAATTTCTCTCTTGTGTTTTTCACTATATGATTTTGAGTTATTTTCTTAGTGGTTTTTCTAGTGATTACAATATGCATCTTAATGTATCACAGTCTGCTTCAGTATCATACTAACTTTAATTCCGGCAAAATATAGAAACCTGCTCCAATATATCTCCTTTTGCTCTTTGTTTGTGTAATTATTGTTATATATATTATATCTGTATATGTTGTAAACCCATCAATACAGTGTTATAATTTTTGCTTTATATAATCTTATATCTTTTATAAGATTTAAGAGAAAAATATAATTACAGAATCTTTTACATTTACCCATGTATTCACCATTTCTGGTACTCTTTGTTTCTTCGTATGGATTCAGATTACTATCTGCTGTCACTTACATTCACTCTGAAGGACTTCCTTTAGTATTTTTTGTAAGGCAAGTCTGATAAATTTTCTCCATCTTTTATTTATCTCAGAGTGTCTATTTCACTTTTATTTTTAAAGGATAGTTTTACATGATATAGGATTCTAAGTTGCCAAGCTTTTTCCCCCAGTACTTTAAAAATATCATTCCACTGCCTTCTGGCCTCCATTGTTTCTGATGAACAATGTATTGTGAACATTAATTGTGTTGTACTTCTTTTGTACGTGATGAGTCATTTTTATCATGCTGTTTTCAGTATTTTCTCTTTGCCTTTCAACAGTTTATCTGTGATGTGTCTAGGTGTTTTGTGTTTGTCCTATGTGGGGTTTCATTGAGTAGCTTGGCTCTATAAAATAAATTTTTCATTAAATTTAGGAAGTTTTTGCCCAGTATTTCCTCAATTTTTTTTTCTGTTCTTTACTTTCTGGGCCTCTTATTACACATATATTAGTACAATTGGTATTGTCTCATAAGTCTCTGAGGCTCTGTTAATTTTTCTTTAGTCTTTCTTTTTTCTGTGTTCTTCAGACTGTATACAGTCATGTACCACATAACGATGTTTCAGTCAATGATGGACCACATTTACAACAGTGGGCCCATAAGATTAGTACCATACAGCCTAGATGTATAGTAGGCCATACCATCTTGGTTTGTGTAAGTACACTCTATGATGTTCGTACGACAACGAAATCACCTCACAATGCATTTCTCAGAACGTACCCACTGTTAAGTGACGCATGACTATAATTTCTATTGATTTGTCTTCAAATTCAGATTCTTTTTCTGCTATCTCAAATCTACGGTTGAGCCTCTCTAGTGAAATTTTCATTTCAGTTATTGTACTTTTCATCTCCAGAATTGCCATTTGGTTCTTTTTAAAATAATTCCTGAACTTTTACTGAGATTCTGTAGTCAGTCATTTAATTCTTTCAACATGGTTTTCTTTAGTTCTTTGAGCATATTTATAATAGCTAGTTTGAGATCTTTGCTAAATACAAGATCTCAAGACACTTAGAGATATTTTCTGTTGACCGTTTTTTATGGATCACATTTTCTTGTTTCTTGCATGACTCATAATTTTCTGTTGACTGTTAGACATTTTAGATAATATATTGTGGCAACTCTACAACCCCTTTGTTGGTGGTGTTGGTTGTTGTATGTGTGTTGTGATCTGTATGGTTTATTTTATAACTTGCCTGGACTAAACCTTTGAACTCTGTATGGCCTGCAGTGTGCAGTTGCTGCTATCTCTGCTGACTGTTTTTTCTCTCATTTTTATTTATAACCCTGGCTTCATAGGGGTTGCCCCTGTGTCTGCCTAGCTTAGTGATCAGCCAAAGATTGGTCAGAAATTATGCTGAAACACCTTGAGCTAGTAAGGCTTCTAATCTCTCCTGATGGATCTGTGTGTGAGCTGGGAAGCACATTCAAACTTCAGGCTGCCCTGGCCTTTGCTTCCTGTTGGGCCCTCTCATATCTCACCTGCACGTGCCTGCAGGCTCCATCATCCAGGGATCATGGGCCCTCTCTGGTCTCTGCAGCAATGTACACAGCTTCTAGTCAACCCCAAAAATGTGGGGTCAAGCCTCCTTTGGTTGTCTTACTTGCTGGAACTCCTTGTTGAATCCCTGGCTAGTCTGCTAGTCTGCTGCTTGCCACAGAGATAACCACTGACAGTGCTCCAGACAGTGCTGCTGGTTTTCACAGTGTGCCCTGCCCTGACAGAACTACCGCACTGACAAAGCCAGGGACAGAAGTGGGAGCAGCCCCTGGCAAGGACATCATAGACTCACACTGTTCCTCCCTGAAGTTCAGTAGTTTTCATCAAGAGTATACCTTTGAATTCCAGACTGCTAAAATTACTGCTTTTGACTGTTTTGTCCAGCTTTATAGTTGCCTTTTGAGGGAAGATTGGTCAACCACCTTACTCCATCATGATGTAGTCAAAAGTCTCTATACATTTTAAAGCACTAGTGATTTGAGTTGTGTTACGTGTGTGATCCTATATTTTATGTTGGTATTACTTATAAATAATGTCTCATTGGTTAGTCTTTTGGGGGGTAGTTTTCATTTCCATTGTGTAGACATATAGATGATTTGTTTCCCAAATAAAATAATGCTTTAGAGAAAAAGACATTTATAGGGTCAAGTAGAAAATGTCCACCCTAAAAGTTTTCCTTGAAGCACAAATTGAAAAATGAAATGGGTCAGAGACCATCAATTGTTTCAGAGCCCTTTCCTCTTTAGTTTGTTGCAGCCTGTTTCCTGTTATAACTAAAGAATCCTTTGTTAAATTAGTCCTCTATCTATGTGAAGTGTCCTCAATATTTACTTAAAATGCAGGGTGCTAATTTATTTATTTTTATAAGTTTAGAAGTTGGTTAGCATATATATGGTGTTTACCTTCAATATTTAGAATTATTTAGGGAATATCAAAGGAATCTGAATTTATTAGTAATAGGTTTACTGTCATATGTCAAATTGCTATGTTTACTTTTTTTGTGTGAGAACATTCTTTAAATGTGAAGCACTATTTTGTTAAAATTCTAATTTTTTCACAATGATGCTTTTCTAAATAGGATTTGGGTATTTATCATGTATCATGAATATTGTAATATATGTAAATTATAGTATTAAATGCAAAGTACTTCGGCATTGCAGTTTTTTGTAACTAAAAATAAGTTGTCTTCTATCTAAATCAGATTCCTCTGTATCTCTAACATTTGAAATTAAATTTTCATGTACCATAAAATGCTGTTCCAATTAGACTTTGTTAAGGGAAATACTGCCCAGTATGTAAATTCAGATTTAGCAGATTATGTCCAAATTTCTAATGTTGGAGATAAATCACTATACGTAGAGTCAAAACAAACCAGTATTAACAGAACTTTTCAGCCTGTAGGCATCCCTTTGTGAAAACATAGACCGCTCTCTTCTTTCACAATGTTGAAGAAACAAAAGTTTGTTGAGTATGAGAAATGGAGACCACTTGGTAACTTTTCAAGTGAAGGCAAAACCAAAATGAGCAACACTCTCCTCTTGATGATGATGATTCCCAAATTCATCAATTGTCCAGACTATTTTTTGTTTGTTTGTTTTCAGTGCAGAGCTTGTAGGTTTCCAGAAGCAAAGGGGGCACTAATGGCAGGCCTGTCTTGTGGACTATGCCTCCAGTGGCCCTAATTCTTTTAAAAATTGATCCTGAGCCAACTCCTGCAACATTCCTTTCCATCTTTTTCTCTTAGTGGTCTTCTTCTGGAATACTTTCACATGATTTACATGCCAGATTTTTAATGAGGTAGTACTATTGCCAATCAGTTGTTCAGAGTTTCATACTTCATCAGATGTGAATGCTAGAGAAGAGAGCAAGAGAAGATGCATGAGGCAGAAGAGGGCAGTCCTTCCCCCTTACATATTATATAGACTTGACATTTGCTTGACACCTCAATTATCTGGTTCTTAATCTAACATTTTAGAAATCTCCAGTATAATAAAACTTCATATTTTTGAGATCTTTGGAAAGTATGAAGTTTGAGAATGGTTTCATAACAGTTTTTCCCCACAA